>OX451737.1:173440206-174716678 GCA_948472305.1 Vicia faba
AATGCAAACTATCTAGCAACGCTACCAATTCTGAAAGTTGACAACTATGAGAATTGGTGCAAACAGATGAAAGTCTTATTCAGGTGTCAAGGTCTTTGGGACCTTGTAAAAGATGGAGTCGAAGCGCTTGGAGAAAACGCTTCAGAAGAAGAAAAGAAGAAATACACAAAATCTGAGAAGCTGAGTTATAAAGCATTATTTATAATTCATCAATGTGTCAGCCCAGACAATTTCGAAAAGGTTAGTGATTCAGAATCTGTAAAAGAAGCTTGGGAAATTCTTGAGAAGTCTTTTGGAGGCGCTGAGAAGGTGAAAGAAGTGAGGTTACAAACTCATAAAAGGATGTACGAACTACTTCAGATGGAAGACAATGAAAGCATATCTGATTTCTTCACTAGAGTTACAAAACTAGTAAATCAAATCAAGATATGTGGAGAAACGTTAACAACAAGAGCTGTTGTTTCAAAGATTTTAAGATTTTTGGCTCCTAAGTTCGACCACATAGCGGTAGCGATAGAAGATGGGAAAGACTTGTCGAAATTGATAAAGGAAGAGCTTCAAGGGACGCTTGAATCTCATGAACAAATAATGAATGAAAGGGCTGCAGGAAAATCGAAGAGTGATGTGGCTTTGCAGGCACATTCAGCAAAAGAGACCAAAGGCAAAGGAAAGTGTTTCGACAGAGGTAGAGGTGGCTACAACAAATTGAATGGTAGAGGAAACCAAATCGAAGGAAACGTGTCGAATCAAAGAAGACCATACCAAGGCAACCAAAGAGGTGGTGTTGCAAATATAGGAAGAGGTGGTGGTCGAAAACCTGATAAGAGTCACATTCAATGTTACAATTGTCAGAAGTATGGTCACTATTCGAGTGATTATCCAGAAAAACAAAAGAATCAAGAAAGTGATGCAAAGCTTGCAAAACATGAAGAAGAAGAAGAGATGATGCTGATGGTCACAACAAGAGATGAAGATAGATTCAAGAACCAATGGTACTTGGATTCGGGATGTTCATCACATATGTATGGAAGGAAAGACTGGTTTGTCAATATAAAGCCCTCAATAAAAAATATGGTAAAGTTTGCAAATGACAATACCCTAGCAGCTGAAGGTATTGGTGATGTTATGATTATGAGGAAAGATGGCAAAAGGTCAATAATCTCCAATGTGTTGTACATACCAGGCATGAAGAGAAATTTGCTCAGTATAGGGCAGTTGGTCGAAAAGAATTATAAAATGTCAATCGAAGATAAGATGATGAGAGTCGTTGATGAAAATGGGAGACTAATCTTGAAGGCTCCTATGTCTCAGAATCGAACCTTCAAGATTGAACTAAATGTGATGGAGCACAAGTGCCTTTCGACTGCAGCTAGTAGAGATGAATGGATATGACATTATAGACAAGGCCATCTCAACTTCAGAGACATCATAGATTTGAAGAGAAGAAATATGGTTTCAGGATTACCAGAAATCGACATTCCAAACGAGGTATGTGAGGAATGTGTGCAGGCGAAGCAACACAAGAATAGCTTCAGCAAGGATGCAGGAAGCAAATCGAAGGTTATTCTTGAAGTCATATACTCTGATGTATGTGGACCAATCCAGGTGAATTCGATGGGAGGTAACAAATAATTTGTTACATTCATAGATGATTTCATTCGAAAGTTGTGGACTTATCTGATCAAGAAGAAAAGTGAAATGATCGAAGTATTTTCCAAGTTTAAGTCTATGGTCGAAAGACAGAGTGGTCGAAAGCTCAAAGTTTTTAGAACTGATGGTGGTGGAGAATATGTGTCGAAATACTTTGAAAGGCTATGTGAAAAGTAAGAGATTGTGAATGAGGTGGTGCCAACCTATACTCCACAACAAAATGAAATTGCATAAAGGAAGAATCAAACCATCATGAATATGGTGAGAATTATGTTGAAAGGCAAGAAGTTACCTAAAGAGTTTTGGGGTGAAGCTGTTTCGACTGCAACATATATTTTGAACAGATGTCCTACAAAGAAGCTAGAAGAAATTACTCCAGCAGAATGTTGGTCTGGTGTGAAGCCTAGCTTGATTCATCTTAAGGTATTTGGATCTATTGCACATAGACGTGTGCCAGATCAGTTGAGAAGAAAACTTGATCACAAGTCAAGTCAAATGATTCTAGTTGGATATCATTCGACAGGAGGCTACAAGTTGTTCGGTCCAGAGAACAAGAAGATTGTGATCAGCAGGGACATGATCATAAATGAGTTTAAAGAATGAGATTGGACTGAAAATGTCAAGAAAGATTCAGTGAGAATCCTATTCGAAGAGCCAGAAACTCAAGTAGAAAGAGAAGTTCGACGAGAGGAACCAGCAGATATACCAAGTACAAGCAGACCTCAAAGAACAAGACGGATGCCTGCAAGATTGCAAGATTGTGTGATTACATCAGATGATGTGATAAATGATGAAGGTGAGCTGGTACATTATCCTTTCTATGCAGATGTCGAACCCGTTAATACAGCTGAAGCATTGAAGGATTCAAAGTGGGTGAAAGCAATGAATGAAGAAGTGAAGTCTATCAAAGACAATAACACTTGGTCACTTGACGAATTGCCTCAAGGCAAGAAGGTAATTAATGTCAAGTGGGTATACAAAGTGAAAACGAATTCAAAGGTGAAGTAACTCGACACAAAGCAAGACTTGTGGCGAAAGGATTTCTACAGAAAGAAGGAATAACTTCGATGAAGTTTTTTCACCTGTTGCTAGGATCGAAACAATCAGGTTGGTTGTTGGTCTAGCAAAAATAAACAGTTGGCACATATTTCAGATGGACGTGAAGTGTGCATTCCTAAATGGACCCTTAGATGAAGAAGTCTATGTTAAACAACCAGTTGGGTTTGTGAAACATGACGAAGAAAGAAAGGTGTATAGGCTGCATAAAGCCTTGTATGAATTGAAACAAGCTCCAAGAGCTTAGAATAAGAAAATTGATAGTTTCCTAAGGGAGAAGGAATTTGTAAAGTGCACAACTGAACATGGAATATATGTAAGAAGAAGAAATAGTGAATTGCTTATACTATGTCTCTATGTAGATGATTTGTTGATAACAGGTAGCTGTAAAAGTGAGATCGAAGACTTCAAAGGTGATCTCAGCAAGGAATTCGAAATGTCTGATTTGGGTGAGATTTCATATTTCCTTGGTATCGAATTCTACAAGAGCAATAGAGGTTTGATGATGCATCAAAGAAGACATGCAGGGGAAATTATCAAGAGATTTGAGATGGAAAAATGCAACCCAACTTCGACACCTGCAGAATTAAGACTGCAACTGTCGAAAGATGTAGATGAAGATGATGTTGATCCAACCCAATACAGAAGACTTATTGGATCATTTAGATACTTTTGTCATACAAGGTCTGACTTAGCATACAGTGTAGGCATGGTAAGTAGATTCATGCAGAAGCCATAGGTATCACATCTAGCAGCAGTGAAGAGGATACTAAGGTATCTCAAAGGAACTTTTGATTATGGCATTTTATTTCCTGTAGCTGATAAAGGAAAAGAATGCAAGTTAGTGGGATACACTGATTCGAGTTGGTGTAGTGATGCTGAAGATCGAAAGTCTACAGTAGGATATGTGTTTATGCTAGGTGGTGCACCAGTTGCTTGGAATTCAAGAAAGGAACTAGTAGTGGCATTATCATCATGCGAATCAGAATACATAGCTGCTTCTCTTTGTGCATGTCAAGCAACTTAGATGGTGAACTTGGTCGAAGAGATGACAGGGAAAGATCATGGAGCAATTACCATGAAGATCGACAACATGTCAGCTATCAATCTGGTGAAGAACCCAATAGCACATGGTCGAAGTAAGCACATCAAAATGAGGTTCCATTATCTTCGAGAGCAGGTAGCAGATAGGAAGATGAATTTGGAACACTGCAGAACTGAGAATCAGATTGCAGACATCATGACGAAGAGAGTGCAAGTCGAATATTCAGAAGACTAAGAGCCATGATGAACATAGATAGTTTAGACACAATGAATTAGGTGGTGTGTTAAATTGTAATCCAGTGTGTTGAAACTATGTGTCGAAAAGATTTGATTTAGATTTAAATAGATTTGATTTAAGTCTAGAATAAATTAGATTTGATTTAGTAACAAAAAGATATTTTGGGCTTAGGGTGTAAGCTCAATTATAAATAGAGGGAGTAACCTCTATTTTTGTAAGCAAGTCAAGCAAGTTGTATTCACATAATTTGCAGTTGCAAGTGAATAACAAAGTTTTCACAGTTTGTGAGCAGAGAGAAACTCTGCAGAAATTATTTGTTTTGTCTTCTTTCTTTGTTTGTCTCATAATTAAATTGTCATTGTGGTAGAAATTCATCATAGATTTTAGTGGATTTCCAACAATATCATCATTTGATCTTTGTTGTTTAATTTCATGCTTCAGACAATTCTCATGATTCCTTCGTCGTCAAACACACAAGTGAGAAAAAATTGTTATATGAATTTTTTCATTTATAAAGTGTTTAATTTTAATTTTTTTAAATAATGTAGGATTTTCAATTCAAACTTATACAACATATAAAAGAATTAACATCTTATTCTCTTGATTATATATATCATCCCTCAAAAAATATGAAAAAATAAAATTATTTAAATTCAAAAAATATCACATCGAAAATATGAAATTCCCAAGGCGATATCAAAAATTTAGATTCGATACCGAAAATTTAGTGAACAAATAAGAAATTTATGTTAAATTTTTGAAATTTTGAGTATATTATACTGCAATTTTCAACTGCAATTTTCAAAATATCTAATATATTTGAATCATAAATTTTAGTTTTACGGTGTACTCTATATATATAATTATACAGTGTAGGTGTCTCAAATGTATTTATCATTTCTCTAAACTGAATGATAGTAAGGATATAGTGATAGACCAACACTTTACGAAGAAAAGTTGCAATACAGTATTATAGTCATGCAATAAACGCGACAGAAAACTACCCTCACGATATCCTAATTAGTTATCACCTCTAGACCCAAATAACATACTAACAATACGTGTAGCTATGTTAATATGTATAAATAATTTGACAAGTCAAATATCAGTTCAGGTTCAAGTTAGAGTCATTGTTATAATTAATTTTGAAGTGTTTCAGGATTATGTAAAGAATTTTGGAAGGATGATAAATAAAACTGAGAATGGCGGAAGCACAAAGAGACCCGTTGGAAAAAATTTATTGCTTTAAACCATGCAAGTATACGATATGCCCACTTTCAAACTCATAAGAAATTTACTTACCTACCTGCTGTTAAAGCATAGTTTTATTTGTCTCTAAGGTGACAATTTATTTTATTTTGTGTATATAAATAAGTTTGTAGTTAAGATTTTGTAAAAATTTGGTAGAACATACACAAAAATAAATTGATAAATTAATGGTGAAAAATAGTTAATTAACGTTAGAGAGAATTTGAAGGTTATTTAAAAGAGAGTAATTAATGAGAAATATTAAATTGACATTTACGAAAATTACATATTACATGAGGTATTTATAGGTTACACCTACAACAAAGTGGAATAAATACTGACCCAACAACAAACGGTTTAAAATCTCAAAAAAATGGCGATAGTAACCAGTTTTCTAAAACAGGGGAACTGGGAAACAAAAACTAAACACATGACAGAAATAGGTTTCCTCAAACTGGGAAAATACCGATTTCTTCTTCGAAATTTCAGATTTTCAGCTTTTCAGAAGTGTTTTTTAAATAAGCTGTTTTATAGGAAAAGATCACATAAGCTTCCAGAATGCATTTGAATTATTTTAAATTTCCAATACACCACCTTAATTCAAATGCTCAACATTCTTCATTCCTAAATGCCGTTTGAAGTGAAGAAGCGAAGGTTGAGTTCGTCGATGGCGGCGTGGAAGAGGTGAAGCTGAGAACGAAATCATAGACAGAGGCGAACCATTGTGAGCAGAGATTGAAGGCGACACGATTGAATGAGTGAGATGGAAACGTTGAGCTGCGGAAACGAAAAACAACGGACATCGGCGAAGCGAATCGAGACAGAGACGCGGTGTCGAACAAAGGTCTACGGCGGTGCTACGATTTTATTGGTCGGAGATGAAGACATCTGTGAACGAGGCTGTGATGTGAGGAAGAAGACTCATTTGTGTGCGAGAGGAAGTTGAATCGTCAATTCTATGAACCCTATTTCTTTGTGATAAAACGCATGTTTAATTCCTCTTATTTATTTTATCTTAATTTTTTTAGGTTTGTTATAATTAGGATAGTCCAATGCTTGATGATTAAAATTCAAAAGAATCTGATGTTGTTGAAATGGATCCGTTTGGGCCTTACCTTTCCTTAGTCCATGATTCAGTTTTTGTACATGCTAGAATGCTAAGGATAAATATTTTCTTGGGCTCAGGTCGTATGGGTTTTGTATCCACTGCTAACCATACACTAGTTACATATGACACCCCTTGAATTTAGTTTTTTGATTTCTTTTGCATTTTCCTTATTTCCTTTTATAGATTTTTGATGCAAAAATGAGTAGAATATTTTAGATTCTTTAGGATTTTTCTTTTTAGAATTTTAATTAGAGTTTTCTATTATTTTCTCGTGTTTGAAAATTATATTTGTTGCCATTTTTAGCCATGATTTTGTGATAGTGTTGATGCAACTTTTGAGATATGAAATGCTTGAGGATTAGTTTGTTTGATCACTTGTGTGAAGCTTCTGAAGAGTTTTCTTATTGCTTGCGTGACTTTGAAG
This sequence comes from Vicia faba, assembly GCA_948472305.1. Taxonomy (NCBI): domain Eukaryota; kingdom Viridiplantae; phylum Streptophyta; class Magnoliopsida; order Fabales; family Fabaceae; genus Vicia; species Vicia faba. Next base: position 173,446,975 of record OX451737.1, read on the forward strand.
AGGAAACGAACCTTCTTCGTTAGGTACCACTTGGAGCTCTTATATCTCTTGCAGGCATCATGCTAGGTTTTTATTTTTGCTAGGATCATGTAGAAATAAATGCATATGAGTCCCTCTTCTCAAGGGAAATGTTTGCTGGCATAGCTTAGACATTAGTGTGGTTTTTTGTGATGTTATGCAAATCTCGAATTTCTGAAAATGCGTTCGTATGGCGTGTTTGAGCAAGATTCTGTAAGTTTGGAATCCAGATTCGAGAGTTAGTGGGCGAAAAACAAAAAAAAAAGGCCTATCTAGGGGTTTATATCCACACCCTCCCCTTTGTTCAATTCTGATGCCAAAAAAGGCTTAGTGGACGCAAAACAAAAAGGGTCTATATAGAGATTCATATCCTCTCCCTCTGAAGTCCAATTTGAACGTTTTTGACTGAAAAACTTGTATAAAAAAAAACTGGTTATGAACTTATTTTCTGACTGGGCTTAGATACTGCTGGTTCACGCCTCTTGCTTGCACCCCATGTCTTCTTTCATTGTATTTTGCTTTTGATAATTGTTTCTAGTGGATTTTCCTTTCGATCTTATTTTTTCTCCATCATGATAAAAAAATGGAAAAATAATAGAATATGTTTCTTTTAATTTGAATAATTGTTTGTGTGATATTACCATGATCCCTTAGGTTTTAATTCAATTTTAATCATTTCATTAAGTTGAATTAAATAGACATTAGGCTTTAAAATCAAGCATGATAATAATTAGGTAGAATTCTCTTGATCCAAACCTTAGGAACATGATACATGACAACATGAGGATTAGTTTCCCTTAGTCATTTTCATTCCCTTTTTGCATCCATCAAGACCAAAACTTTCTTTTTCTTAATCAAATGTTGAAAACACTTAACAATAATGATGCGAACCATATGGCACGAGCCTTAAGAATTGGAGGGAAGTATGAGGGTGCATTCCCTAGTAATTTCTTCTAATCATAGTCTCTAATGTGATTCAAATTACAAACTCTTTTCAAAATAAATAAAAACACAAACCAATCAAATATGGCATCTTGCTTTGAGGGTGTAACTCAAAATCATTTCAAAAGGGTTCGTCACCCACAAAAAACACACAACAAATCAAAACTTTTGAGCCGAGCTACGACGCTCTAATTACTTAAAAGGGATACACGGGCATTAGGTTGCATGGCCTAAGCGAACACAACTATTTAAAACATTTGTTTTCCATGTATTTTTTTCTTTTTCATGCATGCATTCCCTTAGAAAGTAAGCATTAGATATAACACACCCTTTGATTAGAACAATAAGAGTGGATCCCATGGAGTATCACAAACATGAGGGGTGTTAATACCTTTCCTTTGCGTAATTGACTTTCATACCCTTTCTCTTGGTCGCAAGACCATCTTATCCATTCTTTTGGTATTTTCTCGATATTTTCCCTTCCTTCGGGATAAATAAAGTTCGGTGGCGACTCTATATTTTTTCGCAGCGCGATAGCTGATGACTCTGCTGGAGACATACCTAAGCATTCCAGTCCTAGCTTTTGTTTGTATTCTTTTCATTTGGGTTTTATCTTTATGTGTTACTTGCTATGTTTATCTTTATGCTTTATTTGCTGATTATTTATTGCACGCATTGCATTTTATTGCTTTCCATATGCTGGACTGTGCTGGTTGCTGGATTTTCTATTTTTCAGGTTGGTGGGATGTTACTATGAGATAAAAGGCCCAATACCCAGGCCAGAGTGACACATTTAGGAACACATAATACTACAGTGGATAGTCATGACGCCTACTAAGTACAGACCCTACTAGTATGATCATGAGAGCCACATACAGACGAGGTACACCTGGGGGTCACTATCGTCAGGCATGTCTGTTACTATGGTGATATACCTTCCATTTGACTTACGACTATGTGTATCTTTTGACCATACCTTGACCTAGACTTCACCCGTTAGTGGGGAGGGAATGATCTTACATGTACTGTTGGTGACTTATGGGTACTTGGTTCCCTTGTGTTCTGAAATGGTTCTGGATCTTTAATCTTATGACATTCAGCTTATTCAGAAGATTGTACAATATTTAATCAGAGGATTGTACAGTATTTACCCGAATTTTGTGGAGCCTTGATCCTATGTTAGTGTATACCATGACATCATATCATATTGTATATGCATCCCATTTCTAGGTAATTCCAAAGACAAGTCTTTTGTTGATATTTCCAAAAAAATGAATACTATTACCAAAAGAATACTTATGGATAGACAAGTCTTTGAGTTTCCCTGGAAATGAAAGATGAAACATGTATTCATAATATCATGCATTTCATTGTTCATAACATAAGCTTATTGGGGCCCTTCTTTTCATTCAGAGTTCAGAATCAACGACAACGACTTCCCAACATCCGTACCGTACCAGAAATAATCAACAAAGATTCATGGATCTCTTTGAAAAGAATCAGAATACTCTCCGTCAGGGCATAGAAATTATGGGTGATAGAATGAATAAGCTCCTCGAGACTCTCCATATTGTTAATCAAGGACAAGAGGAACTCAGACAGAATGTTACTAAACTTTCTATTGCTACTGCTCCCTCCTCTTTTGCTAATAGAGGATCTGAAAACATGGATGGACTTTGACGTGAACACGAATTATTGAGGGCAGAAGTCAATCAAATGAAAACTCAAATGGGGCTGATTACGGATGTCCTACAAACACTATTAAAGAAGGATGGAAATCACGCGCCAATTGTAGCAACAAAAATGGTCAATCTTTCCTATCAACCACGTCTCACTTCAGGTCAAGAGCTCCCTCGTGTCTATCTTTTGCAACCTTGGATTCCAGAAACTCCCCGTCCGTAACCATTTCCTATGCCTCTACTAGGTCAGAGAGTCAAGTTCCAAGACATAATCAGTTCCCGAATCAGCGTTAAAGATATAATTACTCTCAGCAAAAGCAAAGTAAGTCGAAAAGAAAATTGGATGCAATTCCTATGCCTTACAATCAACTACTTCCTCACCTGCTTCATTATCATTTGGTTAAGATAAGAGAGTTTATGCCTCCTTCAACATCCCTCCCTTCAGGATACAATGCAAATGCAAGATGTGAGTTTCACTCGGGGTCACCTGGCCACTCAATTGAGAACTGCCGAGCTTTGTAGAACAATGTGCAAAACCTAATTGAGTTAAATGCAATCACATTCACTCCAAGCGGTCTATGCATAAACTGAAATCCTCTTGCTCATACAGGTGCCAAGACTACAAAGAGCATCCCCTCAAATAAGTTAATCTTGAAGAAGTCTCCCCAGTACTGGCAATCATTAGATCATTTTTGCATTGTCATTTGTAATTTTCTTTGTTTGTTGAATGCTACTTACATGTAAAACTCGTTTGTTTTTGAATGATAATAATAATACACTGCATATGTTTGTTTCGAATCAATTCATTCGCGTTCACTCATTTATTTTTCTATTTATGGATATCAAAATCTTATTTAAAGCAAAAAGTCAAAAGGAGAATGATGAAAACAAAATACGCAAAATCACTGATTGTATGCTTTTGAATAAAACCCTATTGACAATTTAAGGCATTATTTCAAATCCTCAAACACTAAAGATATAAGGGAGTGAAACCCTTGTCAACCCCTTTGAGCCTTGAAGTAGGAGTTTATTTCTATACGAAAAACCCTCAATCTTACCCAGGGTCCGGTAGTCTTTAGTTAATTTGACAGTGCGTTCAAATTTCAAAATAAAAAGGAGTGTCCCATATGAGGATCAACCATATCTTATCCTTCACACATCAAGAGTTCAGTAAATGCAAAATCACAATGGTTATCCCTCATCAATCGAGGAATGAGGCAGACACAACCCTTTCAGCAAGTCAAAACCAACCAAGGTCATACGATTTATTCACAATAAAAAGAAATTGAAATGAAAAAGAAAGAAAGCTCGCTAAGTCAAAAAATTGAAAACAAGTGACTTAAGCAAAAATTAGGGCATCCTGTTGAACTTCAAAACTAAATTCAAAATCCAGTCCATGCAAAAGTTAGGGAAAATAAAAACAAAAAGAACGAAAAACGAAAAGGATTACAAAACAAAAATTCCCAGCAAGAACAAATTCTTGTGACCACAAATACAAAAATGAAAAAGGGTGATTGTCACTACAAAAATCTCCTTGGTTTCTCAACCATGACTTACACTTCTAAACCCTTTTGAAAGGTGAACACTCGTGTCAAAATAACTGAATGTAGGACCAGAGAACATAACAGAGAATGGGTGGGTGAGGTTATACTTTGAGCCTTAAATCCTTTTTTTGAAACCGTAAACCAGGCCACATTACAACCCTTAAAAGACCTAATTGAATCAAGGGTTTATTTCAAAAGCTTACTATAGAAAAATCACGTAAAACTAACTCATATAATTTTGCTTATCATTTGTGTTGAAATCAATATGACAAGTAATTTGAACATTGAATGTCAAAACATCATTTCAATAACGTTGATTTCAAATCTGACATAAGCATTGCATTAGGATTATCATAATTGAAACGAGCATCTCTTACTTGTGAGTAAACACTTAACATCAAGGAAGATCAAACGGTGAACAACTGCTGAAAACTTGATAACTTCCAAGAGCCACTCATTTCAAAGAATGGGCACCTTAAGAGGTAAATTATATGAAGAATCTGCCAAGGCAGGGGCATCCGTACAAAGTTGATCTTAATTTGAGGCCGTCACGTTGATAAATATCTTCAAGCTTCAAATCAGGGGCCATCACGTTGATAAATCTCTTCAAGGTGCCATCAATCAAGGGTAATCACGTCGATAAATCTCTTCATAATTCATTCAACCTAGGTAATCATGTCGAGATTCGACAAATATCTCCAATAAATAAGTAATCAGGGGCAGTTTATTTCATGACCCAAGACATTGGGGCATGCCATCTCATATTGTATTGTGGCACAAATATTTGAGTCCTCTATTCTACATAGATTCTTCTAGGGGTCATACAAAAGGGTATTCCTCATCCATACTTACGAAGTCGCTCAAGCGAATTCTGTCCTACAAGACAACTGTCGAATAAATCAAGCTAAAAGCCTCATAACGGTCACCTTGGCCCAGCCATCATTGAAAAGTCGTTCTCATCCCCTGCGGAAGTTCAAAGTGTACTCCCCAATAGTGGAACAAACTTGGGGCGTGGTTCATCACACATATTCAACCTATAATTCCTTAGTAGAGTAAACTTCGAGCACCCGAGGAGTTCTATGTGGTTCGACATGTAATCCCCATAGATGATCTTCATCTAATCTCTAGCGGAAAAGCAAACTCGGGGCAGTCAAAGAGGTCTATGGCCATCTCGTAGTCCCTAAGCAGTTCAAGGTGTATTCCCCAATATGAAGTAGACTCAGGGTATTCAAAGAGATCCAAGTGATATTCAATATGCAATTCCCCAGCATGTCCATGTCATTCTATCATCCCCATGTAATTCCTCCAACCTCTTTTTCAATCCTCTGACTAACACCCAGTTGGTGGATTTTGCTTGGCCGTTAGTTTGAGAGAGCTCAATCGACGAAAAGTGTTCTTTGATCTTCAATTCTTCCATCAGTCTTTGTAATTTCTCGTCTATGAATTATGTTCCATTATTGGTTACGACAAATTGAGGAACTCTAAATCGTTCCAACACGTCCTTCTTAAAGAATTTCATAATGTTCGCCGCTTTGATTTTTTCTAGTGCTTCAGCCTCTATCTATTTTGTGAAGTAGTCAACAGGTATGACTCGGTATTTGAGTTGGTCGATGGATGGAGAAAAGGGACTGAGGAGGTCCATTCCTCATTGCATGAAAGGAAATGGAGAGGTAAATACGTGTAATTTGGTGGATTGGGAGTAAAAGATGTCATCGCGTCATTGGCATTAATCACATTTCGTGACGTCTCTCAGGCATTTTGGCCTAGGTCGACCATAAATATCCTCCTTTAATATATTTTTTTCATTAACGCGACAACTCCAAAATGTTTCCTGGATATTCCATTGTGTACCTCTAAGAGGGTGTAATCATCCTTTTCCTTTTCAAAACATCTTATAAGGGGGGTGAAAAGGCCCTATTTTTATAGGAATCCCTTGACCGTTGTATATCCACTAGCTCTCTTCTTCACAATTATGGCATCAACTCAGTTTGAAGGTACATCCCTTTGTTTAATGTAATTTTTTATTGGCGTGATCCAGGAAGTAAATGTAGGTACGTCAATGTTCATCATGATTTCCTTTGTTCACTATATGTTAGGCCATTTCTTGGTCTCTTGTATGAATTAGTGGTTGATCCCTGGACTCCGGGTGCTAGCTAGTTGAGATAACACATCAGCTCGAGTGTTCTCCTCACAGGGAACATGAGTCATTTTGAACTCTTGGAGGCTCGCATGCTTCTTTTTAGCCAACTTAAGATATCTCTGTAACAATGGGTCTTTAGCTTGCATTCCCCACGAATTTGAGTTACGACCAACTGGGACCCTGCCTTTAACTTGAGGTATTCTGCCCCATTTTTTAATCTAATAATATCCCCGCAATAACTGCCTCATGTTTGGCTTGATTATTGGTGGTAAAAAATTTAAATATTAGCGAGACCTACACCATGATCCCACAACTATTTTCCAAAATAAATCTCGTGTTTCTTCTGCGATAGTTGGATGGCCCATTTGTGAAGACCACCTGTTGTACCCCAAAATTTTCCCTCCCATTTTACTCAAGGCATGCTCATTGAGGTCCTCAATTGCTCAAGGTTGACTAAGAATTGGTCAAACAAATTCTCCTCCTAAGCAATGCACTTCAAACCAGGGTTTCACTTCTTACAAATAATTTTGGGTTTCAAAGACTTCAAGTGATTTCCATGGTCCTTAATATGTCCTCAAGAATGTCCATGCCAAGTTTCATGCCTTGTATCACAAATTTGCTCAGTCAATGAGTAAAATGTTTGAAAATCAACTATACTCGGTCAAAAGTCAACTATGGCCAATATACAGTCAAACTTCAAGATTTTTGGTCAACATCAACATTTTGAAGTGATATCCATCATTTGATCAAGGGTTGATCATGATTCCCCAAGGAACTCTCTCAAATCATCAAGAATCCAAAAGTACAAAATTAGGGTTTCCTAAAGAAAGTCAGCTGAACTTTGAGCAGGCATAACTTTAACATGCTTGATCCATTTTCCCCCCAACAAAATCTCATTGTGAATAAAGTTCAATTCTCTGCAACTTCTCTTTTATCCTCAAGTTCAATAAATGCATCATTTGGAAGATACAAGCTCATACAATACAGGTCATTTTCAGAAAGTCAACAAAAGTCACTTTTTGCCAAGACCATTTACATTAAGATAAATTCTTCAAATGTAAAATTGATCAAACGAGAGATTGAAGGAGACATCTTGGGCTTTTCGAAAAGTCCAAGATCATCTTCATTGGATAAAAATTGAGCAAGTTATGGCTTGCACATATTGAGCAAATTTCAAGAAAATACATGAAGTCAACTTTGGGAAAATTCATTTTTTCAAGTTAGTGGGCCTAAATTTTAGGGCCTAAACATGTTCATGGCATGTATAAGGATCTCTAAATTCTTTCTTACCTTGTCTTGCCATTTTTACCTATTTTATTCATTTTTATTTTGTTTTATTCAAATAAATACAAAATAAATTGCATAAAATGTTCAAAAATGGATCATGGCCTAATGGGATGATGTATTGGGTTGGTCTTGGGCCCAAGAACTCGTGAAAAGTGTCCAGGTTCACTCAAGGATGTAAATGGCATGTTTATTCGCAAATATGGCATATTTTCAAATTGTAATCATAGCTTTAAAACATGGTCTTAATGCTTGATTTCCTTCCCTTCCTGGTCACCTTCCCTCACTCCTCTATATAAATAACACTTCTACAAGCCCAAGACACACACACTGTCTCAGAAAAGCACACCAAAATTGCAAAAAATTCCACAAAGTTGTCAAATTTAAAACTGACATTGCAGCTTCCTTCGATCCAAACCAATACCATAGTCGTATTCCTGAGATACCCAGGAACCTACTCCACCCACCCATTCCTAAGGCGTGCAACACCCTAGAATCACATATCCATGCGTCACCAGACCTTGGTAAGATTCTGATTCGAAACCTCTCAAATACGTGATTTAAACTGATTTTCTTTGCGTATTCATATCATTATTGATCATTGTGGTTTTAACGTACTTCATGTGAGTTTCAGTGCCAAAATCACAGTTTTCCATTATAAGGGTTTGAAAACATGTGAGCTTCGGTTTCAGAGATAAAGGCATTTTTAGACCAAACTAAGACCATGGTTGAACTCGCAGCCTAGGTTTTAAGGGGGGGGGGGGGGGTAGATAAAATTTCAGGCTTCCAATCTCCTTATTTTGCAGGTTTCATTTTTGAGCATGTCGGAGAAGACAATAGTCAACCACCGTGGAAGGTGGTTTGACCTCCCCGGAGCTGGCGTGGATCAATAGCATGTTTTGATTGGTTCGTTCAAATACTTTGACCCCATTGAAACGCGCGCAATTAATAACTCAGCAGCTTGACTTGTTTTGTATTATATACTTATCATTGTGATTATATTACCGGATGTAAGGTCGTTCCAACGGTTGAGTGTGTGTGTTAAGGCGTTATGTGTGGGAAAGGGCAGGGGTTCGATCCCTGCCTCTTTCCATATTATTTTTTCAAAATTTTCTTGCAGATCTAGTGCTCCCAAGCCCTATGTGCATACCATATACCATCAGGTCACCACCATCTGATCCAGATCTGAAGGCCTCAGATTCGTGCCTCATCACGAACCCTCCAAGGATAGCAACACCAAATCCAACGCCAGCCTAGGCTATCTCTTGGTGTGGGGCTAATAGAACTCAAATCCCACACCCCCTGTTTGCTAGTTAACATCAGGCCCAGTCCAATTCTTTTTTTTTTTAAATTTATTTTACTTATTTGATTATGTTATATTTTTTAAACAAAAAAATCATTTTTGTTTAATCATAAAATCAGAAAAATATTTTAAAAAAATTAGATTTAGGTTTGTTTTATTTAATTTACTTTTCATAATTTAATTTAGTTAATGATTTTAACGTATTTCCTTAATTTAAAATCAATAGACTTAGGATTTAATTGATTTCAATTCTTTTCATAAATAAAAAAATTCCAAAAATATTAGATTTGTTTTAGAATTATTTTTAATTAATTATTTTCTTTTCTTTCTTATTTTAATTAATTAGATTTAATTAAATTTAATATTTTCCCAAATAAACAAAAATAACAAAAAATATTTTCTTTTACTTAGGATTTTTTTTAGGGTTTTAGACGTCCTTTCTAATTCGCGCGCGTTTAATTACTTTCACATTATTATTACCTTTTCTTATTATTGTACCTGCTTCCCGGTTTGTAATAGTTAAAAACTAGGACATTTATTGCTTTTATCTCCCTAGATTTTAGACTTGTAATTTTCCCCCTCCCCAAAGCCATGTAATAGTTAGATTTAATTTCCGCACTTTAAATTCCTGTATATATATAAACTGTCTAGATGCATGATAATAGGATTGCATGGCAAGAAAATTTGAAACAAAATGTTAGCAAACTTAACACAAAGATAAATAACTGAAACATAACACACTCGCATACGCGCACCCCTAAGGTACCTCCACTTGTTGCCTTCGGAATAAACAGTCACGAGTCTCGAACGTAAGAGATTTTAGTGGTGACCCTTTGGTTTAAATATCATAAGTCCCTCGATGACCCTTTCGATGTTGCCTCAGTATATGATCTTAAAACCTTAAGATAATTACTAAAGTATCTTACTAGTTGCTTTCCTGATTGTACGATGACCCTCGATTGTCCCTCAAACATCCAACGATGGGGCTGCCTACTCACTAATAGTAGGATATCACTTTCTAAAGGAAAAGAGGAAAAGAGGAAAAGAATAAACCTTTTCGAGTAGGTAGATAGTTCTTAGATGCTTGCTCAAAAAAACATATTTTCACATACACAAAACTCTTTCCAAAAATATTTTCAAAAACACTTTGTATACGTTCTCAACAATACGAGAAACATTACAAAGTTCCTCGCACTAAGGCGTCTTTTCAAAATACTTTTTTTTCAAACACACAAACACAAGGTATTTTCAAATGAGCTAGCATCTAAGATCCCTTAGATAACTACAGATGAAAACTCTTCTTGTTTTTTTTATAAAAAAAAAACTTGAACCACTTTCATAATGAACTTGGACTTATGTCCATGCATTTTCAAAACATTTTTCATAAATAAACTTCAATCAACATTAATAATACTTTGACATTTTTTCTGAAAAGACTAAAAGTCAACTTTGGCTTTTATCTTTAAACTTTTCTCAAGAAAAGATTGGACTCTTGTCAATCCTTGTAGTGATGCAAACAACTATACTTCTACAATATGTAGTGAAGAGAGATATTTTCCACTTGGATGTTGAGTGAGGCATTATTGATTCTAAAATCCAAGCCATATCCTCCACTTTGAGATGATGCAAATTCTCCTTTCTCATGATTGTGTGTAGTAAGTATGTTTTCCACACGGACAATGACGATGGCGTCTTATCTCATAAAATTAACCAACACACTTGTGTTTAAATTTTTTTAAAAGAGGAACTATGTGTACCCTGATCCCCTATTGAACAAAAGGAGGTACGTAGGCACAAAAGGTTCACAACCGCGGCGGGTGCAAAAACCATAAATATATATTTCTTTTCTCACTTCCACCATCCACTTTTATACAATATTTTATAGCCAAAATATACAGATTTTACAAAGAGGTTCCTGCGGAGTACCATAGATATTTAGGGTGCTAATACCTTCCCTTTGCATAACCAACCCCCTTACCTTGAATCTTTCCCCCCTCTTTTGGTTTATTCGCTCTTTTCCCATTCCTTTGGAAACAATAAAGTGCGGTGGCGATTTTATTTTAATTTATATAAGTCTAGTCAATCCCATGACTTAGTCTTAAACATTTCTACCACTACAGTCTGTTTGCGAACTTTACCTGAACATACAAAATTAGCTTTATGTAATTTCGTGATGCATGTAATGCATTAATGATGCTCTCAAGATAAATGAGAATGTTATATGAGTTTTAGTATGCATATGCTATAATGTTCTGTGAAATGATGTATGGATGCAATATGTTGTTGAAGTGTATTTGTAACTCCTTCTAACAATGTCTAGCTGGGGAAAATAAATCTTGGACTGTTGCTGGGAATGTAGAAATTGATTCTTCAATTTCTATTGGGAATAATTTTGCTGGAGATTCATGCTTTCTGTTTGAAGATACTCCGTTGGGGATCTTCGACTTCTGCTTGAGGATAGAGGCATTTAAGGAGAGTCAGTTGTTCGTCGTTCTTTGTTGAAAGATCTGATTCTTACGTACCCTAACTGGGGATGAGAAAGATGGATATTCCTCCGGTGTGCTATCTATCCAGGTTTCAGATACCGTAACAACCCTTCCGGGGATAGAAACTCCAATTAAACCCTGTTGGAGAAGATAATTTTGTTAGGGAAATACGGCTTTGGAGTAATAAACTCCGCTGGGAATTAAATTTCTATAAGCTATGTCAAGGAAATAAACTCTGATGGGGGTTGGAATTTTATAGGCTACGCTAAGGAAAACTCCATTGTATGTTGGGGAAATGATCAAACTTCCTTATCTGCTAGGGGACCTAATGGGGATGATGATCAGGTCAATTTATCCATTAGGGATATGGAAGATTCCTGAATCTCTACTTGTGGGCATATTAGACTTGCTGAGGAATATATCTCTGTTGGGGACGATCTTGCGAAGATATCTTTGTAGAGATAGTTTCACGGAGATTGCTCTGCGGGGATGAATGACTTAAACATTATCTCAACTCCTAGAGTCTTCATTAAATGCTAATCCTGTTTTTTTGCATATATTTGTAAATGGTAATCATATTCAAATGCATATGTGTTGGCTCCCAAATTCGACACTTACTGTATTTGGTCTTTTGGACCAAACAACTAGAATGAACCAAACCAAGAGGTATTATTCGACACATGAGATAACTTAAGAAAAATATCTAAGTTATGATAGGAATCTTTGACCAAGGGCTCATTCGACTGAAACAGACTTATGTTGCTCGACTGAAAGAAAGTGTTCACGCTTTGGCACATGGAACGAGGACTATTTGAATTTTGAATTATTGGAGGGAAAGGCAGTTTTCATCAGCGTCTGAGAAGAGGCAACGTGGCCAAAAGCTATGGGTCGAGAGGCATGCAGAAGACACTTGTCTTCATCCTAGCGCAGAATGTCCCCTCGACAGTTACCTACTTTTAGTATAAATTAAGAAACTTGTGTAATTTTCAAGTGTGTTCAACCTATTGTACTAAATCTCTCAAATATTATCCAAGTAACTACTGCGTGAGAAAGGATAAAGCTGAGCAATGTACGTTGGAAACACCTTTTTTACTTAATGAAAGTCTTTTTACATTACTTTACCATTATCCTGCAAATTTATCTTTTTACTTCTTTTACTTGCATTTTTATACTTTTGCTTACTTTTCAACAATCTCAAACATCCTTTCTCTGGGTCGAACGTGCGTTCTTCCTTCTTACTCATTTTACTTAAAAATTAGCATATGTCCTGGGATTAGTTTGATCGATCCCGTAAGTAAACCAAAAACTTACCCTTTTTGGAGATCATTGGTTGTTTACCAAAAACAACGGTAAACAAATTGGCACACCTGGTGGGACGTTGCTAATTTCTATGTTACTGCGTTTTTCCTGTACAGTTATAACATTGCATGTTATTAAGAAGTGGTAGAGTAACCAACAAATATACTGTTAGGAAAGAAAATAAAGAGAGTAGTATGGCTAACGAGCCAAACCATGGAGAAATACCTCCACCGATCACAGGAACAACGGTCACTACTGTTGTCGAAGGGAATATCCCAACTTCTGTTGGATCAATGCCAGCGTTAACCACGAATCAAACTGGACCCTTACTTTCGTATGTGGGTCCAAGAGGTCCTTTGGGAACGCCTCCACCAAGGATAAATCTAGGATCTCGATCAATTGTACCCCCAGGCTTTTCGATAACCTGGATGGGTCGAGAACAGCCATATGGCATGCCAACGACTGAAATGGCTAGCCTTATGAATGTTGCGTCCATTTTTTCAGAACCTTTGGTGAATGCAACATCGCCATTACAGGGGTCTGGAGCTAATAGAAACCAATTTTTGGGAGGGCCGTCTCACGTGATACCAAGCCTCACAAATGCTTTGACAGCAATTTTGAGGCAACAAATGGACGAACGTAATCATGAAATGGTACAGATGTTAGCACAAACTTTAAGTACAATGCTAAATCCCCTCATTCAGACTGCTACACAGTCGAATCAACAGATGACAGCGCAAATAACGCGCATGGCTGAATTTTTTGGGATACCCCAAGTTGTTTGACAACCCCAGAGGGTGCCAATAAGAGTAAATTAAGGGGTAATTATGGAAGAGGATTTGACCATTAATCCAAACCCCCAAATTCCTAGGGTAGAAGTGGAACAACCAAGAGTAGAGATACCTCGAAACCATCGAGAAATCGATCAAGGCGTTATTATGGCTAATAGAAACCAAAATGCTGACGAATTAATACAGCAAGTTCGACACCAGAACTATGGGACAGACAATAATTTAACCGCTATGATCGAGAGGATCATGCTTCAAAACGGGATGAATGTTGGTTTTCATAGACCAAACTTTGCATCCCCATTGTCAGAGTATATTCTGCAAACAGACTTGCCACCTAGGGGAAAAGTCCCAAAGTTCACTTAATTTTCAGGGGATACGACAAAGTCGATTGTCGAACATGTGGCAAGATATTTGATAGAGGCCGGAGAAATAGCAAATAACGAGAACCTTAGAATCAAATATTTCCTGAGTTCCTTGACTAAGAATGCTTTCACTTGGTTCACTACCCTCCCAGCCAATTCGATCCACAACTGGAACCAATTGGAAAGATTGTTCCATGAACAATTTTACATGGGTCAAACCAAGATAAGTCTAAAAGAGTTGGCTAGTGTGAAGAGAAGGTTCACAGAGCCAATTGATGAATATTTAAATAGATTTCAATTACTTAAAGCCAGATGCTTTACCCAAGTGCCTGAGCATGAATTAGTTGAAATAGAAGCAGGGGGCCTGGATTATTCGATTAGAAAAAAGTTAGATACACAATACCTAAGAGATATGGCCCAACTTGCTGATAGGGTTCGACAAGTAGAACGCCTTAAAGCTGAAAAGGCTAAAACTGGCAAAACTCATCGACGAGAAAGGGTAGCTTATGTTGAAATGGATGATGACGATACAGAGACATACATCAATCCTATAGATGTCGAAGAAGGCGAAATTGATTTAGCTGAATTAAAACAAGGGCCACCATATTCTTGTAAATTTCTAGTGCCATCAAATGGAAAAAATCTTGTAGAACCTGAAAAAAGCAGTGATAAATTTCCTAAGAAAACTTATAGCTTCGACATATCCAAATGTGATGAAATATTCGATCTATTAGTTAAAGATGGACATATGATAGTGCCCCCAGGGGCTAAACTGCCTCCTTTAGAACAAAGAAAGAAAAGAGGTTTTTGTAAATACCATAATTTTTTGGGACATAAAACCTCACAATGTTTCCTTTTCAGGGATCTCGTTCAACAGGCGCTGAAGGAAGGAAGGCTGAAATTTGCTAATAAACCAACAATGAAGATCGACACAAACCCAATGCAGATAGAGGCGCATTATGCCGAACCAGTCGGCATTCATATGGTGGAAGTGTCTGAAGATTTTATCACAAAACCTATATTTGGAAGTTTCACTGGAAATATCTCCAGGAAAACTATTGAAGGGGTGAGAAAGGCCACTGAAGGCCTGGGTTTAAAAAATGAAGCTGGCCAAGGGTCGAACAAGAAAGCTGTTGGTAGCCTGAAATTGATCAAACGGGTTACTGAAGACCCAAACAAAATCAAAGGAGTTGCTGAAAGCTCCAGCAAAAGAACCACCATAGGTTCTTATTTGGCTGCTGCAAAGGGTTCTTCGATAGAAGACTTGGAGGCCAAAATGCAGAAGATGAACATGGCTGCCACAAGCAACATGCAGGTTAACATGGTCGAAGTCTCTGGAGCCGAAGCGTCAGAGGAAGCCATTCGACAAGAAGAAGTAAACAAAACTACATTCCCAAAGGAGGATGAAGATTTGGCAGACTTTCTGCATAGATGCCAAAAGAAGAAATCAGAATTAATGCCATGCCCTAGATGTAGCTCTATTTTCGATAAGAAAGCCGATGAACAAATACAAGTGATGCGGGTTGTAAAAGCAAAACAGGGCACCAATTCCCAACAAAGAATGGGTCCAGAAATTCGATTTGACCCCAGAAGAGGACATCAACAAAGACCCATGAATCAGGAAAGGAGGCCACCAACTTTTAGGCCTCCAACTAATGTGCCTACAGACACTTGGCTAAATACCATGGGTAGGAAGCGGCCAAATGAGGATAGATGGCAGGCATTCGACGTACCAAGAGGTTCTTCTCTAGATTATAGAAAGGAGTACCATGCTTCTGCGTCGAACAAAATGACCCATGTGTCGAGTAATTATAAAGGAAAAAATCCCATGTCTCGTTCACAGTGGAGAAGGTTTCAAAGACGGCGAAAGGCCGAGAAAGAGGCAGCTGGACCTCATCCAGAAGTTAGCACTAATGTGCAGAAAAAACAAAGGAAGCCTCTGGAGAGAAATCATGTGCCCTGGGCGGAAGAGTGTGGGTCGAATGGTGAAGACGACTCCGACTCTAGTGACAGTTTAGACATCATGGTGAATGTCATATCTGTGTTGCCCAAAGAATACAACCGTGAGGTTGAAGTCAAAGAAACCGACCTAATGGTTGAACAAGAACTGGCTAGTCACAAGCCAGTATGTTACTATATAATGAACAATGGATGCGTGGAAGAACAAAACAAATTCTTTGAACCACCAACAAAGGCAATGAAGAGCCACCTGAAACCACTGTTCATTAGAGCAAAGGTTGGAGAGGCAACCATAAACAAAATTCTGTTTGATTGTGGGGCGACCATCAATATCATACCCCAATTTATGCTGGAAAAGTTAGGTAAAGGGGATGCTGACATAAAGCCACATAACATGGTCTTATCCAACTATGAAGGGGGCATTGGCACCACAATGGGCGTCATTCAACTAGACCTCAAAGTGGGCTCAATACTTCGACCCACCATGTTCATGGTTATTTCAGCCAAACCAAACTACAATCTACTCCTTGGTCAGGAGTGGATACATGGCATTGGAGCAGTGCCATCTTCAATGCACCAAAGGGTCATAATGTGGCGGCCCGACGGCATTGTGGAGAACATTGAAGCAGATCAGAGTTACTACTTGGGTGAAATAAACAATGTCGGAAAGAACGATTTCGACAGAAATTTGGCTCACATAGGGCCATGTAACCCACCAGAGTTTGATTTAACTCCAACTCCTAATGCATTCTGCTCCCTATACCTACACTCCGATCACGGCTTTCAGTGGGATAGAGAAGACTTATCCAACATTGACTTTGGAGGAGTCAGTGATATACGGCCAACAGGATGGGGAAGCGAGTTTGATGATGATGACTGAGTCATCAACTCTCTAAAAGATTTTGGCATATGTGGCCGAAAACAGAATGATAGCGGCCTTAGAGGCTGAAGTTAAATATGTGGCTTCCAAAGCCAATGAACAAGTCCTTTCAAAGACATGGCCTGGGAAAGATTTCGACCTAGAGCCTCCCGACTTGGGAACGAAAGACTTTCTAGACCAGAGGTTAGACGCCATCTATGACGATGAACCTCTAGGTTTCGAAAAGGACCCGCTGGCGAACAATGTCATAATGTTGGCGCAAGATCCTCTAGAAGAGGTAAATCTAGGCGAAAGTCCTGTGAACAAGCCCACATACATAAGTACAAAAATGGATCCAGGACTCAGGGTCGAAATGATCAAATTACTAAAAGAGTTCAAGGATTGCTTTGCGTGGGACTATGACGAGATGCCTGGTCTCGACAGAGGATTGGTCGAACTGTAGTTACCAACAAAGCCTGGAAAGAAACCCGTTAAGCAAACTCCAAGACAGTTTGCACCAGAGATTTTATCAAAAATCAAGACGGAGATCGAAAGGCTGCTGAGGTGCAAGTTCATAAGAACAACCAGGTACGTTGAATGGATTGCAAATATTGTACCTGTTATAAAGAAAAACGGTACCTTGAGGGTGTGCATCAATTTCAAAGATCTAAATGCTGCAACACCCAAAGATGAATATCCAATGCCAGTGGCGGAAATGCTTGTAGATTTTGCCGCTGGTTTCGAGTACATGAGTATGTTGGACGGCTACTCTGGATATAATCAAATCTTCATTGCTGAAGAAGATGTGTCGAAAACGGCCTTTCGTTGCCCTGGGGCTTTAGGCACCTATGAATGGGTAGTGATGCCTTTTGGCCTAAAGAATGCAGGGGAAACGTACCAAAGAGCCATGAATTCAATCTTCCATGACTTTATTGACACTTTCATGCAAATTTATATTGATGATATTGTTGTCAAATCTGTTTCAGGGAAGGCTCGCATGGATCATCTTCGACAATCCTTTGAGAGGATGAGACACTACGACCTGAAGATGAATCCTCTAAAGTGTGCTTTTGGTGTAAAAGCAGGAGATTTCCTAGGTTTTGTGGTCCACAAGAAAGGCATTAAGATAAACCAAAACAAGACCAAAGCTATCTTGCAAGCCAAAGCACCAACTAACAAAAAGGAATTGCAATCCTTACTTGGGAAGATAAATTTCATAAGGAGATTTATATCCAACCTTAGTGGGAAAACGCAAGCCTTTTCGCCATTACTTCGACTCAACAAAGGAGGATTTGAATGGAGGGAGGAACATAAAGAGGCCTTCGACAAAATCAAAGAGTACCTCATTAAACCACCTATTCTGGTGCCTCCTTGTCGAAGTAGAAGTATGAGACTGTACATAGCTGCGTCCGATAAGACTTTAGGGAGCATGCTGGCTCAGGAGGATGAACATGGTGTCGAAAGGCCCATATACTACCTCAGTAGAGTTTTAAACGATGCAGAAACTAGATATAACGAAGTTGAAAAATTGTGTTTATGTCTATATTTTTCATGTACAAAACTTAAGCAATATATAAAGCTAGTTAATGTTTATGTTTCGTCTCATTTTGACGTTTTCAAGTATATGTTGTCGAAACCCATTTTGCATAGTAGAATTGGCAAATGGGCACTCGCATTAACTGAATATTCATTAACTTTTATGCCTCTCAAGGCTATGAAAGGCCAAGTGGTCGCAGACTTTATAGTCGACCACTCCATACAAGAAAGATCACTAAATTATTTGGAGATCGAACCATGGAAACTTTACTTCGATGGTTCTAGTTATAAAGATGGAGTTGGAGTCGGAGTCCTCATTATTTCTCCACATAAAATTCCAACAACATTTAAGTACAAAATAGATGGGGATTGCTCCAATAATGAGGCTGAATACGAAGCATTAATCGTAGGCCTTGAAATCTTGTTGGAATTGGGGGCAACTCAAGTCGAAATAATGGGAGACTTAGAGTTAGTCCTAAAGCAAATTACGAACGAATACAAATGCATAAAAGAAAACCTTATTATGTATTTCGTAATAGCCAGACGGTTGTTGAAAAACTTCGAGGTAGTTAGCATTCGACACATACCCAGATTGGAAAATCAAGCAGCCAACGACTTGGCACAAATTGCTTCGGGGTATAAAGTTTCGAAAGATAAGCTGCAACAAGCAATCGAAGTTAGAGGGAGAATAACTGCTACTAAGTTATCTCCATCGAATTTAAGGACCACAACGTTAGGATATACTGATCATGAAAATTTTGAAATTTCGTTCGTAGACAATCTAATAGAGCAAGATTGGAGAAAGCCTGTAGTGGACTATTTACAAAATCCAGCGGCTTCGACAGAACGAAAGACAAAGTACAGAGCGCTGAGTTATGTGCTGATGGGAAATGAACTATTTAAGAAAACACCAGAAGACGTGTTTCTAAAATGCTTAAGTGAAACAGAAGCATATATAGCTCTTTCCACCACACACGCCGGGGCATGTGGAGCACACCAAGTAGGCCAAAATATGAAATGGTTATTGTTTCGACAAGGCTTATACTGGCCCACTATGTTAAAGGATTGTGTTGAGTTTGCAAAAGGGTGTCAGGAATGCCAAAAGCATACATGCATTCAACATGTGCCAGCAAACGAACTTCACTCGATTGTGAAACCTTGGCCTTTTAGAGGGTGGGCTTTGGATATCATTGGAGAAATTCGACCAACATCTTCTAAAGGTCAGAAGTATATATTGGTGGGCATTGATTATTTTACTAAGTGGATTGAAGCGATTCCTTTAGTCAATGTAGACCAGGAGAATATCATTGAATTTATTCAAAGGTACATTATATACAGATTTGGAATCCCTGAAACAATAACTACAGACCAAGGATCAGTCTTCACTGGTCGAAAGATGTAAGAATTCGCTATGGAGATTGGGTTTAAACTATTAACATCGACGCCCTATTATGTGCAGGCCAATGGCCAGGTCGAAGCAGCAAATAAAGTAATGATCAGTTTAATAAAGAAACATGTGGGAAATAAACCCAAAAACTGGCACAAGACACTAGATCAAGTCCTGTGGGCATGTCAAACTTGTCCAAAAGAAGCCATAGGGACAACACCATTTCGCCTAACCTATGGTCATGATGCAGTGTTACCAGTGGAAATCCACTTGCAAGTGACAAGGATTCAGATACATCATGAGATCCCTTCTGAAGTTTATTGGAGCATGATGTTGGATGAACTAGTAGACTTAGACGAAGAAAGGTTGAAAGCTTTGGATCTTTTGAGACTACAGAAGAAGCGAGTCGAGAAATCCTACAATCGAAGAGTAAAGTCCAAGACGTTTCAGCCTGAATATCTATTTTGGAAAGTAATAATCCCAATGGATCGAAAAGACAGAAGCTTGGGAAAATGGTCCCCTAAGTGGGAAGGACCTTTTAGGATTGTGCAAGCATTCTCAGGCGGAGCCTATGAGATCGAAGAATTAAGCGAAGATCAAAGACTCTTAAAGGTAAATGGTAAATACCTGAAAACATATAGATCTATGCTTCAAGAGATAAAAATAAATAATATATAATCACTGTTAATAGAGAATGCCAAAATGGAAACTTATAAATTTCATTAAAAGTGCCAAAATGGCTCTGAAATCGTTACAGAAAGTGATTACATAATTGAGAGAAACAAGATTCAAAAGGGAAGATTAGCTTTAATCTGGAGATACTTGATTCTTTGCAACTCTAGCCGTCGATCACATAGAGCTTTCGATTGGTGAAGGGTTTCGAGCTTAGCATCCAGAGATTGAGCTCGATCGACGTGTTTTAACCCTTCAGCCAATTCTTCTTAGCTTTCTGATTCATTGTTCACAGCAAGAAGCTCCTCTTTCTTTTTGTCGTTGGCAGCAATTTGAGCTTCCAACTCTGTAATCCGCACCCTCAGTTGAGCATTATCTCGATCTATTTCCTCAACTGCTTTTTGTCTAGCCTCTTGGGCCTTCGACAAGTCCTTTACTCTAGAAGCTGATTCAGTAGCAGCATGCCAAGCAGCAGCCACTTGACCATTGGCTTCTTCGATCTCACGATTGAGAATCCTATGACGGTTGTAATCTACTGATACCTTGTCAACAATAGAGAGTAAATCCAAGATTACACTTGCCACATCAGGAGGAGCAACAAGAAGATCGACAACTTTCAAGATAGTTTTCAGAAAGGAAGGGGCTGCTGGTTCCCCCTCTAAAGTTAACATCAAATCTCTTTTAAAGATTTGTGCTTTAACCTTCTGAAGAGCCTCGTCGAGAGGGGAAGTCGAAGTAGATCTTCCAGATGTAGTCGAGGCATTACGATCAGAGGAACTCTCTCGACCCTCTAGAATTGCAGTCAGGTAACCTAACGGATTCTGTTGTTTCAGTAAGGCCAAATCCTCCTTGGTTCTGGATCCCGTCGAATGGATACTTTCGTTGGCTGTAACAACCACGTTGGCCACTCGACTTGGAATTATTTTGGTGCCTGGAGGATTTTGGTTTCCTTCAGCAAAAACTTCTTCACCGCCAGCCTCTGGGATTTCTGCATTCTCCCTTTCTATTTCAGTTTCAAAGCCAGGGACACTTTCCTCCTCAGTCTCTCGCACTTCAACCAGTGGAATCCTAGTCTCCTCTTGGTTTCTTGCAGCTTCTTCTTCATCAGCTTCTTCTATGGTTTCGTGCTGAGGTTCAGAAGTCTGATTTACTTCGTCAGCTGAACTCATAAAAGAGCCTTTCACTGAAGAGGGCCTGTAAGTAGGATTCCCGTCACTATTCAAGAGAGTGTCCGAATCCTCGACATGAGTAGGAATTCGTGTGGAAGTGCCAGCAGTGTCCTAAAAAATAGAAAGAATTTGTTTCTTTTAGAATCCTCACAAAGAAAAAGAAAATGGAAGAAATAAATAATAAGCAGTTGAAGTAAATACCTGGACTGGGATTTCAGCACCAGGACTAGAGTTGTCACTTTCGCTGGGATTGTTTAACCTAGTGATTACCTCCTGTTCAGTAGGTTCATTGATGACTACAGGAGGAGGCCTCCCAGCTATAGTCTTAATCCTGATTTTTGGACGGGGTTCGACGGTAGGAGCTGGCTTTTTCAATCTTCGTCTCTACAAAGGAACATGAGGAGACTCCTCTTCTTTATCGCTAGAGATTTGGATCTCCTGAACCTTCCATTTTTTGGGGGTTGGTTTCTGAGCATACAGAAAACCAAGTCGAAGAGATTAGTACCTGTGTCAGATAAAAAATAGGTAAGGGTATGAAAGAAAGTGAATACCTTAGGAGAGGGGTTGACAGCGGAATCTCCCCCTTTGGTACTCTCAGCAGTCTTCTTCGAGCTGGCTCTCTTGACAGCTAAACAAAAGATAAAATAGCTATAGTTAATTGAGTGTTGGTAGACAAATCTGAGGCGAAGAGATGGAAAAGAGTATTACCTTTCTTAACCCTGTCGAGAACAAGCTTGAATGCCTCACGTAGGTGGTGGGCGAAGTCCTTCTCATCGAAGAACTCTTCGTGATAATATTGTTTCCACTACTCCTCAAAGGGAACAGAGCTTAGAAAATTAAGGTTAAAATCGAATAAGGTCAGTATAGTTCGACCAGAATACCTACCAATATTCTTGGTAGCGGCATCCTATGAGTAGTCTGCATTGTAAAAAAGTAGCAGCTTCTCTCGAGGGTAAATAGGCGAAGGAAGCGATTGAGCAATACCAAATTATCGAGAGAAAAGATTTGGTTGATAAGCAATTAAGCTCAATTGATTTTTTGAGCTCTTAAATCTCAAAGGCATGATCCTGGGGCGGAGAAACGATTCCCACATGCTCACGAACTCATCAGTCATGTCATCCTCCTCATTCGAGGGATATGGTCTGGTGAACCATTCCGGACCAACTTTTCGACTGGCGAAAGGAGCCATAGTCGAAACAAAGCGCTTTCGCTCCACAAAAATCATTACAAAGCTTGTGAAAGCCTTCTGGAACTGTTGGCCTTCATCAGTGGGAGTCAGTAATGCAAGCCTGGTGCCCTCGACTCTCCTGTTCAGAATTTCAGGAGCCTCTTCGTTGATCTTGTTCTTCTGGGGAAGGAAAGATTCAAAGGTGGCATTGAGCCACAACTGGAGAAGCCAAAAGGGACCAGCTAGCACCAAGCTCCCCCTGTCCCCTATAACCTTAAGTTGAGTCACACCATTACTGATGGACTCATATAAGTTGGCCAGAATCAATTCATCCAGACAAAGGGGGTATTTGTGGTGCAGTTGTGTTGTGAGCGTCAGCATCTTTTTCGTCACCTGCAGTGACTTAGTACAACAACAAAAATCGAGACAACCACATAGCCAAGAAGGCTATATGCTCCACCTCCGACACAGTGCTAGAAGCTTTGTCGTGGAAGTGGTTTATGAAAGTGGTATAAGTGGGTTTTATAGCAGCGAACCCAATAGCGTCTTCAGACAAGTCTTCAGGGTCGAAATAGTCACCGGTTGGTCGAAGCCCAGTGATGGCAGCTATGTCGAATAAAGTGGGGGTCATCATCCCACGAGGAAGATTGAAAGTGAAATGTGCACTATCCCAAAAGTACAAAGAAGATACCAGCATAAGGGGGCAGTAAGGCAATCCTGTCTTCGACAGCATCACCAGGTCATAAATGCCCATCTCCTTCCAAACAGAAGCTTGCACCCTCTCCATCTTACTCAACCAGTCTGAATATTCAGAAGAAAGATTAGGGATTGAGCGAAATATTCGATTCCCTTTGTTCATGAACTGGAGGTTGATATCCTCTGTAGTCTGAGGATGCTGCTGGTTCACCGGAGTGGCGTCTTCGGGGTCCTCCCTAGGTTTTTTGGCGCAACCTATGGGTCTAAGCCTTGGGTGTGTAGGAAAAAAGGCGCGGTTTTCCAAGGGATTTTTGACGCATGAAGATAACAGACCGAACATAGCATACATGTTTCCACCGTATCTGATGGGAATGAGGAGTTGAGAATCATATTCTTCTCGCCATTGTTTCGTTATAGGTTCAGCAATATATCTATCAATCGAGGAAGAAAGAGGATTGGTAGAAAAGACCTCCGGTGGTTTCTGGACATCATCGGCGTTTTTGGGTTGAGGTTTGTTTGGAGCATTATAGAGAAAAGCCATTGTTGAGGATTTGAGAGAAAGTGCGAAGTTGACAGTACAATGTTGTGAGAATGCAAGGGATTTGGAAAAGCTGGAAATGGTAAAAGTTCCCAATAGAAAAACTTGGAAGTATTTATAGCCTTCAGAAGAGGGAGATGTCTCGTCAAGACCATTTAATGTTTCGCAGGTAGTGGGACACGTGGAAAAACATGCAACGGTTACCGTGAAGGCATTGGGAAACGTTGGGACATGCTTGCCTAGGTTATATGAATATGGTCATCATGGCAAGCATGGTAACGGTAGTTTGAAGAGACATCTTGGAGAAAAATTAATGATGGTTTTCTCAAGTGCATCAGCTATTGGAAGGCGAAAAGCATACGTCAAGACTTGGTGGATAACTGGGAAGACAGGTGTCGAATGGGAAGTTCAAAGAATGGCTATTTCTTTGAGCGTCGAAATAGACATTCTTGGGGGGTAATTTGTTGGCTCCCAAATTCGACACTTACTGTATTTCGTCTTTTGGACAAAATAACTGGAATGAACCAAACCAGGAGGTATTATTCGACACATGAGATAACTTAAGAAAAAGATCTAAGTTATGATAGGAATCTTCGACCAAGGGCTCATTCGACTGAAACAAACTTATGTTGCTCGACTGAAAGAAAGTGTTCACGCTTTGGCACATGGAACAAGGACTATTTGAATTTTGAATTATTGGAGGGAAAGGCAGTTTTCGTCAGCCTCTGAGAAGAGGCAACATGGCCAAAAGCTATGGGTCGAGAGGCATGCAGAAGACACTTTTCTTCATCCTAGCGCAGAATGTCCCCTCGATGGTTACCTACTTTTAGTATAAATTAAGAAACTTGTGTAATTTTCAAGTGTGTTCAACCTATTGTACTAAATCTCTCAAATATTATCCAAGTAACTACTGCGTGAGAAAGGATAAAGCTGAGCAATGTACGTTGGAAACACCTTTTTTACTTAATGAAAGTCTTTTTACATTACTTTACCATTATCCTGCAAAGTTATCTTTTTACTTCTTTTACTTGCATTTTTATACTTTTGCTTACTTTTCAACAATCTCAAACATCCTTTCTCTGGGTCGAACGTGCGTTCTTCCTTCTTACTCATTTTACTTAAAAATTAGCATATGTCCTGGGATTAGTTTGATCGATCCCGTAAGTAAACCAAAAACTTACCCTTTTTGGGTTTCAGCGGTTGTTTACCAAAAACAACGGTAAACAATATGTTCATTCAATATCATCATGGGACGTTTTCGCAAAACAAAACAGATAAAATAAAAGAATAGTTTTTTTAATTGAAACTGATTGCATTGGTTTGGAAAATTTATCTATAAACAGACAACTTTATACAAAGAGACAGAAGTCTTAGTAATAGAAAATCATCGTGAAAAGAAAAAGGTATACCAAGAGAAACAGAGAAAAACAACTATGTGGAAATGATCTCATTGAGTTTCAACTCTGTTATTGCCCCTATGTCTTCAAGCATCTCATCCCTTGTTGTCGAAAGAAATTGACTGAATTAATCTGTACCATTTGAACTTGACGTCAGCAATTATGTTGATTGTAAGTAGATGATCCAACGGGACATAGTCGTACGCTTTAATCCCTAACTTTTGTCTGGACCTCCCTTTCAGGTTTTCAGTCCACCGGGATACCCTTTTTTACCCAAGCCGCCTTTTCAGGTTTTCGACTTGCCGAGTGTACAATTATATATATATATATATATATATATATATATATATATATATATATATATATATATATATATATATATATATATATATATATATATCCCTAATTTTGGCCCAAACCCTTTTGGTTCGCCGGGATGCCCTTATTTTTGCCTAGGCCAGTCAACCTAGCGGGTCTCTTTTCCATGCGTTAACTATGTCTGCATTCATAGGGTGTGGAAGATCCAAACCGTACATGGTGGTAAGTATCATAGCCCCGCCATAAAATATTTTCTTGATCACAAATGGCCCTTCATATGTGAGATTCCATTTTCCTCTGGGATCACCTTGTGGTAAGATGACGTGCTTTATTACCAAATCACCAGCCTGGTATACCCGATGTCTGACTTTCTTGTTAAAGGCCTTAATCATGTACTTCTGATACATCTGACCATGACAAACAACCACAAGCCTTTTTTCATCAATCAAATTTATCTGGTTCAGCCTGGCCTGAATCCACTCGTCCTTGTCTAAACCTACGTCTTTCATAATTCTCAAAGAGGGAATCTGGACTTCAACAGGTAGGACCTCCTCCATACCATAGAGGAGAGAGAATGGGGTTGCCTTAGTTGATGTACGTGCTGAAGTTTGATAACCATGAAGAGCAAACGGTAACATCCCATGCCAATCTTTATATGTCACTATCATTTTCTGCAAAATCTTCTTAATGTTCTTGTTGGCGGCTTCCACTGTGCCATTCATCTTCGATCGATATGGAGAAGAATTGTGGTGTTTAATCTTAAACTACGTACAAAGTTCCGTGATCATAGAGTTGTTAAGATTGGTACCATTATCAGTGATGATCCTCTCGGGTATGCCATACCTATATATGAGATTATGGTTGATGAACCGGACCATAACATTCTTGGTAACGGAGGCAAACGAGGCTGCTTCAACCCACTTCGTGAAGTAATAAATAACGACTAGGATGAAACGATTTTCATTACATGTAGTAGGTTTAATCTCTCCAATCATATCAATGCCCCACATTGCAAACGACCAAGGAGCAGTCAAAACATTTAAAGGAACTAGAGGCACGTGCACTTTGTTCGTACAATACTAGCATTTATGACAAGTTCTTGAATGACGATGACAATCAGTTTCCATGGTCGACCAATAATAACCTGCTCTCAGAATTTTCTTGGCCATCGTATGCCCACTGGAGTGAGTACCAAAGACTCCTTCGTGAATATCTTCTATAATCTTCCCAGCTTCCTTTTTGTCTACATAATGAAGCAGATTCGAATCATGATTACGCTTGTACAAAATTTCATTACTCAGAAAGAGTTTGGTAGAGAACCTCCATATGAATTTCTTATCATTGATAGATGCCCCCTCGGGGTACTCTTGGACTTCGAGGTATCTTTTCACTTCATGGTACCAAGGCTTTTCCTCTACTCCATCATTACCAACTTCATAGCAATGCATCGACTCATCAAGTCTCTCAATAGTAATTCGAGGAGCATCATTATCCCATCTGACTTTGAACATGGACGACATGGTAGCTAATGTGAATGCTAATTGATTCTCTTCTCGTGGGATGTGTTCAAAAGTGATTTCCTCGAAGTTTGGAATTAATGTCAACACCTGCTCTCGATAAGGAATGAGGTTTGGATGTTTTGTATCACATTATCCCTTGATTTTACTGATTACCAGGGCTGAGTCCCTCTATACATTCAAGATTTTAATTCTCATGCCAACGGAAGCTTTGATACCCATGATGTATGATTCATACTCTACCATGTTATTGGAACAGTAAAAACATAATCTGGCGGTGAAGGGCGTATGGCAACCCTTGGGAGAGACAATCACAACACCAATTCCATTACCAAGTGCGTTGGAAGCTCCGTCAAAAACCATAGTCCATCGGGATCCTGGTTCATGTCCTTCATACAGTCCAAGTTCTTCTTAATCAGTACTAGCATAATATTCTCATCCGGGAACTCAAAATTCACAGACTGATAGTCATCTACATCCTAATGAGCCAAATGATCTGCCAATACAATTCCTTTCATTGCTTTCTGAGTAGTGTATTGATTTTCGTATTCGGTCAAGACCATTTTCCATCTTGCTATTCTTCCAGAGAGAGCGGGTTTCTCGAATATGTATTTTATCGGATCCATATTAGAGATCAACAAAGTAGTATGAGTAAACATATATTGTCTTAGTCGGCGAGCAGCCCATGCCAAAGTGCATCAAGTTTTCTGAGTAGTGAGTATCTTGTTCCACAGTCGATAAACTTTTTTCTAAGGTAGTATATTGCATGCTCTTTTTGACCTGACTCGTCATGTTGCCCCAGTACACACCCCATTGAGATTTCTAACATTGTTAAGTACATGACCAGGGGTATTCCTTCAACTGGCGGTATTAGAATCGGAGTTTCTTAGAGGTACTCCTTGATTTTGTCAAAAGTTATCTGACAGTCGTCGTTCCACTTCACTACTTGATCTTTCTTTAGTAACTTGAAGATTGGCTCACAAGTAGCAGTCAAATGGGAAATAAATCTGGCAATGTAGTTCAATCGTCCCAAGAAAACTCTGACTTCCTTCTCAGTACGGGGAGCCAACATTTCTTGAACTGAATTAACCTTGGCGGGGTCAACTTCAATACTTTTACTACTGACGACAAAACCCAAGAGTTTACCAGACCTTACCCTAAAGGTGCACTTGTTTGGATTCAACCTCAACTTGTACTTCTTTAATCTCTTAAAGAACTTGTGTAGGTGATCAAGATGTTCTTCTTCAGTCTGAGACCTGGCTATCATGTCATCAATGTAAACCTCTATCTCATGATGGATCATGTCATGAAACAAAGCTACCATAGCACGCTGGTATGTTGCACTGGCGTTCTTCAAACTAAAAGGCATAACTTTGTAACAAAAAGTGCCCCAGTGTGTGATGAAGGTAGTCTTCTCCATGTCTTCAGGTACCATATTGATTTGATTATAACCATAGAAACCATCCATAAAGGAAAATACTTTATGCGGAGCAGTATTGTCAACCAGAACATCAATATATGGAAGCGGAAAGTCATCTTTGGAGCTTGCCCTATTCAAACCCCTGTAGTCTACACAGATACGCACTTTTCCATCCTTCTTAGGTAATGGCACGACATTTGTAATCCACTGAGGATAGGATGTAACATCTAAGAAACCTGCAGTGAACTGTTTCATAACCTCAGCTTTGACCTTTTCAGACATCTCGGGACGCATACAATGAACCTTCTGCTTTATTGAAGAACAACATTCTTTCATTGGTAGACAGTGAACTACAATATTATTATCAAGCCCTGACATGTCTTCATATGAACAAGTAAAAACCTTAGCATAGTCACACAACATCTGGAATAATCTGTTTTTGACACTGTCTTCAAGGTTGCCACTTATCTTGACTTCTTTCTTGTCCGCTTCATTACCCAAGTTCACAACCTCGACTGGCTCTTCATGCAGTTGTATGGCTCTTTATTCTTGCATTAATAGCCTATCAAGTTCTCCAAGTACTTCACAATCTTCCTCACTTTCGTCCTCGGCTCGATAGATCGGATTTTTGAAGTCATAGATGGCAATAGTAGAATTGTTATTAATGGGATCCAGAATGGATATGGATCTGCAATTTGTCGTGTGTGTGTGTGTGTAAGAACACATAGCTATTTTGAAATCAATAAAGTAAAAGAAAGACAAAGAGCGCAAAATTTGAATGCAAACGTCCAATGATTTATTGAATGAAAATATGTGAATGAAAAATGACAACCCTAACAAGTGGATTGTTGTGCCCCGGGTAAGGCACAAGGCTTAAAGTTATTATTTTAAAATTACATAACCAAAAAATTGAAAGCAAGAAAATAGAAAATAGAATTTAATCCTGACTAAAGAAGATTGGTACAACGTCTTCAGTCTTCCACCCGTTGCCGGTGGTAGGAAAAATCCAATTGTCTAGGTCATAGTCGCTATCAGCATCTTCTATCGTGTTGACTCTGTTGTTGTTGATGCTGAATGGTGGTCTCCCTACACAACCACGAGGAACAGCCCTCTGAGCCTATGAAGTGAAACCCAAACCAAATATGTCGGACTTGTAAGGAATTTCGGGAAGCTGACCCCAAGTAGTGCCACCACCTTCTTCTACCACAGATCTAGCGTCTTTCAGAGAAGCCATTCTGGGTGGAACCCTGGTAACCTTAGGAATAGAAGTAATGTATTCAATAACAGTAGTTGTCAGAGGAATAACTTTAAAGGTCTGGAAGGGAGTCTCGATGAATTTGCTGTCTATCTCAACATACTTAAAGGAGTTCAAGTGACTCACTGTGTACTCTTCTTTACCATAAACTGTAACAATCTTACCTTTCACGGGATATTTCAACTTCTGGTGCAATGTAGAAGTAACTACGCCTGCCCCATGAATCCAAGGGCGTGCAAGTAAATAGGAATAGGATGGATGAATATCCATCACATAGAAGGTATATTCGAAGACCTGCAAACCTACTTTGATTGGGAGATTCGCCTCTCTATGCACCATCCTCTTTGAACCATCAAAGGCTCTAACCACAACGTCATTGGGTTTCAGCATAACCCCTTCATAGTCAAGCTTGTCTAGAGCATCATTCGGTAAAACATTCAACGAGGAACCTATGTCAACCAACACATGAGGTAAGGTAGTTCCCCAACACTCAAAAGAGACATACATGGCCTTGTTATGGTTCCTTCCTTGGGAGTCAAATCAGCGTCATAAAATCCTAGCCCATTATCAGTCGCCAGGCTAGCAACATAATTTTCGAATTAATCTGCGGAGACTTCTTATGGTACATGAGCAGATTTCAAGAACTTCACCAAAGCATGAGCATGGGCTTCAAAGCACAACAATAGAGATAACATGGATATCTTGGAGGGAGTCTGCCCTAGCTATTCCATAATCTTGTAGTCACTCCGAATAATCTTTAGTACTTCCTCCATATCTTGCTTAGAAGCATCTTCAATGATAACCTTTTTTGGTGCCTTAGTCTGGGTGGAGTCAGTCATTTGTTCTTTTCCTCGAGTCTTAGTAGTTGACTCGGTAGCAGTAACACGAATTGGTGTAGCAACATTCTTTGGAGATATTTATGGAGAGAAAACCCTTCCACTTATGGTAACTTTACTGGTCCCGACAATATTGTCAACGTTGGTGTTGTACCCCAAAATTTGCCCTCCCATATTCATCAAGATTTGTCAAGTCAAGGTCACAAAATTCCCCAAGGGTTGTGCAGTGCAACTGTCTCCTATACAGTCAAAACTAGGGTTTGGGTTCTGATCAAGAAAAGGAAGTTTTCAAAGGCCCAATCAAGTCTCATATGCCTACAAAGATGGTCAAGCATCCTCATATCAAGTTTCAAGGCATTCAGCTCAAAATTGCACAGTCAAAACCCTAGATTGCACTACAGTCAACTGTAGGGGCAAAATGGTCATTTGACAGTCAAAAGTTCAAATTTTTGGTCAACATATCATTTTGAAGCCACAAACATCATTTGATCAATGCTTGATCATGATTCTCAAAATTTGGCTCAGAAATCATCAAAGATGCAAAAGTTGCTATATTTGGACAGCTGAAAAAGTCAACTGAAATTGACCAGGGCATAACTTTCACATGGATTATCAGAAAAATTCCATCCAAAGCTCATTTTGAAGAGAAAGACATTTCCTACAACTCATCTTCATACTTCAAGTCCAAGAAATGCTCTCACAAAAAGTTATCAATTTCAACATTATAGGTCATTTTCAAAAGTCAACAAAAAGGGACTTTAAGTCAAAGGCCATAACTTGAGATTGGTAAATCAAAATGACATGGGACCAAAGGAATTGGTTAAAGGACTCAAAGAACTTTCCAAAATGTCCAAGAACATGTGAAAAGCTTAAAAATTGAGCAAGTTATGCCTTGTGGAAGTTGGGAAATTTTTGGAAATTTTTGAAAGTCAACAATGGTTCAAATGATCCAAAAATGCAAATGGGCCCATTTTTCTTCCAAGTTTCTTCATGCCAAGCCTATGCACGACCACTAGGCCCAAAGGGAAGTATTTTCTCATTTTTTAATTATTTATTTGAATTTATATTAATATTAATTCAATTAAATTATTTAAATATGTGAAAAATATAAACTTGACCTAAAAAAATCTTTTTATGCATGATTTGGCTTCTATAATTCGTGCACATGCTAATAGGGAAAGATTTGGTGCTAATTGATCAGAATTGAACCAAAAACCATGAAAAAAGATTCAAAAAAAGATCTTCCAAAATCAAATATTGAAAACAATCAATGCCTTGGATTTTCTCAAGTTTTGTTGACCTAAAAGCTTGGCTATATGATCAGAATCAAAAACCTAATGGCCTTAGACACAAAGCTGCGCCCAAAAAAGCTCTTGCACATTGAAATTTTTCCATAAAAACTTAAATCTGAAATCAACCTTGGAGGTGGTTTTAAGCCCTAATACTCATTCCAAAAGCTTGCTCGTGGACTCCTGATCATATTCCAACCAATATCAACCACCAAAGCTCAAGGAATTGGGGTACAGAACTCAAGACATTCCATGGAAATTTCAAAATCGTATTCTATATTTTACGCATTTTCATGACATTTCATTGATTGATTCTTGTTCCTCATGATATTCTAAAGCTAACTACCATATTTAATTGCATTATTACCCTGTAAATCAGATTTCACCATGCGTGGCTTTTAGGGTTTTCAGCTTTTTGAATTAGGGCTTTTGAAACGGAATAAAATCAAGCCTCAAGACCATTATCATTCAAACCAGCATGTTCCAACGAACAAGAACCAACCATCGCGATTAATTTATGTGGCCTCCTGGCCTAACCGTTATTTTCTCATATGTTATTTTCTGCAACGGTGTCAAAACCGTTGCCTAATGCTTTTATGTTTCAGAGATGGTGGAGAAGACAAAGGCGTGTCACATGGGGATAGGTCCATTCAAACTTTCGCGCGCTGACTCCCACTAATGCAGTTTTTTCTTCATATTATTTATTTGATGTTATATATTAAATGTGATCAAACTGGCTCAGTGGCAGGCATCTATGCTTGTAGCGTTCAAGACCTGGGTTCGAACCCCAGGTCTGCACAATTCCAATATTATTTTGCCATAAGTGTTCATATGCAGCGCTACTATGGGTGTACACCATGCATCCTCAATGGTCAAGCCTACACGCGTCCTAAGCGATCAAGGCAAAGGCAGGGATTCAAGGAGCGCATAAATCCTGGTCAAATGCATCATACGTGATTGGGAAAGTCAATGAGATTTCAAGCAAATGGGCCAGAATTCTTAAGCCTGTACCTCCTAAATTGGGGTTACCCCCCCCCCCCCCCTGGTTTGCATTTTTCTATTTTTCTCCTTATATTTTATTTTTGCTATTTCATTTATTTTCTTTGTTTTAACATAATTAATTTATTTTCATAAAAATATAAAAACATTCAAAAATCAGAAAAGACCAAAAAAGAATAAATATTTTTATTATAATTATTGTCTTGTAAATAAATTAACACATAATGAATTTAGTATAATTAGGTTTTTTTTGCAATTTTTAATTCTTTTCACAAAAAATATAAAAAATATAGAATTTAGGTTTATTTATTAATTCCTTTTTATTATTTCCTTTTTTATCATAATATTATTTGTTTATTTATTTTTATAATTAAATGTATATAAATAAATTAGATTTAAATTAGGTCAAATTTCAATATTTTTTGCAATAAACTTAAAAAACATTAGAACTAGGGTTTAGCATCTCATTTTAATTTTAATTAATTTTTCTTTTTCTCCTTAAATCTCAAAAAACACAAAATACCAAAAAAACATTTAATTTTTAATTTTAATTCTCATTAACTTTAAATATTTTTGAAAAAGGGTCCAACGCCCATTGTTTTTAATTATTTTATTTTGCGCATTTATTTTATGTCGTTTATTATAATTTTGTATCTCTCCCAAAGCACTGTAATTTAAATTTCTCGCACTTTATTTTTCCGCTTTATTTATTTTTCCGCTAAATCGGGTCCGGTTTAATTTTGGCGATGTGGACCCGCGCCATTTGTAATAGCCTTAGATTTATTTTCCCGCAACTTATAACTGTTAAAAAACATGCAAGAATGAATGGCCCTAATTAAAATCAAGCGTAGATCACAAATAAACATGACAAGACAAATAACTGAAACATGACACACGATTCACACACACCACCCCTAGGGTACGCCTCACTGTTGCCTTTCGAAAGGTGATCGTCGAGTAGAGGACGTCTTAGTAAGTCCTCATGATCCGGGAACCTGGCATGAGGGTAGCTTCTAAGGTGTCTTCCCATTGCTCTGGTGATCACCACGTCCCTAAACTCGAATTGACCCGAACACCTCCAACGGTGGTGCTACCTACCTCTCAATGGTGGGATGGCACTACTTTAAAGGACATTTACACAGACGAATTCCTTAGGGTAGGTAGGTTCTCTAGATACTTGCTCTAAATCTCAAAACAAACTCAAAAAGACTTTTCACACCGACACTTTTCAAAAGCTTTCAAAGCAATTTTTTCAAACACTCTGACGTACGAGTCGAACTGAAATTTTTCAAAGAAACTTTTTAACCCACAGTTGAAAAGCAAACAAACAATTTTGAAAACACATTGAGCAAGTATCTAAGAGCCCATGGATAACCATGGATAGAAAGGGTGCTAACACCTTCCCTTTCTATAACCTACCTCCCGAACCGAGAGCAATCTCTTTAAGGAATTTTTCTGTGCTTTTGTCCTTTCCAATTGGAGAAAATAAAAGACGGCGGCGACTCTTGCTTCCGCGACATTTCGCGAACCAGCGTTAAACAGTCAGTTCCAGATCCACCGATCACAGAACTGGCGACTCTGCTGGGGAATTCTTAAAGTGAGGTGTACCTTAGGGCTAGCTTATAACTATGTTTTCAATTGTCTTCTATGCTTGCTTTACTATTGTGGGTTGCTTGGGAGTTCTATAGATCCTAAACCCGGATCTGGGGGATACCTTTCTTAGAAAGTAGCAACAAGACTGTGAGGGAACTGTGCGGGGTATACCGACATGGTTGAAACAGTCTGCTACGTTGATGTGGCACTTTGGTGTGTACCGGTAACCCTTGAGTTCAGTCAAGGAGAGTACGGGGCCTCCGCGTGGTGTCATGAAGCATCAACAGACCTTAGGAACCTTAATTGAACTATCTTGGCCTCTTTAGGGTAGTGAGATAACTGACTTTGGTGCAGTCCGAGGTTGGTTGATACTCGATACTACACCCAATTGAGGGTTGCTTTCCTGGAATATTTCGGTCGCCAGTTCAGTGGCTAAATCGAAACGATGAACAATGAAAGCAATCCCGTGATATTGGGAACCTTAGAACCCGGTTACTTTGATTAGGACAGGTTGAACCCACCAACTTCAAGAGGGTACTACCCAGACCCCATGCTAGCCTTAAACCTTAAGGGCTTGTCTTGTGTGCCTTGTGTGCCCTACATGTTTGTCTTTGTAAATATCTGTGGTGTGTTTAATCATAGCATCATGACATCATCCAGCATCATATGCATTGACTAACCATTTCAGGGGTTCGAATTTTCATCTTTGTTCTTGTTTTGTAGGACATGGAAACTGCTCGTAGAAAGACAATTCAGGTCAATCTTGTAAGGATCCCTCCTCAGCTTAAGGAGCTTATATCCAGGATTCCCGAGAACTCTTCATTCAGTGAAAGGCATGGAAGCCTCATCAGCTTGGTCAACACCAACATTGAGGAAGATATGATAAAGGTCTTGTTCCAATTCTTTGACCCTCTGCATCACTGTTTTACCTTCTTGGATTATCAGTTGGTACCTACATTGGAGGAGTTCTCCCGGCTCCTGAAGATCCCTATCCTTGATCAGCTACCCTTCAACGGTACGGAAAAGGAACCTAAGCTTGAAGAGATTGCTAAAGCCTTGCACCTACAGTCATCTGACCTCAAGGGACATTGGGAAGTCAGAAGTGGTATCAAAGGGTTCTTAGCCAGGTTTTTGTTTGAGAAGGCCCATGAATGTTGGAACTCCCTTGACTTGCAAGCTTTTGAAGAGGTTGTGGCCCTCCTTGTTTATGGTCTGGTGTTGTTTCCTAACCCAGATCAGCTTATTGATATCAGTGCTGTCCAGATCTTCATGTCCAGGAATCCCATACCTACATTGCTGGGGGACATCCTTCACTCATGTTACACTCGAACCATGAGAAAAAGAGGTGTCCTTATGTGTTGCACTCCTCTCCTGGGAAGGTGGTTTATTTCGCACCTTCCGCAATCAGTCTTGAAGAATGAGCGGGGTTTGAGATGGTCACAACGGTTGATGATCCTTACACATGCAGATATACATTGGTGTCCTAGGTCTAGAGAAGATGTCACTATCATTGATCGTTGTGGGGAGTACCCTAATGTTCCTTTACTTGGAATCAGAGGAGGTATTACTTATAGCCCATGCCTGGCTTGGAGACAGTTTGGTTATGCTCGGAGGGATGGTCCTCATGACATGCTAATTCCTGACATAGTTTTTGACTTCGACAATGATACTCAAGGACTTCGTCAGAGATTTATCAGAGCTTGGAGGATGCCTAGTAGGATAGACAGCAAAACACTGGGGCACAGGAACTCCATCCCTTTGGAACCTTATCTCAAGTGGGTACGAGCCCGCTCTCAGAAGTTAGTGATGCCTTATCCTCACATGCTTCCAGTAATCAAAGAACCAGTCTTGGAAGGGGAAGTGTCTCATGTTATTCAGCACCTTGATATGCCCACATCCTGGGAAGAGATGCAGAAGAGCTGGATCCAGCTTAAGGAAGAGCGGAATTCTCTTGAGACTAGTCTGCATGCCAGTGAAAAGAAGGTCTTGGAGCTCACCCGTTTGTTGCATGAGGAGAGGAATCTCAACACCTACATAGCTCCGAAGAGGATGCGCAGTGTATTTTGGGATTGACTTGATTTTTGTACTTTTGCCCATGAGGCCTTGATGTATTAAACAATGATTTCTTTAATGATAACGTGTGTTCTTTTCTTGTCTACAACGAATTTGAACTTTCGAACCCTTGAATGCATTGCATACGCATTTCATACATCATGTGCATAGCAGGTTTTTCCCCTTTTCAGGTTGCTTACAGTTCTTCGCTGTTTATTTCAGCATCATGAATCCCGGATCTGAATCAACGGAGACATCAATCAAGGCTCTCCAGGCGCAGAATGCGCAGTTTCAAGAACTAATCATGGGTCTAGCTAAAGGCCAAGAAGAACTGAAGACTATGCTCCTGAAGAAGGAGAAGAAGAAGAAGAAAAGAACTGTTCTGTTCAACTCGGGCCGAAGGTTGGGTAATACTCTGCACCATGAAGAGGCTGGTTCTTCTGTTGGCAGGAGTCCTTCTCAGGCAGAAGTAAAGGTTCCTAGTCCGGTCGTCTCCGACAACGAGACGGATTTTGATGAAGAGCAGTACCCTCCTGCAGATGACAGGTACAAACAGCTGGAGGACAGGTTGAAGGCTATGGAGGTGCAACAGGCACCTGGGCTGGATTTCGGAGATCTGGGTTTGTCGAATGGTGTGATTATCCCACATAAATTCAAAGCACCATCCTTCTCAAAGTATGACGGGGCATCTTGTCCCAAGCTGCATTTAAGGTCCTATGTTCGGAAAATTCAGCCGTACTCTGCGGACAAGAATCTATGGATCCACTTCTTCCAGGAGAGTCTTTCAGGGACTCATCTCGAATGGTTCTATCAGCTGGATGGGACCAAAGTTCGTAACTGGGAGGAGCTGGCTACTGCTTTCTACAAGCAGTATCAGTATAATGCCGACCTTGCACCCACACGTACCCAACTCCAGGGTATGGCGTTAGGTGCAAGCGAAGGTTTTAAGGAGTACGCTCAGAAGTGGAGAGACCTGGCTGGCAGGGTGCAGCCACCATTGACTGATCGGGAGTTGGTTGACATGTTCTTGGGGACCCTATCTGGGCCATTCTTCAACCATCTCATTGGGAATTCTTCTGCTGGTTTCACTGATTTAATCTTGACTGGAGAGAGAATTGAAGCTGGGCTGAAATCTGGAAAGATTGCGAAGGGTGCATCATCATCTAGTTCGGAGAAGAAACCCTTCAAGAAGGAGTCTAGCGCCGTATATGGTTCTAGGAGATCAGAAAGAAATGAACACCGCCAATCTGTCAGTGCGGTAATGATAGCTAAGCCCGCTGCCGCTCCCCGGTCAAACAATTCTCAGAAAGCTGAAAGACCCCGGAGGGAATTCACCCGTTTAAACATGACCTTGTCGCAGATCCTGCCACAGTTGCTCGCAACTAATTTAGTGACTGTCAGGGAGGCGCCGAAGTTTCCAAATACTGCATCCCCCAAGTACAACCCGAATGCTCGTTGTGCTTACCATTCAGAAAGCCCGGGGCACTCTACCGACGACTGCTGGGCACTAAAGAACAAGCTGCAGGACCTCATTGACGCTAAGGAGGTACAGTTTGAGGCATCTGACAAGCCTAATGTAATGACAGCTCCCCTGCCTGCTCATGGAATTAATGCTATTGGGGATGAAGAGGAAGTCGATGAAGCTGAGTTCGATAGCTGGATCTACCCGGCAACTGACGAAGGACTCAACAATTGGAGCGCGAAGGACAATCTCCCTGTTTCTTTTGTTACTAAGTAATAAATTTCCTTGTTTTGTTATTTTGTAATAAACAATGATAAACTCTATGGCCCGGTGTCTTACCCGAGGCACCGTGGTTCTATTTGTGAGGGCATACGAACTGTCATCTTATACATCATGAATGAAAATCTTGGACGTTTTTCGCATTGCAAATATTGTGTTCCTTTTCTATCTTTCCTTTCCTTTACATAATTTTCAAAACAGCTGTATTTACACACACACTCACTCATACAGGTTCCAATCCACTCTGGATCTCACTGATAACAGCTCTGCTAATGCCAATTATGACTTCGAAAATCCGATCAACTTAGCCGAAGACGAGGGTGAAGATGATTGCGAAGTGCCTGGCGAGCTTGCTAGACTGTTGCTTCAGGAAGAGAGGGCAATTCAACCCCATGAAGAGCCAGTGGAAACAATAAACCTGGGTACTGAAGCAGACAGGAGAGAGGTAAAGATTGGTGCCAACCTAGAGCTCAGCGTGAAGCAACGGTTAACCGAGATGCTGCATGATTATATGGAGATCTTTGCCTGGTCCTACGAAGACATGCCCGGATTGGATACCGATATTGTCGTCCATCATTTGCCGACTAGGGAAGACTGCCCTCCAGTTAAACAAAAGGTTCGTCGGATGCATCCAGAGATGTCCGAGAAGATTAAAGCCGAGGTCATGAAACAGTTTGATGCCGGTTTCCTTGCAGTGACTTCTTACCCTCAGTGGGTTGCCAACGTGGTGCCGGTACCTAAAAAGGACGTCAAGGTCAGAATGTGTGTTGATTACAGGGATCTGAACAGGGCCAGCCCCAAGGATGACTTCCCCTTACCTCACATTGATGTCCTTGTTGATAATACAGCCCAACACAAAGTATTCTCTTTCATGGATGGCTTTTCAGGCTACAATCAGATCAAGATGGCACCTGAAGACATGGAAAAGACTACATTTGTTACTCAGTGGGGCACCTTCTGTTACAAGGTCATGCCGTTCGGACTAAAGAATGCTGGGGCAACCTACCAACGTGCCATGGTTGCCTTATTTCATGATATGATCCATCATGAGATCGAAGTGTATGTGGACGACATGATCGCTAGGTCCCAAACTGAAGAAGAACACCTAGATCATCCACAGAAGTTGTTCGACCGGTTGAAACTGTACAAGCTGAGATTGAACCCGAACAAGTGCACCTTCGGGGTAAGATCTGGGAAGTTGTTAGGCTTCGTGGTCAGTGACAAAGGTATTCAAGTGGACCCTGCTAAGGTCAAAGCCATTCAAGAGATGCCAGTCCCCAAGACAGAGAAGGAGGTCAGAGGCTTTTTAGGACGCCTGAATTACATCGCTCGATTCATCTCTCATCTGACTGCTACCTGTGAGCCAATCTTCAAGCTGCTGAAGAAAGATCAGGTAGTACGTTGGAACGATGAATGTCAGGCCGCCTTCGACAAAATCAAAGAGTATCTCCAAGAACCACCTATCCTTATGCCACCGGTTGAAGGGAGACCTCTAATCCTATATCTGACAGTGCTCGACAATTCAATGGGGTGTGTGCTGGGGCAGCATGACGAGTCTGGCCGAAAAGAGCATGCCATCTATTACCTTAGCAAAAAGTTTACCGACTGTGAGACCCGATACTCACTGCTTGAGAAAACTTGCTGCGCTTTGGTATGGGCTGCTCGCCGGCTGAGACAGTATATGCTGACTCACACTACCTTGTTGATCTCAAAAATGGATCCTATAAAGTACATATTCGAAAAGCCTGCTCTGTCTGGGAGAATTGCAAGATGGCAAATGATCTTGACGGAACACGACATTCAGTACACAACCCAGAAAGCCATCAAGGGGAGTGTATTGGCAGACCACTTAGCTCATCAAGCTGTAGATGACTACCAATCAATGAACTTCGAATTTCCGGATGAAAGCATCATGATTGTAACTGACTGTGAAGTACCTGGACCGGATGAAGGACCTGAACCAGGATCCCGATGGTCTATGCACTTTGACGGAGCCTCCAATGCTTTGGGAAATGGTATCGGCGCCATCATCATATCTCCATAAGGTACTCATACTCCCCTCACTGCCCGGCTATGTTTCAATTGCACCAACAACATGGCGGAGTATGAGGCGTGTATCATGGGTCTGCAAGCTGCGATCGACCTAAGGATCAAATTTCTAAGTGTTTTCAGAGATTCCGCTCTTGTGATCAATCAGATCAACGGAGAGTGGGATACGAAACATCCAAACCTGATTCCTTACAGAGAATGCGTGTTGACCCTGATTCCCCACTTCACAGAGATAACCTTTGAGCACTTTCCAAGAGAAGAGAATCAGTTAGCGGACGCGTTAGCTACAATGTCTTCAATGTTCAAGGTTAAATGGGATAATGAAGCTCCCCGGATCATCATCTGGAAACTGGACGAACCGGCATACTGTTGTGATCTCGAAACTGAATTGGTAACTGAGAAGCCTTGGTACCACGAAGTGAAGAGATATCTGGAAGCTCAGGAATACCCTGAAGGTGCCTCTGTCAATGATAAGAAATTCCTGAGGAGGTTCGCAGCCAAGTTCTTCCTAAGCAACGGCGTCTTGTACAAGAGAAACCATGATTCAACCTTACTGCGTTGTGTGGACAAGATTGAAACAGAAAGGATCATGGAAGAGCTACATGAAGGGACCTTTGGTACGCATTCCAGTGGACATACTATGGCTAAGAAAATCCTACGGGCAGGATATTACTGGTCCACAATGGAAGCTGACTGTTACCAACACTCCAGGACATGCCACAAGTGCCAGATCTATGCAGACGAGGTGCATGTTCCTCCGGTTCCCCTGAATGTTCTGACTGCGCCGTGGCCGTTTGCAATGTGGGGCATAGACATGATCGGCGAGATCAAACCTACGGCATCCAATGGACATCGCTTCATCCTAGTGGCGATTGATTATTTCACAAAGTGGGTTGAAGCAGCATCCTATGCTACAGTAACCAAGACTGTTGTGGCACGGTTTATTCGGCACAGTCTGATCTGTCGATACGGCGTCCCTGAGCGGATTATTACAGATAACGGTACCAATCTAAACAATAAGATGATCGCCGAGCTCTGCGAACAGTTCAAGATACAGCACCATAATTCTTCTCCTTACATACCGAAGATGAATGGGGCTGTAGAAGCAGCTAACAAGAACATCAAGAAGATCGTGCAAAAAATGACAGTAACTTACAAAGATTGGCACGAGATGTTACCGTTCGCTCTGCATGGGTATCGTACTTCAGCAAGGACGTCAACCGGGGCAACTCCTTTCTCTCTGGTTTATGGCATGGAGGCAGTCTTGCCGATCGAAGTACAAATTCCCTCTCTCCGGATAATGAAGGATGCAAACCTGAACGAAGATGATTGGATCCAGACACGACTTGACCAACTCAACCTCATTGACGAAAAAAGACTTGCTGCTATCTGTCATGGTCAGACGTATCAGAAACGAATGATCAGGGCATTTAACAAAAAGGTCAGGCCGCAGGAATATCAAGTTGGGGATCTGGTTATCAAGAGAATCATCCTTCCTCAGAGTGATCCAAGG
This sequence comes from Vicia faba, assembly GCA_948472305.1. Classification (NCBI taxonomy): domain Eukaryota; kingdom Viridiplantae; phylum Streptophyta; class Magnoliopsida; order Fabales; family Fabaceae; genus Vicia; species Vicia faba. Next base: position 173,488,786 of record OX451737.1, read on the forward strand.
GGCAAATGGACTCCCACATACGAAGGGCCATTTGTGGTTAAGCATGTGTTCTCAGGAGGAGCAATGATCTTAACCAACATGGATGGTGACGACCTTCCTCACCCCGCCAATGCAGACATAGTTAAAAAATACTACGCATGAAAAAAAGACCCGCTAGGCTGACACGCTTAGGCAAAAATTAGGGCTTCCCGTCGGACCAAAAGGGTTCGGGCAAAATGAAGGGATGAAAATGAAAAAAATCTGTACACCCGGCAAGTCGAAAACCTGGAAAGGCGGCTTGGGCAAAAATGGGTATCCCGGTGGACTGAAAACCCGAAAGGGCGGTCCAGGCAAAAGTTAGGGATAAAAGCGTAATACTATGTCTCATTGGATCACTTTGCATCCAGAATCCGGTATCTATAGCAAGTTCAGACGGCATCGATCAGTCAGCTTCACCTTCAACCAAGGTCATCAAGTGATGAGATGCTCGGAGTTATAAAGATAATAGCAGAGTTGAAACTCGGTGGATCATTCATCTTTCACACAGCTGTTTTACTTTCTTTTGTACAAAACTTGTATAAACTCTTTTGTTCGGCGACGTACCTCTTACTAGGACGTCAGCCTCTTGTATACAAAACGCCTATTCATGGGCCATTCAAAAATCAATACAAATATATTTTTCAGTTAAACGTGCCAAGTGTTTTTCTTTTTCTGTTTTGTTTTGCGAAGAACGTCCAAGGTTCAATTTGTGATATATGCATTGACAGTAATTTGCTAACTCATAAATATTTGCATACGAAACAAAGGAATTCATTGCAGGTGACACTAGAAACAGGGGCAATAAAAGAGTTGTCTGAGCAATCCAATTGTTCTATCCTCCAAGGTACCAAAGTAGGTTCAGCTAAAGAACGTGACCAGTATACCTGAATTCCCCAGAGAGTGGTTCAACAAAACAATACATTCTTCTCCAAGCTATCATCAAATATCAAAGGAAATTGAGTATCCTCCCGTAGATCTCAAATACTTCCCCAACAGCAGTATACAAGCATCCCCGACAGTCTTGGTCTAAAGATTGTTCCCCGGCGGTATACCAACGTTCAAAGGAATCACTTTCCCAAGCATATCAAACCTCCCCCAGAAGAGTCCAATCCAGCTTCACCAGCAAAGTTGGAAATCATATCCCCAAGCAATAAGCTTATCCCCAGTAGATTCTGGAAGCTTATCCCCTCGCAGAGCATGAACGCGTCGTCCGGCTTTATTTAAAGAGTTATTTCCTTAACAGGATATAACTGGGTTATCCTCAGCCAAAAGCCATGGAAAGAGCGTCGTTGACGAAGCCTTCTTATCCCCAGCGAAGTTCATTAACACTTCCAACAACAAATCTACCCTCAGCAAGTTATCAACAATTCAGCAAAACATCTCTATCCCACAGAGTATTGCTTCCCAGCATGGTCGCTAAAGTATCTTCTCTCCCCGCAGAATCCCCCATTTGCCAAGTTTATTCCGCAATGGAGTCATCTTCTCCTACCGGTATTCTTGCAACTGTCATCCCCAGCGGAAGCAAAATCTATTCTTCAACGTCAGCCCAGGATACAATTTCCCGGCACCCGTCAAGGATTTACTTTCCTAGACGAAAACATACATAAAACATCACATACATCATTATAGCATGCATAATGCATTGCATCATACAAGTCCCATTTATGTTGAGAATATCATTGCTTGATCCATATCATGCATTGCATATGACTGACTTTTATCTTTCAGGAAAGATGCAGTTTAAATTCTCAATCATATTTCAAGACCTTCTCTGGTTCAGTCAGATCGACCCTAAGATCTCCCTGATGCTTATCCAGTTGAAGATATTCCAAGACCTCGACCGGTTCAGTTAAATCGACCCTAAGATTTTCCTGATGCTTATCCAGTCAAAGGCCTTCTCTGGTTCAGTCAGATCGACCCTAAGATCTCCCTGATGCTTATCCAGTTGAAGATATTTCAAGACCTAGACCGGTTCAGTTAAATCGACCCTAAGATTTTCCTGATGCCTATCCAGTCAAAGGCCTTCTCTGGTTCAGTCAGATCGACCCTAAGATCTCCCTGATGCTTATCCAGTTGAAGATATTTCAAGACCTTGTCCGGTTCAGTTAAATCGACCCTAAGATTTTCCTGATGCCTATCCAGTCAAAGGCCTTCTCTGGTTCAGTCAGATCGACCCTAAGATCTCCCTGATGCTTATCCAGTTGAAGATATTTCAAGACCTTGTCCGGTTCAGTTAAATCGACCCTAAGATTTTCCTGATTCTTACCCAGTCAAAGGCCTCTCTGGTTCAGTCAGATCGACCCTAAGATCTCCCTGATTCTTATTCCAGTAGAAGACACCCAAGATTTTTCTCAACAAGCGTTGTTGAAGTTAAAGACACCCAAGATTTTTCTCAACGAGCGTTGTTGAAAGTTAAAATCGCCCAAGGTTCTCTTACCATTCATGCTAAGGTAGTAACCATCCCTGGTTCATTCATCGACGTTTGAAGCTCCAGACTCAGCTCCTGTAACCAGTCAGGACACATCTATACCAAGCATCTAAAATCAGCTCCTGCAACGTGTCAGGTACTCATTTTCTCTTTTGCAGGTACGCAGGGTCTCGCTAAGGAATCTCCTACGCGATCAACATCCAGATGGCATCTATAAGCCCATCGTCCTATCCAGCAACCTCCAAATGGCATCTATAATCCCATTCCCCCATCACCGTCACTATGTGAGCGCAAATTTCTGGGCACTTTAGTGTCCAATCATCTTCTACCCTCAGATTACGAAAGGCACGTCAGCCAATCTGCATCCTCAGGTCTAAGAAGATTGAACAGGGGCAACTGTTGTACCCCAAAATTTGCCCTCCCATATTCATCAAGATTTGTCAAGTCAAGGTCACAAAATTCCCCAAGGGTTGTGCAGTGCAACTGTCTCCTATACAGTCAAAACTAGGGTTTGGGTTCTGATCAAGAAAAGGAAGTTTTCAAAGGCCCAATCAAGTCTCATATGCCTACAAAGATGGTCAAGCATCCTCATATCAAGTTTCAAGGCATTCAGCTCAAAATTGCACAGTCAAAACCCTAGATTGCACTACAGTCAACTGTAGGGGCAAAATGGTCATTTGACAGTCAAAAGTTCAAATTTTTGGTCAACATATCATTTTGAAGCCACAAACATCATTTGATCAATGCTTGATCATGATTCTCAAAATTTGGCTCAGAAATCATCAAAGATGCAAAAGTTGCTATATTTGGACAGCTGAAAAAGTCAACTGAAATTGACCAGGGCATAACTTTCACATGGATTATCAGAAAAATTCCATCCAAAGCTCATTTTGAAGAGAAAGACATTTCCTACAACTCATCTTCATACTTCAAGTCCAAGAAATGCTCTCACAAAAAGTTATCAATTTCAACATTATAGGTCATTTTCAAAAGTCAACAAAAAGGGACTTTAAGTCAAAGGCCATAACTTGAGATTGGTAAATCGAAATTACATGGGACCAAAGGCATTGGTTAAAGGACTCAAAGACCTTTCCAAAATGTCCAAGAACATGTGAAAAGCTTAAAAATTGAGCAAGTTATGCCTTGTGGAAGTTGGGAAATTTTTGGAAATTTTTGAAAGTCAACAATGGTTCAAATGATCCAAAAATGCAAATGGGCCCATTTTTCTTCCAAGTTTCTTCATGCCAAGCCTATGCACGACCACTAGGCCCAAAGGGAAGTATTTTCTCATTTTTTAATTATTTATTTGAATTTATATTAATATTAATTCAATTAAATTATTTAAATATGTGAAAAATATAAACTTGACCTAAAAAAATCTTTTTATGCATGATTTGGCTTCTATAATTCGTGCACATGCTAATAGGGAAAGATTTGGTGCTAATTGATCAGAATTGAACCAAAAACCATGAAAAAAGATTCAAAAAAAGATCTTCCAAAATCAAATATTGAAAACAATCAATGCCTTGGATTTTCTCAAGTTTTGTTGACCTAAAAGCTTGGCTATATGATCAGAATCAAAAACCTAATGGCCTTAGACACAAAGCTGCGCCCAAAAAAGCTCTTGCACATTGAAATTTTTCCATAAAAACTTAAATCTGAAATCAACCTTGGAGGTGGTTTTAAGCCCTAATACTCATTCCAAAAGCTTGCTCGTGGACTCCTGATCATATTCCAACCAATATCAACCACCAAAGCTCAAGGAATTGGGGTACAGAACTCAAGACATTCCATGGAAATTTCAAAATCGTATTCTATATTTTATGCATTTTCATGACATTTCATTGATTGATTCTTGTTCCTCATGATATTCTAAAGCTAACTACCATATTTAATTGCATTATTACCCTGTAAATCAGATTTCACCATGCGTGGCTTTTAGGGTTTTCAGCTTTTTGAATTAGGGCTTTTGAAACGGAATAAAATCAAGCCTCAAGACCATTATCATTCAAACCAGCATGTTCCAACGAACAAGAACCAACCATCGCGATTAATTTATGTGGCCTCCTGGCCTAACCGTTATTTTCTCATATGTTATTTTCTGCAACGGTGTCAAAACCGTTGCCTAATGCTTTTATGTTTCAGAGATGGTGGAGAAGACAAAGGCGTGTCACATGGGGATAGGTCCATTCAAACTTTCGCGCGCTGACTCCCACTAATGCAGTTTTTTCTTTATATTATTTATTTGATGTTATATATTAAATGTGATCAAACTGGCTCAGTGGCAGGCATCTATGCTTGTAGCGTTCAAGACCTGGGTTCGAACCCCAGGTCTGCACAATTCCAATATTATTTTGCCATAAGTGTTCATATGCAGCGCTACTATGGGTGTACACCATGCATCCTCAATGGTCAAGCCTACACGCGTCCTAAGCGATCAAGGCAAAGGCAGGGATTCAAGGAGCGCATAAATCCTGGTCAAATGCATCATACGTGATTGGGAAAGTCAATGAGATTTCAAGCAAATGGGCCAGAATTCTTAAGCCTGTACCTCCTAAATTGGGGTTACCCCCCCCCCCCCCTGGTTTGCATTTTTCTATTTTTCTCCTTATATTTTATTTTTGCTATTTCATTTATTTTCTTTGTTTTAACATAATTAATTTATTTTCATAAAAATATAAAAACATTCAAAAATCAGAAAAGACCAAAAAAGAATAAATATTTTTATTATAATTATTGTCTTGTAAATAAATTAACACATAATGAATTTAGTATAATTAGGTTTTTTTTGCAATTTTTAATTCTTTTCACAAAAAATATAAAAAATATAGAATTTAGGTTTATTTATTAATTCCTTTTTATTATTTCCTTTTTTATCATAATATTATTTGTTTATTTATTTTTATAATTAAATGTATATAAATAAATTAGATTTAAATTAGGTCAAATTTCAATATTTTTTGCAATAAACTTAAAAAACATTAGAACTAGGGTTTAGCATCTCATTTTAATTTTAATTAATTTTTCTTTTTCTCCTTAAATCTCAAAAAACACAAAATACCAAAAAAACATTTAATTTTTAATTTTAATTCTCATTAACTTTAAATATTTTTGAAAAAGGGTCCAACGCCCATTGTTTTTAATTATTTTATTTTGCGCATTTATTTTATGTCGTTTATTATAATTTTGTATCTCTCCCAAAGCACTGTAATTTAAATTTCTCGCACTTTATTTTTCCGCTTTATTTATTTTTCCGCTAAATCGGGTCCGGTTTAATTTTGGCGATGTGGACCCGCGCCATTTGTAATAGCCTTAGATTTATTTTCCCGCAACTTATAACTGTTAAAAAACATGCAAGAATGAATGGCCCTAATTAAAATCAAGCGTAGATCACAAATAAACATGACAAGACAAATAACTGAAACATGACACACGATTCACACACACCACCCCTAGGGTACGCCTCACTGTTGCCTTTCGAAAGGTGATCGTCGAGTAGAGGACGTCTTAGTAAGTCCTCATGATCCGGGAACCTGGCATGAGGGTAGCTTCTAAGGTGTCTTCCCATTGCTCTGGTGATCACCACGTCCCTAAACTCGAATTGACCCGAACACCTCCAACGGTGGTGCTACCTACCTCTCAATGGTGGGATGGCACTACTTTAAAGGACATTTACACAGACGAATTCCTTAGGGTAGGTAGGTTCTCTAGATACTTGCTCTAAATCTCAAAACAAACTCAAAAAGACTTTTCACACCGACACTTTTCAAAAGCTTTCAAAGCAATTTTTTCAAACACTCTGACGTACGAGTCGAACTGAAATTTTTCAAAGAAACTTTTTAACCCACAGTTGAAAAGCAAACAAACAATTTTGAAAACACATTGAGCAAGTATCTAAGAGCCCATGGATAACCATGGATAGAAAGGGTGCTAACACCTTCCCTTTCTATAACCTACCTCCCGAACCGAGAGCAATCTCTTTAAGGAATTTTTCTGTGCTTTTGTCCTTTCCAATTGGAGAAAATAAAAGACGGTGGCGACTCTTGCTTCCGCGACATTTCGCGAACCAGCGTTAAACAGTCAGTTCCAGATCCACCGATCACAGTTGGGATCAGCAACTTCAGTATCTTCACTTTTGACAACCAGTGGTTCTTGCTTGACACCATGGTAGTAAACATCAGCTCCATAATTCCAGGGGATATCCTTGTCAGAGGAATATGGAATTGGTCCTGGTGCGGTAATGATCAAAGGAGCAACTCTAGTTTCAACCATAATCTTCACAGGGCCTTTGGAAGTAACCCTTACAGGAGTTCTAGAAATTACAACCACGTCTTCAAACTCCAAGTCTTGAAACAAATTCTCCATAGAAGGAATATTCTCAACTAAAATTATATGGTTATCCATTAAACGCTGAATATCTTCTCTTAGTAGTTTGCAACCATTGGATTGGGCTGCACAACAATAGCATCTTTCAGTGCAACCCAGATATAAACCGGCTTGCAACATATTCTTCTCAATAATTATCAGGGGAGTAGTCAAGTTGCTTACAGTAGAAACATGAGAACATTATCAATAATGTTGATGCCTTTGTAATGCTTAGGCATGGGTGCAGTAATCACATTGGGGTCTCGGGAGGATCAAATTCAATCTCTTTGGAGTCAATCATATATTGAATCTTATTTTTCAGAGCTGATTAGCTATTTGTGTCATGTCCAGGATTGTTGGAATGATATGTGCACCTTACATTAGGATTGTACCAAGGAGAGAAGGTGTTGGATTTTGAGGAGGATTTCTTAATGTAATCAGCTCTGCTTTCAATAGATGTTACAATACCTGATACAATGGCATGTTGATCTTGGTAAATTGTCTCCTGGGTGCATTCGACCTACGCTGATTGCCTTGTTGATGTTACGTTGGTGCATGATTAGAGATTAGCACAACCCCCACAGATTGGTTGCCGCCACCTCTACCACGACCTTTCTGGCCATACACATCATTAGCTTCTTTCTTTCCATTAAAAGTCTTCTTCACAGTACTTGAAGATGCAACCACTTGAATTTTTGTGCTTCTAATTCCACCTTCAACATGTTCCCCTGTTAATATCAACTCGGTGATCTCGACTGAAGAGCTTCTAATCAGATGATTGAAGAAAGGACCAGTCAAAGTTCCCATAAACATGTCAACCAATTCCCTATCAAACAAGGGAGGTTGAACTCTTCCTGCTATATCTCTCCATTTCTGAGCATACTCTTTGAAGCCTTCGTTAGAGCCCATGGTCATACTCTGTAATTGCACACGGGTTGGTGCAAGATCAACATTGTATTGGTATTGTTTGTAGAAAGCAGCAGCCAAATCTTCCCAATTACAAATATTGGTTCCTTCCAGTTGATAGAATCGTCACAATTGTGTCCCAGATAGGCTTTCTTGAAAGAAATGCACCCATAACTTCTTGTCGGCAGTGTGTGGTTGAATCTTCCGAACATAAGACCTAAAATAAAGCTTAGGGACAGAAACAATGTCATACTTTGCAAAAGTAAGGACCTTGAATTTAGGAGGAATGACAACTCCTGAGACTAAACCCAACTCTTCAAAATCCAATCCAGGCACTCTCTGGATCTCCATAGAATTTAGATGGTCTTCTAGTTATTTGTACTTTTCATCAGCAGGAGGATATTGTTTATCCAAATATTCTTCTTCATCTTCATTAGAATATTGGCCAGAACCAAGGTTGCTTCCTTTCTCATCCTTCACACTCTTACCATCTTCACCCTGGTTGTCATCTTTATTTGATTGAATGTCACGATCTTGAGTTCACTTGATAGGACCTCTGAACCTTCTTCCCATGTTGAGGATGCCTATTGGTTTCCTTGTATTTTTCTTCCTCTCTTTGGTGATGAGGGTCTTCAGTTCTTCCTGCCCCTTGGCTAAGTTGAGGAACATTTGTTGGAATTGAGCATTTTGGGCCTGAAGATCCTTGACTATTTGTTCGAGAGCTAGCTTTTACTGAAATAAACAACAAGAAGATAAGAAAGCCTGTCTTAGAAACCTGTTATGTAATGATATGTATGGTATGTAGATGTATGTGCAATGTTTTCAAGGATCTCGCGGGATAAATAAGAATGAAATGTTAGAAATTGAGTCTGGATACAGCTTTGACTGAAGAACTCCGCGTCTTTGTTTTTGAATGTCCTTCAATAAGAATCGAGATCACCATGTCAAGTGGGTCCTAGCCTTTGACTCAAAAGAATGTACTTCGGTCTTTGACGACATCTGGTTAGAGGAAAATAAATCCTCTTGCCCCTTGCTAGCAGTCTGACTTATGATAACCATGCATCAAAGGTCCCTAAGATCCTTGAAATTGTTAGTGAAAATGCCATGTCATGATTTTATGATGTCATGATGTTATGTTTATGTTCACACAAATAGCAAGTACAAACAAATCACGCCAGAGCCTTAGGTTTAAAGGCTTGCATGGGGTCTGTAGGTAAGTACCCTTGAAGTCAAGTTGGCTTAACTTGTCCTAAAATATTAACCGGGTTCTAGGGATCTCATATCACAGATCTTTCTTGAAGGTTTTATTTTAGTACACCAACTGATTTGCAACCAAAATAACCCGCGAGTCAAATCTCAATGAGTGTAGCATCGAGTATCAACCAACTTTGGACTGCACCAAAGCCGGCTATCTCACTACCTTCTAATGGCCAAGATGGGTCAGTTAAGGTTTTAAAAGTCATTTAGTGCTTATGACACCACACGGAAGCCCAATGTTATCCTCTATTGACTCAAGGAACATCGATAGAAACCAAAGTGTCACACTAACGTAGCCATCACTTCAACCATATCAGTCTACGTCATACAGTTTCCGTGATCTATTGCTACTTACCTAAGGCATCCCTAGATCCGGGTGTAGGATCTTTGCAAGAAATAAACCCAAGAAAACCTTAAAGTAAAAGCAAACAAAGCAGTCAAATGAAGTAAGTAAAAGTGATCTAAGACTCTAAGGTAACCCCTCTTTTAAGTATCCCCAACAGAGTCGCCAATTTTGTAATACGGTGGGAGAACTGACTTGTTTTTGCATTTTATCGCAAATATTGTGGATAGTAAAGAGTCGCCATCGACTTTTCTTTTATCCAATAAGGAAAGGGTGAAAAGAATAGGAAAAACCTTGATAGATTTTGTGTGTGTGTTTATTTGAAAATATTTTGAAAATGCCAACATAAGGCAAACTTTGTAATGATTCTTGTATCAGTCTTCAAGAACGCGTACAAAGTGTTTTTTTTGGAAAATATTTGTTTGAAAAGTATGATGTGAAAATGTTTTGAGAAATTGTGAGAAAGCGATTAAAAGTATCTTACCCACTCAAGATCGTTCTTGTACTTTTCCTTCTCCTTTAGAGATAGTGTTATCCATACCATTAGTTGATAGGCGGCCCTATCCATTGGATGTGAAGGGACAACGAAGGTTCATTGTACGGTCAACAAAGGCAACTTGTAAGGATGCTTTAGCAAATTCGTAAGGGACTAGATCATTTGTTTGTAGGCAACATCGAAGGGTCATCGAGGGACTTATGATCTTTTGTATCGAAGGTATTTTGCTAAAGCATCGCTACGTTCGAGGGACATGACCATTATTTCGAAAAGGCAACGAAGAAAGGTTACCTTAAAGGTGTAAGTGTGCAAGTGTGTTCAATTAAGTTATTTATCTTTGAAATTAGGGTTTTGCTATCGGTTGATTTTATCTTACCATACAAACTCTAATTACTAGCAATTGCATAGAAAATATAATAGCAGAAATATAAAGTGTGGAATGTAAAACCTAAAACTATTACAAAGCTTTGGGGTAGTTACATAATAAGGAAATGCGGAAAATAAAATCCTAAAGTATTACATCCAGGAAGCAATTACATAATAAGAAAAATGTGAAAAATTTAAAGCTACGCTATTACATTTGAATGTGCCCTATACAATTGATCTAGAAAAATAGGAAAAATAGAAAAATAAAAAGAAAATGTTTTTGGTGATTTTTTATGAAGAAAATAGTTTGATAATAGTAATTAAATAAAACCTAAAAATTCTAATTAATTTTAGTATTAAAAAAGTTTAATTAATTTAATTAATAAAAATAAAATTTAATTGTTATAAAAACTTTAAACCTAATTTAATTAGTGTTAGAAAAAGATTAGGCTAAAAAAATAATTAGGGTTAATTAAAAGGTTATTAGGGTTTAATTAAAAGAATTAGGGGTTATTAACTAAAAAGAAGAAAATAGGGTTAGGAAAAACAAGGAAAAAAAGAATGTTGGGGTGGATCTTGAACCCACGCCCCCTAGGGTATCAGAGTGCCTACTTTACCATTGAGTCATTGCTGCTTTGGTGTTTATAGAATGGAAGCATTGCAACATATAATAAAACCTGCAAAATATTGGAAAACATGAAAAAACATCAAAAGGCAGAGATCGAACCCACGCCTTGATGTATCAATTCCTTATCATGCGCGCGCCTGCCACTGGGGTGGTTGTACGTATGGTATCTCAATGGAATCAAATAAATATAACACAAACTCAAATGATTGGGTCGGAGAGCCGTCGAAGTCCTAGCTCCAGTGACTTCTTTTTTGTGTTCTTGTGAAATAATAAACGTTTATGGTTCAAAGGTACCCTACCCCACTAATTTGGACCTTATGAATTCAATGGTGCCCTTGGTTTTGGTTGATTCTCCTTGTACAAAGAGATACACAAAAAATAATATGAAACGGTTCAAACATGTCAACTCATGATTCAGTCGTTATGGGGCTATGTGACGGGTCTATCCTGCATAGTTATACCTCAGAAGCATGTTAGCAATGTTAGTATGCATCAAAACAACATGAAAACAAAAATAAGAATTACAAAAAAAACAAGGAAACTGGAGATGCATGTATGTGATTTTTAGACCCTTTGGATCATCAATATTGATCCATTCTTACCCTACAACACTCTTGGAATTGATTGGGACGACTAGCTTGCTCTGAGAGAGGCTGAAAATAAGGTTTGTAGTTTGCCCTAGTTTTGGATAATTTTTGAAATTTTGGAATGGTGATGTCTTGCAAGGTTTTGTGTCCTTGTATTGTCTGAATAATGAGAATATATAGAGAAAAATTAGGTCAAGAAAGTGGGCTTGGACCTTTGTATGAAAGCCTTCGATTTTATTTAATTTTATTTTGAATTTAAATAAATAAAATCAAAAATAAATGGAATAAAAATCAAAGGGGTGTATGAATGGATTCAAAGGTTCACTATGAATCCTAATTCACGCTTGGACCTTGAAACATAAGCCACTAGCCCAAAAATTCATGTTTGATCAATTTAAGTTTCATGCATTTCCTCAAAATTGCCCAACTTACACCAATCATAACTCTTTCAATTTTTATCATATGAAGTTGAGCTTGGACTCTTTGGAAAGATAAATATGTCCTCTACAATATCTATGTTGATCATTTTTTCATTTGAAGACTTTATCTTGATGTAAGTTGCCTTGATAAAAAGTGCCTTTTTATGGACTTTTGAAATGACCTATAATGTATTGGGTCATATCTCTCAAATGAAGCATTTGTTGAACTTGAGCTTAGATATACAAAGTTGTATAGAATTGAATTTCTTTCAACATGAGCTTTGGTTGAGGAAAATCTGATGAAGCATGTGAAAGTTATGCTTGGTCAAAGTTCAGTTGACTTCTCCTTAAGAAAACCCTAATTTGGTAACTTTTGACTTTTGATGAATCTTGAGTTTTCTTCATGAATCATGATAAACCCTTTATAAAATGATGAATGTGACATTAAAATCTTGATGTTGACCAGAAATCTTGAAGTTTGAATGTATGTTGACCATAATTGACTTTTTATCCAATATAGTTGATTTTTAGTGATCTGAGCAATTGAGTGAGCAAACTTGTGATGCAAGGCTTGAAATTTGGCATGAGCATTCCTTGAGACATATGAGGAACCATGAAATCCACTTGAGGCATTATAATCTAAAATTTCCTTGATATAAGTGAAACCCTAGTTGTAGGCCAACTACTTAGGAGGAAATTTGTCTGATCAAACCTTGAGTAGCCTTGAGAAATTGAAAACCCTAGGAGTATGAGGGATATCTTGAAGAAAATGGGAGGGAAAACTTTGGGATACAACAATTAAGGTTTACAAAATATATGCATGAAAAAAGGATTAGCATTTACTAAAGACCCTAGGAGTTGGGGTAATGTTCAAAAGTTGCCCATAAATTTCCACAGAGCAATCTCCATGTAACCATCTCTACAGAGCTATCTTCATAAGCTCATCCCCAACAGAGATATATTTCCAAGAAATCTAATAAGCCCTCAGACAGAAATTAGGGCATCTTCCAGCAGTTTACCTCCATATCCCTGATTGATAGCTTGGCATGATCATCTTCCCCAATAGGTCCCCTAGTAGATAAGGAAGTTTGATCATTTCCCCAGCATATGGTGGAAACTTCCTCAGCGTATCCTATGAAATTCCAATCCCCATCAGAGATTATTTCCTCAATACAATTTATAGGATTTAATTCCCCAATGAAGTTTATTTCTCCAATATTGCAAATTCCCTGACAAAATCCTCTTCTCCGGCCAAATGTCATTCAATGTTGTCCTCCCCAAAAAAGTTAACATCCGTATCTGAAACCTGGTTAGATAGTGTATAGGAGTATTGTCCATCTCTTTTATCCCAGACAGAGTACATAAGAATCAAATCCTTCAATAAAAAGAATGGCGAACAACCGACTCTCCTTGAATGCTTTTATCCCCAAGCAAAAGTCGAAAATCCCTAGCAGAGTGTCCTCAAACAAAAAGCAGAAATCCCCAGTAAAGTCGCTCTAAACAAAAATAGAAGAATTAATTTCTTCATCCCCAACAACAGTCAAGGATTTATTTTCCCCAACTAGACGTTGTTACCCGAAATACATTTCATGTATCATGACATTGCATGAAGCTAACTTTGTTTTCAGGTTAAGTTCGCAAACAGACGAATATTATCAGCGATTTATAGACAGGTTGTAGATCAATTCCCGAAATAGGACGAGATGACTATCTACATGGCCAGATGATTTCCCTTAGAGACTAATTCTGACGAGCATTTCCTTTAGAGATTCATTCTGAAAAGCATTTCCCTCAGAGACTAATTTTGACGAGCATTTCCTTCAAAGATTCATTTTGAAAAACATTTCCCTCAGAGACTAATTCTGACGAGCATTTCCTTCAAGATTCATTCTGAAAAGAATTTCCCTCAGGGACTAATTATGAAGAGCATTTCCTTCAGAGATTCATTCTGAAAAGCATTTCCCTCAGATAAAATCGGATAGATTCATTCTAAAAAGTATTTCCCTCAGATAGAATCGAATAGATTCGTTATGAAAAAGCATCAGTCAGATAAAACCAGACAAAGGTTCATTCTGTTACTCCTTTGGATAAAGTCGGACATATACTCATTCTAATAAATTCATACGTAGACTCATTCTGATACACTTCTCAGATAAAACCAAGCGTAGATTAATTCTGATATACCTACCATAAATTCTTCAGATAAAGTCAATCAACAGTTACTTTGGATGGCATCTATAAGCCCATCTCTAATGACACTCTATCACCTCTCTGAATGGCATCTTTAAGCCTGTTCAAGCAGTACAATCAACCAACAGTGTTACTTCGTGCACATGTGAGTACAAATTTTCGGGCACTTAAGTGTTCAATCCTCTTCCACCTTCAGATCACGAAGGGCAGGCATGCCAATCTAACTCCTCACGTTTAAGAAGATTGAATAGGGGAGGCTGTTGTACCCCAAGATTTGTCCTCCCATTCTTAAGACAAAATGGTTCAAGATACCACTTCATGCTCATAGGAGTCTCAAGTACTCAAGACTACTCAAGGGTTGACCAAACATACCCTCGTCCTAAGCAATTGACCTATAACTAGGTTTTTTCTTCTCTCAAAGGAAATTGAGTTTCTCATGCCTGAAGTGGACTTCATGGTTTGACATATGTATCAAGGTATTCTAATGTCAAGTTTCAAGCCTTGCACCACAAGTTTGATCAATCAATTAGCCAGATGATTAAAAGTCGACTATTTTGGACAAAAAGTCAACTTTGATGAATTGACGGTCAAATCTCAAGATTTTTGGTCAACATCAATATTTTTAAGTCACGTTCATCATTTGATAAAGGGTTAACCAAGATTCATCAAGAAAACTCAAGATTCATCAAAAGTCAAAAGTTACTAAATTGGGGTTTTCTTAAAGAGAAGTCAACTGAACTTTGACCAAGCACAACTTTCACATTCTTCATTAGAAATTTATCAACCAAAGCCTATCTTAAAGGAAATTCAATTCTCTACAACTTTGTCTCTCTAAGCTCAAGGCCAAAAATGCTTCATTTGAGAGATATGAGCCAAAACTTTACAGGTCATTTTAAAAGTCAACAAAAATATATCTTTTATCAAAGCAATTTACATCAAGTTAAATACTTCAAATGAAAAAATGACCAAGATTAAAGTTGTAGGTGACATCTTTAGGTTTCCAAAAAGTCCAAGATCACTTTCATATGACACAAATTGAGTGAGACATGATTAGTACTAGTTGAGAAAATTTGGAGAAATGCATGAAACTTTCATTGAACAATTTTGAAGTTTTGGACTAATGGGTCAAATTTCTGAAGTCCAAACATGCTTATAACATGTTAAAGGACCTATAAGTAATTTGGTAAATGGCCATGTTTTTTTATTTTTTATTTATTTTAATTTTATGCAAATATTATTAAAACAAATCAAATCAAATAAAAAACTAATGGATTGAGGCGCAAGGCTTTTGATTTTAATCAAATGGAGGCCCCAAAATTCATATTGATGGTGAAGAAACCGTGTGAGGCTGATTGGCACAAGATTGAGCTTAAAAAAGAAACTTTTCATGCAAAACCCAAATCAAATATTACTCCATTATCACACAAGATTTTTGCCACTTTTGTTAACCTAATTCTTCCCTATAAATACACAACACCTTCAGGCATTCAAAAACAAGCATGCTGCCTCCAAGAAGCAACCCTAAAATCTCAAATTTCTCAAAAATAGGGTGACTCCAAACTCTGATCTCCAACCATTCTCGATCAATTTCAAGAATCACACTAGCCTCCTGAAGGTCCCAGGAGTTCATACCAATCATTACTTAAGCTTGAAGCACGCCAGAACTCGCCAACCAAGTATCACTAGTTTGGTAACCTTGTTTAATCTCAAACTTTTTATATACGCATTGTTGAATGATGTGATGCACTCATATACATGTTCATAATGATATTTTGAACAATTTAGAACCATTATTTGTAAGGTTTGATGCAAGGATATATATTTTCCATTTTTAGGGCAAAGCTTCTATTGAGCTTTGTATTCTGTGCTACATGCTTTTTCATGCCAAAGTAACCATGCCATTGAACTCGTAGCATACTAACTAGTGGATTTGGGTTATTAGATCTTTCGTTTTCATCCAATTTTGTAGGTTTTCAAAACCCCTTCATCAGAGAAGATGAAGTTGACCACCCTCCACGGTGGTTTGACTCTCCTTTAACAGTGTGACCTAGGTGTGGCGTTCTCCCATTGGTCCATTCAAAACCCCAGACCCCACTAAGACGCATGTATTTATTTTGTTTGATTTCTGATTTTCTGATTAAGTTTTATTATATATTGAATGATAGTGGTAATATGAACGTGTATCATAATTGGTCTAGTGGTAAATGATGTTGTTGATAACCATGGAGGCATGGGTTCGATTCCCCCTCTTGTTAATTTTCTCTCTTATTTTCCAGGACAAAGCAGGTTCATCATATGGTGATTGAGTCCCATATCTTAAATACAAACAACACCATGGCACAATGGTAAAGGGAATAATCTTTGGGACTGAGGGTGTGGGTTCAAGTCTCACCCCATGCATTTTGTTGTTTTAATTTTCCTAATCCTATTTTCTTAGTCCATTTAGTTTTCTAACTAACCACTAATTTATTAATCAAGCCTTTAACCAATTAACTAACGCAAAACCTTTTTTTCAAAATAAACCATTAACCTTACTAAATTAGGGTTAGTTTCTTAATTAATTAATTAGGCTTTAGTTTCTTTCCTTTTATTATCTAAAATTAATTAGAATAATTAGGTTTTTATTAATTATTAACTTAAATTATTTTCTACAAAAATACCAAAAAACATTAACATTTAGATCTTAGGTGAAATCAACAAGCAACTTCAAGAATAAACACCATACCATGGTTTTAACACGACAACAACATCATAAAAAATCAAGAGATACTAACTAACAACATGCTCATGGAAAGACAACCAAGCCCTAGTTTAATATGTAAATGTTCTAACTAGAACCCACCTTAGATTTATGAAGGAGATGAGATGATGATGATGATGATGATGATGATGATGACTTTTCCATGCTTTACTTGTTCTTTTCTCTACTTCTTCACGTTTTCTTCCTCTTTCTTTCATGCTTCTTTTTTTTCTCTTTACAATTATTTATATTTCTCTCCATGTTTATCTGATAAATAAAAAGGAATGGTGTGGTTAGATAAAATAAAAGGAGATTAGTGGTTGTAACAAATGGGTGGAAAAGAGTGTATAGAAAAGAGATATAAAATTGAGTGATTGGTATAAAAAGTAGTACAGAAAATATCAAAGGATATTTCTTCTGCTAAAGCAATTGACCAATTATTAATGTTACCAAAATGCTCTTTCGGCTATTAATCAATAATGGTTAATCTCTTTTAATAAAGATTGATCTCTTCTGAGTTCATTAATTACTCTATTAACCTCAACTGACAACTAATATACCAATTAGGAACTCAGTTTGTCTAACTGACAATATTTAGAGTACTTAAGGGTATACGGGATATTACATTCTCCCCCCCCTATTAAATTGAAATTCGTCCCTGAATTAATCCAAATAGGAGAAAGAAAGCTCCTCACATCATCGTCTCAAGTCAACAATTGACTTCTCTTCATGCCTAATCTTCTGACATACTCAAATTCCAAATTATCCTCACTAGCAATTTCACTTTTTCATGAATCCTCCAAAACTCTTGGAACTTAAGCATATCCTAATTTCCAGACTTCAACTAACTTGTAACCTATTCATACTCAACTCATATGATACGTCATTCTAAAATGTTTGTTACTGATCTACTATGAGACTACTACTTACTCTTCCTTGAACTAAGTTAACCAAAATCCATTGGTAACACATCTTACTCTGATTGGATAGTCCATACTTACTTAAAACTTCATGAGATGATTGACTGGTTCCTTATCTACATACAGTACTAATGATTCTTCTCTTATCACTCCTTCAAAAAAATCATCTGTGGTGTAACCCAAGGTTTCACATCATCATGCGATACCTTATTGAACTATGTTTCCAATGTTTCAAATCTTATAACAATCAAAAATTACAATTCTTGAATTATGGTGGAAACAAGAAATTTTTATTTTAGCACATGAAGAAACATGGAAACCAACAAGAATCATGCATAGATTATCAAGGTAAAACTCTATCAACCTCACTTAACTTGATAATACATATAACAAACATATACACTTGATGTTCTACTTCTCTTATGCTAGTCCGACAAGATAAAACACTTTGCATGAGATTGACTTACTTCCATTTCTACGAGTAGTTACCTTTCTAACCCCCCAGGAAATTTCACAAGGTTGTCCTATCTAATATTCCTTATTGTGCATTTCCAACTCGAATATCATAGAACACCTGGAATTTACAAATAGCTTATAGAACTTCATAGGAAATTTATATTTTCCTCTGAACACCTATTTCTTAAAATAGTATCAAAACCTTAGCAACATACCTAGGTAGAACTACTCCTTGTTGACACAAAAGTGAATAATAGAATCAACACATATCAAAATGTAGATACACAAGAATCACACAACTACGACTATAAGAACTCATAACTTTTAGAAATATTCTATATTGTTTGCTCTTAATCTAACTTAGTCTAAAAGTACCCAATTCTTGCTGCTATATTCCACATCGAACACTCTATAAGGTTATGACCCACTTTCTGCTACTGCTGACACATAACTTCTAACAATTGACAAAATAATCCCATCAAAGAACTTTGAGTCGTCAACAAAACAACGATCCTAAAGAACTTTAGCAAATCAATGATACAACTTTGAGTCTCCAACATCACTCACAGAGTTACACAACTTAGTTAGACATTTGGGATAACATGGGACTTCCTTGACAAACTCATCCATATTGATCATTCTACTCTATCCCATGGAAAAATGATTCGATCTCACATTCTTACACATACTTAATCCAATATACATGCTTAACTTTTGAAATTCCTTATTCCCAATCTCTTCTGGATTGATAACTCACAATTCTTTTGATATGGTAGGGTAGCATTGTATAACTCATATACCACATTCTCGAGGTCTACCTACGAGGCTATAAATATATCTGAAGGAATTACCCAATGTCATTCCATGACTACTTATATATTACCAATACACTATCAAGACATTAAATTGATCTCCTCGAATTCACTATCCAGTAAGTCTCCTCCAGCTTCACTCCTTATGATTACATTATTCATAATAGTGATACTCCCAAGACTTACTCACATTGAGTATCGTTCACTAGGTTGACTCCCTAAATGTCAACTTCTTCGTCATTTATACAAATGGTTAACTATGCAGTACATCTTCAAGAATTCCAATTTCAAAATTATCACTCTAATTTGCATCTACTTAAAACTCCATTCTCAACTTCACATATCATAGTTGCATAGCAAAATATTTGGGATACACTTAGTTCCAACATAGGGTGAACATCATACCCGGCGATTAAAAAAATCCTAACACCAATTAAGAAGGTAAACAACAACCAGACTTTTAATAAGCCACCCCTAATCTTGTTAATCTATAATACACACTTAAAATGAACCTTGACATTCCCATACACTTATTAACTTTGATTCTCTTTCAAAACAAACATTGAATACACGCTTTATCACATAGTCATATAGGTGACTTGTAGCTGATAACCCTTGTCGTCTACTTACGAGTCCATGTGATGTAGTTTGTTTCATGTTCCACACTTAATTACATACTCAAGATTGGATTGTATCATGTTGCTTGTTGCTTGCCACAGACTTAAACTTCTCAGCACACCATCTCAACTATTCAACCAAAGAGTTTGATACTCCACAACTTACCCAACCACAAGATATTTCAAACATGCATACTTATGAATAAGATACTACTAACATATGATTTCTTAATGCGAAGGTATAACTCTCTTAACTTCTCCTCATACTCTAGAAACCTTTGTATATTAACAATAGTCAACTACACACTCCTAACCACACATCAATGAAACCTTGATGACCCCATTATGCATTTTTCTGAATGTATCCCATTACGATAGTTGTATTATAAGATTTACTTTGTCCTCAAATTATGCGTTTGTCCTTCCTTTTAAGGTAATCCTCTTAACACTAATCATAAAACCATCCTATTAGTATTTTCTTTGGATCTGAAATGCTTTCCCTCTACTACAACATAAACCTCTTCTTATTGATCCTCAGCTAGCTCAATACTTCCATAATGATCTTTCACTAACACTGAATCCCTGATGAACTATCCAGAGCCCGATTTCATTTATAAGACTAGGTACACTTGGTTTATCCTCTACTCTTCATCTGGTGCATATATATTAATTAGAGTAGGCATTCTTATCCTCAAGTCTATTTACATAGCTCACCACTGTCTTAGTCTTTCAACAAAACTACTGAACTTCTACACCTCTCAAACTCTCAACCATTTGTAAAAGTACCATCTTGAATATACTCCCTAAATTACTCCAATTCTTACAAGATACTCTAGCAACCTTAGAAGTTGAAACAATGATGCACTACTTCACTTCCAGACCTTGGGGTATACATCTAACAAAACATCAATTCTTCCTCACTGTATGGAATTACTTAAAGTTCATGTCCATAATAATGGTCAATCCAACTCCACAACAAGCTCATTCATTCCTCAAAAGTCTGACAACCATCTGATAGAAATCCTCAACTTCTCGACTCCTGTAGCACTATAAGATAGCTAAAACCAAACACTATTTTGCACTTCCTCATTACCCGAAGTATAACCCTTACTACAACATCAACCAAGTCCACTAGTCCTTCTTACTTTCAAACTCTTCGCATGAGCCTACTCCCAAAGCACAAGCTCTACTAGACTATGAACTTCTCGTGGTTGCTCAACCATGATCCTGCCTTCCATGCATATAGCATTAGGTTGATCATGCCCAATACCATATATTGTGACATTAAAAATCATGTTAGCAAGACACACTTATGAGGCAAGGATTGATTTACGTATGATGTTTCAAGGTGAAACAACCCGCCGAACCATCATCTGATAATAAAATCATTGAAGTCACCATCGAACACTTTCCATCCCGCCAAAAGGGAAAGGTGAATATAGAGTAAACCTGAAGGGGTGAAATCACGGTCTTACAACCATAGAGATAGAGTAAGGGAATCAGTTACACGATGGGAAGGTATTATCACCCCACACGTCTGTGGTACTCCACAGTATCCACTCTTGTCATCTAATCTAATGGGTGTGGTTAAAATCTATGTCTAAGGATTAAGAGCTAAAAAGAAAGATGCAAAGAGGGAATGCATGCAAAAGAGAAAACACGGGGAAAAGAAGAAAATATTACAAAGGTCGCTCGACTGAGCCCCGTGACCAGATGCCTACGTATCCCTTTTAAGGAATCAGAGCGCTGTAGTTAGGATCAATTATTTTGATTTGTTTGTGTTTTTTATGAACAATGATTTGAGAAGAATGCCCTCTTTGAAAAAAGTTTTAAAAGAAAAGCCACAAGCTGCAAAAAGAAGTTTTAAAAGAAAAGCCATAAAAGTCAAGAGAATGTGAATTGGTTGGTGTTTTTTACTTTAGAAAAGGATTTGAGAAGTTAGAGTACTTTGAAGTTTGAAAGCAAAAGAAATTTTAGTTTTAATGAGATGCAAAAGGGAAGAAAAAGTCTAAGGGGAGACTAGAAAAATAGTCCTAAAGTTATCATGCAAAGTTGATCCTATAGTTGAGGATAAGAGAGGGAAATATCTACCTAATATTGTCATGCATGGATAAAGATCCTAAGTTTTATTTAGTTTAAACTTAGAGAAGAGTAAACTAAAGATCCTATGGGGAGCATACAAGAGGAGAAACAAACAAATAAGGGGAGGGATGACAAAACATAACACATGAAGATGAAAAAACATCAAGAGACATTTATCAAGTATAGATGACAAAACATATAACATGGATGTCAACAGATCATGCAAGAGATGACAAAACGTCATGTAAAAGATGAAAAAACATCAGGTATGGATGACAAAACATTACAAAAATGATAAAACATCGAAAAGATGATAAAACATCAGGCATGGATGACAAAACATCATAAAGATGATAAAAACATCAGGCATGGATGACAAATCATCACAAAGATGATAAAAAATCGCAAAGATGATAAAACATCAAGCATGGATGAAAAAACATCATAAAAATGATAAAACATCAGGTATGGATGACAAAACATTACAAAGATGATCAAAACATCAGAGAAGCGAACATACAAGATAAATACCTAAGCACTAATCAGGAATAGAAAAGAGATAGCTAAGCATCAACACCTAACAATGGTATCAAGGATCAAAGTAGGATAGAACACATATAAGAGATGGCAAAACATCAACATATCGATAATAAATGTCAACACATCAACAAACTTACGTGACATGGGGAAAAGGGAACAGACAAAGCATACAAAGCATACAAAGGGAATGGCTAAAGGAGGCAAGAAACATTGTCCAAATTAAAAAGTAAGGATCAAAAGAAGAGAGAGCATAATTGAAGAATTATGCCATGTGTGACTTGTATAATAAGTTAAATCGAGATGAGACTCAAGAGCAACCAAGTAAGAAGAGAAACTTCCTACACAAGAAAAGTCACCTAATTGATAAACGAAATCATCTAAGATGGATAATACTTGTCTTAAATCAAATGAAATTGATAAAGCTCAAGTAAAAGCATAATTACATCTTGTATATCATGGGGTGATGATGATACCCTCACAAGACATCAATCACGAGCTTAAAGACTCAAGTAATGTCAACAAGATAACATACTCAAGTGTCATGATATATGGCAAATTATAGTCTCTTGATGCGTAAAAGCAGCGTGATTTAAATAAATCAAAGGTCAATGTTCTTAGATGTTACAGGCAATCGCCAACATCAAGATACATACACGGGACATGGCACAAAAGTTCATGAGACAATCACTAGACAATGATGCTCAAAACACAAATGGAATATAGCTTCTCCTATATCACTATGTTGGTTAGTAATGAAACACTTAACCAAGGATCAAAGAAGCTGGGGAAATAATATGAAAAAGAGATGATAAAGCATCAAGATAAGGAAATGATAAAACATCACGATTAAAGATGGCGAAAAACCAAGTACAAACACATAGGTAGAAACCTATATCAATAAGAGAAGAGATGGTAAAATATTACACAATAGATGACAAAACATAAACACATAGAAGATAAGGAATTAAGCACACACATGTTAGGATGACAAAACATAACATCATAAAGAGAGAAGAATGATAAAACATTAACACCTAAAAATGATATTAAGAATCTAAGTAGGATAACAAATGATGAAGAAACATCGTATGGAAAAACATACACCTAACAATGATATTGAAAATCAAAGTAGGATGAAAAATAAAAGATGGTAAAACATCACACCTAACAATTATATTAAGAATCAAAGTAGGATAAAAGATAGGAGACGGATATTAGAAAATCACACGTCGTATATGAGAAGTAGAGACTTACTCAAGATGTAAGGTACTTAAATAAGATACCTAAAGAAAACATGCTTAGATAAGCAAGTAAAGAAGAACATGCACGTAGGTAGACACCTAAGAAAGTAGTCAAGTAGAAGAGGATATAGCATTTAAATAATCAAAGCATGCCTACAAAGGTGAGACTTTCAATCATGCATCAATATCAAGGGATGAGAAGTAAAGATATGTATGATGATACCTAACGGAGAAGGTCTGTTGTCTCTTTAATATGCATGAGATGAGAAACTCTACCAAATTCCTCCTTGAACATCCTCAATCAACCATCAATTAAGCATACCCAGATTGCATCAACGATCAATCGCAAATTCATAGCATAAGTGTCCATAAGAAAAATAGAATGTTTGATGTATAATTGTTGAATCGGGTTATGATTAACTAAGGTGTGTACTTGATTAATCTCGTGAGAGTGGGTGCTCCTAACCTCAACCATGAGACCCTTTATGCATGGAAACACTTGGTATATGGACCAAAGTGGTTTGATTGGGTTATGATTAATCAAGGGTAAAACTTAATCAATCTCGTTACAATGGCCATACCCAAACTCAACTATGAGACCCTTTTTGTTCATGGAACACTTGGTATATGGACCAAAGTGGTTGATTTGGGTTATGATTAATCAAGGGAAAAACTTGATTAACCTCATGAGAATGGCCATGCCCAAACTCAACTATGAGACCCTTTAAGAAAAGCTTGGTGTTGCACCCCAAACTTTTCCCACTCATTTCTCAAGAATTCTCTCATAAGGTCTTCTATGATGTCAAGTTTGCAGTACTGACACATCAATTTAGGCTTGGAATTGGCACAAGGGCAAAATGGTCATTTACACACTAAAAAGTCAAACTTTGGCTTTTGATCAAAATCAAGTTTCAAGAATCATATTTAATCAAGACATGTTGAAATATGAAGTTTACTTCATCAAGAAATTCAAAAGTCAATATTCTAAAATACTTAGAATTTTTCTAAGTGTTTAAGAAATATGACAAGCTCAGAACTTCTGATCAGATTATCACCATGATGCAAGCTGATTCTGGAAGAATTTCTAACACAAGAGTTTTAGATCTCAATAAGACCTAAAATATTGCAGAACAGAACTTCTCCTAGAAATGATGGAATTTCAAGTTATAAATGTTCAAAGACACGCCCATGAAACTAAAACACTCAGCAAATTCTGGACACTTTCAAGACAGATTTTGGTTAGAACTTCTGGGCCAGTTTTCACAAACGTTTGGCCAGAGTTTGCAAAAGTAGTTCAAAGAAAGTCTACAAAGTGTGTTACAAACTTTCAGAAAAGTCTGAGAACTCCTTCAGAACATGCTGGAGCAAGAAGATTAAAGGATCAAAAGTTGGATGTTTTATTCTAAGTTGCGCTGGTGCTGAACTTCTGGCTCAGGTCTAAGCTATGACGCACAATCTCATAGCGCAGGATTTCTGGTTTGATAAATCTCATCATCATTTAATGCTCACAACCACTTTTGAGTTGTTATCCAAAGGATTTCCCCACGTGTGAGATAGAAGTACCATTGCTCTCCTTGAAAAGCAAACTTTTGTACAAGTTTATGTTGGGCCCATGCTTTGCTTTTACCTCTGAGGGTACTTTTCCTTAATTCATGCTTACAAATCCAGCTTAGGCACGACTAAAAGATGCTAACCACCATACTTGTTTAACTTGCTTCAAGAACAAGCCAACACGCTAGCGTGATGTTGGTACTTTTGACTTCTCCAAGCTACAAAGTTCTTGCCTATAAATTGAACTTCATTGACAACTATGAGGGGCCGACATAAAATTTGAAGGAGAAAAACTTTAAAACCTTGCTAAAATTCCCAGAAATCCTAAACTGCAAACACAAACACAAAACCTGCTAATTTTCTATTCTTGTATTCAAACTCTAACTTCTCTCATGTGTTTCTTGACCAAATCATCCATTCACCATTCATAAACCAAGCTAAAGGTTGTTCTAGCCTGCTGAATACGTGAGGAAGTTGATCAGAATATTATGAGCAGTCAGAATCAGGCCCCTAGCCCCCAGAACATTTTTTCAGCGACAAGGTAAGCTTCTATTAACCCTCATCATATCACTTAAGCATTGTTAGGCTTGCATGTTCAAAACACAATGTAGACATTTTGATTCTGATGATGTACATATTCTAAGGTTTCATGTACTTTTCTGCCTAAATAGGGAGAATATCAGTTCATAATTTCCTAAAGAAATTAGGATTAGCAAATACATGCCTATTTCTGATTTACAGTCTTGATATTTTTTTTGTGCTCCAGAAACCATGATGGAAGAACTGCCATAATTGTTATGTCTGTGTTTTCTGTTATGTTGAGATTTAACTAAGTTGTAGATATTCTGATTAGCATGAAGAAAAATTGGAGTTCATCATCAGAGTTTACTTTGTGATACATGTTTATGTTTTTGCTTCTAATACCATAGGTACAACCATCCCAATGGTAGAGTGTGTGCATAAGACATTAGTGTTAAGGGTCCTGGGTTCTAGCCCCAGAAGCATTTTTTTAATGACATTATCAACCATTTATCCGTCAAACAATATTCCTAAATCAGAACTTCTAAAAAACCTTACCCAACAACATTATCACCTCACTCTCTCAAATAGCCAGAACTTCTGACTTGTCAGTGATATATGAACTTCTAGGTTCCCAACTACACTACAGCTTTTGAACCCCTTCAACAATCAGAACTTCTAGATCTTCCTTTATTCCCAACAACCTCAGAACTTGGTGTACCCATGCCCGTAACTTCTGACCTCCTGCTTACCTACTAACATTTTCTCTCTTGCAGCGTGTCAAAGTCATAACTTATGTTCCTCCTCGTTCCAACAATGTGCTGATTCTGACTCCATTTTCTTGTTTATCTTATTTTTTGCTTTTAATAACCAAAAATGCCAAAAATATTTCATATTCACATATTTTATTTCTTTTAGAATAAAAGGTCAAAATATTTTCTTAAGTAAATTAATTTCTTAACAAAAACAAAACAAGTCCATTTCAATTTTTGTACAATATTCAATATGGTTGTAATAGTTAATTAGATTTAATTTTCTTGCAAAAAATCCCCATTTGTGAATTTGTACACCCCTCCCCTATTGATGTAATAGCTTAGTATTTTTACTTTTCCGCATTTTTATTGCTTTCATATATTTCTAGTAATTAGGTGTGTATGGCAAGATAAAACCAATGCTTAGAAAACCCTAATGCAAGACAAATGAAGCATGAAAAAGATACACTTGCACGCAAGCACCCTTAGGGTAAGATCCACTTGGTTGCCTTACAAAATGGCCATATTATGCATGTGAGGTATCTTAGCAAAAGCAAGCAAAATATAAGATCATAGTCCCTCGATGACGCTATCTATGTTGCCTTTCAAATGATCTTAGTCCCTAAAAGAGAATGATAAGATACCTTGCAACATTGTTAATCATGGTTATACGATGACCCACGCCCGTCCCATTTGCATCCGAAGATAGGGTTACTTACCAAATCAATGGTAAGATAACAATGTCAAAGGAAAGAGGAAATGAACATGAAAGACTTTTGAGTAGGTGGAATTCCCCTAGTTACTTGCTCACTTTCAAAAACAAACATCCTTGCTATTTTCAAAACAAACACCAACACTTTCAAAACATCTTTCAAAACTTGAAAACATTTTCAAAAAGATCAAACACTTTGTATACATTCTTACGAACGAGAATCATTAAAAAGTTTGCCTAAACAATGGCCTCTTTACAAAATATTTTCAAAAAAAACCACACAAAGCATAATTTCAAACAAAAGCAAGTGATCTAGCAAGTAACTAAGAACCCATGGAAAACCATGGATGAAAAGGGTGCTAATACCTTCCCTTTTCATAATCTACCCCCCGAACTCAAGAAAACATCTATAAAGGTCTTTCCTGTTCTTTTCAGCCTTTCCTTATTGGATAAAAGAAAAGTCAGTGGTGACTCTTGCTATCCGCACATTTGCGATCAAACGTAAACAAACCAAGTCAGTTCTCCCACCGTATCACAGAAATGGCGACTCTGCTGGAGAACTATTATAAAAAGTGGGGTTACCTTAGGGCTAGGTCACATTTATTTGCTTTCTTTGTTTGACTTGTATGCTTTACATTATGGTTCTTTGTTTGGGTTTGAATCCTCTACCCGGATTTGGGATACTCTATAGGTAAGTAGCAATACATTGTGGAAACTGTGCGGGGTATACCGACATGGTCTAAGCAATAGGTATGTTAGTGCGACATATTTGTGAGTATCGGCAGCCCTTGAGTTAATCAAGGAGAATACGAGTCCGCTGAGTGATATCATAAAGCACTAATGAACTTTTAAGAACCTTTACTTGACTAACTTGGCCATTAGGACATAGTGAGATGACCGGATTTGGTGCAGTCTGAAGTTGGTAGATACTCGATACTACACTCATTGAGGTTTGTTATTTTGGGATATTTCGGTTGCCATTAAAGAGGCTTGTGCTGAAATAATGACCAAGGAAACAAACCAGTGATATTGAGCTCCTTAGGACCCGATTACTATTGCTAGGACAGGTTTTAAGCCAACTAAACTTCAAGAGGGTACTTACCTATAAAACTCCATGCAAGCCTAAAACCTAAGGACTTGTTTGCTTTGTTTGTATATATTTACTTTTACATAACATCATGAACATCATAACACCATAATCATTCACTAACCATTTCAAGGATCTTGGGATTTATCTTTGTTCTATTTTGTAGGACATGGATTCTATCCGCAGGAAAACTATTCAAGTCAATCTTGTAAGGATCCCTCCTTAACTTAAAGAGCTAGCATCAAGGATTCCTGAAAATTCTCCATTTACCGAAAGACATGGTCGCCTACTAAACTCGGTCACCTCCAACACTAATGAAGATATGATGAAGGTGCTCTTTCAGTTCTTTGATCCTTTACACCATTGCTTCACATTTCCCGATTATCAACTTGTGCCAACTTTGGAAGATTCTCCCAACTCTTGAGGATTCCCATTCTTAATCAACTACCTTTCAACGGTACGGAAAGAGATCCAAAGCCAGAAGAGATTGCTCAAGCTCTACACTTGCAACCATCTGATATCACAACTAATTGGGAAACAAGGAGTGGTGTCAAAGGCTTCCTAGCAAAGTTCTTGTTTGAGAAAGCCCAAAATTGTTGGAACTCTTTGGATTTGCAAGCTTTTGAGGAAATTGTGGCTCTCCTAATCTATGGGATGGTTTTGTTTCCAAATCCTGACCAACTCATAGATGTCAACATCGTCAAAATCTTCATGGCTCTTAACCCGGTGCCTACTTTCCTAGGGGACATCCTACATTCTTTTCACACTCGCACTATGAGGAAAAGAGGTATCCTTATGTGTTGTACTCCTTTCTTGGCAAGATGGTTTATTTCGCATCTTCCCCAATCTGTATTAAAGAACGAGCAAGGTTCAAGGTGGTCACATAGGTTGATGACTGTTGTACCCCAAAATTTTCCCTCTAATTTATCAAGACTTTTCTCACAAAACTTCTTTTACTCAAGACAAGATCAGGGTTTGCTCAGCTCAGGACATCTCATCTTGCACTGATAACCCAAAATTAGGGTTTGAGTTTGCACAAGGAATTTTGGACCACTAATGCTTCGTTTTACTTTCATACATCATTTTGTACCTCTAAGATTGCTCATGATAAGTTTCAAGCCTTGAACCACATTTTTGATCAGTCAATTGGACAGTTGACCTAAAAATCAACTGTATTGGGGGAAAAGTCAACCATGGTCAATTTACAGTCAAACTTCATGATTTTTGATCCACATAAACATTTTAGATTCATATGTACCATTTGATCAA
This sequence comes from Vicia faba, assembly GCA_948472305.1. NCBI lineage: Eukaryota > Viridiplantae > Streptophyta > Magnoliopsida > Fabales > Fabaceae > Vicia > Vicia faba. The sequence continues at coordinate 173,518,087 of OX451737.1, forward strand.
GTTTTGATCACAACTCCTTAAGAAATTTGATCAAATCATCAAAAGGGCAAAATGGTCAAAATTAGGGTTTTGACTGAGAAAGGGCAATTTCAGATTTTTAACCTAGCAATAAACCAATTGAGTTCAAGAATGATTTCAAATATTCAATGGCATCATCTTGATTTAATTATATGGTTCAAAACATCTCAAGTTCATTGGATTGACAGATGAAATTTGCAGTCAACTGATCAAAAGTCAACTATACACTGAAAAGTCAAACTTTGACTTTTTGGTCAAAATCAAGTGCCATGGGTCATAATTCATCAAGATTTGTAAAAATATGAAACTTGTTCACCAAGAAAACCAAATTTCAAAATTAGGTTTTGAATTTGAAAATTTTCATAACTTAGAATTTTTCTAAGTATAAAAATTTTCTTATTTTTTCTCAACTTTTCACCACTTTTTCACCATGATGCATTTTGATTCAAGAAAAGTTCCCAACATGAAAGTTGTAGTCCTACATGAAATCTACAAATTTTATTCACAAACTTTTCCCTAAAGATGCTTGGATATCAAGTTATGAATTTGTGAATATAGGGCCATGAACTTCTTAACTTAGTGAAATTTTGCCCTAATATAGGCAGGTTTTGGATCCAACTTCATGGCAACTTTTTACCTAGTTACAAGAGGTATCTCAAAATTCATTTCATATATGGATTATAGAGTACATTGAAAGCTTTCCAAAATGTCAAAGAACTCTCTAAGATCATTTTTGAGTAGGGAGAATCGAAGAGAGGAAGTTGCCATTTTCTCACTTTTTGTTCAAGCCATTTTCACATTGAATCAAGTTGCAAACCAAACCTATGCTGGTTATTTCTTGCTTTACAGGTCCTAAGCTTGCTATACACTCCTTAAATAAATGCATACTCAGTTGACAAAGCCTTTATCCTTGCTTTTGAAACTTTACACAAGTTGTATTTCCATTTTGGGCAAAAAGGCTTCATTGCCCTTTTCATAAAGATGCACTTTTGCAAATTTGTCAACTTGGAGCATTGGACCTGTCCCCTTGATACAAGAAAACTATATAGGTCTTAAGAAATTGGTACAAACTTATATCAACCCTAAATCAAGCTGGTACAAGCATGTGGGATTGGTCTTGTCAACTTTACTTCAAGTACAAGAAAAGTTGCAAAAGGGCTAAGGCTTGCACAACTAGTGGAGAGCTGACTTTGTATCACTTCTATACTAATATGCAAACATGGTACAAGAGATTACATGCTTGGCTTGAACCTAAAACTCTCTCAAACTGAAAAACACTAAAAATTTGCCCAAGCACACAGTTTCTGCAAAAGCTCAGCCAACTCTCATTTCCTCGTGCGTTTTGTGTTTAACTGATTCAAACATCTTATACATTTGATACCTAGTAAATCTAAGCCATCACCCTAGTTTTGTAACCTCTGTTTCACCATCTTCCATTTTCAACTTGGAAGCGTGCAGTTGGAATTGGCCAGGGAGTTCCAGCCATCCTCAGAGCAAGATAAGGGTTAGAATAGATTCAGGGAAGTTCAAGGAAGCTCAAGTAATCATCAGGTCTCCATTAAAGTCCCTACATTGTCATACACGATTCCAGCTGAAGGAGGTATTTTCTTAAACTCTATCTCTTTATAGAGGCAACCTCAAGCCACGATTTGTGAAGGAAAAATGTAGTTCTCATCATAACGAAGTTGTACATATCATTACTTTGCATTTATATTACTTGTCCTAAGAGAATTTGAAGCTTGAAATCTCTGAAATTTTTAGGTCACGATTTAGGGATTCCAAAATTCTCTTTGATCTTTGATAGTTAGGTTACATAATTTATATGGTTGGAATTGTGAGCTCAAATGCCATATTTTTCATGTTATGAGTTTTCATTTTTATGCAAGCATGAGGAAGATACAGGTTGTACTGAAAATGGCATGAAGATGATGAACGAAGGACATGGATGAAGTTCTGGGCTTTTTGTTGCTTGGGCCTTTTTTTGTTTTTGCTAAACACCACCCCTGACTTGCTATTGCACCCCCTGGCTAACTATTTTATATTTTTATGTTTTTTTATTTATATTTTCATATTTTAATAAATTTAGTTATTTTTCTTAAATGATAAAAAATACTAAAAAATGATTTATGTATTTTCACACTTTTATTTTATTTTTTTATTATTTCTCACATAAAAAAATTAATTTATTTTGATAGAATATAATTTATTTTCTTAATAAACTTACAAATTTAATTAAAAATACTTAATATTTTTATTATACATTTTATACTTACAAATACCAATTTTTGCACATATTTATTTTTTAATATTCATATACAATATTATTTATTATTTTTTATACAAAAAATACACAAAATAATAATATAGAACATTATTTTCTTTTAAATGAAAACTAGGGTTTAATCCCTTTCAAAAAGAATTAATTATTTTTTTCCTTATTTTTAGGTTTAAGTTAAATATTCTTTTACACAAAAACAAGACATAAAACATTTTTTCTAACATGAACATTGCATTTCATTTTAAATATTTGTATTATATTTATTTAATTCGCGCAAATTCGATTTGGTTGTAATAATATATTTAGCTTTATATTTGTGCAAATCCCCATTCAAATTTGTATTCCCCCCTCCCATAAAAATTGTTGTAATAGCTTAGTATATTTACATTACGCAATTTATCGCTTTAAATGTCATGATTAGTAATTAGGGTTTGCATGACAAGAACAAAACAAAGCAAAATAGAAAACCCTAAATACAAGACAAAATCAAAAGCATGAAAATGATACATTTTGCACGCAAGCACCCTTAGGGTTTCTCCCACTTGGTTGCCTAAAATAAAATGGCCATGTTACGCATGCGAAGTATCTTGGCAAAACAAAACAAGTATAAGATCATAGTCCCTCGATGACACTATTCAAAAAGGTTTCCTAAACAAAATGATCTTGGTCCCTCAAAAATGTTAAGATACTTGGCAACATTGCTATCATGGTTATACGATGATCCACGCCCGTCCCATTTACATCCAAAGATAGGGTTGCTTACCAAATCAATGGTAAGTCAACAATGTCAAAGGAATTAAAAACGCACAAGAAATACATTTGAGTAGGTAGATAGCTTCTAAGTTACTTGCTCCATTTCAAACAAAATCCTTGCTATTTTCAAAACAAACACATACACATCTCAAAACATCTTACAAAACATTGAAAACATTTTCAAAAGACAAACATCTTTGTATACATTCTTACGAACGAGAATCATTACAAAGATTGCCTAAACGAATGGCCTCTTTTACAAAATACTTTCAAAACCACATCAAACACCATTTCAAACAAACCAAAGCAAGTGATCTAAGCAAGTAACTAAGAGCCCATGGAAAACCATGGATGAAAAGGGTGCTAGCACCTTCCCTTTTCATAGTCTACCCCCCGAACTCAAGAAATAATCTCAAAGGTCTTTCCTGTGCTTTTTTACCTTTCCTTTTGGATAAAAGAAAAGTCGGTGGCGACTCTTGCTAACCGCGACATTTGCGATAAAACGCAAAACCTTCAAGTCAATTCTCCCACAGTATCACAGAACTAGCGACTCTGATGGGGACAAATTTAAAAAGTGGGGTTAACTTAGAGTTTAGATCACATTTATTTGCTTACCTTGTTTGACTTGTTTGCTTTATAATTATGGTTCTTTGTTTGGGTTTAAATCCTCCACCCGGATTTGGGAAATATTATAGGTAAATAGCAATATATTGTGGAAATTGTGCGGGGTATACCGACATGGTCTAAGCAATAGCTATGTTAGTGTAACATATTTGTGGGCACCAGTAGCCTTTGAGTCAATCAAAGAGAATACGGGGCCACTGAGTGATGTCATGAAGCACTAATGAACTTCTAGAACCCGTTACTTGACCAACTTGGCCTTTAGGATGTAGTGAGATGACCGGATTTCGTGCAGTCCGAAGTTGGTAGATACTCGATACTACACTCATTGAGGGTTGGTTTCTTGGGATATTTCGGTCGCCATTAAAGAGGCTTGAGCTGAAACAATGACCAAGGAAACAATCCAGTGATATTGAGCTCCTTAGAACCCGATTACTATTGTTAGGACAGGTTGAGCCAACTAAACTTCAAGAGGGTACTTACCTATGAAACCCCATGCAAGCCTAAACTAAGAACTTGCTTGATTTGTTTGTATATGCATGCTTTTACATAAACATCATCGACATCATGAACATCATATGCATCCACTAACCATTTCAAGGATTTTGGAGATTCATCTTTGTTCTTGTTTTGTAGGTTATGGATTCACTTCGCAGGAAAACTATCCAAATCAACCTTGAAGAATCCCTCCACAACTCAAGGAGCTAGATTCAAGGATCCCTGAGAACTCTCCATTCACCGAGAGACATGGTCGTCTACTCAACTTGGTCACTTCCAACACAGAGGAGGATATGATGAAGGTTCTCTTCCAGTTCTTTGACCCTTTGCACCATTGCTTCACATTTTCTGACTATCAACTTGTGCCCACTTTGGAAGAATTATCTCAACTTCTGAGGATTCCTATTCTCAACCAACTACCCTTCAACGGTACGGAAAGAGATCCAAATCCAGAAGAGATTGCTCAAGCCCTGCACTTGCACTCATCTGATGTCACAACTCATTGGGAAACTAGAAGTGGTGTCAAAGGCTTCTTGGCAAAGTTTCTGTTTGAGAAGGCCCAAAGCGGTTGGAATTCCCTAGACTTGCAAGATTTTGAGGAGATTTTAGCTCTTCTCATCTATGGGATGGTCTTGTTCCCTAATCGTGATCAACTCATAGATGTAAGCGCTGTCAAAATCTTCATGTCTCGCAACCCGGTGCCTACATTGCTTGGGGATATCCTACACTCTTTTAACACTCGTACAATGAGGAAAAGAGGTGTTCTTATGTGTTGTACTCCTCTCCTGGAAAGATGGTTTATTTCTCATCTTCCACAATCAGTCTTGAAGAATGAGCAAGCTTTGAGGTGGTCACAAAGGTTAATGACACTTAAACATTCAGATATTCATTGGTGCTCTCGATCCAAGGAGAATGTTATCATTATTGACCGTTGTGGGGAATTCCCTAATGTCCCTCTACTTGGCATTAGGGGAGGCATCACCTATAACTTGTGCTTATCTCTAAGACAGTTTGGTTATGCCCGAAGGGATGGCCCACATGATATGCTGATTCAAGGCCTGATATTCGACTACGACTACGACAATCAAGGACTTCGCCAGAGATTCATCCGAGCTTGGAGGATGCTAAACAAGGTGGATAACAAGATTTTGGGACACAAGAATTCCATCCCTCTTGAGCCTTACCTCAAGTGGGTACGAACCCGCGCTCAAAGTCTTATGATGCCTTATCCCTCCATTCTCCCAGTGATTATTGAGCCTGTTAAGGAAGGAGAAGTTTCATACACTATCCTACATCCTGACATGCCTACATCACTCAAAGACCTACAAAGGGATTGGATACAGCTCAAAGGAGAGCGCGATACTTTCGAAGCCCAATTCTACGCAAGCGAGAAGAAGGTTTTGGAACTCACTCGGCTACTTCATGAAGAGCAGACTCTAAATACCTACATTGCACCAAAGAGGATGCGCAATGTCTTTTTACCTTAGAGTTTTGTATTATTTCTCCCAAGGGGCATTGATGTACTCAAATTCTATCTTATTAATATGACGTGTGTTTCTTTTTGTTTGAAACAAATTTGAATTTCTAAATCCTTGAAAGCATTGCATGAATACATATCATTCATCATAAACATAAACAGGTCTTTGCAACAAGTTTCCTCATCTCTCTACTGTTTATTTCAGTAAGATGGATCTCGAACAAACGGTTAAAGACCTTCAAGCTCAGAACACGCAATTTCAACAGTTACTCATGACCTTAGCCAAGGGGCAAGAGGAGCTGAAGACTCTGCTAGAAAAAGAGAAAAAGAAGAAGAAGCCAGCTGGTGTGGTAATCATGGGCAGAAGGTTTCAAGGACAAGCTAGAAGGACCTTAGATTTTCCAACAACATCTGATGAAGGGGAAAGAAAAGGAAAAGAAACGGCAGTACCATCAGATTCTGAAGAAGAGGAGGAAGAGGAGGACTACTCTGAACAACAATACCCTCCGGCTGATGATAAATACAAACACCTTGAAGAGCGTTTAAGCGCTATGGAAATACAGAGAGTACCGGGGCTAGATTTTGAAGAGTTGGGGCTAGTATCAGGAATTGTGATCCCACCAAAGTTTAAAGTTCCAATATTTGCCAAGTATGATGGGGTGTCTTGTCCTAAAATGCACCTCCGATCGTATGTCAGGAAGATTCAGCCGCACTCTGCTGACAAAGACTTGTGGGTCCAATTTTTCCAAAGACAGTTTATCAGGAACGCAACTTGATTGGTTTTACCAATTAGAAAGGGCCGACGTCCACAATTGGGAAGACCTGGCCACAACTTTCTATAAACAATACCAGTACAACACCGATTTGGCGCCTACCCGTACTCAACTTCATAGTATGGCTATGGTTTCCAATGAAGGCTTCAAAGATTACGCTCAGAAGTGGAGAGATCTAGCCGGAAGAGTGCAACCCCCTCTGTCTAAAAGGGAGTTGATGGACATGTTCTTGGGAACTCTATCGGGCCCTTTCTACAATCATCTGATTGGGAGCTCCTCTGCAGGGTTTACCAAATTGATTTTAACCGGCGAGAGGGTGGAAGCTGGTATAAGAAGTGGGAAGATTCAGAAGGATGTGTCGGCCTCTACAGCTGTGAAAAAACCCTTCACTGGAAGGAAGGAAGTATCTGTTGTTTATTCACATAGGAATAAAGGAAGAATTGAACACCGACCAATAGTGGGGGCCGTTTTGATTCCAAAGCCTGCATCAGACCAGCCAAGAGCTAATCAACCGAGAGTGGAAAGGCCAGTTCGGCAATTCACCAGGATTAACATGACTCCAGCCCAGGTTCTACCATATCTTCTGAAATTGAATCTGGCAACTTTAAAGGAGGCCCCAAAGAATCCCAATACTGTGTCTCCTCATTACCATCCGAATGTCAGATGCGCATACTATTCTGAAAGTCCAGGGCACGACACTAACAACTGTTGGGCTCTGAAGAACAAAATTCAAGGCCTAATAGATGTGAAGGAAGTTGAGTTTGATGCGCCTGAGAAACCAAATGTTATTTCCGCTCCGATGCCTAGGTATGGTCACAATGCCAACGCTATTGAAGAAGATTTGTTTGTTGCCACCGTGGATGAACTGTTGACTCCGCTCCCGGTTATTAAGTTGAATTTGTTAAAATCTGGTATATTCCAAGGTTGTGACAAAGACTGCCATGTTTTCCCATCCTCGTCATTTGACTGCCCTCTGTTGAAAAAAGGTATCCAACGACTGATTGATAACTAAGAAATTCTGTTCGAGAATGCTCCTGTTTCACCCGTTCCAGTTAAAGACATTTCAATTATAACCATCTACGCCAATCCTTCCAGGGCCCGTAAAAGACCCGTTAGGATTAAACCTGCTCCAAAGACTACTCCACTTAAGATTACAATGCCCGGGCCGGTCCTGTACAAATCAGATAAAACAGTACCATAGAATTACGGTGGAGAAATCTACTACCATGGTATTAAACAGGATGAACTGACTTCCGAAGAGGACAATTCCGACATTAGAAATATTTCGGGAACTAGCAAGATTACCCGTAGTGGTAGAATCTTCTCTCCAGAGATTTCCCCTCCAAAGGCAGTCTTTGGACCTGTGGCTGTTCCGAAGATTACCTCTACACCAGTGATTATACCTGCAAGCGTACTTACCGACAAAGACAACACAATCCCTATCCCTACTTCCACTGCTGAGAATAAAGGAAAAAACGTTCAAGAAGAGCCTGTCCGGACGAAGGCTCAATCATTAGCTATCCCCGAAACATCCAAGAAGGAAATGGAAGAAATCCTGAGGATAATAAAAAAGAGTGATTATGATGTGGTTAAACAATTGGGGAAAACCCCTTCCAAGATCTCTATGCTAGCTCTGCTGCTGTGCTCTGAAGCACATGCAAAAGCTCTGGTAAAATTTCTAAAGACAGCTCATGTGCCGTAAGAGACGTCTGCTGACCAATTCCAGGATTGTGTGGCCAGTTTGATAGCTGATAATGGCTTGGGCTTCTCCTATGCTGATTTGACACCCAGAGGGAGAAAAGACAATGAGGAATTACATGTCTCAGTGGAGTGTAGAGGGACAACCCTAGCCCATGTCTTGGTGGACACGGGATCATCTTTGAACGTCTTACCGAAAAAAGCCCTTGACAGATTGGATTGTGAAGGGCTGACTTTAAAACCCAGTAACATAGTGGTTAGAGCATTTGATGGTTCGAAGAGGATGGTCCACGGGGAGGTGGACACCCCAATAAAGGTGGGAACTCAGATTTTCAACTCAACCTTCTATGTGATGGGCATCCGTCCTTCTTATTCCTGTCTGTTAGGACGCCCCTGGATTCACAATGCCGGTGCTATGACCTCCACATTGCATCAGATGCTGAAGTACCCGGTCCAAGGAAAGATCATAACTGGCCACGGGGAAGAGGAGTACATGATTAGTCATCTGAATTCTTTCTGATATGTAGAGTTGGATGGCGAGTTCATTGAAACCCCTTTCCAACATTTTGAATAAGTCTCTCAAGAGGTAGCAGTGACCAAGGCGGTATCCTCGATTCCTAAGATCACAAGACCTCCACTTCAGATGTCATCTCTAAAGGATGCAAAGGCAGTAGTGGAAGAGGGTGGATGCACCATCTGGGGGCAACTTCCAGACATTCCATACAAATCAGATAAGTTTAGCTTGAGGTTTACTTCAACTGCTCAGAAGGTTGTGCGTCGTGCCCGTGCTGGGGGGGCCACCTGTGAAGATTAACAACCAAGGGGTCAATGCAGTAGAAGACAATGAAGAGGATGGCAGCTTGGAAGATTGGATATTTCCTACTGTCAGCGGAGGACTTCGCAACTAGGAAGCCAGAGACTTTGTCCCAATAACTTTCATCTCTTAGTAATTTATCTTTTACATTTCTGTTGGACTTGTAATATTCACGAACAATTCGCACCTTAAAAACCTTGTGTCTTACCCGAGGCACAATGGTCCATTTGTAAGGGTTTTTATTTTATCTTCATATGACATTCAATGAATCATGGACGCTTTTTCATATATAAACCTTCTGTGCTCGTTGTCTTTCTTTTACATTTTATTGTTTAAAGATGGCTATACCCTTACACACACCCATACTCACAAGTGCAGGTACCCTTCCATTCCGGATCCCATGGGTAACGATACTGCTATAGCCTTCAGTGACTCTGAAGATATGATCTACCAAGCCGAGTACGAAGGTGAGGAAGATTGTAAGGTGCCAGGGGAATTGGCCAGACTACTACAACAAGAGGAAAGAGCTATTCAACCTCATGAAGAGCTGTTGGATACAACCAATTTGGGTACCGAGGAGGATAAAAAGGAAATCAAAGTGGGTGCCAATCTAGAGCCGAGTGTCAAGGAGCGCCTAATTCAACTGTTCCATGATTATGTTGAGATCTTTGCCTGGTCATACGAAGACATGCCGGGACTTGATACAGACACTGGTACACCGTCTACCCACAAGAGAAGACTGTCCACCAGTGAAACAAAAAGTCCGCCGCATGAGACTTGACATGTCAGAGAAGACCAAAGCAGAAGTTATGAAATAGTTCAATGCTGGATTTCTGGCTGTTACTTCTTATCCTCAATGGGTAGCCAACATTTTTCCCGTGCCTAAAAAGGACGACAAAGTGAGAATGTGCGTGGATTATAGAGATTTAAACAGGGCCAGCCCTAAAGATGATTTTCCACTTCCACACATCGACATCCTGGTTGACAATACAGCCCAACACAAAGTATTTTCTTTCATGGACGGATTCTCAGGCTATAACCAGATCAAAATGGCACCTGAGGACATGGAGAAAACTGCATTTGTCACACAGTGGGGCACGTTCTGCTACAAAGTGATGCCATCCGGACTGAAGAATGTCGGGGCAACCTATCAACGCGCCATGGTAGCTTTGTTTCATGATATGATACATCATGAGATAGAGGTCTATATAGATGACATGATATCCCGATCACAAACTGAAGAAGAACACCTTGATCACTTGCAAAAGCTGTTTGTCAGATTGAAGGAGTACAAACTAAGTTTGAACCCGAACAAGTGAACATTCGGAGTCTGGTCCGGTAAACTCTTAGGTTTCATTGTCAGCAACAAAGGCATCGAGGTTGATCCTGCCAAGGTTAAAGCGATACAAGAAATGTCTGCTCCTCACACTGAGAAGGAAGTCAGAGGATTCTTGGGACGCCTGAACTATATTTCCAGATTAATTTCTCACCTAACATCTACTTGTGAACCAATCTTCAAACTGTTGAAGAAAGATCAAGTAGTCAGATGGAATGATGAGTGTCAGATTGCTTTTGACAAAATCAAAGAGTATTTACAAGAGCCTCATGTCTTGATGCCACCAGTCGAGGGAAGACCACTGATCATGTATCTGACCGTTTTAGAGAACTCAATGGGGTGTGTATTGGGGCAACATGACGAGTCTAGCCGAAAAGAGCACGCTATTTACTACCTGAGCAAAAAGTTTACCGACTGTGAAACCAGGTATTCACTGCTCGAGAAAACTTGTTGCGCTCTGGTATGGGCTGCTCGCCGTCTAAGACGGTATATGTTGACTCATACCACTTTGCTGATATCTAAGATGGATTCGATAAAGTACATCTTTGAGAAGCCTGCTCTGTCTGGGAGGATAGATAGATGGCAGATGATCCTAACAGAATATGACATACAATACACGACCCAAAAAGCTATAAAGGGAAGTGTGCTAGCTGATCATCTGGACCATCAAGCTGTAGAGGATTATCAGTCCATGAAGTTTGAATTCCTTGACGAAGACATCATGACATTAGACGACGGTGAGGAAATCAGGCCATATGAAGGACCTGGACAAGGACCCTGATGGACTCTGTTTTTTGATGGGGCATCCAATGCACTTGGTAATGGTATCAGCGTTGTACTCATATCTCCAGAAGGGTTTCATACTCCCTTTACTGCCAGACTTTGCTTCAACTGTACGAACAACATGGCGGAATACGAAGCATGCATATTTGGTCTCAAGTCTGCCATAGACTTGGGAATCAAATCTTTATATGTGTTTGTATATTCAGCTTTGGTCATCAGTCCAATCAAAGGAGAGTGGGACACTAAGCATCCAAACCTTATCCCTTACAAAGAACATGTTTTGACATTGTTACCACATTTCGAGCAGATTACCTTTGAGCATTTCCCGCGAGAAGAAAATCATTTAGAAGATGCTCTAGCCACAATGTCATCTATGTTTAAACTTAATTGGGATAAGGAGGCTCCCCAAATCACCATTGAACGAATGGACGAACCAGCACACTGCCATGAGATTAATACTGAAGAAGTAGTGGACCAGCCTTGGTTTCATGAAGTCAAGAGGTATCTCGAGGCTCAAGAATATCTAGAAGGAGCTTCAACCAATGATAAAAAGTTCCTAAGGAGATTCTCCGCTAAGTCCTTCCTAAGTAATGGCATCCTGTACAAACGTAATCATGATTCTATTCTGCTCCGTTGTATGGATAAGATTGAAGCTGAAAAGATCATGGTTGAATTGCATGAAGGTACCTTTGGCACTCACTCTAGTGGGCATACGATGGCGAAGAAAATCCTACGGGCAGGCTATTATTGGTCTACCATGGAAGCAGACTGCTATCAACATTCCCGGACCTGTCATAAGTGTCAAATCTATGCAGACAAGGTGCACGTGCCTCCAGTTCCTCTAAATGTCTTAACAGCTCCTTGGCCCTTCGCTATGTGGGGAATATATATGATTGGGGAGATCAAGCCTACAACCTCCAATGGACACCGCTTCATTCTAGTGTCCATTGACTATTTCACAAAGTGGGTCGAAGCAGCTTCCTTCGCGTCCGTTACTAAGAATGTTGTTGCCCGCTTTATTAAGCACAATCTTATTTTACGGTACAGTATCCCAGAAAGGATCATCACTGATAATGGTAAGAACCTTAACAATACTATGATCACCGCCTTGTGCGAGCAGTTCAAGATTCAACATCACAATTCGTCTCCCTATCGGCCAAAGATGAATGGTGTCGTCGAAGCTGCGAATAAAAACATTAAAAAGATCATACAAAAAATGACAGTCACCTACAAGGACTGGCATGAGATGCTACCGTTTGCTCTCCATGGATACCGTACCACGACTCGCACATCAACTGGGGCAACATCCTATTCTTTGGTTTATGGCATGGAGGCCGTTTTACCTATTGAGGTTCAGATCCCCTCTTTGAGAATTATGAAGGATGCAGGTTTGAGTGAAGACGATTGGATTCAAACCCGACTTGATCAGTTGAACTTAATTGATGAAAAGAGACTTACTGCTGTTTGCCATGGTCATAAGCATCAAAAGCAGATGATCAAAGCTTTCAACAAGAAATTTAGACGCCACGTATATCAAGTTGGAGATCTAGTGATCAAGTGCATCATCTTGCCACAAAGTGATCCCACAGGCAAATGGACTCCTACCTATGAAGGACCATTTGTAATCAAGAACATCTTTTCTGGTGGGGCAATGATCTTAACCACCATGGACGACGACGACCTGCCACACCCTGCGAACGCAGACATAGTCAAAAGATACTATGCATAAGAGACCCGCTAGGTTAACACACCTAGGAAAAACAAGGGCATCCCGGCGAACCAAAAGGTTCGGGCAAAAATTAGGGATAAAATAAAAAAAATCTGTACACCCGGCAAGTTAAAAACCCGAAAGGGTGACTTGGGAAAAAAAGGGTTTCCCGGTGGACTAAAAACCCGAAAGGGAAGTCCAGGCAAAAATTAGGGATTTAAAAGCGTATGACTATGTCTCGTCGGATCACTTTGAGGACAACTTCAAACTCTTCACTGACAAACTCGGAGTTCTGATCGATTCAATCATCTTCGGACGAAGCAACGAATAGACAAGAAATTCAGAGATACATAGGCTATAGCAGAATAGGAACCCCATGGGATTATCATATATAGCTATCTTTGTATAAATTTTTCTTATTTTTATGACACCATTCTCTTACTAGGTTGTCTGTCTCTTTTGTACAAAATACTTATTCAAAGTGAATACAAGGATATCTCTTTAAAAGTACAGAAAACTATTTGTACTTTTCTTTTACACTTGTGTTTTATTTGCAAAAACGTCCAATGATTCATTAATGAACATATGCATTTGAACATAATTATTGTTTACAAATAAACAAAATGGAAAAGAACAATTACTGACAGGTTGAAAGAATAGGAAGACGTCTTTAGGCTATTCCATGAACAAATCCCTACAGTACGTCATTAAGATCCCCAGCGGAGCTGAAACTTCAAACTATTAATCCCCAGTGGAAACCATCCAGTTTCTCCAAATCCCCCAACAAGTTGTCTTGAAGCCTAAAAATCAACCGGATAACGACTAACTTCTGTTTCTCCCTAACCTAGGATAATTCCCCAGTGGAGTGGCAAGTGACTGAAACTCTTGAACTTTTCCAAACATGAATAAGCTTTTTCCCACAGAATTTCCATTGTTCCCCAACAGAACAAGGATTCCTAGGATAATTCCCCAGTAGAAGTCATCAAGATTCTCTGGATTCCCCAAGCAAATTACTCAAGCAGTATATGGCATTGCTCGCAACAGAATTTTTGTAAATTACTCCAACTTCAAGACATGAAGAATCCACATATTCTCAGCAGCAGTCAAGGATTTATTTTCCTCAGCAATACAACAAATCAGCTTACATGCGCATGCATTACATCCACATATCATAAACATCGATAAAACGCATATATTGCATCATACATTTCATGGAATATAACTTTGTGTTTCAGCTAACATTTTACCCTTTTCAGGATAAGATTAACGAGTTACCATTAACAATATGAAATCATGATACAGTTAAGATACACTCAGACACGGAAGTCATTCTATTACTTATTCAGATTCAGCTTTCAGATACAGTTCAGATACGCTCCAGATACGGATGCCATCCTGATAGTCATTCAGATTCAACCTTTAGATACAGTTCAGATACGCTCCAGACACGGAAGCCATTCTATTACTCATTCAGATTCAGCTTTCAGATACAGTTCAGATACGCTCCGGACACAGATGCCATCCTGATACTCATTCAGATTTCAAGGTCCGATATGCTCCAGACACGGATGCCATTCTGACACTTATTCATACTCAGGTTCATGATGCAGTCCAGATACGTTCCAGACACGGAAGCCATTTTGTTTCTCACTCAGATTCACCTTTCAGATACGCTCCATACATGGATTCCATTTTGTTTCTCATTCAAAGACAGCTTTCAGATACATTTCAGATACGCTCCATACACGAATGCCATTCTGACACTCATTCAGATTCAAAGTTCAGATGCAGTCCAGATACGCTCCAGATACGGATGCCATTCTGACACTTATTCAGATTCAAGTTCAGATACAACTTAGATACGCTCCAGACACTGATGCTATTCTATCGCTCATACAGATTCAGTCTCCAGATACAGCTCATATGTGTTCTAGATACGGACACTATTCTGATACTTATTCTTCTGACTTACAACATACAATTCAACAAACATTCCTGGATGGCATCTACAAGCCCATCCCCAACAAGATTCTATCACATCTCTAAATGGTATCTTTAAGCCCATTCCCTCAACTACACTTTTTCGAGTGCAAATTTATGGGCACTCTAGTGTCTAATCATCTTTTACCTTCGAGTCACGAACGACAAAGCTCGCCAATCTAACTCTTAAGGTTCAAGAAGATTGAACAAGGGCAGCTGTTGTACCCCAAAATTTTCCCTCTCATTTATCAAGACTTTTCTCACAAAACTTCTTTAACTCAAGACAAGATCAGGGTTTGCTCAGCTCAAGACATCTCATCTTGCACTGATAACCCAAAATTAGGGTTTGAGTTTGCACAAGGACTTTTGGACTACTAATGCTTCATTTGACTTTCATACATCATTTTGGACCCCTAAGATTTCTCATGATAAGTTTCAAGCCTTGAACCACATTTTTTATTAGTCAATTGGACAGTTGACCTAAAAATCAGCTGTATTAGGGAAAAAGTCAACCATGGTCAATTTACAGTCAAACTTCATGATTTTTGATCCACATCAACATTTTAGATTCATATGTACCATTTGATCAAGTTTGTATCACAACTCCTCAAGAAATTTGATCAAATCATCAAAAGGGCAAAATGGTCAAAATTAGGGTTTTGACCGAGAAAGGGCAATTTCTGATTTTTAACCTAGCAATTGACCAATTGAGTTCAAGAATGATTTCAAAGATTCAATGGCATCATCTTGATTTAATTACATGGTTCAAATCATCTCAAGTTCATTGGATTGACAGATGAAATTTGCAGTCAACTGATCAAAAGTCAACTGTACACTAAAAAGTCAAACTTTGACTTTTTGGTCAAAATCAAGTGCCAAGGGTCATAATTAATTAAGATATGTCAAAATATGAAACTTGTTCACCAAGAAAATCAAATTTGAAAATTAGGTTTTGAATTTGAAAATTTTCATAACTTCGAATTTTTCTTATAAAAATTTTCTTATTTTTTCTCAACTTTTCACCACTTTTTCACCATGATGCATTTTGATTCAAGAAAAGTTACCAACATGAAAGTTTTAGTCCTCCATGAAATATACAACTTTTCTTCACAAACTTTTCCCTAAAGATACTTGGATCTCAAGTTATGAATTTGTGAATATAGGGCCATGAACTTCTTAACTTAGTGAAATTTTGCCCTAATATAGGCAAGTTTTGGACCCAACTTCATGGCAACTTTTCACCTAGTTCCAAGATGTATCTCAAAATTCATTTCAAAGATTTATTATAGAGCACATTGCAAGTTTTCCAAAATGTCCAAGAACTCTCTAAGATCATTTTTGAGTAGGGAGAATCGAAGAGAGGAAATTGGCATTTTCTCACTTTTTGTTCAAGTCATTTTCACATAGAATCAAGTTGCAAACCAAACATATGTTGGTTATTTCTTGCTTTACAGGTCCTAAGCTTGATATACACTCCTTAATTAAATGCATACTCAGTTGACAAAGCCTTTATCCTTGCTTTTGAAACTTTACACAAGTTGTATTTCCATTTTGGGCAAAAAGGCTTCATTGCCATTTTCATAAAGATGCACTTTTGCAACTTTGTCAACTTGGAGCATTAGACATGTCCCCTTGATACAAGCAAACTATAAAGGTCTCAAGCAATTGGTACAAACTTATATCAACCCTAAAGCAAGCTGGTACAACCATGTGGGATTGGTCTTGTCAACTTTACTTCAAGTACAAGAAAAGTTGCAAAAGGGTTAAGGCTTGCACAACTAGTGGAGAGTTGACTTTGTATCACTTCTATACTAATATGCAAACATGGTACAAGATATTACACGCTTGGCTTGAACCTAGAACTCTCTCAAACTGAAAAACACTAAAAATCTGCCCAAGCACACAATTTCTACAAAAGCTCAGCCAACTCTCATTTGACTCGTGCATTTTGTGTTTAACTGATTCAAACATCTTATACACTTGATACCTAGTCAATCCAAGCCATCACCCTGGTTTTGTAACCTCTGTTTCACCATCTTCCATTTTCAACTTGGAAGCTTGCAGTTGGACTTGGTCAGGGAGTTCCAGCCATCCTCAGAGCAAGATAAGGGTTGGAATAGATTCAGGGAAGTTCAAGGAATCTCAAGTAATCATTAGGCCTCCATTAAAGTCCCTACATTGCCATACACGATTCCAGCTGAAGGAGGTATTTTCTTAAACTCTATATCTTTATACAGGCAACCTCAAGCCACGATTTGTGAAGGAAAAATGTAGTTCTCATCATAACGAAGATGTACATATCATTACTTTGCATTTATATTACTTGTGCTAAGAGAATTTGAAGCTTGAAATCTCTGAAATTTTTAGGTCACAATTTAGGCATTCTAAAATTCTCTTTGATCTTTGATAGTTAGGTTACATAATTTACATGGTTGGAATCGTGAGCTCAAATGCCACATTTTTCATGTTATGAGTTTTCATTTTTATGCAAGCATGAGGAAGATACAGGTTGTACTGAAAATAGCGTGAAGATGATGAACGAAGGACACGAATGAAGTTCTGGGCTTTTTGTCGCTTGGGCCTTTTTTGGTTTTTGCTAAACACCACCCCTGACTTGCTATTGCACCCCCCTGGCTAACTATTTTATATTTTTATGTTTTTTTTTTTATATTTTCATATTTTAATAAATTTAGTTATTTTTCTTAAATGATAAAAAAATACTAAAACATGATTTATGTATTTTCACACTTTCATTTTATTTTTTTATTATTTCTCACATAAAAAAATTAATTTATTTTGATAGAATAGAATTTATTTTCTTAATAAACTTACAAATTTAATTAAAAATACTTAATATTTTTATTATACATTTTATACTTACAAATACCAATTTTTGCACATATTTAGTTTTTAATATTCATATACAATATTATTTATTATTTTTTATACAAAAAATACACAAAATAATAATATAGAACATTATTTTATTTTAAATGAAAACTAGGGTTTAATCCCTTTCAAAAAGAATTAATTATTTTTTTCCTTATTTTTAGGTTTAAGTTAAATATTCTTTTACACAAAAACAAGACATAAAACATTTTTTCTAACATGAACATTGCATTGCATTTTAAATATTTGTATTATATTTATTTAATTCGCGCAAATTCGATTTGGTTGTAATAATATATTTAGCTTTATATTTGTGCAAATCCCCATTCAAATTTGTATTCCCCCCTCCCATAAAAATTGTTGTAATAGCTTAGTATATTTACATTACGCAATTTATCGCTTTAAATGCCATGATTAGTAATTAGGGTTTGCATGACAAGAACAAAACAAAGCAAAATAGAAAACCCTAAATACAAGACAAAATCAAAAGCATGAAAATGATACATTTTGCACGCAAGCACCCTTAGGGTTTCTCCCACTTGGTTGCCTAAAATAAAATGGCCATGTTACGCATGCGAAGTATCTTGGCAAAACAAAACAAGTATAAGATCATAGTCCCTCGATGACGCTATTCAAAAAAGTTGCCTAAACAAAATGATCTTGGTCCCTCAAAAATGCTAAGATACTTGGCAACATTGCTATCATGGTTATACGATGATCCACGCCTGTCCCGTTTACATCCAAAGATAGGGTTGCTTACCAAATCAATGGTAAGTCAACAATGTCAAAGGAATAAAAAATGCACAAGAAAGACATTTGAGTAGGTAGATAGCTTCTAAGTTACTTGCTCCATTTCAAACAAAATCCTTGCTATTTTCAAAACAAACACATACACATTTCAAAACATCTTACAAAACATTGAAAACATTTTCAAAAGACAAACATCTTTGTATACATTCTTACGAACGAGAATCATTACAAAGATTGCCTAAACGAATGGCCTCTTTTACAAAATACTTTCAAAACCACATCAAACACCATTTCAAACAAACTAAAGCAAGTGATCTAAGCAAGTAACTAAGAGCCCATGGAAAACCATGGATGAAAATGATGCTAGCACCTTCCCTTTTTATAATCTACCCCCCGAACTCAAGAAACAATCTCAAAGGTCTTTCCTGTGCTTTTTTACCTTTCCTTTTGGATAAAAGAAAAGTCGGTGGCGACTCTTGCTAACCGCGACATTTGCGATAAAATGCAAAACCTTCAAGTCAGTTCTCCCACCGTATCACAATGACACTCAAACATTCAAACATTCATTGGTGTTCCTGATCCATAGAGAATGTTACTATCGTCGACCGTTGCGGAGAATTCCCTAATGTCCATTTACTTGGCATTAAAGGAGGTATCACCTACAACCCATGCTTAGCCTTAAGATAGATTGGTTACGCCCGAAGGGATGGCCCATATGCGATGCTCATTCAAGGTTTGGTATTTGACTATGAGAACGATGATCAAGGTCACCGCCAGAGATTTATTCGAGCCTGGAGGATGCTGAACAAAGTAGATAGCAAGACATTGGGACATAAGAATTCCATCCATCTTGAGCCTTACCTTAAATAGGTACGAGCTCGCGCTCAAAGTCTTATGATGCCTTACACCTCCATCCTCCCGGTAATCATAGAGCCTGTTATGGAAGGAGATGTTCCATACACTATCATGCATCCTGACATGAGCACCTCACTTGAAGACTTACAAAGGGATTGGATACAGCTCAAGGGGGAGCGAGACACTTTCGAGGCCCAATTATACGCCGGCGAGAAGAAGGTTTTGGAACTCACTAGGCAACTTCATGAGGAGCGGAGCCTGAACGCCTACATCGCACCAAAGAGGATGCGTACAACCTTTTTATCTTAGAGTTTTTGTATTTATTTGTAAGCCCAAAAGAGGCATGATGTAGTCAAGCTTTGATTTATTAATATAATGTGTGTTCCTTTTTTGGTCTAAAGCAAATTTAAATCTCTAATTTCCTTGAAATCATTGCATATGCATTTATCATTCATCATAACATAAGCAGGTTTCTTGCAACAAGTCTCCTTATCTTTATACTATTTATTTCAGTAAGATGGATCTCGAGCAGACGGTGAAGGACCTCCAAGCACAAAATGCTCAGTTTCAACAGATGTTCTTAACTCTACCCAAAGGATAAGAAGAGTTGAAGACCTTGCTGGTTGAAGATAAAAAGAAGAAAACAAAGAAAATATCCGGAGTTCTAAATATGGGAAGAAGATTCCAAGGACAAGCAAGAAGGACCCTAGACTTTGCAACATCATCTAGTGAGAAAGGCAATCAAGATGGGAAAGGCAAGGAAACAGTGGCCCAGCCAGATTCAGAAGAGGAAGAGGAAGAAGAAGATTATTCTGAAGAACAATATCCCTCGGCCGACGACAAGTATAAGCATCTGGAAGAACGGTTAAGTGCGATGGAAATTCAAAAAGTGCCTGGACTAGACTTTGAAGAGTTGGGGTTAGTATCTGGGATTGTCATTCCTCTAAAATTCAAGGCACCGGTGTTCGCCAAATACGATGGAGTTTCATGTCCCAAAATGCATCTCCGGTCCTATGTAAGGAAAATACAACCTCACACTGCTGACAAGGATTTATGGGTACACTTATTTCAAGACAGACTGTCCGAAACTCAACTTGATTGGTTTTATTAGTTAGAAAGATCCAATGTTCATAATTGGGAAGATCTTGCCGCTGCCTTTTACAAACAATACCAATACAACACGGACCTTTCTCCCACCCGTACTCAACTCCAGAGTATGGCCATGGTTTCAAGTGAAGGCTTCAAAGACTATGCTCAAAATGGAGGGACTTAGCAGGAAGAGTCCAGCCTCCCCTATCTGAAAGAGAGTTAGTAGACATGTTTTTGGGCACTTTGTCCGGCCCTTTATTTAATCACTTAATTGGGAGCTCCTCGGTAGGTTTTACCGAATTGATATTGATCGGAGAAAGAGTGGAAGCCAGAATAAAGAATGGGAAGATTAAAAAAGAAGCATCCTCTGCTGCTGTAAGGAAACCATTTATTGGAAAAAAAGAAGTTGTTGCTGTATATCCTCAGAGAAATCAAGATAGGACTGAACACCATCCAATGGTGGGGGCTGTCATGATTCCTAAACATGCACCTGCTCAGCAAAGAAGCAACCAGCCAAGAACAGAAATACCAGTCAGACAGTTCACCCGAATTAATATGACACTACCTCAAATATTGCCACATTTGTTAAGATCCAATCTAGTGACTTTGAAAGAAGCTCCAAAGAATCCTAACACAACCTCTCCTTATTATCATCCTAATGCCCGTTGTGAATACCATTCTGAGAGTCCCGGCCATGACACTAACAACTGTTGGGCTCTGAAAAACAAAGTACAAGACCTTCTTGAAGCCAAAGAGATTGAATTTGACGCGCCAGAAATTCCCAATGTTATCACTTCCCCTATGCCCAAGCACGCCCGTGTTGTCAACGCCGTTGAGGAAGATATGTTTGTTACTTTGGTTGATGAACTTGTGACCCCACTCCTGACTATCAAAAAGAACTTGTTGAATGTCGGTGTATTCCCAGCTGCGATGAAAGCTGTCATTTCTGTTTATCCTTACCAACCAGCTGTCATTTGTTAAAAGCAGGCGTTCAATGCCTAATAGATGACAAGGAGATTTTGTTTGAGAATACTTTTATTCCAACTGTTTCTTATAATGATGTTTCCATAGTGACCATTTCCTCTAATTCTTTTAGGGTCTCCACCAAAAGACCCGTTAGAATTACATCAGTTCCTAAAGTAGCTTCGTTGATAATTACAATGCCTGGACCAATCCCGTATTTGTCAAACAAAACCGTCCCATGGAATTATGGAGGCGATGTCTACTATCACGGTATCAAGCAAGATTGGCCAGCTGCTGAAAATTTAAGTTCCGAGAAAGTTGACTCTGATATCAGTAACATCGCAGGGACTAGCAAGATAACCCGAAGTGGAAGGATATTCTCTCCAGAAATTTCTCCTCCCAAAGTTATTTCCGGACCTGTAATCATTCCTATTGTTGTTGCTCCTCCAAAGGCTATTCCCAATCCTGCAATCATCTCTGCTGATACTCCTGTTGGTAAAACTACTGTAGTCCCTGTTATCACCCCTACTAACATTCCCACTGCCGAGTCAACCGAGACTCGAGGCAAAGGTATTCTGGATGAGCCTGTTCGAACGAAGGCACAATAAGTAGCTATCCCTGAGACCTCCCGAAAAGAGATGGAGGAAATTTTAAAGATTATAAAAAGAAGCGACTACAACGTAGTCGAACAACTGGGGCAAACTCCATAAAAATTTCCATGTTGGCTTTATTGTTATGTTTCGAGGCTCATGCAAAGGCCTTAGTTAAATTCCTTTAAATTGCCCATGTACCCCAAGAAACATTTGTTGATCAGTTCCAAGACTGCGTAGCCAGCTTGACCGTGAATAATGGTTTAGGTTTTTCGGATGCTGATTTAACGCCAAGGTGGAGGAAGCATAACGAGGCATTGCATGTCTCAGTCGAATGCAGGGGCAGGACTTTGGATCATGTCTTGGTTGACACCGGTTCGTCTCTGAATTGCCTAAAAAGGCTCTTGATAGGCTTAATGTGAAGGTTTGACCTTAAAACCTAGCAATATAGTAGTGAGGGCCTTCGACGACTCAAAAAGGATGGTGCATGGGGAAGTGGACATCCCCATAAAAGTTGGAACCCAAACATTTGATTCAACTTTTTATGTAATGGATACTCGCCCTTCATATTCCTGCTTATTAGGCCGATCATGGATTCACAATGCTGGTGACGTTACCTCTACGTTGCATCAAATGCTGAAATATCCAATTCAGGGGAAAATCATCACCGTTCATGGAGAATAAGAGTATATGTTCAGTCATCTAAATTCCTTCATATATGTGGCATTAGATGGTGAATTTATTGAAACTCCATTCCAACACTTTGAAGAAGTCCCGCAAATTGTGGCAGTAACCAAGGTTGTTTCTCAAGTCCCAAAGATTACAAGGCCTCCACTCAAGATGTTGTCTTTGAAAGATGCCAAGGAAGTGATAGAAGAAGGTGGGTGCACTATTTGAGGCCAACTCCTAGATATCCCATACAAACACTACAAGAAAATTAGTGTTTAACGACACAAAAATTGCGACAGTTATGTGATAACTGTCGTAATTGACATATAGAGACAGTGTTTGCGACAGTTGACACCAACCGTCCCTAATATTTATTTTGCGACAGTATATTTAACCATCATAATATTATTATTACGACGGTAAAACAACCGTCGGCCCCCATTTAACACTTTTAACATTGATTTTTCACCAACAACTAGTCACGACGGTAAAATTAACCGTCCTAAAAGGCATATCACGACGGTAAAGCACCCGTCGCACCCTTAAACCTTTCACGACGGTAAAATTATCCGTCCTAAAATTCATTTCACGACGGTAAAACAACCTTCGCACCCAAAACCTTTAAAAATTCTCATGGGCACGACGGTAAAACACCCGTCGCCGTAAAAAAGTTAAAAAGCTCATAAAACATCAATTCACTTTCTACTCCTGCGTTCAATTTTTCTACTCACGGTGCCGTTCATGCCGTTCTTCTTCACACCGAAAAAAACCCCTTGACACCGAAAGGAATCTCTTCAAACCGCTCATCTTCACACCAAAAAACGCACAGCAAGCAATTTAACATCCTCTGCGTTCATCTCTTCAAACACAGTAAGTTTTATGTATCACTTTTTGCATTGTTCTCATCTCTCTCATTCTCTGCCATTGATTTCAGCATTGGAGATTCACTTGAATCTTATGGTTGAGCTCTTTGTGATGATTGATTTTGAGTTTGAATATATTGAATTGATGTTAGGTTTTCTAATTTGTTATTTTAGGGTTTTATTTCTTTTTATGATTTTTTAGGTTTTCTAATTTGTTGTTTTAGGGTTTGATTTGATTATTAGATTAAATATGTCGCTGGACCGATTAGAATCGATGAAAACTAATATAAATTGGTGAAATCAAAAAAATTGCCTATTTTCTTAAACAATGATTTATCAGTAATGAAGTACTGGAGTACTGAATTAGTAATGAAGTACTGATTCTTAAACGAAATGCATATATCAGTAATGAAGCAGCTGAACGTTTTTCAGTTTCCTGATCCTTTTTTTCACCTTCAGTGGCCTTTCCTTCATTCACACCATTGCCGCTTTTCTTATACAACTCTAACAGGCCATTTTCAGTAAGATGGAAAAGGGAGTTTAATGTCATACGATAAACTTGGCGAGCAGAAGAAAACACAAAAAGCTAGCTTCGATTAATATAGTATGCCAGTTCCACTGCAAGATGGTAAATATTAGATCATCGATAGTGCATATTGAGAGAGTGAGTGAGAGAGAGAGAGAGATATCATACTCCATGTTTGGCTGATGCAAACACTGAATGCAGCATGGAGACAATATCAGTTTTTGTTGTGAACATTTTGCTTTTAATGCCAAGGAAACCCTTTAGCTGTTGAAGGCCAATTGTGATGGCAGCACCTCCCATAAAACCAACAATAGCAGCATGGGATAGGAAGTCAATCAAGAATCCTAATCTGTTGTTTTCGACATAAAACAAAGAAGAGAACCAACATAACTATAAGATCATCATGATATATTTGTAATACATGTATATCCGGTGTGTTTTGTAGGTTATACCTGAAAATCCCAAGAGTTGCTTGTGTAATCCCAGCGAAAAACGTGGCTGTAAAAGCAAGTCTTTGATATTCTGCTTTATGAGTAACGGGATCAATCTCATTACTAAGCAAAGTCCCCATCAAGAGAGAAACCACTGCCACCAGTCCTATTGCTATATCGCGAGAACTCCCCATGAAGGCATAAATCAGCGGCGGAACAAAGCTCGAGTCTGTAAAACAGTAGACCAAAAACTAACTAAATTTCAGTTCAACATCCGAAATTCCAAAAACAAAACTCAGGATTTGAGACAAAAGTCTTACACAGTCTATACTGCGGATCCAAATGCGCAAGCTTCGAGTATCCAATATCCTATTTCTCAAACCAAGTATTAAAACATAAACTGTGAAGCACCTAACATGAATCATGATCATGCATTAGCATAAAAATTTTACCTGAGGTATGCAAAGACTTGCAATAGTGAGACCAGCAATTATATCTCCCCTAAACTTCTTAAGATTATAGCCTCTCCCCTAGTTAATAATTGGGAATATGGCCTCAATACAAAGAACTAGCTTTCCTGACTTAGTTTGGTCTTTGAAGGATCTTATAGGATCATCAGCAAAGAATGTTTCTTTAACAGTATATTGGAATTCCTTGAACAAGTTCTATTTTGGAGGAATTGCAACTTTGTATGCATTTTGTGTTTGTGCTTCATCATCTAAAGGAGATATCTGGTTTCTTTCTGTATCTTTATGAGTTGGAGAATCCATTGGAGATATCAACAGTGACCTTCACTATGTTATGTTATAGAGAGAAAAGTCATAACCAGTGATGGCAATAAAGTATAACTGTAACATTAAATTAGAATATGATATGGTTCATAAATATTGCATGCAAAGTCTACCATGTTGCTTACACCTCAACTAGATAGTTCATAAATGAAGCTAATCAAAGATATAATTATAGAGACCGACTCGTAACTCTAAGAAACTCATGGACCACGTCGTCCATTGGATCGAGGGTGTGGCTTAATCGGTGTCATCAGTTCAACAAAAACAATGTTGGAATATGAGTTGAATTTTTAGGCATGCATATCTGTTTTTGTTCAACTAATATTCAAGTACCAGACCGCGTTGAAACACTTCAAATTTTCCTAAAATAAAACCATACATAGAGAAATAATACCTAGCAAACCTGAAGAGAAGATTTGAATGGTCACTGGTTCAATCTGGTTCAATCTGTAATACAAATGCTTTATTGTGAAGCTATTGGATTATATAACATGAATGATTTTATCTTCGAGTCAATGTTCTCAAGATCAAATTGAAAACTTAACAAATTAATGTGTGAAACGTATCCTTATACTTGTCAATCTTATGCATTCGCATAATTTTCAATCACTACCAAACAATAATGGTCTCGTCTATTAGTTTGTTAACTCTATTTTTTTTGTCGTCTAGTAGTTTGTTAACTCTTTTTTTTTATAATTTTAATAGTTAAATGACTGAAATTTATTCTTTAAAAAAAGGTAAACAAATAGGATGAAATTCCACAAGATCATGGAACACTAACATATGCATTTGGTTACGACCCTTTCGTTAATAATTACAAGGCTGTTTCTGTGTTTTGCTATGATTTTGAATACATCTGCTGCCAACTACTAGGACATATTGATTTGTTTAGCTCTGATATTGCTGAGATTAGTTAGTTGTAAATTAATATATATATATATATATATATATATATATATATATATATATATATATATATATATATATATATATATATATATATATATATATATATATATATATATATATATATATATATATATATATATATATATATATATATATATATATATATATATATATATCAATGCTGATTTTGGTTGCTGTAATGTTTCCCTGTATTTCAACATCATAATCAGTAAGCTGCTACTTTAAAAGATATGGAAATCAGTGTTTGTAATGCTTGTACTATATATCTGTGAAAAAAATAAAAAAGGACACAAGAACCATAATTTGTTAGTAGACCAGCTGTTAGAAAGGTGTATGTTAGTAGACCAGCATCTGAAACATGAAGTGTCTTCTGGACTAGAATGTAAATAATAATGTTTTTGTTGGATTTAAAGGGATATGAGCTGTTGAAAAATATAAGATTTCTATTTGATAAATCTATGATTTCTACCAACTATTGATATGCTGCTTTGGTTTTTGTTGCAGGTAACTTTTCTCTTCCACTTGCTTCGCTGCTCTTCAAACCCTCGTGCGTCTTTGAGGTATGATTTCATTCTTAAATTTGAGTGTGCCTTTACTATATCACTATTTAATAGTGTTAGACTAAAGAATTTTATCTTATAAGAATTTTATCTTAAATTTGAGTGTGCCTTTACAAATACATTATTCTTATAAGCAATTGTAATAACCAAAATTGCAATGTTTGCAATCGCATTCATACGGGACCGCAAAATCACTTTAAAATCCTAGTACAAAGCAATATTAAGGTCGCACTCGCACACTGACACAACATAAGTAAATATTCTTGAAGTACCTAGCTAAATGTAGTAAACATATTGATATGAAGTATTTATCCATATATGTCTGTTACATGAAACTGTATTATACTAATTGATATCACAAGGCTTCACCTATAAACTTGTTATGTAGTGTGTAAAAACAAATTAAACAACCAATAATAAAACTCATCTCTTTTATTTTTCTATTGTTTATATTCAAAATAACATGTTCTCGTAAGTACTAGAATTCTGAAAATATAATTTTTTTTTTGAAGAAATGGATAAGTCATGGATTATTAAGCCACAATCATCGATTGCGTATCAAAAAGGGATACAAGAATTTATTGATTTTGCATTTAAAGGTGCAAAAGAAAACGACGTAGTAATATGTCCTTGCAAACGTTGCGGTTTCAGAAAATTAAAGAGTAGGAGTGACATGTTCGACCACTTAAGTTGGTCACCATTTCCGCAGGGATACACCATGTGGATCCATCACGGAGAGTCTTTTGTACGATCTAGTACTATCTCCCCTAGTACTACTCCAAGTATGGTAGAAGATACTAACATTGTCGAAGAACCTATTCAGAACATGATCAACGATGCATTTGGAGTTTATGGGAATCATGCAAATGAAATACCATCTGTGTCAAATTTGTAGATTGAACAAGAAGATTATGTGATGCCAAGCTCAACTCAGGAAAGAAACGAATCCAAGGAGTATTATGAGTTGGCTAGAGAAGGAGAACAACCTTTATATGAAGGGTGTAGACGATATTCAAGACTATCTTTTTTGGTTAAGTTGTACCATATAAAGTGTTTATGTGGATTGAGTGAGAAGGCAATGACAATGATTTTAGAGTTAATAAAAGATGCATTTGAATATGCAAACATTCCAAGTTCATTCTATGAAGCCAAGAAATCAATCACAAAACTTGGTTTGAATTATGTAAAGATACCCGCATGTCCAAACGGTTGTATGCTTTATTGGGGAGAAGATGAGGAGAGGGAGACTTGCAAAAATTGCAACACTTCAAAATGGAAAACAAATGAGGATGTCTCTGTTAACAAGAAAAAAAAGAAAATTCCTGCCAAGGTTCTTCGTTATTTTCCATTAAAACCTCGATTACAGAGATTATTTTTGTCATAAAAAACAGAGAGGATATGAGATGGCATGCAACAGATACTAACAATGATGGAATGTTGAGGCATCCTAGAGATTCAGAAGCTTGGAAGAAATTTGACTTGACACATACTTGGTTTTCATCAGATCCACGGAATGTGCGTCTTGCATTGGCTAGTGATGGTTTTAATCCTTTTGGTGTGATGAGTACAAACAATAGTATTTGGCCAGTTGTTCTCATACCATATAACACTCCTCCATGGGTTTGCATGAAGCAGACATCATTTATAATGTCAATGATAATTCCCGGTAAAGAGGCACCAGGAAATAATATTGATGTCTACTTACAACCATTAATCAAAGACCTGAAGGAGTTATGGACAAGTGGTGTGGATACATACGATTCTTTCAAGAAAGAGATGTTCAAGTTGCATGCAAATTTGATGTGGACTATTAGTGACTTTCCAGGGTTGGGCTCACTTTCTGGGTGGAACACATACACAGGACTTGCTTGCCCATCGTGTAACTTTCAAACTACACCTCTCCGTCTTAAAGCTAGTCGTAAATGGTGTTTTATGGGTCATCGTCGTTTCCTTGATCGGAGACACAGGTTTAGATTGAACAAGATCCGCTTTAATGGTGAACAAGAAATGCGGAGTCCACCGAGAACATTATCTGGACATGAAGTTTTTGAAAAGGTTAAAGATGTTGAAGTCATCTTTGGTAAAAAGGCAGTGAAAGAAAAATCAGTAAAAAGAACACGTGAGGAACAACCTATAGAAGGTGATAGTACACAATGTGATCCTACAAAAGGTCATCCTCAACAATGGAAAAAGAAAAGCATATTTTTTGAACTTCCGTATTGGAAAGATAATCTTCTACGCCATAATCTTGATCTGATGCATATTGAGAAAAATGTGTGCGATAATGTCCTATTTACTCTACTGAATGATAGGCAAAAGAGTAAAAACCATTATAAAGCTCGAGAAGACCTTCAAAATATGGGCATAAGACCTGATCTTTGGCCTGATGAAAATGGTAAAATTTCTCCGGCTGCCTTTAGTTTAACAGGTAAAAATAAAAGGAATTTTTTAATGACTTTAAAGAATATTAGGGTGCCTGATGGTTATTCAAGCAACATTTCTAGATGCATTGACTTAGTAAATCTCAAGGTAAATGGAATGATGAAGAGTCATATATTAATGGAACAACTTTTACCATTAGCCATTCGCACAACATTACCTCATGAGGTTTCAGCAGTATTGATTGAGTTGTGCTCATTCTTTAGACAATTATGTGCCAAGGTATTGAAAATTGAAGACATGGAAAAATTGCAAAACCAAATTGTCCTCACTTTATGCCATATGGAAATGTTATTTCCTCCCTCGTTCTTCACGGTTATGGTCCACTTGGTTGTTCACCTTGTTGAAGAAGTTAAACTTGGAGGTCCTGTTCATTATCGATGGATGTATCCTGTTGAAAGGTAAACTATGTGATTTTGTTCTAATGTTACTAACTTAATTAGAAAGTAGAAAGTTTTTTTAACTAGTGTTATTGTGGTTCAATGATAGGTACTTGGGAAAACTTAAATCGTATGTACGTAATAAGGCAAAACCAGAAGGGTCTATTGCAGAAGGATACCGTTTTGAAGAGATTCTTACATTTTGTTCAAGATATCTAGAAAATATTGAGACTAGATGAAATCAACCTGGACGTGTAGATGACGACCCTATTGATGATATCCAAACTGCTTCACGTGTAGCTGAATTATTTCCTAGAGTTGGAAAACCTGTGGGTGGATCTTCTTATTACACCCTAACACCAACTGAAAAATTGCAGGCTCATAGACACGTTTTAACAAACTGTCCAATAGTTGACGACTATCTAAAGTATGTAGTTTTATTACATTTAAGTAGTTTCATCTATACTATTAATATTTTTTTACATCTAATATCGAATAATCAAATAGGCAGTTCCGAAGTTTTACTCAAAACCAAATGAGGCGCAGTCAAAGAAGTGCTACTGAGATAGACAAGAAGGTTCATAAGGAGTTTGCGCATTGGTTCAGCAATCGTGTGAGTTTTCATACAAAAATAGATGTTTTATTGAATTGGTTTTTAATAATAACAAGACTAATTGAATGTTGTATCATGTATAGATTCGAAACAATCTTGACAACATTCATGGGCCAGATAAAGATGTTCTCATTAGTCTTGCTCATGGACCTTTTGATAAAGTTAAAAGATTTACCGCGTTGAATGTCAATGGATTCAAGTTTCGAACGTTGGAACGAGACAATCTTTTAAAAACTCAAAATAGTGGAGTTTTTGGCATGTTTGGGACACGAAGTTATTCAAGCAATAGTGATACCCAAATGAGATTTGGAGGGGTCCCTTACTATGGAAGATTAATAGATATTATTGTGCTTTCCTATGATGGCTTCACAGTGCCCATGTTTAAATGTGAATGGGCTAATACCATAAACCCAAGAGGAATTAAGATAGATAAGTTGGGTTTTACCTCTATAAACTTTGCAAGACTACTACATACTAATGAACATGAAGATAATGAGCCATATATTCAAGCATCTGAAGCTCATATGGTTTTTTATGTAGATGATGAGAGTGAACAAGGATGGAGCATACCTGTTCATTTGAAGCCAAGAGACTTGTATGACATGGGTGGAAATGATGAAATTATGACACCAATTGAGCCATATCCATCACAAAATTTGGAAGAAATCTTTTCAAATGATGATCTTGGAACTTCAGCGACAAATGATGACAATAGTTAAAATATAGTTTTTTATTGATAAGAATCTAGTTTGTTTGTAACTTGTGTGAGACTTAATGTATGATATTCCATTGTTACTCTATGTTCTTTGTTTCTTATCCCTAATTAATATGTTAGATGACATTGTTACTCTATGTTTTTAATTTATTGTGTTTATGTTATGTTTATTAAATTTGTACTCACTAATATATAATTTTGATGTTTACTACTTTTAGTGTACTTAATACCTATACTTGCAGTTGAAGCCTTTTGTGAGACAATGACTACACCATATGAGAATAGTCGCCTCAAAAAAATTGCAGAGAATAAGAAAAAGTTAGCGGCTCTCAATCTTCCTACACTCTCTCAATCCCTTCACAAATCATCAGAGTCTTCTTCCAAACCATCACTGGTCATTCATAAATTCTCTATACTACTCGATACAAATTAATTGTACTTATTATTTACTAATATTCACTAATGTATTTTATTTAGTCTGTGAAGGGCCGTTCAAGGTTTGTACAACCTGGAGAGCTTGAAGTAAATAAGAAGCGCCTACGTTCAATTACAACTCGCAAATCATCAATAACCCCTCCACCAATGGAAACTACAATAACCCCTCCGTCAATCCAAATTGCAAAAGATGTTGTGGTAGAAGATGAGGATGAAGATGACATGGTAGGAGATGAGGTTGATGGTGTTGTGGTAGGAGATGGGACTGGAGATGTTGTATTAGGAGATGAGGCTGAAGATGTTGTGGTAGGAGATGAGGCTGAAGATGATGTGGTAGGAGATGAGGCTGAAGATGTTGTGGTAGGAGATGAGGCTGAAGATGTTGTGGTAGGAGATGGGACTGGAGATGTTGTTAAAGTGGCTAAATCTGAGTATTGGGATGTAAATGTCATTAGTAAGTAATTTAAGGTTAAAGTATCTATAAATAATTTAAAATTTTTACATAGTTGAGTTATGAAATTAATTTGTTTACTTTTTTAATGTGATAGACGAGGAAGGTTATGTTTCAAACACACGTTTATGTGTGAAAGACTTGGTTGCGAAATCAGAGCCTGATGGAACATGGATAATACTTGAATTTAATAAGAATGATTGTGCAGTAGGACCGGCTTCTGGTTTGCTAGCAGGATATTTGGTTATAATTATTAGAATGTTTAGAGATATTCCCATAATGTTTGAGAGTTGGAAGAATGTTCCAGCAGATACAAAAACAAAGTTTTATGAATCAAAGATAAAGGTATTATTAATAAACAATTACATATTTTTTAAATTAGCTTCATGGTGATTATTATTTCCTTTGTCAACTAATATATTTTTATGTTTAGCGCCATTTTCTTGTGGATGATGGGCGTGACAAAGATTTTGTACTTGCTTCTGCTGCAAGGAAATGGAAGGATGCCCGACATACATTGTTTCACGAATTTTATATATGGGATCTCCCTTTGGAGGAAAATCTTCAAAATTATCCAAAATGCAGAGGCATTCCTGAAAATGACTGGGCTGTTTATGTTCAATATAGGCGGAAAGAAAAAACACAGGTAACATTAGTGTTTTTATTTGTTAGATTTCTCTGGTTTGTATGTTATCCTTATCTATAATGCATGTTTTTATTTGTTACAAATGTAGAAAATATCCCAAAAAAATTCCCAAAATAGAGCAAAATTGAAGGCTCCGCATACACTCGGATCTAAGTCGCTTGCAAGGAAGAAACATGAGTTGGTATGTCTAAATCTATATGTTGTTGATCGTTTGCTTGATAGTACAAACAATTTATATTAGTTTTTATTTGCAGGAAATGAGAGATGGACGAACATACAGCAGAGGAGAAATGTATGCAGTTTCTCATAAAAAGCCTAACGGGTCATTTATCAATGAAGATGCATACAACAATAATGTAAGTACAAGTTAATTCTTTTGAAATACTGGAAAAAATGGTAATAGTAATATAACCATCCCAAATATAACTCACCACTGGAATTTATATATATAATATGGAGAAAGAGCCCGATATATGCTTGGATTCCACTTGATGACATTGTAAATGCCAATCGTGAAAATAGATAGTAACCATAGGATGATTATAGGAGGAAACATGAAAGCAATCGCGTGGGAGCCACGGTGTTGCAAAATAAAGAGACCAACCAGTAGAACACGGGAAATAAGAGGCATCATACCTGCATAGATTAGAAGCGTAAGTTGTAATGGAAAAATCACCTATGCTGCATTTGACATATATTTGAAACATTGAAAACTGTGGGGTAACTTTAGTGGGAAATTTCAGAATAAATATCCTAGAGTTGATCAAGAGGTTCTCCCCCAATATATTATTCTTGTTATATAAACAATAGCTCAATTTTTTCTTTTTCATGTGCAGAAAAAATTACAAGATGCAATTAAGGATTCTGTGTCTGAAAATGAGGCATTTCAGAAAGTATTTGGAAAAGAAAAGCATGGATATGTTCGTAGTATGGGACTTGGAGTTACACCATCTCAAATTAATAGATCTACGAGATCGACATCTTCTTCTGCAGAAAGTGAACAAATAAAGGAAATGCAAGAAGAAATTAATGCACTTAAAGAAAAGAATTCAAAAATTGATGAATTAACACAGGCAATCATATTCTTAACGCAAAGGGACAAGGCGAGGACAAAGGAAATTGAACTCTTAATGCAAATGCAGAATTTTAGTGGAAGACAGGTATATTATTTTGATGCATTTAAAGTTAAATTTTATGAGTATTATTTTAAAGATTATTATTTTAATACCTTTTTTTAGGGATTGGAATCACCCGCTGATGGTAGACGTTTATCTGAGTCTAGCTACCGTATTGGAGATAATGGAACTTCAGGGGGGACAAATTAGACTTTGCTATGATCGAGATAATTAGATTGTGAACTTTCTCATGTATTTTTGGCATAATGATACTTATTATTATAAGATTAGGAATTGATATATTTTGGGT
Organism: Vicia faba; assembly: GCA_948472305.1. Taxonomy (NCBI): domain Eukaryota; kingdom Viridiplantae; phylum Streptophyta; class Magnoliopsida; order Fabales; family Fabaceae; genus Vicia; species Vicia faba. Next base: position 173,551,834 of record OX451737.1, read on the forward strand.
TTTTTGTACTACTTGACATGATTATGGAACTCGCATTTTACATGATTATGGAACACACATTTTTTTGGATATTATAATGCTTATTTGATGTTAAATATTTTTTATTGAAATTATTTTTACTATATTACAAAGTGATAGAAAATAAAACAAAAAATAATACTATAAATAAATATATTAAAGAAGAAATAATTTAAAGAAAAAAATAACACAAAAAAAAACTATATTTAAAATTTTTTACATAGATAATAATTTAAATAAAAAAATATATATAATAGAAAAATAAAAAAAAAATCAAGACATAAACAAAAGCCATGGCGACAGTACCGAACCGTCATAATCAACAATTAAAAATAATCAACAAAAGTCATGACGGTATCGAACCGTCGCCATAAACAATTTAATCAATTTCAAAAGATATTCACGACAGTATTGAACCGTCGCCATCAATAATTAAAAGAAACTCAAAAGATAGTCACGACGGTATCAAACAGTCACCAATACTTGATTATGTCAGCTCCAAACCCGTCGTAAACTTGAACGACAGTTTTTGTAACCGTCGCGAAATAGGTTGGGGACACACACTTCTGCGACGGTAAAGCAACCGTCGTGGAAAGCAAATTGCGACGGTTTTAACCGTCGTAATCTACAAAAATACCTGTCGCAATCTGCCAATTTTCTTGTAGTGAAATCTGAAAATTTTGGTTTGGGTTTCACTTCAGGAGCCCAGAAAGCTGTACGCCATGCTCGTGCTGGGGGAACCCCTTTGAAGATCAGCAACCACGAAGCCAACACAGTGGAGGATTATGAGGACAACTACGACCTGGAGGAATGGATTTTCTCGACTATCAATGGAGGACTCGGCAACTGGGAAGCTATAGATTTTGTCCCAATCACTTTTATCCAACAGTAGTTTGTCTTTAAATTTTGTCGGATCTGTAATATTAAACAATTTAGACTCTTAAAACCTTGTGTCTTACCCGAGGCACAATGGTTCATTTGTAAGGGTTATTCTCTCATTTCCATATGACATCAATGAATCATGGACGTTTTTTGCATACAAACTTTGTGCTCATGGTTTTTCTGTTTACATTTTCATTTCTTTAAAAGATAGCTATACTCTTACACACACTCACATTCAAAATGCAGATCTACATCCATTCGGGATCCCATGGGTAACAATTCTTCTATGGCCTTCTGTGATTCTGAAAATCTAATTTACCAAGTCGAAGACGAAGGTGGGGAAGATTGTGAAGTACCAGGGGAACTCGCCAGGTTACTACAACAAGAAGAGAGGACCATACAACCCCACGAAGAACCAGTGGACACAATTAACCTAGGTACCAAAGAAGACAAAAGAGAAGTCAAGGTGGGTGCCAATCTGGAACCCAATGTCAAAGAGCGTCTGATTCAGTTGCTACACGATTATGTTGAGGTCTTTGCCTGGTCGTACGAAGACATGCCAGGACTTAATGCAGATATCGTGGTACATCGTCTACCAACAAGAGAAGACTGCCCACCGGTAAAATAAAAGGTCCATCGCATGCGACCAAACATGTTAGAGAAGATCAAAGCGAAAGACATAAAACAATTCAACGCCGGATTCTTGGTCGTCACCTTCTATCCACAATGGGTTGCCAATGTTGTTCCCGTGCCCAAAAAGAACGGCAAGGTACAAATGTGCATGGACTACAGAGATTTGAATAGGGCAAGCCCTAAAGATAATTTCCCACTTCCCCACATTGATATTCTAGTTGACAATACGGTACAACATAAAGTGTTTTCCTTCATGGACGATTTCTCAGGCTACAACCAAATCAAAATGGCGCCTGAGGAAATGGAGAAAACAACCTTTGTCACACAGTGGGGCACATTCTGCTACAAGGTTATGCCATTCGGGTTGAAGAATGCTGAGGTAACCTATCAGCGTTCCATGGTAGCTCTATTTCACGACATGATACATCACAAAATAGATGTCTATATGGACGACATGATAGCCAAATCTCAAACAGAAGAAGAGCATCTTGGTCATTTGCAGAAATTATTTGAGAGGCTAAAGAAATACAAACTGAGGTTGAACCTAAATAAATGCACGTTTGGAGTGAGGTCCGATAAACTCTTAGGCTTTGTCCTCAGCGGTAAAGGTATTGAAGTAGATCCTGCCAAGGTGAAAGCAATACAAGAAATGCATGCTCCTCGTACCGAGAAGGAAGTCAGAGGATTCTTGGGACGGTTAAACTATATTTCCAGATTCATTTCTCACCTAACAGCTACTTGTGAACCAATCTTCAAATTACTGAAGAAAGATCAAGTAGTCAAATGGAATGATGAATGTCAGACTGCCTTCGATAAGATCAAAGAATACCTGCAAGAGCCTCCGGTTTTGATGCCACCAATCGAGGGAAGACCCTTGATCATGTATCTCACTGTTTTGCAAAATTCAATGGGGTGTGTGCTGGGGTAGCATGACGAGTCTGGCAGAAAAGAGCATGCTATTTATTACCTGAGAAAAAAGTTTACCGACTATGAAACCAAATATTCACTGCTCGAGAAAACTTGTTGCGCTCTGGCATGGGCTGCTCGCCGGCTAAGACAGTATATGCTGACCCATGCTACCTTATTGATATCTAAAATGGATCCAATAAAATACATCTTCGAGAAACCTGCCCTCTCTGGGAGAATAGCAAGATGGAAGATGATCCTGACAGAATATGACGTACAGTATACTACCCAGAAAGCAATAAAGGGCAGTGTACTAGCTGATCACCTTGCTCATCAAGCTGTGGATGACTACCAGTCCATGAAGTTCGAATTCCTAGATGAAGAAATCATGATGGTAAACAACTATGAAGAATTCAAACCATATGACGGACCTGAACAAGGATCCCGATGGACCCTGGTTTTTTATGGGGCGTCCAACGCACTCGATAATGGTATAGGTGTTGTACTCATATATCTTAAAGGATGTCATACTCCCTTTACGACAATACTCTGCTTCAATTGTACAAATAATATGGCAGAATACGAAGCGTGCATTTTTGGTCTCAAAGCTGCCATAGATTTGGGGATCAAATCCCTAAATGTATTCAGAGATTCAGCTTTGGTCATCAGCCAGATCAAAGGGGAATGGGACACCAAACACCCTAACCTTATCCCCTACAAAGAACATGTGCTGACATTGATCCCACATTTTGAGATGATTACCTTCGAGCATTTCCCGCGAGAAGAAAATCAGCTAGCAGACACACTAGCCACAATGTCATCCATGTTTAAACTTAAATGGGATAACAAGGCTCCCCAGATCACCATTGAACGAATGGATGAACCAGCTCATTGTCACGAGATTAATACTGAAGAAGTAGTGGACCAGCCTTGGTTTCACGAATTCAAGAGGTATCTCGAGGCTCAAGAATATCTGAAAGGAGCTTCAGTCAATGATAAGTAGTTCTTAAGGAGATTCTCTGCTAAATTCTTCCTTAGTAATGGAATTCTCTACAAACGGAACCATGACTTTGTTTTGCTCTGTTGCGTAGACAAGGTTGAGGCAGAAAAGATCATGGCTGATCTACATGAGGGCACATTTAGAACCCATTCCAGTGGGCATACGATGGCAAAGAAAATCCTACGGGCAGGTTATTACTGGTCTACCATAGAATCAGATTGCTATCAACATTTTCAAACCTGCCACAAGTGTCAGATCTATGCTGACAAGGTGCACGTACCTCCGATTTCTCTGAATGTCTTGATGGCTCCTTGGCCCTATTCTATGTGGGGCATCGATATGATTGGGGAAATCAAGCCAACAACCTCTAATGGACACCGCTTCATCTTAGTGGCCATTGACTATTTTACAAAATGGGTTGAGGCGGCCTCTTTCGCTTCCGTTACCAAGAATGTTATAGCCCGGTTCATTAAACAGAATCTCATCTATCAGTATGGTATCCCGGAGAGGATCATCACAGACAATGGTACAAATCTTAACAATACTATGATCACCTCCCCGTGCGAGCAATTCAAGATCCAGCATCACAATTCTTCCCCTTACCGGCCAAACATGAATGGTGTTGTCGAAGCCGCAAATAAGAACATCAAAAATATCATACAGAAAATGACATTCATGTACAAAGACTGGCATGATATGAGACCATTCGCTCTCCATAATTATTGTACCATAGCACGCACATCAACCGAGGCAACACCTTACTCTTTGGTATATGGCATGGAAGTTGTCTTACCTATTGAGGTCCAGATCCCCTCTCTAAGAATTATGAAGGATGCAAGGCTGAACGAAGACGATTGGATCCAGACTCGACTTGATAAACTGAACTTGATTGATGAGAAAAGGCTTATTGTTGTCTGTCATGGTCAAATGTATCAAAAACGGATGATCAAGGCTTTCAACAAAAAGGTCAGACACCAAGTATATCAAGTCAGGGATCTGGTGATCAAACGCATCATACTGCCGCAAGGTGATCCCAGGGGCAAATGGACTCCTACATATGAAGGACCATTTGTAATTAAAAGCATATTCTCTGGCGGAGCAATGATCTTGACCACCATGGATGGCAACAACCAGCCGCACCCTGTGAACGCGGACATAGTCAAAAGATACTACGCATAAGAGACCCGCTAGGTTGACACACCAAGGAAAAACAAGGGCATCTCGGCGAACAAAAAAAAAGGTTCGGGAAAAAATTAGGGATAAAAAAAAATGTACACCCGACAAGCTGAAAACCCGAAAGGGAGGCTTGGGCAAAAAAGGGTATCCCGGTGGACTGAAAACCCGAAAAAGCGGTCCAGGCAAAAGTTAGGAAATTAAAGCGTATGACTATGTCCTGTTGGATCACCTTACAGACAATCTGCAAACTCGACGGTTCTGATCAATTCAATCAGCTTCGGACAAGGCAACAAATAGATAAGATGCACAGAGACATGAAGGCTATAGCAGAATGGGAACTCCATGGGACAATTGCACATAGCTATCTTTTCTTTGTATCAAATTTTCATTTTTTTACGACGACATTCGCTTACTAGAATGTTCATCTCATGGTACAAAAAAGACTTATTCAAAGTCAATACAAAAATATCCCTTTGAAAGTTCCAAACTATCTATTTTTCTTTACTCTTGTGTTTTGTTTACGAAAACGTCCATTGATTTATTTTTGAACATATGCATTTGAACGTAACTACCATTCACAAATGAACAAAATAGAAAGACAATCACTAATGGCTTTAAGAAATAGGGAAATCTCTCTAAGATATTTCTATAAAATCCTCTGCAGTATGCAGTTTAATCCCCAACGAAACAAAACTTCCAGTTATCACTCCCCGGTAGAAGTCGCCAAAATTCTCAGGATTTCCCAACAGGATTTTACAAGCAGCACACAGCATTTCCCTTACAACAAAGTTTATTTCTCTAAGCGGAAATTCATCAACACTTCAAAACATGAAGACTTGCACTCCGTATCCTCAGCAACATTTGGGGATTTATTTTCCCCAATCCAACAAACAGTACAACATATTAGCTCATATATGCATTCATCACATCCATATATCATAAACATCGATAACACGAATGCATGTATCACAATCTCATTATACCATGCATTTCATACAACATGACATTGCATATTAGCTAATATTTTACCCTTTTCAGGATAATGTTAATCAACAGCTACCATTAATAATGTTCAGAGTTTTCAGATACAGTTCAGATACGCTCCAGACACGGATGCCATCCTGATACTCATTCAGATTTAATTTTCAGATACAGTTCAGATACGCTCCAGACACGGATGCCATCCTGATACTCATTCAGATTCAACTTTCAGAAACAGTTCAGATACGCTCCAGACACGGATGCCATCCTGATACTTATTCAGATTCAACTTTCAGATACATATCAGAGACGCTCTAAACCCTGATGCCATCCTGATACTCATTCACATTCAACTTTTAGATGCAGTTCAGATACACTCCAGACACGGATGCCATCCTGATACTCATTCAGATTCAACTTTCAGATACAGTTCAGATACACTCCAAACACGAATGCCATCCTGATACTCATTCAGATTCAACTTTCAGATACAGTTCAGATACACTCCAGACACAGATGCCATCCTGATACTCATTCAGATTCAACTTTCAGATACAGTTCATATATGCTCCAGACACGGATGCCATCCTGATACTCATTCAGATTCAACTTTCAGATATAGTTCAGGTACGCTCTAGACACGGATGCCATCATGATACTCATTCAGATCCAGTTTTCAGATACAGTTCAGATACGCTCCAGACACGGATGCCATCCTGATACTCATTCAAATTTAACTTTCAGATACAGTTCAGATACGCTCCAAACACGGATTCTATCCTGATACTCATTCAGATTCAACTTTCAGATACAGTTCAGATACGCTCCAGACACGGATGCCATCCTGATACTTATTCAGATTCAACTATCATATACAGTTCAGATACACTCCAGACACGGATGTCATCCTGATACTCATTCAGATTTAACTATCAGATACAGTTCAGATACGCTTCAGACACGGATGCCATCCTGATACTCATTTAGATTCAACTCTCAGATACAGTTCAGATATGCTCCAGACATAGATGCCATCCTGATACTCATTCAGATTCAACTCTCATATACAGTTCAAATATGCTCCAGGCATGGATGCCATCCGGATACTCATTCATATTCAACTTTCAGATACAATTCAGATACGCTCCAGACATGGATGTCATCCTGATACTCATTTAGATTCAACTCTCAGATACAGTTCAGATACGCTCTAGACACAGATGACATCCTGATACTCATTCAGATTCAAGTCTCAGATACAATTCAGATACGCTCCAGACACGGATGCCATCCTGATACTCATTCAGATTTAACTCTCAGATACAGTTCAGATACACTCCAGACACAGATGCCATCCTGATACTCATTCAGATTCAACTCTCAGATATAGTTCAGATACACTCTAGGCATGGATGCCATCCCGATACTCATTTCGTTTCAGCTTACAGATACGGTTCAACAATCATTTCTAGATGGCATCTATAAGCCCATCTCCAACGACTTTCCATCATCCCTCCAAATGGCATCTTTAATCCCATTTGCTATACCATCAACCTTTACATCACCGGGTGCAAATTTCTGGGCACTCTAATGTCTAATCATCTTCCACCTTCGAGTCACGAATGGCAAAACTCGCCAATCTAACTCTTCAGGCTTAAGAAGATTGAACATAGGCAGCTGTTGTACCCTAAAATTTGCCCTCTCATTTCTCAAGGATTATCTCATAAGGTCTTCTATGACGTCAAGTTTACAGTACTGGCACATCAATTTAGGCTTGGAATTGGCACAAGGGCAAAATGGTCATTTACACACTGAAAAGTCAAACTTTGACTTTTGATCAAAATCAAGTTTCAAGAATCATATTTAATCAAGACATGTTGAAATATGAAGTTTATTTCATCAAGAAATTCAAAAGTCAAAATTCTAAAATACTTAGAATTTTTCTAAGTGTTTAAGAATTATGATAAGCTCAGAACTTATGATTAGATTATCACCATGATGCAAGCTGATTCTGAAAGAATTTCTAACACAAGAGTTTTAGATCTAAATAAGACCTAAAATATTACAGAATAGAACTTCTCCTGGAAATGCTGGAATGTCAAGTTATAAATGTTCAAAGACACGCCCATGAAACTGAAACACTCAGCAAATTCTGGACACTTTCAAGACAAATTTTGGTTAGAACTTCTGGGCCAGTTTTCACAAACTTTTGGCCAGAGGTTGCAAAAGTAGTTCAAATAAAGTCTACAAAGTGTGTTACAAACTTTTAGAAAATTCTGAGAACTCCTTCAGAACATGCTGGAGTGAGAAGATTAAAGATCAGAAGTTGAATGTTTTGTTCTAAGTTGCACTGGTGCTGAACTTCTGGCTCAAATCTAAGTTATGATACACAATCTCATAGTGCAGGATTTCTGGTTTAATAAATCTCATCATCATTTAATGCTCACAACCACTTTTGAGTTTTTATCCAAAGGATTTCCCCACGTGTGAGATAGAAGTACCATTGTTGTCCTTGAAAAGCAAACTTTTGTACAAGTTTATGCTAGGCTCATGCTTTGCTTTTGCCTCTGAGGGTACTTTTCCTTAATTCAGGCTTACAAATCTAGCTTAGGCACGACTAAAAGCTGCTAACCACCATACTTGTTTAACTTGCTTCAAGAACAATCCAGCACGCTAGCATGATGTTGGTACTTTTGACTTCTCCAAGCTACAAAGTTCTTGCCTATAAATTGAACTTCATTGACAACTATGAGGGGCCGGAAGAAAAATTGAAGGAGAAAAACTTTGAAACCTTGCTAAAATTCCAAGAAATCCTAAACTACAAACACAAACACAAAACCTGCTAGTTTTTTGTTCTTGTATTCAAACTCCAACTTCTCTCAAGTGTTTCTTGACCAAATCATCCATTCACCATTCATAAACCAAGCCAAAGGCTATTCCAGCCTGCTGAATACGTGAGGAAGTTTATCAGAATATTACGAGCAGTCAGAATCAGGCCCCCGGCCCCCAGAACTTTTTTTTCAGCGACAAGGTAAGCTTCTACTAACCCTCATCATATCACTTAAGCATTGTTAGTCTTGCATGTTCAAAACACAATGTAGACATTTTGATTCTGATGATGTACATATTATGAAGTTTCATGTACTTTTCTGCCTAAATAGGGAGAATATCAGTTCAAAATTTCCTAAAGAAATTAGGATTAGTAGATACATGCCTATTTCTGATTTACAGTCTTGATTTTTTTTGTGCTCCTGAAACCATGATGGAAAATCTGCCATAATTGTTATGTCTGTGTTTTCTGTTCTGTTGAGATTTAACTAAGTTGCAGATGTTCTGGTTAGCATGAAGAAACATTGGAGTTCATCATCAAAGTTTACTTTGTGATACATGTTTATGTTTTTGCTTCTAATACCAGAGGTACAGCCATCCCAGTGGTAGAAAGTGTGTGCATAAGACATTAGTGTTAAGGGTCCTGGGTTCTAGCCCTAGAAGCATTTTTTTAATGACATTATCACCCATTTATCCGTCAAACAATATTCCTAAATCATAATTTCTAAACAACCTTACCCAACAGCATTATCCCCTCACTCTCTCAAATAGCCAGAACTTCTGACTTGTCAGTGATATGTGAACTTCTAGGTTCCCAACTACACTACAGCTTTTGAACCCCTTCAACAATCAGAACTTCTAGATCTTCCTTTATTCCCAGCAACCTCAGAACTTAGTGTACCCATGCCCAGAACTTTTGACCTCCTTCTTACCTACTAACATTTTCTCTATTGTAGCGTATCAGAGTCAGAACTTCTGTTCCTTCTCGTTCCAGCAATGTGCTGATTCTGACTCCATTTTCTTGTTTATCTTATTTTTTGCTTTTAATAACCAAAAACGCCAAAAATATTTCATATTCACATATTTTATTTCTTTTAGAATAAAAAGGTCAAAATATTTTCTTAAGTAAATTAATCTCTTAACAAAAACAAAACAAGTCCATTTCAATTTTTGTACAATATTCAATATGGTTGTAATAGTTAATTAGATTTAATTTTCTTGCAAAAAATCCCCATTTTTGAATTTGTACACCCCCTCCCCTATTGATGTAATAGCTTAGTATTTTTACTTTTCCGCATTTTTATTGCTTTCAAATATTGCTAGTAATTAGGTTTGTATGGCAAGATAAAACCAATACTTAGAAAACCCTAATGCAAGACAAATCAAGCATGAAAAAGATACACTTGCACGCAAGCACCCTTAGGGTAAGATCCACTTGGTTTCCTTACAAAATGGCCATATTATGCATGTGAGGTATCTTAGCAAAAGCAAGAAAAATATAAGATCATAGTCCCCCGATGACGCTATCTATGTTGCCTTTCAAATGATCTTAGTCCCTAAAATAGAATGCTAAGATACCTTGCAACATTTCTAATCATGGTTATACGATGACCCACGCCCGTCCTGTGTACATCCGAAGATAGGGTTACTTGCCAAATTAATGGTAAGATAATAATGTCAAAGGAAAGAGGAAATGAACATGAAAGACTTTTGAGTAGGAGGAATGCCCCTAGTTACTTGCTCACTTTCAAAAACAAACATGAAGATGTGAAAAACACAAGAAGGGGGGTTGAATTGTAAAACTTAAAACAAATGGCTTGACAACACAGTATTTTTATCCTGGTTCGTTTGATCTCAAACTACTCCAGTCCACCCGTCAAGGTGATTTCGCCTCTCTCCAACGAGGTCTTAATCCACTATTTTCAAAGGATTACAATAGCTACTTTAACAACTGTTAAAGTCTTCTTGAGTACAACCATAGACCGGTTTATCTCAAGGAAATCTTTTACAAATGAATTGAACTAGTGTGTATGTTGTTTTCTTAAAAAATTGTATATCACAACTGTGATAATTACACAAACTAATATTGGAATAGAAAGACTTTGCTAAAGCTTTGAATGAGTGTGGTTTGAATAGCTTAGCAAATTGAGTGCATACGTACGTGCTTCTTTTCACAAGCAGTCCTGTTTATATAGGCAAGCAAAGATACATTGTCCATAAAGCAGGTTTAATGATAATAATGCACTTTCCTTTTGTAGAAGATCTTTGTCTGAAGAAATCCGTTAGCATTTAATTCAGTCTTGAATGCCTAGTAACGCTTCAGAATCTTCTTTGATGTATCTGCTGATAACAATTTAGAGTGTAGATGACTTGGAAAAGATGTCTTTGATCAGAGTCAGAGTGTATCAGATTAGGCGCAGATTCTGGTCATCAAACTTCAGTGTTTCAGCGTGTAACATAGGTTGCTGATCTTCTGATGAGTTCTATTCTGGTGCTGATTCTATCAGAGCTTCTGCATATACATAGCATAATTTTCAGGAGCATATTTGTTCTTTGTATATACCTTAGAAATAATTCTATTCTTTGTATTTTGTTATCATCAAAACTTTACTCAAGGGTTATAGAATCAAACTATGTTCTAACAATCTCCCCCTTTTTTATGATGACAAAAACCAGATTTTTCAATAAAGAATAAGGAACAAAAAGTATAGAGTTAAGTAGAAAAACTCCCCCTGAGTTGATTACTTCCTTTTAACTCCATGAATATTTGAGCATCAAAATCTTACTGTATCTTTCAGCAGAGTTTTGTACCTGTTCAAGCTTTTTGGAAAAGAGAATTTATGTAGATTAGAATGTTTGAGACTTATGTCTCAGTAATCCGTTATTGAAAATATCTTTTTCTTTCTCCCCCTTTTTGTCAGGTATCAAAAAGAACACATAATCAGAGCCAAAATAAGATAATATTAAAACAGAATCAATGATGAGTTCAGAGCTATGTAGAGAATATTACAGAAAAAAAAATTTAAAACAGGAAAATCTAAGAGGGAGGAGGAAGACGCGTGAACAAAGCTTCCAACAAGCCCTTGATTTGGATGTTCGTTTCCTCCTGCTTGGTTAACATGTTCTTGGTTTCTGAAATTTTGTCATCCTGTTTATCCATTCTTTCCTTCATAAAAGTATCAGATCTCTTCAGGTCTTCTAAAGTTTTCCTTTCATAGGAGGAAGCTTGAGGATCTTCAGCAACTGGATGCTTCTCAGAGCATTCAGCAATGTCCTCTTTTTGACCCAGTTGTTCAGCCGAAATTATCTACTCTGAAGTGTCAGTCTGATTGAGATCTTCTGACTCTGGTTGAACTCTGTCTGTTGGACGATGTTCAGACCAGGGAGCATTGTCCAGAGGAAGAGCTTCTTCCTTAAGTAGCTCATTCAGAACTTGTTCTTCAAAAACTTTTAGCAGGTTGCTGAAGTTTTGTTGAACTAGTTCGTAGCTCTATTCTTGCATTTTATAGGTTTCAGAACATACCCATCTTCTGAACCTTGTCCAAAGGTAGTCTGATGCAGCAGGATCAATCAGCTCAAGACTGGCTTGCTTCAGAGAAGTGATCCATTTCTGCACTTCTGTTTCAAATTTCAATAAACTGGTACCAACATCTGGGTTGGGTTCAGATGGTTTTGGTTTTAGAATGGCTGTTTTGTTGGTTATGGCAGCCAGACGTTCAAAAGCAGTTAAGTCAATGATAGTTTTGGTATGGTCACTTGGATTGATATTTGGTGAGGAAGTGGGAGAGTCTAGAATGATTATTGGACTAGTTGGGGTCTTTGGTGGAGTGGATTCTCGTGAAGAGGGAATTTGGGGAATACTGATGTTTAGAGGTTCAGTGATTCCAGGAATGGGAATGGGATCAGAATCAAGTGTTTGGTTGGATTGATGGTGTGATCGGTGGAAATAGAACTGACTGTTTTGGAATGCTGGTTCGCGTTTGCGTTTCGCAAAATGTCGCGGTAAGCAAGAGTGACCTGTAAAAGGGGTACCTGTAAAAGGGATACCTGTTATACATATGATGAAATGAAATGCGTATGATTTATGTTTTCAAAGACAATCAGGATTCAACTTTGTAGACAAAAAAGGAAACACACTTTATTAGATTTAACTTCGAAATTTAAATTGTTCAACAAATTGCCCTTAAGCGTTACAAGAATGGAAATACTGAAAAGTAAATAAAACCGTAAAATAAAACATCAATAGATCCATCAATGTTCCCATGGCCTCTTCCTCTCAGTGCGGATATAATCATTCAGGATCCGCTCGTTCTCCAATTGCTTAGTCAGCTTTTGGATCTTCTGTTCTTGTTCGTTGAACCTTTCCCGATAAGAATCCCGTTCTTCCTGCAGTTGCGCCCAAGACCTCTTTAGTGTGCCAACATCAGTGGGTGTATGAGGATGGAGAGTAGTTGGAGGAACCCCGTCTTTATCAGCAACTTCAAGAGTAATAGGCCTGACAGCTTCGTATGGCATACCTAACCTCTGGGCACTGATGCAGACCCATCTGAAATATGACTCCATTGGTAGAGAAGTCTTTGGTCCCAACTCATGTGGGTTAGATTTATGAACTCTATCCCAAGCCCTGATGAATCTACGACGCAACTCGTCGCTATCTATCTGAAAATCAAAGACGATCTGAGGTATCAGCATCTCATGAGGCCCTTCTCTTCTGGCTCTTCCAAACTGGCGGAGAGCTAAGCATGGGTTATAAGAGATTCCTCCACGGGTTCCGATCAATGGAACATTAGGATACTCTCCATAACGATCAATGACGGCCACTTCATCTAAGCCTCTGAGGGTCCAAATAACGTCATTATCAGTAAGAGACATTATCCTATGAGCCCATCCCCTTCCTTCTTTGTTCTTCAGTACAGATTTAGGGAGGTGCGAAATAAACCACCTCGCCAATAAATGAGCACAACACAGCAAAGTTCCCCGTCTTCGGGCAGTACGAGTATAGAGCTAATAAAGGATATCACCCAAGAGTGTGGGTACAGGATTCCGAGAGATGAAGATTCTTATGGCGTTAACATCAACAAAGGTATCAGGATTTGGAAACAATACCAGACCATAGATTAAGAGAGCCAGAATGTCTTCGTATGCCCTGAAGTCTAAGTCATTCCAGAAACCATTAGCTTTGCCAACCAGAAACTTAGCCAAAAAGCCCTTAACTCCACTTCTAGTCTCCCAGTTAGCCATTACCTCCTCTTTGGTTAAATGAAGGGCTGCAGCAATCTCTTCAGGCCTGAGAGTCTTTTCCCAACCAATAAAGGGAGTCTGCTCCAAAACAGGGGTACCAAGCAAATCAGAGAATTCTTCCAGGGTAGGGACCAGCTGGAAGTCTTGAAACGTGAAGCAATGGTATAGCGGATCATAAAACTGGACCAGGACACTCATCAGTTATTGGTCCCACTTTGAGGTGACTAAACCGAGAAGAGAACCATGCCTCCTGATGAAGGTAGTAGTGTCTGGAATCCTGTCAACTAATTCTTTAAGCAAAGTAGGTGGTTGAACAAAGTGGAGCCGGATAGTATTCCTACGCCTGGGCATCATGATGGCCTACAAAACAGAGCAAAGATGAAACCCTCTTGTCTTTGAAATGGGTTAGTCCTTATGCAGGATGTATGCAATGTTATGATGTTATGATGTTATGGTAAAGGCACACCACAAGTATTCACAAAAGGCAAACATGGTAAAGGCACACAAGTCACACAAGAGCCCTTAGATTTCAGGCTGGCATGAAGTTTAGGTACTACCCTCTTTCAGTTTCAGTTGGTTAAGACCTGTCCTAAAAATAGTAACCGGGTTCTAGAGGATCTCAATATCACTGACTACCCTCGATCGGTCATAATTCCAGTTTGGCAACCTTTTCTTGCGGCCAGAACCATCGCGAGAGTTTAGCCTCAATGAGTGTAGCATACTGCTACTGTTCTATGGCCAAGTTAGTCAATTTAAGGTTCTAAGGTCAGTTGGTGCTTAATGACTCCTCAGAAGACCCATATTCTCCTCGTTCCAACACAAGGGATATCGGTACAGACCAAGGTGTCACACCAACGTAGCTACTGCTTCATCCGTGTCGGACTACGCCGGACAGGTCCCTCACAGTTTATTGCTACTTACCTAAAAAAGGGTACCCCAGATCCGGGTTAGGATCTATAGAACTTCAATACAAGCCCACAAAATTAAAGCACACAAAGCATACAATTGAAAACATGGTGATTTAATCCTAAGGTACACCTAACTTATAAATAAATCTCCCCAGCAGAGTCGCCAGTTCTGTGATCGGTGGTGTGATCGGTGGATTTAGAACTGACTGTTTAACGCTGGTTCGCAAAATGTCGCGGAAGCAAGAGTCGCCACCGTCTTTTATTTTCTCCAACATGGACAGGACAAAAGCACAGCAAAATTCCTTATGAGATTGTTTCTCGGTTCGGGAGGTAGATTTATAGAAAGGGAAGGTGTTAGCACCCTTTCTATCCATGGTTATCCATGGGCTCTTAGATACTTGCTCTTTATGTTTTCAAAATGTTTGATTTTCTTGTGTTTGTGGGTTTGAAAAAGTTTCTTTGAAAGATTTCTGAATAACTCTTGTATCAGTCCTCAAGAGTGTTTGAAAAATTGTTTTGAAAGCTTTTTGAAAGTGTCAGTGTGAAAAGGTTTTTGATTTGTTTTTTAATAGAGAAAGTATCCATGAGTCATCTACCTACCCTAAGGAATTAGGCTGTGTAAATGTCCTTAAGGTAGTGCCATCCCACCATTGAGAGGTAGGTAGCACCATCGTTGGAGGTGTTCGGGTCAATTCGAGTGTAGGGACAGTGTGGTCACCGAAGCAACAGCAGGACACCTTAGAAGCTACCCTTATGTCCTTGATCCTTTTTTAATCCGAGGCAACCGTTCCGAGGCAACTGTTCCGAGGCAACTGGATCATGGACATAAGGACTTACTAAAACGTCCTATTCTTGACGACCACGTTTCGAAGGCAACAGGTGAGGCGTACCCTAGAAGTGGTGTGTGAATTTGTGTGTTGTTTTCATGTTAATATTTATCTTTGATCAGAGCATTGTGAGCTACGCTTGTTTTTTAATTAACCATACATTCTTTCATGCAATTTAGAATTTAGGAGTGCGGAAAGTAAAAGACGGAAATATAAAACTACGCTATTACAAGGCGCGGGTCTATACATCGCCAAAGTACAAAGACCCGTTTGATAAAAATGCAGAAAGTAAAAAGACCTAATTACTATTACATCCAGAAAGCAGTTACATAATATTCGATAAGAAAATAAATGCGCGAAAAGAATAAAAATTGAACGTCCGAGGGTTTTGACCCTTTGCTTGAAATTAAATTAAATTAAAGTCTAATTATTATTTAATTAAAAAAAAGAAATTGTTTTTTATGTTTTTGTATTTAATGAAAATAAGAAAATTAAAATTAGAAGGAAACCCTAGATCTAGATTATTTTTAGTTATTTAAAGAAAATATTAAAGTTAACCTAATTTACTAGTTAATTAATTAATTTACATGTTTATTTACAAAAATAATAATAATAATAATGAAGGTCAATAATAATAATAATAATAAAAATCAAAACCTAATTCTATAGAATTTTATTTATTAAAGAAAAAGATTGAATTAAAACCTAAATTAACTAAATTAATTATTAACATTTGTTACAAAAATAAATTAATGAGTGAAAATAATAATTAAATATATTTTACATTTTTTTGATTTTCTGTTTTTATTATGAAAAGAAAATTATTTTAATGAATTAAATAAAAATAACTAAAGCAAATAAAAGAATTAAAAAGAAAAGAAAATTAATTTAAATATACAAACAGAGGGGGTGTCTGGCCCATGTGGAGGTGTTGTTAGAAGAATCTTGGCCCATTAGACAAAGCCTGTTTGACTTTTCTGATCATGCGTATGAGGCTTGACTAAGGTACACCCTGGATTCCATCTTCTGACCATTGGATTGGGCATCATGGCCATCTGGCAAGCTATGCGTGAGGCTCATGGTAGGGATATGGAATGAGTGCTGCATGTGAATACATTGAAACAAAAATTAAGAATTATGTGGGGGGACCTGGGAATCGAACCCAGGTCCCTATACCTGCAAGACACCTCATCAACCAACTGAGCCAGGCAACGCGCTTGTTATATGGATAGACAAAAAATATAATATACAAAAAAAACAATGGTCAGTGGTATAAGACAAAAGCGCGCCAGATATTTGAATCTCCCAGTAACGTCAAGCCACGTCCATCTTCTTCCTTGTTTTCCCTGCAATTATAAAACAAATAGAGGGGGTTTTAAACCCCCACTAAGCATAGCCACGAAAAATAGCGAATAGAAGAGGAGGAAATATAAAAAAGGCGCGAGGGTATCATTGAATCAGGCTTGCTGCAACGAGTTCACCCATGTAGGTTTGGTGATCCAATTTTACAGTATGTGGAAACCCCTAATATTGAAACTCTGAAACCCTAGTGTCCTTCAATGGTGAATTCCATTTCAAGCATCTTTAGAACAATTAAACTATACCAAACGCTTCAGGAAGGTGTTAATAGCATAAATCAATAATCAAAACACATGAATGATGCATGGAAATTAAAAATCGATTATGGAAATGTTTGTGACAAACGTGACTCAGTTCTACCGTTTCTTGGAGTATGGAAGCTTGTTCTTGATTGCAATCGACTCCTGGAAGGTTCAGCAACGTGTTAGAATGCTTTTTATGCTTTGAAATGTGCTCCAACTATGAAATCAGATTCAAGCTTTTTGTTGAAATTTTGCAATTTGGTTATGGAGCATGAGCAGTTTTTTCGTGTCTTGTGGAATAGGGTTGAGTTATGCATAAGTATGTGAACGAATTTAGGTCAAGAAACAAGCCCATAAGTCCATGAATTGATGTTTTGAATCTTTGATTTTCATCATATATTTTTCAATATTTTTTCATTGAAATCTTTGCCAATCATGGATGATTTTCCTTTTTTGGATGTGAAACGACCTAGCCAGCTTGCCCTAGTATGATTTGCTGCACAAAAAGATTTGAAAAAGCATTATTTGATATTTACTCATAATTAAATCTAATTAAATGAATTAATAAGAATAAAAATTCAATTAATTAATTAAAAATAATAAAATAAATCCCTTTGAGCTCAATGGGTCGTGCATAGGCTTTGGGTAATGATTCAAGGAAGAATTTGAGGCCCATTAGCAATTTTGAAGTGTTTTAGGCAAAGTTGACTTTTCAAAATTCCCAAAAATTTCCCAACTTCTCCAATGCATATCTTGCTCAATTTTGAAGCTATGATCATGTTCTTGGACATTTTGGAAAGGTCTTGAAGCCCTCTAACCAATGTGTTTGGTCCCATGTCATTTTGATTTACCAATCTCAAGTTATGGTCTTTGACTTAAAGTGCCTTTCTGTTGACTTTTGAAAATGACCTATAATGTTGAGATTGATAACTTTTTGTGAGAGCATTTCTTGGACTTGAAGTGTGAAGATGAGTTGTAGGAAATGTCATCCCCTTCAAAATGAGCATTGGATGGAATTTTTCTGATAAACCATGAAGAAGTTATGCCTTGGTCAATTTGCAGTTGACTTTTCAGCTGTCCAAAAATAGAAACTTTTGCATCTTGAGACTTTTTGAGCCATGCTTTGAGAATCATGATCAAGAATTGATCAAATGATGTTTGTGGATTCAAAATAAGATGTTGACCAAAATTTTTGACTTTTGACTGTCAAATGACCATTTTGCCCCTGCAGTTGATTGTGAAGCAATTAGGGTTTTTGACTGTGCAATTTGATGCTGTGAGTCTTGAAACTTGACATATGGATGCTTGACAATTTATATAGGCATATGGGACTTGGTTGGACCCTTGAAAACCTCAATTTCTTTGCCAGAACCAAAACCCTAATTTTGATTGTGTTAGGAGGCAATTGGACTGTGCAACCCTTGAGAGATTTTGAAGCTTGATCTTGCCAAATCTTGAAGAATATGGGAGGGCAAATTTTGGGGTACAACAGTTGCCCCTGTTCAATCTTCTTAGACCTGAGGATGTAGATTGGCTGGCGTGCCTTTCGTAATCCGAAGGTGAAAGATGATTGAACACTAGAGTGCCCAGAAATTTGCACTCGCATAGTAGAGTATTAGCAGTGTGATGGTGGGAATGGGCTTATAGATGCCATTTGTAGACTGATGGATAGGAGGATGGGCTTATAGATGCCATCTGGAAGTGTGACAGAACTTTGTCGGGAATGGGCTTATAGATGCCATTTGGAGGTTGTTGGTAGTTGCGGAGATGGGCTTATAGATGCCATCGGGAAGTTGTCGATCGCGTAAGAGATTCCCTATTGAGCACTTGCGTACCTGAGAAGGAAAGATAATTACCTGGCCTGTTACAGGGGTTGATCTTCAAACTCTTTATGTAGATGTGCCCTGGCTGGATACAGGAATCGAATCTTCAATCAGTTACTCACAGATGTGCCCTGGCTAGATGCAGGAATCGAATCTGGAAAATAGTCATCAACAGATACACCCTGGCAAGATACAGGAATCGGATCTTCGAACTCTTCAGACGTGCCCTGGCAGGATACAGGGATCGAGTCTGGAATTAGTCGTCAACAGATACACCCTGGCAAGATACAGGAATCGGATCTTCAAACTCTTCAGACGTGCCCTGGCAGGATACAGGAATCGAGTCTGGAATTAGTCGTCAACAGATACACCCTGGCAAGATACAGGAATCGGATCTTTAAACTCTTCAGACGTGCCTTGGCAGGATACAGGAATCGAGTCTGGAATTAGTCGTCAACAGATACACCTTGGCAAGATACAGGAATCGGATCTTCGAACTCTTCAGACGTGCCCTGGCAGGATACAGGAATTGAGTCTGGAATTAGTCGTCAACAGATACACCTTGGCAAGATACAGGAATCGGATCTTCGAACTCTTCAGACGTGCCCTGGCAGGATACAGGAATCGAGTCTGGAATTAGTCGTCAACAAATACACCCTGGCAAGATACAGGAATCGGATCTTCAAAATCTACAGACGTGCCCTGGAAGGATACAGGAATCGAGTCTGGAATTAGTCGTCAACAGATACACCCTGGCAAGATACAGGAATCGGATCTTCAAACTCTTCATACGTGCCCTGGCAAGATACAGGAATCGAGTCTGGAATTAGTTGTCAACAGATACACCCTGGCAAGATACATGAATCGGATCTGGAATCACGAAAGTTGATAGTAATTATCTTTGTATTGACCTTTGTCCTGAAAAGACAAAACGTTAGTTGTATGCAATGTCATGATGTATGACATGCGTGATGCTCTCAAAATAAATGAGATTGTATGTTCATGATGCGTATGTGCATGCTATAATGTATGAAGATGTGATGTTTATGAAATGTATTTTTGTCTAGGAAAATAAATCATTGACGAATGCCGGGAACTTAAATCCTGGGCTGATGTTGAAGAGTAGAGCTTTTGTTTCCGCTGGGGATGATGGTTGCAAGAATATCGGCAGAAGAAAATGACTCCGTTGGGGAATAAACTTGGCGAATAGATTACTCTGCGGGGAGTGAACTCTGTGGGGAGAGAAATACTTTGCTGAGATTTGATGATAACCCCGCTGGGGATTCCGTTGATATGTTTTGTTAAGGGATTTGATGAACTCTGCTGGGGGTAGGAAGACTTCGCCGGGGACGATCCTTCTGTGGCAACTGGCTGAGGATAACCCAGTTATATCCTGGTGGGAAAATAACCTTTGAATAAAGTCCGGGGAGACGCGTTCGTACTTCGCAGGTGATAAGCTTCCAGAATCTACTGGGGGTAAGCTTCCTGAATCTACTGGGGAGATTGATTGAGTTCTCCTGGGGAAACTTTTGAGATTGCATTGGGGAAGTGGCTCCACTTGATGTTCGGTATTCCGCCGGGGAACAATCTTAGATCAAGACTGCCGGGGATGTTTGTTTAAGGAATGTCTACATACTCTGCTGGGGAATGTTGAGATCTTCGGGGGACAATCCAACTTCCTTAAGGCTGACTGAGTATAACTCTGCTCGGGGAGAGTATTGCTGACTTGCTGTAGATATTGTGCCTTGTTAGGGCTGATGGGGGACTAACTGCTTGGGAGAGTATTGTTGAATCTTGTCTTACTCTCTGGGGAATTAAGGCATCTCGGTTACATTCTTCAGCCGAACTTACCTTGGTACCTTGGTGGACAGAGCCATTAGATTGCTTAGACAACTCATTACTGCCCCTGTTTCTGATGTTACCTGTAATTAATCCTTTGTTTCGTATGCAAATATTTATGAGTTAGCAATTAGTGTCAAAAGCATATATCAAAATTGAACATTGGACGTTCTTTGCAAAACAAAACAGAAAAAGGAAAAGCAATTGGCAATTTAGCTGAAAAGTGAATTTGTATTGATTTTTGAATTTGCCTGTAAATAGGCGTTTATGTACAAGAAGTTGACGTCCTAGTAAGAGAACGCCGCCGAACAACAGAGTTTATACAATTTTGTACAAAGAAAACAAAACAGCTATGTGAAAAGAGTAATCCCACTGGGTTCCAACTCTGTTATCGCCTTTATATCTTCGAGCGTCTCATCACCTGGCTACTCAGTTGAAGATGAAGCTGACTGATCGATGCCGTCTGAACCTGATTGTTGATACTGGATTCTGGATGCAAGGTGATCCAATGAGACATAGTATTACGCTTTAATCCCTAACTTTTTTCTGGACCGCCCTTTCGGGTTTTCCGTCCACCAGGATACCCATTTTTGCCCAAGCCGCCTTTTCAGGTTTTCGACTTGCCGGGTGTACAGATTTTTTTCATTTCATCCCTCATTTTGCCCGAACCCTTTTGGTTCGCCAGGAAGTCCTAATTTTTGCCTAGGTATGTCAACCTAGCGGGTCTTTTATCATGCGTAGTATCTTTTTACTATGTCTGCATTGGCGGGGTGAGGAAGGTCGTCACCATCCATGGTGGTTAGGATCATGGCTCCTCCTGAGAATACATGTTTAACCACAAATGGCCCTTCGTACGTAGGGGTCCATTTTCCCCTGGGATCACTTTGAGGAAGGATGATGCGCTTGATTACCAGGTCCCCAACTTGATACTCTTGTGGTCTGACTTTCTTGTTAAATGCCCTGATCATCCGTTTTTGGTACGTTTGACCATGACAGATAGCAGTGAGTCTATTTTCGTCAATTAGGTTTAACTGATCAAGTCGAGTCTGGATCCAGTCATCTTTGCTCAGATCTGCATCCTTCATTATCCGGAGAGAGGGTATATGGACTTCAATCGGTAAGACTGCCTCTATGTCGTAGACCAAGGAAAAGGGAGTTGCCCTGGTTGACGTCCTTGCTGAGGTACGGTATCCATGGAGAGCAAACGGTAACATCTCGTGCCAATCTTTATAAGTCACTGTCATCTTCTGCACAATCTTTTTGATATTCTTATTAGCTGCTTCTACAACCCCATTCATCTTCGGTCGGTAAGGAGAAGAGTTGTGGTGTTGTATCTTGAATTGCTCGCAGAGCTCAGTGATCATCTTGTTATTAAGATTGGTGCCGTTATCCGTAATGATCCTTTCCGGGATGCTGTATCGACAGATCAGGTTGTGCCGAATGAACCGTGCCACGACGTTCTTGGTTACTGTAGCGTAGGAAGCTGCTTCAACCCACTTTGTAAAGTAATCAATCGCCACCAGGATGAAGCGATGCCCGTTGGATGTCGTAGGTTTAATCTCGCCGATCATATCAATGCCCCACATTGCAAAAGGCCAAGGTGCTGTCAAGACATTCAGAGGAACTGGAGGAACATGCACCTTATCTGCATAAATCTGGCACTTATGACATGTCCGAGAATGCTGGTAACAGTCGGCTTCCATTGTGGACCAGAAATATCCTGCCCGAAGGATTTTCTTTGCCATAGTGTGTCCACTGGAATGTGTTCCGAAGGTACCTTCATGCAGCTCTGCCATGATCCTTTCTGCTTCAGCTTTATCCACACAACGCAGTAAGGTTGAATCATGGTTTCGCTTATAGAGAATGCCATTGCTGAGGAATAACTTCGCTGCGAACCTTCTCAGAAACTTCTTATCATTGACGGATGCACCTTCAGGGTATTCTTGAGCTTCCAAGTACCTTTTCACCTCATGGTACCAGGGTTTTTCAGTTACTGTCTCAGCCTCGAGATCACAATAATATGCAGGTTCGTCCAGTTTCCAGATAATGATCCGGGGAGCCTCATTGTCCCACTTGACTTTGAACATAGAAGACATTGTAGCCAACACGTCTGCCAACTGATTCTCCTCTCTTGGGAAGTGTTCAAAAGTTATCTCTGTGAAGTGGGGGATCAACGTCAACACACACTCTTTGTAAGGAATAAGGTTTGGGTGTTTCGTATCCCACTCACCTTTGATCTGATTGATCACGAGAGCGGAATCTCCGAAGAAACTCAGAAACTTGATCCTTAAGTCAATCGCAGCTTGAAGACCCATGATGCATGCCTCATACTCCGCCATGTTGTTGGTGCAATTGAAACATAGCCGGGAAGTGAGTGGAGTATGAGTGCCTTGAGGGGATATGATCACGTCGCCGATATTGTTACCCAAAGCGTTGGAGGCTCCGTCAAAGTGCATAGACCATCGGGATCCTTCCTCAGGTCCTTCATCCGGTCCAGGTACTTCACAATCAGTCACTATCATGATGCTCTCGTCTGGAAACTCAAAATTCATTGACTGGTAGTCGTCCACTGCCTGGTGTGCTAAATGGTCTGCCAATACACTTCCCTTGATTGCTTTCTGAGTCGTGTACTGGATGTCGTATTCTGTCAAGATCATCTGCCATCTTGCTATTCTTCCAGACAGAGCAGGCTTTTCGAATATGTACTTTATTGGATCCATTTTTGAAATCAATATAGTAGTGTGAGTCAGCATATACTGTCTCAGCCGGCAAGCAGCCCATACCAAAGCGCAGCAAGTTTTCTCGAGCAGTGAGTATCGGGTCTCACATTCGGTAAACTTTTTGCTAAGGTAATAAATGGCATGCTCTTTTTGGCCAGACTCGTCATGCTGCCCCAGCACACACCCCATTGAGCTGTCAAATACTGTCAGATATAGTATTAGAGGTCTCCCATCAACCGGTGGCATAAGAATGGGTGGTTCTTGGAGATACTCTTTGATTCTGTCGAAAGCGGCCTGACATTCATCGTTCCAATGTACTACCTGATCTTTCTTCAGCAGCTTGAAGATTGGTTCACAGATAGCAGTTAGGTGTGAGATGAATCGGGCAATATAATTCAGACGTCCTAGAAAGCCTCTGACTTCTTTCTCTGTCTTGGGAATTGGCATCTCTTGTATGGCTTTAACCTTGGCAGGGTCTACTTGAATACCTTTGTCGCTCACGACGAAGCCTAGCAACTTTCAGGATCTTACCCCAAAGGTGCACTTGTTCGGGTTCAACCTCAGCTTGTACAATTTCAGACGGTCAAACAGCTTCTGTAAATGGTCAAGGTGTTCCTCCTCAGTTTGGGACCTTGCAATCATATCGTCGACATACACTTCAATCTCATGGTGGATCATTTCATGAAATAAAGCAACCATGGCATGTTGGTAAGTTGCCCCAGCATTTTTCAACCCGAATGGCATGACCTTGTAGCAGAAGGTGCCCCACTGAGTAACAAAGGTAGTCTTTTCCATGTCTTTAGGAGCCATTTTGATCTGATTATAACCTGAAAAACCGTCCATGAAGGAGAACACCTTGTGTTGAGCAGTATTGTCAACCAGAACGTCGATGTGAGGTAGAGGGAAGTCATCCTTAGGGCTCGCCCTGTTCAAATCCCTGTAGTCAACACACATTCGGACCTTGCCATCTTTCTTCGGTACCGGAACCACGTTGGCAACCCACTGAGGGTAAGAAGTCACTGCTAGAAACCCGACATCAAATTGCTTCATAACCTCAGCTTTGATCTTTTCGGACATCTCGGGACGCATACGGCAGACCTTTTGTTTAACCGGAGGGCAGTCTTCCTTGGTAGGCAAGTGATGGACCACAATGTCGGTATCCAACCCAGGCATGTCTTCGTAAGACCAGGCGAAGATCTCCACATAATCATGCAACATCTGAATCAACCGTTGCTTTACGTTGAGCTCTAGATTGGCACCAATCTTGACTTCCTTTCTATCTATCTCAGTACCCAAATTTACCGTTTCCACTGGCTCTTCATGTGGCTGAATGGCCCTCTCTTCCTGGAGTAACAGTCTTGCAAGCTCACCAGGCACTTCGCAATCATCTTCACCTTCGTCTTCGGCTAAGTTGATCGGATTTTCGAAGTCATAACTGGCAGTAGCAGAGTCGTTACCAGTGAGATCCAGAGTGGATTGGAACCTGTATGAGTGAGTGTGTGTAAATATAGTTGTTTTGCAATATATAAAAAAAGAAAGAAAGGGAGCACAAGATTTGAAATGCGAAAAACGTCCAATGTCTTTATTCATGATATATGGAAATGACAAGTAATATGCCCTCACAAATGAAGCCACGGTGCCCCGGGTAAGACACCGGGCCATAAAGTTTCAATTTATTGTTCATTACAAATTAAAAAACAAGGGAATTCATTACTGCGTAACAAAAGTAACAGGTATGTGGTCTTTTGCAGTCCAATTGTTCAGTCCGCCGTCGATCGTCGGGTAGATCCAGCTGTTGAACTCAGATTCTTCCACTTCGTCACCATCCCTGATAGAATTTACTCCATGGTCAGGTAGGGGAGCTGTCACCACATTAGGCTTCTCGGGTGCCTCGAACTGTACCTCTTTAGCATCGATAAGGTCTTGAACCTTATTTCTCAGGGCCCAGCAATCATCAGTAGAATGCCCCGGGCTATCAGAGTGATAAGCACAGCGGGCATTGGGATTATACTTCGGAGATGTGGTGTTCACCACCTTCAGAGCTTCTCTGACGGTCACCAGGTTGGTCGATAGCAGTTGCGGCAAGATCTGCGACAAGGTCATACTAAGCCGAGTATATTCTCTTTTGGGTCTCCCACCCCTTGGTTGGTTAGGTTGCCGAGGAGCGGCAGCAGGCTTTGCAATTACCACCGCATTGACAGCTTGGCGGCGTTCTGGTTTATTCTGCCTTCTAGGCCCATACACAGCACTGGCTTCCTTCTTGAAAGGCTTTTTCTCAGAACTTGAGGACGCACCT
Source organism: Vicia faba (assembly GCA_948472305.1). Taxonomy (NCBI): domain Eukaryota; kingdom Viridiplantae; phylum Streptophyta; class Magnoliopsida; order Fabales; family Fabaceae; genus Vicia; species Vicia faba. Next base: position 173,577,514 of record OX451737.1, read on the forward strand.
TTCTGTATCTTTCCTGATTTCAAACCAGCCTCTATCCTTTCCCCAGTCAGAATGAGATCTGTAAACCCTGCAGACAAATTGCCAATGAGATGATTAAAGAACGGCCCAGATAGGGTCCCCAAGAACATGTCCACAAGTTCACGGTCGGTTAATGGTGGCTGCACCCTGCCAGCCAGATCCCTCCACTTCTGTGCATACTCTTTAAAACCTTCTCCCGATCCTAGCGACATACCCTGGAGTTGGGTACGTGTAGGAGCGAGGTCAGCATTATATTGATACTGCTTGTAAAAAGCAGTAGCCAAGTCCTCCCAGTTACGAACCTTGGTTCCATCCAGCTGATAGAACCATTCGAGATGAGTCCCTGAAAGACTCTCCTGGAAGAAATGGATCCACAAGTTCTTGTCCACAGTATACGGCTGGATCTTCCGCACATAAGATCTGAGATGTAGCTTAGGGCAGGACGCCCAGTCATACTTTGCGAAAGATGGTGCTTTGAACTTGTGCGGGATTATCACACCAGAAGATAGACCCAAGTCTCCGAAATCCAAACCAGGCACTTGTTGAATTTCCATGGCATTCAGGTGATCCTCTAACTGCTTGTACTTGTCTTCAGTTGGAGGATACTGCTCCTCATTGAAATCAGTCTCGTTGTCAGAGGCCACCGGACTAGGAACCCTTCCCCCTTGGGGACTGCCTTTCCCCACAGAAGAACCAGCTTGATCAACCTCATTCTGTAGTGTGTTACCAAACCTCCGGCCAGTGTTGAATATTACAGTTCTCTTCTTCTTCTTCTTGACCAGCAGAGCCTTCAATTCCTCCTGACCTTGGGCTAAACTCATGATCAGCTCTTGGAACTGGGTGTTCTGAGCCTGGAGGGCCTTGATGGATTGCTCAGTAGAAGATTCAGGATCCATGATGGCGAGCTGAAATAAACAGCGAAGAAGATTAAACCACCTGTAAAAAAGAGTACCTGCTATGCACATGATGCATGATATGTGTTTATGCAATGCATTCAAGGGTTCGAAAGTTCAAATTTGTTGTAGACAAAAAGGAACACACGTTATCATTAAGAAATAATTGTTCAGTACATTGTAACACGCCGTTTATATTTAAATGTCATTTCATTAATTATTTTCCAAAACTATTAAATTATATCTATTTTGAGAAATATATTCAATTGATATCGATTAAAATATTAATTGGGTAATATGAAATAAAAATATTTATTATGTCGAAATATTATTTTGAATAATATTAATTTGGTGTGTAGTAATATTTGACTTTGTTTGATTAATTGACATGATTAGGTTTATATAGAATAAATATTATTTAGTGTAATATTGTTTTAATAGAGTTATATATTATAATTTGAATTAAATAATTGTTGGGGCCAAATTATAATTTTAGAAAGATAGAGGGAGGAAAGTTAGTAGTAGAAAGATAGTTTTATAAAATAGAAAAGTAGAGTTAGTAAGAGTAGTTGGTAAGAAGAGAAAGAAGAAAGAAAAGAGAGAAGAAGAAGAGAAGAGAAGGAGAAGGCTAGGGTTTGTTCTACAAAATCATCATCTTGTTCCAAGAAAATCAACACTAGAGGTAAGGGTTTGAATTCCACTAATTATTTAGTGTGTGATTTTATAGTTTTGATTTTGGAATAAATTAGGGGTTTAGGGTATTAGTTTCACTACTATGTTATGATGAAAAAAAAAATTGGTAGATTGATGAAATTGAGAGATGATTTAGGACCCAATATGATTGGATAATGCATATATAAGTACCTTAGTAGTTTTCTTTACAAAAGTTCTAGTTTTTCTGTTGCTGTAACGGCATTCTTAAAACAATACTTAGTAAGTAGTAGTACTTTGAAAACATGAATGGCATTACATATCACTGTAGCGTAATACTTAAGGCATGTGAGTGCTTGCTGTAATATTAACCAAGTAGCTTAAAAGTATTGTTTGGTAATACCATAGCAAAAGATACCATAGCGCAAAGAATGTAACATGAGGAAGTAGCATTTCCAACATTTTCTTGTTCCTGTAGCATGAATAGCGCTTGCCTTGTTTCTATAGCACTAACATAAATGATTTCAAGAAGTAACATTAAGAAGTATTATGATAATTAATATTAGAAACATTATGATAATTAATATTAGAAATATTATGATAATTAATATTAGAAACATTATGATAATTAATATTAGAAACATTTAGCCGACTTAATTCCGAACCCGTTGATGTGCCGATTACCCGATTTCGGTAATTTCGGCGACGGAGCTACTTTCTCCGATTTGCACGAAAATTGACGTGCTAGCATAATTCGACGTGTAGATTAACGTAGTGAAGTTCGTTTTGCAAAATTTCGACTTTTTAAGAATCGACCCGATTTTAGTACGAAATGAAATAAATTGAGTTTAATCCCGAATTTAACCGTTCGAGTTACATTCCGGTGACTCGATCGCGATGAGTAACATTGAGAGTAATGCCGGTTCATGGATGATGACTTTATGTTGAAATATACTTTCCGATTTGGAATTGTTTGATAGTTGATGGTTTATGTTTTGGTTGAGTAAGTAACTCGTTTGTATACATTTTACTTGACGTTGTGATTGTTAAATTATATGTATGCATGTATGTACAATAGTTGATGTTCCATTGGTTGGATTTGATGGTATGTGTATGTTAAGATTATTGTGGATCTTAATTGCATACATTGGTTATATTGTACATTGCATGGCATGGTTGGTCTTGAAACAGAGACGGTGAAACTGTGGGTTCACATGATTTTATAGACGGTGACCCTAGTGTGGGAATAGATGTAGTGACCTTGATCCGGAAGGGAAACATAGGTGGTGGAACATTGGGTCCACAATATCTAGACGGTGACCCTATTGTGGGAAAAGACGTAGTGACCTTGATCCGGAAGGGAAACATAGGTGGTGGAACCTTGGGTCCACGAGTCGGTACCGCATTCGCATACGTTGAGTCGTGTTGTGAGTCACATGCATAATTGTGCATGTTATGTATGTGTGTTGATGTGTTTGATTATGTGCCAATGTTGTTGTTGTTTGAATTATGGTTATGTGCCAAGGATGTGAGTATTCGGATAATCGGTTTACATGGTTAATGCGTTGGAAATGGATTCCTTGAGTAAGGATACTATAGGTGATAAAATGAACATGATCATTATGTATTGCTTTATTCATTGCCATTTCATTTACTTAAAATTACATGTTATATGATTATTGGAATTCTTACCCTTCTGTTGGAAAATGCTTTTGATGGCATTGTTCAGGTACCGAGGACGGTAGCGCGAGGCGCTAGTTAACGGATGCATTGGATTGCAATCTGTTTTATTTTGATTAGAGTCGAGTCGATGCTCTGGTAGTAACACATGGGGGGAGAATTTATTTAGTGTCGAACTCGATTATTTTGTATTTGGATTATGATGTATATAATCCTTATTCGTGTATATGATGTTTTGTATATGTGAGACTTGATAACATATGCTTATGTGAACTATGATGGCTTGATGCCTTGAATTATGTTTTGATTCCTCCATAAATGTAGATGATGTGAAATTATGAAACTCCGTTGTGTTTGCACGAGAGAATGAAGTAAATATTTATTGTATGTTTGTTTTGTGTTGGAATGCTTATACTTTCAAACATACCCTGTCCGTTTTTCTTTAAAACTTTGGATTGTGATGTGTGTTGTGGCATCCCTTCCGTGCAAATTTATTTCTCTGATTTTAATCTTTACTATTAATTGGGGTATTTAGAAGGGGTGTTACAATAGTGGTATCAGAGCATAGTCGGTCGGTTGTCAGGTCTTATTTTGTTAAGCCCTTGTATTTGATTGTGTGGCTAATGCGATCAATACTTTGTGTTGTAGAGAGAAGATGGCCGGTAGAAGGAATGATGATGCTTTAGCTGAGGCATTGAGGTTGCTTGCGGGGTCAATAAATCAGATGCCGCAAACGACTCAAGCGCCACATGATGGTACTGAAGATGCTTTCCGTGCTCTTGGGAAGTTCCAAAAGAACAACCCGCCTACTTTCAAGGGAGAGCATGCTCCGGTGGAAGCTCAAGAATGGTTAAAAGCAATTGAGAAAATCTTTCGTGTGATGAATTGCACCGACGCTCAGAAAGTGCAATTCGGAACACACATGCTGATTAAAGAGGCCGAAGACTGGTGGATCAACGCTAGTCAGAGGTATGAGGAGGAGCAGGTTGTGGTGACTTGGGAAATTTTCCGAGATGCATTCTTGGAGAATTATTTTCCGGAGGATGTTCGTGGTAAAAAGGAAGTTGAATTCCTGGAATTGAAACAAGGTAGTGGTTCAGTAGTTGACTATGCGGCTAAATTTCAAGATTTGATCAAATACTGTCCTCACTACAACACTGTTAATGCTGAGAGGTCGAAGTGCCTTAAGTTTGTTAATGGTTTGAGGCCGGACATAAAGAAGGCGATTGGGTATCAACAGATTACAAGATTCTCTGAGTTGGTTAATAAGAGTCGTATCTACGACGAAGACAGTCGGGATAGCACTGCTTATTACAAGAGCTTGAGTGAGAAAAGAGGTAAGGGACAGATGCGTCCTAAGCCTTATGATGGAAGAGGAAAGAGACCCATAAGTAGTGGAAAGAGTCCGAGTGGGGGAGTGACTACTCCAATCAAATGTTTTAAATGTGGTAAAGAGGGACATCGTGCTATGGAATGTCGCCAGGGGATAGTTAAGTGTTTCAAGTGTGACAGGGTGGGTCACAAAGCAGTGGATTGTAGAGTTGGTGTGAGTGTAACTTGCTTTAATTGTGGTGAGCGAGGCCACATAAGTACCAAATGTCCAAAGCCAAAGAAAGAAGTTGGAAAAGTATTCGCTTTATCTGGAGCAGAGACTTCTGCTGAGGAACGTCTAATCAAAGGTACATGCTTTATCTCTAATGTGTCTTTGGTTGCTATTATTGATACGGGTGCGACACATTCGTTTATTGCTTTAGATTGTGCCAAGAGATTGGGCCTTGTCTTTTCTACTTTGGATCGAAGTATGGAGGTAGATACACCTGCGATGGGTTCAGTTTCTACTTCAGTTGTTTGTTTGAAGTGTCCTTTGCGCATGTGTGGAAGAGATTTCGAAGTTGATCTTGTGTGTCTTCCTTTGCATCAGATAGATGTGATTCTGGGTATGGACTGGTTGAAAGCCAACCATGTCTATATCAACTGTTTTACTAAGGCTGTTCTTTTTCTCGAGTCCGAGAAAGATGGTGTGGTTTTCTTGTCTACACAGCAAGTTGAGAAGAGTGTGAAGAATGGAGATGGGTTGTTTATGCTTATAGCGAGTATGGTTTTGGAAGATGGTAGAGTAAGAAAGGATTATCCTGTGGTATGCGAATTTCCTGAAGTGTTTCCTGAAGAGATTACGGATTTACCTCCTGAGCGTGAGGTAGAGTTTTCCATCGACTTAATTCCTGGTACTAGTCCTGTTTCAATGGCTCCTTATAGGATGTCACCGTCGGAACTAGTGGAACTGAAGAGTCAGCTGGAAGAGTTGCTTGACAAAAGGTTTATTCTTCCTAGTGTGAGCCCGTGGGGTGCTCCAGTTTTACTTGTGAAGAAGAAAGAAGGAACAATGAGACTTTGTGTGGATTATAGGCAGCTAAACAAAGTGACCATTAAGAACAAGTATCCTTTGCCAAGGATTGATGATTTAATGGATCAGCTGGTGGGTGCATGTGTGTTTAGCAAGATTGACTTGAGGTCAGGCTATCATCAGATTCGCGTGAAAGCTGGTGATATTCAGAAAACTGCGTTCAGAACTCGTTATGGACACTATGAGTATTCGGTGATGCCTTTTGGTGTTACGAATGCACCTGGTGTGTTCATGGAGTATATGAACAGAATCTTTCATGAGTTTCTGGATAAGTTTGTGGTGGTGTTCATCGATGACATTTTGATTTATTCCAAGAGTGAAGCAGAGCATGCCGAACACTTGGGAATTGTTTTGTCAATTCTGAAGGAAAATCATTTGTTTGCTAAACTTTCGAAGTGCGAATTCTGGTTAGAACAAGTGAGTTTCCTTGGTCACGTGATATCTCGTGGAGGTATTGCTGTGGATCCTTCGAAGATAGAAGCCGTGTCAGAATGGGAATCTCCAAAGTCAGTTTTTGAGATTCGAAGCTTTCTTGGTTTAGCGGGTTATTACCGTAAGTTCATTGAAGGCTTTTCTAAGCTAGCTTTACCGTTGACACAATTGACTAGGAAGAGTCAAGCGTTCGTGTGGACTCCGCAGTGTGAAGATAGTTTCCAAGAGTTGAAGAGAAGGTTGACAACTGCGCCAGTTTTGATTTTGCCTAAACCATCTGAACCGTTTACGGTCTATTGCGATGCTTCTTTGATGGGTTTAGGAGGTGTGTTAATGCAAGATGGGCAGGTTGTGGCGTATGCTTCGAGGCAACTCAAGGTGCATGAGAGGAATTATCCAACTCATGACTTGGAGTTGGCAGCGGTGGTTTTTGTGTTAAAGATTTGGAGGCATTATTTGTTTGGGTCGAGATTCGACGTCTTTAGCGATCATAAGAGTTTGAAATATCTGTTTGATCAAAAAGAGTTGAATATGAGGCAAAGAAGGTGGCTAGAGTTTCTTAAAGATTATGACTTCAGTTTGAATTACCATCCTGGTAAGGCAAACGTGGTTGCAGATGCTCTGAGCAGGAAGTCTTTACACATGTCTATGTTAATGGTTAAATAATGGGAATTGTTGGAGCAATTTCGAGATTTGAGTTTGGTGTGTGAAGAGACTTATTTTGGCGTGAAGCTTGGTATGATGAAGCTTACTAGTGGTGTCTTGGAAGAGATTAGAGATGGGCAAAAGTCAGATTTGGTTTTGGTTGACAAGTTTACTTTGGTGAATCAAGGTCAAGGTGGAGAGTTCATAATTGATGAGAATGGAATTTTGAGATGTCATGATAGAGTTTGCGTTCCCGATGTGGGGGATGTGAAAAAGAGGATTCTTGAGGAAGGTCATAGAAGTGGGTTAAGTATTCACCCTGGTGCTAAGAAGATGTATCAAGATTTAAAGAAGCTGTTTTGGTGGCCTTGTATGAAGAAAGAAATTGATGAGTTTGTGTATGCTTGTTTGGTTTGCCAAAAGTCTAAGATTGAACATCAGAAGCCTTCGGGTTTGTTGCAACCGTTGTCTATTCCCGAGTGGAAGTGGGATAGTATCTCGATGGATTTTGTTTCTGGTTTGCCGAGGACTCCGAGTAACCATGAGGCCATTTGGGTCATAGTGGATAGATTGACTAAATCTGTACACTTTATTCCGATTAGGATGGATTACGCCATGGAGAAGCTTGCTAAGTTGTATATAGAGCGGATTGTTTGTTTACATGGTATTCCTACATGTATTGTTTCAGATAGAGATCCGCGTTTCACTTCGAGATTTTGGGAAGGTTTACAAAGAGCCTTGGGTACTAAGCTGAGATTGAGTTCCGCTTATCATCCTCAGACGGATGGTCAAACGGAGAGAACAATTCAGTCACTTGAGGATTTGTTGCGTGCTTGTGTCTTGGATCAAGGAGGTTCATGGGAGAGTCATTTGCCTTTGATTGAGTTTACTTATAATAATAGTTTTCATTCTAGCATTGGCATGGCTCCTTTCGAGGCATTGTATGGAAGACGGTGTAGGACACCTTTGTGTTGGTACGAGACGGGAGAAAGTGCTATAGTTGGTCCGGAATTGGTTCAAGAGACCACAGATAAGATCAGATTGATAAGAGAGAAGATGAAAGTGTCTCAGAATCGCCAAAAGAGTTACTATGACAAGAGGAGGAAACCTCTTGAGTTCAAGAAGGATGAACATGTGTTTTTGAAGGTGAATCCAACTACGGGTGTTGGAAGGGCGCTTAAATCGCGGAAGTTAACACCTCGGTTTATTGGTCCTTATCAGATTTCAGAGCGGATTGGAAGTATGGCTTATCGGATTGCATTGCCGCCATCACTTTCAAATTTTCATGATGTGTTTCACGTTTCGCAATTACGAAAGTATATTGCGGATCCGTCTCATGTTATTCAAGCGGATGATTTGGAAGTAAGAGACAATTTGACGGTTGAGGTTTTACCGGTGAGGATTGAAGATAGAAAGGTGAAACAACTAAGAGGAAGAGAGATTGCTTTGGTTAAAGTTGCATGGGGTGGTTCGGCGAATGGTAATGTGACGTGGGAGCTTGAAAGTCGGATGCGGGATTCCTATCCCGAATTGTTCGTTTAGAGGTAATTTTCGTGGCCGAAAATCTTTTAAGTGGGGGAGAGTTGTAACACGCCGTTTATATTTAAATGTCATTTCATTAATTATTTTCCAAAACTATTAAATTATATCTATTTTGAGAAATATATTCAATTGATATCGATTAAAATATTAATTGGGTAATATGAAATAAAAATATTTATTATGTCGAAATATTATTTTGAATAATATTAATTTGGTGTGTAGTAATATTTGACTTTGTTTGATTAATTGACATGATTAGGTTTATATAGAATAAATATTATTTAGTGTAATATTGTTTTAATAGAGTTATATATTATAATTTGAATTAAATAATTGTTGGGGCCAAATTATAATTTTAGAAAGATAGAGGGAGGAAAGTTAGTAGTAGAAAGATAGTTTTATAAAATAGAAAAGTAGAGTTAGTAAGAGTAGTTGGTAAGAAGAGAAAGAAGAAAGAAAAGAGAGAAGAAGAAGAGAAGAGAAGGAGAAGGCTAGGGTTTGTTCTACAAAATCATCATCTTGTTCCAAGAAAATCAACACTAGAGGTAAGGGTTTGACTTCCACTAATTATTTAGTGTGTGATTTTATAGTTTTGATTTTGGAATAAATTAGGGGTTTAGGGTATTAGTTTCACTACTATGTTATGATGAAAAAAAAAATTGGTAGATTGATGAAATTGAGAGATGATTTAGGACCCAATATGATTGGATAATGCATATATAAGTACCTTAGTAGTTTTCTTTACAAAAGTTCTAGTTTTTCTGTTGCTGTAACGGCATTCTTAAAACAATACTTAGTAAGTAGTAGTACTTTGAAAACATGAATGGCATTACATATCACTGTAGCGTAATACTTAAGGCATGTGAGTGCTTGCTGTAATATTAACCAAGTAGCTTAAAAGTATTGTTTGGTAATACCATAGCAAAAGATACCATAGCGCAAAGAATGTAACATGAGGAAGTAGCATTTCCAACATTTTCTTGTTCCTGTAGCATGAATAGCGCTTGCCTTGTTTCTATAGCACTAACATAAATGATTTCAAGAAGTAACATTAAGAAGTATTATGATAATTAATATTAGAAACATTATGATAATTAATATTAGAAATATTATGATAATTAATATTAGAAACATTATGATAATTAATATTAGAAATATTATGATAATTAATGTTAGAAACATTTAGCCGACTTAATTCCGAACCCGTTGATGTGCCGATTACCCGATTTCGGTAATTTCGGCGACGGAGCTACTTTCTCCGATTTGCACGAAAATTGACGTGCTAGCATAATTCGACGTGTAGATTAACGTAGTGAAGTTCGTTTTGCAAAATTTCGACTTTTTAAGAATCGACCCGATTTTAGTACGAAATGAAATAAATTGAGTTTAATCCCGAATTTAACCGTTCGAGTTACATTCCGGTGACTCGATCGCGATGAGTAACATTGAGAGTAATGCCGGTTCATGGATGATGACTTTATGTTGAAATATACTTTCCGATTTGGAATTGTTTGATAGTTGATGGTTTATGTTTTGGTTGAGTAAGTAACTCGTTTGTATACATTTTACTTGACGTTGTGATTGTTAAATTATATGTATGCATGTATGTACAATAGTTGATGTTCCATTGGTTGGATTTGATGGTATGTGTATGTTAAGATTATTGTGGATCTTAATTGCATACATTGGTTATATTGTACATTGCATGGCATGGTTGGTCTTGAAACAGAGACGGTGAAACTGTGGGTTCACATGATTTTATAGACGGTGACCCTAGTGTGGGAATAGACGTAGTGACCTTGATCCGGAAGGGAAACATAGGTGGTGGAACATTGGGTCCACAATATCTAGACGGTGACCCTATTGTGGGAAAAGACGTAGTGACCTTGATCCGGAAGGGAAACATAGGTGGTGGAACCTTGGGTCCACGAGTCGGTACCGCATTCGCATACGTTGAGTCGTGTTGTGAGTCACATGCATAATTGTGCATGTTATGTATGTGTGTTGATGTGTTTGATTATGTGCCAATGTTGTTGTTGTTTGAATTATGGTTATGTGCCAAGGATGTGAGTATTCGGATAATCGGTTTACATGGTTAATGCGTTGGAAATGGATTCCTTGAGTAAGGATACTATAGGTGATAAAATGAACATGATCATTATGTATTGCTTTATTCATTGCCATTTCATTTACTTAAAATTACATGTTATATGATTATTGGAATTCTTACCCTTCTGTTGGAAAATGCTTTTGATGGCATTGTTCAGGTACCGAGGACGGTAGCGCGAGGCGCTAGTTAACGGATGCATTGGATTGCAATCTGTTTTATTTTGATTAGAGTCGAGTCGATGCTCTGGTAGTAACACATGGGGGGAGAATTTATTTAGTGTCGAACTCGATTATTTTGTATTTGGATTATGATGTATATAATCCTTATTCGTGTATATGATGTTTTGTATATGTGAGACTTGATAACATATGCTTATGTGAACTATGATGGCTTGATGCCTTGAATTATGTTTTGATTCCTCCATAAATGGAGATGATGTGAAATTATGAAACTCCGTTGCGTTTGCACGAGAGAATGAAGTAAATATTTATTGTATGTTTGTTTTGTGTTGGAATGCTTATACTTTCAAACATACCCTGTCCGTTTTTCTTTAAAACTTTGGATTGTGATGTGTGTTGTGGCATCCCTTCCGTGCAAATTTATTTCTCTGATTTTAATCTTTACTATTAATTGGGGTATTTAGAAGGGGTGTTACATACATCAAGGCCTCATGGGCAAAACATTGCACAAGTAAATCAATCCCAGAAGACATTGCGCATCCTTTTTGGAGCAATGTAAGTGTTGAGAGTCTTTTCCTCGTGCAGTATGCGGGTGAGCTCCAAGACCTTCTTCTCACTAGCATGTAGACTGGACTCAAGAGAATTTTGTTCTTCCTTAAGCTGGATCCAGCTCTTCTGCATTTCTTCCCAGGACGTAGGCATGTCAGGATGTTGAATGGTGTAGGACACCTGTCCTTCCAACACTGGCTCTTTGATCACAGGGAGAACATGAGGATATGGCATCACTAACTTCTGGGAGCGGGCTCGTACCCACTTGAGATAAGGCTCCAACGGAATGGAGTTCCTATGCCCCAGTGTCTTGCTGTCTACCTTGCTGGGCATCCTCCAAGCTCTGATAAATCTCTGGCGAAGTCCTTGTGCATCGTTGTCGAAGTCAAAAACTATGTCAGGAATTAACATGTCATGGGGGCCATCCCTCCGAGCATATCCAAACTGTCTCAAGCCAGACACGGGTTGTAAGTAATACCTCCTCCGATTCCAAGTAAAGGAACATTAGGAAACTCCCCGCAACGATCAATAATAGTGACATCTTCTCTGGACCGAGAACACCAATGTATATCAGCATGTGTAAGAATCATTAATCGTTGTGACCATCTCAAACCCCGCTCATTCTTCAAAACTGATTGCGGAAGGTGCGAAATAAACTACCTTCCCAGGAGAGGAGTGCAGCACATAAGAACATCTCTTTTTCTCATGGTTCGAGTGTAACATGAGTGAAGGATGTCCCCAAGCAACGTAGGTATAGGATTCCTGGACATGAAGATCTTGACAGCACTGATATCTATAAGCTGATCAGGATTCGGGAACAAAACCAATCCATAGACAAGGAGGGCCACAACTTTTTCAAAGGCTTGCAGGTCAAGGGAGTTCCAACATTCTTGGGCCTTCTCAAACAGAAACCTGGCCAAGAACCCTTTGATACCACTTCTAACTTCCCAATGTCCCTTGATGTCAGATGGTTGTAGGCATAATGCTTTAGCAATCTCTTCAAGTTGGGGTTCCCTTTCCGTACCGTTGTAGGGTAGTTGACTAAGGATAGGGATCTTCAGAAGCCGGGAGAACTCTTCCAATGTAGGCACCAGTTGATAATCCAGGAAAGTAAAACAGTGGTGCAGAGGGTAAAAGAATTGGAAAAGGACCTTTATCATATCTTCCTCAATGTTGGTGTTGACTAAGCTGATGAGTCTTCCATGTTTCTCACTGAAAGAAGAGCTCTCGGGAATCCTGGATATAAGTTCCTTAAGCTGAGGAGGGATCCTTACAAGGCTGATCTGAATTGTCTTTCTGCGGATAGTTTCCATGTCCTACAAAACAAGAACAAAGATGAAGATTCGAACCCCTGAAATGGTTAGTCAATGCATATGATGCTGTATGATGTTATGATGTTATGATTAAACACACCACAAGTATTCACAAAAAGCAAACATGGTAAGGCACACAAGTCACACCACAGCCCTTAGAGTTTAGGCCAGCATGGGGTCTAGGTATTACCCTCTTGAGGTTGGTGGGCTCAAAACCTGTCCTATCAGAAGTAACCGGGTTCTAAGGGTCCCAATATCACTGGATTGTTTTCTGTGTCCATCGTTTCAATTTAGCCACTGAACTGGCGACCAAAATATTCCAAGAAAACAACCCTCAACTGAGTGTAGTATCGAGTATCAACCAACCTCGGACTGCACCAAAGTCAGTTATCTCACTACCCTAAAGAGGCCAAGATGGTTCAATTAAGGTTCCTAAGGTCAGTTGATGCTTCACGACACCACGCGGCGGCCCCGTACTCTCCTTGACTGGACTCAAGGGTTACCGGTACTCACCAAAGTGCCACATCAACGTAGCAGACTGCTTCAACCGTGTCGGTATACCCCGCACAGTTCCTTCACAGTCTTGTTGCTACTTTCTAAGAAGGTATTCCCCAGATCTAGGTTAGGATCTATAGAACTCCCAAGACAGTACCCACAATAATAAAGCAAACAATTCAGACAATTGAAAACACAAGTGATCTTAGTCCTAAGGTACACCTCACTTTTATAGTATCCCCAGCAGAGTCGCCAATCCTGTGATCGGTGGATTTAGAACTGACTGTTTAACGCTGGTTCGCGAAATGTCGCGGAAGCAAGAGTCGCCACCGTCTTTTATTTTCTCCAACATGGACAGGACAAAAGCACAGCAAAATTCCTTATGAGATTGTTTCTCGGTTCGGGAGGTAGATTTATAGAAAGGGAAGGTGTTAGCACCCTTTCTATCCATGGTTATCCATGGGCTCTTAGATACTTGCTCTTTATGTTTTCAAAATGTTTGCTTTTCTTGTGTTTGTGGGTTTGAAAAAGTTTCTTTGAAAGATTTCTGAATAACTCTTGTATCAGTCCTCAAGAGTGTTTGAAAAATTGTTTTGAAAGCTTTTTGAAAGTGTCAGTGTGAAAAGGTTTTTGATTTGTTTTTGAATAGAGCAAGTATCCATGAGTCATCTACCTACCCTAAGGAATTAGGCTGTGTAAATGTCCTTAAGGTAGTGCCATCCCACCATTGAGAGGTAGGTAGCACCACCGTTTGAGGTGTTCGGGTCAATTCGAGTGTAGGGACAGTGTGGTCACCGAAGCAACAGCAGGACACCTTAGAAGCTACCCTTATGTCCTTGATCCTTTTTTAATCCGAGGCAACCGTTCAGAGGCAACTGTTCCGAGGCAACTGGATCATGGACATAAGGACTTACTAAAACGTCCTATACTTGACGACCACGTTTCGAAGGCAACAGGTGAGGCGTACCCTAGAAGTGGTGTGTGAATTTGTGTGTTGTTTTCATGTTAATATTTATCTTTGACCAGAGCATTGTGAGCTACGCTTGTTTTTTAATTAACCATACATTCTTTCATGCAATTTAGAATTTAGGAGTGCGGAAAGTAAAAGACGGAAATATAAAACTACGCTATTACAAGGCGCGGGTCTATACATCGCCAAAGTACAAAGACCCGTTTGATAAAAATGCGGAAAGTAAAAAGACCTAATTACTATTACATCCAGAAAGCAGTTACATAATATTCGATAAGAAAATAAATGCGCGAAAAGAATAAAAATTAAACGTCCGAGGGTTTTGACCCTTTGCTTGAAATTAAATTAAATTAAAGTCTAATTATTATTTAATTAAAAAAAAGAAATTGTTTTTTATGTTTTTGTATTTAATGAAAATAAGAAAATTAAAATTAGAAGGAAACCCTAGATCTAGATTATTTTTAGTTATTTAAAGAAAATATTAAAGTTAACCTAATTTACTAGTTAATTAATTAATTTACATGTTTATTTACAAAAATAATAATAATAATAATGAAGGTCAATAATAATAAAAAAAATAAATCAAAACCTAATTCTATAGAATTTTATTTATTAAAGAAAAAGATTGAATTAAAACCTAAATTAACTAAATTAATTATTAACATTTGTTACAAAAATAAATTAATGAGTGAAAATAATAATTAAATATATTTTACATTTTTTTGATTTTCTGTTTTTATTATGAAAGGAAAATTATTTTAATGAATTAAATAAAAATAACTAAAGCAAATAAAAGAATTAAAAAGAAAATAAAATTATTTTAAATATACAAACAGAGGGGGGTGTCTGGCCCATGTGGAGGTGTTGTTAGAAGAATCTTGGCCCATTAGACAAAGCCTGTTTGAATTTTCTGATCATGCGTATGAGGCTTGACTGAGGTACACCCTGGATTCCATCTTCTGACCATTGGATTGGGCATCATGGCCATCTGGCAAGCTGTGCGTGAGGCTCATGGTAGGGATATGGAATGAGTGCTGCATGTGAATACATTGAAACAAAAATTAAGAATTATGTGGGGGGACCTGGGAATCGAACCCAGGTCCCTATACCTGCAAGACACCTCATCAACCAACTGAGCCAGGCAACGCGCTTGTTATATGGATAGACAAAAAATATAATATACAAAAAAAACAATGGTCAGTGGTATAAGACAAAAGCGCGCCAGATATTTGAATCTCCCAGTAACGTCAAGCCACGTCCATCTTCTTCCTTGTTTTCCCTGCAATTATAAAACAAATAGCGGGGTTTTTAAACCCCCACTAAGCATAGCCACGAAAAATAGCGAATAGAAAAGGAGGAAATATAAAAAATGCGCGAGGGTATCATTGAATCAGGCTTGCTGCAACGAGTTCACCCATGTAGGTTTGGTGATCCAATTTTACAGTATGTGGAAACCCCTAATATTGAAACTCTGAAACCCTAATGTCCTTCTATGGTAAATTCCGTTTCAAGCATCTTTAGAACAATTAAACTATACCAAACGCTTCAGGAAGGTGTTAATAGCATAAATCAATAATCAAAACACATGAATGATGCGTGGAAATTAAAAATCGATTATGGAAATGTTTGTGACAAACGTGACTCAGTTCTACCATTTCTTGGAGTATGAAAGCTTGTTCTTGATTGCAATCGACTCCTGGAAGGTTCAGCAACGTGTTAGAATGCTTTTTATGCTTTGAAACGTGCTCCAACTATGAAATCAGATTCAAGCTTTTTGTTGAAATTTTGCAATTTGGTTATGGAGCATGAGCAGTTTTTTCGTGTCTTGTAGAATAGGGTTGAGTTGTGCATAAGTATGTGAACGAATTTAGGTCAAGAAACAAGCCCATAAGTCCATGAATTGATGTTTTGAATCTTTGATTTTCATCATATATTTTTCAATCTTTTTTCATTGAAATCTTTGCCAATCATGGATGATTTTCCTTTTTTGGATGTGAAACGACCTAGCCAGCTTACCCTAGTATGATTTGCTGCACAAAAAGATTTGAAAAAGCATTATTTGATATTTACTCATAATTAAATCTAATTAAATGAATTAATAAGAATAAAAATTCAATTAATTAATTAAAAATAATAAAATAAATACCTTTGAGCTCAATGGGTCGTGCATAGGCTTTGGGTAATGATTCAAGGAAGAATTTGAGGCCCATTAGCAATTTTGAAGTGTTTTAGGCAAAGTTGACTTTTCAAAATTCCCAAAAATTTCCCAACTTCTCCAATGCATATCTTGCTCAATTTTGAAGCTGTGATCATGTTCTTGGACATTTTGGAAAGGTCTTGAAGTCCTCTAACCAATGCCTTTGGTCCCATGTCATTTTGATTTACCAATCTCAAGTTATGGTCTTTGACTTAAAGTGCCTTTCTGTTGACTTTTGAAAATGACCTATAATGTTGAGATTGATAACTTTTTGTGAGAGCATTTCTTGGACTTGAAGTGTGAAGATGAGTTGTAGGAAATGTCATCCCCTTCAAAATGAGCATTAGATGGAATTTTTCTGATAAACCATGAAGAAGTTATGCCTTGGTCAATTTGCAGTTGACTTTTCAATTGTCCAAAAATAGAAACTTTTGCATCTTGAGACTTTTTAAGCCATGCTTTGAGAATCATGATCAATAATTGATCAAATGATGTTTGTGGCTTCAAAATAAGATGTTGACCAAAAATTTTGTCTTTTGACTGTCAAATGACCATTTTGCCCCTGCAGTTGATTGTGAAGTAATTAGGGTTTTTGACTGTGCAATTTGATGCTGTGAGTCTTGAAACTTGACATATGGATGCTTGACAATGTATATAGGCATATGGGACTTGATTGGACCCTTGAAAACCTCAATTTCTTTGCCAGAACCAAAACCCTAATTTTGACTGTGTTAGGAGGCAATTGGACTGTGCAACCCTTGAGAGATTTTGAAGCTTGATCTTGCCAAATCTTGAAGAATATGGGAGGGCAAATTTTGGGGTACAACAGGTGGAAATAGAACTGACTGTTTTGGAATGCTGGTTCGCGTTTGCGTTTCGCAAAATGTCGCGGTAAGCAAGAGTCGCCACCGTCTTTTATTTTCTCCAACAAGGAAAGGACAAAAGCACAGCAAAATTCCTTTTCGAGATATTTTTCGGGTTCGGGAGGTAGATTATAGAAAGGGAAGGTGTTAGCACCCTTTCTATCTGTGGTTATCCACGGGCTCTTAGGTACTTGCTCACTATGTTTTCAAAAAGTTTTGCTTTTCTTGTGTTTGTGGGTTTTGAAAAGTTTTTGTTTGAAAACTTCGATTTAACTCTTGTATCTGTCCTCAAGAGTGTATGAAGTGTTGTTTGAAAACTTTTGTCAGAAAAGTGTAGGTGCAAAAAGTATTTTTGTTTTGAAAGAGCAAGTATCTAAGAACCTATACCTACTCAAAAGAAATTAAGTTGTGTAAAGGTCCTTTAGACAGTACCATCCCACTATTGAGAAGTAGGTAGCACCGTCGTTGGAGTTTTCGGGTCAATTCGATTATAGGGACATGTGTGGTCACTAAAGCAATGGTAGGACGCCTTAGAGGTAACCCTAATGTCTTAGATAATTTTTTATCGAGGCAACCGTTTCGAGGCAACTTTGATCTTTAGACAGGAGGGCGACCTCTAAAACACCCTATACTCAATGACCACGTCGAGGCAACCAAGTGAGGCGTACCCTAGGAGTGGCGTGTGCGAGTGTGTCAGGTTTCAGTTATGTTATCTTTGTACATGTTATGGTGAACTACGATTGATTTTAATTTAAGAGAGATCTTGTCATGCATAGCCTAGTTAGCATACATCTAGCAGTTAATAGTTTGCGGAAAATAAAACTAAACTATTACAAGGCGTCGGGTATTTACATCGCCAAAAACAAACCCTTGAAAAAAAAAGTAAATGCGGAAAATAAATAAAAGTGATAAAAAAGAGTCCTAATTAAGCTATTACATCCTCGGAGCAAATACAATTATATGATAAAAAATCATGAATAAAAAATAATCACGCGCGAGAAAAATTGAATCGGGGAGTTTTAGGGTTTTGACCCCTTTTTGAGAAAGAAAGAGATTTTTTATTATTATTTTGAATTAAATGAAATTAAGCCTAGACTAATTAAATAAAATAAAAAAGAAATATTTTTGGTTGTTTTGAATGTTTTAAAGAAATAAAAAAAAGATTAAAATTGTCAAGAAACCCTAATTCTAATTTATTTTTTATTTATTGCAAAAAACATTATTATTATGCCTAATTAAAACTAAATTAATTATATTAGTATTTATTTACAAAATAACTAATTAATTTTAATAAATAAAAATATTATATTTTTTATGTTTTCTGGATTTATTAAAAATAATGTTAATTGTTTTAGTTAGTAGTTTAAAAATTAATAAAAAAAACAAATTAAATAAAAATAAAAGGAGAAGAAGAAATAAACCCAGGGGGTACTGGCCTAAATCAGGAGGTGTATTCTGCAATTTTCAGGCCCAACAATATTCCAGCCACGTTGACTTTTGTGATTATCCACATGCTTGTTGACTGGGGAGTATGGTGATCTCCCATTCATGTCCATTGGATCTATGCTTGGAGACATCTGGCGCTTGGGAATTGGAGGTGTATGATGGACCCCCTTTTTAAATCTGTACAGGAATATCTGAAAAATAAAAGTAACAAGGTTTTGGGGGGACCTGGGATTCAAACCCAAGTCCCAATGCTTCCAGGCCAACGCACCAACCACTCCACTACGCTGCTTTACTTGTTATTGAAATAAGTGGCAATTATTATATATAAAAAACAATCAATATACTGTAAATAAAACAAAACGCACGCTTTTTTTAAATTGGCCAACCATGTGATAACACATCATCGTCTTCAACCTTTTTCTGCATAGTTAGAATTAGATAGCGGGGGTTTTTAACCCCCACTAATTCTTGCAAGGAAAAATAGCGAATAGAACCACAGTACATATAAATATTTCACGAGGTATAGATTGTGTTCGTCTTGGTCTCACGATTCCAGTCATGTATCTCACTAGTCCCAATTTTTCCTGGTTCAGAAAGCCCTATTTGAAATCTCAAGAACCCTAGAAATTTGATCATGGCATCTTACGATTCAGGGCATTACAATTCAATTAAACCATTCCATCAGCTTTGTATGATCTCTAGCAATGCAAAACCATCACAAAAACATGTTAAATGAGCATGAATTAAGAGATACGATTTTGAATAAAACGTGCAAACCGTGAAACTGTATTCAGTGATTTCTTGAGCTTTGATGCTTGAATTTGATTGCAAAACAATCCTAGTGCCTCCTGCAAGGTGTTTGGATGAACAAAATGCCTTGAATCGACCTAGAATGCAAGAACAGGTTTTCACTTTTCTTGGAATTTCTTGAATTTGACAGGGTTGTTTCTGCAGCTTTCAATCGTGTGCTAGGGTATGGTTAGCTTGCTTATGTATAAGGGAAACAAATTAGGTCAAAAAGCTGGGCCAATATCCATTGCATTGATGTTTAAATCTTTGATTGAAAATCAAATATTCTTGATTTTTCATGATTGAACAATGTTGCCAAATTTGGAATTTTTTGTATCTTTGACTTGTGCACGAATTTGCCAGCATGTTTTGATCAGATTTGCTTCACAAGTTGATTTAAAAAATCAAATCTTCTATTTTCTTATGATTTAAATTAATGAAATGGATTAATATTAATTAAAAATCCAATTAATCAATAAAAATAAGAAAATAAATCCAATTAATCTTGATGGGTCGTGCATAGGTCATGGGTGAAGTTTCAAGAAGAGATTTGAGGCCCATTAGCAAAAATAAGGTGTTTTGAGCAAAGTTGACTTTTGCAAATTCATGAAAATTTCCCAACTTCTCCAATGCACAACTTGCTCAATTTTAATCATATGACCATGTTCTTGGACATTTTGGAAAGCTCTTGAAGTCCTCTAACCAATTCCTTTGGTCCCATGTCATTTGGATTTACCAATCTCAAGTTATGGCCTTTGACTCAAAGTGTACTTTTGTTGACTTTTGAATTTGACCTATAATGTAAAAATTGGTAACTTTTTGTGAGAGCATTTCTTGAACTTGGAGTGTGAAGATGGATTGTAGGAAATTGCATCCTCTTCAAAATGAGCATTGGATGGGATTTTTCTGACAAACCATGCAAGAGTTATGCCCTAGTCAAAGTACAGCTGACTTTTCTGCTGTCCAAAAATAGTAATTTTTTGCATCTTGATGATTTTTGAGCTATTCTTGTGGAATCATGATCAAGACTTGATCAAATGATGATTGTGAACTCAAAATAAGATGTTGACCAAAAATTCTGACTTTTGACTGCAAAATGACCATTTTGCCCTTGCAGTTGACTGTAGATCAAATGGAGCTTTTGACTATGCAAATTGGCACTGTGAGTCTTGAAACTTGGCATGTAGGTGCCAGAGAATGTATATAGGCCTATGAGACTTGATTGAACCATTGAAAACCCCAAATTCCTTGAAAGAACCAAAACCCTAGTTTTGAATTGACTGCCTTAGGAGATGGTTTGACTGTACAACCCTTGAGCTAATTTGAGGATCATTCTTGACAAATCTTGAGAGATATGGGAGGGCAAATTTTGGGGTACAACAGATGGTGATGAAGTTCTGGTTCGCAGCATTCAGAGGGTTGGACCTCAAAAGTTTGTACTTCTGGTTGTAAGGTTTCAGGTTGTGGAGAAAGTGGAATTTCTGATTGAGGTGCTTCTGAAATGGTTTCAGAGTTTGGATTTACTGGTATGGGAGCAGATATATGTTGGTCAAAGGTTTCCATATCTGATAGAACTTTTGCAAGTTCTTGTTGGGTTACTTCAGTATTTAGATTTGTAGGTAGGGAGTGAGATCCTCTAAGGGTTAGGGTTTTTGAGGGGTCAAATTCAATGTCAAAGTCATCAAGTGTTTGTGGTGTGGGGTTTTCTGATTGAGTGGGGATTGGTACAGATGTTGATACAGATATTGAATTTAAAACAGTTACAGAAGAAGGATTACCTCTCTTTTTAGGAGTCCACTGGGATGATCCTTCTGCTACATCCTTCCTTTTCTTGTTTTTCTTCAGCACAACTTCTGGAGCCTTCTACTGCAGATCCTGAATGTTCAAATCTGGTGCTGTACCATCCGCCTTGCATGCATCCAGATATCTGACTATTATCTCAGGTTTAGAATCAATCTCTGAGAACATGGGAAAGTTATCCAGAGGGATTCTTCTGCTGGAGATTGTTGCAAAAGCAGTGACACTGGGTTCCTTCTTGATGTTCTCAATTAACTTCATCTTCTTCAGATTCTTTGCATTCAACTGTTTGCCAATAGTAGCTTCCAAAGAGCTGATTTCCTGAGCTTCTGTTAGATGATCAATCAGCTTATTCTCTGTTAGAATATCTGATATAAGCCTTCCTAGGGGTATCCAGTCCCTTTTTGTGCGCTCCTCTTCTCTGGTTTCCTTAACACTAGTCCTTAGATGGTTGAACAACAGATGAGCCAGATTCACCTTAATCTTATGGGAGATGAAGTAGATTAGAAATTGCTGATCAATATTGATGTAGTCAGGAGAGCTGGTTGGCTTCCTGTGGTTTATGCATCCCAGAATAATCTTGGCCCATATTCTATGATGGTCTTTTAGATCCCTTATCTTGCTGGAGGGAAGACCCATAGTGAAGATTTCTCTAGCAATTAGGGCGACATCAGCACATCTTTCAGCCATGTCAATGCATCGTACACCACCACCATTTTAGCCTATTAATCTTGCAATGAGGTCCTCAGTTATGACTATCTTCTTCCCCATTATGTATGAAGTAACTTGATGGTTGGAAGATGAATCATGAATCCAAAATTCCTTCACAAGGATTGGGAATGTTGGACCTACCAGTCGGTCAAAAATTTGTTCCAGCCTTGAGCCTTTACCTCTTCAGAGAGATTAAACCCGTTCTCTTGAAGACTATTAAAGTCCACAATCAATTCTGAGAGTACTTCTAGATTTTTGATGGGTGTGAGAAGAGTTCTGAAGGGTTATTCATATTGTTCGGAGGAATCTGTTTTCTGAGTACTGGAAGTAGGGTTGCTTGAGGAAGCCATGTTCACACCGAAGGTTTTGAGAAGAAATTGAAAGGATTTTGAGAAAGGATGCAAACTGAAATCAATTAGATTGTAGAGAAAATGAAAGTGAAAGTGAAAGAGTGTAAAGAGTGAGAAATGTGTTTAAATAGATTTTGAAAAAGATTTTGAAAACATAAATGGCAAGAGAGAGAAATAAATTATAATGATTATGAGCATTTAATGACAGCTGATTTTGGGGGATTCAGAAAGATATTGGAACGGTTACCCATGACATGTGTCCCAATGCATCCAATCAACACTTTTGACCTTTCAGAAATGTGAACGCGTCTTCAGCCTCAGAAAGTAGCTGATGACTGGATGACACCTGTTTGCTTGAGTGAACAACACATTTCTATCCTTGAAATGAAGCGCTCAGATCTTCATGGATAGATTCTGATACAATCTGTACTTCTAAAGATCTCAAGTAAGATTGATCAGTAGTTCACAAAAAATAAACAAAGTTCTGAAGGTTAAGATATGGAATCAAAACAGTTTTATTCTTGGCAGAGCTTCATGCTGAGATGTTTCAGAATGAAGTTGAACCTATCTTCAGAAAGAGGTTTTGTAAAGATATCAGCCCATTGATGGTCTGTGTTAATAAATTTTAAATTTAGAATCCCTTTCTGAATATAGTCCCTAATAAAATGATGTTTTATCTCTATATGCTTAGCCCTAGAATGAAAAATAGGATTTTTACTTAGACAAATAGCAGAAGTATTGTCACAGAGGATATGGATGTTACTCTCAAATATATTGAAGTCCTCAAGTTGACTTTTCATCCATAGCATTTGCGTGCTACATCCAGCTGCTGCTATGTATTCAGCTTCTGCTGTTGATAGAGCTATTGTGGATTGTCTTTTGCTGGACGATGAGATCAGATTTTCTTCCAGAAACTGGCAGCTTCCAGAAGTGCTTTTCGTTTCTACTCTGTCTCCAGCAAAATCAGCGTCACAGTATCCTACTAAGCTGTAATCACTTGATTTTCTATAAAACAAACCCAGATTAGTAGTACCTTTCAGATACTTGAAAATTCGCTTAACTACTGTTAAGTGAGATTCTCTAGGATCTGATTGGAATCTAGCACAAGTGCAAACACTGAATAGAATGTCAGGCCTTGAGGCTGTCAGATAGATAAGAGAACCAATCATACCTCTGTAGACCTTCTGTTATACTTTGTTACTTACCTCTTCTTTTTCCAGAATGCACGTGGGATGCATTGGAATTCTTGAGGGCTTACATTCTGAGAGATCAAATTTCTTCAGAAGTTCTCTGACATATTTGCTCTGATGAATGTAGGTTCCTTCTGGGGTTTGATTAATTTGAATGCCCAGAAAGAACTTTAGTTCCCCCATCAGGCTCATCTCAAATTCTGCCTGCATACATTTAGCAAACTCTCTTCCCAGAGAGGGTTTAGTGGATCCAAATATAATGTCATCAACATAAATTTGACATACTAAGATGTCATTCTTAACTGTCTTACTGAACAGGGTTGTGTCCACTTTCCCTCTGGTGAATTCCTTTTCTAACAGGAAGTTACTTAGTCGTTCATACCAAGTTCTGGGAGCTTGTTTCAGACCATAGAGTGACTTCTTTAGTTTGAAAACATATTCTAGATTTTTGGAACTTTCAAAACCAGGGGGTTGGTGCACATAAACCTCTTCTTCTATATAGCCATTTAAGAATGCACTCTTGACATCCATCTGATACAAAGTAATGCCTTTATTGGCAGCAAATGAAATTAAAAGTTTGATAGATTCTAACCTGGTGACTGGAGCAAAGGTTTCTGTATAGTCTATCCCTTTTTGTTGACTATAACCTTGTGCTACCAGCCGTGCTTTGTTTCTGATGACTTCACCTTGTTCGTTCAGTTTGTTTCTAAACACCCATTTTGTGCCTATGACGTTGAATCCTTTTGGTTTGGGAACCAGATCCCATATGTCATTTCTTGTGAACTGATTTAGCTCCTCCTGCATTGCCAGAATCCAGTCATTGTCCAGAAGTGCTTCATCAATTGTTGTTGGTTCAATCAGAGAAACAAGTCCCATGAGGGATTCTTTAGAGTTTCTAAAGGTAGATCTTGTTCTGATTGGATCTTCCTTCCTTCCTAAGATAGTTTCTTCTGGGTGATCAATTCTGCTTCTGGATGGTCTTTTCTGGAGTTGATCAATAGAAGGTGTTGGGTTGCTTGTAGTGACTCTTTCTGATGTTGAGGGAGTGTCTCTGTTGAGAGACTCTGAGTTATCTGCAATACCTGTGAGTTCAACTTCCATACCTGCAAGGAGTTCATTCTGCTTTGACTTTTGAGAGTCAAGCTTATCATCAAACCGAACACTGATTGACTCTTCAACCATCTGTGTTTCTGTATTGTATACTCTGTACCCTCTTGAGCGTTCAGAGTATCCTAACATAATACACTTTTGTGCTTTAGAGTCAAACTTGTTCAAATAATTTTTTGTATTCAAAATAAAACATATAGATCCAAATGCGTGAAAATAGGAAATGTTGGGTTTTCTGTTCTTCCACAATTCATATGGAGTCTTTTCCAGAATAGGTTTGATGGACATTCTATTCTGAATGTAACACGCTGTGTTTATTGCTTCTGCCCAAAAGATCTTAGCAACGTTAGTCTCGTTGATCATGGTTCTGGCCATTTCTTGCAATGTTCTGTTCTTTCATTCTACAACTCCATTTTGCTGGGGAGTTCTAGGACAAGAAAAGTCATGCAGAATGCCTTTTTCATTAAAGAATAATTCAAAATCTTTATTTTCAAATTCTCCACCATGATCACTTCTGACTTTGACAATTCTAAGATTCTTTTCGTTCTGAACTTGGTTGCAGAAGGTAACAAACACAGAGTATGACTCGTCCTTGTGCCTTAAGAACTTTACCCATGTCCATCTGCTATAGTCATCTACGATTACTAACCCATACTTCTTACCACTGACTAAGGCAGTCTTTACTGGACCAAATAAGTCAATATGCAGAAGTTCTAATGGATTAGAGGTGGAAACAACGTTTTTGGATTTGAAAGCAGGTTTTGCAAATTTGCCTTTCTGACATGCTTCACACAGAGCATCTGAATTGAACTTCAAGTTAGGAAGTCCTCTGACCAGATTGAGTTTGTTAATCTAAGATATTCTTCTTATACTAACATGTCCCAATCTTCTGTGCTAGATCCATTGCTCGTTGTTAACAGACAGAAGACATTTTACGTTCTGACTTTTTAGTTCAGAAAGTTTGATTTTATAAATGTTGTTTTTCCTCTTTCCATTAAATAGGATAGTCCCATCTTTCTGACTAACAGCTTTGCATGAATTTTGATTGAAGATTATATCATAACCGTTATCACTTAATTGACTTATGGATAACAGGTTATGCATTAATCCATCAACTAATAAAACATTACTAATAGAGGGAAGATTTCCATTACCTACTGTTCCAGAGCCAATGATCTTTCCCCTCTGATTGCCTCCAAAACCTACATGGCCTCCATGCTTAAGTTCCAGGCTTTGGAACATATGCCTTCTTCCCGTCATGTGTCGTGAGCAGCCAGAGTCCAGGTACCATGATTGGTTTTTTTGCTTGCTGCTAAAGATATCTGCCACATGTATTATTTTATCCTTAGGTACCCATATTTTCTTGGGTCCTAATTTGTTAGTTCTACCAAAACTCTGGTTGAATTTTGGTTTGACAGAGTAATCACTACTTGTATATTTTATGTCATGTGTGTGCCCATATGTAAAGTGTGAGTCAAGTGGAGTACGCTTTATAACTAAATCCATGGCATTTTTTGGTGTAGGAACCTTACCTTGATATCCTATCCCTTTTCTGCCATTTCTGCTAACCCCATAGATCATTGAAGCCATTTTGCTTCTGTCTATGTTTTTATCTAGAAACTTCTGAAAGTTGTGATCATGCTCTTTGATGATCTCATCAGCATTGCTGGGAGTTTCAGGGATTGTTTCCTTCTGAGAGTTATGCATTTGATTTTCTAATTTTGAAATTTTATCTTTTAACTCAGAATTCTCCAATTTGAGACTCTCAGTTTTATCAGAGTCAGAAGCAAGATTCCTTTTCAGGTTTTTGAATTTGACTCTGATCTGCTGATACCTTTCCAGAATTTCATTAAGGCTTTCTGCTAATTCAGCCTTGGTAATATTAATAGTAAAGTCAGGGAATACCTCTTCTGTGTCTGATTCAGAGTCTGACTCAGAAGCTTCACTATCTTCAGATATGTTTGCCATGAGAGCTATGTTTGCTCTTTCATCATCTGATTCTGAGTCAGCTTCAGATGTATCAGAATCATCCCATGTAGCCATGAGACTCTTCTTCTTTTCTTTGCCAAACTTCTTTTTGGGCTTCTTCTTCTGAAGCTTTGGGCAATCACTTTTGTAGTGCCCTTGCTCGTTACACTCATAGCAGATGATGTCTTTATAATTTGGCTTTTTGTATCTTGAAGAGCCTTCAGATCTTTTGTTTCCAGAGGAGGATTCTGACCTTCTGTATCTAGAGGAAGATTCATTCTGATTTTCTGATCTTCTGAGATTCCTGAACTTCCTTTGCCTCTGCTTCCACAGTTGGTTCACCCTTCTGGAGAGAAGAGACAATTCATCTTCTTCTGATGAGGATCCATCAGAGGTTTCTTCCACAGCCTGCAAAACTTTGGAGTCAGATTTTCTGTTAGATTTTAAAGCTAATGGCTTACCTTGCTTTTGAGGTTCATCTGCTTCTAGCTCTATATCGTAACTTCTGAGGGAGCTGATAAGTTCCTCTAGAGAGATTTTGTTGAGATCCTTGGCTAGTTTAAGTGCTGTGACCATTGGCCTCCATTGTTTTGGCAAGCTTCTGATGATCTTCTTGACATGATCAGCAGTGGAATATACTTTGTCAAGAACTTTTAGACCAGCAACAAGAATTTGAAATCTTGAAAACATAGCTTTTATGGATTCACTGTCTTCCATCTTGAATGCCTCATACTTCTGAATGAGCGCAAGGGCTTTTGTTTCTTTGACTTGAATGTTGCCTTCATGCGTCATTCTCAGAGAATCAAACATATTCTTAGTAGTTTCTCTGTTTGATATTTTCTCATACTCTGAATATGAGATAGCGCTGAGAAGAATTGTTCTGGCCTTATGATGATTTCTGAACTCACGCTTTTGCTGATCAGACATCATTTTCCTGTCAATCTTCTGACCACGTCCATCCACTGGGTGCGTGTATCCATCAGTCACCATGTCCCACAAATCAGCATCATGGGCCAGAAAGAAACTCTCAATTCTGTCTTTCCAGTAGTCAAAGTTTTCTCCATCAAAGACTGGAGGTTTGCCACTGAATCTGTCCCTTTCTTCATTGTTGTCATTGCTGATGTTTTGACTTGGTCCTGCCATTGTGTTTTTCTGACACTGGATCTTGTACTGACACGGTTAAGTGTAAAAGCTCAGAACCAGGCACTCTGATGCCAATTGAAGATGTGAAAAACACAAGAATGGGGGGTTGAATTGTAAAACTTAAAATAAATGGCTTAACAACACAATATTTTTATCCTGGTTCGTTTGATCTCAAACTACTCCAGTCCACCCGTCAAGGTGATTTCGCCTCTCTCCAATGAGGTCTTAATCCACTATTTTCGAAGGATTACAATAGCTATTTTAACAACTGTTAAAGTCTTCTTGATTACAACCACATACCGATTTATCTCAAGGAAATCTTTTACAAATGAATTGAACTAGTGTGTATGTTGTTTTCTTACAAAACTGTATATCACAACTGTGATAATTACACAAACTAAGATTGGAATAGAAAGACTTTGATAAAGCTTTGAATGAGCGTGGTTTGAATAGCTTATCAAATTGAGTGTGTACGTACGTGCTTCTTTTCACAAGCAGTCCTGTTTATATAGGCAAGCAAAGATACGTTGTCCATAAAGCAGGTTTAATGATAATAATGCACTTTCCTTTTGTAGAAGATCTTTGTCTGAAGAAAGCCGTTAGCATTTAATTCAGTCTTGAATGCCTAGTAACGCTTCAGAATCTTCTTTGTTGTATCTGCTGATAACTCTTTAGAGTGTAGATGACTTGGAAAAGATTTCTTTGATCAGAGTCAGAGTGTATCAGATTAGGCGCAGATTCTGGTCATCAAACTTCAGTGTTTTAGCGTGTAACATAGGTTGTTGATCTTCTGATGAGTTCTATTCTGGTGCTGATTCTATCAGAGCTTCTGCATATACATAGCATAATTTTCAGGAGCATATTTGTTCTTTGTATATACCTTAGAAATAATTCTATTCTTTGTATTTTGTTATCATCAAAACTTTACTCAAGGGTTGTAGAATCAAACTATGTTCTAACAAAACATCCTTGTTATTTTCAAAATAAACACCAACACTTTCAAAACATCTTTCAAAACTTGAAAACATTTTCAAAAAGATCAAACACTTTGTATACATTCTTACGAACGAGAATCATTACAAAGTTTGCCTAAACAATGGCCTCTTTACAAAATATTTAAAAAAAAAACACACAAAGCATAATTTCAAACAAAAGCAAGTGATCTAGAAAGTAACTAAGAGCCCATGGAAAACCATGGATGAAAAGGGTGCTAATACCTTCCCTTTTCATAATCTACCCCCCGAACTCAAGAAAACATCTCTAATGGTATTTCCTGTTCTTTTCAGTCTTTCCTTATTGGATGAAAGAAAAGCCGGTGGCGACTCTTGCTATCCGCACATTTGCGATCAAACGCAAACAAACCAAGTCAGTTATCCCACTGTATCACACTTTGTATATGGACCAAGGGGAGATAAGAGAGTTGCTTCAATGTATAAGATAAAAATCAAAAGCTCATACAAGGTGGCTATATGCATGCTCCTATAAAGTGGGACTAGCGTAGCGCTAGTATTCTAAATGACCAATTGGAACAACCGATCGAATAGTTGTCGCTGTAGAAAAGCCCAGGACCAAACTATGAATGTGTGCAAATGTGCATTTGTAGGTGGATACCTTTTCATTGATGAGGAGCACAAGAGGAGGCCAAGTGTTCTAATTGAACGATTATGCATAATAGCAATAATTAAAACATATAAAGAAATAACAAAGAAAATAAAATTCTAATCTATTACAAACCATATGGGAATGGGGGTACAAGTTTACAAATGGGGATGTATCTAATCGACAATACAGTTAAAAGTCTAAATAAACAAACAATACAACCCAATCGAATTAAACAAAAATTTAATTAAACTAAAATAAACTATCTATTTAATAATAAAATTAATTAATAAAAATAGTTAATAATATTAAATAATATTTTTAGTTTTATTGTTTAAAAAATGATTATATTTTTGTATTTTTTATTTTTTATTTGATAAAAATCAAAATAAATAACAAAATAACATAAAAATATAAAGAAAGTAAACAAAATGGGCCTGGAAGCAGCAATTCTGGGGGGTGCAATTAGCAGGGAGTCTAGGCCCAATGACAAGAGGGTCCGCCCGTTCCTGTGTAAGTAGCTCCAAGGGGTTCACCATGAGGATCATGCTTCTGGAGCATTGTAACAAATGACGCTTTGTTGTAACCTTGAATTCTTAAGCATGAATGAGAAGAAACGGTTTTGAACATCGAAACTTACATCCTTTATTGAAATTTTGAAAGAACTTGGTTCTAGGATACCATGTAGGACTTATGAACTTTGAATTGGAATTTAAGCTTTCCATAAAATTAATTTGTATTGGAAAATTTGGATTGAAAACCAATTGAATGTTTGCTTAGGAATTGATAAGAAATATTGGCAACTTGAACCTAATAGAAAATAGAATTCGTACTTTGGCGCCTAAAAAACGAATCCACCAACATTCAAAATTTTCCTCTCCTCTCCTCCAATAACCAACTCAAGAGCTCTGGGTAAATTGCCAAAAATGTGATATTGCACTCATAGTACCAAAAGAAAGTCGAACTTTACAAGTTCTGGTCAATACCTAAACATAAGGGATTGAAACCTTAATCTTCTAAGAAATACAAGGAAATAACTTTCAGATTCAAAATCTTGGTAGATGAATAGCTTTGTAGTTTGGTGAGAATATATACCCAGGGTCAAAACCCTAACATTGCTAATATTTTGAACTCAGATGCCTCGTGTATTGAGATAAAACTCACAATGATAATGCTTCCAGAACTTTATCAATAAAGGTGTCATACATTTCAGCAATCAGAAACCATGCACACGGGCCAGTAGATAAGAGAAGAATGAGATTTACTTTGAAACCCTTTCCATTTTTAACTCTCTAATGAAACAAAGAATCAACTTGAGATGTCACGAGGCCTGAGAAGTCTTGGTATCTTAAACCAATAGAAGAATGGGGATATGAGATCCATCTTGGATTGATTACCAATACAACAAAATTCCAAAGTTTGAAGGAAACCAGAAAGATAAGAATACCTTGATCTTGTCACAATGCATGAATATGTATGATGAAACATAAGCCATAAAAAAAATTGAAATCAAGAAGGTAAATTTTTTGGTGAAACACAAGGCTATGTCGAGAATCGACCTGCTCTAATACCAATTGCAATACCATGTATAATATACACCTAGAGTATACATTATACACATCATTTATTTGGTACTAATACAACATAAATTTCTATTGACAATTTTATACACATGTCCATAAACTAAATATACATCTATATGGCACATATGATACAATATTTTCAAAACAAAATACTAAGATCTAAGTACAACATCTAGAGTTGCACAAGAATCCACAACAGAAGATCACAAAAATCAAGATCCTTCAAAACATCATCAGATACCTGCTTGAACCTTTAACCTGCAATAACCTTAAAGAAACAACACTGATAGTGGGGTGAGATGATAATATTAGTGGATTCCCTATCTTATGGATCCACTTAAATCTATAGGGTTTCTATCCAATTTTATAACTTAAGTCATATAAATGGGAAGAAGACTTAAGTATGGGGAAATTCTCACGTTGTATGGGAACATGTACACTTGAGTGCATCCACTCAAAACAATCACTATTCAAATATGATAAACATATTTCACCAATTTTGATCTATGTCTACATCAAGGCCTTAGGTCACAATGTATGTTTGTACAATTCGACTTTCTTATGGATACTAGGTTCCCCTATGGGACTCAAACCCACTTTTAAGAACCATCACACGTATGGGACTCGAACCCCCTTTGAGTATCTTTCATCGTATGGGACTCGAACCCATTTTGGTGTCCACGTATCTATGGGACTCAAACCCACTTATGATACATCCTCCTCTATGGGCTCAAACCATTTATGCGGTGAGGATCATGGGTGCCAAATTCCCAACTTTTACTTTACATAAGCATCTCGCTTGAGAAGTGCACAATCAAGGGAAAACTCTGAATACGTGATTAGATTCATCAAATACTCATGATTGTTCTCATCAATCACTAGGCGATCTCTTTCACCAATTCATTAGGTAGCTACATCTACCAATTCGCATATCATTCCACATGTTCCATACAAGGTATATTTATTATTCGAGTGAATACTTAGCTATGATAGACACCGAGATACCACTCATCCAAGTTTTACCATTTAAGTCATTATCATAACCTATATTATCTTTCTAGTTCATTCACTTAGTTGTACTCCTAGGTTTCTTCACTTATCATCATATAGAATTTTAATCATGTTATCTCATGTTCAACATATTCAAATAATTCATAGCATTCGTAATATCATATCATATGTCATATATGGAAAACATATAATAGAATAACATATACAAGAACACACATGGTAGTACAATGAGTTATAACATACATAAACAATCCATGGCCCATTCATGAATTCTCTTCTCGTCACTTGATGATACATTACATTCTTTTTTCAATGATTTCAATTTTATAACAATCGGAGATACGATTCCCATTTTATGATTGAAACGGTGAATAAACTCATAATATTCTCACGAAGTATGTAGAATATAATTGCATAAGTATTCAACAATAAAAGCATTTTCCATGGTTTCTTTCTTCTTTTAGCTACTTCTTCACATTTTCTTCCTCTTTCTTTCACGCTTCTTTCTTTTCCTCTTTCCAAGTCTCTATATTTCTCTATATGTTTCTCTGATAAATGAAAAGGAATTGTGTGGTTGGATAAAAGAAAAGGAGATTAGTGGTTGTAACAAATGGGTGAAAAAAGTAGATAGAAAATAGATATAAAATTGAGTGGTCGGTATAAAAAGTAGTAAAGAAGGTATCTTAAAAGGATTTTTCTTCTACTAGAGCAATTGATCAATTACTAATGTTATCAAGATGCTCTTTCGGGTATTAATTAATAATAATCAATCTCTTTTAATAAAGATCGATCTCATATGATTTTATTAATTATTTTATTGACCTCAATTGATACCAATAGAGCACTTAGGAACTTAGTTTGTCTCAACTAACAATATTTAGAATACTTAAGGGTATATGGGATATTACACTTGCCAACTCCTTCAGGCTTATTTTCGACTGACCCGTAAAAAATTGTTCATGAAACAATCTCTCCAACTGACTCCAACTGTGCATAGAGAGTGGAGGGAATATGGTAAACCAAGTAAAAGCATTCTTTATTAGTGAGTTTGGGAAATATTTTATCTTCAAATTCTTGTTATTGGCTATGTCACCAACCTCGGTCTGGTACCTAGCGACGTGTTCAATTGCAGACTCATTTGTGTCTCCAGCGAACTTGGTAAATTTTTTTACTTTCCAACCCCGTGTAATTCAGTTTGTCGAACGTATTCCAGCATCAGAGATGTGAAATTGGGCATATGGAGACTTATGTTTAGACCATTTTAAACTAAAATTTGTTCGACAATGTTTTATATATTGTGGTGGCCCCCATAATTACTTTGTTAGACTTTCTTAAGAATTTGGTTGGCATCTTGATTTTTATTTACTACCATTATCATGGGATTATTTTGACCTATGTACTCTTCGGCATCCTTATTTGGAGTTTGTCTCTGATTTCCCGAGATCGTCCCATTATCAGAGGTTTCGACAGGCCCAACATTTGAAATTTAGAGAGTTAGCCTTTCTTGCAGCTGTGGGGAACCGGAGAAGTCAGTTATTCTATCCATCTGATTTGCAAGCATTTCATAACTCTGGTTAGTATTGTTGATCAGGGGATTGAAAATTATCTCAATTTGTTGTGTTAAAGCGTTCACCATTTCGCGATTGCTTTCATCCATTTATTGTCTAATAGACGTCATAGAAGTCGTATTCAACGAAGGCGTCGTTTGGGAAATATAGACTATCTCTCTTGATCGACTACTAGTATTAAGGGTCGCAGTGGAGGTATTTCCGTATTATCAACATACGTCAACATGTTTGTCTGAAGGCCAACCATCATCAATTGAGGCGCCATATTGATAATATCCAGGGGTGGCATCGACC
Source organism: Vicia faba (assembly GCA_948472305.1). Taxonomy (NCBI): domain Eukaryota; kingdom Viridiplantae; phylum Streptophyta; class Magnoliopsida; order Fabales; family Fabaceae; genus Vicia; species Vicia faba. The sequence continues at coordinate 173,611,011 of OX451737.1, forward strand.
CCACCTGGAACAATGCCCTTGAGGGGTTAAAAGGTGAACCCAAGGAGTACCGTTGTCGACGAAACTGTTGTTGTTGAACCGATGGCAGCTGACGTCCTTACATGGGACAAAACCATTGTGCTTTGAGTCGTGGTACCTACTGGTATGACATCCACATTTTGAGCATTGCTTTGTGCAGGATTAGAAAATGTTAGTGTTTGTGTCAAAACGTGACATTTTAGACCATTGTTTTCCACTTCTCAAGTTCATGCATAAACCAACATTAGTAATATGAAAAACAAAAACACCCACAATGACGATTACAAAGCAATTAATAGAACTACAAAAAAAAAAAATTAACACAAAGTCCCACCAAGTGTGCCAATTTGTTTACCCTAATTTTTGGTAAACAACCTCTAATTTCTTATTAAAGATTATTTGTAGGATTAACTAGGAAGTCCCAGGATATATTACTAAATTATTGATAATTTTTAATGTGGAATTGTAGTAAATTAAATGTAATCTTTGAACTAAACAAATAAATTAAAAGAAAGACTCAAAGTGCAAAAGTAAAAATGATTAAAGGGAAAAGACTTGAAAAGAGAACTATATTAACATGAAAAATAAATTGGTTGGAATTCATAAACCAGAACACATACATATATTTTCCAAAAATCACTTGTTTTTCACTTAGACATGTATACTTTGAATTTCTATAGCAATGTAACAAATGCAGATCCTAAAACTAAAAATAAATATTGTTTATATAGAAATCCTAAAATAACTGTCTACAACAGTCAACTAAGCATAAGATGTCACGTTCCCAATCCATTCCATGCAAATTTTGTAGCATACGATGTCACGTTTTCAATCCATGCAAATTTTGTCCTACAAGCTTCCACATGTCCTTGAAAAAATTGGCTGTCTTGTCTTTGAAAATCTGTCTTTGAAAAAATTGGTTGTCTTATCCTTGAAAAAATGTCTGCCTTTATCCATTTTAAATCTGCTTCGACTATGCTTCAAATCAAAGAAAACTAAAATTTTATTAAATCTTTTAGAGCTGCATGACCCTGGTTTCCCTAATAAAAGAATTCGACCAAAATCATACACTTCTTATATGGCCGCTGGACGGAGAAATTTATATTTACTGATCTACAAGGTCAACCGAACCCTTTTCTACTCACCTAAAAACAACCATAATTCAACTTATAATTCAACTTTTAGGAATATGACCCTTAAGCCTTATTTTATACTTATGTCAAAAAATTTAAGGCAACACAATCTCAAGTAATTTCACCATATGATAAATTTCTATATGCAAGAGAGATAATGAACCATTCACTACATTTCGTAAAAAAACTGCCCTTTTCACCATTCCCAATTGGTCAAGACTTAAAATCTTTGATAAAACCAAATCCCTTCCTCTCTTTCAAACTTTTCGGCTGAACACCGCAAGCTCATACCACCAATTTCCCATCCAAAAATCAGAACAAAACAAACACCAGTCCAATACTTCAAAGAAGTGAATATGTTGAAGGGAGAAGCCTACCTGGTTACGAGAAGGGAATTGAGTACTTAGAAATTGATTAAATTATTTTAAGTTAATTGCAATTAAGTGTTAATATTTTGTTTGACTGCTGGTCCATGGTTCGGATTAGTGCAAATTACATTATTAGTTGATATAGGGGAGATGTTGTCACTCAAACCTATATTTATTTTAAGTTGAAATTTATTCAAGAAAACTACGCTAAATTTCGTTCAGGATGGGCTCCGGAATGAGTGGATTTCATTGATAATTGACTGAAAGAACTAGGATGCAACTTTCAGCTGGGAACTACCAATCCGTAATTGACATCTTGTCAACTTAACAAGGACTTCATGTGTAACAGCTTTATTTTACTTTAAAGCAACAAGTATGGAATCTCAACCAATTTCTAATCAAAACATACATACCTCACATTTGTAAACGAGTAATTACAGTTCCTAAATTAAGCATAGAATCTAATAGATGAATCAATAGGGCGATATATATTTCAAAGAATTTAATGTCACAAACAATTCCAACTCACACCTGAAGAGTACATTTCAAAAGATTTAAAAAATAAAGTCCTATAGTGCTGCACTAATTCCATTAGCTAAATCGTTTTAAATTGTTATATTCCTTGACAAATAGAAAATAAATGCCACTCTAATGTCCCGGGAACAGATCATTTTGAAAGGTGTCACTGATTAGAATAGTAATGTAGGAGAACTTGCAGAACTGACAACTCAGTGTTCGACGACAAATGAGAGTTGAAAAGGGACTACGCAAAGAGTTGCAAAATGAAAACCAAAACCTTTTCTTTTCCACCTTTTGATTAAGAGGACTATCATGACAATTTTCTACCATCAAAATGAGAAAGCGATTTGGAGCGAGGTCTCTGTATCAAGTGATTTCTTTACATAGACTTACATAGGCATTCGCGAGCAGCTACGTAATGTTTCCATAGATCCAGGTGTTACACAGGAACTCGTTTGCCTTTATAGCGGTCAAACAACTGCATGTTGAGAAAATATGCTCAGTAGATAATTCAGCATGTTACCAATGAATGCATAGAGAAATCAACATCTAGCAAAAAGCTGAAAAAAATATCTCCATATTGAGATACTTCAGTCATTCAATGATCCCTGGACTGACAAAATGAACTAACTACTTTTTAAGACATTGTACCAATGAAAAATAAGATCCGTGACAATCAGTGTCAGTTGCTATAGATTCTTACTTCTATGAACATCACTAATTATATGGTAACATGCATACTGTCATAAATGTAAAATATTACATGAATAGCAATAATAAAATGCATGTCCAAATACTTGTATGCAAGATAACAAGACAATTTAGCTGAATTGCTTACTGATCGAATATATGGCTGTTGAACAATCCAACCAAGAACAGGAATCTTCTGCAAGAAAACGGAGAGTGTAGGCCAGAAGCCACTGCAAAATATAATCCCACCATATTAGCCTTTAGGTATGTAAATACTTGATAAAATAATTGTTAAATTTCAACAAAACCTGAAAAGCACGAGGAACCCGTAAGATTCCACAATCATGCCCAAAATAGGCCATCCCAGTATGAGAATCAAGAATCCTACACCAAATGAAACTGTCCCCTACACAACCACAAAATGACAAGTTGAAGCGGAAAATTTAACATGAATAAAAAACAGACCAGATGGAACGCAAAACAAAAGAGGCGGTAAGCGAATAACTCATTTACCTTGAAATTACTACGTTTCATGAAGAATTGCATGGTGGATTTCAGTCCAATGGTCAGAGATACTCCAGAAACAAAGAGAATCTGATTTGAGAGACAAAACAAAGAACATTATAGAAGTTCTTATTAAACGAAATCACACAAGCAGAAGATAAAAAGTTAAGCAAGAAACTTATCCATTGTCATAACACGAAACTTACATTTCCCATTGCTAGCAAACCCTTGTCAAAGAAAAAAATAACGCCAATGAATGAGAAAAATATACCAAAGCCTGTTAATCCCAGTCCAATCTCTGTTTCATGTTTCAATTGCAAACACATATATTAAAATTATGAATACATTTACAGATAGAACAAGTAGACGCAAACCATGAATGTTCAAAAACAAGGCCCGTCAAAATTGAATTTGCAAATAATTTATTTTAGGAGCAATTGTAAATTCTCTAATAAAATAATCTACCCTAACATATGAGCACATGAGATAACATAGAAGAGAAAATCATATGATAATATTGTTGCTAGTATTAAAAAAAACATAAGTAAAGCAGATCTAACTTACTCTTGCGATCATTCATCTCAAACGAAACCATTTTAAACCAACAATTCAAATGTTCAAAGGCTTGCTTTCACTGGAACAAATAATCAAAGAAACAAAGTTAGTTAATATATTTTAAGAGATTAAATACTGCAACATCTTAACCAGAGTAAATGAGATAAAAAAAATTTCAGAAGAAACAACACAGAGGTATGAAAAATCTATTCAGATCCCACTAGTTAAAACATATCTGTAAGTTTTCCTATTGATTCCAAATTGATCAAAACATAACAAATTAGGTAATATACTTCCCTTCAAAAATTTCCATTATGTCACAAAATGCAATAGATGAAATGAAAATATGGAAAGTCGGAAACAAGCACCAATCATCATAATAGTTCAATCTCAAAGCAAATTACTGCAATTATAACCTCGCAGGTTCAAAAACTCACATCTATTCCCTTAAAAAAACCTCAAGCACCCTAAAATACATTTATTTCCCAAACCCAAATAAATTAGAACTTCAGAGTACAGAAAGCAACTATAAAACTGTTCCAACTACATCTAAGAAACTACAAGGATACTTAGTATGTAGCACCGACGCCTTTGAAAAGCACCTACACAGATACTTGTTATTTCCTTTAATTTATTAATTTTTTGAAAGTATTACCGGTGTCGCCGTGTAAGTGTCAGTTTCGTGTTTGGAGTGTCCATGCTTAGGTTAATTACACTATATCTTATTGCTTCGGAATGAAGATTTTCTTTTCTTTCCATTGACTCATTCAGATTAACCAATTTCTAGCAAATAAGAATGGTTGAGAGCACAAACAAGTAAATGCACGCCACAGATTTACATATCAATATCATCTATGCTAGTCTGAGGCGAAAACGCATGCGGAACTCGTTCGTGCAACAAATTCTTGCTATATATATAACAATGACGATGATTTTAAAGTCTTTCAAAATCAAAGCAGAAATTGATCAGAAAAATTCATGCGAAGAAGATAGAAGCATTATTGGATCTCACATCGTATCGTAGATTCGAAAATGGAAGGAAACGGGATCCAATTCACAGAAAAGTTTGTGCACGGTGATTTTGTGTGCGTGAGAGAGAGGAGTTACCGGTGGTCGGAGAGTGGAGTCGCCTTAAGGCGGTGGCGATTGCTTCCGGGATCGGTGGCGGAAGTTGGGGTTTGGGTTTGACGAAGATGGAAATGGTTGTGTAGAGGCGGGTGAACTACAGTGTGATTGTTTTCACTGTTTTTCAGTTTCTTTTCTTTGCTTTTGCTTCGTTTTGCTGGTTTGGTTTTTTCGTCTTTTTATTGCATAATAAAAATCCAATCGATGATGTTGTTCGACCAATTAGAAAGCTAGACTTGGTGTGTCTTCTCCATTAAGAAAACTTATGAAGTTTCACTTCTATCTTATTTTATTTTTTGCTTCATTCATCTTTAAGCTACTCCATAATTAATTATTCTCATTTTTTAGATTTCATATATCTTTTTTTATTTAGATAGTTTAAAACATGAGCAATATTGTTGGTTGTCCAATATATATCTTATTAATGTTTTTAATTTTGACTATTTAATTTTTTAACACATATTTTATGGTTGAGTTTTACAAATCTATTATTGAATCTAAGAGTGTACTATAAACAACTATTTTATGGGTGAGTATTATTGTACCTCAATTTTTACCCCTAAGATCCTCTTAATATACTATATTGATTCAATCACAACAAGATCATATTAGGGCTTTTGGTTCTCCTTCCTATCTTTAGCTTTGCTCTTTGAGGAATCACCAAACACCTTGACTTGATTTTCTTGTGTAATCATTCATGTTTTTGTTTTGACTTTCCTTTTAATTAATAAAATGCAATGTTGGTTTGTCTTACTTTTCAACAATGCAGGTACAGGCAATGAGGCTTAGCAAGTTGATCCGTGGGTTCATGAGTTTATTTCCATGACCTAGTCAATGAAGCTTGAGAAGTTCAAACCTCGCCATGGAAGTTGTTTTGGAAGGGATGACATGGCAAGGTTATTTTGGTTCACTACATTTCCAAATTATCAAGATTGATTCAAAAGTACAAGGGGTTGATTGAAGGAGTTATCATGATTGGACAAGGCCTTGTTCCCATTGATCACAAGTGCATATTTCTCTCAATTCTCAAGATATAGAAGTGGTCGTGGTTGCTATGAGTTCTCATTATCATCCCCAACAACTTATATTTACAAAGCATTTGTTTTGGTACAAGAAGTTTGTTCAAAATTATCAAAGTTCCTCAAATCATGTTTCTTGATCTAGGAGCTAGGGTTTTGAACTTCAAAGAAGCATATTTTGCTCATCTTTTGGTATTTTTGAGTGATTCCAAAGGCATCCTTCTCTTCAAAGGGTTGGTAACTATCTACTACAAGTCCTCCAGATGAATCCCCATTTTTCCATGTGTGACTTCAAATGATCATAACTTGGTCAATTTTTATCACCTTGAGCCCATTCTTTTTCCATAATGATCTTGAAGATGTGAACTTTATGCCTTATTTTATGTGCAAAGTGAGAAAATGAATGGAAATTACCTTAAGTATACAAAAGATTATAGGTTATTTCATGATTTTTTGCCCACTTCAACAATTCATAACTCTCTCAATATTTGGAGATTTTGAATGGTTCAAGTTCCAAAATGTCATTCAAGAGATCTAATTCATGACATCTTTTTTGGTCAAGAGAAAATTCCAAGTAGAAAGCTATGTTTGGATGCAAGACATTATAGGTCACTTTTGAAGAAGAATTTGAAATATTTCTAAGTATGGAAAATCAACATTTTTTCTCCAACTTTGACTTAACACAACTTTCAGCCCAAGCATCCATTTGATTCCATTCTTTTTCCATTGCAAAGCTTGTAACCTCATCTTTCTGAAGCATCAAGAATCATGCCCTAAGACCCCTTGAGCTGAAAATGCCATTGGTTAGAAGTTGGCACTTTGAAAATGAATTTTTCACCAAGTCAGAAGTTTGAAATCTTTGTTTTGGCTTCTAATCACAAGATTTACACGCAGTTTTTGATTTAAACTTGATTAACAAACTTTCCAAAAGTGTTTAGCACCTCAAAACGCAAAGATTGGATGAGTTTTGGTGAAAATTATATCACACTTCACTCGTGCATCAAGTTTGCACGAATTCCCTCTAAAATGCATCATTCACTCTTCCTTTTGATCCCATTTATTTCTCCTATAAATACATGAACTATCCCATTCATTTTCTCAAGCTTGGATAGCCAGAATCACCCTGCCAAACTTGTTCCATAACTCAGAATTCAGCAACTTCGTAATTCATATACAAGCCTTTTTCGATCCAATTTTTTCATCAATCCACCTTCCTTGATCTTCCCTGAAGCTAACCATATAATTACATTCAAGAATCATGCCCTATATTGCTCCATAGAAGTCCAGTTTCAGAGCTCTGCATCTCAACTTCAATAGGTAGATTCCTTCACCAATTCTTCAAAACTTTGATATCATTGTGATGCTCTCATTGCCCTGGTTCTAGTTGCAACACTTGCTTTTTACTGGAAACACGTTTTGACCATGAAATTTCAAATTCCTTTTCAAAACTTTCTTTTCAAATTGCTTGAGCTACAGTTTATATAAATTTGGCGCGAGGGTGTGGTTGTCTTCGTTTTGAAAAGATGAAGCGAATGGCATAGGTCTGAGCTTCTGATTTTACAGTTTGAGAGACCTGCAATTCACGTTGGCTGGAGTTTGAAGATGACCAACGTATCATCTTCCAACCAATGATGGCACGCCACTTGTTATTTTTGAATTCTTATTTAATAATTGATTCAGTGTTTTATTCACTAATGACCATGATATGCACAACGCGCCAGATCCCTTAGATTTGATTACTAACGCGTTTTGACTCTCATCCAATGGTCCACATATTTTTTACTTTTATTTTCTTTTTTGATTTTTTATATTTAATAGTTTTAAACTTCAAAAAATCATAGAAAATTCATTTTTAGTTCAAAAAAATCTGAAAATATCATGAAAAATATTTTTGATTAATCTCTTTCTGATTTTTATTTTTTCTCAATTTAATTTTGTGTTTTGGTATTTTTTTTATAAATTTACACTTTATTTGATTTGTTTTAAATGTTTAAAAATACTTTTATGCATTTTTAAACTCTGAAAAAATTATGCAATGATCCAATGATATTGTGATAAATATTGGTGACTTTATTTTATTTTTGTTTCTAACTTTGCTATTTTTTATCATTTTTGGTTTATTTTACCCCTTTCTTTTAATTTTAAAAATAGTTTCTGACTTTAAAAAATTTCCAAAAATTTTATAAAATTATTTTAGTTCATTTCTGATTTTTCTATGGTCTTACTTTTTATTTCTTGATTAATTTGGATATAGTTGATATTTTTCTCTTTCATTTCTATTTTTTAAACATTATTTTAAAACCTTTTTGTATATATTAAAATGTAATATTATCTTGTGATTATTTTCTGGCTGATCTTGGATTAAATTTTTGATCATAAACTTTATTAACATTATTGGATCCATGGTGTTAAGTCTAACTCCACAAAAATGGATGAATGATTTTAATAATAGTTTGGTTAAATTTAATTCAAAAGTGGTTTGTATATTCTCTCCCATTCCTCTTCATCTCATCCCCTTCTTATTGCACTAAATGTTGTTGGAGCATGATCTCTATCATGTCTCAAAACAAATGATGCATAGATTGATATTGACCGACCTTAAAATAGGTGTGACTTCTATATAAGTCCACTTACGATTGTTTAACATAGCACTAAATTTTGTCCTGATTCGAATAAATGATCATTCGTGGCCCAAACTTATGTTTGCAAGCCCAAGTATGTTAATTTGATCTCTTTGATCCAATAACCTTGAGATTCATTGTGTGGAGGCTTTGGTTCTACCAATCCTCTAATGGATCTACAACACCTTTGGTCAACGCGGATCACTTAAACATCGTTGATCATTAAATGATATTCATAAGGATTCCAAATGGATGATATACTTGACAAAAAGCAAATGCAAATTGTTGTGTGGAGGCTTTGGTTCTACCAATCCTCTAATGTGTTCCAAATGCAAGTTTCAAGATGATCATCCAACTAACCACTAATCATGAATAATTGACTTTATCCTTTATTCTTTTATATGCCCCTTTTATTTTTATGTACTATTTATTTTTTTAGCATTTACATTTCATGCCATTTTTCTATCTTTGCTCATTTGAGCATTTACTTTCTTGTCATTTTTATTTTTGCTCATTTGGGCTTTACTTTTCTTTTTTTTCAAAACATCTAATAATCAACATAATCCCTAAAAATCTTTAATGATACTTAGACTATTTGGTTACTATCCTTGGCATTATGGAGCATTAAACTTTTTGGACTTAGAATTAGAAACCTTGGCCTGTGAGTGGAGACCTTGTGATCTTATCTGATTATTTTGTCTGGAGCTCTTGAGGTTTACCTCAAGACATTGGGTTATTTGTTTGTTTTGTGTGCAGGTTATTATGATTACACCCTTGATTTGTAATATGGAATTCACCCGTATACAGCCGTTACTTTGCCCAACTTTTGTGAAGACTTAATACACTTTAAGTTTGGTTTTCCCAAGAGGTCTAGTATCATTTGCTTATTTGGTTTCAATCCAAATAATGGGAATTCTATTTTGGCTCATAGTGTCAAGTATTGGATACTTGTTAGTTAGATGGTTCTTATCCCTAGCTTTTACCTTATGCTTTAGGATAGCCTCTTCTTCTCCTCCCATCTTCTTTAATTTCAAAAAATCTTCTCCCCCCTTTTGAAAACTCTTCTTGTTTTAAACTTGAATTACTTTTATAATAAACTTGGACTTAGGTTCATGCATTTTCAAACATTTTTATAAATAAACTCCAATAAACTTAATAATACTTTGAAATTTTTGTAAGAAGACTAAAATTCAATCAATCTCATTTCAAACCATCTTGCCACTTTGGCTTTTATCTTTAAACTTTTCTCAAAAGATTGAACTCTTGTCAATCCTTGTAGTGATGCAAACAACTATACTTCTACAATATGTAGTAAAGAGAGATATTTTCACTTGGGTGTTGAGTGAGGCATTGTTGATTTTAAAATCCAAGTCATATCCTCCACTTTGAGATGATGCAAATTCTCCTTTCTCATGATTGTGGGTAGTAGGTATGTTTTCCACACGGACAATGACGATGGTGTTTTATCTCATAAAATTGACCAACACATTTGTGTTTTAAAATTTTTAAAAGGTGAACTGCGTGTACCCTGATCCCCTATTGCATGAAAGGTGGTACGGAGGCACTAAAGGTTCGCAACCGCGGCAGGTGCAAAAATCATAAAAAAATATTTCTTTTCTCACCTCCACCACCTATTTTTATACAACATATTTTATAGCCAAAACATACAGATTTTACAAAGAGGTTCCTGCGGAGTACCGTAGATGTTTAGGGTGCTAATATCTTCCCTTTGCATAACCAACCCCCTTACCTTGAATATTTCCCCCCTCTTTTGGGTTATTCGCTCTTTTCCCATTCCTTTGGAAACAATAAAGCGTGGTGGCGATTTTTATTTTGATCTGTATAAGTTAAGTCAATCCAATGGCTTAGTCTTAAACATTTGTACCGATGGTTTATCTCTCATATGCCTCAGTCTGATGCTTTTTGGGATGTCAAGAAAGAACCCCGTTGGGCTCCTAAGATCATGGAACTTACTCATTCGGATATTGATTGATATCATCGAGCTTACCAGGATATAGAGATTATTGACAGTTGTGGTAATTTCCCCAATGTACCCCTTCTTGGTACAAAGGGAGGAATTAACTATAACCCTGTTCTTGCACGACGACAACTTGGTTATCCGATGAGGGATAAACCAAATAGTATTCATTTGAGTAGTTTCTTTCTGAAGGAAGGAGAAGACCATAGGGGAAGCTAGGGAGCAGATTGCGAAGGCCTGTCGTCACATTCATAAGAAGAGTAGGAAGGATTTGGGACCTAGGGGTGATGTTTCTTTGGAGACATATCTTCAGTGGGTCCAAACGAGAGCTATTCAGTTGAAGATGTCGTATTCCCGGGAAACACCTATGCCTGATCTATTTGTGAAGACCACTTCTCCCTTATTAGATGATCTAGAAGAGCTGTAACTTGCTTTGGTTAGGATGCAACAGGAAAAGGACGCTTAGAAGAACAAGTTCCAAACTTTAGAGATTTCCTATAGAGCATACTTGAAGGAGAAAGACGACTTGATTGAGATCCTTGAGAGTCGAGCGGTAGAGACTATGGAGAGGCAATGGGATTTATTTTTCTCCTAAGCCTAAATCAGATGCTGATCACTCACTTCCTGATTCAGGTGATTGGAAGGAGGTTGCCATCATACATGCAGAAGAAAACCAGAGGTTGAAGGCTCAGATTGCCAGGCTCACAGGGAAACGCCAGCGTATAGAGTGATCTCCATCAGTTTTACTTCTCAGGGTTTTAGATTTTTATTTTATCTTGTACTTGGGATCATTGAAACTTGTAATCCATTTTGGAATTGTTATAATAAAATTTTTCAGTATTTCAAATGCGTTATTACTTTGATATTTGCAATATGTCCACAAATTTTAAATCCCTTAAAATATTAAATAAAATCATGTGCGTTGCATATCATGCATCATATTGTACATATTTATTGCATTTGTGATGCATATCCAAGTGTCTTTCCAAGCTTATTTACTTCATTTAGCAAGTTGACTCACCACTACAACACTCGGGCTAATTTCAAAAAGAAGATGGACAACCTAGAACAAGAGAATTACGAGCTGCGCGAGGAGGTTTCTTCTTTGAAGGCCGGCATGGCCAATATGACTACTCTGATGGAAGCTCTGGTGGCTGCTCAGAATCAGCCACTGAATGTTCAACCTCAACCAATAAGGGCAACTACTGAAGCTCCGACTGTTCCTGTATCTGCTACTCCAGCTGCTGTTCTGAATCGCATGCCTCAAGGTTATCCATAGGGAATGCCAGAGAATTTTTCACCTGAAGGTTTTAATCTTGGTCCTCAAGATACTCCGATTGTTCAAACTATTGTTACTTCGGCATCTCCTGTGGTGCATGTTGCTCATGTTGCGCCTCCGTCGGTGAATATGGTTCCGTTTCTTAATGATGATGTGTGTCGTCCTTTCCCTCCACCGAGTGAAGACTTGGGTCTTTATGACAGAATGGATGATTTTCAAGAGCAGTTTGACAAGATGCAAAGAGAGATGAAGGCCCTCAGGGGAAAAGAGCTATTTGGGCAGAATGTGAATGAGCTATGCTTGGTCCCGAATGTTAAGATACCTGCTAAGTTTAAGGTCCCGGAGTTTGAGAAGTACAAGAGAAACACTTTCCCTCGTTCTCATATGGTGATGTAGGTGAGGAGAATGTCTACCCATACTGATGATCTGCGTCGCTGATTCACTTTTTTCAGAATAGTTTGACTGGTGTTGCGCTGAAGTGGTATATGAGTTTGGACAGCGCCAATATCCATACTTTCAATGATTTTGTAGAAGCATTCATCAAACAATACAAGTACAACATGGACATGGCGCCTGATCGTGATCAACTCAGGGCCATGGTTCAGAAAGATAGGGAATCATTCAAAGAATATGCACAGAGATTGCGTGAGGTAGCCGCCCAAGTGATTCCTCCCATAGAAGAGAAGGAGATGACTAAGATTTTCTTAAAAAAGCTGGGTGTTTTCTACTACGAAAGGATGGTGGCAAGTGCGCCAAGTGGCTTTACTGAAATGGTAGAAATGGGTATCCGCTTAGAAGAGGCTGTAAGAGAGGGCCGCTTAACAAAGAGTGAAAGTTCTGAAGGTGTGAAGAAACCATCTTATGGGTTTACCAAGAAGAAGGAAGGGGATGAAAATGTTGTTATGCAAGAGAGGAGGGTTAATACTCCTAGAAGGAATTATCAGCATCATCAGCAGGTCGCCTCAGTTACTCCAGTTGTGGGTGCAGCTCCAACTACTGTTGCTTATCAAAGACCATCCCAGCAGGGGAATCAAGGGTATAATCAGAGAAGGGAGAGTTATGACCCTATTCCTATGAGCTATACAGAGTTACTACCGGTATTGATTCAGAAGAAGCTGGTTCAGACCCGACCACCTTCCGCCGTACCATCACCATTGCCTTGGTACTACAAAGCAGATCAAACATGTGCTTTTCATCAGGGAGCACTAGGGCATAATGTTGAGAATTGTTATCCTTTGAAGATTGAGGTGCAGAAGTTGGTGAAGTCTGGTGTTCTATCTTTCAAGGATGTGGGACCTAATGTGAAAGACAATCCTCTACCCAAGCATGGGGGAGTAAATGTTGTGAATATGGTGGCCAATTGTCCAGGCAACTTCCGAATTTTTGATAATAATCTGGTTAGAGGAGATTTGGTGAGGATGCATGCATACCTTTGTGATTTTAGCTACTATACACATGACCATGCTGGTTGTGCTATTTGCAGTACAGACATACAGGGTTGCGATAAGATAAAGGCTAATTTACAAGAGATGATGGATGAGGGCCTAATCCATATAATCAGGCCTAGGGCAGAGTATGAAGAGGAGGTGAATATAGTTTCTGGATGTCTTGGAGAATTCATAATTTTTGATGTAGAGTATATGAAGGAGGACCTTGTGCAATTGCATGCTACCTTCTGCCATATGGCTGGTCAGGTGGAGCACCAATATGGATCTTACCGAGTTTGCTGCCAAGATTCCTGAGGATGTTCAATCGTAAAGAAGGGTGTTCATTCGTTGTTAGATAACGGAATTATCAAGGTTATAAGTCAAAGGGATGATTACTATGAAGTTGATATGGTTGAGGTTTGTTTGATGGCAGAAAAGTTAGATGAATAGTATGTCTCCGCAGATGAGTATTTCTCCTCAGATGAGGATTTGTTTTACAGAAATGACTCAATAATGACTGATTATGTTGAAGAAGGGGTAAACGTCATTGTACCTTATTTTGGGGCACCCGCCCATCTTGAAGTTGAGTATTATAGCAAGCCAGTTGTTACCCCATTGGTGATTAATTTGCCGGGTCCCGTTCCCTACAAGTCATATAAGGTCGTGCCTTACAAATACAACGCTACAATCTTAGAGGATGGAGTGGAGGTTCCCATCCAGCCAATGCCTGATGTTGGGAATATTGCTGAAAATAGCAGGGTGACCCGCAGCGGCCATGTGTTTGCACCAGTCATTCAAAGAGATGTTAGTGCTGGAAAGAAAATTGCTGAGAATGTTGAACCCAAGAAGGTTATGGGTGAGACAAGTGGGGTTGAGTTAGAGAAAGAAGTGGGTGATATTTTGAAGATAATCAAGATGAGCGACTACAGAATTGTAGATCAACTACTGTAGACTCCTTCAAAAATATCTATCTTGGCTTTATTGATGAACTCCTCTGCTCACAGAGAATCTTTGATGAGGGTATTGGACCAAGCTTTTGTGGAGAGTGATATGCCAATAGACCAATTCAGCAGTGTAATAGGCAACATTACATCATGTAATAACTTGAGCTTCTGCGATGATGAATTACCAAATGAAGGAAGGAATCACAACTTGGCCCTCCACATCTCTATGAACTGCAAGAATGATTCACTATCCAATGTGTTGATTGATAATGGATTTGCTTTGAACGTTATACCAAGGAGTACGCTTATGAAGTTGAAATATCAAGGAACACCTATGCGCCCGAGTGGCATCATTGTGAAAGCGTTTGATGGATCAAGGAAATCTGTTATTGGTGAAGTGGACTTGCCTATTCATATAGGACCACATTTGTTTTAGATTACTTTCCAGGTAATGGATATTGTACCCGCTTATAGATGTTTGCTAGGAAGACCATGGATACATGAGGCAGGGGCTGTTACTTCAACTTTACACCAGAAACTGAAGTTTGTACGTGAAAGGAAAGTAGTGATCGTAAATGGGGAACAAGCATTATTGATATCTCATTTGTCCTCTTTCAGCATTGTGGAGGCAGACGAAGCTGCTGTTGGAACCCAGTTCCAAGCTTTATCCATTAACAATATAAGAGGAAATGAGAATTTCATGGTTTCGCTTAAGGGTGTGCAGCAGGTTGTGCGTAAGGGTCATAGTGAAGTGTGGGGATAGATTGTGGATCCACCTGTGAACAAGAACAGAGCTGGCTTGGGGTTTTCTTTGAAGAATGACAAAGGTAAGGGCATGAAGCCGAAGTCTGCTGCAAGAAAATATCAAGACATCTTATGTAGCGGGGTTATCTTCATCCAACTGTTTCCAGGATCAATGCCATTGTGGAAGATGAAGCAGAGCAGAAAAGGCCGAATTATGTGACCCACAGAGTTAGGGTCCAGAACTGGATCATCATTGATGTTCCTTCTTGCATACATGTTTCAAAGTAATTTGTTTTGTTAATCTTTTTTAAAAGCTTTCACTCTGCCCAAGGTGGAATTATTAATGTTGTAGGGCTTATCTGTTGCTGTGACTTTTAAAATCAATAATAAAAGTTGTCTTTGTTTCCCAAATTGTGTCTTTATTTTCTGCTTTTTCTCGGAAAATGGTAATAAAAAAACCCTTCAAAATAAATAATAACTGAAATTCAATCTGCATGATCACTTGTTATATGTGTCAGTTTCTAAAAGCAATTATAAATCATATGTGCAGATTAATTAAAAAACTCGTTGAATACAATGACCCTGCACCCTCTCCCAACTTTGAATGTCCTGTGTATGGGGCTGAAGAAGAAGATTATGATGAGATTCCAAAAGAGGTCTCACGGTTGCTTGAGCACGAGGAAAATACCATTCATCCATATAAAGAGCCATTGGAAGTGATCCATTTGGGTTCAGAAGAAGATCTGAAGGAAGTCAAGATTAAAGCATTGTTGTATCCTGATGTGAAGAGCAGGTTGATTGAGCTGTTGAAAGAGTATGTGGATATTTTTTCTTGGTCTTATCAAGATATGCTTGGTCTAGATACAGATATTATGGAGCACCGTTTACCGTTGATGCCAGAGTGTCCGCCAATCAAATAGAAGTTGAGAAGAACTCACCCAGATATGGAAGTAAAAATCAAAGAGGAGGTTCTAAAGCAGATTAGTGTTGGTTTTCTTGTGACGTCAGTGTAGCCTCAATGTATTGCCAATATTGTCCCAGTACCGAAAAAAGACAAAAAAGTCTGCATATGTGTAGATTACAGAGATCTAAATAAAGCTAGTCTAAAAGATGATTTTCCATTGCCACACATTGATATGTTAGTGGATAGCACAACAAAATTCAAAGTATTCTCGTTCATGGACGAATTTTCTGGGTATAATCAAATAAGAATGGCGCTTGAGGACATGGAAAAAACAACGTTTATCACACCCTGGAGAACATTCTATTACAGAGTGACGCCCTTCAGGTTGAAGAACACTGGTGCAACGTACCAAAGGGCTATGACAACCCTATTCCATGATCTGATGCACAAGGAAATCGAAGTATATGTTAATGATATGATTTCCAAATCCTAGACTGAAGAAGGGCATGTAGAAGATTTGTTGAAGTTGTTTCAGCATTTGAGGAAGTATCGTCTCCGCTTGAATCCAAATAAATGCACCTTCGGTGTTCGATCAGGGAAATTGTTGGGTTTCATTGTTAGCCAGAAAGGAATTGAAGTTGACCCTGATAAAGTAAAAGAAATTCAAGAGATGCCAGCGCCAAGGACTGAAAATAAAGTCAGAGGTTTCCTCGGGCGTTTGAATTATATTTCCAGTTTCGTTTCCCACATGACTGCAACATGTGAACCGATCTTTAAGTTGTTAAAGAAAGATCAAGGTTGTGTGTGGACGGATGACTGCCAAAGGGCATTTGAAAGTATTAAAGAATATCTGCTTGAACCTCCTATCTTGCTCCCTCCTGTCGAAGGAAGATCGTTGATTATGTATTTGACAATGTTAGATAATTCCATGGGTTGTATTCTGGGACAACAGGATGAAACAGGGAAGAAAGAGTTCGCCATTTATTACCTCAGTAAAAAGTTTACTTATTGTGAGTCGCGGTATTCCATGCTGGAAAAGACATGTTGTGCTTTGGCCTGGGCGGTAAAGCGTTTGCGGCAGTATATGTTGAATCACACTACTTAGTTGATCTCCAAAATAGATCCAATCAAGTACATTTTTGAAAAGCTTGCTCTTACTGGGAGAATTGCCTGCTGGCAAATGTTGCTATCTGAATATGATATCGAATACCGTACTCAAAAAGCTATTAAAAGCAGTGTGTTGGCAGATTATCTTTCTCACCAACCAGTGGAGGATCATCAGTCTGTAGAGTATGAATTCCCCAATGAGGATGTGATATTCCTGAAAGTGAAAGATTGTGATGAACCATTGCCCGAGGAAGGTCCTGACCCTGAATCTCGTTAGAGTATGATATTTGATGGAGCTGTGAATTCTTATGGTAAAGGAATTGGTGTTGTGATTGTCACTCCACATGGATCGCACATTCCTTTTACCGCAAGGTTAACGTTTAATTGTACTAATAATATGGCAGAATACGAGGCTTGCATCATGGGTCTCGAAGAAGCTATTGATCTCAGAATTAAAAATCTAGATGTGTATGTTGATTTAGCCTTGGTAATAAATCAGATTAAAGGAGAATGGGATACTCGTCACCCCATCTTGATCCCTTACAAAGATTATGCTAGAATATTGTTACCCTTCTTTAACAAAGTTGAATTCCATCACATTCCTAGAGATGAAAATCAAATGGCGGACGTTCTGGCAACTCTGGCTTCAATGTACCAAGTAAATACTTAGAATGATATACCTCGAATCACAGTTCGGCAACTAGATAGGCCCGCTCATGTGTTTACAACAGAGGAGGTAGCAGATGAAAAACCTTGGTATCATGACATCAAGCATTTTCTTCAGACTCGAGAATACCCGATTGGTGCTTCGAAGAAAGATAGAAAGACACTGAGAAGATTGGCTGGCAGTTTCTTCCTCAGTAAAAATTTGTTGTATAAAAGAAATTATGACATGGTCTTACTCAGATGCATGGATAGACACTAAGCAGACATGTTGATGCATGAGATTAATGAAGGTTCATTTGACACTCATGCCAATGGACATTCAATGGCTAAAAAGATGCTAAGGGCAGGTTACTATTGGCTGACAATGGAATATGATTGTTATAAATTTGCAAAGAAGTGTCATAAATGTCAGGTTTATGCAGATAAGGTCCATGTGCCTCCGACACTTCTCAATGTGGCCTTTCTCTATGTGGGGTATTGGCATGATTGGGATGATAGAACCCAAAGCGTCGAATGGACAATGTTTCATCTTGGTAGCAATTGATTACTTCACCAAATGGGTGGAGGCTGCTTCATATGCCAATGTTACTAAGCAGGTGGTTGTGCGTTTCATCAAGAATAATCTTATATGCCGGTATAGTGTGCTGAGCAGAATTATCACCAACAATGGCTCGAATTTGAACAATAAAATGATGACATAACTGTGCGAAGAACTCAAGATTGTTCATCACAATTCATCTCCATACAAACCAAAGATGAATGGGGCTATTGAAGCTGCTAATAAGAATATCAATAAAATTATCCAGAAAATGGTTGTTTCTTATAGGGATTGGCATGAAATGCTCCCTTTTTCTCTACATGGATATCGAACATCTATCCGCACTTCAACAGGAGCAACCCCGTTCTCCCTGGTGTATAGAATGGAAGTTGTACTCCCAATCAAGGTTGAGATTCCCTCTTTGCGTGTGATAATGGAAACCAAGTTGTCAGAGGCTGAATGGGTCCAGAACCGGTTTAACCAATTGAATTTGATCGAAGAGAAGAGAATGACAGCTTCGTGTCATGGACAGTTATATCAGAAAAGGATGAATAAGGCTTTTGACAAGAAGGTCAATCCTCGTGAATTTAGAGAAGGCGACCTCGTGATCAGAAAGATCATGTCTTTCAACACTGATTCTAGGGGCAAGTGGACTCCTAACTTTGAAGGCCCATATGTTGTCAAGAAAGCCTTCTCTGGTGGTGCATTAATTCTTGAAACTATGGATGGCAAGGAGTTCCCACGTCCCATGAATGCTGATGCAATCAAGAAATACTTCGCCTAAAGAAATAAAAGAACAACTCGCTAAGTTGAAAACCCTAAAGGGTGGCTCAGGCAAAAAAGAGCGTCTCGGTAGGCCAAAAACCCGAAAGGGCGGTCTAGGCAAAAATTAGAGACATAAACAGAATAAATTTCCTGCTAAGTTGAAAACCCGCAAGGGAAGCTTAGGCAAAAGTTAGGGACTTTCTTGGCAAGTAACTACATCAGATGAGACTTGATCATTGGAGCAACAATCTTCTCGGATTCTCATCACACTTCAACAGAAGTTATTCCTCAGGATTTCAAAAGTTGTTAGAGGGGATAGTGGTCATTGTATCTCAATGTATCTTTTCCATTATATATTACCATTTTCCTAACTTTGTAATTATCCATGGAGTCTCACCATTCGCAGACTACCATTCTATTAATGAAATTTGAGCTTTTACCCAATTCTTTATATTTCTTATTTTATTTAGCTTGCAAAGACTCCATTTATTATTGATAATAACTTTCAAAGCAAAAAGATTAAATAACAAAATCGATTTTTCAAAAAGAATTTACAATTCGCTTTTACCTTGGAATCTGTGATGAAATAATGGCAACAAAAATGGTGATCCCAAGAATGGACAAACTCCAGTTTATTTTAAGAAGTTTTGGTTCCCCTCGGGATGGTTTACTCAAGATGATTCGCTGTATTGGGTTCGTGGCTCCAATATCCTCGGTCAAGTTTGGATTCATTTCTCCTCTTTTCTGAATTTTCATGATGTGAAGTTTCAATCCAAGATTTCTCCGGTGAAGTTTTCATTCGGTCTAATGGAAGTTCTTTTTCCCGAGAAGTTGGTACCATAATCACTCTTGAAGAGTGCAGGTCCCTGGTTTCTCTAGTGAAGAACGTATTATGGTTTTCCCTTTGAAGATGTGGTGTTAATCTCCCCAATGAAGTAGGCTTGAATTCCCTAGTGAATGTTTTGATGATTTGGTAACCATCTGCTTTACTTGAGACTGGTTTTGCAATTCCCAGTAGAAGTGTTACTTTTGAAAACATTTGTTTCCCCAGTGAAGCCTGGAGAAGGATGTTCTATCCCTGTATCTGTACTATTTTATCATTTTGATTTGTTTACTTCCGGATTGTGTTTCTCCCTAGTAAAGCTAAAGCAAGCAGTAGGTTTTGTTTCCCCAGTTGGCATTTACTTTTTCTTGAAATGATCATCCTGGATTTGGTTTAGCTGAGTGTTGTTTGTGCCAGAGTTGGTTTTGCTTGGTTACTCCTGGGGTTGTGTATTTGTTTTGTCAGCATACGCACGATAACACTCATACATTCATACATACATCATGCATAGCTAAAATTGGCAAATCATTGTTCATTGACATTTTTTTAATGTTTTGTTGACATATCACCCTATTTTGCAGAGTTAAGTTGTCCTCTCTTCCATAGAGTGTTGGCCCTAAGCAGAAAGCATATATTCTTTCAATTTCTCCACTGAGTTTTCCCTCGTGGAAGATTTTTGCTTTAGCCTTCCTATACAGCTCCTTGTTTGTATGGATTTGGTTTTCCCTCTTGAGTTTATTTCTCAAAGGATGTATTTTGGTTGACTGTTCCATTCCAGTTTATTTTTGGTTTGAATATGTGGTTCCACAATAATATTATTTACTTTGGATTCCTGAAAGCTTCGAGTTTTGGTTTGTGCATTTATTTTGCATAAGAAGACTTTATCTCCTCAGTAAGAATATCATGGCTTTTCCCCAGGAAGTCATATTTCTTTCCCCAGGAAGCCATATTTCTATCCCCAGTCATTTCTTTTTACAATCCTCCATGACAACAAGTAGCAGGTCTCTTTATTTGAGCAACTTGTGCTTCCCTGTAAAAGTCGACGTAACCTTTTTGCTATCTCCTCTATGAGTGGACAGTTTGCAGTTCGTCGTCAGTTTATGCCAGTGGAGGGAAAGACTTTTAAATTTGCAGAAACAGCTCGTTGTGAAATCTTTGCAAGTGGAAGTCTCTTTATTTAAGATAACCTACATCTTACCCTTTCCAGTCAGATTTCCTCGGTTAAAGAAGAAGTTGAGACCCGTTCTAGGCGAAATGCCAGAATTCTAGGGAAACTTGTTATCTTTTTGCTACCCTCAGTGAACGTTGGTAGTTCATCATGAGTGAATGACAATGCTATGATATATTCTCTTTCTACCTTTAGTGAAAGCTGGTAGATCACCATCAGTGAAAGTTGGTGTTTGTTATCATTTTTCTACCCTCAGTGAACGTTGGTAGTTCATTGTCAGTGAACGGTGATGCTATGATATATTCTCTTTCTACCTTCAGTGAAAGTTGGTAGATCACCATCAGTGAAAGTTGTTGTTTGTTATCTTTTTTCTACCCTCAGTGAACATTGGTAGTTCATCGTCAGTGAACGATGATGCTATGATATATTCTCTTTCTACCTTCAGTGAAAGTTGGTAGATCACCATCAATGAAAGTTGGTGTTTGTTATCTTTTTGCTACCCTCAGTGAACATTGGTAGTTCATCGGCAGTGAACGACGATGCTATGATATATTCTCTTTCTACCTTCAATGAAAGTTGGTAGATCACCATCAGTGAAAGTTGGTGTTTGTTATCTTTTTGCTACCCTCAGTGAATGTTGGTAGTTCATCATCAATTAACGGCGATGCTATGATATATTCTCTTTCTACCTTCAGTGAAAGTTGGTAGATCACCATCAGTGAAAGTTGGTGTTTGTTATCTTTTTGCTACCCTCAGTGAATGTTGGTAGTTCATCTTTAGTGAACGATGATGCTATGATATATTCTCTTTCTACCTTCAGGGAAAGTTGGTAGCTCACCGTCAGTGAACGTCGGCGTTGATATTTATTTTCCTTCTACCTTCAGTGAACGTTGGTAGCTCACCATCAGTGAACGTCGGTGTTGATATTTATTTTCCTTCTACCTTCAGTGAACTTCGGTGTTGATATTTCTTTTCCTTCTACCTTCGGTGAACGTTGGTAGCTTTACCTCTAGTAGGAGTTGGTGTATCCTTTGACCATTTTACCATCTTCTCTGGCTCAGGTCTTTTGATCCACCAGTGATTTATTTTCCTGGTCGGGTCGCTCTCTTGTTTCTTTATTATTGTTACATCCCCAGTGATGTTTTGCGTCCCTTTGGATTTGTCCATGTGCACTCATATTCACATGGCATCTTAGGGCCAAAAATAGGGTTTGTTTTATATTTAAGTATCTTCAATCGCGTCAACACAAATATTTTTAACCTTCTTATCTCCGAATAGAAGAAACTTAAATAAGGGCAGTTGTTGTACCCCAATTTCCCCCCCTACGATCCCCTTACCATACCATATTGATTCAATCACAACAAGATCACATTAGTGCTTTTGGTTCTCCTTCCTATCTTTAGCTTTTCTCTTTGAGGAATCACCAACACCTTAAATTTATTTTCTTGTTTAATCATTCATGTTTTTGTTTTGACTTTCCTTTTAATTAATAAAATGCAATGTTGGTTTGTCTTACTTGTCAACAATACAGGTAAAGGCAATGTGGCTTAGCAAGTTGATCCATGGGTTCATGAGTTTATTTCCATGACCTAGTCAATGAAGCTTGAGAAGTTCAAACCTCACCATGGAAGTTTTTTTGGAAGGTATGGCATGGCAAGGTTATTTTGTTTCACTACATTTCCAAATTATCAAGATTAATTCAAAAGTATAAGGGGTTGATTGAAGGAGTTATCATGATTGGACAAGGCCTTGTTCCCATTGATCACAAGTGCATATTTCTCTCAATTCTCAAGATATAGAAGTGGTTGTGGTTGCTATGAGTTCTCATTATCATCCCCAACAACTTATATTTACAAAGCATTTGTTTTGGTACAAGAAGTTTGTTCAAAATTGTCAAAGTTCCTCAAAGCATATTTCTTGATCTAGGAGCTAGGGTTTTGAACTTCAAAGAAGCATATCTTGCTCATCTTTTGGTATTTTTGAGTGATTCCAAAGGCATACTTCTCTTCAAAGGGTTGGTAACAAATCACTTCAAAAGTTTCAAGAAGTTTTCATTTGGAAGAAACTTGATGATGAAGAAAGATTACAAGTCCTCCAGATGAATCCCCATTTTTCCACGTGTGATTCAAATGATCATAACTTGGTCAATTTTTATCACCATGATCCCATTATTATTCCATAATGATCTTGAAGATGTGAACTTTATGCCTTCTTTTATGTGCAAAGTGAGAAAATGAATGGAAATTTCCTTAAGGATACAAAAGATTATAGGTCATTTCATTATTTTTTGCCCACTTCAACAATTCATAACTCTCTCAATTTTTGGATATTTTGAATGGATCAAGTTCCAAAATGTCAATCAAGAGATCTACTTCATGCCATCTTTTTTGGTCAAGAGCAAATTCCAAGTAGAATGATATGTTTGGATGCAAGACATTATAGGTCACTTTTGAAGAAGAATTTGAAATATTTCTAAGTATGGAAAGTCACCATTTTTTCTCCAACTTTGACTCAACACAACTTTCAGCCCAAGCATCCATTTGATTCCATTCATTTTCCACTGCAAATCTTGTAACCTCATCTTTCTGAAGCATCAAGAATCATGCCCTAAGACCCCTTGAGCTGAAAAATGCCGTTGGTCAGAAGTTGGCACTTTGAAACTGAATTTTTCACCAATTCAAAAGTTTGAAATCTTTGTTTTGGCTTCTAATCACAAGATTTACACACATTTTTGATTTAAACTTGATTAACAAACTTGCCAGAAGTGTTTAGCACCTCAAAACGCAAGGATTGGATGAGTTTTGGTGAAAATTAGATCACACTTCACTCGTGCATCAGGTTTGCACAAATTCCATCCAAAATGTATCATTCACTCTTCCTTTTGATCCCATTTGTTTATCCTATAAATACATGAACTATCCCAGTCATTTTCTCAAGCTTGGATAGCCAGAATCACCCTGCCAAACTTGTTTCATAACTCAGAATTCAGCAACTTCGTAATCCATATACAAGCCTTTTTCAATCCAATTTTTTCATTAATTCACCTTCCTTGATCTTCCCTGAAGCTAACCATATAATTACATTCAAGAATTGTGCCCTATATTGCTCCATAGAAGTCCAGTTTCAGAGCTCTGCATCTCAACTTCAATAGGTAGATTCCTTCACCAATTCTTCAAAACTTTGATATCATTGTGATGCTCTCATTGCCCTGGTTCTAGTTGCAACACTTTCTTTTTACTAGAAACACGTTTTGACCATGAAATTTCAAATCCCTTTTCAAAACTTTCTTTCCAAATTGCTTGAGCTACAGTTTATATAAATTTGATGCGAGGGTGTGGTTGTCTTTGTCTTGAAGAGACAAAGCGAATGGCATAGGTTTAAGCTTCTGATTTTACAGTTTGAGAGACCTACAATTCACGTTGGCTGGAGGTTTAAGATGACCAACGTGTCATCTTCCAACCAATGATGGCACGCCACTTGTTATTTTTGAATTCTGATCTAATAATTGATTCAGTGCTGTATTCACTAATGACCATGATATGCACAACACGCCAGATCCCTTGAATTTGATTACTAACGCGTTTTGTCTCTCATCCAATGGTCAACATATTTTTGACTTTTATTTTCTTTTATGATTTTTTATATTTAATTGTTTTAAACTTCAAAAAATCATAGAGAATTCATTTTTAGTCCCAAAAAATTTGAAAAAATCATGAAAAATATTTTTGATTATTCTCTTTCTGATTTTTATTTTTTCACAATTGAATTTTGTGTTTTGATATTTTTTATAAATTTACACTTAATTCGATTTGTTTTAAATGTTTAAAAATAGTTTTATGCATTTTTAAACTCTGAAAAAATTATGGAATGATCCAATGATATTGTAACAAATATTGGTGACCTTATTTTATTTTTGTTTCTGACTTTGCTATTTTATATCATTTTTGTTTTATTTTACCCCTTTCATTTAATTTTAAAAATAGTTTCCGACTTTAAAAAATTTCCAAAAAACTTATAAAATTATTTTAGTTCATTTCTGATTTTTCTATGGTCTTACTTTTCATTTCTTGATTAATTTGGACATAGTTGATATTTTTCTCTTTTATTTCTATTTTTTAAGCATTATTTTTAAAACTTTTTGTATATATTAATATGTAATATTATCTTGTGATTATTTTCTGGCTGATCTTGGATTAAATTTTTGATCATGAACTTTATTAACATCATTGGATCCATGGTGTTGAGTCTAACTCCATAAAAATGGATGAATGATTTTAATAATAGTTTGATTAAATTTAATTCAAAAGTGGTTTGTATATACTCTCACATCCCTCTTCATCTCATCCCCTTCTTATTGCACTAAATGTTGTTGGAGCATGATCTTTATATCATTTCTCAAAACAAATGGTGCATAGATTGCTATTGACCGGCCTCAAAATAGGTGTGACTTCTATATAAGTCCACTTACAATTGCTTAACATAGCGCTAAATTTTATCCCGATTCGAATAAATGATTATTCATGGCCCAAACTTATGTTTGCAAGCCTAAGTATGTTAATTTGATCTCTTTGATCCAATAACCTTGAGATTCATTGTGTGGAGGCTTTAGTTCTACCAATCCTCTAATGGATCTACAACACCTCTGGTCAACGCAGATCACTTAAACATCAATCATTAAATGATATTCATAAGGATTCCAAATGGATGATATACTTGACAAAAAGCAAATGCAACTTGTTGTGTGGAGCTTTGGTTCTACCAATCCTCTAATGAGTTCCAAATGCAAGTTTCATGATAATCATCCAACTAACCACTAATCACTAATAATTGACTTTATCCTTTATTCTTTTATATACCCCTTTTATTTTTATGCACTATTTATTTTTTTAGCATTTACATTTCATGTCATTTTTCTATCTTTGCTCATTTGAGCATTTACTTTCTTGTCATTTTTATTTATGCTCATTTGGGCTTTACTTTTCTTGTCATTTTTATTTATGCTCATTTGGGCTTTACTTTACTTTTTTTTCAAAACATCTAATAATCAACATAAACCCTAAAAATATTTAATGATACTTGGACTATTTGGTTACTATCCTTGGCATTATGGAGCATTGAACTTTTTGGACTTCGGATTAGAAACCTTGGCCTGTGAGTGAAGACCTTGTGATCTTATCTGATTATTTTGTCTGGAGCTCTTGAGATTTACCTCAAGACATTGAGTTGTTTGTTTGTTTTGTGTATAGGTCATTGTGATTACACCCTTGGTTTATAATATGGAATTCACATGTATATAGCCATTACTCTGTCCAATATTTATGAAGACTTAATATACTTGAAGTTTGGTTTTCCCAAGAGGTCTAGTATCATTTGCTTATTTGGTTTCAATCCAAAGAATGGGAATTCTATTTTGGCTCATAGTGTATAGTATTGGCTACTTGTTGGTTAGATGGTTCTTATCCCTAGTTTTACCTTATGCTTTAGGATAACCTCTTCTTCTCCTCCCATCTTCTTTAATTTCAAAAAATCTTCTCCCCCCTTTTGAAAACTCTTCTTGTTTTAAACTTGAATTACTTTTATAATAAACTTGGACTTAGGTCCATGCATTTTCAAACATTTTTATAAATAAAATCCAATAAACTTAATAATACTTTGACATTTTTGTGAGAAGACTAAAAGTCAATCAATCTCATTTCAAACCATCTTGCCACTTTGGCTTTTATCTTTAAACTTTTCTCAAAAGATTGAACTCTTGTAAATCCTTGTAGTGATGCAAACAACTATACTTCTACAATATGTAGTAAAGAGAGATATTTTCCACTTGGGTGTTGAGTGAGGCATTGTTGATTTTAAAATCCAATCCATATCCTCCACTTTGAGATGATGCAAATTCTCCTTTCTCATGATTGCGGGTAGTAGGTATGTTTTCCACACGGACAATGACGATGATGTTTTATCTCATAAAATTGACCAAAATATTTGTGTTTTAAAATTTTTAAAAGGTGAACTACGTGTACCCTGATCCCTTATTGCACGAAAGGTGGTACAGAGGCACTAAAGGTTCACAACCGCGGAGGGTGAAAAAATCATAAAAAAATATTTCTTTTCTCACCTCCACCATCTATTTTTATACAACATATTTTATAGCCAAAACATACATATTTTACAAAGAGGTTCCTGCGAGTACCGTAGATGTTTAGGGTGCTAATACCTTCCCTTTTCATAACCAACCCCCTTACCTTGAATCTTTCCCCCCTCTTTTGGGTTATTCACTCTTTTCCCATTCCTTTGGAAACAATAAAGCGCGGTGACGATTTTTATTTTGATCTGTATAAGTCAAGTCAATCCAATGGCTTAGTCTTAAACATTTCTACCGCCAACAAGTATGTTAGTTTATTTTTCTTTACTCTATGTTTTCGCTTATAGCTCTTCTTCTTCATGATGAACTTCATGATAGTGTTGAAGTTCTTTTTAGCTTCGCTATATATCATTTATCATGTTTTGTGGTGTCATAAATGCATTCAATCTTTTGGTTGCCGATTCATCTCAAATTCTTTATAATGTATAATATATTCATGCATTTGATAAATTTTTTTGTTGCAGTTAAACCAGTTTTTAATCATTCAAATTGTCATGGTTGGGCTCAGTCAATGAGATAAACACTTAGAGGTAAGAACAAGTTTGATTTTTTTTTATGGATCTATTGTCATTATTACTAAATTCGATCCAAAATTTAAGGTCTGTAATCATTGCAACATGTTAATCTATTATTTGATTAGATGATTTCGTTGCTCAAAGTATTGTGTTCCTTCAAAATGTTATTAGAATTTTTGGACTTCATTGTGAGGTTTTTGGCTTGAAACAAGATTCAATATTTGTTTTTGAATTTTTATTGCTTTTAGAGTTTTGTGGGAGTAACTTGAAGTTGTTAAATTGTAATTCAATTGTGTCGGAACAATGTGTGTCGAAGGGAGGTTGTCCAGTCGAAGAGCTTGTGGATCGAAGCAAGCTACACACAGATTTGATTGGTTTTAGAGTTTAGATAAATTTGATTTAGATCTAAAATAGATAGATTTGATTTAGTACCAAAATATGTATTTTGGGCTTTTATAGTTTTTGGTTTTGGCTTAGGGAGCAAGCTAACCTAAATCTATAAATAGAGGGAGTAACCCCTAATTGTGTAATTAAGTCAATTTATTATAATCAGAGAATTTGCATTTGTAAGTGATTAATAAAGTTTTCCACAGTTTGCAGGTGTTATACCCTAAAATTTTCCCTCTCACTTATCAAGAATTTTGCTCACAAGATCTCCTTGGGCTCAAGACTGCACTAGGGTTGATCAACTCAAGACATCTCCTTAAGCACTGATGACCAAAATTAGGGTTTGAGTTTGCACAAGGATTTTTGAACTTTCAATGCCCCATATGGTTTTCATGGATCATTATAGACCCCTAAGATTAGTCATGTCAAGTTTCAAGCCTTGGATCACATTTTTGATCAGTCAATTGAGCAGTTGACCTAAAAATCAGTTGTATTGGGGAAAAAGTCAACTATGCCCAATTTACAGTCAAACTTCATAATTTTTTATCCACATCAACATTTTAAACTCATATGTATCATTTGATCAAGTTTGGATCACAACTCCTCAAGAAATTTGATCAAATCTCCAAAAGGGCAAAATGGTCAAAATTAGGGTTTTGACTGGGAAAGGGCAATTTTTGATTTTTGGCCTAGCAAATTATCAATTGGTTTAAGGCATTATCTCAATATTCCAATTGCATCATTTTAATTTAATGACATGGTTCAAAACATTGCAAGTCCACTAGATTGATTGATGAATTTTGCAGTCAACTGATCAAAAGTCAATTGTATACTGAAAAGTCAAACTTTGACTTTTTAGTCAAATTCAAATGCCAAAGATCACAATTCATCAAAATATGTCAAAATATGTCAAAATATGAAACTTATTCGTCAAGAAATCAAAAATTCAAGATTTCATTTTGAAAAGTTAAAATTTCTAAACTTAGAAATTTTTCTAAGTGTTGAAATTTCTTATTTTTTCATAACTTTGAGCAACATTTTCACCATGATGCAAGATGATTCAAGAGAAACTTCCAACATGAAAGTTTTTTATCACCATGAAATCTACAACTTTTTTTCACACAACTTCTTCCAAAAATGCTTGGATCTCAAGTTATAATTTTAATAACATGTGGTCATGAAACAAAACACTTAGTGAAATTTTGCCCTAATTTGGTAAGGATTTTGACCCAACTTCATGGCACATTTTCATATAGTTCCAAGGGGAATCTTCAAAAGAAATTATAAGACGGGTTGTAGAGCACACTGCAATCTTTCCAAAATGTCCAAGAACTCCTTGAGATCATTCTTGAGTAGGGAGAATTAAAGAGATGAAGTTAGGGTTTGATCACTTTAATTACAAGTCATTTTAGTGATGAACAAAATTCATATTCAAAGTTGTGTTGCATTAAATCTAATTTTTAGGCCTCAAACTTGTTAGGAACTCCATAATTAATGGTTTACACAGCTGTTAGAGGCCTCACTTCAAGCATTCAATGCATGGACATGCTTTATATCCATTTTTGGAAGAAAGGTTACATTGCCATTTTGATAAAGTGATTTTTTGTACAAAACTTGTTCTTGAGCCTTGCACTTGTTCTCTTCTGATCAATTAGGTCCTAGAACTCATGAGAAATGTTTCAAACACTTAAAATCACTCATCCCATTCCTGCACCTCTCCTTGAAACTTATTTCCCTCTTTTCTTCAAAATCAAGTAACCTAGACAAAATCTAGAAACTTGTACTTATGATTATCCAAAGCTCTCAAACACTTTTGTTTATACATACACAAAACATTTGACACAAACAGACGAATGCTCAAGCTTTGAAAGAACCTGGAACTCAGAATCACACTTCACACTTCCATTTTCACACAAACTGACCAAAAACTTAAAACTCATAATCTACTCGTGTGTTTCTTGGCCTTTTGGTTTCTAAAGTTTCTAAACATCATATAGAGTTGATCCCATGCCCTGTTATAGAACTGTAACACCATTAACACTATCCTCCATTTCCAAAAACAGAGCTCTGCACATTGACTTCTCCAAACCATTTCAGCCATCCATTGCTCAAGCTAAACATTACATTAGCTTCCCGGGACCTCAAGGAAGCTAACCTGATCATCACCATCACTTGAAACAAGCTCAAACTCAAAACATGATTTCTAGTTTTGAGGTAAGTTTTCTAACTTTGGAACTCTTCATACAGGCATCAACAATGATTTATTTGTGAACAAAACATGTAGATATCATTGCCCTAAAGCTAACCACTATAGTTTCCATTAATTTTGCTTGAGCTTAGAGAATTTTGAAACTGAAATTTTTGAGATTTTTAGGGTTCAAATTAGGGACATTAAAATTCATGCTTATCTTTGATCTATAGTTTTAATGATTTACATTTCTGAAATCGTGAGAAAATTTGCTACAAGTTTCATGTTTACAGTTTTCATTTTTGATGAGAAATAAGCAAGTTACAGTTGGTCTGGATGGAGGTTGAAGATGAAGTCATCAGGGCGCGTTTTGCCTTGTATATTTATTGTTTTTCTTATGTTAACAGATGTATAGTCACCCCAGTGGTAGAAGCGCGCGTCTGGTCCCTTTGGGACCTGGGTTCGAGCCCCAATGGTACCCTTTTGTGTTTTTTACATATTTTGCATTTTCTGACTTTTTTGCAGGGGGCTGGGCCTCTTTGGGTCTGTTTCTTTTTTTTTTTTGGTTCTTTTTGCTAGCTAACCCCATGTTTCATATTTGCGCCCCTGGCCCAGTTTATTTTATTTTTTATTTTTATTTCATTTATTTTCTTAAATATTTTCCCTAATATTAAAAAATCATAAAAAATACAAAAAAAATAATTGATTTACATTTTGACATAGTTTATTCATTTTTTCTCACACAAAAAAAATTATTTTAGTAATCACACTTTATTTATTTTATTTATTATCTTGTAAATTTAATTAAAACTAGGTTATTATTTATTTTCTTTTTACACCAATTAAAATATATTTATTCATATATAAAAAAAGGCCAAAAATATTTTATAATCCTATAAATATTTTTAAGTCAAAAATACCAAAAAAGACTTTTTTTCTAAACTTATTTTCTTTTAATCAATTAACAAATTTAGGGTTTTATTTAAAATTATTTTCTTAATAAATTTAAGTTTGATTAATTATTTTCTTTAATTAATTAGGTTAAAACAAATTCTCTTTTTCTCATGAAAACCAAACAAATATCCATTTACTTCATATTTTGCATTTTTGTACATTTATTTTTATACTTTGTACTTATTTATTTCCTTGTACATTGATGTCAATTCAATATGGTTGTAATAGACTAACTATGTTTAAAATTCTTGCAATCCCCATTCAATTTGTACACCCCCTCCCCACAAATGTTGTAATAGCATAGTAACTTTAAATTCCGCAATTTATCGCTTTTATATATAACATGCTAGTAATTAGGGTTTGTATGGAAAGACTAAAACCAATACTTAGAAAACCCTAATTCAAGACAAAAACAAGCATGAAAACAATAAATTTGCACACAAGCACCCCTAGGGTTATTCCACTTGGTTGCCTTATACAAAATGGCCATATTACACATGTGAGGTATCTTAGCAAAAACAAGCAAATATAAGATCATAGTCCCTCGATGACGCTATCTAAAGTTGCCTTTCAAATGATCTTAGTCCCTTAAAGAAAATGTTAAGATACCTTGCAACATTGCTAATCATGGTTATACGATGACCCACGCCCGTCCCGTTTACATCCAAAGATAGGGTTACTTACCAAATCGATGGTAAGATAACAATGTCAAAGGAAAAAGGAAATGAACATGAAATACTTTTGAGTAGGTAGAATGCTCCTAATTACTTCCTCAATTTCAAAACAAAACATCCTTACTATTTTCAAAACAACCACCTACACTTTCAAAACATCTTACAAAACTCGAAAACATTTTCAAAAAGATCAAACATCTTTGTATACATTCTTATAAACAAGAATCATTACAAAGATTGCCTAAACAATGGCCTCTTTATAAAATACTTTCAAAAAACCACACCAAGCACAATTTCAAACAAAAAGCAAGTGATCTAGCAAGTAACTAAGAGCACATGGAAAACCATGGACGAAAAGGGTGCTAATACCTTCCCTTCTCACAATCTACCCCCCGAACTCAAAAAATAATCTCAAAGGTCTTTCCTGTGCTTTTTCACCTTTCCTTTTGGATAAAAGAAAAGTCGGTGGCGACTCTTGCTAATCGCAACATTTGCGATCAAACGCAAAACCTTCAAGTCAGTTCTCCCACCGTATCACAGAACTGGACACTCTGCTGGGGAAAATTCTAAAAGTGGGGTTACCTTAGGGTTAGGTCACATTTACTTGCTTGCATTGTTTGACTTTTATGCTTTACATTGTGCTTCTTTGTTTGGGTTTGAATCATCTACCCGGATTTGGGATACCTTATAGGTAAGTAGCAATACATTGTGGAAACTGTGCGGGGTATATCGACATAGTCTAAGAAATAGATATGTTAGTGCGACATATTTGTGGGTACCGGTAGCCTTTGAGTTAATCAAGGAGAATACGGGGCCGCTGAGTAATGTCATGAAGCACTAATGAACTTTTAGAATATTTACTTGACCAACTTGGCCATTTAAGATGTAGTGAGATGACCGACTTTGGTGCAGTCCGAAGTTGGTAGATACTCGATACTACACTCATTGAGGTTTGGTTTCTTGGGATATTTCGGTCGCCATTAAATAGGCTTATGATGAAACAAAGACCAAGGAAACAAACCAGTGATATTGAGCTCCTTAGAACCTGGTTACTATTACTAGGACAGGTTGAGCCAACTAAACTTCAAGAGGGTACTTACCTATGAGACTCCATTCAAGCCTAAACCTAAGGACTTGTTTACTTTGTTTGTATATACATACTTGTACATAACATCATGAACATCCTAACATCATACGCATTCACTAACCATTTCAAGGATCTTAGGATTTATCTTTGTTCTGTTTTGTAGGGTATGGATTCTCTTCGCATGAAAACTATTCAAGTCAACCTTGTAAGGGTCCCTCCGCAACTTAAGGAGCTAGCTTCAAGGATTCTTGAAAACTCTCCATTCACCGAGAGACATGGTCGCCTACTCAACTTGGTCACCTCTAACACAAATGAGGACATGATGAAGGTGCTCTTTCAGTTCTTTGATTGTTTACACCATTGCTTCACATTCCCCGATTATCAATTTGTGCCTACTTTGGAAGAATTCTCCCGACTCTTGAGGATTACCATTCTTAATCACCTACCTTTTAACGGTACCAAAAGAGACCCAAATCCAGAAGAGATTTCTCAAGCTTTACACTTGCACTCATCTGATGTCACAACTTATTGGGAAACAAGGAGTCGTGTTAAAGGTTTCCTAGCAAAGTTCTTGTTCGAGAAAGCCCAAAACTGTTGGAACTCGTTGGATTTGCAAGCCTTTGAGGAAATTGTGGCTCTCCTCATTTATGGGATGGATTTGTTTCCAAATCCTGACCAACTCATAGATGTGAATGCCGTCAAAATCTTCATATCCCGCAACCTGATGCCTATTTTGCTAGGGGACATCTTACATTATTTTCACACTCGCACTATAAGGAAAAGAGGTGTCCTTATGTGTTGCACTCCTCTCTTGGCAAGATGGTTTATTTTGCATCTTCCCTAATATGTATTAAAGAATGAACGAGGTTCAAGGTGGTCACAAAGGTTGATGACGCTCAAACATTCAGACATTCATTGGTGCTACCGATCCATAGAGAATGTTACTATTGTCGATCGTTATGGAGAATTTCCTAATGTACCTTTACTTGGCATTAGGGGATGTATCACCTACAACTCCTACTTAGCCTTAAGACAGTTTGGTTACGCCCGAATGGGTGGCCCGCACGAGATGCTGATTCAAGGTTTGGTATTTGACTACGACAACGACGATCAAGGTCTTCGCCAGAGATTTATCCGAGCATGGAGGATGTTGAACAAGGTAGATAGCAAGAATTTGGGGCACAAGAATTCCATCCCTCTTGAGCCTTACCTCAAATGGGTACGAACTCGTGCTCAAAGTCTGGTGATGCCTTATCCCTCCATTCTCCCGGTAATCATTGAGCCTGTCACAGAAGGAGATGTTCCATATACTATCCTACATCGTGACATGCCCACCTCTCTTGAAGACTTACAAAGATATTGGATACAACTCAAGGGGGAGTGAGACACTTTCGAATCCCAATTCTACGCCAAGCGAGAAGAAGGTTTGGAACTCACTAAGAAACTTCATGAGGAGCAGACTCTGAATGCCTACATTGCGCCAAAGAGGATGCGTACTACCTTTTTATCATAGAGTTTTTTGTATTATTTTTCCCAAGAAGGCATTGATGTACTCAAACTTTAATTTATTAATATAAC
Source organism: Vicia faba (assembly GCA_948472305.1). Classification (NCBI taxonomy): domain Eukaryota; kingdom Viridiplantae; phylum Streptophyta; class Magnoliopsida; order Fabales; family Fabaceae; genus Vicia; species Vicia faba. The sequence goes on from OX451737.1 coordinate 173,645,428, forward strand.
GTGTGTTTCCTTTTTGTCTAAAACAAATTTGAATCTTAAAATCCTTGAAATCATTGCATACGCATTTACCATTCATCATAACATAAGCAGGTTTCTTGCAACAAGTCTCCTCATCTCTCTACTGTTTATTTCAGTAAGATGGACCTCGAGCAAACGGTAAAGGACCTCCAAGCTCAGAATGCACATTTTCAACAGTTGTTCTTAACTCTAGCCAAAGGACAAGAAGAGTTAAAGACCTTGCTGGTTGAGGAGAAGAAAAAGAAGACGAAGAAAATAACCGGAATTTTGAACATGGGAAGAAGATTCCAAGGGCAAACAAGAAGGGCCTTAGACTTTGCAACGATATCCGGTGAGAAAGACAATCAAGACAGGAAAGGCAAGGAAACAGTTATTCAGTCTGATTCAGAAGAGGAAGAGGTAGAAGAAGACTATTCTGAAGAACAATATCCTCAAGCTGATGACAAGTATAAGCATCTAGAAGAGCAGTTAAGTGCAATGGAAATCCAAAAAGTGCCTGGATTGGACTTTGAGGAGTTGGGATTAGTATCGGGGATTGTCATTCCTCCAAAGTTCAAAGCACCTGTGTTCGCCAAATATGACGGAGTCTCATGCCCCAAAATGCATCTCTGGTCCTATGTAAGGAAAATCCAGCCCCATACCGTTGACAAGGATTTATGGGTACACTTCATTCAAGACAATCTGTCTGGAACTCAACTTGATTGGTTCTATCAGTTAGAAAGAGCCAATGTTCATAACTGGAAAGATCTGGCCACCACCTTTTACAAACAATACCAATACAACGCTGATCTTGCGCCCACCCGTACTCAACTCCAGAGTATGGCCATGGTTTCGAGTGAAGGCTTCAAGGACTATGCGCAAAAGTGGAGGGACTTGGACGAAAGAGTTCAACCTCCCCTATCTGAAAGAGAGTTGGTAGACATGTTTTTAGGCACCTTGTCTGGTCCCTTCTTCAATCACCTAATTGGGAGTTCATCGACAGGTTTTACCGAACTGATATTGACCGGAGAAAGGGTAGAAGCCGAGATAAATAATGGAAAGATTCAAAAAGATGCATCCTCTGCTGCTGTAAGGAAGCCATTAATCAGAAAGAAAGAAGTGGTTGATGTGTATCCTCAGAGAAATCAAGATAGGGTTGAACGCCGTCCAATGGTGGGGGATGTTATGATTCCTAAACCTGCGCCTGATCAGCAAAAAAACAACCAACAAAGAATGGAAAGACCAATCCGACAATTCACCAGAATTAACATGACCTTGTCTCAAGTATTGCCACATCTGTTAAGATCCAACCTAGTGACCTTGAAAGAAGCTCCAAAGAACTCTAACACAACCTCTCCTCACTATCATCCTAATGTCCACTGTGCATACCACTATGAGACTCTCGGCCATGACACTAATAACTGTTGGTCTCTAAAGAACAAAGTACAAGACCTCCTTGAAGCCAAAGAGATTGAATTCGATGCGCCAGAAAAGCCCAATGTCACTTCTGCCCCTATGCCCAAGCACGACCATAATACCAATGCCATTGAGGAAGATATGTTTGTTACTTTAGTTGATGAACTTATGACCCCACTTCTGACTATTAAAGAGAACTTGTTGAATGCCAGTGTTTTCCCAGGCTGTGATAAAAGCTGCCATTTTTGTTTGTCCTCACCAACCAGTTGTCCTTTGTTGAAAGCAGGCGTTCAGTGCCTAATAGATAACAAGGAAATTTTGTTCGAGAAGGTTTCAATTCCAACTGTTTCTTATAATGATGTTTCCATCGTGACCATTTCCGAAAATTCTTCCAGGGTCTCCACCAAAAGACCCGTTAGAATTACATCAGTTCCAAAAGTAACTCCTTTGATAATTACAATGCCTGGACCAATCCCGTATTCATCAGACAAAACCGTACCATGGAATTATGAAGGGGATGTCTACTACCACAATATCAAGCAAGATTGGCCAGCTGCTGAAGATTCAAGTTCTGAGAAGGTTGACTCTGATATCAGTAATATTGTGGGGAATAGCAAGATTACCAAAAGAGGAAGGATATTCTCTCCAGAAATTGCTCCCCCAAAAGCAGCTTTTGGACCCATAATCATTCCTGTTACCGTTGCTCCTCCAAAGATTATTCCCAGTCCTGCAAATACTCTTGCTGACAAAGCTGTTACAATCCCTGTTATCACCCCTACCAACATTCATGCTGCCGAGTCAGCTGAGACTCGAGGTAAAAGTATTATGATTGAGCCTGTCCGAACAAAGGCACAATCATTGGCTATCCCTGAAACCTCCCGGAAAGAGATGGAGGAAATTCTAAAGATCATAAAGAGAAGAGACTACAATGTAGTTGAGCAACTAGGGCAAAATCCAACAAAAATTTCCATACTGGCTTTATTACTATGTTCTGAGGCTCATGCAAAGGCCTTGGTAAAATTCCTGAAAACTGCCCATGTACCCCAAGAAACATCTGCCGATCAGTTCCAAGACTGCGTAGCCAGCTTGACTTCAGATAATGGTTTAGGTTTTTTAGATGCTGATTTAACCCCAAGAGGGAGGAAGCATAAAGAGATATTACATGTCTCAGTGGAATGCAGGGGAATGAATCTGGCTCATGTCTTGGTTGACACCGGTTCATCTCTGAATGTGTTGCCTAAAAAGGCTCTTGATAGGCTTGATTGTGAGGGATTGACATTGAAACCAAGCAACATAGTAGTGAGGGCCTTTGACGTCTCAAAAAGGATGGTGTATGGGGAAGTGGATATCCTCATAAAGGTTGGAACCCAAACATTTGATTCAACTTTTTATGTAATGGATATTCGCCCTTCATATTCCTGCTTGCTAGGCCGACCATGGATTCACAATGCAGGCGCTGTTACTTCTACATTGCACCAAATGCTGAAATATCCAATTCAAGGGAAAATCATCACCTTTCATGGAGAAGAAGAGTATATGGTCATCCATCTTAATTCCTTCAGATATATGGAGTTAGATGGCGAATTTATTGAAACTCCATTCCAGCACTTTGAAGAAGTCCCGCAAGATGTGGCAGTAACCAAGGTTGTGTCTCAAGTTCCTAAGATCACAAGGCCTCTGCTCAGGATGTCGTCTTTGAAAGATGCCAAGGCAGTGATAGAAGAAGGTGGATGCACTATTTAGGGACAACTCCTAGATATCCCATACAAATATGACAAGTTTGGTCTGGGTTTCACTTCAGGTGCCCAGAAGGCTGTACGTCACGCTCGTGTCGGAGGACCACCCCTGAAGATCAGCAACCACCAAGTCAATGTGGTGGAGGATGATGAAGACGGCTATAACCTGGAGGATTGGATTTTCCCAACTTCCAGTGGAGGGCTCAACAACTGGGAGGCTAGAGATTTCGTTCCGATCACTTTTATCCCACAGTAATTTGTCTTTACATTTTGTTGGATATGTAATGTTAAAACAATTCAGACTCTTAAAACCTTGTGTCTTACCCGAGGCACAACGGTCCATTTGTAAGGGTTATTATCTCATTTCCATATGACATCAATGAATCATGGATGTTTTTGCATACAAACTTTGTGCTCATTGTTTTTCTTTTTATATTTTCATTTCTTTCGAAGATAGCTATACTCTTACACACACTCACACTCACAAATGCAGGTCTACATCCATTCAGGATTCCATGGGTAACGGTTCTGCTATGTATTTTTGTGACTCTGAAAATCTAATCTACCAAGCCGAAGACGAAGGTGAGGAAGATTGTGAAGTACCAGGGGAACTTGCCAGATTACTACAACAAGAAGAGAGAGAACCATTCAACCCCATGAGGAACCAGTAGACACCATCAACCTAGGTACCGAAGAAGACAAAAGGGAAGTTAAGGTGGGTACCAATCTGGAACCCAGTGTCAAGGAGCGTCTGATTCATTTATTACACGAGTATGTTGAGGTCTTTGCCTGGTCATATGAGGATATGCTAGGACTTGATGCAAATATTGTGTTACATCGTCTACCTACAAAAGAGGATTGTCCACCAGTAAAACAAAAGGTTCATCGCATGCGACCAGATATGTTAGAGAAGATTAAAGCAGAAGTCATGAAACAGTTCAACGCGGGATTCTTGGCCGTCACCTCCTATCTGGAATGGGTTGCCAATGTTGTTCCCGTGCCAAAAAAGGACGGCAAAGTACGAATGTGCATGGACTACAGAGATTTGAATAGGGCAATCCCTATAGATGATTTCCCGCTTCCCCGTATTAACATTCTAGTTAACAATACAGCACATCACAAAGTGTTTTCCTTCATGGATGGTTTCTCAGGCTATAACCAAATAAAAATGGCGCCTGAGGACATGGAGAAGACAACCTTCTTAACACAATGAGGCACATTCTACTACAAGGTTATGCCATTCGGACTGAAGAATGCTGGGGCAACCTATCAGCGTGCCATGGTAGCTCTGTTTCACGATATGATACACCATGAAATAGAGGTCATGTGGACGACATGATAGCTAGATCTCAAACTGAAGAAGAGCATCTTGATCATTTACAGAAACTGTTTGAGAGGCTAAAGAAATACAAGCTGAGGTTGAACCCAAATAAGTGCACATTTGGAGTGAGGTCTGGTAGACTCCTAGGTTTTATCGTTAGCAATAAGGGTATTGAAGTAGATCCTGCCAAGGTGAAAGAAATACAAGAGATGCCTACTTCTCGTACCGAGAAGGAAGTTAGAGGATTCTTGGGACGTTTGAACTACATTCCCAGATTCATTTCTCACCTGACAGCTACTTGTGAACCAATCTTCAAACTACTTAAGAAAGATCATATAGTCAAATGGAATGATGAATGCCAAACTGCTTTCGACAAGATCAAAGAATACATGCAAGAGCCTCCTGTGTTGATGCCACCAGTCGAGGGAAAACCATTGATCATGTATCTGACTATTTTGGAAAATTCAATGGGGTGTGTACTGGGGCAGCATGACGAGTCTGGCCGAAAAGAGCATGCTATTTATTACCTGAGCAAAAAGTTTACCGACTGTGAAACAAGATATTCACTGCTCAAGAAAACTTGCTACGCTCTAGCATGGGCTGCTCGCCGGCTAAGACAGTATATGCTGACCCATACTACCTTGTTGATATCTAAAATGGATCCGATAAAATACATCTTTGAGAAGCCTGCTCTCTTTGGGAGAATAGCGAGATGGAAGATGAACCTGACAAAATATGACATACAATATACTACCCAGAAAGCAATAAAGGGCAATGTACTAGCTGATCACCTTGCTCATCAAGCTGTGGAAGACTACCAGTCTATGAGTTCGAATTTCCGGATGAAGACATCATGATGGTAAACAACTCTGAAGAATTCAGGCCATATGACGGACATGAACAAGGATCCAGATGGACCCTGGTTTTTGATGGGGCATCTAACGCGCTCGGAAATGGTATTGGTGTTGTACTCATATCTCGTGAAGGATGTCATACTCCCTTTACTGCAAGACTCTGCTTCAACTGCACAAACAACATGGCGGAATACGAAGCGTGCATCTTTGGTCTCAAAGCTGCCATAGATTTAGGGATCAAATCCTTGAACGTATTCAGAGATTCAGCTTTGGTTATCAGCCAGATCAAAGGGGAGGACACCAAACACCCTAACCTTATCCCTTACAAAGAACATGTTTTAACATTTCTCCCACATTTTGAGAAGATTACCTTCGAGCACTTCCCGCGAGAAGAAAATCAGCTAGCAGACGCACTAGCCACAATGTCATCTATGTTTAAACTTAAATGGGATAATGAAGCTCCCCAGATCACTATTGAACGAATGGATAAACCAGCACACTATCACGAGATTAATACTGAAGAAGTAGTGGACCAACCTTGGTTTCACGAAGTCAAGAGGTATCTCGAGGCTCAAGAATATCCAGAAGGATCTTCAGTCAATGATAAGAAGTTCCTAAGGAGATTCTCTTTTAAGTTCTTCCTTAGTAATGGCATTATTTACAAATGCAACCATGAATCTGTGTTACTCCGGTGCATAGACAAGGTTGAAGCAGAAAGGATTATGGCTGAGTTACATGAAGGCACTTTTGGCACCCATTCCAGTGGGCATACGATGGAAAAGAAAATCCTACGGGCAGGCTATTACTGGTGTACCATGGAAGCAGATTGCTATCAACACTCTCGAAGTTGCCACAAGTGTCAGATTTATGCTAACAAGGTGCACGTACCTCCGGTTCCTCTGAATGTCTTGAAGGCTCCTTGGCCCTTTGCTATGTGAGGAATTGATATGATTGGGGAAATCAAGCCAACAACCTCTAATGGATACCGCTTCATCTTAGTGGCCATTGACTATTTTACCAAGTGGGTGGAGGCAGCTTCTTTCGCTTCCGTTACCAAGAACATTGTCGCCTGATTCATCAAGCAGAATCTCATATATCATTACGGTATCCCAGAGAGGATCATTACAGACAATGGTATGAACTTGAACAATACTATGATCATCGCCTTGTGCGAGCATTCAAGATCCAAATCACAATTCTTCCCCTTATCGGCCGAAGATGAATGGTGTTTTCGAAGCCGCGAATAATAACATCAAAAAGATCATACAGAAAATGACAGTCACGTACAAAGACTGGCATGAGATGCTACCATTCGCTCTCCATGGTTATCGTACCACGACACGCACATCAACCGGAGAAACACCTTACTCTCTAGTATACGGCATGGAGGTTGTTTTGCCTATTGAGGTCCAGATCCCCTCTCTAAGAATTATGAAGGATGCAGGGTTAAGTGAAGAAGATTGGATCCAGACTCGACTCTATCAACTGAACTTAATTGATGAGAAAAGGCTTACTGCTGCTTTCCACGGTCAAATGTATCAAAAACGGATGATCAAGACTTTCAACAAAAAGGTCAGACACCAAGTGTATCAAGTTGGAGATCTGGTGATCAAACGTATCATACTTCCGCAAGGTGATCCCCGGGGCAAATGGACTCATACATACGAAGGACCATTTGTAATCAAAAACATATTCTTTGGTGGAGCAATGTTCTTAACCACCATGGATGACGACAACCTGCCTCACCCTCCAAACGCAGACATAGTCAAAAGATTCTACGCATAAGAAACCCACTAGGTTGACACACCTAGGCAAAACGAGGGCATCACGGCGAATCAAAAAGGTTCGGGCAAAAATTAGGGATAAAACAAAAAAAAATTGTACACCCGGCAAGCTGAAAACCCGAAAGGGCGGCTTGGGCAAAAAAGGGTATCTTGGTGGACTGAAAACTCGAAAGGGCGGTCCAGGAAAAAGTTAGGGAATGTAAAGCGTATGACTATGTCCCGTTGGATCACTTTACAAATAACATTTGGCTTCAACTGACAAACTCAGAGGTTCTGATCAATTCAATCATCTTCGGACAAGGCAGCAAGTGGACAAGATGCTCAGAGGCACGAAGGCTATAACAGAAGGGGAACCCCATGGGATTATTGCACATAGCTATCTTTTCTTTGTATCAAATTTTTTTTTACGATGACGTTCTCTTACTAGAATGTTTGTCTCCTTGTACAAAAATACTTACTCAAAGTCAATACAAAGATATCTCTTTGAAAGTGCAAAACTATCTGTTTTTCTTTACTCTTGTTTTGTTTACAAAAACGTCCAATGATTTATTTTTGAACATATGCATTTGGACATAATTACTGTTTACAAATAAACAAAATAGAAAGACAATCACTGATGGCTTTAAGAGGTAGGTAAATCTCTCTAAGATATCTCCATGAAATCCCCCACAGTGTGCAGTTTAATCCCCAGCGGAATAAAACTTCCAGTTATCAATCCCCAGCAGAAGTTGTCCAATTTCTCAGATTTCTCCAATAGGATTTTACAAGCAGTACACGGCATTTCCCTTATAACAGAGTTTATTTCTCTAAGTGGAAATTCATCAACACTTTAACTTCACAACATGAAGATTTACACCCCACATCCTCAGCCGCAGTCAGGGATTTATTTTCCCCAATCTAACGGCAACACAACAGATTAGCTCACATACGCATACATCACATCCATATATCATAAACATTGATAACACGAATGCATCATACCATGCATTTCATACAACATGACTTTGCATTTTAGCTAACATTTTACCCTTTTTCAGGATAAGGTTAACATCTATCGTTAACAATGTTCAAAGTTTTCAGATACAATTCAGATACGCTCCAGACACGGATGCCATTCTGATACTCATTCGGATTCAACTTTCAGATACAGTTCAGATATGCTCCAGACACAGACGGCTTTCTGATACTCATTCAGATTCAATTTTCAGATACAGTTCAGATACACTCTAGACACGGATGCCATTTTGATACTCATTCAAATTCAACTTTTAGATACAATTCAGATACGCTCCAGACATGGATGCCATTCTAATACTCATTCAGATTCAATTTTCAGATACAGTTCAGATATGCTCCAGACACGGATGCCATTCTGATACTCATTCAGAGTCCACTTTTCAGATACAGTTCAGATACGCTCCAGACACGAATGCCATTCTGATACTCATTCAGATTCTCTTTCAAATTCAGCAATCACTTTTGGATGGCATCTACAAACCCATCTCCAACAACTCTCTATCATCCCTCCAAATGGGATCTTTAAGCCCATTCCCTCTACCATCGCATCACCGAGTGCAAATTCCTGGGCACTCTAGTGTCCAATCATCTTCCACCTTCGAGTCACAAATGGAAAAACTAGCCAATCTAACTCTTCAGGCATAAGAAGATTGAACAGGGGCAGCTGTTGTACCCCAAAATTTTCCCTCTCACTTATCAAGAATTTTGCTTACAAGATCTCCTTGGGCTCAAGACTGCACTAGGGTTGATCAACTCAAGACACCTCCTTAAGCACTGACGACCAAAATTAGGGTTTGAGTTTGCACAAGGATTTTTGAACTTCCAATGCCCCATATGGTTTTCATGGATCATTATGGACCCCCAAGATTAGTCATGTCAAGTTTCAAGCCTTGGATCACATTTTTGATCAGTCAATTGAGCAATTGACCTAAAAATCAATTTTATTGGGGAAAAAGTAAACTACGGCTAATTTACAATCAAACTTCATAATTTTTTATCCACATCAACATTTTAAACTCATATGTATCATTTGATCAAGTTTGGATCATAACTCCTCAAGAAATTTGATCAAATCTCCAAAAGGGAAAAATGGTCAAAATTAGGGTTTTGACTGGGAAAGGGCAATTTCTGATTTTTGGCCTAGAAAATTATCAATTGGTTTAACGCATGACCTCAAGAGTCCAATTGCATCATTTTGACTTAATTACATGGTTCAAAACATTGCAAGTCCACTGGTTTGATAGATGAAATTTGCAGTAAACTGATCAAAAGTCAACTGTATACTGAAAAGTCAAACTTTGACTTTTTAGTCAAATTCAAATGCCAAAGATTACAATTCATCAAAACATGTCAAAATATGAAACTTATTCATCAAGAAATCAAAAATTCAAGATTTCATTTTGAAAAGTTAAAATTTCTAAACTTAGAAATTTTTCTAAGTGTTGAAATTTCTTATTTTTTTCATAACTTTGAGCAAAATTTTCACCATGATGCAAGATGATTCAAGAGAAACTTCCAACATGATAGTTATAGATATACATGAAATATACAACTTTGCTTCACACAACTTCTCCCAAAATTTCTTGGATCTCAAGTTATAATTTTAAGAACATGTGGTCATGAAACAAAACACTTTGTGAAATTTTGCCCTAATTTGATCAGGATTTTGACCCAACTTCATGGCACTTTTTCATATAGTTCCAATGGGAATATTCAAAAGCAATTCAAAGATGAGTTGTATATAACATTCCAATCTTTCCAAAATGTCCAAGAACTCCTTGAGATCATTCTTGAGTAGGGAGAATCGAAGATATGAAGTTAGGGTTTTATCACTTTAATTACAAGTCATTTTAGTGATGAACAAAATTCAAATTCAAAGTTGTGCTGCATTAACTCTACTTTGCAGGCCTCAAACTTGTTAGTCACTCCATAATTAATGGTTTATACAGCTGTTAGAGGCCTCACTTCAAGCATTCAATGCATGGACATGCTTTATATCCATTTTTGGAAGAAAGGTTACATTGCCATTTTGATAAAGTGACTTTTTGTACAAAACTTGTTCTTGAGCCTTGCACTTGTTCTCTTCTGATCAAACAAGTCCTATAACTCATGAGAAATGTTTCAAACACTTACAATCACCCATCCCATGCTTGTACCTCTCCTTGAAACTTGTTTCCCTCTTTTCTTCAAAATCAAGTAACCTAGACAAAAGCTAGAAACTTATACTTCTGATTATCCAAAGCTCTCAAACACTTTTGTTTATACATACACAAACCATTTGACGCAAACAGACGAATTCTCAAGCTTTGAAAGAACCTAGAACTCAGAATTACACTTCACACTTCCATTTTCACACAAAATGACCAAAAACTTGAAACTCATAATCTACTCGTGCGTTTCTTGGCCTTTTGGTTTCTAAAGTTTCTAAACATCATATAGAGTTGATCCCAGACCCTGTTATAGAACTATAACACCATTAACACCATCCTCCATTTCCAAAAATAAAGCTCTGCACATTGACTTCTCTAAACCATTTTAGCCATCCATTGCTCAAGCTAATCATTGCATTAGCTTCCTGGGACCTCAAGGAAGCTAACATGATCATCACCATCACTTGAAACAAGCTCAAACTCAAAACACGATTTCCAATTTTGAGGTAAGTTTTCTAACTTTGGAACTCTTATAGAGGCATCATCAATAATTTATTTGTGAACAAAACATGTAGATATCATTTCCCTAAAGCTAACCATGTCTATAGTTTCCATTAATTTTGCTTGAGCTTAGAGAATTTTGAAACTGAAATTTCTGAGATTTTTAGGGTTCAGATTAGGGCCATTAAAATCCATGCTTATCTTTGATCTATAGTTTTAATGCTTTACATTTCTGAAACCGTGAGAAAATTTACTACAAGTTTCATGTTTATAGTTTTCATTTTTGATGAGAAATAAGCAAGTTATAGTTGGTCTGGCTGGAGGTTGAAGATGAAGTTATCAAGGCGTGTTTTACCTTGTATATTTATTGTTTTGCTTATGTTAACAGATGTATAGCCACCCCAGTGATAGAAGCGCGCACCTGTAACCTTTGGGACCTGGGTTTGAACCCCAGTGTTACCCTTTTGTGTTTTTTTTACATATTTTGCATTTTCTGACTTTTTTGCAGGGGGCTGGGCCTCTTTGGGCCTGTGTTTTTTTTGCTAGCTAACCCCCTGTTTCATATTTGTGCCCATGGCCGAGTTTATTTTATTTTCTTATTTTTATTTCATTTATTTTCTTAAATATTTTTCCTAATATTAAAAAATCATAAAAAATACAAAAAAAATAATAGATTTACATTTTTTACATAGTTTATTCATTTTTTCTCACACAAAAAAATTATTTTATTAATCACACTTTATTTATTTTTATTTATTATCTTGTAAATTTAATTAAAACTAGGTTATTATTTATTTTCTTTTTACACCAATTAAAATATATTTACTCTTATATAAAAAAGGCCAATAATATTTTATAATGCTATAAATATTTTAAGACAAAAATACCAAAAAAAGACTTTTTTCTAAACTTATTTTCTTTTAATCAATTAACAAATTTAGGGTTTTATTTAAATTTCTTTTCTTAATAAATTTAAGTTTGATTAATTATTTTCTTTAATTAATTAGGTTAAAACAAATTCCCTTTTTCTCATGAAAACCAAACAAATATCCATTTACTTCACATTTTGCATTTTTGTACATTTATTTTTATACTTTGTACTTATTTATTTCCTTGTACATTGATGCCAATTCAATATGGTTGTAATAGACTAACTAGGTTTTAAATTCTTGCAATCCCCATTCAATTTGTACACCCCTCCCCACAAATGTTGTAATAGCATAGTAACTTTAAATTCTGCAATTTATCGCTTTTATATATAACATGCTAGTAATTAGGGTTTGTATGGAAAGACTAAAACCAATACTTAGAAAACCCTAACTCAAGACAAAAACAAGCATGAAAACAATACATTTGCACACAAGCACCCCTAGGGTTATTCCACTTGGTTTCCTTATACAAAATGGCCATATTACGCATGTGAGGTATCTTAGCAAAAATAAGCAAATATAAGATCATAGTCCCTCGATGAAGCTATCTAAAGTTGCCTTTCAAATGATCTTAGTCCCTTAAAGAAAATGTTAAGATACCTTGCAACATTGCTAATCATGGTTATACGATGACCCACGCCCGTCCCGTTTACATCCAAAGATAGGGTTACTTACCAAATCCATGGTAAGATAACAATGTCAAAGGAAAAAGGAAATGAACATGAAAGATTTTTGCGTAGGTAGAATGCTCCTAATTACTTGCTCAATTTTAAAACAAAACACCCTTACTATTTTCAAAATAAACACCTACACTTTCAAAACATCTTACAAAACTTGAAAACATTTTCAAAAAGATCAAACATCTTTGTATACATTCTTACAAACAAGAATCATTACAAAGATTGCCTAAACAATGGCCTCTTTACAAAATACTTTCAAAAAACCACACCAAACACAATTTCAAACAAAAAGCAAGTGATCTAGCAAGTAACTAAGAGCACATGGAAAGTCATGGACGAAAAGGATGCTAATACCTTCCCTTCTCATAATCTACCCTCCGAACTCAAGAAATAATCTCAAAGGTCTTTCTTGTGCTTTTTCACCTTTCCTTTTGGATAAAAGAAAAGTCGGTGGCGACTCTTGCTAACCGCAACATTTGCGATCAAACACAAAACCTTCAAGTTAGTTCTCCCACTGTATCACAGCGGGCAAAGAGAAACTCTGCAGAAAATAATTGTCTTCTTTCTTTTCTTTTCTTTTTTTAATAATTCATTGTCATTGTGTGGTGATATCAATCTTGTTCATCAAGATTGGTAGAAATTCATCATAGATATTTTGGTGGATTTCCAACATATGGTATCAAGAGCTCCATTAATCGATTCAAGGGAAGTATCTATCAAGAAATATTGAAGAAGAAGAAGAATTCACGATGGCGAGTTATGGGAATGAAAATTATCCAGCAAATCTACCAATTCTGAAAGTACACAACTATGAGAATTGGTGCAAACAAATGAAAGTTTTATTCAGGTGTCACGGTCTTTGAGATCTTGTAAAGGATGGATTGGAAGCGCTTGAAGAAAATGCTTCATAAGAAGAAAAGAAAAAACAAACAGAATCTGAGAAGATGAGTTATAAAGCACTCTTTATAATTCATCAATGTCTCAGTCCAGAAAAGTTTGAAAAAGTGAGTGATTTAGAATCTGCAAAAGAAGCTTGAGAGGTTCTTGAGAAGTATTTTGGAGGTGTAGAAAAGGTGAAAGAAGTGAGGTTACAAACTCACATGAGAACGTATGAATTGCTTCAGATGGAAGATAGTGAGAGCATATCTGATTTCTTCACTAGGGTTACAAAACTAGTGAATCAAATCAAGGTATATGGAGAAACATTAACAACAAGAGATGTTGTTTCGAAGATCTTGAGATCTTTGGCTTCTAAGTTTGACCACGTGGTGGTGGCTATAGAAGAGGGGAAAGACTTGTCGAAATTGACAAAGGAAGAGCTTCAAGGGACGCTTGAATCTCATGAACAAAGAATGACTGAAAGATCTGCAGGCAATTTGAAGAGTGATGTGGCTTTGCAGGTACATTCAACAAAAGAAACCAAAGGAAAAGGGAAGTGGTTCAACAGAGGTAGAGGCGGCTACAACAAATCGACTGGTAGAGGAAACGAGAATGAAGGAAACATGTCGAATCATAAGAGACCATACCAAGGCAACCAAAGAGGTGGTGTTGTAAATAAAGGAAGAGGTGGTGGTCGAAAACCTGACAAGAGTCACATTTAATGTTATAGTTTCAGAAGTATGGTCACTATTCGAGTGATTGTCCATAAAAGCGAAAGAATCAAGAAAGTGATGCAAAGTTTGCAAAACATGAAGAAGAAGAGATGATGCTGATGGTCACAATAAGAGATGAAGATAGATTCAAGGACCAATGGTACTTGGATTCAGGATGCTCATCACATATGTTTGGAAGGAAAGACTGGTTTTTCAACATAAATCCCTCAATGAAAAATATGGTAAAATTCGCAAATGACAATACCCTGGCAGCTGAAGGTATTGGTGATGTTATGATTATGATGAAAGATGGCAAGAGGTCAGTAATTTCTAATGTGTTGTACATACCAGGCATGAAGAGCAATTTTCTCAGTATAGGGCAGTTAGTCAAAAAGAATTATAAAGTCTTGATCGAAGATAAGATGATGAGAGTCGTTGACGAAAATGGAAGATTAATCTTGAAGGCTCCTATGTCTCAGAATAGAACCTTCAAGATCGAACTAAATGTGATAGAGCACAAGTGCCTTTCGACTGTAGCTAGCATAGATGAATGAATATGGCATTATCGACTAGGCCATCTCAACTTCAGAGACATCATAGATTTGAAGAGAATAAATATGGTTTCAGGATTGCCATAAATCAACATTCCAAACGAGGTATGTGAGGAATGTGTGCAGGCGAAGCAATACAAGAATAGCCTCAGCAAGGATGCAGGAAGCATGTCGAAGGTTATTCTTGAAGTCATATACTCTGATGTATGTGGACCAATCCAGGTGGATTCGATGGGAGGTAACAAATACTTTGTTACATTCATAGATGATTTCAATTGAAAGTTGTGAACTTACCTGATCAAGAAGAAAAGTGAAGTGATCGAGGTATTTTCCAAGTTTAAGTCTATGGTCAAAAGACAAAGTGGTCGAAAACTCAAAGTTTTGAGAATTGATGATGGTGGAGAGTATATGTTAAAAGACTTCGATAGGTTATGTGAAAAGGAAGGGATTATGCATGAGGTGGTGCCACCCTATACTCCACAGCATAATGGAACTGCAGAAAGGAAGAATTGAACCATCATGAATATGGTGAGAAGTATGTTGAAAGGCAAGAATTTACCTAAAGAGTTTTAGGGTGAAGCTGTGTCGACTACAACATACATTTTGAACGGATGTCCTACGAAGAAGCTAGAAGGAATTACTCCAGAAGAATGTTGGTCTGGTGTGAAGCCTGGCTTGAGTCATCTGAAGGTATTTGGATCTATTGCACATAGACATGTCCCAGATCAGTTGAGAAGACAACTTGATCACAAGTCGAGTCAAATGATTCTAGTTGGATATCATTCGATATGAGGTTACAAGTTGTTCGACCTAGTGAACAAGCAGATTATGATCAACAGGGACGTGATCATAGATGAGCTTAAAGAATGGGATTGGACTGAAAATGTCAAGAAAGATCCAGTGGGAATCCTACTTGAAGAACCAGAAACTCAAGTCGAAAGAGAAGTTCGACAAGAGGAACCAGCAGTTATAGATCAACCAAGTACAAGCAGACCTCAAAGAACAAGACGCATGCCTGCAAGATTGAAAGATTGCGTGATTACATCAGATGATGTGATAGATAATGAAGGTGAGTTGGTACATTATGCTTTCTATGTAGATGTCGAACCTGTCAATGCAGCTGAAGCATTGAAGGATTCAAATTGGGTGAAAGCAATGAACGGAGAAGTGAAGTCTATTAAAGACAATAACACTTGGTCACTTGTCGAATTGTCCATGGCAAGAAGGAAATTGATTTCAAGTGGGTATACAAAGTGAAAATGAATTCTAAAGGGGAAGTAACTCGACACAAAGTAAGGCTTGTGGCGAAAGGATTTCTACAGAAAGAAGGAATGAACTTCGATGAGGTTTTTGTACCTGTTGCTAGGATCAAAACAATCAGGTTGGTTATTAGTCTAACAGAAATAAACAGATGGCACATATGTCAGATGGACGTGAAGTGTGCATTCTTGAATGGACCCTTAGACGGAGAGAGAAAGGTGTACAAGCTGCATAAAGCCATGTATGGATTGAAACAAGCTCCAAGAGCTTGGAATAAGAAAATTTATAGTTTCCTAAGGGAGAAGGAATTTGTGAAGTACACAACTGAACATGGAGTTGTTCACAGTGATTTCTGGTAAACAACCGCTAGTCTTCCAAACTATCGAATAAACTTAATTACTGTTATTCAATTTCTCTAGTAACTTGCAGGATCGACTAGATTGATCCTATGGGACATAGTTGTTTGGCTAAATCTAATTGTAAAACTGGTATTCATATTTAGGACTTCTAATTAAAGTGTTTCAAAGACATCCAATCCACTTTGATTACTACACTAAATGATTCGAAGGATAATTTATATATGATATAAGGAATGTTCATTAGAAAAGTAAAAAGACTTAAGATTGGGTAAATGGCGGGATTAAGTGAGTGAATGTAAAAGTTGCTGAATGTTTAAAGGATTCGAACATAAGAAAAGCGTTTAAATGCAGAAAGAAATAAATGACTCTGAATGTAAAAGCTTTAATGTAAAGGCATGAATGTAAAAATGTTTGAAGCACAAATGAAATGGAAATGAAAGACAAAACTGGAAAATATAAAGAGTTTTCATTGAATTGTAAATGTTGGTGTTATCATACGTACATCTTTCGAGCATTCGTTTCCCTATCCATGCGGTATTTTGAATGTTTACTGAATTTGTACAACAGATATGACACCCCGAAATCCTAACAATAAGACTTCTATTTATACTATTTCGACCATAACATTCTTGCTATCAGAATCTGCCACGTTCGAAGCATGCATATCATTACTTCCCTCTAGCCTCCACGCGTCCTCGAACGCTCCAACGCTTATGTATTTGAATTTCCAATATCCCGCTCACGTTTGAATTTCAAACGCCTTGGAACACTCCACAACTATCATTCGAAACCTTGAACTTTAATATTTCCATTCGAAAAAACAGTCTCTTCCATTCCAAACCATAAAACTTGCTTTATTCAAACAAAGCCCAATCATTTCATTTCGAATCACAATATCAAAATCTTCAGCCAACAAAATGCCCCTTTAAAATATGTATTTCGAACCCTTTGAGTAATACTTATTTTAAATAGATTCACAAGATTTTGATAGGTCTTTTGAAGAATCATGACATTTACTGTGCATGACTTTACCCACGTCAATCAAGACGCCTCTTTGAGTACCTAACCGTCTTGGACCAGTTACCACAGCATGGTGCGGTTTTAAAAATAATGATTACTATTAATCACACTCATTACCAACACTAGATCTTACGCCACCTCTCTCTGAATCCAACCAACGACTTCCACGTACCCCTAGTCTTATTTAGTGGGTGTTTACACTCACTCTTCCACACTCTCTATAAAACTCATCAGTTTAGTCTTTTCTTCTTTTTCTCCAAAATTATGAAACCCCCCTCTTTTTTTCACTAAACCCTAAAACTTCCAGAAATCTTAACAATGTCTTCATCAACATCATCACAATTGAAGAAATCATCAAAGAGGAAGAACAAGAACAACAACACGGAAACTGTCATAGAGAGCAAGGTGGGTACTTATCAGAATCAATCTGTGCTCAATCCTCAAGCGATCTCCAAAGAGAAAGAAATGTTGTATGCTTCTCAGGTATTAATCCCTACCATTGTTGTGGAAAAAGGTTTGCCCTAATGGGTCCTTTAACCGTTTTTGAAATTCTGAAAGATACTAGGAAAATTTTTCCCGTTTGCTATAAATTCAAACCCCCATTCAACAAGATGGATGCCCCTAAGGCAGGAACTGAAGACATAAGCGAATCATCTGATTCGAAAACAACTGAAACTCCAGTCTCACCTCCAAAAGATCCTTTTATTTTAGATTACATCAAAAGCAATTTCAAACCATTTCGATCCTGCCCCACTTCAAATGTAGCATATCAAAACTGGCTCACTAAAGTAGAATCCAAAAAATCCCAGCAATGGGAAGAATTAGGAATTTATAATTTAATCAAACTGTCGAAACCAGGATTTACTTACAGTCACCCATTGCTATTTGCTTCATTGTACTTCTGGGACAACACTTATAACACTTTCCACCTTCCGGGCGGAATGATAACACCCACCTTCTTTGATATAGCTGCCATCACTGGTCTTTCACCAGTGGGGGAAACTTATATTCTTGATAACGAAGAACATTCTAGCATCATTGACTTCGATGTCAAACTAGCTAGCTTTTCAAAATTCATCAGCCATTATCATACTGAAGGGGATGATGTCTCAGACGTAGAACATATCGCTTTCCTTACCTTGTGGCTATCACGATATGTGTTCTGCAACAGATCCTTGCAAGTGGCGAGTAGGTTCATTCCCCTAGCCAGGGATTTCCATGAAAATAGGAAAGTCTGCCTGAGTGAACTGCTACTTGTCGATCTTTATGAGAGCTTAAGGTCAGCAGTTTCTGGTTTAAAATCCCATGCTCCAAAGAACATTCTTCTGGCTGGACCCTTTTGGTTGCTTCAACTATGGCTTAATGCCATGTTCGAATCTTCTTTATCAACTACTGATACTATCATCGAATAAGATCCAGAAATAGCTAGCAGGATCATCGAAGGCACAAGGCTTCGAAAGCTTACTCCAAATGATGACAAGGATGATTTCAAAGTCCATTTTTCTAAATACATCATGATCTTCACAAAAAGACACAAGTTCGAAGAGTCCATGGCACCTTTTGCTCAAAGGACTTGTGGACCATCATGGTTCACAACGTCTCTCTCAGAAGCTGTCAAGAGCAGAGAGATGCAGGACATTTGGAAAGCGTTTCTTCTCCCTAGGCTAATTTCCTCAAGAATTACTCCAACAAAGAATCAGATTTTCCTCCTGGCTTATCAACCCAACTTCGTTTCTCGACAATTTGGCCTGTGCCAACTAATTCCTGAACCTTTGTTCCAAACACAAAGTGCCATAACCTCAGGCAAAACGTTCAAAGCAAGAGAGGCCAAATTGCAACAGGAGCAATATCAAGATTTTGCTCAGTTTGAGCTTTTACCTTTCGAGCCAACATACTTCACAACAAAAGGATTTCTTGAATGGTGGACTAAGTTCTACCAGACATATATGTTTGACACACTCACCATTCAACAAAAGCTAACTGGCGCGTTCAATGTGCAGGTACACTCCAAGAAAGGTATGTTTACTCATGTCAAAGAAATTAGGGCTTTTTAAAATTATTTTGAAACCACTTATGATCCCACACACTTGGGAACCACTGTACATCAAGAGGCCGAGACCTTGAAGTAAAAATTTAAAGAAAAAATTTCTAAGCTCAAACTTCCTTCAGGGTTGTCACCTGAGGATAGGTATAGGTTGGCACTCGAAATTCATCCACCTAAATTTCCTAGGTTGCCTACCTCAGAACTGGCTCTGGCTTGGTTTCCTCCATACCCTTGGTGGTTCACTTGCAAAGAAATGTTCAAATACCAGTCTCAAAAGAAACTAAAGCCATCTGAGACTGTGACATGGGCTCGTTACTGGCTTCATAATTTCCCAGGACATCTTCTCTATGACCTTCCTGCCATTTCGATTACATCTAATCAAGGCACAGGTGCAAATGCTTGGGAAAATTCCAATTGTATCCTAATTCCCTTATCCTTAACATTTTACCTTAATTGTTTCACTTTTCAGCCACTAGGATAAAGAACGTTACTTCGAAGCCCAAGGAAGGGAACACTTCTCAACAAGTGATCGCGACTTTATCGTCTAAATTAATCGGGAGACTGCAAGTATACAGCCCTATCGCGTAGTTTTAAAAGATATCGAACCTAAGGGACTATAAATCGAACTAACGTAACCTAAACTACTGTGTAAAGCTATAGCTATTGAATAATTAAATTGGGGAATTTTCGGGTAATAAAACTTAATTCTAATTGAAATAATAATAATGCGAATATCGGTATGTACGTCGTTAACGCTAAAGAATCCGGCTTTCTACAGGCTCATTTTCTAAAAGTGATAATAATATCTTTTTCAGCAAAAAGTATTTATTCAAAAATCTATTCTCAAACTTTCGCTCTATTGAAGTAAATTATAATTTTAAACTCTAATGTACGCTTTCGCCATCCCATTGATTTTAAAATTACTTTTTGAAAATAAATAAAGTCTAATTGGTTTTAAAACGCTGTCGCCATCTTTAAAAACAATACCTAGCATCTACTATCTGATTCTAAACCTCAAACTGTCGCTCTGTTGGTTTCTAATCTTAGTCGGTTTATTAACCTCAAACTGTCGCTCTGTTGGTTTCTAAACTTTTTTAACAAAATAAACTAGATAACTAAATAAAAAAAAGTGTTTATTTTATGAAATATAATCAAGCCTGTTTATTCCGGATCCATTCGAATTAACTCGTTACATACCGATATTTAAATAATTTAGCCAGACATACTCAGAAAAACGGACATGGATACATAAAAGAAATTAATGATCATAAATAAATTCATGGCTAAATAAATATTCTCATGCAAATAATTAATTAATTGATATAAATAAAGAACCTGAATTAAATAATGCTGGAAACAATCTTCGAAGCTTGAATCAATCCGTACAGAATCTTCGTTCTTCAACGGGAGTAAATTCTAAGTATTCGCAAAGGAAAAGAAAATTGGCTGGAAATAAATACTACTAGGAATCGAATTACACTGGAAACTAGTAAATTGCAATGAAAGTAAAATTCTGAAAATTGGAAAAAATTCTAAGCAAAAACGGTCCTCAATTTTCACTTTCTCATGTCTTCTTATAGTCTTTGAACGTAACCACCTCTTCAGATATTTTCGTGTCCCACGTGTCCTTGAATTTGTCTTCTTACTTGCCCACGTTGAGACGGGCGCCCCAATTGACTTTTTCTTCCTTTGACTATGCTGAGACGGGCGCCTCCCACTAAAGGGAAAGTCTGAGGTGGGCGCCTCAATTGTAGGAAGAGAGTTGAGACGTGCGTCTCACTCTTGCATGCGCTTTTAGGTTTTTCTTGCTGCGTGGGTTTGAATTCTATTGGGCCCGTTTGGAGGTAATAGACTCTTTTTGATCCATCATCATTGCTTTGCACACCCCTTCTCTTCATTTCTTGCACCTTTAGTCTAATAACTCCTGAATTTCTTCACTTTGCTCGATTTGTCTAATTAAAATAGAATACCTGAAACAATAGAAATACCGGCGTAATATGGAAATAAAATGGAATAATTAGATAAAAAATACTAACATTACCTATGAAAATTAAATCAAATATACTATATAAAATTGCGTTATCAACAAGCAATTGAAGTTAGCGATGATGCAACTCCAACAATACCAACAACAACAACAACGACTACAACAACAACACCGGCAGCAGCAGACATCTCAATTCCAAAGGTAATCAACTAACCCTGTTGTTTCGAATAAACTGAAGTTTATGATTTAGATCTAACTTATGTTTAAACCTTTTCAGACTAGAAAACTTCCACCAACTACTCCTAAGAAAAGGAAACAAGGCCCCACTAAAAAGAACCTCAAGACTGGTGAAAATTCTCCAACAGCTTCTAAGAAGAAGAAAAAGAAAGAAAGCTCCAAAGGCCCTGAGCCTACTAATGTTCCTGGACTTGATTCCAAAGACGTTGCTCCCTCAACAACATCCAAAATTTCACCTTCGACCTCCAATGTAATATTGGAACATATTGACAGTAACATTTCTTCTGATAATCCACAGGTAATTCAAATTCGAATTCCTAACAAAAATAGTTATTCATACCTTGGTACATATTCTTAACTTTTCTTTGCTCATGCAGGATACTTCGAACACGAATCCTACTGCTTCAACTCCTCCAACCGGGACCATTGCTCCAATCACTTCCTCTCTCCATGGGGACTCTGACAACTTCTTGCAAAACAAAGGGTCTTCCAACATGGTGGCCCTGACTGGGACTTCAGAGGCACACGATGATCAAGGCACCTCACCTCCTTTGAAGGAAGCAAACGAAGAATCACCCAACAAGTCTAAAGAAAATCCACCAGAAACTTCCCTTCTGAAATCTCCTCTTGGAACTCTTCAAGAGAGTGAAGAAACTGCAGAAGAAAGATCTGGTGAAGACGAAACCCAAAGTGGTTCAGCTGATGAAATGAAGTCTGATGCTAATAGCAGCGAGACCAATACTGTCGATGTGGTGGATCTGTGCGACGAAGGAGAAAGTAATGAGCAAGGTAAGGATGAAGATAATGGTGGTAAGACTAAAGAACCTATGGAGGTCGAAATGGATGTGACTCCTTTGAACATGGAACTTCCCCCAACTTCCCAGCCTCAACTGACTGAAGAGGAACTAGCTCTCCTAAAACACAATGACCCAATTGGGTACATGAAAACTAAATTGGCCCAAAAGGACATCCCTTTCACTAGGGTTGGCACTGGTTCAACTAACAACACATTGTCCCCAGATGCTAGAGCTATACTTCTTAACAAAGTCAGGAAAACAATCCTTGATGTAGACCTATTCGAATTTCTTAAAAAGGATAGCACTGCTTGCTATACCATGAAGGAACTTCTCACTCAAGTTAACTTCGCAGCTTGCTCCTTGCCAGTCAGCACTATACTGTTCGACCTCCAAGTATTATTGGATGATGTGACTGGATGTCTCCTACAAGATGAATTAGCTGCTGCTAAAGTTCAGGAGAAACGAAACGCCATGGATGCTGCTTATGAGCGCGCTTCGAAACTTTCTAAAGAGGTTGAAGACCAAGCAACGCGTTTTAAACATGCGAAGGCTAACTATGAAGTTCGAGTGCGGTCTATTCTCTTTTGGGAAGGACAAATTCAAGAGCTCCAGCAAAAGGTCAAAGAAGCTCAACAACAGCAACTGGCTTACGAAACTGACACCGTTAGTAACCAATTCGAAGAACTTCTTAGCAGGGGCCTTTCTGAAACAGAAGCAGCAGAGCGTATCAAAGGAGAAGTAACTACTCTGGAAGGAGCAAGAAGTTATACCCAGCAAAGACTTGAGTCCTTTAGAAGCACCTTCGCAAGATTGAGAAACAACGTTTATTTTTAAATCTTTGCTTATTTGAATTAATTTGAGTCTCGGTTTTGTAATATTTGAACAACGCCATTTTGGCAACGTATGGCACCATTTTGGCATCTCCTTATAATATTTCGACTACGTTGCTATTATTCGAATCTCCTGCAGGCGAGGTCTATATTTTTTCAAACATTTTCTGTTAACCTTTAAGATTCGTTTGTCATCAGTTAACTCTTCGATTTCATACGCATTGTTTGAGAATATCTTTAGTATTCGAAAGGGTCCTTCCCAATGAGGTGACCATTTACCTAATGTTTTATTCTTCTTGTCCATGGGCAAAATGACTTTCCAGACTAAGTCATTAACAGTGAATGTTTTACCTTTCACCCTTTTATTGTATGCCCTGGCTACCCTTTCCTTTTGCCTCATTAGGATTTCCAATGCATGCAATCTAACTTCGTCTAACTCAACTAACTCATCATCATCATCATCTCCCAATATAATGCAGATGGGATCTCATTTTGCCTTTGAATTCGAACTGATTGCAGATGAATTTCCACTGGTAAAACTGCATCATGGCCAAATGTTAGTTGGAAAGGCGTGGTGTTAGTAGCTTCTTTAGGAGATGTTCTACAAGCCCAGAGTATTTGGTTCAAAGTCTTATGCCAATTCTTTGGCTTCTTACCAACATGTTTTTTAATTAACCATATTATCACTTTGTTTGCTGCTTCGACCTGACCATTTGCTTGAGCATAATATGGCGTTGATGTTAATAATTTAAAACCCATCTCCTGAGCAAATTCTTGCATCTTTCTACCAGTAAACACAGAACCTTGGTCTGTGGTTATACTCTCTGGTAATCTGAACCTATAAATTATCTGTTTCTGTATGAACCCAATAATAGCCTCTTGATCAGCAACTATTAATGGTATTGCTTCGATCCACTTGGTAAAATAATCAATTCCTACTAAGATATATTTCTGTCCTTTAGACGAAGCAGGATTGATCTCTCCTATTAAATCTAATGCCCATCCTCTAAAGGGCCATGGTTTAATGATTGAATGTAACTCACTTGCAGGAGCATGTTGAATTCCTGCATGTTTCTAGCATTCTTCACACGCTTTAGCAAAATCTATACAATCTTTGAGCATGCCGGGCCAATACATGCCATATCGGAATAACAACCATTTCATTTTATGGCCTGCTTGATGTGCCCCACATACCCCATTGTGGACCTCTGATAATGCTAAGTATGCCTCACCTTCTCCTAGGCACTTCAGTAATACGCCTTCCTGGGTCTTCTTGAACAATTCATTTCCCATGAGGACGTATGATAACGCTCTATATTTTATCTTCCTATCAACATTCAATGTTGGGTTTTTTAAATAATTCACAATTGGACTTTGCCAATCTGCATCTGACAAGGTGTCTATGGCTAATACTTCAAATTCCTACTTGTCAGCACAACCTAACTTTATATTTTCTAAGTCTGATGGTATGAGTCTAGTAGCCATAACCCTTCCTCTTAATTCAACCAAATCTTCAAATTCTTTGGTGGAAACTTTATACCCTGAAGCCAACTGTGCTAGGTCATTTGCCTCTTGATTTTCTATTCTTGGTATATGTTTAATATCCATGTATTCGAATTTTTTGAGTAGCCTATTAACTATGATGAAATACGTAATCAAATTGTCCTTTATGCATTTGTATTCCTTTGTTATTTGCTTGACCACTAGCTCCGAATCTCCTCTAATTTCGACTCTAGTTGCCCCCAATTCCAACAAAGCTTCAAGTCCAACGATAAGCGCTTCGTACTCAGCTTCGTTGTTCGAGCAACGAGGACCATCTAACTTATACTTGAATTTTGTTGGAATTCCTTCGGGAGAAATTATAAGAACTCCAACACCACTACCATCTTTATGGGTCAAACCATCAAAGTATAATTTCCAAGGTTGCATTTCAACGTAACCCATGACAGTCTCTTCGATCAGTGAATGATCAACAATGAAATCAGAAATTACTTGACCTTTCACAGCTCTTAAAGGCATGAAAGTCAAAGAATACTCTGTCAAGGCCAAAGCCCATTTACCAATTCTGCTATGCATTATTGGTTTCGAAAGCATGTGTTTGATAACATCGAAATGAGATGAAACATGAACATCAACAGGCTTTATATAATATTTAAGTTTCATACAAGAGAAATACAAACAGAGACATAGCTTTTCTATGTTGCTATATCTGGTTTCCGTATCATTCAACACCTTACTTAAATAGTATACGGCTCTTTCGATGCCATTGTTATCTTCTTGTGCTAACATACTACCTATGGTAACTTCAGAGGCGGATATGTACAATCTCATGGGTTTTTCCCATGAAGGTGGAGACAAGATAGGAGGATGAGTGAGATATCTTTTTATATTGTCAAACGCCTCCTAATGTGCTTCGTTCCATTCGAAAGCTTGTCCTTGCTTCCAACGAAGTAACGGAGGGAAAGCCTGGGTTCTTCCACTTAAATTAGAAATGAACCTTCTTAAAAAGTTAATTTTACCTAGCAAAGATTGCAACTCCTTTTTTGATGTAGGTGCTTTCGTTTCTACAATGGCTTTGGTCTTGTTTTGGTTGATTTCGATGCCTTTCTTATGAACCACAAAACCAAGGAAATCTCCAGCCTGCACGAAAAATGCACACTTAAGGGGGTTCATTTTTAAGCCATGTTTTCTCATTCTTTCGAATGATTGGCTCAAATGATGCAAATGAGTTTCTGCAGATACTGATTTGATGACTATATCATCAATGTACACCTTCATAAAAGTCTCAATGAAATCATGAAAAATCGAATTCATTGCCCTTTGATAAGTTGCTCCAACGTTTTTTAAACCAAAAGGCATTACTACCCATTCGTAGGTGCCTAAGGCTCCTGGACAACGAAATGTTGTCTTAGCAACATCTTCTTCAGCAATAAAGATCTGGTTATACCCAGAGTATCCATCTAACATACTTAAATATTCAAATCCTGCAGTAGAATCTATTAACATTTCTACCACAGGCATGGAATACTCATCTTTGGGGGTAGCAGTATTTAAATCTCTAAAATCTATGCAAATTCTCAGAGATCCATTCTTCTTAATAACAGGTACTATATTTGCTAACCATTCGACATACCTTGTGGTCCTGATGAATTTGCAGCGCAACAACCTTTCAATTTCAGCTTTAATCTTCGTGAGAACTGCTGGTGCGAACCTTCTAGGGGTCTGCTTGATGGGCTTCTTGCCATCCTTGATTGGAAGTCTGTGTTCCACTAGCTCCCTCTTTAAACCAGGCATTTCATCATAGTCCCACGCGAAACAATCTTTGTTTTTTCTAAGAACTTCGATCACTTTCTGCTTGAGGCTTGAATTGAGTTTTGTGCTCACGTAAGTTATTCTTTTTGTGTTTTAATCTCCCAAGTTCACCTCTTCGAGTGGATCATGCGCTAACATTTTAGCACCTGAGTCTGTGGGGTCCTTCTCGAAGCCTAAAGGTTATTTATCATAAATGGCATCTAGCCTTTGATCTATTTCAACTATTTCTTGTTCTTCAAAGGGTGAGCCTTTTGAGCCATCCCCACCTGTTTTGTTTACTTCTGAAGCCATACTATCTACTTCAACTTCTAAGGCCGCCTTCCATTCGTTCTCAGCCATGTAGGCCGAAATCTTTTCGAAGAAGGAGGACTCAATCATGAGCAGGACTATCAAATTCCCAGCCTGCTGGCCGTCTTTGTGCAGCGCCTTCGACTTCTCCATCTCCCTTGATTATCCTTTGATCCCAATACATTCCATCATGGCGAAGGGTCATGTAATAATGCGCGTTCTTGGTCTCATTGATCTCGTCGTTAGGGGTACAAGGAGCAATTTTGGCTAAGTGTTTGTCATAGTTTCTCTTATCAACTAGGTTGACTGCTGTCATGAAATAGCTTTGGTCAGCTTCGATGTTTTCAATAATGCCATCCTCTCTCCATAATACTAACCTCTGATGCATCGACGAGGGGACTTCTCCAACGCCATGGATCCGTTCTCTGCCCAACAGCAAATTGTAGTTGGCTTTAGCTTCGATTACCATGAACATAGTGGGTCTGCAGCTTGATCCCACTGTCAAATCCACTTGGATCACCCCCAATGTCTGGCCTACTTTACCTTCATAGTTTGATAGTACCATATTGTGTGGTTTTATGTCAACATACTGTATCCCTAACTTCTTCAACATGAAATGAGGCATCAAGTTCACTGTAGCGCCTCCATCCACCAGGACTTTATTTACGCCATGTGTACCAACTTTTGCTCGAATGAACAATGGCTTTAGGTGACTTTGCATGGCTGGTTCTGGGTACTCGAAGAAGGCATTATGCTCTTCGACAGCCCCATATCCATCACATAATAGCATACTGGCCTATGTTTCGTCAGGTCTATTGCATCCTCCTCCTCGTGCTCTCCGACTTCAGTCTCTTGCCCAAATTCGCAAGGCAACACAAATACTACATTGCAGTTGATGTTGAGTGAAGATTCCCCTTCTGATTCGAAATTGTCAGTCAGCATATCCTCATCCTCCTCTGGACCTGGCGTATATTCCTTCAATTCGTTTTGCTTTGTTTCAGAGAAAAGTTTCCTGCTAACTGGAGGTTTGCCCCCAGGTTGATTGTTTGGTGCAGGTTTGTTGGTACTCGATTCCTCTTTGTCCTTGCTCGAAGCCACTCCTTTGTCTAACATAGCTTCTCTCTCAGCTTTTCGAACTCTTTGTTTCCTGCGCCATTGTGACCTTGACATAGGGTTCTTTCCCTTGTAGTTTTCCAACCTTATTTCTTCCCTTTTCGCCATATTGAACTGCCTTCTGTACGCCATGGCATGGCGTGCATTTCGTTCATTATTCCTCCACTTGTCTTTCCCCTTGTCAGCCCTAACTTGTAGCCACTTGTCCGTTGGTACCTCAGCAGGAACTTTGAATGTTACCCTTCGAGCGCCTCTAGGATAAGGGCTGTGAGGCCTCCGTTGGGTGTAGTTGTTCTCGAAACGTTGGCCCATCTGACCAGTTTCTCTGTGGTTCCAACATGGGGCGAAAGGGACTATTTCGAAGGTTTCGACCAATTTCTGATCATATACTGCAGAATATCTTGGACACACTAGGCATTTGGTTGCCCCCTTGTGACAACGAACTAAGAACCCCAAAATACTTTCTCCAGCCTTAGGGTAGCATCTGAATAGCTGGTTATCCTGGCGCCAGTTGACGCCTGTTCGTGCCCTTTGTCTTTTTTCAAAGTCTGCAGCAATTCTCTAATTACAAATGATGCTGCATCTGGGACATAACATCATTACATCATTCTCTTTGTGGCAAAGCATAAAGTAGTCTTTGAGACTGGCATCCCTAACATAACTGTCTTCCATCTTGTATTTTTCTTTCTCTAAGTACCTTTCCATTTCCTTCATTTCGGAACAAGGTTGCTCCATATTTACCATGTTAACATCCACATCTTCTCCTTTGATATCAGTATCTCCCCATCATGTAGGTTTGATGTCTTCAATTGGGGTCTTTGAGCTTTCTGGGGCGGAATACTTCACCATGTAATCGAACTTTCCGCTGGGCTCCCCCAAGGTATCCCATATTCCTTTCTGAGGAAGAACTGACAGTGTGATCTGTACTTTCTCTAACTTTCGCCTCAGGCTTTCAGTAGCCTGTGTCAAATTTTGTTTTTGGTTCTCCTGGCCTTCAGTAGCCTGGATCTCTTTCGAAGCAACCAAAGGAACTGCTTCGATCAAAGCTTCTTGTTCCTTATGGAAGTCCTCAGTAACTTCCTTTTCGACTTCAGCTAACACGTAGTTTTCATCTTCAGTGTTTTCCTCTTCTGATGGAGTGTCACCTTTATTTGCTCCAACCATATTTATCTCTCCAACATATGCAGGTTCAGAGTAATTGGTGTCAGCAACATCTAAAGGGTCATCATCCACTTTCATCTTTGGCTTGTCAGCGAACCTTAATCTACCATCCTTAATTGCATTTTGAATCAGATCCCTGAAAAGAAAACATTGTGAGGTTTTGTGGCCTAAGAAACTATGATACTTACAAAACCCTCTTTTCTTTCTTTGATCTAAAGGTGGTAATTTGACATTCGATGGCACTATTAGTTGGCCATCTTTGACAAGCAAATAAAAAATTTCATCACATTTCGTTACGTCGAAGGTATACATACACCTTCTTTGGGAACTTGTCACTTTTCTCATTTTCAATAATTTCTTTCCCTTTTGTGCGAACTAGTAATTTACAAGAGTAAGGTGGAGCCTGTTTCAATTCAGCGAGATCAATTTCGACCTCTTCGAATTCAGGGTAATCTTCTGCTTCCTCAGTTTCGACATAGGAAACCCTTTCTTTCTTGTTATTTTTAAAAACCTTGGCTTTCTCGCCTTTAGTCTTTCGACTTGTCGAACCCTGTCCACTAATTGGGCCATATCCCCCAAGTATTGTGTATCTAATTTCTTTCGAATGGAGTAGTCTAGGCCACCAGCAGCCATTTCGACTAACTCATGTTCAGGAACTACTGTGAAACATCTAGACTTCAAGAGTCTGAACCTATTCAGATAATCATCTATGGGTTCAGTAAACTTCCTCTTGACACTGGCTAGCTCTTTCAGACTTATTTTAGATTGTCCCATGTAGAATTGTTCATGAAATAATCTCTCCAAAAGAGTCCAAGTATCTATGGATCCAGGAGGCAATGTGGTGAACCATGTGAAAGCGTTCTTAGTTAGGGAACTTGGGAAATATTTAATCCTAAGGTTCTCATTATTTGCTATGTCTCCTGCTTCGGTCAGATACCTGGCTATGTGTTCGACTGTTGACTCATTGGTGTCTCCAGCGAACTTTGTAAATTTAGGGACCTTATATCCCCTTAGTAAATCAGTGTGCATCACATAATCTACTATGGGAGAGGAATAGTTTGGCCTTCTAATTCTTGTATTGAGACCGTTTTGAGCCATAATCCTTTCTATCATGGTGGTTAAATTATTTTCTTCCAAGATGTTGTCATTTCGAATTCTATGAATGACTTCATCAGCATCTTGGTGTCGACCCACCATGATAACTCCTCTAGGTTGTTCTTCTCGAAACTCTGGGACTTCTAACCTTTTGACCCTTGCCCCTGGTTCTATAACTCCTCTTTGTGGTTCCTCTCGAATCACTGGAGCTTCTAACCTTTTGACCCTTGCCCCTGGTTCTATAACTCCCCTTTGTGGTTCCTCTCGAATCACTGGGGCATCTTGTCTTTGTGCCCTTGCCCCCAAGTTAACCCCCTCTCTGGCTGGTCTATAGGGTGGGTCATCAGCAATTTGTTCTATGATGGGTATGTTCGCTCGAACCAACGCCTGATTCTGCCTGCGCCTTTCTGGCGGAGCGAAAAAATCTGCTATTCGACTCATGTTGTCCGGGTTTTCTCTGTTGGTTACAGTTGCATTTTGTACTATTGGGGCAAAGATTTCTTGCATAGTCTGCGCTAACACTCCTATCATATTATGGTTACTATCATCCATTAATTGTCTAAAGGCCATCTGATTTTCTGTGGTTAAGATAGGCAGTGTATTATGACCTACTGAACCTTGGGTATTTGTCATAAATTGGTTGGCCCCAGATCCGGACCCAAATTGTGGTGACGAATTTGATGTGGAATTGTGCAAACCCGCCATAAAAGATGTTGGCATCCTATAAGAGGGATTTCTGGGTCTATTGCCATTGAAACCGGGTGGTCTAGTTGGTGGTGGGGTGGCGAAATGGGTTTGTGTCCCTGATGGTGGGATAAATCCCGCAGGATAACCAGTGGTCCCTGTATTTCCTAGGGTCGAACTGTTGGTTGTCGTGCCACTTGCTCCATTTGTGGCCACACTACTGGTAGAAGATGCAACAGACTGTGCATTCGTAGGGATCACGTTAGACGTCTCCGTCGAAACACACATATTGGTGCCTGTTCCATGTGGGGCATTTTGTTCCCCTTGTTGATTGCTTGGATTAGACATCCTACTACTACGTTTTCTTCTGGGTAAGGGTTGGTTACTATTAGTTATTTTACCACTTCTAAGGTTCATATAACAGCGAAATTGATACTCAGAAAAGAACTTACACAGCGAGATTATATCCTAAAAATCTTTACTTTCGACTTTCTTAACAACGAGTCCCATTGGGCGTGCCAATTTGTTCACAGTGATTTCTGGTAAACAACCGCTAGTCTTCCAAACTATCGAATAAACTTAATTACTGTTATTCAATTTCTATGGTAACTTGCAGGATCGACTAGATTGATCCTATGGGACATAGTTGTTTGGCTAAATCTAATTGTAAAACTGGTATTCATATTTAAGACTTCTAATTAAAGTGTTTCAAAGACATCCAATCTACTTCGATTACTACACTAAATGATTCGAAGGATAATTTCTATATGATATAAGGAATGTTCATTAGAAAAGTAAAAAGACTTAAGATTAGGTAAATGGCAGGATTAAGTGAGTGAATGTAAAAGTTGCTGAATGTTTAAAGGATTCGAACATAAGAAAAGCGTTTAAATGCAGAAAGAAATAAATGACTCTGAATGTAAAAGCTTTAATGTAAAGGCATGAACGTAAAAATGTTTGAAGCACAAATGAAATGGAAATGAAAGATAAAACTGGAAAATATAAAGAGTTTTCATTGAATTGTAAATGTTGGTGTTATCATACGTACATCTTTCGAGCATTCGTTTCCCTATCCATGCGGTATTTTGAATGTTTACTGAATTTGTACAACAGATATGACACCCCGAAATCCTAACACTAAGACCTTTATTTATACTATTTCGACCATAACGGTCTTGCTATCAGAATCTGCCACGTTCAAAGCATGCAGAGCATTACTTCCCTCTAGCCTCCACGCGTCCTCGAACGCTCCAACGCTTATGTATTTGAATTTCCAATATCCCGCTCACGTTTGAATTTCAAACGCCTTAGAACACTCCACAACTATCATTCAAAACCTTGAACTTTAATATTTCCATTCGAAAAAACAGTCTCTTCCATTCCAAACCATAAAACTTGCTTTATTCAAACAAAGCCCAATCATTTCATTTCGAATCACAATATCAAAATCTTCAGCCAATAGGAGTATATGTAAAAAGAAGCAATAGTAAATTGCTTATACTATGTCTCTATGTTGATGATTTGTTAATAACAGGTAGCTGCAAAAGTGAGATCAAAGACTTCAAAGGTGATCTCAGCAAGGAATTCGAAATGTCTGATCTGGGTGAGATTTCATATTTCCTTGGCATCGAATTCTACAAGAGCAGTAGAGGTTTGATGATGCATCAAAGAAGATATGCAGGATAAATTCTCAAGAGATTTGAGATGGAAGAATGCAACTCAACTTCGACACCTGTAGAACCAAGACTGCAACTGTCAAAAGATGCAGATGAAGATGATATCGACTCAACCTAATACAAAAGACTTATTGGGTCATTGAGATTCCTTTGACATACAAGGTCTGACTTATCATATAGTCTAGGTATGGTAAGTAGATTCATGCAGAAGGCAAAGGTATCATATCTAGAAGCGGTGAAGAGGATACTAAGGTATCTCAAAGGAACTCTCAAAGAATGCAAGCTAGTAGGATATACTGATTCGAGTTGGTGTAGTGATGATGAAGATCGAAAATCAACAGTAGGATATGTGTTTATGTTAGGTGGTGCACCAGTTGCTTAGAGTTCAAGAAAGGAACCAGTAGTGGCATTATCATCATGCGAAGTAGAATACATAGCTGCTTCTCTTTGTGCATGTCAAGCAACTTGGATGGTGAACTTGGTCGAAGAGATAACAGGGAAAGATCATGGAGCAATTACCATGAAGATCGACAACATATCAGCTATCAATCTGGCGAAGAACCCGATAGTATATGGCAAAGCAAGCACATTGAAATTAGGTTCCACTATCTTCGAGAGCAGGTAGCAGATAGGAAGATGAATTTGGAACACTATAGAATTGAGAATCAGATTGCAGACATCATGACAAAGGGAGTGCATGTTGAAGTATTCAGAAGACTAAGAACCATGATGAATATAGATAGTTTAGACAAAATGAATTAGGTGGTGTGTTAAATTGTAATTCGATTGTGTCGAAATAGTGTGTGTGTCGAAGAGAGGTTGCCCAGTCGAAGAGCTTGTGGATCGAAGCAAGCTACACACAGATTTGATTGGTTTTAGATTTTAGATAAATTTGATTTAGATCTAAAATAGATAGATTTGATTTAGTACCAAAATAGGTATTTTGGGCTTTTATAGTTTTGGGCTTTGGCTTATGGAGCAAGCTAACCTAAATCTATAAATAGAGGGAGTAACCCTAATTTTATAATTAAGTCAATTCATTATAATCACAAAATTTATAGTTGTAAGTGATTAATAAAGTTTTCCACAGTTTGTGAGCAGAGAGAAACTCTGCAGAAAATAATTGTCTTCTTTCTTTTCTTTTCTCATAATTCATTATCATTGTGTGGTGATATCGATATTGTTCATCAAGATTGATAGAAATTTATCATAGATATTTTGTTGGATTTCCAACAGAAACTTATCTGTCTATATCTGTGTGTTCATGTCCTCACTGATGTATATGCACAATTGGCAATAACAATGTCAAGCATCATTGTGAAATTACTCATTCCATTCTTTTTAACAAGCTTGAATAATCATTTTGATATGGTGCGCACTTAGATTTTAGTGATGAATCATTTACCAATCATTAACATAATTTTGTTTATGGTTTTGCAACATGAAATACAATACAATGCAGTTCATTGTGATGGGTCTAAAGTGCTAATTAATGTTAGTGATGTTCGTATATTTTAAGGCAAAAGGTATGGCTCGAGTGCTTCTTCCTTCCGTTCAAGCAATAGATCAAACACCTTTGATTACAAGAACAATGAGTGCTCTCATTATGGAAAGACTAGCCACAATATTGACAATTGTTATAGAAAACATGGTTTTTCCTCATCTATTGCAAGAATTTTGACTTCTATTTTATTTTATTTTTGCTTGATTCCTCTTGCTACTCCATAATTAATTATTCTCATTTTTTAGATTTCATAAATCTTTTTTTTATTTAGTTAGTTACTAAAGTTTTTATTTTAAACATGAGCAATAATGTTGGTTGTCATATATATATATATATATATATATATATATATATATATATATATATATATATATATATATATATATATATATATATATATATATATATATATATATATATATATATATATATATATATATATATATATATATATATATATATATATATATATATATATAATGTTTTTAATTTTGAGAATTTAATCTTTTTAACACATATTTTATGGTTGAGTTTGTTAGTTTATTTTTCTTTACTATATGTTTTTGGTTATAATTCTTCTTCATAACGAACGAAGCACCGATTGGGGTTTCGATCTCTGAAACTCTAATCGGCCTTGCTAAACTCCGCCGCGCCATCTTCAAGGCCATCACCACCATCAATCATCAATCCCTCGTAACCTGCCAAAGACAAAGAAGAAAGAGGAGATTAGCCCCAAATCGAAACAGCTCAAGAATTAGAATCAGAATAATCGCGAAATAGGGTAATTGTACTTAGCTTGCTTTTTTTTTTGTAGAGTTACGGTGGGTAGGGATTTGTCAAGGAGCCGTCGGTGGTGGTGGTGGGTGAGTAGGGTTAGAAGGAGAGAAATAAGAAGGGTTACGCATAGAAGAGAGGGAAGCAATACTTTTTTGCTGTAAAACATTGATAATGAAAAAATAATAATATTAAAACATTATAATGTCTTCGTTCGATCTAGTGCGTAGCATCCATAGTAGTTATTGCACTCCCTCAATTTTAACCATGTGATCTTAATCTGACGGCCTTAAGGCCAAGTCACTATGATACTCCCACATTCCCTCGTCACATTGGATTACACCGGCCTTCCCTTCTTATTGCGTTGAGCCAAAGCCCAATACTTTTCATACCCCCCTTTTCACTTAATTTCTAAACTTCTGAACAAACAACACCCCCTGCCAGGCTGCGTATTGGTCCTAATTCAAATTATTTTTAGCACCCCCATGCTTTTACTTGATAACTAGAAGCTACACCCCCAGGTTTAATCAATTTTTTTATTATTTTACATTATATTATCTATTTTTAATTATTATACTTATTATATTATATTTTTATAATAATTATTATTTATATTTACAATTATTATCATCATTAATTTTTATATTAATTATTATTTTTATACTTTATTATTTATTATACCATGAAAATAAATTTTTCTATATCAAAATGCATATATTATTTTCCTATATCATTTTCCTTAAATATTTTTTGATTATGCATTAATCAAGAATTTTCGCAATTAACATGATTAAAAAACACTCAACAAACATCAAACTATTTTTTGCAACAAACTAATCTAAACAACTATTTTTTGCAAAAGGGTTTCAAATGGATTTTGACTAATCGCACATTTATCTAAAATCTCCGCAATCACTACTCCTGGCCAAAACACGAGGTGATTCAAAATACATTTGTAACTCATAAAAAACACCAACCCTATACGAACTACGAATTGGGACTCTGATTCCTCATAAGAGGATACGTAGGCATACGATAAAAAATCATGGTGAGTTCCCCTAATTAAAACTTAAAACCCTATTTTACCCCAAACTAAAACCTAAAACCTAGTATCCTTCTGAACAAGGTAGATGAAAGGTGCCTAACACCTTTCTTTCGTCTAATAGAGTCTGAAACCTAGAATCTCTGTCTGCGAATTAGGGTTTTCTGTTAGATTCCATTCTCTAGGATAAAAACTAATAGTGGCGACTCTCATTTAAAAATCAGTCGCAATAGCTGGCGACTCTGCTGGGGATACCACCCTAGGTTTTAGGTTTATATTGGGTTTTTTATTTTATTTTATTTTATTTATTGCATTTATTTATTTATTGCATTTACTTATTTATTTTTATCATCATATATTTACTGCGTGGCGGGAATTTTTATCTCAAAATATTTTCAATATAACCATTAGAAAGAAGGTTCGTCTATTAGCTTAGGAGGTACATCATCCCTGCGAGTTTATGTGACGACTTTTCCTAGAGTCGGTGGACTTCCGAAAAAGCAATACTTATCAAGAGATATCCTCTTGAAGAGTAGGACTTTGGAAGGCCACCCATGACTCTTTGTAACGACCTTAACCTAAAATCTCATGACGAGACCTTTCACGACTTTGAGATGAAAGTTTCTCCACTTTGGTGTAGAGTTATGTCATGTTGATTTTAAATCCAAGCTATGCCCTCCACTTTGAGATGATGCAAATGCTCATTTCTCATAATTGTGGGTAGTAAGTATGTTTTCCACTCGAATATGATGAGATGTATCTTCTCTTAAAATTAACCAACGCACAAAACTTTTCAAAATTTTTGAGGTGAACTACGGGTACCCTAATCCTCTATTGCACGAAGGGGGTATGTAGGAACAAAAGGTTCGCAATCGCGGCAGGTGAAAAAATTGTAAAAAAATACTTCTTTTCTCATCTTCACCATCTATTTGTAAATATTTCTCTATAGCCAAAATACACATATTTTCAAAGAGGTTCTTGTGGAGTACCATAGATGTTTAAGGTGTTAATACCTTCCCTTTGCATAACCAACTCCCGTACCTATATTCTCTATTTTACTTTAGGTTTTATTCGATCTTTTCCTAGTCCTTTCAATAAAATAAAGTGCAGTGGCGAATTCATTTATATTTTGTGAGTTAAGTCAATCTAATGACTTAGTCTCAACATTTATGGCGCTACACATACATGTAAGCATTGCTTTCCTAGGAAGAAAAGTTGTATAGGAAGAGTTGGTATAGCAGGGTAGGTGTGCTAGGCACAAGAATGGTATGCCTAGCGAGAAACTCAAAAGTTTTCCTATAAATAGCAAGTTATAGTTTTCAAGAATGTCAAAAGTTCTCCCAAAAGTCAAGAGGCCTTATATACACAGGAAGGCAAGAAATATACCAGATTAATAGAAATAAGAATTTACAAATCAACTTCCATATTTCACCTAGGAAATGAAAACGAACTCAAGTGCACTCAAATGCCTAAAGAGAAAACGTTATACTTTAACCTGCTAACCTAAAGTTACACGTCTGAAAAAACTAGCGAAACATTTCTATGTTGGAAAATTGTTTAATGTGCTTATTACCATTACTTTTATAATTGTTCCATGAACTTTCTACTTTTTGCTATGGTCGGACATAACTGCTAGGGGCATAACACGACTTTGAAAGACTTCTTGACTAGTATATGCCCAATAAGCCTTAAGAGAAATTGTTCTGCGCAAACCAAAGGCCTAATATAAATTCCTAATCATGCACAATCCCAATCAATTGTGCAATGCATATAGTCAGCATACGTGAGATTCAAGGTACACTTATCCGATCTCCACTTTTCACTATACTCATCTTGGACTCTGTAATTGACTTAGGCGTTAGAGTGTTAAACTTGCAGATCCACCATGTGCCGCTATACAAGAGATCAGGGTCACTAATTTTAGATTCCTACATCATCAATCAACACTAATTTAGTTCCAATATGGAACAAGAACAAATAATTCATCAATATTAAAGCTTAAGAAGAATTACATAGAACACCGTGATCGTGATCAAGATATGAGTATTAGGATGACATATGTAACCCCCAACAAAAGAGAAATTATCTACACTTACTCATCATAGCTTTACAATTAAGTACCATGAGAAAGATATTAAAAAGCATTTGACGTTAATTCCTCAAATAACACATCCACCTTTAATCTTCCGCTCTTTTCCTCTCTCGTTGTGTTTTTTTGTATATTATGGATTTCTCTATCCCTACTAATAAAACTATCTAATTACAAAAAGTTGTCTCCAATTAAACTTCCAGAACCTCTATTTATAGGGTCTTGATCTATCTTCTCACTAAGCGAAGCTCAAATCTCTCTAAATGCTCCTACTTTGCTTACCATTAAGACATGTCAACTCATCCTATAAGTGGTCTTGGCCATATTTCCTCGCTTAGCATGCCTCAAGCTCACTTAGCGAGCAACCCTTTTATTTTCTATGAAGTAAGTTAGCCCTTAAGTTCTCTAAACCATCATACCTCGCTT
The DNA here is from genome assembly GCA_948472305.1 of Vicia faba. Classification (NCBI taxonomy): domain Eukaryota; kingdom Viridiplantae; phylum Streptophyta; class Magnoliopsida; order Fabales; family Fabaceae; genus Vicia; species Vicia faba. The sequence continues at coordinate 173,683,654 of OX451737.1, forward strand.
AACGCAATTGATACTGCGTTAAGCAAGCTTTGTTGCTTAGATATGAATTTACTTGGATTTTAAGCATTATTATTCCTTCTTAGCGAGCCTTGAGTGCTTGAATGGTGCACTTATCTGTTTTAGGTTCTTTCTTGGTCATTTTTACTTGTACTTAGTAAATACACTATTAACAAGTTCATTCAAGGGTTTTATCATGTTTTCGTGATACATGAGTGGGGGTTCATTGATTGCTTGAAAAATAAGTCAATAAATGCTTATGTATTTTGCCTATTTTTGGCCCTTATCACATGAATTTAACTTTATAAATTCACTTTCTTCCTATGGTTTTGATATGTATGAGAGTGTCTACAAAATTCTAAATTTTTGTTTTGTTGCAATGCTTATAACTCATAATTCATGGCATGAACCCATCATTCTTCAGTGCTAGCTTGATTATAATTGTCAGGCTTATCATGAATAATGAGGGACATGGAAAAATTGTTATGTACATTATAAATGTTAGCATATGAATGATAATGAGAGATAGGGTAAAGAATACATGTATGAACTAGACATGACTGAATCCAATGAGAGAGTACATACATAGTCAAATAAGTGGTCGGGTTTATGTTTGGTTCTAGTTGATCTTCTGATGCTTTAGTTAGTATCATTGATATGGTTTATGGTATTTTTATGGTTATTAGTTTGATAAAAATTGTCTAAGGCAAGTTCATCATGTGTATGATTTATATGAGGTATGGCTTTAGTGTCAATATTTGGTGAAACAAGTTCATGGTCAGGTTCACTATTGGTAATAATAGTAAGACAAATAGAAATTGGATGAAGGGAGTGATAATCCAATGAAATGTTCGATTTAGGTTATGATAAGGCAAGACATGTTCATGATTAGTTACTTGTCTGGAAATAAAAATGGTTTTGGCATTTACATTAAGTAAAATAACTCATTTAACACATTGCTTGTACCTAAGTAAACAATCTTTCTAGATTTAACATCCAATTTTGTTCAAAGATTTTGAATGGTAGAGGCATAACATAGGGATCCTTTTTTTTTTAGTTCATTAAGGCCAGCGTGATCACCAAATATATGAAATAAGGTAACTAGTTTTGCAATATTGAACAATGAATTTTGTTAATGATGTAAGTGGCTTGTAAAACTTTATAGGACCAATATTATTTAAAAAACTTAAATTTGAAAAGAAATGCGCTTTCAACATTTAAGAATGTTGATGTTTTCTTTCAATACGACCATTTTGTTGAGGAGTCTTGATGTTTTCTTTCAATATGACCATTTTGTTGAGGAGTCTTAACATAACTAGTTTGATGTTATATGCCTTTGGATGCATATAATTGAAGTACCTGCGGGGGATTTTATGGAATGGTCTAAAGATATTATCCTATTTCTTAAAGCCATTAGTGATTGTCTTTCTATTTTCTGTTCCTCTTTTTTTTCTCACTTGTAAACAGTTGTCACGTTCAAATGCATATGTTCAAAAATAATCATTGGACGTATTTGCAAACAAAACACAAAAAAAGAAAAACAGATAGTTTTGCACTTTCAGAGGAATATCTTTGTATTAACTTGAATAAGTATTTTTTGTACAACGAGACGAACATCCTAGTAAGGGAGTGTCATCGTAGAAAATGAAAATTGATACAAAAAAATGATAGCTATGTGAAATAATCCCATGGGGTTCCCATTCTGCTATAGCCTTCGTGTCTCTGAGCGTCTCATCCACTTGCTGCCTTGTCCGAAGTTGATTGGATTAATTAGACACGTTTGAGTTTTTCAATCGATGCTAGAGGTTGTCTGTAAGGTGATCCAACGGGACATAGTCATACGCTTTAATTCCCTAACTTTTTCCTGGACCACCCTTTTGGGTTTTCAGCCCACCGGGATACCCTTTTTTTCCCCAAGCCGCCCTTTCGTGTTTTCAGCTTACCGGGTGTACATATTTTTTTGTTTTATCCCTAATTTTTGCCAGAACCTTTTTGGTTCTCCGGGATGCCCTAATTTTTTCCTAGGCCAGTCGACCTAGCGGGTCTTTATTCATGCGTAGTATCTTTTGACTATATCCGTGTTTACAGGGTGTGGAAGGTCGTCGCCATCCATAGTGGTAAAGATCATTGCTCCACTAGAGAAAATGCTTTTGATCACAAATGGTCCTTCATATGTAGGAGTCCATTTTCCCATGGGATCACCTTGTGGCAATATGATACGCTTGATTACCAAATCACCAACCTGATATACCTGACGTCTGACCTTCTTGTTAAAAGCTTTGATCATACGTTTTTGGTACATCTGACCATGACAGACAGCCGTAAGCCTCTTCTCATCAATCAAATTCAACTGGTCAAGTCGAGTTTGAATCCATTCATCTTCATTCAGCCCTGCATCCTTTATGATTCTCAGAGAAGTTATTTGGACTTCAATTGGTAGAACGGCTTCCATACCGTATACCAAAGATAAAGGAGTTGCACCTGCTGATGTGCGCACCATCGTACGGTAACCGTGGAGAGCAAATGGTAACATCTCATGCCAATCCTTGTAGGTCACTGTCATTTTTTGTATGACCTTCTTGATGTTCTTATTTGCGGCTTCTACAACGCGATTCATCTTCGGTCGGTAAGGGGAAAAGTTATGATGCTGGATCTTGAATTGTAGGCATAGTGCAGTGATCATAGTATTGTTGAGATTCATACCATTGTCCGTGATGATTCTCTCCAGGATACCGTACCGACAGATGATATTCTGTTTGATGAATCAGGCCACAACATTCTTGGTAACAGAAGCGAAAGAAGCTGCCTCAACCCACTTCGTGAAATAGTCAATGGCCACCAAGATGAAGCGGTGTCCATTAGAAGTTGTAGGTTTGACTTCTCCAATCATGTCGATGCCCCACATCATGAATGGCCAGGGAGCACTCAGGATGTTTAGAGGAACTGGAGGCACATGTACTTTGTCAGCATAGATCTAACACTTGTGACTGATTTGCGAATGCTGATGGCAATCTGCTTCCATGGTAGACCAGTAATACCCTTCCCGTAGGATCTTTTTAGCCATCGTATATCCACTAGAATGGGTGCCAAAAGGGCCTTCATGTAGATCAACCATGATCTTGTCTGCCTCAACCTTGTATACACAATGAATCAAAGTAGAGTCGTGGTTGCGCTTGTAAAGAATGCCATTATTGAGGAAGAACTTAGCAGAGAATCTTCTCAATAAATTCTTATCATTTACTAAAGCTCCCTCTGGATACTCTTGGGCCTCGAGATACCTCTTAACTTCATGGAACCAAGGCTTGTCCACTACCTCTTCAGTATCGATCTCGTGATACTAAGCTGGTTCATCCATCTGCTCAATGGTGATCTGGGGAGCCTCGTTATCCCACTTGATTTTAAACTTGGATGACATAGTGGCTAACGCGTCCGCTAGTTGATTTTCCTCTCGTGGAAAATGCTCAAAGGTAATTTCCTCAAAATATGGGATTAATGTCAACACATGTTCTTTGTAGGGGGTGCGATTAGGGTGCTTCTTTTCCCATTCTCCTTTGATCTGACTGATGACTAAGGCTGAATCTCCAAATACACTTAAGGATTTGATTTCCAAATCTATGGTAGCTTTGAGACCAAAAATACACGCTTCATATTCTGCCATATTATTGGTACAGTTGAAACAAAGTCTTGCAGTGAAGGGAGTATGACATCCTTCAGGGGATATGATTACAGCTCATATGCCATTTCCGAGTGCGTTGGAAGCTTCGTCAAAAACCAAGGTCCATCAGGATCCTTGTTCAGGTTCATCATATGGTATGAATTCTTCACAATTGTTTACCAACATGATATCTTCATCTGGGAACTCGAATTTCATGGACTGGTAGTAATCCACAACCTGATGAGCAAGGTGATCGGCTAGCACACTGCCCTTTATTGCTTTTTTTGTAGTGTACTGAATGTCGTATTCAGTCAGGATCATCTGCCATCTTGCTATTCTCCTAGAGAGGGAAGGCTTTTCAAATATGTATTTAATTGGATCCATCTTGGATATCAATAAGGTGGTATGGGTCAACATATACTGTCTTAGCCGGAGAGCAGCCCATGCCAGAGTGTTGTACCCCAAAATTTTCCCTCTCATTTATCAATACTGTTCTCACAAGATCTCTTTGACTCAAGACTGGATTAGGGTTTGATCAGCTCAAGACATCTCATCTTACACTGTTGATCCAAAATTAGGGTTTGAGTTTGCACGAGGATTTTTGGACTATCAATGCTTCATATGACTTTCAAGTATCATCATGGATCCCTAATATTACTCATGTCAAGTTTCAAGCCTTGAACCACATTTTTGATCAGTCAATTAGACAGTTGACCTAAAAAATCAGCTGTATTGAGAAAAAGTCAACCATGGCCAATTTACAGTCAAACTCCATAATTTTTTATCCACATCAACATTTTAAACTTACATGTATCATTTTATCAAGTTTGTATTATAATTCCTCAAGAAATTTGATCAAATCATCAAAAGGGCAAAATGGTCAAAATTAGGGTTTTGACTGAGAAAGGACAATTTCTGATTTTTTGACCTAGCAAATGACCAATTGAGTTGAAGAATGATTTAAATGGTTAATTTGTATCATCTTGACCTAATTACATGGTTCAAAACATTGCAAATCCATTGGGTAGACAGATGAAATTTGTAGTTAACTGATCAAAAGTCAATTGTACACTGAAAAGTCAAACTTTGACTTTTTGGTCAAAATCAAGTGCCAAGAATCACAATTCATCAAAACATGTCAAAATGTGAAACTTGTACATCAAGAAATCAAAGATTGAAGATTTTGTTTTGAAATTTGAAATTTTCTTAACTTAGAAATTTTTCTAAGTATAGAAAATTTCTTATTTTTTCTCAACTTTAAGCCAAATTTCCATCATGATACAAGATGATTCAAAGAAAGTTCCCAACATGAAAGTTGTAGATCTCTATGAAGTATACAACTTTTATTCACACATTTCCCCCTAAAGATTCTTGGATCTCAAGATATAATTTTATGAACACATGCCCATGAACTAAAATAACTTAGTGAAATTTTGCCCTAATTTAGGCAGGTTTTGGACCCAACTTCGTGGAAATTTTTCACCTAGTTCCAAGAGGAGTCTTGAAATAAATTTCAAAGATGATTTATATAACACATTGCAAGATTTCCAAAATGTCCAAGAACTCCTCAAGATCATTTTTGAGTAGGGAGAATCGAACAGATGGAGTTGGCAATTTCTCACTTTGAATTCAAGCCATTTCATGAAGAACAAAATTCAAATTTGAACCTATGCTGCCTAATTCATGCTTTACAGGTCCCTAACTTGTTTCTCACTTCATAATTTAATTCTTAATCAGTTGACAAAGCTTTAATTCAAGCTCAAGAGCCTTTGTCCAAGTTGTAATTCCATAAATGGCATAAAGTGGCCATTGCCATTTTGAAAAAGCTTCACTTTTGAAACTTTCCAATTCTTGAGCATTGGACCTGTCTTCTCTGCACACACAAGTCCTACAAGCCTACAGCAAATTGTACAAAGCTTATACCAACCCCAAGCAGGCCAATACAAGCATGTGAAGACTTGTCTCTTCACTTTGCTTCAAAAGCAAGAAAGTGTGCCAAAAGGCTAGAACTCACAAATCTGTTGGAAAGTTGACTTGCAACCTTTTCCATAGTAATACACAAACACATTACAACAGAAAACACGATGGCTAGAGGCCTGAAACATTCAAACACTCCATATCACCAAAAACTGTCAAAACTTGCAGTTTTTGCATAAGCATAGCAATCCATCATTTGGCTCGTGCATTTCAAGTTTTAATCATCAAAACACCTTACCTACTTCATATCTAAGAGATCCAAACCATCATCCATGCATTGTAACTCCTCCTTCTTCATCTGCCTTTTTTGTTTTCAAAGCTTGCAGGTTGACTTGGATAGAGAGTTCCAGGCACTTCCAAAGCAAGGCAAGGATTGGAACACACCCAGGAAGGTTCAAGCAAGCTCAAGCAATCATCAGGCCTTCATAAAACTCACTCAAACTCCATTCACGATTTCAACTGAAAGAGGTAAAAATATCAACTTCTATCTCTTCATACAGGCATCCATTAGCCATGATTTGTGAATAAACAATGTATACCTCATTGCTACGAAGCTGTACATATATATAACTTGCATTTATTTGGCCTGAGTTGAGAGAATTTTGAACTTGAAGTTCCTGGAAAAATTAGGTTTAAATTTAGGGCTTTTAAAATTAGTTTTGATCTTTGATTTTTAGCTTACATGATTTACATGGTTAGAATCGTGTGACAAAATGCTACAACATTCATGTTATAAGTTTCCATTTTTATTGAGAGATGAGAAAGTTCCAAAGCTTCTGGCCAGCTTGAGGAATAAGATGAAGTACAGGGCAAGGACATTGTTTGTGTTATATTTTTATTGTTTCATATAAATCAACAGATGTATAGCCAACCCAGTGGTAAGGTAGCGCGCTGGTGAGGCCCAGGTCATGGGTTCGAACCTTGGTGCTACCTTTTGTTTTTTCATACTTTTCCATTTTTTTTCATTTTTAGTGTTTTGCAGGATTGGGCTTCAACGTTGGGCCTAGTATTTTTTCCAGCATGACACCACTTGATTTCTCAGGATACCCCCCTGGCCCAACTATTTTCATATATTTTATTTATTTGTTTTATTTTTATTTTTGTTTATTAAATATTTTCTTTAATATATAAAAATCATAAAAAACATAAATATGATAATATTGCATTTTTATTTTATTTTACTTTTCACATAAAAAATATATTTTATCTTCAATATATACTAACTATATTTCTTAAATAAATTTGTAAAAACAATAAACTTAGATATATTCTTATCTTTTCTTTTATATTTATATATATACTTGTAAATATTTATTTTAACATATAAAAACTAAATATTTTCATAAAATATTATTTATTATTTTTAATACAAAAAATACACAAAAAATAATACATAAGAACTTTATTTTCTTTTAAACTAGAAATTAGGGTTCTTTGCTTTTTTTTCAAGAATTAATTTCTTTTCCTTAAAATTATTAGATTTAGGTTAAACTTTTTTTCATATAAAAAACCAAACAAATATTCTTTGCATATATATATATATATATATATATATATATATATATATATATATATATATATATATATATATATATATATATATATATATATATATATATATATATATATATATATATATATATATATATATATATATATATATATATATATATATATATATATATATATATATATATATATATATATATATATATATATATATATATATATATATATATATATATATATATATATATATATATATATATATATATATATATATATCATTGCATATTTTATTTAAATATTGTATATTGTTTATTCCAATATTTGTATAAATTCAATTTGGTTGTAATAGCTTAATTAGATTTACATTATTGCAAATCTCCATTCATAATTTGTATTCCCCCCTCCCATAAAAATGTTGTTATAGCGTAGTGAACTTTAAATTACGCAATTTATCACTTTTACATGCCATGCTAGTAATTAGGGTTTGAATGGCAAGATAAAAACAAATCAAATAGAAAACCCTAATCCAAGACAAAATCAAAGCATGAAAATAACACACTTGCACACAAGCATCCTTAGGGTTTCTCCACTTGGTTGCCTTGTACAAAAATGACCATATTACACATGCGAAGTATCTTGGCAAAACAACAAATATAAGATCATAGTCCCTCGATGATGCTATTCAAAGTTGCCTTACAAAATGATCTTGGTCCCTTAAAAATGCTAAGATACTTTGCAATATTGCTAATCATGGTTATACAATGACCCACGCCCGTCCCGTTTACATCCAAAGATAGGGTTGCTTACCAAATCAATGGTAAGACAACAATGTCAAAGGAATAGAAAATGCATAAGAAAGACATTTGAGTAGGTAGATTACTTCTAGTTACTTGCTCTATTTCCAAACAACTATCCTTGCTATTTTCCAAAACAAACACACACATTTCAAAAACATCTTACAAACATTGAAAACATTTTCAAAAAGACAAACATCTTTGTATACATTCTTACGAATGAGGATCATTACAAAGATTGCCAAAACAATGGCCTCTTTTACAAAATACTTTCAAAAACCACACCAAACACATTTTCAAACAACAAAAGCAAGTGATCTAGCAAGTAACTAAGAGCCCATGGAAAACCATGGATGAAAAGGGTGCTAATACCTTCCCTTTTCATAATCTACCCCCCGAACTCAAGAAACAATCTCAAAGGTCTTTCATGTGCTTTTTCACCTTTCCTTTTGGATAAAAGAAAAGTCGGTGGCGACTCTTGCTAACCGCAACATTTGCGATAAAACGCAAAACCCTCAAGTCAGTTCTCCCACCGTATCACATAAAGCGCAATAAGTTTTCTCGAGCAGTGAGTATCTGGTTTCACAGTCGGTAAACTTTTTGCTCAGGTAATATATTGCATGCTCTTTTTGGCCAGACTCGTCATGCTGCCCCAGCACACACCCCCATTGAATTTTCCAAGACAGTTAGATACATGATCAAAGGTCTTCCCTCGACTGTTGGCATCAAAACATGAGGCTCTTGAAGGTACTCTTTGATCTTGTCGAAGGAAACTTGGCATTCATCATTCCATTTGACTACTTGATCTTTCTTCAGTAATTTGAAGATTGGTTCACAAGTAGCGGTTAGGTGAGAAATGAATCTGGCGATGTAGTTTAGCCATCTTAAGAATCCTCTGACTTCCTTCTCAGTGCGAGGGGCAGGCATTTCTTGTATTGCTTTTACCTTTTCAGGGTACACTTCGATACCTTTACCGCTAACGATGAAGTCTAGGAGTTTACCGGACCTCACCCCAAATGTGAATTTATTCGGGTTCAACCTTAGCTTGTATTTTTTTAGCCTTTCAAATAGTTTCTGCAAATGGTCAAGATGTTCCTCTTCAGTTTGAGATCTGGCTATCATGTCATCCATGTAGACCTCTATTTCATGATGGATCATGTCGTGAAATAGAGCTACCATGACACGCTGATAAGTTGCCTCCGCGTTTTTCAACCCGAATGGCATAACTTTGTAACTGAACGTGCCCCACTGTGTGACGAATGTCGTTTTCTCCATGTCTTTAGGTTCCATTTTGATTTGATTATAGCCTGAGAAACCATCCATAAATGAGAACACTTTATGTTGTGCTGTATTGTCAACCAGAATATCGATATGGGGGAGCGGGAAATCATCCTTAGGGCTTGCCCTATTCAAATCTATGTAATCCACACACATGTGTACTTTACCGTCCTTTTTAGGCACTGGAACAATATTGGCGACCCATTATGGATAGGAGGTGACGGCTAGGAATCTGGCATTGAATTGTTTCATGACTTCAATCTTGATCTTTTCTGAAATGTCTGGCCGCATGCGACAGACCTTCTATTTTACCGGAGGATAGTCTTCTTTTATCGGTAGACGATGGACCACGATATCAGCGTCAAGTTCTGGCATGTCTTTGTATGACCAGGAAAATACCTCAAAATAGTCATGTAGTAACTGAGTTAAACACTTCTTGACACTGGGTTCCAGATTGACACCTACCTTGACTTCTTTCTTGTCCTCTTTGGTACCTAAGTTAACTGTGTCAACAAGTTCTTCGTGGGGCTGTATGGTCCTTTCTTCCTAATGTAGTAACCTGGCTAATTCCCATGGCACTTCACAATCTTTCTCACCTTCGTCTATGGCTTGGTAGATCAGATTTTCAAAGTCACAATAGGTCATAGCAGAATCGTTACCCATGGGATCCTTAGTGGATGTGGATCTGCATTTTGATATGTGAGTGTGTGTAAGAGCATAGCTATCATTAAAAAAATAAAAATGTAGAAAAAGAAGAACAAAAAGCGTAAAGTTTGCATGCAAAAACATCCATGATTCATTGATGACATATGAAAATGAAGTAACAACCCTTACGAATGGATCGTTGCGCCTCATGTAAGACACAAGGTTTTAAAGGTCTAAATTGTTTAATTATTACAAGTCTAACAAAAATTTAAAGACAATTAATGTTGGATAAAAGTAATAGGGACAAATTCTTTGGCTTCCCAGTTGTTGAGTCCTCCGCTGATGGTTGGAAAAATCCATTCTTCCAGGTCACAGCTGTCATCACTATCCTCCACTGTGTTGACACCATGGTTACTAATCCACAAAGGTGGTTCCTCGGCACGAGCACGACGAACAACTTTTTGGGCTCCTGAAGTAAAAACCAAGCCAAATTTATCAGATTTGTAAGGAATATTCGAGAGTTGGCCCCAAATAGTACACCCACCTTCTTCAACTACTGCCTTGGCATCTTTCAGAGAAGCCATCTTTAGCGAAGGTCTGGTAATCTTCGGAACTTTGGAGACAGTATTGGTTGCCGCAACTGTTTGTGGGACTTCCTCGAAATGCTGACACAAAGTTTTGATGAATTCACCGTCCATTTCCACATATCTGAAGGAGTTCAGGTGACTGACCATATATTCCTCCTCTCCATGGACAGTGATGATTTTTCCCTTGGCTGGATATTTTGACATCTGATGTAATGTAGAGGTGACGGCACCAGCATCATGAATCCAAGGTTGGCCCAATAAACAGGAATAGGAAGGGAGAATATCCATTACATATAAAGTTGAATCAAATGTTTGAGTTCCAACTTTAATGGGGATGTCCACCTCCCCGTGCATCATTCTCTTCGAACCGTCAAAGGCCCTTACCACTATGTTGCTGGGTTTTAAGGTCAAACCTTCACAGTCTAGTCTATCCAGAGCTTTCTTAGGCATCACATTCAATGATGAACCAGTATCTACCAGGACATGGGTCAAAGTAGTGCCCTTGTATTCGACAGAGACATGCAAAGCCTCATTATGTTTCCTCTCTCTAGGTGTCAGGTCAGCATCAGAAAAGCCCAAACCATTATCAGCGGTCAAAATGGGCACATAATCTTCGAATTGGTCAGCCGAGGTTTCCTGTGGCACATGGACAGTTTTAATAAATTTCACCAAAGCCTTCGCATGAGCTTCGGAGCACAATAGTAAAGACAACATATAAATCTTTGAAGGAGTATGCCCTAGCTGTTCGACTACGTTGTAGTCGCTTCTCTTTATAATTTTCAAAATTTCTTCCATCTCCTTATTGGAATCCGCTGGGACAGATACTAATTACGCCTTCATTCGGAAAGGTTCAACCAAAATGCCTACGCCCTGAGTCTCGATCGACTCGGTGATAGAGGTGTCAGTAGGGGTAACCACAGGAACTGTAGTAGTAGTATCAACAGGAACAAAAGCGAGGATGATCATAGGACCGGTAATAGTTTTTAGAGGAGCAATCTCAGGGGAGAACACTCTTCCACTTCTGGTTATTTTGCTGTTTCCCACAATGTTGTTGATGTCGAGGTCAGCCTTCTCAAAAACTGAGTCTTCATCAGCCAGCCAATCTTGCTTGACGCCGTGGTAGTAGACGTCACCCCCATAGTTCTAGGGGAAAGTTTTATCTGAGGAGTATGGGATTGGCCCTGGCATAGTAATTATCAGTGGAGTCACCTTCGGAACATATGTAATCCTAACGGGTCTTTTGGTGGAGACCCTGGAAGGATTGACGGAAATGGTTACTATTGAAACGTCCTTGTAAGTAATGGTTGGAACGGGAGTCTTTTCAAACAAAATCTCTTTGTCATCCATCAGGCGTTGGACACCTGTCTTCAATAAATGACAACCAGTCAGTATGGATAAACAGAGGTGGCAGCCTTCACCACAACCCGGAAATAAACTAGCCTTCAACAGGTTCCTTTTGACGGTTAGGAGAGGAGTAACAAGTTCATCAACAACAACAACAAACACATCATCTTCAACTGCGCTAACACCACGGTCGTGCTTGGGAATAGGAGCGGTGATAACATTTGGGATCTCCGGAGCGTTAAATTCAATTTATTTTGCTTCGAGAAGGTCTTGCACCTTGTTTTTCAAAACCAAGCACTCATTTGTATCATGACTTGGACTTTCTGAATGGTAAGCACAACGGGTGTTTGGGTTGTAATGGGGGGAGGCAGTGTTGGGATTCTTCGGAGCTTCCCGCAAGGTTACAAGATTAGATCTCAACAAATGTGGCAAGACTTGAGACATCGTCATATTTATCTGGGTAAATTGTCTTACCGGTCTTTCTGTTCTAGGCTAGTTGTTCCTTTGTTGAGTAGGTGCAGGCTTAGGGATCACGACGGCCCCTACCGTTGGAGGATGTTCAGTTCTGTCCTGATTCCTTTGAGGGTACGCAACACCAACCTCTTTCTTCCCAATGAATGGTTTTCTCACGGCACTGGAGGATGCGTCCTTTTGGATCTTCCCACACTTAATCCCAGCTTCCACTCTCTCCCCGGTCAAGATTAATTCAGTGAAGCCGACTGAGGAGCTTCCAATTAGATGATTAAAGAAAGGACCGTACAGGGTACCTAGAAACATGTCCACTAGATCCCTATCAGACATGGGAGGCTGGACTCTTCCTGCTAAGTCCCTCCACTTCTGAGCGTAGTCTTTGAAACCCTCGCTGGAACCCATAGCCAGACTCTGGAGTTGAGTATGGGTGGGAGCAAGGTCTGCGTTGTATTGATACTGCTTATAAAAAGAAGCGGCCAAGTCTTCCCAATTATGGATATTGGCCCTCTCCAGTTGATAGAACCAATCTAGCTGAGTCCCAGATAGACTATCCTGAAAGAAGTGGATCCACAAATCTCTGTCAGTAGTGTGAGGCTATATCTTCCTCACATAAGATCAGAGGTGCATCTTGGAACACGAAACCCCACTGTACTTAGAAAACATTGGTGCTTTGAACTTTGGTGGAATAACAATTCCAGACACCAAACCCAGCTCTTTAAAGTCCAACCGGGTACTTTCTGAATTTCCATTTCACTTAGACACTCTTCCAGATGTTTGTACTTCTTATCAGCTGGAGGATATTTCTCTTCTGAGTAATCATCCTCTTCTTCCTCTTCAGATTCTGGATGGTCAGTCACTTCCTTATTTTTCCCTTCTTGATTGTCCCCTTCACCTGATGATATTGCAAAGTCTAGAGTCCATCTGGCTTGCCCTTGGAACCTTCTTCCCATATTTAAAACACCGGTTGATTTCTTTGCTTTCTTCTTCTTTTCTTTGATCAGCAAAGTTTTCAAATCCTCTTGTCCTTTTGCCAAAGTCAAGAACACTTATTGAAATTGAGTGTTCTGCGCCTGAAGATCTTTTACTGTCTGTTCCATATCCATCTCACTGAAATAAACATTAGAAAGATAAGAAGACCTGTTGTAAGAAACCTATTTGTGTTATGATGAATGAAGATGCATATGCAAATGATTTCAAGGAAATTAGAGATTTAAATTTGCTTTAGACAAAAAGGAACACGCGTTATATTAATAAATCAAAGTTTGAGTACATCATGCCTATTTGGGCTTACAAAGAAATACAAAAATCTAAGATGAAAAAGTTGAACGCATCCTCTTTGGAGTGATGTAGGCGTTCAGACTCTGCTCCTCATGAAGTTGCTTGGTGAGTTCCAGAACTTTCTTCTCGCTGGCGTAGAATTGGGCTTCGAAAGTGTCTCGCTCTTCCTTAAGTTGTATCCAATCCCTTTGCAAGTCTTCGAGAGTCTTGACCTAATTAAAAAAATGATTAAGGAAAATTAAATAAAATTAACCTAAACTAATTAAGAAAAGAAATTAACTTAAAAAGGATTTTTAGGATTTTTTAAGAAAAAAGGTTTTAAATTAATAAAAATAAAATGAGAAAATTAATTAAAAGAAACCTAAGTTCTAAATTAATTTTAATTACAAGAAGGCGGGCATGTTGGGATGAAGGATAGTGTATGGGACATCTCCTTCCACAACAGGCTCTATGATAACTGGGAGAATGGAGGGGTAAGGCATCATAAGACTTTGAGCACAGACTCGTACCAATTTGAGATAAGGCTCAAGAGGGATGGAATTCTTGTGCCCCAGTGTCTTGCTATCCACTCTGTTTACCATCCTCCAAGCTTGCATAAACCTCTGACGGCAGCCTTGATCGTCGCTTTCATAGTCGAACACAAAACCTTGAATGAGAATCTCATGAGGACCATCTCTCCGGGCATACCCAAACTGTCATAAATCTAATCAAGGGTTGTAAGTAATACCTCCCCTAACTTCAAGTAGAGGGACGTTAGGGAATTCCCCACAACGGTCAATGATAGAAGTATCATCTAAGGATCTTGAACACCAATGAATATCAGAAAGGGTGAGGGACATAATCCTTTGAGACCATGTCAATATTTGCTCGTTCTTCAATGTTGATCGAGGTAGGGCTGAAATGAACCACTTGGCAAGTAGGGGAATACAACACAAAAGGGTACCTCTTTTCTTCATGGTGCGGGTATGGATGCAATGTAAGATGTCTCCCAACAAGGTAGGTATAATATTACGGGAGAGAAAGACTTTGATAGAATTTCATCTATGAATTGGTCCGAGTTGGGGAAAAGAACCAAACCATAGATGAGAAGGGCCAGGACATCTTCAAAGGCTTGAAAATCTATATCTTCCCAGAATGGACGAGATTTCTCTAACAGAAATTTGCCTAGGAACCCTTTGACTCCACTTCTAGTCTCCCAATTTGCTATGATGTCGACTCTCTTCAGATGTAGAGCTTCGGCCATAACCTCAGGTTTTGGGATCCCTTCTATACCGGTGAATGGTATCTGATCAAGCACGGGCACTCCTAATAGTAGAGAGAACTCTTTTGGTGTAGGTACCAACTGATAGCCAGGAAAGGTGAAGCAATGATGTATGGGATCAAAGAATTGGAAGAGCACACACATCATTTCTTCTTGGAAATTGAAGGTAGGCAAACTGAGGAGTCGTCCATATTTCTTGGTAAAAGGAGAATCTCCGGGCACCCTTGATGCTAACTCTTGGAGCTGAGGGTGTGCTTTCACGAAGCTGATTCAGATGATGTTTCTTCGGACGAAGTTCATGGCCTACAAAACAAAAACAAAGATAAATTCCTAAATCCTTGAAATGGTTAGTGAGATTGCGTATGATGTTATGATGTTCATGATGTTATGCACAAGTAAG
This sequence comes from Vicia faba, assembly GCA_948472305.1. Classification (NCBI taxonomy): domain Eukaryota; kingdom Viridiplantae; phylum Streptophyta; class Magnoliopsida; order Fabales; family Fabaceae; genus Vicia; species Vicia faba. Next base: position 173,698,850 of record OX451737.1, read on the forward strand.
CATATACACACAAGGCAAAAAAAAGATTCCTTAGGCTTAGGCTTGCATGGAGTTTGTAGGTAAGTACCCTCTTGAAGTTTAGTTGTATCAAACCTTTCCTAATTAAAGTAACCGGGTTCTAAGGGATCTCAATATCACTGACCTTTCTTGTAGGCATTGTCCCAGCATAATCAATCTTTTCTTGCGGTCGAGATATCCGAAAAGTCTAGTCTCAATGAGTGTAGTATCGAGTATCAACCAATTTTCAGCTTTCCACCGAAACCGGTTATCTCACTACGTCCTAATTGGCTAAGTTTGTTCAATTAAGGTTCTAAAGTCAGCTAGTGCTTCATGACGCCACTCAGCGGCCTCGTATTCTCCTCGATTAAATACAAGGGATACTGGTACCCACAAATGCGTCACACTAACGTAGTCATTGTTTCAACCATATCGGTCTATGCCATACAGTTTCCACAATCTATTGCTACTTACCTTACAAGGTGTCCCAGATCCGAGTGGAGGATCAAAGCAAACCCAAATAAGGAACCATAATGTAAAACATGCAATTCAAACAAAGAAAGCAAGTTAATGTGATCTAGCCCTAAGGTAACCCCACTTTTAAGTTTAATCCCCAGCAGAGTCGCCAGTTCTGTAACACAGTGGGAGAACTGACTTGGTTGTTTTGCGTTTGTTCGCAAATGTTGCAGTTAATAAGAGTCGCCACCGAATTTTCTTTTATCCAAAAGGAAAGGTTGAAAAGAACATGAAAGACCTTTGATATTGTTTTCTTGAGTTCGGGGGGTAGATTATGAAAAGGGAAGGTATTAGCACCCTTTTCATCCATAGTTATCTACAGGCTCTTAGTTACTTGCTAGATCACTTGCTTTTGTTTGAAAATATGCTTTGTGTGGTTTTTGAAAGTAATTTGAAAAGGCGCCATCGTTTAGGCAAACTTTGTAATGATTCTGATTCGTAAGAATGTATACAAAGTGTTGACCTTTTGCAAATGTTTCAAGTTTGAAAGATGTTTTGAAAGTGTTGGTGTTTATTTTGAAAATAGCAAGGATGTTTTAGTTTGAAAATGAGCAAGCAACTAGGAACATTCTACCTACTCAGAAGTCTTTCTTGTTTATTTCCTCTTTCCTTTGACATTGTTATCTTACCATTGATTTGGTAAGAAACCCTATCTTTGGATGTAAAGGGACGGGTATGGGTCATCGTATAGCCATGATTAGCAACGTTGTAAGATATCTTAGCATTTTCTTTAAGGGACTAAAATCATTTTTGAAAGGCAACTTTGATAGCGTCATCGAGGGACTATGATCTTGTATTTTTGATTGCTTTTGCTAAGATATCCCACATGGATAATATGACCATTTTCATAAGGCAACAAAGTGGATTTACCCTAAGGGTGTAAGTGTGAAAGTGTATTGATTTACATGCATTATTTTGTCTTTGAATTAGGGTTTTCTAAGCATTGGTTTTAGCTTTCCATACAAACTCTAATTTACTAGCATTTATATATAAAGCATTAAATTGCGGAAAATAAAAATACTAAGCTATTACATTAATAGGGGAGGGGGTGTACAAATTTACAAAATAGGGATTTTGCAAGATAATTAAATCTAATTAACTATTACAACCATATTGAATATTGTACAAAATTGAAAATAAAAATGCAAGAATGTAAATGGAAAAAAGAAATGATTTTGTTTGTTTTTTATAAAAGGGTTTAGTCTTGACCTAATTAAAAAAAATGATTAAGGAAAATTAAATAAAATTAACCTAAACTAATTAAGAAAAGAAATTAACTTAATAAGGATTTTTTAAGAAAAAAGATTTTAAATTAATAAAAATAAAATGAGAAAATTAATTAAAAGAAACCTAAGTTCTAAATTAATTTTAATTACAAGAAAATAATATAATAGTTAAACCTAAACCTAAATATTAATTATTAAGAAAGAAATTAATTTATTAAGAAAATGTTTTTGTTCTTTTAGTTTTATAAAACAAATAAACTAAATAAGTGTAAAAATAATAAATAAAATATTTTTTGGATTTTTATTAATAACAATAAAAAATAATATTAATAATAATAATTATAATAATAATAAAGGAAAAAAGAAATAAAATAAAATAATAAAAAAGAAAACAATAATGAAAATTGGGGTAGGGGGGTGCTGAAGTAAGCCAAGGGTTAGTAAAAGAAAAGTAATCAGACCCAACCTGTTCAAACAAAAAATTGGGAAAACATAAAAATGTGAAGAAAAAAAATGGTAAAACGGACGCTGGGGCTCGAACCCAGGTCCAGGGGGTGACAGACGCACGCTTTAACCACTGGGGCGGTGATACATTCGTTAACATTGACACAACAATAAACACATAACACATATTTTGCCCTGACTGTGCTTCATCTTCAACCTCCAGCCAAAGGATTTCAAACTTGCTTACTCCTCAACCATTTTCAAAAATGTAAACATGAAACTTGTGCATTTTTCCAACACGAATCCAACCATGTAACTAATTTAAGCTAACATTCAAAGATAAGGATGAATTTATGAAAGTACCAAATTCTGACCTAAACGTTTCAGCAAGTTCAAACTCAAAATTCTCCATGCTTAAGCAACATAAATGAAATTTATGGACATGTATAGTTTCAGGGCAATAATATCTACATTCTACCTTCACAAATGCAAGCCTAACAATGCCTAAATAATGAGATAGAAGTTTAAGAAAAATACCTCAAAACTAGAAATCGTGAAATGAGTTTGAGCTTGTTTTAAGTGATGGTGATGATCAGGTTAGCTTCCTTGGACCTCTAGGAAGCTAATGCAATGGCTGGCTTGAGCTGAAGGTGATTGGAATGGTCTAGAGAAGTCCAATTGTGATGCTGTATTTTTGAACTTGGAAATGGGTGAAGATGGTGTTACAATCGTGTAACAGGGATAAGGATGGCTTATGTATGATGTTTGGAAGCTTTTGGAAGCAAAAGGCCAAAAAACGCACGAGTGAAATGGAAGTTTGAAGTTCTTGGTCAGAATATGCAACAATGGTAGTTTATGATACAGTTATGAGTTTTTTTGAGTTTTGGAGCTTGTGTATTCGTGTGTTTTGGTGCAAACAACTTGTGTATAAGTAAGGAAAATGTTAGAGTACTTGAGGAGGTCAGAAGCACAAGATGTAGAGTTATGGCTATGTTACTTGATTTTGAAGAAAAGTGAAAACATAGTTTCAAGGCATAGTACAAGCATGGCCTGAGTTTATGGGAGGCTCTAGACATGTTGCTTTTTCCTTTGACATTGCTTGTGATCAGAAGGAACAAGTGCAAAGCTCTATGCATTGACTTTGTGATTAAAGCTTCTTTACAAGAATGGAACAGTTACTTTGTGCCATAAATGGAAATGTAACTTGGATAAAGGCTCAAGTGCTTGGATTAAAGCTCTAACAGCTGTGCAAACATTTAATTATGGAGTGACAAACAAGTTTGAGGCCTGCAAAGCAAAGATTATGCAGCCTAGGCTTGGATTTGAATTTTTGTTCATCATGAAATGGCTTGTAATTCAAGTTTGAAAACCCTAACTTCATCTCTTCGATTCTCCCTACTCAAAAATGATCTCAATGAGTTCTTGGAAATTTTGGAAATATTGTAACATGCTCTATAACCCCTCTTTGAATCACTTTTTCAAATTCAAAATGGAGCTATGTGAAAAGTTGCTATGAAGTTGGTACCAAAAATCTGCCTAATTAGGGCAAAATTTTCCCTAAGTGTTTAGTTTCATTACCATGATTTCATGGATTAATAACTTGAAATACAAGAATTTCTAGGAGGAGTTATGTAAAGAAATGTTTTAGATCTCATTGAGATCTACAACTTTCATTTTGAAAGTTTCCTTTGAATCATCTTGCATCATGGTGAAAAATTGGCTCAAAGTTGTGAAAAATATGAAGTTTTCAACACTTAGAAAACTTTCTAAGTTTGGAAACTTTGACTTTTCAAAATGAAATATTAAATTTTTGATTTCTTGATGAACAAGTTTCATATTTTGACATGATTTGATGAATTATGATCTTTGACACTTGATTTTGACCAAAAAGTCAAAGTCTGACTTTTCACTGTATCAGTTCACTGAAAATCAACTATCAACCAATTGATCTTGAGGGAAGTTTTGAGTCATACCATTAGGTAAAAATGATGCATTTGAAACCTTGAGATCATGTCTCAAACCAATTAACCATTTTCTAGGTCAAAAATTAGAATTTTCCCTTTCTCATTCAAAACCCTAATTTGACCATTTTGCCCTTTTGATGATCTGATCAAATTCCTTGAGGAATTGTGGTCCAAACTTGATCAAATTACATATATGCATTTATAATGTTGATATGGATAAACTTTTTGAAGTTTTACTGTAAATTGGCCACAATTGACTTTTTTCCCAATACAACTGATTTTTAGGTCAACTGATCAATTGACTGAGCAAAAATGTGATCCAAGACTTGAAACTTGACATGAGAAATCTTGAGGGTCTACAATGATCCATGAAAGTAATATGAGGCGTTAAAAGTTCAATTATCTTTGTGCAATCTCAAACCCTAATTCCAGTCATCAGTGCTTAAAGAGGTGTCTTGAGTTGATCAACCCTTGTGCAGTCTCGAACCAAAGGAGATATTGTTGAGAAAATACTTGATAAATGATAGGGAAAATTTTGAGGTACAACAACTTGTTGAAGGAACATCTGTTAGAATGTGGGTTCCTATTACAACATAATGAAGCCTTCGAGAGAATGCTACAAAAGCTAGTGGACCAGGGGATAGTCCAATTTGGACCATACCCTGAAGAAAAATATAAAGCTACTATGAAGGGTGAAACACGTTTTCCTACGATCCACGAGACCTTTATAGAGCATGGCGGACATGTGGTGAATATATTCAAAAAATTCAACACTAACAGAGCAACTAACTTCATCCAAGAATGCGCCCCAGGAGAAGAACTCAAAAGATGGGCTGCCGTGGAGATTCCTGAGATCTTTTTCTTTCCTAAATATTTTTTCTTGTTTTAAAAAGAACCTACGTCAAGCCCGAGGCATAGGGGTTTCTTGTAAGGGTTCCCCCCATTTTGTTTCAGACAATATTTATAATTAATAAAAGTTATATTTTGTTTTCAATTAAGATCCATGTCTTTCTCTTGCATTTATCTCTTAAATTTCAAAATGTAAATACTTTCTTTGCATATGCATTTTTATATACTAAATCTGCACCAAAACATGATAAGCGTGCAAATTCATGCCCAAAATCACCGATAATGTTACTGCTGCGACCCAATATAATTTTGATGCTCCCATCAACCAAGATGAAGAGGAAGGTGATGAAGATCTTGAACTCTCTGAAGAAATGGAGAGGGAAATAGAGAGAAAGGCTGACAACGTACAACCGTATCAAGAGGCTATTAAGACCATTAATCTAGGCACTGAGGAAGAATTGAAAGAAATCAAGCTAGGGGAAATGTTAGAGCAGAACGTCAAAGAAAGGACAATCAAGTTATTATCTAGCTCATCAACAACTTCCAGAATATCAACCTATGAAGTTCGGCTTTCCAGACGAAGGTGTCATGGTTATAATTGACTATGAAATATGAAGACCTGACGAAGGACCCAAGCCAGGGGCATGTTGGACACTCACGTTCGATGGGGCTTCAAATACACTAGGGCACGATATAGGGGCAATTTTAACTTCTCCAGAGAATTCTCACAAGCCATATACCAAGTCAATGGCGAATGGGATACTAAACATCCAAATTGATTCCATATTGGGATCATGTTTTAAAGCTGGTTGCAGAATTTACAGAGATCACTTTCAGCCATATCCCACGAGAAGTAAATCAAATGGAAGACGATATGGCAACTCTATCAGATATGTTCAAAGTAACCTAGCCGAACCATGAACCACACATCACAATTAGACACTTCGAAGATCCCGCACATCACAATGCTATTGAAGAAGGATCATATAACAAGCCTTGGTTCACGACATCAAAAAAGTACCCTGAAAAGTAGGAGTACCCAGAAAATGCCTCTATCATTGACAAACGAACTCTCCGGAAACTAGCCTCTAATTTCTTTCTGAGTAACAGTTTGCTATGATACTACTCAGAGTTTGGAAAAGCAGAATGGGTTCAGACACGGCTCGATCATCTCAACCTCATCGAAGAAAAATGATTGTCAGCTCTATGCCATAATCACCTACATCAGAAGCGGATGAAGAGAGCCTTCTACAATAAAGTTCATCCTCGAGTATTCAAAGAATGGGATTTAGTGCACAAGAAGGTTCTGCTACCTCTTCTCGACTCACGTGGTAAATGGACACCCAACTACAAAGGTCCATACATAGTCAAAACAACATTCTCCGTAGGTGGTCTCATCCTCACAACAATGGATGGGGAAGAACTATCACATCCGGAAAACTCAGACGCAGTAAAAAAATACTATGTATAAGAAGCTCGCTAAGCTCGAACCCTAAAAGGGAGACTTAGGAAAAAAGGAGCGTCCCGGTGGATCCAAAACCCTAAAGGGCGATCTAGGCAAAAATTAGGGGCATATAAACAAAAAAATTATCCCGGTGGATTGAAAACCCAAAAGGGCAATCCAGGAAAAAATTAGGGATTTCATACAAAGAAATAAAGAACAAAAAGACAGCGACCTAAGAACTACGACTACGAATCATAAAGGGAGAGATGGGTCTAAGTCATACGACTCAGAAGAAAAGGATACAGGAGCCATTAAAAGGACATTGGGGAAACAGCAGTAGCAATTATCATTTTTCATTGCCATTTACAGTTTTAAAACTTTCTGTAATTACCTCTTTCTAGGAATTTCATCTTGTACTCTCGCCCATTCAAAGGCATATCAATAAAGAGTTTGCTTTCTTTGCATCTTTAAAATTGCGTTTTTCTTTTCTCAGACTTGTTTACAAAATACTACGATCATTGCTTGTGAATATTGTGTTGAAATCATTTCGGGGAAATTAACAAACAAAAGCTTTTGATATAACATCGAAAAACATTTTGGGTTAGAAAAACATCAAAAGAAAATCCAAGTCTATGTTCATACACATGTTTACTCCTACGTCTACGCCCGCAATACAAAGTCTATACACATGTCTACTCCTACATCTACACCAACAACACAAAGTCTACGCCCGCATATGCGTCTACGCCTGCATATGCGTCTACGCCTATGCCTGCACTTACAACATAAAAGTCTATACATATGCCAATACATGCGTCTCTGTCTATGCTCACGCTTACAATACAAAAAACTAATGCTCAAAATCTTGCTAACGCCTTTCACCATATTCAAATCAAATTCAACAATGCTACGACAATACAACATACAACGCTAGGGGTTGGTAATTCGAAACCAACGACTTAAAGGAGAGAATACCAGAAATAATCTTCATAACATTTCAAGGCATGCACGCATTTCACACACATTTCATACATACATTTTGCATATCCAAAGCATAACTACACTATACATTTTTGCATACAATACGCATATAGTCAGGGTTCCTTATCAATGTCAAACATCATACATATACAAACATTCAATACACACACTCAGGGTTCCATCTCGGTATCAGGCAGCATATGCCTGTATCACACAACAAACAAACCATCTCACCCTCGATTCAATCTTCTAAGGGTTAGTCAACAAAACACTTCCCCTACGATTCAACCCGTCACCTAAGTCTCCATGCCGTGACACGTTTAGACCATCACCTAAGTCTCCATGCAGTGATGAGTTCCTTATAGAATAGTTCATTACCTAAGTCTCCATGCAGTAATGTACGAAGCTCGGTACATTGCCTCTAAGCCTCAATGTATTCTTCTCATCTAACTCACTGCTAAGACATCATGCAACAGTTCGATTCCTAGCTCGGTATAAAGACCATTGCATAAGACGTCGTGCAACAGTGTGCTTCTTTATTCCGCAACCCAAACATCGCCTAACACGACATGCAGCGATGTTCGAAAACAAAACCTAGTTCATTGCCTAAGACCTTGAGCAGCAATGCAACTTAACCCACTACCTAAGACATCATGCAACAGTGCGGTTTCTCTGTTCCATAATAAAGATCATTGCCTAAGATGTCGTGCAACGATGTGTCTCTTTATTTTGTAACGTCGACATCGCCTAAGTCGACATGCAACGATGTTCGAAAAAAACAAAACTCGGTACATTGCCTCTAAGCCTCAATGTACTCTCCTCATCCAGCCCACTACCTAAGACATCGTGCAGAAGTGCGGTTCCTCGCGATGTAATATACACCATTGCCTAAGACCTCGAGCAGTAATGTGCTTCTTTATTCCACAACCCAGACATCGCCTAAGTCGACATGCAGGGATGTTTGGATAAAAAAACTCGTTACATTACCTCTAAGCCTCAATGTACTCTCCTCATCCAGCTTACTGCCTAAGATATCGTGCAGCAGTGCAGTTCCTTGTTACGTAATATAGACCATTGCCTAAGACCTCGAGCAACAATGTGCTTCTTTATTCAGCAACACAGAACATCGCCTAAGTCAACATGCAACGATGTTCGAAAGAAACAATACTCGATACATTGCCTCTAAGCCTCAATGTACTCTCCTCGACTTAACCCACTACCTAAGGCATCGTGCAACAATACGGTTTCAAGTTCGGTAATAAAGACCATTGCCTAAGACCTCGGTCAGTAATGTGCTTCTTTATTCCACAACACAGATCATCGCCTAAGACGACATGCAACACTGTTCTAAAACCAAAACCCAGTTCATTGCCTAATACCTTGAGCAGTAATGCAACCAAACCCACTGCCTAAGACATCGTATAGCAGTGCGGTTCCTTATTCCATACATACCATTGCCTAAGACGTCATGCAACAATGTGCTTCTTTATGTTGTAACCCAGACATCGCCTAAGATGACATACAACGATGTTCAGAGAATAAAACCTAACTTATCGCCTAAGACATCACACAACGATTCGCAAACATAACCCATAGCCTCAGTCTCCAAGCAGCCATGCGTCATCAATAGCTGTTTCATTTATCCCTCCAAAAAAGGAGGATGAGTAAGCAAAAGCAAAACATACAAGACGGCTTTCTTAAAGCTCAAGACTATCTGCCTTTTTATCCAACCTTGGTAAGCGATATATCATCAGCTTTTCCTGTTTTCTCAAGACTTGTAAGGGTGTGCTACATCAGCGTAACCTTATGATTGGTCAAACAAATTTTAGGTATTCCAAGTATTTAATAAACTCCCAATTAGAATGCGCCATACTCGCGTGTTCTCGCGCTATTCGATGGGAAGATAATTGAATAGGAGCAGCTATCGTACCCCAAATTTGTCCTACCGTGACGATCCTAATTTCAAGATAGAAGAAATATTTAACTAAAGATGGTAGAACATTATTTGATGGCCCATATTTATCTAAGACTAGGGTGTGTATTTTAATTCAAGAAAGTAGAGATTTCTAAATCAGAAAGACTCATGTATTCGTGAACCCATTCGCGTAGCATGTTGGCCAGCAGCCCATGCGATTCGAAAATGGGAAATTATTTCAGAATAATAACTATTAAATAGTTGTTACTGTAGAGGTTGAAATTAAATTAAGTCTACTTAAGTTTAAGTTACTATTAATTAATAATTGATTTTATTAAGGGCATTTAGGTGTTATTTCGTTGTTAGTAAAAAAAGTGGTGGTAATTTACTTAGTTGGCCCATTTCTATTTTGTTATCCAAACAAGGGTGTGTTTATCAACATAAGGCCCATTAAGATGGCCCATCTAATGATTAGAGAAGAAAAGAAATGTTCTTGTTAAAATTACTTTTTTTGTTTCAATAGATAAAAAAGAGATATATAAAAGAAATAATATTATTAAAGAAAAACTGTTTGTTGTTTTAAATAAATATATAATATTTGTTTCAAGAAATAAGAATGTAACGTTTTTTTGCTTTTTTACAGTAATGTTATGTAAAGTTTGTTTAGTTATTAAAAAAAATAGTGTTGGGCCTGGTTTAAGAGAAAATGTTTTTGCTGTAATGAAGGAAAAAGAATGCGTTGGGTTGAGAAGTAATGCAAGGCCCAATTCATATTGGAAAAAAGCTTTTTTGCTGGCATACTGGGCTGAACAATAAAACAAAACAGGCCCATTTTCTTGAGAGTTAACGCAAGCCCATAATCAAAAAACGACAATTGTTCCGATTGAAGCAGAAAATTACTCTTGTTTTGCAAAACAACAACAACTATAGAAATTAAATAAATTCATATCAAATATCCAAAAATCAAATAAAATCGAATCCAGTAAATCAATTACAAACAGAATCCATAAATTATAATATTCTCAATCAATTACAACACAACTCTTAACAATTAAATCCCTAATTTCTATCTAAATCTCCCTAAATCTAAGTAATCCCAACAACTAATTCACAAACCCTAATTCCTAAACCTATAAATACATAAGAACAAGAACAATACAAGTGGGATTTCTGGACAGTAAAAAGAAGAAGAGAACAAGAACAACAGTTGGAGGGATCGAAGAAATACAGTATCGAAAAATACAGAAGAAGAAGTAAAAAGACAGAAGAAGAACGAGCAACCACAATGTTGGGCCAAAGTTTGCAAAAGAAGAACGAAGCATCGATTGGGGTTTCGATCTCCGAAACCCTAATCGGCCTTGATAACCTCCACCGCCCCATCTTCAAGGCTATCATCACCATCAATCATCAATCCTCCATAACCTGCCAAAGACAAAGAAGAAAGAGGAGATTAGCCCCAAATCGTAACAACTCAAGAATCAAAATCAGAACAATCGCGAAAGAGGGTAATTATACTTAGCTTGCTTTTCTTTTTTTGTAGAGTTACGGTGAGTAGGGATTTGTCAAGGAGCCGCCGGTGGTGGTGGTGGGTGACTAGGGTTAGAAGGAGAGAAAGAAGAAGGGTTATGCATAGGAGAGAGGGAAGCAATATTTTTTTGCTGTAAAACATTGATAATGAAAAAACAAGAATATTAAAACATTGTAATGTCTTCGTTCGATCAGGTGCGTAGCGTCTATAGTAGTTGTTGTACTCTCTTAATTTTGACCATGTGATCTTAATCTGACGACCTTAAGGCCAAGTAACTATGATACTCCCACATTCCCTCGTCACATTGGATTACACTGACCTTCCCTTCTTACTGCGTTGGGCCAAAGCCCAATACTTTTCATACCCCCTTTTTCACTTAATTTCTAAACTCCTGAACAAACAACACCCCCTGCCAGCCTGCGTATTGGGCCTAATTCAAATTATTTTTAGCACCCCCATGCTTTTACTTGATAACTAGAAGCTACACCCCCAAGTTTAATCAACTTTTTTATTTATTTTACATTATGTTATCTATTTTTAATTCTTATACTTATTATATTATAATAATTATTATTTATATTTGTAATTATTATTATCATTATTTTTTATATTAATTATTATTATTATATATTATTATTTGTTATGTCATGAAAACAAAATTTTCTATATCAAAATGCATATATTGTTTTCGTATATCATTTGCATTAAATCTTTTTTGATCATGCATTAATCAAGAATTTTTGCAATTAACACGATTAAAAAACACTCAACAAACATCAAACCATTTTTCGCAATAAACTAATCTAAACAATTGTTTTTTGCAAAAGGGTTTCAAATGGATTTTGACTAATCACTCATTTAGCCAGAATCTCCGCAATCACTACTCCAAGCCAAAATGCGAGGTGATTCAAAATACATTTGCAACCCATAAAAAACCCCAACCCCATACGAACTACGAATTGGGACTCTGATTACTCATAAGAGAATATGTAAGCATATGATCAAAAATTGTGGCGAGTTCCCCTAATTAAAACTTATAACCCTATTTTACCTCAAACTTAAACCTAAAACCTAGTATCCTTGTGAACAAGGTAGATGAAAGGTGCCTAACACCTTCCTTTCGTCTAATAGAGCCCGAAACCTAGAATTACTATCTGCGAATTAGGGTTTTCTATTAGATTCCCTTCCCTAGGATAAAAACTAATAGTGGCGACTCTCATTTAAATAACAGTCGCAACACCTATGTATCCTCTTAGGAGAAATCAGAGTCCCAATTCGTAGTTCGCAGTGTTTGTTGGTGTTTTTTATAGGATTGCATAAAATTGCTTTCTAATTATCCTTGAACCTTGTATGGGTTGTAAGTTGGATGATCGTAGACGCAGTTTGTAGTTTGATTTAAAGGCAATGCTATTTAACCCTTTTCTTGAAAATGATCCTGAAGTTTTGATTAAGTTAGTAGAAAAATGTTTTGATGTTGGTTAGTTATTTTAAGTTGATTGAGCGAGGGGAGTCTGATACAGTCTTTCTTCTCACATGGCTAGATATTAGCCACTAGTTGCTCGTTATGAAGTACGTGGAGGGAGTCTGATGAAGTATCCCTTATCACGTGGCCAGATATTGACCATGTGTTGCTCGCGGATGGTGAATTTGGTGAATTACGTAGATTTAATTATTTGAATTAATTATTTTAAGAAGTTTGACTTATGTCATGTATACACTAATTAATTGTAAATTTAAAGGTATTTACAAATTAACAAGTCTAATTAACCTATTTAAAAAACCAAATAAAATATGTTTTTTGTATTTTTAATGAAACAAAATAAACTATTCTTCATAATTAATTAATTAACTAAAATTATTACCTAAACTAATAGTAACCAAATAAAACAAAAAAACTAAGGGGGTGTTAAGTTAGAATTATGGAGTTAAGAGTTAACAAAAAAGGAAAAATACAGAAGCCTAAAGCCCAAAGCCCAATTATAACTCGAAAATAAAAAAAAATTAATAACAATGTAAACATTGAAAACCTGGGTCAAATTTCATTTTTGTCTCATACATATTCTCTTCCATTTTTCTCCGAAGAGGCAAACGATTTTGACACTGTGGTTATGTAACAGCACCTCTTCACATCCAGAATCAAATGAGAGCATGGGATAGAGTTACCGGTGGCGATATCTGAAATAGAGGAAAGCGCTATCAATGGTGTAGCTGGACATATATCATCGATCTCGTCGGTTGTCGGTTGATCTGCTGACGGCGGCATGGTGGTGAGCTGTTGACGAAGGGTCGGTTGTGGTGTGCGACGGTGTGGTTGTGTGCTCCGGATCTGCCAGAACTATAGTGGCTTCGATAGGAGAAGAGACATATGCGATTGATTTTGACTCTGTTTCCAATCTTTCTTCTTCTTTTTCAATCTGCAAAAACACAAGCACAATACACAAGTATATTTGGTTGTCGTGTGTGAATGAGTTTGAATAGTTTTGTATATAGATTGCCAATGTTTTTTGAATTGATTTGATACAAAATAATCACAGGTTGTATGAAGGAATATTTTTAGTAGTGATATTGTGGCTATTTTTGACTCATGGGAATGATGTTTATTTTGGATTAAATGGAGGTTTAAATTGGTGCAGTTTGTCTGAAAAATAACGTTACTCATTTAACACAGAATAAGACATGAATGTATGGTGTTGATGAGTAATAAAATTGGAAGAATTTTTTTTTGTAAGTTGTTTAAAGAAACTATCAAGTAGAATAAGAGTAAGTGATGATGTTGTATGTTAGTGTTTATGCAGCGTGAAAGTTTATAATCATAATGGTGAAGAGTGAAACATGAAGATGACTCTTATTATTAAGTATTTACAGGTTTTGAAACAAAAATTGAATATATGGTGATGGATTTGAAATTGTTAGAAAAAAGAAACCAGTGAGAGTCAATTATGTATTAGTGGTGCAAACTGTAAAAATAATAACAATTATGAGAAATATGTTTTAATAAATTACGGAAATTAAATGTCCTACGCTATTACGACACTTTGGGAGTGAGGGTACAAACTTATGAATGAGGATGAAAAGCAGTAAACCCTAATTAAGGCTATTGCAGACCATTAGCAGTTAAAGTATTGAAAAATATTAATGCGAAAATAAAGTGCGCGAAAGTGGTGGAAAAAGGGAAAGATGTTTAAGAAAGCCTAAAATACTTATAAGTGTTTAAGAAAATATTTTTTGTTTTTGTTTAGAAAAATATTTGATAGTGTAAAATAATAACAAAACCTAATTCTAATTATTTTACAAATTAATTAACAAAATAAAACAAAGTGATTAAATTAAATTAATTATAATTATCAAAAATTAAATTATTTAATTAAAAAAACCTAAATCTAAATTAATTTTAAATTTACAAAAAAAGAAACTAATTGTTAGAAAATAATTTTGATGTTTTATTTAGAAAAATATATGAAGTATAAAACCTAATTCTAATTAAATAAAATCAAAGTGATTAAATTAAATTAAATTTTATTTATGAAAATTAAATTAATTAATTAAAAACCTAAATCTATTTTTTTTAATGATTATATGATTTTTGTTGATTAAATAAAAAATGAAATTGAAAAGAATTAAATTAAAACAAACAAAAACAAATGAAAATTAATGGGCCTGGCATTGTGAAAGAAAATTGGGGGTGTGAAAAGAAGAAAACATTAGGCCCAAGATGATAAGCCCAAGCGCCTGTATTGAGATCCAAAGGGGATGGTTTTCATAAGGTATACCATGGGACACACATTTGGTGCGTTGGATCTAATTGCATGATGATCTGATGGTGTGGGGCTGAGGTATACCTTACGCGCGTTGGGATGGCTTGTATGGGATCTACAAGAGAAATTTTAGAAAATAAAATTCCAGAGGCAGGGATCGAATCCCTGCCTTGGCACACCAACTCCTTACACACACACGCTTGCCACTGGGGTGGCAGTTTCATCCGGTTATGAAATAACACCCAATAAATATATAATAAACTTGTTTTCAAAAATCGAAAGATGAACTTCATCTTCTTCCTCGCGCTAGCAATAACAACAACATTGTTCAAATTTCTAACTCCTTCAATTCTCAATCATTTAAAAAAATGTAAACATGAAAGTTGTTCTAAATTTCACCATGAACTCAATCATGTAACTTTTGAAAGCTATAAGTTAAAGGCTGAAAAGAACTTTGCTTGGTACCAAATTGAAACCTAATATTTCAGAAACTTCAAGTCCAAAATTCTCATCGCATAGTCAACATAAATGAAAACTAAGAACATGGTTAGTTTCAGGGAAATCATATCTATATTTTAGCTTTTTAAATTGAAAGCAAATGACGTGTGTATAAGGATTTCAAAGTTGGATAAACTTACCTCTTGAAGTGAAAACTCAGAAGCGTATGGAGGCTTCCAGGTACAAGAAAATGATTGATTGAGCTTTCTTGGACCTCCCTAAAGTTGTTCCAATCCTTAATTTATGCTGAAAGTGTCTGAATCTCTCCAACTAAGTCAATGTGAAAGCTTCAGATATGGAGTTTAGAGGATGATGAAGATGGTGTTACAGAAGTGTAACATTTGTTTAGTGTGTTATATGTGATATATGTAAGGTGTATGGATGATAAAAAAGATAAACGCACAAGTGGATTTGAAGTTGGGTGTTGGAAGCTTCAAATGTGCAACAATGGTGGTTTCTTGGTGATTCTGAGTTTTAGAGTGTTTGAGGGCTTCTGAAATCATGTCTTGGTTTGCAAATGGACCCTATATTTATAGGAAAAAGGTTTGAGGGAAAGGGGACTGATCAGGTTTGCAAGTTATGGAGTTATGGCTTGGTTGGGATGTAACTTGTAATTTCTTGAGAAATCAAAGTTCCAATGCATAGTACCAAAGGATCTGAAGTGGTTAGAGGCTTTAGACATGTTTCTTCTGGTTTTGACATTGTGTGTGTACATAAGAAACAATTGAGAGGCTCAAGGAGAGTGGACTTTGCATAAAGCATGCTTTATGTGAATGGCAATTGTGCCTTTATGCCATAAATGGAAAATTATCTCGGACAATGGCTCAAACACTTGGGTAATGGTTCAATAAATTGTGTAAACACTCAATTATAGGGAGATTTGCAAGTTAAAGGACTTAAAAAGTGAGATCTCTAAGCATGTAATGAGAATTGGTTATGAACTTGTCACAAAAATGACCTATAATGCAACCTTAGATACCCAACTTCATCTCTTCGAAACTTCTAACTCAAGTATGATAAATTTATGTTCTTGGACATTTTGGAAAGCTTGAAACATTATCTAAAACTTTCATGTTTACCACTTTGGCTAAATCAAATGGGAACTTAGTGGAAATTGGCCAAGAAGTTGAGATGAAAAACTGACCAAAACTTGTTGAAATTTTTTCCAAGTGTTAGATAAAATTTTCACAACTTCATGGGCTCATATCTCTTAATCCAAGAAATTTTGAGGATCACCCCACACTAACAAAGTTATAGAATTCATCAATCCCTACAACTTTCATGTTGAAAGTTTTCTTTGAATCAACTTGGATCTTAGTGAAAAATGGCAACGAAGTAGTGATTTTATTAAGAACAAAACACTTAAAAATTTTCTAAGTGTTGGAAAATTGTCCAGCTTTTGACTTTTGTTGACTTTTTTTTTATTCTTGATGATCAAGTTTGATAGTTTTGAATGTTTTTATGATTATTGATTTTTGAATTCCAATGTTGACTAAAAAGTCAAAGTTTGACTTTTGAGTAATTGTTGACTTTTCATTCAATTGGTTCAATTTTTCAACTGTCAATCACTTGTATATTTGAAGATGTCTTGAGCCATGTAATTAGGTCAAGATGTTATATTTGAGCTCTTGAGGTCATGCTTCAAGCTATTAGGTCATGCACTAGGTCAAAAGTCAATGATCAATCATCTTCAATCAAAACCCTACTTTGGCAATTTTCTGACTTTTGATAATTTGAGGGCTTTCCTTGAGGAATCATGTCAACCCTTAATCAAATTATGAATATCACCTCAAAATATTGATCTTGACCAAAAATCTTGAAGTTTGACTGTATGTTAACCATAGTTGACTTTTTGTCCAATATAGTTGATTTTCAGTCATCTGAGCAATTGACTGAGCAAGCTTGTGATGCAAGGCTTGAAACTTGACATAAGCATTATTGAGGATCTATGGTGAACCATGAAAGTTATTTGAGACCCTTGCAACCCAATATTCCTTGAGAAGCACCAAACCCTAGTTGAAGACCCTTGCTTAGGAGGTGAGTTTGTCTGATCAACTCTTGAGAATCCTTGAGTATTTTAGAATCTTAGAAAAATGCCTTGAAGAAAATGGGAGGGAAAATTTTGGGGTACAACAGCTGCCCCTGTTCAATCTTCTTAAACCTTAAGAGTTAGATTGGCCTATCCGCCATTCGTGACTTGAAGGTAGAAGATGATTGAACACTTAAGTGCCCAGAAATTTGCACTCGCATGTGCCCGAAGTAATGTTGTTGGTTGATGTAATGGGAATAGGATTAAAGATGCCATTTGGAGAGGTGATGGAGAGTTGTCAGAGATGGGCTTATAGATTCCATCCAAAGTCATTATGGATAGAATTTAGACTAAGTCTACGCTCGACTTTAATTGGAAGAAGTATCAGAATAACTCTAGGCTCGATTTAAACTGAGCTAGAAGAGGTCTTTTTGTCTTTAATTGGAAAAAGTATCAGAATAAATATACACTCGATTTAATCTGAGCCAGAAGAGGTCTTCTTGTCTTTAACTGGAAGAAGTATAAAAATAAATCTATGGTTGATTTAATCTGAGCCAGAAAAGATCTACTGGAAGAAGTATCAGAATAAATCTATGCTTGATTTAATCTGAGCTAGAAGAGGTCTTTTTTGTCTTTAACTGGAATGAGTATCAAAATAAATCTACACTAAATTTAATCTGAGCTAGAAGAGGTCTTATTGTCTTTAACTTGAAGAAGTATCAGAATAAATCTATGGTTGATTTAATCTGAGCCAGAAAATGTCTACTGGAAGAAGCATCAAAATAAATCTACGCTTGTTTAATCTGAGCCAGAAGATGTCTAAGTCTGTCTTTAATTGGAAGAAGTATTATAATAAATCTATGGTTGATTTAATCTGACCCAGAAAAGGTCTACTGGAAGAAGTATCAGAATAAATCTATGATTGATTTAATCTGAGCCAGAAGATGTCTACGTCCGTATTTAACTAGGAGAAGTATCAGAATAAATCTATGGTTTATTTAACCTGAGCCAAAAAATGTCTACTGGAGGAAGTATCAGAATAAATCTATGGTTGATCTAATCTGAGCCAGAAGATGTCTACGCTTGTCTTTATCTGGAATATGTATCAAAATAAATCTATGGTTAATTTAATCTGAGCCAGAAAATGTCTACTGGAAGAAGTATTAGAATAAATATATGCTTGATTTAATCTGAGCCAGAAGATGTCTACGCATGTCTTTAATTGGAAGAAGTATCAGAATAGATCTATGGTTGATTTAATCTGAGCCAGAAAAGGTCTAGTGGAAGAAGTATTAGAATAAATCTCTGCTTGATTTAATGTGACCCAGAAGATGTATGTGTCCGTCTTTAACTAGGATAAGTATCAGAATAAATTTATGGTTGATTTAACCTGAGCTAGAAAATGTCTACTGGAGGAAGTATCAGACTAAATCTATGGTTGATCTTATCTGAGCCAGAATATGTCTACGCCTGTCTTTATCTGGAAGAAGCATCAAAATAAATCTATGGTTGATTTAATATGAGCCAGAAAATGTCTACTGGAAGAAGTATCAGAATAAATCTCTGCTTGATTTAGTCTGAGCCAGAAGATGTCTACGCATGTCTTTAACTGGAAGAAGTATCAGAATAAATCTATAGTTGATTTAATTTGAGCCAGAAAAGGTCTACTGGAAGAAGTATCAGAATAAATCTATGGTCGATTTAATTTGAGCCAGGAGATGTCTTTTTATTTGAGAATGATCCTCTGAGGAAATTGCTAAAATAGCCCTTTGTCAATTGTAGCCTTGGAGAAAATTGTCGGGTCATATAAGTAGTTTATGATGTTTGTCTGTTGATTGATCTTTCCTGAAAAGGTACAACGTTAGCTGTATGGGATGTCATGATGTATGAAATGCATTGCGTAATGATGTTCTTAAAATAAATGAGACTGTGCTATATGTGTTTTGTATGCATATGCTATGATACAGGTAAATGATATATGATTGTGAAATGTTGTTGGAAATGTATCAATAGGTCCGTATGACATCTTGCTGGGGAAAATGAATCCCTGACTGGTGCTGGGGATGAAGAACATGGGTAATATTCAACCTTGTCTAGAATGCTTTAGTTGGGGATTCCTGCTTGCTGTTTGAGGAAACTCTGCTGGGGGATGTTGACTTCTGTTTGGGGAGAAGAGTTCAGGAACATTAGTCATTCATCGCTCTACTAGGGAGTTTAATTCTTACATATCCTGACTGGGGATAAAAAAGATGGATAACCTTCTGACTCGTATGGGGAATTTTAATTCTTATATACCTTGACCTGGGATAAAAGAAATGGATAACCTTCCGAATCTCCTGTAGAGGATAAAGTTAACTGATATCTGGTCCAGTTCCAGGTTTTGTAGAAAATCTCTAGGGATAATGGTGACTTCACTGGGGAGAGGAATTTTTTCGGTGATTCGTAGCCATCTGAAGAAAAGACTCAAACTGGGAAGAATGTAACCTGTTGGGGAAATAAAACCTGTTATGGAAATAAATCCTGTTGATGGAGAAATACTCTATTGAGGAAACAAGCTCTACCAGAAAAAAGAAATCTACAGGGAGTTTTACAGTTTTGGAGGAATAAACTCAGTTGGGGAAGAGAACTTCCATGAACTGTACTAATTGGAACTCCATAGGTTGGTGATATTTCCGGGAAGGAGATCATACATCCTTTATCCACTAGAGTGATATGTCAGGGAAATTGCGGGGAATGTATCTTTATTAAGGATGAATTTGTGAAGATTATATGTAGGGATAATCTCATGGAAATGGCTTTGTGGGGATTTGTGAACGACTCGAACGTTATCCCAACTCCTAGAGTCTTGAGTAAATGCTCATTCCTGTTCTTATGTATATATTCATTAATAGTTAATCGTGTTCATATGCATATGTTCATTCAATTTTAGTCATTGGATGTTTTTGCAAACAAAACAGAAAAAAAAAGTTTGATTTTTAGGATGTATTTGTATTGATAGTTTGCCCATAAACAGGCGATTTTGTACAAGGATACATAAATCCTAGTAGGAGGAAATTGTCGTGAAATGAAAAGAGTACAAAGTGAAAATAAAACATATAGCTATGTGGAAATGATCTCGTTGGGTTCCAACTCTGCTATTGCCCTTATGTCTTCGAACATCTTATCCCTTGCTGTCGAAAGAAGTTAATTAAACTGATCTGTACCATTTGAATTTTGACTTTGGTGATAAAGCTTATAGTAAGTGATCCAATGGGACATAGTCGTACACTTTTAATCCCTAACTTTTGCCTGGACCACCCTTTCGGGTTTTCAGTCCACCAGGATACCCTTTCTTGCCCAAGCCGCCTTTTCAGGTTTTCGACTTGCCGGGTGTACAATCTTTTATATATGTCCCTAATTTTTCCCCGAACCCTTTTGGTTCGCCGGGATGCCCTTATTTTTCCTAGGCCAGTCAACCTAGCGGGTCGTTTTCATGTGTAGTATCTTTTAACTATGTCCATGTTCACAGGGTGTGGGAAATCTTCACCGTCCATAGTGATTAGTATCATAGCACCGCCCAAAAATACATTCTTGACAACAAATGGCCCTTCATAGATGGGAGTCCATTTGCCCCTGGGATCACCTTGCGGTAGAATGATGCACTTTATTACCAAGTCACCAGTCTGATATACCCGACGCTTGATTTTCTTGTTGAATGGCTTGATCATACGTTTCTGATACATCTGACCGTGACAGACAACCACAAGCCTCTTTTCGTCAACCATATTTAACTAGTCTAGCCTGGTCTGAATCCACTTGTATTCGTCTAAGTCTGCATCTTTCATGATCCTCAGAGAAGGAATTTAAACTTCGACAGGCATGACAGCTTCTATGCCATAGACCAGAGAGAATGGGGTTTCCCCAATTGATGTTCACGCTGAAGTGTGATAGCCATGAAGAGCAAATGGTAACATCTCTTGCCAGTCTTTGTAAGTCACAACCATCTTCCGTGTGATCTTCTTAATATTCTTGTTGGTATTTTCCACTATACCATTCATTTTTTGTCAATACAGAGAAGAGTTATGGTGCTTGATCTTGAACTGCGTGCAAAGTTCAGTGATCATAGTGTTGTTGAGGTTGGTACCATTGTTCATGATGATTCTCTCGGGGATACCATATCGATAGATGAGGTTATGCTTAATGAATCGAGCCACCACATTCTTGGTAATAGAGGTGAACAAGGCTGTTGTTGTACCCCAAAATTTCCCCTCCCATATTCTTCAAGATTTGTCAAGATCAATCTCTAAATGGTTCAAAATCTCTCAAGGGTTGCACAGTCCAATTGCCTCCTAACATAGTCAAAATTAGGGTTTTGGTTCTTGCAAAGAAATTGAGGTTTTCAAGGGTCCAATCAAGTCCCATATGCCTACATACATAGTCAAGCATTCATATGTCAAGTTTCAAGACTCACAACATCAAATTGCACAGTTAAAAAAACCTTAATTGCTCCACAGTCAACTGCAGGGGCAAAATGGTCATTTGGCAGTCAAAGGTCAAAATTTTTGGTCAACATATTATTTTGAAGCCACAATCATCATTTGGTCAAGTCTTGACCATGATTCCACAAGAATGGCTCAAAAAGTCTCAAGATGCAAAAGTTTCTATTTTTGGACAGTTGAAAAGTCAACTGCAAATTGACCAAGGCATAACTTCTTCATGGTTTATCAGAAAAATCCCATCCAATGCTCATTTTGAAGGAGATGACATTTCCTATAACTCATCTTCACACTCCAAGTCCAAGAAATGCTCACAAAAAGTTATCAATTTCAACATTATAGGTCATTTTCAAAAGTCAACAAAAAGGCACTTTAAGTCAAAGACCATAACTTGAGATTGGTAGATCAAAATGACATGGGACCAAAGGAATTGGTTAGAGGACTTCAAGACCTTTCCAAAATGTCCAAGAACATGTTCATAGCTTCAAAATTGAGCAAGATATGCATTGGAGAAGTTGGGAAATTTTTGGGAACTTTCAAAAGTCAACTTTGCCTAAAAAGCTTCAATTTTGCTAATGGGCCTCAAATTCTTTCTTAAATCATTACCCAAAGCCTATGCACGACCCATTGAACTTAAAATGATTTATTTTCTTATTTATAATTAATTAGTTGAATTTTTATTATTATTATTAATTCATTTAATTGGTTTTAATTATAAGAAAATTCAAAGATATGATTTTTTAGATCTTTTTGTGCAGCTAATGTGACTAGGGCAAGCTGGCAACTCGTTTCTCAATCAACAAGGCAAAGAAATCCATGATTGGCAAGGTTTCATGAAATAAAAGATTGGAAAAGATATGATTAGGCAATCAAATATTCAAGTCATAATTCATGGACTTTTGGGCTCATTCTTGACCTAATTTGCTTCACATACAAAGGCATAAGCTAACCCTATTCAGAAGGACACGAAAAAGCTGCTGAAACTCCATAATCACTTTGCAAAATTTCAATAAAAAACTTGAAACTGATTTCATACTTGCAGTGCCTTTCCACGTCTAAAAAGGATTCCAATACATTGCCTAAGTCTCCAGGAAGCGTTTGCAATCAAGAACGAGTCCAAATGCGCAAAGAATTGAAGAACACAGGCCATACGGTTTGCCTTATTTTTCAAACTTGCATAACATGATTCATGCGCTTTTAACCATTTTTCTTGTTTGATTTACACTAATAGAGACCTTCTGA
This sequence comes from Vicia faba, assembly GCA_948472305.1. Classification (NCBI taxonomy): domain Eukaryota; kingdom Viridiplantae; phylum Streptophyta; class Magnoliopsida; order Fabales; family Fabaceae; genus Vicia; species Vicia faba. The sequence continues at coordinate 173,721,713 of OX451737.1, forward strand.
AGCGATTGGTACAGTTCAATTGAATTAACGTTGCCTGAATCAAGATTCACCATGGACGAAACCTAGGGTTTCTGAAGCTTCAAATTAGGGCTTTAGGCATCAGGAAAAATTGGATCATGCCATGACCATGGTTGAATTCGTCAAGGCCAGACGAATTTAACCAACCTATCGCGCCCTTTTTATGTTGATTCCTCTTATATTCGCTATTTTTCACAGTTTCGGTTTGTGGGGGTTTAAAACCCCCGCTACTTGTTTCATGTTGCAGGTACAAACGAAGAAGGAGATAGCGTGGCATGATATGATTGGGGCATTCAAATCTTAGCGCGTTTTTTTAATGTTTCAGCATAATTGACATTTTCCATATATTATATTTGTTATGTATATATTTAACAAAGGCGTTTGGTAGCTTAGTTGGTTGGGAACGTGGTTGGCAGGTATAGGGACCTGGGTTCGATTCCCAGGTCCCCCATATAATTGTTGTTATTTTTCTTAATCCATTCCAATGCAGCAATGACTCAATGGTCCACCATACACCCTCACGCGTTGGCTTGCCAGATGGCCTTGATGAACAATCTGAAGGCCACAGAATGAATTCCATGGTATACTCTAGTGAACCAACATGCACACGATCAGGAAAGTCAGCTGGGCTCTATGCTTCAATGGGCCAAAATTCCTCACATTCACCTCCACATGGGCCAGACACCCCCTTTGTTTGTATAAATTTATTTTATTTTCTTTTTCTAATTCTTTTAATTGCTTTAGTTATTTTTCTTAATTCACCATAAAATAAATTTTTCCATAATAAAAACAGAAAATCAAAATACAAAAATATGTTTAATTATTTATTAATTTCCTCACTAATTTATTTTTGTAAATAAATGTTAATAATTAACTTAGTTAATTTAGGTTTAAAATACAATCTTTTTTCTTAATAAATAAAATTCTATAGAATTAGGTTTTGATTTTTTTTTATCATTATTATTATCATTATTTATTATTAATCATCATTATTAATTATTATTAATTTTGTACATAAACATGTAAATTAATTAATTAGCTTAAATTAGGTTAACTTTAATATTTTCTTTAATAACTAAAAATAATTTAGAATTAGGGTTTCCTTTTAAATTCTTTTCTTTATTTCCATATTAAATACCAAAAACATAAAAAAAATACTTTCTTTTCTTTAATAAAAGAATTAATTAGGCTTTAGTTTAATTTCAAGCAAAGGGTCAAAACCCGAGGACGTCCTGATTTTTAATTCTTTCGCACGTTATTCTTTTTCTCATTGATCATTATGTAACTGCTTTCCGGATGTAATAGTAATTAGGTTTATTGCTTTTTTTTACTTTCCGCATTTTATCAAAAACGGGTCTTTGTATTTTGGCGATGTATAGACCCGCGCCTTGTAATAGCGTAGCTTTTACCCTTCCGTCTTTTAATTTTCCGCACTCCTAACTGCTAAACTTGCATGAAAGAATGTATGGTAATTAAAAACAACGCGTAGCTCACGATGCCCTGATCAAAGATAAATATTAACATGAAAACAACACACAATACACACACCACTTCTAGGGTACGCCTCGCTCGTTGCCTTCAAAACGTGGTCGTCAAGTATAGGACGTTTTAGCGGTCGCTCTTATGCCCATGATCCAGTTGCCTCGAAACAGTTGCCTCGAAACAGTTGCCTTGAATTAAAAAGGATCTAGGACATTAGGGTAGCTTCTAAGGTGTCCTACTGTTGCTTCGGTGACCACACTGTCCCTACAATCGAATTGACCCGAACACCTCCAACGGTGGTGCTACCTACCTCTCAATGGTGGGATGACACTACCTTAAGGACTTTTACACAGCCTAATTCCTTAGGGTAGGTAGATGACTCATGGATACTTGCTCTATTCAAAAACAAATCAAAAATCTTTTCACACCGACACTTTCAAAAGCTTTCAAAACAAATTTTTCAAACACTCTTGAGGATAGATACAAGAGTTATTCAGAAATCTTTCGATGAAACTTTTTCAAACCCACTCACATCTTGAAAAGCAGACCTTTTGAAAACATAAGAGCAAGTATCTAAGAGCCCATGGATAACCATGGATAGAAAGGGTGCTAACACCTTCCCTTTCTATAAATCTACCTCCCGAACCGAGAAACGTTCTCATAAGGAATTTTGCTGTGCTTTTATCCTGTCCATGTTGGAGAAAATAAAAGACGGTGGCGACTCTTGCTTCCACGACATTTCGCGAACCAGCTTTAAACAGTCAGTTCTTTTTCCACCGATCACAGAACTGGCGACTCTGCTGGGGACATTTTAAAGTGAGGTGTACCTTAGGATAGATTATACTTATGTTTTCAATTGCTTTGTTTTGTTTGCTTTATCATTGTGGGCATTGTTTTGGGAGTTCTATAGATCCTAACCCGGATCTGGGGGATACCTTCTTAGAAAGTAGCAACAAGACTGTGAGGGAACTGTGCGGGGTATACCGACACAGTTGAAGCAGTCTGATACGTTGATGTGGCACTTTGGTGAGTATCGGTAACCCTTGAGTCAAGTCAAGGAGAGTATGGGGCCGCCGCGTGGTGTCGTGAAGCATTAACTGACCTTAGGAACCTTAATTGAACCATCCTGGCCTCTTTAGGGTAGTGAGATAACTGACTTTGGTGCAGTCCGAAGTTGGTTGATACTCGATACTACACTCATTGAGGGTTGTTTTCTTGGAATATTTTGATCGCCAGTTCAGTGGCTAAATCGAAACAATGAACACATAAAACAATCCAATGATATTGAGATCCTTAGAAACCGGTTACTTTCGATAGGACAGGTTTTGAGCCCACCAACTTCAAGAGGGTAATACCTAGACCCCATGTTGTCCTAAACTCTAAGGGCTGTCTTGTGTGACTTGTGTGCCTTACCATGTTTGCTTTTTGTGGATACTTGTGGTGTGTTTTATCATAATATCATAACATCATATAGCATCATATGCATCCACTAACCATTTTAGGGGTTCAAATCTTCATCTTTGTTCTTGTTTTGTAGGACATGGAAACTATCCGCAGAAAGACAATTCAGATCAACCTCGTAAGGGTCCCTCCTCAGCTTAAGGAACTTACATCCAGGATTCCCGAGAGCTCTTCTTTCAGTGAGAAACATGGGAGACTCATCAGTTTGGTCAACACCAACATTGAGGAAGATATGATAAAGGTCCTCTTCCAGTTCTTTGACCCTCTGCACCACTGTTTTACTTTCCTGGGTTATCAACTGGTGCCTACATTGGAAGAGTTCTCCCAGCTTCTGAAAATCCCCATCCTTAGTCAACTACCCTACAACGGTACGGAAAAGGAACCCAAACTTGAAGAGATTGCTAAAGCATTACGCCTACAACCATCTGACATCAAGGGACATTGGGAAGTTAGAAGTGGTATCAAAGGGTTCTTGGCCAGGTTTTTGTTTGAGAAGGCCCAAGAATGTTGGAATTCCCTTGACCTACAAGCTTTTGAAGAAGTTGTGGCACTCCTGGTCTATGGGTTGGTGTTGTTCCCGAATCCAGATCAGCTTATAGATATCAATGCTGTCAAGATCTTCATGTCTAGGAATCCTATACCTACGTTGCTTGGGGACATCCTTCACTCATGTTACACTCGAACCATGAGAAAAAGAGGTGTTCTTATGTGCTGTACTCCTCTCCTGGGAAGGTGGTTTATTTCCCACCTTCCACAATCAGTTTTGAAGAACGAGCGGGGTTTGAGATGGTCACAACGATTAATGACTCTTACACATGCTTATATACATTGGTGTTCTCGGTCCAGAGAAGACGTCACTATCATTGATCGTTGCGGGGAGTTTCCTAATGTTCCTTTACTTGGAATCAGAGGAGGTATTACTTACAACCCCTGTCTGGCCTTGAGACAGTTTGGATATGCTCGGAGGGATGGCCCTCATGACATGTTGCTTCCTGACATAGTTTTTGACTTCGACAACGATGCACAAGGACTTCGCCAGAGGTTTATCAGAGCTTGGAGGATGCCCAACAAGATAGACAGCAAGGCACTGGGGCACAGGAACTCCATCCCGTTGGAGCCTTATCTCAAGTGGGTACGAGCCCGCTCCCAGAAGTTAGTGATGCCATATCCTTATGTTCTCCCTGTGATCAAAGAACCAGTGTTGGAAGGAGAGGTCTCGTACACCATTCAACATCCTGACATGCCTACATCCTGGGAAGAAATGCAGAAGAGCTGGATCCAGCTTAAGGAAGAACGAAATTCTCTTGAAGCCAGTCTGCATGCCAGTGAGAAGAAGGTCTTGGAGCTCACCCGCCTACTGCATGAGGAAAAGACTCTCAACACCTACATATCTCCAAAGAGGATGCGCAGTGTCTTTTGGGATTAATTTACTTTGTAATGTTTTGCCCATGAGGCCTTGATGTACTGAACAATTATTCCTTAATGATAACGTGTGTTCCCTTTTTGTCTGCAACAAATTTGAACTTTCGAACCCTTGAATACATTGCATAAACAGCATATCATGCATCATGTGCATAGCAGGTACTCTTTTTTTACAGGTGGTTTAATCTTCTTCGCTGTTTATTTCAGCTCGCCATCATGAATCCTGAATCATCTACTGAGCAATCCATCAAGACCCTCCAGGCCCAAAACGCCCAGTTCCAAGAGTTGATCATGAGTCTAGCCCAAGGTCAAGAGGAATTGAAGGCTCTGCTGGTCAAGAAGAAAAAGAAGAGAACTGTACTATTCAACACTGGCCGGGGGTTTGGTAATACACTGCAAAATGAGGTTGATCAAGCTCGTTCTTCTGTAGGGAAAGGCAGTCCCCAAGGGGGAAGGGTTCCTAGTCCCGTGGTCTCTGACAACGAGACTGATTTCAATGAGGAGCAGTACCCTCCAGCTGAAGACAAGTACAAGCAGTTAGAGGATCGCCTGAATGCCATGGAAATTCAACAAGTGCCTGGGTTGGATTTTGGAGACCTGGGTCTGTCTTCTGGTGTGGTGATCCCACACAAGTTCAAATCACCATCTTTCGCAAAGTATGACGGGGCGTCTTGCCCTAAGCTACATCTCAGATCTTATGTGCGGAAGATCCAACCATACACTGTGGACAAGAACTTATGGATCCATTTCTTCCAGGAGAGTCTTTCAGGGACTCATCTCGAATGGTTCTATCAGCTGGATGTAACCAAGGTTCGTAACTGGGAGGACTTGGCTACTGCTTTTTACAAGCAGTATCAGTATAATGCCGACCTCGCTCCTACACATACCCAACTCCAGGGTATGTCGCTAGGATCGGGAGAAGGTTTTAAAGAGTATGCGCAGAAGTGGAGGGACCTGGCTGGCAGGGTGCAGCCGCCATTAACCGACCGTAAACTCGTGGACATGTTCTTAGGGACCCTATCCGGGCCGTTCTTCAATCATCTCATTGGCAATTCATCTGCAGGGTTTACAGATCTCATTCTGACTGGTGAAAGGATAGAAGCTGGTTTGAAATCGGGGAAGATACAGAAGGGTGCATCCTCGAGTTCTGAAAAGAATCCTTTTAAGAAGGAAGCCAGTGCTGTGTATGGCCCCAGGAGGCAAAAAAAACCGGAATGCCGCCAAGCTGTCAACGCGGTGGTAATTGCAAAGCCTGCTGCCGCTCCTCGGCAACCTAACCAACCAAGGGGTGAGAGACCCAGAAGAGAATATACTCGGCTTAGTATGACCTTGTCACAGATCTTGCCACAACTGCTATCAACCAACTTGGTAACCGTCAGAGAAGCTCTGAAGGTGGTAAACACAACCTCTCCGAAGTATAATCCAAATGCCCGCTGTGCTTATCACTCTGATAGCCCGGGGCATTCTACTGATGATTGCTGGGCCCTGAGGAATAAGGTACAGGACCTTATCGATGCCAAGGAAATACAGTTTGAGGCACCCGAAAGGCCCAACGTTGTGACTGCTCCTATGCCCCAGCATGGAGTAAATGCTATTGAGGAAGACCTGTATGCAGTTTCTGTGGATGATGTTTCTACCCCTTTATTGACTGTCAAGAGGAACCTGTTGCTAGCCGGTTTATTTCCGGGTTGTAGCAAGGGTTGCCTTCTGTGTGCCGTTTCCCCTGCTGGTTGTCCGTTGCTGAAGTCAGGCGTCCAAAACCTGATGGATAGCAAAGAGATCTTGTTCAAGAAGACCGCTGTTCCTATTGTTCCTACTGAAGAAGTATCCGTCGTCACCATTTTCAACAATCCTACCAAGGCTCCCCCGAGGAAGCCAGTCAAAATCATGTCTGTTGCACCTATTATCATTACTGTTCCGGGGCCCCTCCCCTATGAATCTGACAAGGCTGTCCCATGGCACTACGGGGCAGATGTGTATGTACTTGGAGTAAAGCAGGAGTTCAACACTAGTACCAGTATCAGTAACATCACCGGTCCCGCTAAAGTTACTCGCAGTGGCAGGCTCTTCTCGCCTGACATTGCGCCACCAGTTATCCGAAGACCTCTTATCATCACGCCTACAAGTGCACCTGTTTCCCCTCCTGATCAAGTTTCTACCCCTGCTGCCGAGTCATCTGACACTCGAGGTAAAGGGATTGCTGATGTGCCTGCCCGGATGGAGGCACCAAAGACTGTTAATGTTGAAGCCTCCCAGCAAGAGATGGAGGAAATCCTTAAGATCATCAAGAAGAGCGATTTCAACGTCTTTGAGCAGCTGGGGCACACCCCCTCTAAGATCTCTATGCTATCACTGCTGTTGTGCTCAGAGGCCCATGCCAAGGCCCTGATTTCATTTCTGAAGACGGCCCATGTGCCACAAGAGATATCTGCGGACCAATTTACTGATTGTGTAGCCAACTTGACCGCTGACAATGGTTTGGGTTTCTCTGATGCTGATCTGACCGCCAAGGGAAAGAACCACAATGATGCCCTGCATGTCTCCATTGAATGCAGGGGCACTACTCTTGCACACGTGTTGGTAGACACTAGTTCTTCACTGAACGTACTGCCCAAGAAGGCCTTAGACAGGTTGGATTGTGAGGGTTTGGAGTTGAAGCCTAGTAACATCGTTGTCCGAGCCTTTGACGGGTCGAAGAGGATGGTACATGGTGAGGTAGATATTCCGATTCGGGTTGGTTCTCAAGTCTTTGACTCAACGTTCTATGTGATGGACATTCGTCCATCCTATTCTTGTCTGCTGGGTCGCCCTTGGATCCACAAGGCTGGAGCTGTGACCCCCACTCTACACCAAAAGCTCAAATACCCTGTCAGAGGGAAGATTGTTACAGTGCAGGGGGAGGAGGAATACATGGTTAGTCATTTGAACTCGTTCCGGTATATAGAGATGGACGGAGAGTTCATTGAAACTCCCTTTCAACATTTTGAAGAGGTGCCTCCAAAATTGGCGTCAGCGGAGACAGTGATTGAAAAAGACTCTCCCTTGAAGATGGCTTCCTTGAAGGATGCCCGGGATGTGATTGAGAAAGGTGAATGTGCAAACTGGGACAGGCTCCCTGATTTTACTCCAAAGACTGACAAGTTTGGGCTGGGTTTTACTGTAGAGGCTCAGAGGGCTATACGCAAAGCAAGGATCGGAAGACCTCCCGTGTTCATCACCAACCCGAGAGTGAATGCTATTGAAGGCGATGCGGAGGAATCTGAGTTTGATAGCTGGATCTACCCGACGACTGACGGTGGACTGAATAATTAGACTGCAAAGGATCACATACCTGTTACTTTTGTTACTCAGTAATGAATTCCTTTGTTTTTTTAATTTGTAATGAACAATAAATTGAAACTTTATGGCCCGGTGTCTTACCCGGGGCACCGTGGCTTCATTTGTGAGGGCTTATTACTTGTCATTTCCATATATCATGAATAAAGACATTGGACGTTTTTCGCATCTCAAATCTTGTGCTCCCTTTCTTTCTTTATATATTGCAAAACAGCTATATTTACACACACTCACCTATACAGGTTCCAATCCACTCTAGATCTCACTGGTAACGACTCTGCTACTGCCAGTTATGACTTCGAAAATCCGATCAACTTAGCCGAAGACGAAGGTGAAGATGATTGCGAAGTGCCTGGTGAGCTTGCAAGACTGTTACTCCAGGAAGAGAGGGCCATTCAGCCACATGAAGAGCCAGTGGAAACGGTAAATCTGGGTACTGAGACAGATAGAAAGGAAGTTAAGATTGGTGCCAATCTAGAGCTCAGCATAAAACAACGGTTGATTCAGATGTTGCATGATTATGTGGAAATCTTTGCCTGGTCTTACGAAGACATGCCTGGGTTGGATACTGACATTGTGGTCCATCACTTTCCTACCAAGGAAGACCGCCCTCCGGTTAAACAAAAGGTCCTCCGTATGCGTCCAGAGATGTCCGAGAAGATCAAAGCTGAGGTTATGAAACAATTTGATGCCGGGTTTCTAGCAGTGACTTCTTACCCTCAGTGGGTTGCCAACGTGGTCCCGGTGCCAAAGAAAGATGGTAAGGTCAGAATGTGTGTTGATTACAGGGATTTGAACAGGGCGAGCCCCAAGGATGACTTCCCTCTGCCTCACATTGACGTTCTGGTTGACAATACTGCTCAACACAAGGTGTTCTCCTTCATGGATGGTTTTTCAGGTTATAATCAGATCAAGATGGCTCCTGAAGACATGGATAAGACTACCTTTGTTACTCAGTGGGGCACCTTTTGCTACAAGGTCATGCCTTTTGGGTTGAAAAATGTTGGGGCAACCTACCAACGTGCCATGGTTGCTTTATTTCATGACATGATCCACCATGAGATAGAAGTGTACGTCGATGATATGATTGCAAGGTCCCAAACTAAGGAGGAACACCTTGACCATCTGCAGAAGCTGTTTGACCGTCTGAAGTTGTACAAGCTGAGGTTGAACCCGAACAAATGCACCTTTGGGGTAAGATCTGGAAAGTTGCTAGGCTTCGTCGTGAGAGACAAAGGTATTCAAGTGGACCCTGCCAAGGTTAAAGCCATACAAGAGATGCCAGTTCCCAAGACAGAGAAGGAAGTCAGAGGCTTTCTAGGACGTCTGAACTACATTGCCCGATTCATCTCGCATCTAACTGCTACCTGTGAACCAATCTTCAAGCTGCTGAAGAAAGATCAAGTAGTACGTTGGAACGATGAATGTCAGGCCACTTTCGACAGAATCAAAGAGTATCTCCAAGAACCACCCATTCTTATGCCACCGGTTGAAGGGAGACCTCTAATACTATACTTGACAGTACTTGACAACTCAATGGGGTGTGTGCTGGGGCAGCATGACGAGTCTGGCCGAAAAGAGCATGCCATTTATTACCTTAGCAAAAAGTTTACCGATTGTGAGACCCGATACTCACTGCTCGAGAAAACTTGTTGCGCTATGGTATGGGCTGCTCGCCGGCTGAGACAGTATATGTTGACTCACACTACTCTGTTGATTTCAAAAATGGATCCAATAAAGTACATATTCGAAAAGCCTGCTCTGTCTGGAAGAATAGCAAGATGGCAGATGATCTTGACGGAATGCGACATCCAGTACACGACTCAGAAAGCAATCAAGGGAAGTGTATTGGCAGACCATTTGGCACACCAGGCAGTGGACGACTACCAGTCAATGAACTTTGAATTTCCTAACGAGAGCATCATGGTAGTGACTGATTGTGAAGTACCTGGACCGGATGAAGGACCTGAGGAAGGATCCCGATGGTCTATGCACTTTGACGGAGCCTCCAACGCTTTGGGTAACGGTATTGGCGCTATAATCATATCCCCAAAAGGCACTCATACTCCACTCACTGCCCGAATATGTTTCAACTGCACCAACAACATGGCGGAGTATGAGGCATGCATCATGGGTCTTCAAGATGCGATTGACTTAAGGATCAAGTTTCTGAGTGTCTTCGGAGATTCCGCTCTCGTGATCAATCAGATCAAAGGCGAGTGGGATACGAAACACCCAAACCTTATTTCTTACAAAGAGTGTGTGTTGACATTGCTTCCCCACTTCGAAGAGATAACTTTTGAACACTTACCAAGGGAGGAGAATCAGCTGGCGGACGCGTTGGCTACGATGTCTTCTATGTTCAAAGTCAAATGGGATAACGAGGCTCCCCGAATCATTATCTGGAAACTGGACGAACCTGCATATTGTTGTGATCTTGAGGCTGAAGAGGTAACTGAAAAACCTTGGTATCATGAAGTGAAGAGGTAGTTGGAAGCTCAAGAATATCCCGAGGGTGCATCTGTCAATGACAAGAAGTTCCTGAGAAGGTTCGCTGCAAAGTTCTTCCTCAGCAACGGCATTCTGTACAAGCGAAACCATGATTCAACCTTACTGCGTTGTGTGGATAAGACTGAAGCAGAAAAGATCATGGCAGAACCTTCGGAACATATTCCAGTGGACACACCATGGCAAAGAAAATCCTTCGGGTAAGATATTTCTGGTCCACAATGGAAGCCGACTGTTACCAACATTCTCGGACATGTCATAAGTGCCGGATTTATGCAGATAAGGTGCACGTTCCTCCAGTTCCTCTGAATGTCTTGACTGCACCTTGGCCTTTTGCAATGTGGGGCATTGATATGATCGACGAGATTAAACCTACGGCATCCAACGGGCATCGCTTCATTCTGGTGGCGATCGATTATTTTACGAAGTGGGTTGAAGCAGCTTCCTATGCTACTGTAACCAAGAACGTCGTGGCACGGTTCATTCGGCATAACCTGATCTGTCGATACGGCGTACTTGAGAGGATCATTACGGATAATGGTACCAATCTTAATAACAAGAAGATCACTGAGCTCTGCGAGCAATTCAAGATACAACACCACAACTCTTCTCCTTACCGGCCGAAGATGAATGGAGCTGTAGAAGCAGCAAATAAGAATATCAAAAAGATTGTGCAGAAGATGACAGTGACCTATAAAGATTGGCACGAGCTGTGTTGTACCCCAAAATTTTCCCTCCCATTTCCTCAACATTTTCTCATCACAAGACCCTTGAAGATCAAGATCCAGTTAGGGTTTCCTCTGCTCAAGACTTCTCCTTGCACTGTTGACCCAAATTAGGGTTTGTGTTTGCACAAAGATATTTTGACCTAAAATGCCTAAGATGACTTTCATGCTTCATGTTGGACTCCCAAGTTTATCCATACCAAGATTCAAGTCTTGATTCCAAATTTTGCCCAGTCAATTGGACAGTTGACCTAGAAATCAACTGTATTGGGGAAAAAGTCAACTGTGGCCAATTGACAGTCAAATCTCATGAAAATTGACCCACATCAACATTATGAACTCACATGGACCATTTGATCAAGTTTGGATCACAATTCCACAAGAAATTTGATCAGATCACCAAAAGGGCAAAATGGTCATTTTTAGGGTTTTGACTGCACAAAGGCAATTTTTGACTGTTTGACCTAGCCAATGGCAAACCAAGCTCACATATGGACTCAAGGACCCCATGGAATTATCTTGACATGCTCAACAAGTTCAAAAGATCCCAAATACACAAGATTGACAGTTGAATTTCCCAGTCAATTGATCGATTTTGAATGTATACTGAAAAGTCAAACTTTGACTTTTTGGTCAAAATCAAGGGTCAAGATTCATTTTTCATCAAAACATGCCAAATCATGAAACTTGTCCATCAAGAAATCAAGAAATGCAAATTAGGGTTTGAAATGAAGATTTTTCATAACTTAGAATTTTTCTAAGTTATGAAAAACCCTAATTTTTTCCTAACTTTGCCCCACTTTCTCACCAAGATTCATTTGGAATCAAGCAAAAGTCAAAACCTGAAAGTTGTAGCCTATTGCATAATCTACAACTTTGATTCACAAAGTTTTCCCAAAAGAGGCTTGTATCTCAAGTTACAATTTTTGGAACAAGGGGACTAAACCATTCTTAACTTAGAGAAAATTTGACCTATTTTAGGCAAGTTTTTTACCTAACTTCAAAACCATTTTTCATACACTTCCACTTGGAATTTCAATTTGCACTTCAAAGATGGATTGTAGTACACATTCCAAGCTTTCCAAAATGTCCAAGAACTCATCAAACAACCTCATGGTTAGAGAGAATCGAATTTTGCAATATGGGAAAAACTCACTTTTGAATTGGCCAATTTCATGTTCATAACACTATGCATTTTCAAACTCAGCTTGCACAACTTGATTACAAGTCTTTTATCTCAATTACACTCATAAATTTAATGCCAATCCTTTGTGCCAATACCATGTTCTATGTGTTCAAGCATTGCCTAAAGGTTTAATCCCCAAATTGGAAAAAGCATTATATCCATTTTTGCAAAAGTTACACTTTATGTCTAAAGCAAATCCAAGCAAGTACATTTGAAATCTCTTTGGCACAAGTTTATGAGTTAATCACACTGACCAAGACTGAGTTATGCAGCACATTAGAGGGGCCTCTACCTGTCTAGAACTGAACTTGGCCATTGCTTGCTTAAAGTTTAAGAAATATAGCATAACATGTACCAACTCTCATATCAGTTAACCAAAGCTTAGAAAAGGTTATCAAACACATTCTAAACATTCATTCTAAGCTGAAGCACGACCCTAAGATCCCCAATACCTCCCCATTCCCAGAATCACCTTCAAACTGCTCAAAACAGGGCATCCCTGCAGTTTGAGTTCCATAGCTCAAACCTTCCATGTTTTCTTGCTAAAAACACATCAAACACATTCCCTAACATACCTTGAAGCTAATCAAAACCTAAGACACGACCTGTAACACTCCCAGGCATCATCGCCATTTTCATTTTCTTGTTTTGCAGTTGAAGTTCTATAGCACGATTCAAAAGGTTTCAAGACAAAGTAAAGCTTGGAATAGCATCCCTGGACATCAAGGAAGCTATACCAATCATCACCTTGCATTGAAGACACCTCAATCACCAGATACAACTTCAACTGAACAGGTAAGTTCATGAACACAAATCTCTTTATCCAGGAATTGTTAGCTTTAGGTTTGTGAAGAAAACATGTCACACTCATAGCCCTGAACATGCCCATATGATTAGATTTCATTTATATTATGTATGCTTAGAGAATTTGATGTCTGAATTTTGAACAAAAATTAGGTTAAGAATTGGGGGAGAAGAAATTCTCTCTCATTTCTGAGAGTTAAAACATGTTCTTTATATGTGTGAAATCGTGAGAGGATGCTTAACATTTTTGGTGTTGTAAGTTTTTGCTAAAACTCAAAGAATCAGGACCTTGCAATGGAAGAAAGAGGCGCGTGTTTTTGTTCAAACAGAAGTGCTGGAGGTTGAAGAAGCTCCACGTGGACTGGGCCTGTTTCACATTTCTTTTTGCACCCTTTTATTACTTTTACACCCCCTGAGCCCATTTTGCTTATTTTAGTGATTTTTTTGACTTTTTCTTTTTGGTTTGACTTATTTATTTTTTCTTGTGATATTAAAAATATAAAAAATATTTTTCTCACCATTTTCCTATTTATTAGGTATTTATTTGTTTAGGTTAGTTTTTGAACATAAATAAATAAATAGATATACTTTTATTTAAAAAAATGTTAAAATAGTGCAAATACATCTTTATTTTCATTTTATTTCATTTTATCTTCTGAAAATATTTTATATAAAAAAAAATACTTTTTTTTATAAATATTAAATATTATTATTTTGTATATAATATATATTTATAATATATATTTAGGTTAAAATACAAAATATACACACCTTTATTTTTTATTAATATTTAATATAAAAAATACCTTTTTGACAAATATACTTCATTTTATTTTATTTTTGTATATAATAAATAAATATTGTACATATTAATAATTAATACCTTTTACTTAATAAAATTAGGGTTTTACCCTAAACATAAAAAAACTCCAAAAAATAATACTTTTCATTTTGTTTATTTTGATATATAAAAATAATTTTTTCCATACATACAAAAACCATTTTTGTATCTTGCATATTTATTCTTATTTCATTTAATTTGTGCAATTAAATATCTTGTAAATAATTCAATATTGATGTAATAGTTTAGGTTTAAATTCCTTGTCAAAAATCCCCATTTGAACATTTGTACCCCCCTTCCCATATACTGTGTTGTAATAGCTTAGTAAATTTATTTTTCGCACTTTATTGCTTTCTAATTATACCATGTTAGAATTAGGGTTTGCATGCGAAAACGATAAAAATAGTTTGACCTAATTTCAAGATAAACAAGCATGAAAATGGACAACACAAAATCACACTTGCACCCCCTAGGGTATTCCACTTGTTGCCTTCAATAAATGGGCCATATTGCATGTTAGGTCTCTTTGGGCAAAACAAACAATCAAATGATCATAGTCCCTCGATGACGCTTTCAAAAAAGTTGCCTAAACAAATGATCAAGTCCCTTAAAGAAAATTGCCCAAAGATACTTGGCACCATTGCAATTATGGTCTAAACGATGACCCGCGCCCGTCCCTTTCACATCCTAACATGAGATTGTCCACCAAATACAATGGTGGAACAAACTTGTTAAAAGGGTTAAAACATAGCAATAATCTTTGAGAAATTTAGGAGTAGATAACCTCTTAGTTACTTGAATCAAAACTCGCAAAAACAAAACACTTGCCTACTTTCTAAAACCACACCTCACAACACTTTCAAAACAAACTTTCAAAAATAAATGAAAACCTTTTTCAAAAGACATACACCTTTGTATACATCCCAACATGGATCATTACAAAGGTTGCCACCACATTGGCCTCTTTTCAAAACAATTTTCAAACCCACACCCACAAAGCACCATTTCAAACAATTGAAAATTAAGGCAAGTTGATCTAAGCAAGTAACTAAGAGCCCATGGATAACCATGGATAGAAAGGGTGCTAATACCTTCCCTTTCTATAATCTACTCCCCGAACCCAAGAAAACATCTCAAAGGTTTTTGCTGTGCTTTTTAACCTTTCCTTAGGATAAAATAAAAAGTCGGTGGCGACTCTTGCTCAACCGAAACATTTGCGAAAACAAACGCAAACCTCAAGTCAGTTCTCCCACCGTATCACAGAACTGGCGACTCTGCTGGGGATTAACTAAAAGTGGAGTAACCTTAGGGCTTAGATCACCTTTGTTTTCAATTATTTGCCTTGTTTGCTTTTATATTTGTGGGCTTTGCATCGGAGTTTCATAGATCCTAACCCGGATCTGGGGAATACCCTTTTTAGGTAGCATAATCTGTGAGGGACCTGTCCGGCGTAGACCGACATGGGTGGAGCAGTGGCTACGTTGGTGTGGCACCTTGGTCTGTACC
This sequence comes from Vicia faba, assembly GCA_948472305.1. NCBI lineage: Eukaryota > Viridiplantae > Streptophyta > Magnoliopsida > Fabales > Fabaceae > Vicia > Vicia faba. The sequence goes on from OX451737.1 coordinate 173,737,002, forward strand.
TATATCCCTTGTGTTGTAACGAGGAGAATATGGGTCTTCTAAGGAGTCATTAAACACCAATCGACCTTAGAACCTTAAATTGACCAAACTTGGCCATTAGGACAGTAGCAGTATGCTAGACTCATTGAGGCTAAACTCTCGCGATGGTTCTGGCCGCAAGAAAAGATTGCGATGCTGGAATTATGACCGATTGAGGGTAGTCAATGATTTGAGATCCTCTAGAACCCGGTTACTTTTGATAGGACAGGTTTTAACCAACGAAACTAAAAGAGGGTAATACCTAAACTTCATGCTGGCCTGAAACCTAAGGGTTGTCTTGTGTGACTTGTGTGCCTTATCATGCTTGCCTGTGTGAATACTTGTGGTGTGCTTCATCATAGCATCATGCCATCATACCATTGCATGCATCCTGTATAAAGGACTAACCCATTTCAAAGACAAAAAAGTTTCATCTTTGCTTTGTTTTGTAGGACATCATGATGCCCGTGCGTAGGAATACTGTCCGGCTCAACTTTGTTCAACCACCAACTTTGCTCAAGGATTTGGTTGGTAGGATTCCAAACACTTCTTACTTCATCAACATGCATGGTTCTCTCCTTGGCTTTATTACTGCAAAATGGGACCAACAACTGATAAGTGTCCTGACCCAGTTTTATGACCCCCTGTATCATTGTTTCACCTTTCAAGACTTCCAGCTGGTCCCTACCCTGGAAGAATTCTCTTATTTGCTTGGTATCCCTATCTTGGAGAAAACTCCATTCACTGGTTTGGAAAAGACTCCTAGGCCTGAAGAGGTTGCTTCAATTCTCCCCTTGACCAAAGAAGAGGTATTGGCTAACTGGGAAACTAGAAGTGGAGTTAAGGGCTTTTTGGTCAAATTTCTGGTTGGCAAGGCTAATGATTTCTGGAATGACTTGGACTTCAAGGTGTACGAAGACATTCTGGCTCTTTTAATCTATGGCCTGGTACTGTTTCCCAATCCTGACACCTTTATCAGTATCTATGCCATAAGGATCTTCATGTCTCGGAATCCTGTACCCACTCTTTTGGGTGATATCCTGCAACAACTCTATGCTCGTACTGCTCGAAAACGGGGAACTCCGTGGTGTTGTGCTCCTTTGCTAGTAAGGTGGTTTATTTCGCACCTTCCTAAGTTCGTGCTGAAGAATGAAGAAGGAAAGGGTTGGGCTCATAGGCTAATGTCTCTCACTGATAATGACATCACTTGGACTCTCAGAGGTTTGGATGAGGCAGCTGTTATTGATCGTTGCGGAGAATACCCTAATGTTCCGTTGATTGGTATCCAAGGAGGAATCTCTTATAATCCATGTTTAGCTCTCCGCCAGTTTGGAAGAGCCAGAAGAGTAGGGCCTCATGAAATGTTGGTTCCTCACTTCCATTTTGAGTTTCAGGCAGACAGTGACAAACTACGCCATGGATTTATTAAGGCTTGGGACAGAATTCACAAAGCTGACCCACATGAGTTGGGACCAAAGACTTCTCTACCAATGGAACCCTATTGCAGATGGGTTCGCATCCGTGCTCAGAAGTTAGGTATGCCGTACGAAGCTGTCAGACCTATCATTCTTGAATCTCCTGATGAAGATGGGGTTCCTCCAACTGTCCTCCCTCCTCAGATACCCACTGATTTTGACACAATGAAGAGATCTTGGGCGCAGCTAAAGGAAGAACGGGATTTTTATCGGGAAAAGTTCAACGAGCAGGAACGGAAGATCCAGAGGCTGACTAAGCAGTTGGAGGAGGAGCGGGTCCTGAATAACTACATCCACACTGAGAAGAGGAGGCCATGGGAGCACTGATGGGCTTTGGATATTTCCTTTTACAGCTTTTATTTCCTTTTCAGTATTTTTCATTCCTGTAATGCCTAAGGGCAAGTTGTTGAACAATTTAAAATTTGAATCTAATGAAGTGTGTTTCCCTTTTGTCTACAAAGTTGAATCTTGTTTGTCTTTGAAAACATAAAGCATACGCATCTCATTGCACCATATGCATAGCAGGTACCCTTTTTCACAGGTTGCTTATTTTCTTCGCTGTTTATTTGAACAGTCATCATGAATCCAGACTCATCCAGTGAGCAAGCAATCAAGGCCCTTCAGGCCCAAAGTGCCCAGTTTCAAGAAATGGTCCTGAGCCTGGCCCAAGGTCAGCAAGAGTTGAAGACTCTACTCCTGAAGAAGAAGAAGAAAAAGAGGACTGCGTTATTCAACACCGGACGCAGGTTTGGGAACACACTCCATAATGAGGCTGATCCAACTACTTCTTCTACTGAGAAAGACAGTCCCCAAGGGGGAGGAGCTCCTAGTCCGGCAGTCTCTGACAACGAGACGGACTATAATGACGAACAATACCCACCTGCTGCTGACAGATACAAGCAATTAGAGGACCGCTTGAGCGCCATGGAGATTCAGAATGTGCCGGGGCTGGATTTCGGAGATTTGGGGTTATCTTCTGGGGTAGTAATCCCACACAAGTTTAAGGCGCCTGCCTTTGCCAAATACGACGGGGCTTCCTGTCCAAAGCTGCATCTAAGGTCCTACGTAAGGAAGATCCAACCTTACACGGCAGATAAGAACCTTTGGATTCACTTCTTCCAAGATAGCCTTTCGGTGTCACAGCTTGAGTGGTTCTATCAACTAGATGGAACTAGTATCCGACATTGGGAAGATTTGGCAACCACATTTTACAGACAATATCAATACAATTCTGATCTCGCTCCTATGCGTACCCAACTTCAGGGTATGTCTCTAGGAACGGGCGAAGGGTTCAAAGAATATGCACAGAAATGGAGAGATTTGGCTGGCAGGGTGCAGCCTCCATTAACTGATCGTGAGCTGGTTGATATGTTTCTAGGGACCTTGTCTGGTCCATTTTTCAATCATTTGGTTGGTAACTCCTCCGCTGGGTTTACGGATTTGATTCTGACGGGAGAAATGATTGAAGCTGGCATCAGGTCAGGAAAGATACAAAAAGCTGCCTCCACAAGTACTGAGAAAAGGCCTTTCAAGAAAGAAGCAAGTGCAGTATATGGTCCTAGAAGACAAGTCAAGCCAGAAAGCCGCCAAGCCGTCAATGCTTTGGTCATTTCAAAACCTGTTGCTGCTTCTCAGCAGTACAATCAACAAAGAGGTGAAAGGCCCAAGAGGCAGTATACTAGGCTGAGTATGACCTTGTCACAAATCTTACCGCAACTATTATCAACCAACTTGGTGACCATCAAAGAGGCTCCGAAGGTCGTGAATACTGCATCTCCTAAGTATAACCCAAATGCCCGTTGTGCTTATCATTCCGATAGCCCAGGGCATACTACTGATGATTGCTGGGCCTTGAGAAATAAGGTGCAAGACCTTATCGATGCGAAGGAAATTCAGTTTGAGGCGCCTGAGAGGCCAAATGTTATAACTGCTCCTATGCCCCAGCATAGAGTGAATGCCATCGAGGAAGATTTGTATGTTGTTTCGGTGAATGATGTTGCTACCCCTCTTCTGACTGTTAAAAGGAACTTACTACTAGCCGGTTTATTTCCGGGTTGTAGCAAGGGTTGCCTCCTGTGTGCTGTTATCCCTATAGGTTGTCCGCTGTTGAAATCAGGCATCCAAAGCCTGATGGATAGCAAATAAATTTTGTTCAAGAAAACTGCTGTTCCATTTGTTTCCACTGAAGAAGTATCTGTCGTCACAATTTACAATCCTACCAAAGCTCCCCCGAAGAAGCCAGTCCAAATTATGTCTGTTGCACCCATCACTATTACTGTTCCGGGGCCCCTCCCCTATGAGTCTGATAAAGCTGTCCCATGGCATTATGGGGCCGATGTGTATGTGCTTGGAGTGAAGCAGGAGTTCAACACCAGTACCAGTATCAGTAACATCACTGGTCCCGCCAAGATTACTCGCAGTGGCAGGCTCTTCTCGCCTGACATTGCACCTCCAGTTATCCGAAAGCCGCTTATCATCACACCCGCAAGTGTGCATGTTCCAATTCAAGTTCCTGTGTCTACTACTGCCGCCGAGTCCTCTGATACTCGGGGCAAAGAAGTTGTTACCGATTTTCCTGCCAGGACGGAGGCACCAAAAAAGACTGCTGTTGAGGCCTCCCAACAAGAGATGGAGGAAATTCTTAAAATCATTAAAAAGAGTGACTTCAATGTTGTTGAACAGTTGGAGCATACTCCCTCCAAAATATTTATGCTATCATTGCTGTTATGCTCAGAGGCCCATGCAAAAGCCCTGATTTCATTTCTGAAAACAGCCCATGTGCCGCAAGAGACCTCTGCAGATCAATTCACTGACTGTGTGGCCAATTTGACAGCCGACAATGGTTTGGGGTTCTCAGATGCTGACCTCACCGCCAAAGGGAAAAATCACAATGATGCCCTGCATGTTTCCATAGAATGCAGGGGCACTACTCTCGCACACGTGTTGGTGGATACCGGTTCTTCCCTAAATGTTTTGCCCAAGAAGGCATTGGATCGCTTGGATTGTGAGGGTCTGGAATTGAAGCTTAGTAACATCATTGTTAGAGCCTTCGACGGTTCTAAGAGGATGGTGCACGGTGAAGTAGACATTCCTATTCGTGTGGGTTCCCAAGTTTTCGACTCAACGTTCTATGTGATGGATATTCGTCCATCTTATTCCTGCTTGTTGGGTCGACCCTGGATTCACAAGGCTGGGGCAATAACATCCACTCTACACCAAAAGCTCAAGTACCCTGTCAAAGGGAAAATTGTTACTGTGCAGGGTGAGGAGGAATACATGGTTAGTCACTTGAATTCATTCCGGTATATCGAGATGGACGGGGAGTTTATTGAAACCCCCTTTCAGCATTTTGAGGAAGTACCTCCAACTTTGGCATCGGCTGAAACAGTGGTTGAAGAAGACTTTCCGTTGAAGATGGCGTCCTTGAAAGATGCTCGGGCTGTAATCGAGAAAGGCAAATGTGCAAACTGGGGTCAGCTTCCTGACTTCACTCAAAAGAATGACAAGTTTGGGCTGGGCTTTACTGCAGAGGCTCAGAGGGCTGTGCGCAAGGAAAAGATCAGAAAGGCTCCAGTGTTTATCACCAGTCCTAGGGTGAATGCTATCGAGGAGGACGTAGAGGAAGCAGAGTTTGATAGTTGGATCTATCCAACCCCCAGCAACGGACCAAGCAACTGGACGGCAAAGGATTTTACACCTATCACATTTGTCACGCAGTAATTAATTCTTTTTATTTTCAATTTGTAACAAACAAATATGTTGAAACTTTTATTGGCTCGGTGTCCTACCCGGGGCATCGTAGCTCCATTTGTGAGGGCTTTTTGTATGACATTTCCATATATCATCAATCAAAACATTGGACGTTTGTTGCATTTCAAATCTTGCGCTCTTTTTTCTTTCTGTGTTATATATTGCAAAACAGCTATATTTACACACACTCACTCATACAGGTTTCAATCCACTCTGGATCTCACTGGTAACAGCTCTGCTACCACCAATTATGACTTCGAGAATCCGATCAACTTGGCCAAAGACGAAGGTGAAGATGATTGCGAAGTGTCTGGTGAACTCGCAAGACTGCTACTTCAAGAAGAGAGGGCCATTCAGCCACATGAAGAGCCGGTGGAAACAGTTAACCTGGGTACTGAGACAGATAGAAAAGAGGTCAAGATTGGTGCCAATCTAGAGCTCAGCGTGAAGCAACGATTGATCCAGATGCTACATGATTACATGGAAATATTTGCTTGGTCCTACGAAGACATGCCTGGTCTGGATGCCGACATTGTAGTTCATCACCTGCCAACCAAGAAAGACTGCCCTCCGGTAAAGCAAAAGGTCCGCCGTATGCGCCCAGAGATGTCCGAAAAGATCAAGGCTGAGGTTATGAAGCAATTTGATGCCGGGTTTCTAGCAGTCACTTCTTACCCTCAAAGGGTTGCCAATGTGGTGCCAGTACCGAAGAAGGACGGTAAGGTCAGAATGTGTGTCGACTACAGGGATTTGAACAGGGCCAGCCCCAAAGATGATTTCCCTCTACCTCACATCGACGTTCTTGTCGACAATACTGCACAACACAAGGTGTTCTCCTTCATGGATGGTTTTTCAGGGTATAATCAGATCAAGATGGCTCCGGAAGACATGGAAAAGACTACCTTTGTGACTCAGTGGGGCACCTTCTGCTACAAGGTCATGCCATTCGGGTTGAAAAATGCTGGGGCAACCTATCAACGTGCCATGGTTGCTTTATTTCATGATATGATCCATCATGAGATTGAGGTATACGTTGATGACATGATTTCAAGGTCTCAAACTGAGGAGGAGCACCTTGATCATTTGAGGAAGCTGTTTGACTGACTAAAGTTATACAAGCTGAGGTTGAATCCCAACAAATGCACCTTTGGGGTGAGGTCCGGAAAATTGCTAGGTTTCATTGTAAGTGATAAAGGTATTCAGGTAGACCCTGCCAAGGTAAAAGCCATACAAGAAATGCCAACTCCAAAGACAGAGAAAGAAGTCTGAGGCTTTCTGGGACGACTGAATTACATAGCCCGTTTCATCTCACATCTAACTGCTACCTGTGAGCCAATCTTCAAGTTACTGAAGAAAGATCAAGTAGTACGTTGGAACGATGAATGTCAGGCTGCTTTTGAAAAGATAAAGGAATATCTCCAAGAACCACCCATTCTTATGCCACCAGTGGAAGGGAGACCTCTGATATTATATTTGACTGTGCTTGATAATTCAATGGGGTGTGTGTTGGGGCAGCATGACGAGTCTGGCCAAAAAGAGCACGCTATTTATTACCTGAGCAAAAAGTTTACCGACTGTGAGTCTCGTTACTCACTGCTCGAGAAAACTTGATGCGCTCTGGTTTGGGCTGCTCGCCGGCTGAGACAGTATATGCTGACTCACACCACTTTGTTGATTTCAAAGATGGATCCCATCAAGTACATATTCGAAAAACCTGCTCTGTCTGGAAGAATAACGAGATGGCAAATGATCTTGACAGAATATGATATCCAGTACACAACTCAAAAAGCAATCAAAGGAAGTGTACTGGCGGATCATTTGGCACACCAACCTGTGGACGATTACCAATCATTGAACTTTGATTTTCCGGACGAAGATATCATGGTGGTAACTGACTGTGAAGTACCTGGACCGGATGAAGGACCTGAGGAAGGATCCCGATGGTCTATGCATTTTGATGGAGCCTCCAATGCTTTGGGTAATGGCGTCGGCGCTGTAATCATATCTCCCAAAGGAACTCATACTCCACTCATTGCCCGATTGTGTTTCAACTGCACCAACAACATGGCAGAATATGAGGCATGTATCATGGGTCTACAAGTTGCAATCGACTTAAGGATCAAATTTCTGAGTGTCTTCGGAGATTCCGCTCTCGTGATCAATCAGATCAAAGGCGAGTGGGATACGAAACACCCAAATCTTATTCCTTACAAGGAGTATGTGTTGACTTTGCTTCCCCACTTTGAAGAGATAACTTTTGAGCACTTCCCAAGAGAGGAGAATCAGCTAGCAGACGCACTGGCTACGATGTCTTCAATGTTCAAAGTCAAATGGGACAATGAAGCTCCCCGGATTATTATCTGGAAATTGGACGAACCCGCATACTGCTGCGATCTTGAGGCCAAAGAGGTGACTGAAAAACCCTGGTATCATGAGGTGAAGAGGTACTTAGAAGCTCAGGAATACCCTGAAGGTGCATCTGTCAATGACAAGAAGTTCATGAGAAGGTTTGCTGCAAAATTCTTCCTCAACAACGGCATTCTCTACAAACGGAATCATGATTCAACTTTACTGCGTTGTGTGGATAAGGCTGAAGCAGAGAAGATCATGATAGAATTGCATGAAGGTACATTCGGAACACATTCCAGTGGACACACCATGGCAAAGAGAATCCTTAGGGCAGGATATTTCTGGTCTACAATGGAAGCCGATTGTTACCAACATTCTCGGACTTGTCATAAATGCCAGATCTATGCCGACAAGGTGCATATCCCTCCGGTTCCTTTGAACGTCCTGATGGCACCTTGGCCTTTTGCAATGTGGGGCATTAATATGATCGGTGAGATCCGACCGACGGCATCCAACGGGCATCGCTTCATCTTGGTAGCGATCGATTACTTCACAAAATGGGTTGAGGCAGCTTCCTACGCAACGGTAACCAAGAGCGTCGTGGCACGTTTCATCCGGCATAATCTGATCTGTCGGTACGGCGTCCCGGAAAGAATCATTACGGACAACGGTACCAATCTCAATAACAAGATGATCACCGAACTCTGCGAACAATTCAAAATACAGCACCATAACTCTTCTCCTTACCGGCCGAAGATGAATGGAGCTGTAGAAGCAGCTAATAAGAATATCAAGAAAATTGTGCAGAAGATGACAGTGACCTATAAAGATTGGCACGAAATGCTACCGTTTGCTCTTCATGGGTACCGTACCTCAGCAAGGACGTCAACCGGGGAAACACCCTTTTCCTTGGTCTATGGCATGGAGGCAGTCTTGCCGATTGAAGTCCAGATACCCTCTCTCTGGATAATGAAGGATGCAGAATTGAGTGAAGATGACTGGATCCAGACTTGACTTGATCAATTAAACCTGATTGACGAGAAAAGACTCACCGCTATCTGTCATGGTCAGACGTACCAAAAACGGATGATCAGGGCATTTAACAAGAAAGTCAGACCACAAGAGTATCAAGTTGGGGACCTGGTAATCAAACGCATCATCCTTCCTCAAAGTGATCCCCGGGGCAAATGGACCCCTACATATGAAGGGCCATTTGTGGTTAAACATGTGTTCTCAGGAGGAGCCATGATCCTAACCACCATGGATGGTGACGACCTTCCTCACCCCGCCAATGCAGACATAGTAAAAAGATACTACACATGAATAAAAGACCCGCTAGGTTGACATACCTAGGCAAAAATAAGGGCTTCCCGGCGAACCAAAAGGGTTCGGGCAAAAATAAGGGATGAAATAAAAAAAATCTGTACACCCGGCAAGTCGAAAACCTGAAAAGGCGGCTTGGGCAAAAATGGGTATCCCGGTGGACTGAAAACCCGAAAGGGCGGTCCAGGCAAAAGTTAGGGATAAAGCGTAACACTATGTCTCATTGGATCACCTTGCATCCAGAATTCGGCATCAACTATCTGGCTCAGACTTCGGCATCGACCAATCAGCTTCATCTTCAACTAAGCAGCAAAAGTGACGAGACGCTTGAAGACATAAAGGCGACAGCGGAGTTGGAACCCAGCGGGAATATTGTGCACATAGCTGTTTTGTTTCCTTTTCAAAATTGTAAATTCTATGTTATTCGGTGGCATTCTCTTACTAGGATGTCAGCCTCTTGTACAAAAACGCCTATTCACAGGAAAATTCCAATATCAATACAAATTCATTTTCCCATACAAATTGCCAATTGTTTTTCCTTTTTCTGTTTTGTCTTGCGAAGAACGTCCAATGTTCATTTTTGATATATGCATTTGACATTAAATTGCTAATTCATAAATACTTGCATAAGAAACAAAAGGCTAATTACTGGTGACATCAGAAACAGGGGCAATGTAGAGTTGTCTAATGCAGTCTGGTTGCTTTGTCCGCCAAGGTACCAAGGTAGATTTAACTGAAGAATGTGACCAAGTTATCTCAGCTCCCCACAGAACGAGACAAGATAGCAACATTCCCCGGCAGAATATCAATACCCCAGTGCAATTCTAAAAGTTTCCCCAGGAAAGTGGAATCCTTATCCCCAGCAGATCTTAAAGCTTATCCCCAGTAGATTCTGGAAGCTTGTCCCCTGCAGAGTACGGACGTCTCTCCCAAGCTTTATTCAAAGTTATTCCTCACAAGGGCTTATAACTGGGTTATCCTCAGCTAGTTGCCACGGAAGATCGCCCTCGGCAAAGTTCTTTCAATCCCCAGCGGAGTTCATCAAAATTCCCCAACATAACTTATCAACACCATCCCCAGCGGAGTTTACCATCATTATCTCCAGCGGAGTCCATCATTGAAATCCTCAGTGAAGCTCTCGTCAAACTTCAGCAAAGTATCTCTTCCATAGAGCAATTCCCCTCAGAGTAATCTCTCCAGCAAGCGTATTCCTCAACGGAGTCATCTTCTCCTACCGGTTTATTCTTGCAACCATCATCCCCAGTGGAAGCAAAGAGCTCTACTCTTCAATATCAGCCCAAGATTTAATTCCCCGGCCGATCGTCAAGGATTTATTTTCCTAGACAAAAATACATTCATAAACATTTCACATTTCATACATCTTGCTTACATACATGATAAAGTGCATACAACACTATCTCATGTTGAACATCATGACATCATGCATTTCATACATCTTGCTTACATACATGATAAAGTGCATACAACACTATCTCATGTTGAACATCATGACATCATGCATTTCATACATCATGACATTGCATACAACTTATGTTTTTACCTTTTCAGGGAAAAAGACAATCCAAAAGACAACTACCTTCAACTATCACATTTCCAGATTCGATTCCTTTATCCAGCCAGGGCATATCTGTTGACCATATTTCCAGACTCGATTCCTGTATCTAGCCAGGGCACGTCTGAAGAGTTCGAAGATTCGATTCCTGTATCCAGCCAGGGCATATCTATTGACGACTATTTCCGGATTCGATTCCTGTATCCAGCCAGGGAACATCTGTGAGCAACCGATTGTAGATTCGACACCTGTATCCAGCCAGGGCATATCTGCATGAGGAGATTGAAGATCAAACACCTGTAACAAGCCAGGAAAACATCTGTCTTTCTCAAATACACAAGTTCTCGCTAAGGAATCTCTTATGCGATCAACGCTTCCAAATGGCATCTATAAGCCCATTCCCGACAAGGTTCGGTCACATTTCCAGATGGCATCTATAAGCTCATCTCCCTATCCGCCACCTCTCCAAATGGCATCTATAAGCCCATTCCCGACATCACATTGCTGATACTCCAACATGCGAGTGCAAATTTCCGGGCACTCTAGTGTCCAATCTCCTTTTACCCTCGAGTCACGAAAGGCAAACTTGCCAATCTAACTCTTCAGGTTCAAGAAGATTGAACAGGGGCAACTGTTGTACCCCAAAATTTGCCCTCCCATTTCCTCAACATTTTCTCATCACAAGACCCTTGAAGATCAAGATCCAGTTAGGGTTTCCTCTGCTCAAGACTTCTCCTTGCACTGTTGACCCAAATTAGGGTTTGTGTTTGCACAAAGATATTTTGACCTAAAATGCCTAAGATGACTTTCATGCTTCATGTTGGACTCCCAAGTTTATCCATACCAAGTTTCAAGTCTTGATTCCAAATTTTGCCCAGTCAATTGGACAGTTGATCTAGAAATCAACTGTATTGGGGAAAAAGTCAACTGTGGCCAATTGACAGTCAAATCTCATGAAAATTGACCCACATCAACATTATGAACTCACATGGACCATTTGATCAAGTTTGGATCACAATTCCACAAGAAATTTGATCAGATCACCAAAAGGGCAAAATGGTCATTTTTGGGGTTTTGACTGCACAAAGGCAATTTTTGACTGTTTGACCTAGCCAATGGAAAACCAAGCTCACATATGGACTCAAGGACCCCATGGAATTATCTTGACATGCTCAACAAGTTCAAAAGATCCCAAATACACAAGATTGACAATTGAATTTCCCAGTCAATTGATCAATTTTGACTGTATACTGAAAAGTCAAACTTTGACTTTTTGGTCAAAATCAAGGGTCAAGATTCATTTTTCATCAAAACATGCCAAATCATGAAACTTGTCCATCAAGAAATCAAGAAATGCAAATTAGGGTTTGAAATGAAGATTTTTCATAACTTAGAATTTTTCTAAGTTATGAAAAACCCTAATTTTTTCCTAACTTTGCCCCACTTTCTCACCAAGATTCATTTGGAATCAAGCAAAAGTCAAAACATGAAAGTTGTAGCCTATTTCATAATCTACAACTTTTATTCACAAAGTTTTCCCAAAAGAGGCTTGTATCTCAAGTTACAATTTTTGGAACAAGGGTACTAAACCATTCTTAACTTAGAGAAAATTTGACCTATTTTAGGCAAGTTTTTTACCTAACTTCAAGACCATTTTTCATACACTTCCACTTGGAATTTCAATTTGCACTTCAAATATGGATTGTAGTACACATTCCAAGCTTTCCAAAATGTCCAAGAACTCATCAAACAACCTCATGGTTAGAGAGAATCGAATTTTGCAATATGGGAAAAACTCACTTTTGAATTGGCCAATTTCATGTTCATAACACTATGCATTTTCAAACTCAGCTTGCACAACTTGATTACAGGTCTTTTATCTCAATTACACTCATAAATTTAATGCCAATCCTTTGTGCCAAGACCATGTTCTATGTGTTCAAGCATTGCCTAAAGGTTTAATCCCAAATTGGAAAAAGCATTATATCCATTTTTGCAAAAGTTACACTTTATGTCTAAAGCAAATCCAAGCAAGTACATTTGAAATCTCTTTGGCACAAGTTTATGAGTTAATCACACTGACCAAGATTGAGTTATGCAGCACATTAGAGGGGCTTCTACCTATCTAGAACTGAAATTGGCCATTGCTTCCTTAAAGTTTAAGAAACATAGCATAAAATGTACCAACTCTCATATCAGTTAACCAAAGCTTAGAAAAAGTTATCAAACACATTCTAAACATTCATCCTAAGCTGAAGCACGACCCTAAGATCCCCAATACCTCCCCATTCCCAGAATCACCTTCAAACTGCTCAAAACAGGGCATCCCTGCATTTTGAGTTCCATAGCTCAAACCTTCCATGTTTTCTTGCTAAAAACACATCAAACACATTCCCTAACATACCTTGATGCTAATCAAAACCTAAGACACGACCTGTAACACTCCCAGGCATCATCACCATTTTCATTTTCTTGTTTTGCAGTTGAAGTTCTATAGCACGATTCAAAAGATTTCAAGACAAAGTAAAGCTTGGAATAGCATCCCTGGACATCAAGGAAGCTATACCAATCATCACCTTGCATTGAAGACACCTCAATCACCAGATACAACTTCAACTGAACAGGTAAGTTCATGAACACGAATCTCTTTATCCAGGCATTGTTAGCTTTAGGTTTGTGAAGAAAACATGTCACATTCATAGCCCTGAACATGCCCATATGATTAGATTTCATTTATATTATGTATGCTTAGAGAATTTGATGTCTGAACTTTGAACAAAAATTAGGTTAAGAATTGGGGGAGAAGAAATTCTCTCTCATTTCTGAGAGTTAAAACATGTTCTTTATATGTGTGAAATCGTGAGAGGATGCTTAATATTTTTGGTGTTGTAAGTTTTTGCTAAAACTCAAAGAATCAGGACCTTGCAATGGAAGAAAGAGGCGCGTGTTTTTGTTCAAACAGAAGTGCTGGAGGTTGAAGAAGCTCCACGTGGGTTGGGCCTGTTTCACATTTCTTTTTGCACCCTTTTATTACTTTTACACCCCCTGAGCCCATTTTGCTTATTTTAGTGATTTTTTTGACTTTTTCTTTTTGGTTTGACTTATTTATTTTTTCTTGTGATATTAAAAATATAAAAAATATTTTTCTCACCATTTTCCTATTTATTAGGTATTTATTTGTTTAGGTTAGTTTTTGAACATAAATAAATAAATAGATATACTTTTATTTAAAAAAATGTTAAAATAGTGCAAATACATCTTTGTTTTCATTTTATTTCATTTTATCTTCTGAAAATATTTTATATAAAAAAAATACTTTTTTTTATAAATATTAAATATTATTATTTTGTATATAATATATATTTAGTAAATAATACATATATATATATATATATATATATATATATATATATATATATATATATATATATATATATATATATATATATATATATATATATATATATATATATATATATATATATATATATATATATATATATATATATATATATATATATATATATATATATATATATATATATATATATATATATATATATATATATATATATATATATATATATATATATATATATATATATATATATATATATATATATATATATATATATATATATATATATATATATATATATATATATATATATATATATATATATATATATATATATATATATATATATATAGGTTAAAATACAAAATATACACACCTTTATTTTTTATTAATATTTAATATAAAAAATACCTTTTTGACAAATATACTTCATTTTATTTTATTTTTGTATATAATAAATAAATATTGTACATATTAATAATTAATACCTTTTACTTAATAAAATTAGGGTTTTACCCTAAACATAAAAAAACTCCAAAAAATAATACTTTTCATTTTGTTTATTTTGATATATAAAAATACTTTTTTCCATACATACAAAAACCATTTTTGCATCTTGCATATTTATTCTTATTTCATTTAATTTGTGCAATTAAATATCTTGTAAATAATTCAATATTGATGTAATAGTTTAGGTTTAAATTCCTTGTCAAAAATCCCCATTTGAACATTTGTACCCCCCTTCCCATATACTGTGTTGTAATAGCTTAATAAATTTATTTTTCGCACTTTATTGCTTTCTAATTATACCATGTCAGAATTAGGGTTTGCATGCGAAAACGACAAAAATAGTTTGACCTAATTTCAAGATAAACAAGCATGAAAATGGACAACACAAAATCACACTTGCACCCCCTTGGGTATTCCACTTGTTGCCTTCAATAAATGGGCCATATTGCATGTTAGATCTCTTTGGGCAAAACAAACAATCAAATGATCATAGTCCCTCGATGACGCTTTCAAAAAAGTTGCCTAAACAAATGATCAAGTCCCTTAAAGAAAATTGCCCAAAGATACTTGGCACCATTGCAATTATGGTCTAAACGATGACCCGCGCCCGTCCCTTTCACATCCTAACATGACATTGTCCACCAAATACAATGGTGGAACAAACTTGTTAAAAGGGTTAAAACATAGCAATAATCTTTGAGAAATTTAGGAGTAGATAACCTCTTAGTTACTTGAATCAAAACTCGCAAAAACAAAACACTTGCCTACTTTCTAAAACCACACCTCACAACACTTTCAAAACAAACTTTCAAAAACAAATGAAAACCTTTTTCAAAAGACATACACCTTTATATACATCCCAACATGGATAATTACAAAGGTTGCCACCACATTGGCCTCTTTTCAAAACAATTTTCAAACCCACACCCACAAAGCACCATTTCAAACAATTGAAAATTAAGGAAAGTTGATCTAAGCAAGTAACTAAGAGCCCATGGATAACCATGGATAGAAAGGGTGCTAATACCTTCCCTTTCTATAATCTACTCCCCGAATCCAAGAAAACATCTCAAAGGTTTTTGTTGTGCTTTTTAACCTTTCCTTAGGATAAAATAAAAAGTCGGTGACGACTCTTGCTCAACCGAAACATTTGAGAAAACAAATGCAAACCTCAAGTCAGTTCTCCCACCGTATCACAAGATATTACCGTTTTCTCTTCATGGGTACCGTACCTCAGCAAGGACGTCAACCGTGGCAACCCCCTTTTCCTTGGTCTATGGCATGGAGGCAGTCTTGCCGATTGAAGTCCAGATACCCTCTCTCCGGATAATGAAGGATGCAGGCTTGAGCGAAGATGACTGGATCCTGACTCGACTTGATCAATTAAATCTAATTGACGAAAAGAGACTCACTGCTATTTGTCATGGTCAAACGGATGATCAGGGCATTTAACAAGAAAGTCAGACCACAAGAGTATCAAGTTGGGGACCTGGTAATCAAGCGCATCATCCTCCCTCAAAGTGATCCCAGGGGAAAATGGACCCCTACGTACGAAGGGCCATTTGTGGTTAAACATGTGTTCTCAGGAGGAGCCATGATTCTAACCACCATGGATGGTGACGACCTTCCTCACCCCGCCAATGCAGACATAGTAAAAAGATACTACGCATGATAAAAGACCCGCTAGGTTGACATACCTAGGCAAAAATTAGGGCTTCCCGGCGAACCAAAAGGGTTCGGGCAAAGATAAGGGATGAAATGAAAAAAATATGTACACCCGGCAAGTCGAAAACCTGAAAAGGCGGCTTGGGCAAAAATGGGTATCCCGGTGGACTGAAAACCCAAAAGGGCGGTCCAGGCAAAAGTTAGGGATAAGCGTAATACTATGTCTCATTTTGCATCCAGAATCCGGTATCATCATCAGGTTCAGACGGCATCGATCAATCAATTTCATCTTCAACTGAGCAGCCAAGTGATGAGACGCTCGAAGATATAAAGGCGATAGCAGAGTTGGAACCCAGTGGGATTATTCTTTTCACACAGCTGTTTTGTTTTCTTTGTACAAATTGTATAAACTCTGTTGTTCGGCGGCTTTCTCTTACTAGGACGCCAGCCTCTTGTACATAAACGCCTATTTACAGGCAAATTCAAAAATCAATACAAATTCACTTTTCAGACCAATTGCCAATTGTTTTTTTTTTCCTTTTTTCCGTTTTGTTTTGTAAAGAACGTCCAATGTTCATTTGTGATATATGCATTTGACACTAATTGCTAACTCATAAATATTTGCATGCGAAACAAAGGATTAATTACAGGTAACATCAGAAACAGGGGCAATAATGAGTTGTCTAAGCAATCTAATTGCTCTGTCCACCAAGGTACCAAGGTAAGTTCGGCTGAAGAATGTAACCCAGATACCTCCACTCCCCGCCGAGTAAGACAAGATTCAACAATTCTCTCCCAAGCGGTTGGTCTCCCATCAACCCTAACAAGGCACGGTATCTCTAACAAAGTCAGCAATACTCTCCCCGAGCAGAGTTATACCCAATCAGCCTTAAGGAAGTTGGATTATCCCCCGAAGATCTCAACATTCCCCAACGGAGTATAAAGACATTCCTAACAAGCATCCCCGGAAATCTTGATCTAAGATTGTTCCCCGACGGAATACCAGACACCCCAGTGGAGTCACTTCCCCAGTACAGTTCAAAAGTCTCCCCAGGAGAGTTGAATCAATCTCCCCGGTAGGTTTTGGAAGCTTATCCCCAGTAGATTCTGGAAGCTTATCACCTGCAAAGTACGAACGTGCCTCCCCGGTTTTATGCAAAGGTTATTTCCCCACCAGGATATAACTGGGTTATCCTCAGCCAATTGCCACAGAAAGATCGTCCCCGACGAAATCTTCCTATCCCCCAGCGGAGTTCATTAAATCTTACAACAGAGCTCAACAATGGTATCCCCAGCGGAGTTATCATCAACCTCAGCAAAGTACCTCTCTTTCCCCACAGAGTTTACTCCCCGCAGAGTAATCTATCCGCCAAGTTCATTCCCCAACGGAGTCATCTCCTCCTACCGGTATTCTTGCAACTATCATCCCCAACGGAAACGAAGAATCTCACTCTTCAACATCAGCCCAGGATTTAACCCCCGACATTCGTCAAGGATTTACTTTCCTAGACAAAAATACACTCATAAACATCACATCTTCATACATTATAGCATGCACATACGCATCATGAGCATAGAATCTCATTTATTTTGAGAACATCACGTATTTCATACATCATGACATCGCATACAACTAACGCTTTGTCTTTTCAGGACAAAAGTCAATACAAAGATGACTACTATCAACTGTCGCAATTCCAGATTCGATACCTGTAGCTAGCCAGGGCATATCTGTGAGCAACTATTTTCCAGACTCGATTCCTGTATCCTGCCAGGGCACGTCTGAAGAGTTTGAAGATCCGATTCCTGTATCTTGCCAGGGTGTATCTGTTGACGACTATTTTCCGGACTCGATTCCTGTATCCTGCCAGGGCACATCTGAAGAGTTTGAAGATCCGATTTCTGTATCCTGCCAGGGTGTATCTGTTGACAACTAATTCCGGACTCGATTCCTGTATCCAGCCAGGGCACGTCTGAAGAGTTTGAAGATCCGATTCCTGTATCTTGCCAGGGTGTATCTGTTGACGACTATTTTCCGGACTCGATTCCTGTATCCTTCCAGGGCATGTCTGAAGAGTTTGACGATCCGATTCCTGTATCTTGCCAGGGTGTATCTGTTGACGACTATTTTCCAGACTCGATTCCTGTATCCTGCCAGGGCACGTCTGAAGAGTTTGAAGATCCGATTCCTGTATCCTGCCAGGGTGTATCTGTTGACGACTATATTCCAGACTCGATTCTTGTATCCTTCCAGGGCACGTCTGAAGAGTTTGAAGATCCGATTCCTGTATCCTGCTAGGGTGTATCTGTTGACGACTATATTCCAGACTCGATTCCTGTATCCTGCCAGGGCACGTCTGAAGAGTTTAAAGATCCGATTCCTGTATCCTGCCAGGGTGTATCTGTTGACGACTATATTCCAGACTCGATTCCTGTATCCTGCCAGGGCACGTCTGAAGAGTTTGAAGATCCGATTCCTGTATCCTGCCAGGGTGTATCTATTGACGACTAATTCCAGATCCGATTCCTGTATCTAGCCAGGGAATATCTGTGAGCGATTGATTGTAGATTCAATACCTGTATCTAGCCAGGGCATATCTGCATGAAGAGTTTGAAGTTCCAGATTCGATACCTGTATCTAGCCAGGGCATATCTGTGAGCGATTGATTGTGGATTCGATACCTGTATCTAGCCAGGGCATATCTGCATGAAGAGTTTGAAGGTCAACCCCTGTAACAGGCCAGGAAATTATCTCTCATTCTCAGTTCCCGATTCGATACCTGTATCTAGCCAGGGCATATCTGTGGACGACTAATTCCAGATTCGATACCTGTATCTAGCCAGGGCATATCTGTGAGCGATTGATTGTAGATTCGACACATGTATCCAGCCAGGGCACATCCACATAAAGAGTTTGAAGATCAACCCCTGTAATAGGCCAGGTAATTATCTTTCTTTCTCAGGTACGCAAGTTCTCGCTAAGGAATCTCTTACGCGATCAACAACATCTAGATGGCATCTATAAGCCCATCCATATACCGACAGTCTCCAAATGGCATCCATAAGCCCATTCCCGACAAGGTTCTGTCACACTTCCATATGGCATCTATAAGCCCATCTTCCTATCCACTACACTTCCAAATGGCATCTATAAGCCCATTCCCGACATCATCACTGCTGACACTCTACTATGCGAGTGCAAATTTCTGGGCACTCTAGTGTTCAATCATCTTCCACCTTCGGATTACGAAAGGCACACCAGCCAATCTACATCCTCAGGTCTAAGAAGATTGAACAGGGGCAACTGTTGTACCCCAAAATTTGCCCTCCCATATTCTTCAAGATTTGTCAAGATCAATCTCTAAATGGTTCAAAATCTCTCAAGGGTTGCACAGTCCAATTGCCTCCTAACATTGTCAAAATTAGGGTTTTGGTTCTTGCAAAGAAATTGAGGTTTTCAAGGGTCCAATCAAGTCCCATATGCCTACATATATTGTCAAGCATTCATATGTCAAGTTTCAAGACTCACAACATCAAATTGCACAGTCAAAAAAACCCTAATTGCTCCACAGTCAACTGCATGGGCAAAATGGTCATTTGGCAGTCAAAGGTCAAAATTTTTGGTCAACATCTTATTTTGAAGCCACAATCATCATTTGGTCAAGTCTTGACCATGATTCCACACGAATGGCTCAAAAAGTCTCAAGATGCAAAAGTTTCTATTTTTGGACAGCTGAAAAGTCAACTGCAAATTGACCAAGGCATAACTTCTTCATGGTTTATCAGAAAAATCCCATCCAATGCTCATTTTGAAGGGGATGACATTTCCTACAACTCATATTCACACTCCAAGTCCAAGAAATGCTCTCACAAAAAGTTATCAATTTCAACATTATAGGTCATTTTCAAAAGTCAACAAAAAGGCACTTTAAGTCAAAGACCATAACTTGAGATTGGTAGATCAAAATGACATGGGACCAAAGGCATTGGTTAGAGGACTTCAAGACCTTTCCAAAATGTCCAAGAACATGTTCATAGCTTCAAAATTGAGCATGATATGCATTGGAGAAGTTGGGAAATTTTTGGGAACTTTCAAAAGTCAACTTTGCCTAAAAAGCTTCAATTTTGCTAATGGGCCTCAAATTCTTTCTTGAATCATTACCCAAAGCCTATGCACGACCCATTGAACTTAAAATGATTTATTTTCTTATTTATAATTAATTAATTGAATTTTTATTATTATTAATTCATTTAATTGGTTTTAATTATAAGAAAATTCAAAGATATGATTTTTTAGATCTTTTTGTGCAGCTAATGTGACTAGGGCAAGCTGGCAACTTGTTTCTCAATCAACAAGGCAAAGAAATCCATGATTGGCAAGGTTTCATGAAAGAAAAGATTGGAAAAGATATGATTAGGAAATCAAATATTCAAGTCATAATTCATGGACTTTTGGGCTCATTCTTGACCTAATTTGCTTCACATACAAAGGCATAAGCTAACCCTATTCAGAAGGACACGAAAAAGCTGCTGAAACTTCATAATCACTTTGCAAAATTTCAATAAAAAACTTGAAACTGATTTCATACTTGCAGTGCCTTTCCACGCCTAAAAAGGATTCCAATACGTTGCCTAAGTCTCCAGGAAGCGTTTGCAATCAAGAACGAGTCCAAACGCGCAAAGAATTGAAGAACACAGGCCATACGGTTTGCCTTATTTTTCAAACTTGCATAACATGATTCATGCGCTTTTAACCATTTTTCTTGTTTGATTTACACTAATAGAGACCTTCTGAAGCGATTGGTATAGTTCAATTGAATTAACGTTGCCTGAATCAAGATTCACCATGGACGAAACCTAGGGTTTCTGAAGCTTCAAATTAGGGCTTTAGACATCAGGAAAAATTGGATCATGCCATGACCATGGTTGAATTCGTCAAGGCCAGACGAATTCAACCAACCTATCGCGCCCTTTTTATGTTGATTCATCTTCTATTCGATATTTTTCACAGTTTCGGTTTGTGGGGGTTTAAAACCCCCGCTACTTGTTTCATGTTGCAGGTACAAACGAAGAAGGAGATAGCGTGGCATGATGTGATTGGGGCATTCAAATCTTAGCGCGTTTTTTTAATGTTTCAGCATAATTGACATTTTCCATATATTATATTTGTTATGTATATATTTAACAAAGGCGTTTGGTAGCTCAGTTGGTTGGGAACGTGGCTGGCAGGTATAGGGACCTGGGTTCGATTCCCAGGTCCCCCATATAATTGTTGTTATTTTTCTTAATCCATTCCAATGCAGCAATGACTCAATGGTCCACCATACACCCTCACGCGTTGGCTTGCCAGATGGCCTTGATGAACAATCTGAAGGCCACAGAATGAATTTCATGGTATGCTCTAGTCAACCAACGTGCACACGATCAGGAAAGTCAGTTGGGCTCTATGCTTCAATGGGCCAAAATTCCTCACATTCACCTCCACATGGGCCAGACACCCCCTTTGTTTGTATAAATTTATTTTCTTTTCTTTTTCTAATTCTTTTAATTGCTTTAGTTATTTTTCTTAATTCACCATAAAATAAATTTTTCCATAATAAAAACAGAAAATCAAAATACAAAAATATGTTTAATTATTTATTAATTTCCTCACTAATTTATTTTTGTAAATAAATGTTAATAATTAACTTAGTTAATTTAGGTTTAAAATTCAATCTTTTTTCTTAATAAATAAAATTCTATAGAATTAGGTTTTGATTCTTTTTTTTTATCATTATTATTATCATTATTTATTATTAATCATCATTATTAATTATTATTAATTTTGTACATAAACATGTAAATTAATTAATTAGCTTAAATTAGGTTAACTTTAATATTTTCTTTAATAACTAAAAATAATTTAGAATTAGGGTTTCCTTTTAAATTCTTTTCTTTATTTCCATATTAAATACCAAAAACATAAAAAAAATACTTTCTTTTCTTTAATCAAATAATTAATTAGGCTTTAGTTTAATTTCAAGCAAAGGGTCAAAACCCGAGGACGTCCTGATTTTTAATTCTTTCGCAAGTTATTCTTTTTCTCATTGATCATTATGTAACTGCTTTCCGGATGTAATAGTAATTAGGTTTATTGCTTTTTTTTACTTTCCGCATTTTATCAAAAATGGGTCTTTGTATTTTGGCGATGTATAGACCCGCGCCTTGTAATAGCGTAGCTTTTACCCTTACGTCTTTTAATTTTCCGCACTCCTAACTGCTAAACTTGCATGAAAGAATGTATGATAATTAAAAACAACGCGTAGCTCACGATGCCCTGATCAAAGATAAATATTAACATGAAAACAACACACAATACACACACCACTTCTAGGGTACGCCTCGCTCGTTGCCTTCGAAACGTGGTCGTCAAGTATAGGACGTTTTAGCGGTCGCTCTTATGTCCATGATCCAGTTGCCTCGAAACAGTTGCCTCGAAACAGTTGCCTCAGATTAAAAAGGATCTAGGACATTAGGGTAGCTTCTAAGGTGTCCTACTGTTGCTTCGGTGACCATACTGTCCCTACAATCGAATTGACCCGAACACCTCCAACGGTGGTGCTACCTACCTCTCAATGGTGGGATGGCACTACCTTAAGGACTTTTACACAGCCTAATTCCTTAGGGTAGGTAGATGACTCATGGATACTTGCTCTATTCAAAAACAAATCAAAAATCTTTTCACACCGACACTTTCAAAAGCTTTCAAAACAAATTTTTCAAACACTCTTGAGGACAGATACAAGAGTTATTTAGAAATCTTTCGATGAAACTTTTTCAAACCCACTCACATCTTGAAAAGCAGACATTTTGAAAACATAAGAGCAAGTATCTAAGAGCCCATGGATAACCATGGATAGAAAGGGTGCTAACACCTTCCCTTTCTATAAATCTACCTCCCGAACCGAGAAACGTTCTCATAAGGAATTTTGCTGTGCTTTTGTCCTGTCCATGTTGGAGAAAATAAAAGACGGTGGCGACTCTTGCTTCCGCGACATTTCGTGAACCAGCTTTAAACAGTCAGTTCTTTTTCCACCGATCACAGCTGCTTCAACCCATTTTATGAAGTAGTCAATGGAGGCGATAATGAAGTGATGTCTGTTAGAAGAAGTGGGCTTAATTTCTCCGATCATATCAATGCCTTACGTTACAAATGGCCAAGGAGAATTCAAAACATTTAGAGGAATTGGAGGCACATGAACTTTAGCAGCATATATCTGGCACTTATGACAAGTTCTCGAGTGGTGGTGACAGTCAGTTTCCATAGTCGACCAATAGTAACCAACTCTCAAAATTTTTTTAGCCATAGTATACCCGCTGGAGTGAGTACCAAAGATGCCTTCATGCATGTCCTCCATAATCTTTTCCTCTTCTTTCTTGTCCACACAACGAAGCAGAGTCGAATCATAATTACGCTTGTATAAAATTCCATTGCTCAAGAAGAAATTAGCCGAGAACCTCCGTAGGAATTTCTTGTCATTGATCAATGCCCCTTCAGGGTATTCTTGAGCTTCAAGGTACCTTTTCATTTCATGAAACCAATGTTTTTATTCTACTCCATCAGTTGCAATTTCATAGTAATGTTCCAGTTCATCGAATCTTTCAATGGTAATTTTGGGAGCCTCATTGTCCCATCTGATCTTGAACATGGATGACATGGTAGCTAATGTGTTCGCCAACTGATTCTCTTCTCTTGGGATGTGCTCAAAAGTAATCTCTTCAAAGTACGAAATCAAGGTTAGCAGATGCTCTCGATAAGGGATAAGATTCAGATGCTTTGTATCCCAATCTCCCTTGACCTAACTGATTACCAAGGCTGAATCCCCATATACGCTCATGAATTTGATTCTCAGGTCAATAGCAACTTTAATACCCATGATGCGCGCTTCATATTCAGCCATATTATTGGTGCAGTCAAAGCAAATTCTGGCAGTGAAGGGCGTATGGCAACCCTGGGGAGAGATAATTACAACACCGATTTCGTTGCCAAGCGCATTAGAAGCTCCGTTAACACCTTGATTTTATTTAATTTAATTTTGAATTTAAATAAATAAAATAAAAAATAAATGGAATAAAAATAAAAAAGGGTAAATGAAGTGTTTCATAGGTTCACTATAAGGCCTAATACACGTTTGGACCTTGAAATATAAGCCCATTAGCCCAAAAATTCAAGTTTGATCAATTTAGGTTTCGTGCATTTTCTAAAAAATGCACAACTTGTACCAATCATAACTCTCTCGATTTTTATCATATGATGGTTATCCTTGACTTTTTGGAAAGCTCAAGATTTCCTCTAAAATCCATATGTTTATCATTTGTTTCATTTGAAGAGTTTATCTTTATGTAAGTTGCCTTGACAAAAGTGTCTTTTTGTTGAATTTTGAAATGACCTATAATGTATTGACTCATATCTCTCAAATGAAGCATTTTTTGGACTTGATCTTAGTGAGTCAAAAATGTAGAGAATTGACTTTCCTTCAAAATGAGCTTTGGTTGATAAAAATATGATGAGGCATGTGAAAGTTATGCTTGGTCAAAGTTCAGTTGACTTCTCCTTAAGAAAACCCTAATTTGGTAACTTTTGACTTTTCATGAATCTTGAGTTTTTGTGATGAACCATGATCAACCCTTGATCAAATGATGAATGTGACTTAAAAATATTGATGTTGACCAAAAATCTTGAAGTTTGACTGTATGTTGATCATAATTAACTTTTTGTCCAATACAATTGATTTTTAGTCATCTGAGCAATTGGCTGAGCAAACTTATGATGCAAGGCTTGAATTTGACATGAACATTCCTTGAGACATATGAGGAACCATGAAATCCACATGGGGCATTATAAGCTCAAATTTCCTTGAGGAAAGTGAAACCCTAGTGTTATACCCCAAAATTTTCCCTCTCATTTCTCAAGATTTTTCTCACAAAATTTCTACTAGGTCAAGACTGCACAAGTTTCCATGGATCATATTGGGCTCTCAAATTGAAGAAGATCCAGTTTGCTTTGATTCATAAGCTTCAGTTGGGTATTTGGTCCCCTTAGATCAAGCTTTGGTCTATAAGCTTTGATTGGGTATTTGGTCCCCTTCGATCAAGCTTTGGTCCACAAGCTTCGATTGGGCATTTAGTCCCCTTCGAGAAAGCTTTGGTCCACAAGCTTCATTTGGGCATATGGCCTCCTGCATGCAAGCTTTAATGGGGCAATGACTATCTGCATGCAAGCTTCAATTAAGCAATGGCCTCCTGCATGTTTGTGTTGATTCACAAAGCAGTTGCCCCTGCATGCAATTTTCAATTGAGCATTAGCCTCTTACATGCTTACTTTGATTCACAAAGCAGTGGACTCCTGCATGCAAGCTTTGATTGGACAAGGGCTACTTTCACTCAAAGCTTTGATTGAGCATTATCCTCTTACGTGTCTTCTTTGATCCACAAGGCAAGTGCTTCCTCTGTGCTTTCCTTCGACCCACAAGGAAATGGCTTCCTCTGTGCTTGCCTTCAATGCACAAGGCAATGGATTCCCTTCATGCTAGCACCCACAAAGTAGTAGCTTCTTTCATACGTGCTTCGGTTCACTGGGCAGTGGCTCCCTTTGAAACAACTTACTTCAATCCACCCTTAAAACCTTCAACACACATAGTTTCCAAACTATGACACACCATTGGTGGCCCATTCGAATGACATGCATTGGTGGATTTGAAGGACATATACGGGTGTCCCATTTGAAGGACATACATGGGTGTTCCATGAAGAAGTGAAAAACACAAGAAGGGGGGTTGAGTTGAAACTTAAAAATCAAAAGCAATAAACACGATGATTTTTATCCTGGTTCTCTTGATGTAAAACTACTCCAGTCCACCCACCAAGGTGATTTTGCCTCTCTCCAACAAGGACTTAATTCACTAATCAAACTGATTACAATTCTACTTTGACAACTGCCAAAGTCTTCTTGAGTACAACCATAACCCGATTTATCTCAAGGAAATTCACTTAATCAAAAGAAGAAATTCACTGTGTACTATATGTTTTTCGTTATAAAAACTGTATCACTACTGTGATGTATTACACGAATTTGGAGTATAGTATGAATATAAATTTTGCAGCGTTTTGAGATTGTATTGAGCAGTTGTGTGAAATTGTAAACTATTTAGCCTTTGAGCTTGTTTATATAGGCGTGGAAATCTGTCCAAATGGAAACATGATAATGGACACTTAATTCTCTTTCCATAATGAGAAGATCCCTGTCTGATTGTAGCCGTTGTAAATGATATTGCCTTGATGGAAAAGTAATGCTTCAGAACTTAGGAATCATGCATGCTGCTTTGCTTCAGAACTTGGAAGGTCAGAAACATAATTTTATGTTTACACGTTAGACTTCCGTTCAGAATCAGGATATATTTCTCTTTAGCGCAAATTCTGATCATCATACTTCAGAACATTCTGATTACTCAGCATAAGAGCTTGTGTGGCTTAACTTCTGATGGAGTTTCAGTCAGAACTTCTGTACAACATAGAACACAAATTTAGAGTGCATATTTGTTCTTTGTGTTTGTTATCATCAAAACTCTTATGAGGGTTGTAGAATCAAACTATGTTCTAACAATCTCCCCCTTTTTGATGATGACAAAAACTAGGATTTTTCAATAAAAATATATAGAACAAAAAGCTTAAGAGAGTCTCCCCTGAGTTGAGTACTCAGATAGAGATGAAATACTTCCCTGAAGTTCCTTCTGATCAGAGCTTTTGATGCATCTCCTTTTGTCTTTATCAGAATTTATTCTTGTTTATGCTTTCAGAAAAAAATAGGAAGTTAAGATATTCAAAATGTTTGAGACTTAGTCCCAGTAAACTGTTATTGAAAATATCTTACGTTCTCCCCCTTTTTGTTAGGAATCAAAAAGAATAATATAATCATAAGTTATCAGAGTCAAAAAGGATGATTTGTATTTAAAACAAATTGCAATGACATCTTTCAGAAACAGAGAAGATAAGATGAAGAATACATAAATCAAGTTTTAAAAAATCTAAGTTGGAGGGGGAAGTCGTGTGAACAACTCTTCCAGCAAGTTCTTAATCTGAGTGCTTGATTCTTCTTGTTTTCCCATCATATCCTTGATTTCTCTGGTTGTGTCTTCTTGCTTATCCAATATATCCATGATTTATTTCTTTGTGTCTTCTTGCTTATCCAATCTTGCGTGGATTATAGCATTCTCCTTCTTCAGCTCTTCCAGAGTTTGCATGACCAGAGACGTAGTTGGTGTTTCCTCAGAGGTTGCAAGTCGTTCAGAACACTCTACAACATCTTCTGATTTAACTACTTCTTCAGTTTCATTTTCCTTTTCTTGAGAAGTAGCCAGAGGGTGACTATCAGAATATGGTTCAGTGGCTTCTGAAGGTTGGTGCTCTTTCCAGGGAGCATTTTCTAGCAGAATAATTTCTTTCTTATCCCAGTAACTTAGAACTTGGTCTTTGAAGGCTTTCAGCTGATCACTCAAGTTCTATTGAGCCATTCCATAACTTAATTATTTCAACCTCTGGGATTCAGAGCTGAACCATTTTCTGAATCGATCCCAAAGAGAATCAGAAGCAGCATGATTAGAATTCTCTTGACTTGCTTGCTTCAAAGAATTAACCCATTCCTGTATTTCTGTTTCAAAAATCAACAAGTTCTTACAAACATCTGTTTTGGTTAAGGTTAGTTTAGGTTTGGGAATGACAATTTTATTTGTTGTTAAAGCTAGATGGTCCAGTGCTTCTAGATCAATGACAATTCTGAGGTGATCAGCTAGACAGTTAATTGGAGAGGGAGTGGGAGAATCAGAAATTATGATTGGTGAGTGAGGAGTGCTTGGTGGTGTGGAATGGTATGGTGAAGGTATTTCTGGAATATCAAGTATGGAGAGAGATTGACGAACCATAAGAGGTTATGTTATTCCAGGAATAGGGGTAGTGGTATCAGAGTCTGTAAAAGTGTCTTCTGATTGGTTTGTGGCAGCGTGTTGATTTTCTGGTTCAGGGGTTTCAGAATTTGGATTTTCATTGTGGGGAGTGAGAGGGTTTTCATTTTCTGGTTGAGGAGAATGGAGGTTTTGATGTTCTGGTTGTGGAGAGTGAAGGTTGGGATTTTCTGGTTGTTGAGAATGGAGGTTTGGATTTTCTGGGATTAGTGATTGAAAGTCTTGAGCAAATAGTTCAATATCAGAAAGAACTCTTGCAAGTTCTGGTTGATTTTGTTCTGGATTTGGATTAGGGGAGTGAGGTTCATTTAAAAAGCTACCAAGAGTTATAGAAGGATCAAACTCTATGTCAAAATCCTCAAATGTTTATGGTGAGGGATCTTCTGTTGGTTGAGGGGGAACTGTTTTAGATGTTGGAAAAACTATAGATTCTACAACAGAAACAAAAGATGTGTTACCTTTCTTTTTAGCATCTTTGGGTGTCCTCTGAGAGGATCCTTCACCTGCTGCCTTTATCTTTCTGGATTTCTTCAACACAACATCTGGAGCTGGCTTGTGCAGATCACGAATGTTGAGTTCTGGAATAGTTCCATCTTCCTTGCAAGCTTTAAGGTATCTGACCATAATCTCTGGAGAAGCATCCTTCTCAGAAAATAATGGAAAATATTTCAAAGGGATTCTCCTAGATGTGATGACTCCATGAGAAGCAACTGTTGGTTCCTTCTTAATGCTTTCAATGATCTTCATTTTCTTCAGATTCTTGGCATTTAGTGGTTTCCCAACACTTGCCTCCAGAGTGATGATCTCCTGAACCTCTATCAGATGCTCTATCAGCCTATTCTTCGTAAAAATGTCAGAAATCAATCTTCCTAGAGGAATCCAATCCCTCTTTATCCTTTCTTCTTCTCTTGTTTCTTTCACGCTTGTTCTCAGATGATTGAAGATCAAGTGTGGAAGATTTATTTTGGTCTTCTTTGAAATAAAGTACAATAGAAACTGCTGATCAGTGTTGATGTAGTCAGGAGAGCTTGTAGGCTTCCGGTGATTTATACATTCCAGAATGATCCTGGCCCAGATTCTGTAATAATCTTTCAAGTCTCTTACCTTGCTGGATGGCTGTCTAGAAGTGAAAATTACCCTAGCAATAAATTTTAGGTCAGAACACTTATCAGCCGTGTCAATGCACCTAACTCCGCAGCCATTGTACCCAATAAGTTTCCCAATCAAGTTTTCTGTAATCACTATCTTCTTCTCAATAACGTATGATGTAACCTGATGATTGGATGAAGTAGCATGAATCCAGAATTCCTTAACAAGAATGGGGAATACTGGACCTAGAAGACGATCAAAGTATTTGTTCCATCCCTGAGCCGTTACATCTTCATACAAATCAAAACCATTTTCCTTTAAGCTCTCAAAATCAATGATTAACTCACATAGAACTTCAAGATTATCGACCAAAGTGAGCACGTTCTTATGGGTTCCTCATACTGTTCTGTTGAAGAAGAACCAGGAGCAATGTGGAGATTTTTGATGCTTGATGAGGATGCCATTGTTCACACAGATTTGTTTTGAAAAATACTGAGAAAAGGGTTTTTGCAAAACGAGAGCAAGAGAGAATAATGGATGCAGTAAGAAGTGAATGAAATAGTGAATTTGAATTTATAAACACTTTTGAAAACTTAATCAGTAAGAAAGAGAAAATAAGTAATGATTATACTGAAATTATGAAACCTGAAATTTGGGGGATTGCGTGTAGATAATGAACATTTACCATTGACAAGTGTCTCAATGCATCCAATCAGAGCCTTAGACCCTTCAGAATTTGAATGCGTGTTCAGCCTCAGAAGGCAGCTTGTGAGAGGATAACAGATGTTTGATGGTGTGAACTACACGCCTCTATCTTTGGAACGAAAGGTTCAGATCTTCATAGATAGATTCTGAACCAATTTTACTCCTAACTTCTGAAGACACGTTGATTATATGTTCACAGACAAAAAAAATAAAGTTCTGAGGGTTACAGAATATGCAAATAAAACTTCTTATTCTGGACATATTTTCATGATGAGATGTTTCAGAATGAAATTAAATCTATCTTCAGAAAGGGGTTTTGTAAAAACATCAGCCCATTGATGGTCTGTGTCAATAAATTTTAAAGTGAGAATTCCTTTATGAATATAGTCCCTAATAAAATGATGTTTTATTTCTATATGCTTAGCCCTAGAATGCAAAATAGGATTTCTGGATAAACAAATTGCAGAAGTATTATCACAGAAAATAGGGATGTTACTCTCAAATATGTTGAAGTCTTCAAGATGACTTTTCATCCAGAGCATCCGTGTGTTGCATCCAGCAACTGCAATGTATTCAGCTTCTGCTGTTGACAATGCAATTATGGACTGCCTCTTGTTGGTCCATGAGATCAAATTGTCTCCCAGAAACTGGCAGCTTCCAGAAGTACTTTTACGTTCTACTTTGTCTCCAGCAAAATCATCATCACAGTATCCTACTAAGCTGTATTCATTGGATTTTCTATAAAACAAACCCAGGTTAGTAGTACCTTTCAGATACTTGAAAATTCGCTTAACTACTGTTAAGTGAGATTCTCTAGGATCTGATTGGAATCTAGCACATAAATAAATGTTGTATAAAATGTCGAGCCTTGAAGCTGTCAGTTAAAGGAGAGAACCAATCATACCTTTGTAGATCTTCTGCTCTACCTTTTACTTACCTCTTCCTTTTCCAGAATGCACGTGGGATGAATTGGAGTCTTTGATGGCTTACACTCTGATAGGTCAAATTTCTTTAGAAGTTCTCTGACGTATTTGCTCTGGTGAATGTAGCTTCCTTCTGGAGTCTGATTGATTTGAATGCCCAAAAAGAATTTAAGTTCTCCCATCAAGCTCATCTCAAACTCTGCGTGCATGCACTTAGCAAATTCTCTTCCCAGAGAAGGTTTAGTAGATCCAAATATAATATCATCTACATAAATCTGACAAACTAAAATGTCATTCTTAAATGTCTTACAGAAAAAGGTTGTGTCCACTTTCCCTTTGGTGAATTCCTTTTCTAACAGAAAGTTACTTAGTCTTTCATACCAAGCTCCGGGAGCTTGTTTCAGACCATAAAGTGACTTATTTAGTTTGAAAATATATTCTGGGTGTTTGGAATTTTTAAACCCAAGGGGTTGGTGCACATATACCTCTTCACCAATGTAACCATTTAGGAATGCGCTTTTGACATCCATCTGATATAGAGTGATGCCATTATTTATAACAAAAGAGATTAAGAGTCTGATAGATTCTAACCTGGAGACTGTAGCAAAGGTTTCTGTATAGTCTATCCCCTCTTGTTGACTATAACCTTGTGCAACCAGTAGTGCCTTGTTTCTGATGACTTCTCCTTGCTCATTCAATTGGTTTCTGAACACCCACTTTGTTCCAATGACGTTGAATCCTTTTGGTTTGGGAACCAGATCCCATACGTCATTTATGGTGAATTGGTTTAACTCCTCCTGCATTGCCAGAATCTAACTGTTGTCTAGAAGAGCTTCATCAATTGTTGTTGGTTCAATCATAGAAACCAATCCCATGAGGGATTCTTCACAATTTCTGAATGTTGATCTTGTTCTGATTAGATCATCCTTCTTTCCCAGAATCTTATCTTCAGGGTGAGCTATGCTGCTTATGGATAACCTTTTATAGAGTTGATCAATAGAAGTTGCTGGAGTGCTTGTGAAATTTCCTTCTGATGTTGTTGGAGCGTTTCTGTTGGGAAATTTTGATGATTTGCCTTCAGCACCTGCGAATTCAACTTCTATATCTGCCAAAGATTCATTCTTCTTTGACTTTTGAGGGTCAAGCTTATCAACAAATCTAACACTGATTGACTCTTCAAAAATATGTGTTTCTGTATTGTATACTCTATAACCTCTTGAGTGTTCTGAGTATCCTAACATAATACACTTCCGTGCTTTAGAGTCAAACTTATTCAGATGTTCTTTAGTGTTCAGAATAAAACATGTACATCCAAAAGGATGGAAATAAGAAATGTTGGGCTTTCTGTTCTTCCATAATTCATATGGAGTCTTATCCAGAATATGTCTTATAAAGATTCTATTCTGAATGTAACATGTTGTGTTAATTGCTTCTGCGTAGAAGATCTTAGCAATGTTAGTCTCATTGATCATGGTTCTGGATATTTCTTGCAATGTTCTGTTCTTTTGTTCTACAACTCCATTTTGTTGGGGAGTTCTAGGACAAGAGAAATCATGCAACATGCCATTTTCATTGAAAAATATTTCAAATTTTTTGTTTTCAAACTCTCCACCATGATCACTTCTAACTTTGACAATTCTAAGATCCTTTTCATTCTGAACTTAGTTACAAAAAGCAACAAACACAGAATGTGATTCATCCTTGTCTCTTAATAACTTTACCCATGTCCCTCTACTATAGTCATCTACGATCACTAACCCATACTTCTTTCCACTAACAGTCGCAGTTTTTATTGGTCCAAATAAATCTATGTGTAGAAGTTCTAATGGCCTAGAGGTAGAAACAACATTTTTAGCTTTAAAAGCAGGTTTTGCAAATTTTCCTTTCTGACATGCTTCACACAGAGCATCTGAGCTGAACTTCAGATTAGGAAGTCCTCTGACCAGATTGAGTTTGTTAATTTGAGATATTCTTCTGATACTAACATGCCCCAATCTTCTGCGCCAGACCCATTGCTCGTTGTTAACAGAAATAAGGCATTTTACATTATGACTCTTTAGTTCAGAAAGTTTTATCTTATAAATGTTGTTTTTCCTCTTTCCATTAAACATGATAGTTCCATATTTTTGACTAATAGCTTTGCATGAATTTTGATTAAAGATTATATCATAACCTTTATCACTTAATTGACTTATGGATAACAGTTTATGCATAAATCCATCAACTAACAACATATTATTAATAGAAGGAAGGTTACCATTACCTATTGTTCCAGAGCCAATGATCTTCCCTCTTTGATTGCCTCCAAAACCCACGTAGCCACCAAGTTTAAGTTCCAGGATTTGGAACATATGCTTTCTTCCTGTCATGTGTCGAGAGCATCCAGAGTCCAGGTACCATGACTGGTGTTTTACCCTTGCCGCTAAAGATATCTGCTACATATATAATTTTGTCCTTAGGTACCCATATCTTTTTGGGTCCTGGTTTGTTAGTTTTACAAAAATTCTGTTTGAATTTTGGTTTGGCAGAATAATCATTACTGGTGTATTTCAGATCATGTGTGTGCCCATAAGTGATGTGAGATTTTAGTGGTGTGCGTTTAATTACTAGGTCCATGACTTTCTTAGGTGGAGATAGCTTACCTTGGTATCCTATTCCTTTTCTGTCATTTCTGCTAACTCCATAGATCATTGAAGCCATCTTGCTTTAATCTATGTTTTTAGCCAGAAACTTCTGAAAGCTGTGATCATATTCTTTTATCATCTTGTCAACATTACTGGGAGCCTCTGAGATTATTTCCTTCTGAGAGTTTTGTAAATCATTTTCTAGTTTTGAAATCTTTTCTTTTAACTCAGAATTTTCTAATCTAAGACTCTCAGTTTCTTTAGAGTCTGAAATAAGATCCTTTTCAGGTTCTTGAATTTGACTCTGAGTTGCTGATACCTTTCCAGAATTTCACTCAGACTTTCTCCTAGCTCAATTTTGGTAAAATTAACAGTAAAGTCAGGAAATACGTCTTATGTGTCTAATTCTGAGTCTACCCAGATGCTTCGCTGTCTTCTGTCACATTTTCCATAAGAGCAATGTTGGCTCTTTCATCATCTGGCTATGTGTCTGCGTCAGAAGTATCTGAATCATCCCATGTTTCCATGAGACTTTTATTCTTCTCCTTGAAGAACTTCTTTTTGGGCTTCTCCTTCTAAAGCCTTGGACAATCACTTTTGTAGTGCCCTTGTTCATTGCACTCATAGCAGATGATGTCTCTGTTGTTTGACTTTCTATGACCAGAAGAAGCTTCAGACCTTCTATGTCCAGAGGAGGGCTCAGACTTTCTGTATCCAGAGGAGGATTCATTCTGATTCCCTAATCTTCTGGAGTTTCTAAATTTTCTTTGCCTCTGCTTCCACAGCTGATTGACCCTTCTGGAGAGAAGAGACAATTCATCTTCTTCTGATGAGGATCCATTAGAGGTTTCTTCCATAGCCTGCAAAACTTTAGAATCAAGTTTTTTGTTATATTTTAATGCTAAAGGCTTACCTTGCTTCTGAGGCTCGTCATCTTATAGCTCTATTCATGGCTTATGAGGGAGCTAACAAGTTCCTCCAGAGATATCTTGTTGAGATATTTTTCCAGCTTGAGAGCAGTGACCATTGGCCTCTATTGCTTTGGTAAACTTCTGATGATATTCTTTACGTGATCAGCAGTAGAATACCCTTTGTCAAGAACTCTCAGCCCAACAACTAGAATCTGGAATCTTGAGAACATTGCTTCTATGGATTCACTTTCTTCCATCTTGAAGGCTTCGTATTTCTGAACGAGCGTAAGGGCCTTGGTTTCTTTAACTTGTATGTTGCCTTCATGCGTCATTCTCAGATAGTCAAACATGTTTTTGGCTGTCTCTCTATTTGAGATCTTCTCATACTCTGAATATGAGAGGGCACTAAGAAGAATTGTTCTGGCCTTATGATGGTTTCTGAAGTCACGCTTTTGTTGGTCAAAAATTCTTTTTCTATCTATCTTATGACCACTTTCATCCACGGGATGCATGTATCCATCAATTACCATATCCCATAAGTCAATATCATGAGCCAAAAAGAAGCTCTCAATTCTATCCTTCTAGTAGTCAAAATTTTCTCCATCAAAGACTAGAGGTTTGCCGCTGATTATGTCCTTATCATCATGATAGTCATTGTTGATGTTTTGACTTGGTCCCACCATATTGTTTTTCTAAAGATTGGATCTTGTACTGACACTGTTAAGTGTATGAACTCAGAACTAGGTGCTCTGATGCCAATTGAAAAAGTGAAAAACACAAGAAGGGGGAGTTGAATTGAAACTTAAAAATCAAAAGTAATAGACACAATGATTTTTATCCTGGTTCGCTAGATCTCAAACTACTCCAGTCCACCCGCCAAGGTGATTTTGCCTCTCTCCAACGAGGACTTAATTCACTAATCAAACTGATTACAATTCTACTTTGACAACTGCCAAAGTCTTCTTGAGTACAACCACAACCCGATTTATCTCAAGGAAATTCACTTAATCAAAAGAAGAAATTCATTGTGTACTATATGTTTTTCGTTACAAAAACTGTATCACTACTGTGATGTATTACACGAATTTGGAGTATAGCATGAATATAAATTTTGCAGCGTTTTGAGATTGTATTGAGCGGTTGTGTGAAATCGTAAATGATTTAGCCTTTGAGCTTGTTTATATAGGCATGGAAATATGTCCAAATGGAAACATGATAATGGAAACTTAATGCTCTTTCCATAATGAGAAGATCCTTGTCTGATTGTAGTCGTTGTAAATGATACTGCCTTGATGGTAAAGTAACGCTTCAGAACTTAGGAATCTTGCATGCTGCTTTGCTTCAGAACTTGGAAGGTCAGAAACATAATGTTCTGTTTGCATGTTAGACTTCCATTCAGAATCAGGATATATTTCTCTTTAGCATAAATTCTAATCATCATACTTCAAAACATTTTGATTACTCAGCATGAGTGCTTCTGTGGCTTAACTTCTGATGCAGTTTTAGTCAAAACTTCTGTACAACATAGAACACAAATTTAGAGTGCATATTTGTTCTTTGTGTTTGTTATTATCAAAACTCTTATGAGGGTTGTAGAATCAAACTATGTTCTAACATTCCATTCGAAGGACATGCCTTGGTGGATTTGAAGGACATACATGGGTATCCCATTTGAAGGACATACGTGGGTGTTCCATCCGAAGGACATACATGGGTGTCCCATTCGAAAGACATACATTGGTGGATTTGAAGTACGTACATGGGTGTCCAAATCAAAGGACATACATTGTGGTCCATTCGGAGGACACAATTGTTGAAAACAAGTTTTGATATATTCAAGATGCTTGCTGACCCAAGTCCTAAGTGCTGCCAAGCCCAGGCCTGCTGTGCTGGCCACAACACTCCAAAACTGCTGCAAAGTAGTCCTGCAATGCAGCTCCCATATTTGAACCAAATTGGCATACGAAAAGTACACCTCGAAGGCTTTGAAGACAACATACCCAATTTGTTCAAATTTCTTTTGTTTTCCCCCTCAAATCTCAGCCAAACTCTTTTATAAATAAGATGTTCCACAATACATCTAAATGGGGCTTTTGGTGGCTGGAGAGAGATTCGTTAGCCAGGAAAAGAAAGGAGAAAACACTTAACACACTCTCAAACCCATAGTCAAAAGACCACACCTTTGTTTATATTCTTTCGAATCCAGAACTAAAGAAACATCACACTTATTTCCTTTTCCTTCGAATCCAGAACCCAAGAAATACAACTCTACGTTTCTTGGCTTTCGAATCCAGAATCAAAGAAACAACACACTTGTTTCTCTCCCTTCGAATCCAAGAGCATCCAGAGCAATCACTCAAGGGCCAGAAGCACCAACTTCATATTCAAGGTAAGTCTTCCTAACTTTAACCCTTTCGTTTCAAGAATGTAAATAACCTTTTGCTTATTTTTTATTTCTACTCTTTCGTTTGTTTGCTTTTCTTGTCCAAATATATGTTAGAGACTAACCTGTACAGGCCATGAAACAATATTAACATGGCTTCGACCCATACTACTATCATGTCCCAAACGAAAGAAAACAGAAATGGGTGTGTGAATAGAAGGGTGTGCTCCGATACACATTGATACGCAAGCCCAAACGAAAGGAAAAGGGAATGTGAATCGAAGGATGCAACACTGGTTGCAGGCCCAATCGAAAGAAGGAAAAAAGTGTGGGAATCGAAAGACACATCCTTCGATGCGGGATGTCTTTTCTTTCTCTCTTTTACACTATTTTCGTCTTTATATTTTCTATATATTTACATTTTCTTGCTATTCAATATGGTTGTAATAATCAGGAATTTTATTTCTTTTCAACCCCCATTTGTAAACTTGTATACCCCATCCCCCAAAACATGTAATAGCGTAGGACATTTATTTTCCGCATTTTTATTTCTTTCATAAACATTAGTAACTAGGGTGTGTATGGAAAGATTAAAACCAACAAGTAGACAACCCTAAATTCAAGACAAAAATGCATGCAATCAAACACACTATTGACACACATGCACCTCAAGGGTAATCTCACTTGTTGCCTCGGAAAATAGTCATATCCATTGAATATGGGCGTTTTAGCAAAGAACCTCGATAAAAAGATCGTAGTCCCTCGATGTCCCTCGATGTTGCCTTTGGTAAACGATCTAGTCCCTAACGAAAGTGCTAAAACGTCTCATAGGTTGCCTTTTATGACTTTACAATTGACCTGCACCCGTTCCTTCACATCCAACGACGGGGCTTCTTACCAAATCAATGGTAAGATAGAAACATCTAAAGGAGGAGGAAAAGAACATTGGACCTTTTTGAGTAGGTATGATGATCGTAGTTGCTTGCTCTTAAACTAAAACCATTTTCCACACACACACTCACAAAACATCTTCAAAACAAACATCTCTTTAAACTATTTTCAAAACTAACACTTTGTACGCATTCTTATAGAGACGAGAATCATTACAAAGTTCGCCGCAACAAAGGCATTTTGCAAAATAATTTCAAACATACACCCACCACAAAGCACATTTTCAAACAAAGCAAGTAATCTAGCAAGCAACTTAGAGGCCGTAGATAACTACAGATGAAAAGGGTGCTAATACCTTCCCTTTTCATAATCTACTCCCGAACTCAAGAAAACATCTCTAAAGGTCTTTCCTGTTCTTTTCACCCTTTCCTTATTGGATAAAAGAAAAGTTGGTGGCGACTCTTGCTATCTGTAATAATTGCGATCAAACGAAAAACAACCAAGTCAGTTCTCCCACTGTATTACAGAACTGGAGACTATTTTAGGGAACTAGACTTAAAAGTGGGGTTGCCTTAGAGTTAGATCACATTTACTTGCTTTCCTTATTTGACTTGCTTGCTTTACATTTTGGGTCCTTGTTTGGGTTTTTGATCCTACACCCGAGTTTGGGGCACCTTTTTAGGTAAGTAGCAATAGATTGTGGAAACTGTACAGCGTAGACTGATATGGTTGAAACAATGGCTACGTTAGTGTGACGCATTTGTTGGTACCGGTATCCATTATGTTGAATCGAGGAGAATACTGGGCCACTGAGCAGTGTCATGAAGCACTAACTGACCATAGAACCTTAATTGAATAACTTGGCCATTAGGAAGTAGTGAGATAGCCGACTTTGGTGTAAAGCTGAAGATTGGTTGATACTCGATGCCACACTCATTGAGATCAGACATTTGGGATATCTCGGCTGCAAGAAAAGATTGATTATGCTGAGACAATGCCCAATGAAGAAAGATCACTGATATTGAGATCCCCAGAACCCGAATACTTTCTAGGACATGTTGAGCCAACTAAACTTCAAGAGGGTACTTACCTATAAAACTCCATGCAAGCCTAAACCTAAGGATTTGCATGCTTTGTTTGCATATGATTATTTGTACATAAAGACTTATTTGCTTTGTTCACATGTACATAACATCATAAACATCATAACATCTTAAGAATTCTCACTAACCATTTCAAGGATTTAGGAATTTATCTTTGTTCTATTTTTTAGGCCATGATTCCCATTCGTAGGAATACCATCCGAGTTAGCTTCGTGAAAGCACATCCTCAACTTCAAGAATTAGCATCAAGGGTGCCTGGATATTCTCCCTTCACCAAGAAATACGATCGACTTCTCAACTTGGCTACTTCAAACTTCCAAGAAGAAATGATGTGTGTGTTCTTCCAATTCTTTGATCCCATGCATCATTGCTTTACCTTTCCTGACTACCAATTGGTGCCTACATTAGAAGAATTCTCTCAATTGTTAGGAGTGCATGTGCTTGATCAAATACCATTCACCGGTTTAGAGGATACTCCAAATCCTAAAGTCATTGTCGAAGCCTTACATTTGAAGAGATATGACATTATGACAAATTGGGAGACAAGAAGTGAAGTAAAAGGTTTCTTAGCCAAGTTTCTGTTGGAGAAGGCTTGTTCATTCTGGGAGGATATGGATTTTCAAGCTTTTGAAGATGTATTGGCCCTTCTAATCTATGGTTTGGTTCTATTTCCCAATCCGGACCAACTCATAGATGTGAATTCCATCAAGGTTTTCTCTCTCTCGCAATCCTGTACCTGCCCTGCTTGGAGACATTCTACATTGTCTCTACACTCGCATCATGAAGAAAAGAGGTACTCTTTTGTGTTGCATTCCCTTACTCTCTAGGTGGTTTATTTCGCACCTACCTCGATAAACGTTAAAGAATGAGCAAGGCTTGACATGGTCTCAAAGGATGATGTCACTCACACATTCTGATATTTATTGGTATTCTTGATCCTTGGAGGACATTACTATCATCGACCGTTGTGGGGAATTCCCTAATGTTCCTCTGCTTGGCATTAGGGGAGGTATTACTTACAACCCTTGTTTGTATTTACGACAGTCTGGGTATGCACGAAGAGATGGTCCCCGTGATACACTCATCTAAGGATTAGTATTCAATTACGAGGGCGACGACCAAGGCTATCGTCAAAGGTTCATACAAGCTTGGAGAATGGTAAACAAGGTGGATAGCAAGACATCGGGGCATAATAAATTCATCCTTTGAAGCCTTATCTTAAGTGGGTACGAACTCGTGCTCAAAATCTCGTTATGCCATATCCTGCAATCTTACCAATCACCATGGAGCCTATTGTCGAAGGAGATATTCCGTATACTGTCCTTTATCCTAACACGCCTACTTCTCTTGAAGATTTGCAAAATGCGTGGATTCAACTAAAGGAAGAGTGAGACACCTTCCAAGGCTAATTCTACGCGAGTGAAAAGAAGGTTTTGGAGCTTACGAGACAGCTTCATGAAGAGCGAAGTTTGAACGCCTACATTGCGCAGGAAAGGATGCGTTCGACTTTTTTGTCTTAGGAGTTTATTTTGTATTGTAAGCCCAAGAGGCATGTTTGTACTCAATTTAAACTTATTAATGCAATTGATGTTTGTTCCCTTTTGTCTAAACAAATTAAAATCTTTTAAATCCTTGAAAACATTGCATTCACATACCATGCATCATATCATGACAGGTTTTCCCCACACGGATTTCTCATCCGCTTACTGTTTATTTTAGTAGAAATGGCTCTAGAACAAACTATCAAGGGCATTCAGATTCAAAATGCTCAACTTCAATAAATGTTCTTAAACCTATCCAAGGGGAAAGAAGAAGTGAAAGCACTCCTCACTAGGGGCATGACCATGAAGAATTATGAGGACAACAAGAATGACCAGTTGGAACGGCTACAAACTGAGATAGACATAATGAAGATCCAAATGATAGGACAAATGGTGGGCCAAATGGTTCTTATCCAAAACTTGGCTCATGGACAAGAAGAGTTGAGAACTCTCGTCAGTAAGCTTCATCAAGACGGATGTAACCGTATGAAACAAACAGTCGAGGTTGGGGATCAAGTCGTTAATAAGCCCCTGATGAGGCAAGAAGTTGGCTTGGCAGAGAGTAGAACTTTCCAAATTGCTGCTATGTCACGAGCTCAACAACAATCTCGCCAACAAAAATAGGGTAACCGATGTAAGCGGGATACATATAATAGGAAATATACCAAACTCAACATGCCGATGTTGCAAGTCTTGCAACACTTGTTGAAGTTGAATTTGGTCACATTGAAGGATCCTCCTCAGAATCCTAACACTTCCGCTCCTAGTTACCATCCCAATGAAAGGTGTGCATATCACTCCAATAGTCTGGGGCATGATACTGATAGTTGTTGGACATTGAAATATAAGATTCAAGACCTGATCAATGAAGGAGCATTGGAATTCACACTAGATGGTGAACTTGAGTTCTTCTGTCATCCTTCAAAGGCACATCATCTGAAGTGACGAAGTTCAGGAGGAGAAACTTTTGTTTATTCGAATTTTCAGTTGTAATTTCTTTGTTTGCTTAAACACTTATCTTTATGTCAGACTTTGGTTACTTTCATTAATGCATTACATATGCTTGTCTTGAATTAATCCATTCGGTTTCACTACATTTAAACTGTGCTTTTTACTCCCTTTATGATATTCAACTCTTGTTAAAAGTAACAAGCCTTTAGAGGGAGGATGACAAAAACAATGCCATAATCTCATACAGTATGCTTTTGGACAAACCTTCCTGACGATGGACAGGCGTTTGTTTTAATTACTAAACACTGGAGTTATAAGGAGGATAATCCCTAGTCAACCCCTTTTAGCCAAATAAGTAGGATTTTTCTTTTTCACACAAATAGAAAACTTTTAATCAAAACCTAGGGCATGGTAGTTTCTCAGTTAATTCAAATGTGCATTCAGTCACAAGCTTTCACTTTGTACACAACGAATGACACCAAAAACATCCTTTTGAATCAAAATACGGTGATGGTTCCCTATAAAATAGGCAGTCATTATCTAGAAAAGCCCACTAAGTCAAAATCTTCGAAGGATACTTAAGAAAAAAGCAGGGGCATCCCTCTGATTGTAATCTTAAAACAGCCAGGAAAAAAATAGGGACAATAAGTCAAAAAGAGGGCGCTACAAATCCTCGACAAACATGAAAAATGTTACAAAAGTGTCTGCCTTCACAAATAAACTTCCAAGTTTCTGAACCATCACCAATACGTCATTTCAGACTCAATTGGAATTTAAACGCACAATTAATTGAGTTTAGGACTGAAGAACATCATGGAGAATGGGTTGGGTACAAATACACTTTGAGCCTTATCCTTTGTTTCTTAAACCGGGAACCAAGCCACAATACAACCCCTTAAAAGTCCTAATTGAAGCATGGGTTAGTTCGAAAGCATATTGTTACAAAAGGTATCCTGACTCCTATAAGGCTAAATGTAAATCCTGAGTTTGAATTCATTTTTCTTACAAAACTCTTTATTTGTTAAAACTACATTCTTAAAACTTAAATACAAGCATAAACTTTGCATTGTTTGAATATCGTGTTTGCATATGGCTATTTGTTTGACAACAGAGAAATTTTCATGACGAACATCCAATGAATGGAAATTCTCTCAAGAAATAGAATCACTTCCAATGTCAAATCTCCATAAGCAAGGGGGCATGACACGTGACTGTCAAAATTATCTGGGGGAAATCAAGTCGAGATTCCAAGAAATCTATCAAGAAATGTTGAATAACCAGGGGCAGGTCTGCATCTGAATCACTTGGGGAATTAAACATGAATTCCAATAAAGGGTTACGTACGGCCAAGCAAACATTTTCTAGAAGTACTACAACACTTACTACTAGGGGCAGTGACAAATTCCCATAAAGTCTTTTTCATAGGGTGATCCCCAGTCAAGTCCCCACATATTCATCTCTATAAGGTTATCCCCATAGAACAATCTTCACGGATAAGGGTACAAACCTCTCAAAGCCAAATTCATTGATATCCCCATAAAATTGGATCCATGCAATCCCCAACTAGAGTTTCAATCTCCGGAAAACCTCTCCCCAACTGAGTTGGTCTCAAGAAGAATCCTCAAGGAGTTTATCCAAAAGAAAACACCTCCCTAAGCAATTTGTCGAATATTCTCTTCAACAGGGTTTATTTCCCCAACAAACTACAGATTCCCCATCTTGAGTTTTCCTCCCAGACTTTTACAAATTGAGGGACCACAACTCCTAATCCCCAGTGAAGTCGTCAATAAAGCTCCTCTTCCCCAGTAGTGTTTACCACTATCACCAGTGAATTGCTGCAAAGCTTGGAAGCCGATCAGATAGCAATTAACTTCTTTATCGCCAACAAGTTGTTAACTTCGATTCTCTTTGATCAAGGGTATAACTCCCTAGTAGAGCAACGGACAACTAAAACTCCTGAACTCTTTTCCCTCAAGAAGAAATAAACATTCTCCACAAAGATTTCTCAAAGCCAAAGCCAATCTTCCCCAGCAGATTTCTCCTCAAACAACAAAAATAGGAATTCCTAGTGGAAACATTCTAAACAAGGTTTGAAGATGTGCATATTCTTCATCCCCAATAGCAGTACGGGATTTAACTTCCCAAGGCTCACCAACATTTGTCAAGGATTTATTTTCCAGACAAAGATGCACTTCAATAACATTTCACATTCATACATCATATTACATACAACACAATCTTATTTATTTTGAGGACATCATTACATCATGCATTTTATACATCATGACATTGTATGCAGCTAACTCTTTACCTTTTCAGGAAAGACCAATCAACAGATAGCTATCATCAACAATTTTCAATATGGTTAGAGATTAATTCCTGAAACAAGATAGGGAAACTATCTCTATGACCAAAAAAAAGCAAGTTCCATATTAATACCAGAAACAAGATAAGACAATTATTTGTGAACAACCGATTGTAGATTAATACCTGAAATAAGACAGGACAACTATCTACATGAGCAGATTGAAGATTACTCCCGAAACAAGCCAGGGAAACTATCTTTCTTTCTCTTTAGTCAGAGATTAATTCCTTAAACCAGACATGGAAACTATCTCGATGACCAACAAAAAGAAACTTCTAGATTAATACCTGAAACAAGACAGGACAACTATCTGTGAACAACCGATTATAGATTAATACCTGAAACAAGATAGGAAAACTATCTATGAACAAATTGATTGTAGATCAATTCCTGAAACAAGACGGGGCGACTATCTACAGGACAAGAATTTCCTTCAGAGGAGTTCTGAAACGCATTTCCCCTTCAGCACTCATTCTGAAAAGTATCTCCT
The DNA here is from genome assembly GCA_948472305.1 of Vicia faba. NCBI lineage: Eukaryota > Viridiplantae > Streptophyta > Magnoliopsida > Fabales > Fabaceae > Vicia > Vicia faba. The sequence continues at coordinate 173,780,995 of OX451737.1, forward strand.
TCAGCGCTTTGTTCTGAAAATCATTTCCCCTTCAGATACGGAATCCTGAAAAACATTTTCCCCAGAGACCGAGTTCTGGTGAGCATTTCCTTTAGAGGAGTTTTGAAACACATTTCCCCTTCAGCACTTCATTCTGAAAAGCATCTCCTTCAGTGCTTCATTCTGAAAAGCATTTCCCCTTCAGATACGGAATCCTGAAAAGCATTTTCCCCAGAGACTGAGTTCTGACGAGCATTTCCTTCAAAGGAGTTCTGAAACACATTTCCCCTTCAACACTTCATTCTAAAAAGCATTTTCCCTATAGACCAATTTCTAGCAAGCATTTCCTTCAGAGAAGTTCTGAAACACATTTCCCCTTCAGCACTTCATTCTGAAAAGCATCTCCTTCAGCACTTCGTTCTGAAAAGCATTTCCCCTTCAGATACGGAATCCTGAAAAGCATTTTCCCCAGAGACCGAGTTATGGCGAGCATTTCCTTTAGAGGAGTTCTGAAACACATTCCCCTTCAGCACTTCATTCTGAAAAGCATTCCCTTCAGCACTTCATTCTGAAAAGAATTCTTCAAGATACAGTCAAGCTTAGACTTAGTCTAATTTCTATCAATAATCACCTTTGGATGGAATCTATAAGCTCATCTCCGACAACTTTCCATCATCTCTCCAAATGGCATCCTTAAGCCCATTCCCTGCACAATTAACTAATACAATCGAGTGCAAATTTATGGGCACTCTAGTTTTTAATCATCTTTTACCTTCAAGCTACGAATGGCAATGTGCCATACTCGCTTTTCAGGTTTAAGAAGATTGAACAGGGGCAGCTGTTGTACCCCAAAATTTGGCCTCTCATTTCTCAAGATTTTTCTCACAAAATTTCTACTAGGTTAAGACTGCACAAGTTTCCATGGATCATATTGGGCTCTCAAATTGAATAAGAGCAAGTTTTCTTTGATTCATAAACTTCAATTGGATATTTGGTCCCCTTAGATCAAGCTTTGGTACACAAGCTTTGATTGTGTATTTGGTCCCATTCGATCAAGCTTTGGTCCACAAGCTTCGATTGGGCATTTGGTCCCCTTCGAGCAAGCTTTGGTCCACAAGCTTCATTTGGGCATATGGCCTTCGTCATGCAAGATTTGATGGGACAATGGCTATCTTCATGTAAGCTTCGATTGAGCAATGGTCTCCTGCAAGTTTGTGTTGATTCACAAAGCAGTGGCCTCCTGCATGCAAGTTTAGATTGAGCATTGGCCTCTTATATGCTTGCTTTGATTCACAAAGCAGTGGCCTCCTACATGCAAGCTTTGATTGTACAAGGGCTACTTTCACACAAAGCTTAGATTGAGCATTGGCCTCTTACGTGTCTGCTTTGACCCACAAGGCAAGTGCCTTCTATGTGCTTGCTTTCGACCCACGAGGAAATGGCTTCCTCCGTGCTTGCCTTCAATTCACAAGGAAATGTCTTCCCTTTATACTAGCACCCACAAAGAAGTGGCCTCTTTCATGCGTGCTTCGATTCACTGGGCAGTGGCTCCCTTTGAAATAGCTTGCTTCGATTCCACCCTTAAAACCTTTAACACACATAGTTTCCACACTATGACACACCGTTGGTGGCCCATTCAAATGACATGCATTGGTGGATTTGAAGGACATACATGGGGTGTCCCATTTGAAGGACATACGTGGGTGTCCCATTCGAAGGACATACATGGGTGTCCCATTCGAAGCACATGCGTTGGTGGATTTGAAGGACATACACGGGTGTCCCATTTGAAGGACATACGTGGGTGTCCCATTTGAAGGACATACATGGGTGTCCCATTCGAAAGACATGAATTGGTGGATTTGAAGAACGTACATGGGTGTCCCATTCGAAGGACATACATTATGGTCAATTTGAAGGACACAATTGTTGGAAACAAGTTTTGATATATTCAAGATGCTTGCTGACCCAAGTCCTATGTGCTGCCAAGCCCAGGCCTACTATACTGGCCACAACACTCCAAAAATGTTGCAAAGAAGTCCTGCTATACTGCTCATATATTTGCACCAAATTGGCATACGAAAACTGCACCTCGAAGGCTATGAAGACAACATACCCAATTTGTTCAAATTTCTCCCCCCCCCCCCCTCAAATCTTAGTCAAACTCTTCTATAAATAAGATGTTCCACAACACATATAAAGGGGGTTTTGGTGGCTAGAGAGAGATTTGTTAAACAGGAAAATAAAGGAGAAAACACTTAACACACTCTCAAACCCAGAGTCAAAAGGCCACACCTTTGTTTATGTTCTTTCGAATCCAGAACTAAAGAAACATAACACTTGTTTCTTTTTCCTTCGAATCCAGAACTAAAGAAACATAACACTTGTTTCTTTTTCCTTTGAATCCAGAACCCAAGAAATACAACTCTAATTTTCTTGGCTTTCGAATCCAGAATCAACGAAATAACACACTTGTTTCTCTCCCTTCGAATCCAAGAGCATCCAGAGCAATCACTCAAGGGCCAGAAGCACCAACTTCAGATTCAAGGTAAGTCTTCCTAACTTTAACCATTTAGTTTCAAGCATGTAAATAACCTTTTGCTTATTTTTTATTTCTACTCTTTCGTTTGTTTGCTTTTCTTGTCCAAATATATGTTAGAGACTAACCTGTACAGGCCATGGAACAATATTAACATGGCTTCGACCCATACTGCTATCATGTCCCAAACAAAAGAAAACATAAATAGGTGTGTGAATTGAAGGGTGTGCTTCGATACACATTGATGCACATGCCCAAACAAAAGGGAGTGTGAATCGAAGGATGCAACACTGGTTGTAGGCACAATTCAAAGAAGGAAAAAGTGTGGGAATGGAAAGAAACATCCTTCGATCCAGGATGTCTTTTCTTTCTCTCTTTTACACTATTTTTGTATTTATATTTTCTATATATTTACATTTTCTTTCTATTCAATATGGTTGTATTAGGACTTTTATTGCTTTTCAACCCCCATTTGTAAACTTGTATACCCCATCCCCCAAAACATGTAATAGTGTAGAACATTTATTTTCCGCATTTTTATCGCTTTCATAAACGTTAGTAACTAGGGTGTGTATGGCAAGATTAAAACCAACAAGTAGACAACCCTAAATCCAAGACAAAAATGCATGCAATCGAACACACTATTCACACACATGCACCTCTAGGATAATCTCACTTGTTGCCTCAGAAAATAGTCATGTCCCTCGAATATGGGCGTTTTAGAAAAGACCCTTGATAAAAAGATAGTAGTCCCTCGATGTCCCTCGATGTTGCCTTCGGTAAACAATCTAGTCCCTAACAAAAATTGCTAAAACGTCTCATATGTTGCCTTCTATGACTATACAATTGACCCACTCCCGTCCCTTCACATCCAACGATGGGGATTCTTACCAAATTAATGGTAAGATAGCAAAATATAAAGGAGGAGGAAAAGAACATTAGACCTTTTTGAGTAGGAAGGACGCTCTTAGTTTCTTGCTCTTGAACTAAAACCATTTTCCACACATACACTCACAAAACATCTTCAAAACAAACATCTCTTTGAACTATTTTCAAAACCAACACTTTTTACGCATTCTTATAGAGACGAGAATCATTACAAAGTTCGCCGCAACAAAGGCATTTTGCAAAATACTTTCAAACTTACACCCACCACAAAGCACATTTCAAACAAAGCAAGTGATCTGGCAAGCAACTAAGAGACCATAGATAACTACGGAAGAAAAGAGTGCTAATACCTTCTCTTTTCATAATCTACCCCCATACTCAAGAAAACATCTCTAAAGGTCTTTCCTGTTCTTTTCACCCTTTCCTTAATGGATAAAAGAAAAGTCGGTGGCGACTCTTGCTATCCGCAACAATTGCGATCAAATGCAAAACCACCAAGTCAGTTATCCCACTGTATTACACATAGTTGTAGATCAACTACTTAGGAGGGGAATTTGTCTGATCAAACCTTGAGTAGCCTTGAGCAATTGAAAACCCTAAGAGCATAAGGAGATATCTTGAAGAAAATGGAAGGGAAAATTTTGGGGTACAACACAAACTAACATACATGTTTCATATATATTATTCAGTTCTTATTTTCTAACACAAAAGCAGCATTGGCTTAGTGGCAAGGGAGGCGCCTGTAAAGCTAAGGGGTGTGGGTTCAACACCCACCCCATGCAAACCCTTTTTTCTATTTTTTTTCCTAACCTAATTATTTTTCTATTTTCTCGTTTAAACCCTAATTAACTTTTAATCAATCATTAAACTAACCTAATTTTTTTTCTTAATACTAATAAATTAGGATTAGGATTTTTAACTAATATTTAATTTTATTTTTACTAATTAATTTTGTTAATTAATTAACTAAACCTTTTTCTTAAATATTAAAATCAGTTAGGAAATTAGGGTTCTTATTAATCATTATCACTTAAATTATTTTATATAAAATACCAAAATACTAATACTTAGAACTTTAGGTCTTCTAAACTTTTATTCAAAACATTTTCTTATTTTCTTCTTACTATTTAATTTTCATAGATCAAGTGATTAGGTCGCGTTCTTAATTGTAATAGCGTAGATTTATTTTCCGTATCTTTTTATTATTATGTAACTGCTCACATGATGTAATATCTTAGGTTTAAATTCTCGCACTTTACATTCTGCACTTTTTTTTCTGTACATATTTAACTGTTAGTAACTAGGGTTTGTATGGCAAGACTAATAACTGAATGTAGAAAACCCTAAATTCTCAAGATAAAATAACTGAATTAATACACTTCGCACACTTGCACCTCTAGGATATCCTCTCTTGTTGCCTTATGATACTTGATCATGTCCCTCGAAAGTAGGGATTCTTTAGCAAAATACCCTTCTGAATAAAAGATCATAGTCCCTCGATGAACCTTCGAAGTTGCCTCCGAAAATGATCTAGTCCATCTGTAATATGGTGGGAGAACTGACTTGGTTTGTCGTTTTATCGCAAATGTTGTGGATAGCAAGAGTCGCCACCGACTTTTCTTTTATCCAATAAGGAAAGGGTGAAAAGAACAGGAAATACCTTCGAGAATTTTTTTGAGTTCGGGGGGTAGGTTATGAAAAGGGAAGGTGTTAGCACCCTTTTCATCCATAGTTATCTACAGGCTCTTAATCGCTAGCTCACTTTGTTTGAATTTTTTGTGTGCGTATGTGTTTGGAAATATTTTGAAAATTCCTAAGTGCCGCAACTTTTTAATGATTCTCATATCATTGAGAATGCGTACAAAGTGTTTTATTTTGAAAATATTTCAGAAAAGAAGTGTTTCGTGAAAATATTTTGTTTGTGTGTGAGCAAGAAATTAACAGTTCTACCCTTACTCGAATGTCTTTCGTGTTATTTTCCTCCTCCTTAGATAGTGCTACTCTACCATTAGTTAGTAGGAAGCCCTATCATTGGATGTGAAGGGACATATGTGGGTCATCGTACAATCATAAAGGCAACTGGTAAGGATGCTTTAGCAATTTTTGTAAGGGACTAAGACCGTTTATCGAAGGCAGCATCGAAGGGTCATCGAGGGACTACGATCTTTTGTATCGAGGGTCTTTGCTAAGGTGTCCCCATGTTCGAGGGACATGACTGTTTAATTGAAGGAAATAAGTGATGTTACCCTAGAGGTGAGTGTGTGAATAATGTGTTGAATTTAGTTATTTTATCTTGAAATTAGGGTTTTCCATATTATTTTTAGTCTTTCCATACAAACTCTAATTACTAGCAGTTATAAGGAAAACGGTAAAGAAATAAATTAAATGTCCTACGCTTTTACAAAGCTTCGGGGAAGGGGTTACAAAACCAAAAAACATTGGTGAAAGAAAGAAAGCAAAAACCCTAATTTAATCTATTACATTCCGTAGCAATTACATAATAGGAAAACTAATGCAAAAATAAAGCGCGCGAAGATTGTAAAATAAGAGAAAAATTGTTTGATGAAAAAGACTTGATAATTAACCTAACGTCTAATTAATTTTAATTGAAAAAAAATTAATTAACTGATTTAATTTAAACAAACCCTAAAGTCTAGGTTGATTTTAATTAATAAAAAAAGTTAAGTAAATAAATTAATCGAAACTACTTATCCTAATTAATTTAATAAATAAAAATCAAAGTTAATTTATGAAAACTAAACCTGATTTATTTTAATGTTGATTAAAAAAATAATCAGGGTTTATTAATAAATTAGGGTTAAGGTGAAAAAAGAGAAAATAATGTTAGTGGAAAAAATAGAGAAAAAAGAATATTGGGGGCGGGTGTTGAACCCACGCCCCTTGCACCTCCAGGCAGCATGCTTACCAACTGAGCCAAGCGCAAACCTGTGCAAGGATATGCAGCCAACATGTTTTATAATCAACCTGCAAAAATATGAGAAATATGAAAAAATATCAAAACTGGGGAACGAACCCGTGACCAGAAGGAGGAATAACTTAGCGCACACGTTTTAACCACTAGGGTGGTGATACACCCATTAATAAAACTAAAATAATAAATATATATTATATAATCAAATTTACCGATCGGAGAAGCGTCAGATCCCTATCTCCGGTCGTCTTCTCCGGCGACCTATTATTTTAAAAATTGCAAAAAAACACAACGCTAGTGATCCAAACATATCCTACCTTCCTAAAACAGAGGTTGTGAATCCAATGGGGACATTTTCGAAGGATAGTTCGTCCTGGTTTGTGAGGTATGGCCAAAATAACATGAATCGGTTTGATCATAGCCATTCATGATTCAGATAGCATGGGACTCATGTTATGAATCAAACCTGCACATTAGCATCTCAAAAGCACGTTAGTGGCATTAGAATGCGTTAAGACATCACGAAAATAAAAATACAAGAATCATGAAATAATTCAAAAAAGATGGTGTATATGTGTTGGTTCATGTCCTTTGTGTCATGGTAACCGATCCAATCTTACCCTATAATGTTCATGTAAGTGAATGGAATGGAAGTTTGGTGGTGAGGAGGCTTAAAAATATGGTTTTCAAAACTTAGGGTTCTTGGAAAATTTTGGTGTTTTTTTTTTTTACAATTTTGTGGTACAAGGATTTCGTGTCTTGTTCTTGTCTTGAGGCCTGAATATATAGAGAATTTTTAGGGCAAAAACAAATGGGATTGGACTCTTGTACAAAAAGATATAATTCTATCTTATTTATTTTGTATTATTAATGAATTAAATAAAAATTAATAAAAATAATTAAAATAAAACAAGGCCTAAAGGTGTGTGAATGAATTATGAGGTGTATGAAAGGCATAAACACGTTTGGACTTCAAAACCATGACCCAATGGTCCAAAATATCAAGCTTGTTCAATTTGAACTTCATGCATTTGCTCAAAATTTCCCAACTTGCAATGGTCATAACTCCCTCAATTTTTATCTTTTGAAGGTGATCTTTGACTTTTTGGAAAGCTCAAGATGTCCTCTACAACATCTATGGTTATGTATTTTGCTTTTTAAGAGTTTATCTTGATATAAGTTGCCTTGACAAAAAGCATCTTTTTGTTGACTTTTGAAATGACCTATAATGTATTGGCTTATATCTCTCAAATGATGCATTTTTTGGACTTGAGCATAAAGCTTATAAGATGTAGAGAATATAATTCCCTTCAAAATGGGATTTTGTTTAGGAAAAGCTTATGAAGAATGTGAAAGTTATACATGGTCAAAGTTTAGTTGACTTCTCCTAAGGAAACCCTAATTTGGCAACTTTGGACTTTTGATGATTTGAGGGCTTTTCTTGAGGAATCATGATCAATCATTGATCAAATGATGGATATGACTTCAAAATGTTGATGTTGACCAAAAATATTGAAGTTTGACTTTATGTTGACCATAGTTTACTTTTTACCCAATACAGTTGATTTTCAATCATCTGAGCAATTAACCGAGAAAACTTGTAATGCACGGCTTGAAACTTGGTGTGATCGGTGGAAATAGAACTGACTGTTTTTAAATGCTGGTTCGCGAAATGTCGCGGTAAGCAAGAGTCGCCACCGTCTTTTATGTTCACCAACATGGAAAGGACAAAAGCACAGCAAAATTCCTTTTTTGAGATGTCTCTCGGTTCGGGAGGTAGATTTATAGAAAGGGAAGGTGTTAGCACCCTTTCTATCCGTGGTTATCCACGGGCTCTTAGGTACTTGCTCTATGTTTTCAAAAATTGTTTACTTTTCAAGTGTATGTGGGTTTTGAAAAAGTTTCGTTTGAAAAATTTCTAGGTAACTCTTATATATGTCCTCAAGAGTGTATGAAATATTTGTTTGAAAACTTTTCGAAAGTGTAGGTGCGAAAAGTTGTTTTTGTTATTTTGAAAGAGCAAGTACCCAGGAGAAATCTACCTACTCTAAGGAATTAGGCTGTATAAGAGTCCTTTAGACAGTACTATCCCACTATTGAGAAGTAGGTAGCACCGTCGTTGGAGGTATTCGGGTCAATTCGATTGTTAGGGACAATGTGTGGTCACCAAAGCAATAGTAGGACGCCTTAGCGGTAACCCTAATGTCCTAGATCCTTTTTATCTGAGGCAACCGTTTCGAGGCAACTGGATCTTTAGACAGGAGGGCGACCTCTAAAACACCCTATACTTGACGACCACGTCGAGGCAACCAGTGAGGCGTACCCTAAGAGTGGCATGTGCATGTGTGTTGTTTTTCAGTTAAGATTATCTTGTACATGTATTTGTGAGCTACGGATTGATTTTATTTGTCATACAAGTCTTTCATGCATATTAACAGTTAAGAGTGCCGAAAATAAATTGCGGAAAGTTAAATCTACGCTATTACAAGGCGCGGGTCTATACATCGCCAAAAACAAAACCCGTTTGGAAAATAAGTGCGAGAAAAGTAAAGAAAGCGGTAAAAGACCTAATTAGCTATTACATCCTCGGAAACAGTTACATCAATATAATGAATTAAAATAAACATGCGCGCGAAAGATTTGACCGGGACGTCCTTAGGGTTTTGACCCTTTTTGAGAAAAGAATTGAAATTTTGTCCTTTTTTTGCAATTAATGGAATATTAAACCTAATTTACTAATTAATTAATTATTTACAAGAAAAAGTATTTTTGTATTTTTTTATGTGTTAATGAAATAAAATAAAAAAAGAAATTAAAAGTGTCAAAATAAAAACCCTAAGTCTAATTCATTTTTATTTATTGCAAAAGATTAAAATTAAACCTGATTAACAAAAAGACTAAATTCATTAATTTGTATTTATTTACAAAATAATAACTAATTAAATTTAATCAAATAAAAATATTATTATTATTTTTTATGTTTTCTGGATTTATTATGGAAAAATAATTATTTAGTTAATAGTTAATTAAGAATTAAATTTAAATAAGTAAATAAAAATATAAAAGAAAAAATAAGAGGCAAACTCATGGGGGGTGATGGGCCAGCAAGGGGGTTTGTGTGGAAATTGGAAGTCCATTTGTTGCCAAGCCACGTTTGACCTTTTGCAATTGTCCATGACATGGTTGACTGGGAACATCATAGTCAGCACTTCATAGCCCTTGGATTGGTGCATGAGGACACATGGCACGCTGATTGCTTGAAGCGCATGATGGACGCTTTGAGGATGCCTGCACAGGAGCATGTTAGAAAAAATATGAACAAGCGTTTGGGGGACCTGGGAATCGAACCCGGGTCCCAATGGTTACCAACCACGTCACTTTCCACTACGCCATTGCATTGCATCTGATAATATAATACAAAAGAATCATTATATTAGAAAGTCAAACAGCACGCTGCATAAAGAGAAAACGCGCGCTTATTTCAAACGTTCCAATCACGCACGTACACGTCTTCATCTTCATCCTGCTTTCCTGTAAAACATAAACAAATAGCGGGGGTTTTTAACCCCCACAATTTAGCATGACCAGAAATAGCGATTAGGTCTATATGCAAGATAAATATTTCGCGAATATGGTTTTAGCTTTGTCTGGTTGCAACGATTACAACCATGGGCATCATGAGGCTTGATTTTTCCTGTGCTGAAAAGCCCTAATCTGAGAACTCAAAAAAACCTAAAAAATCGTTAATGGCAATTCATAATTCTGTGCATGATAATCCAATTAATCAATACCAATGGCTTTGTATGGATGCAAGCAATACAAAACAAGCCATAAATTACATCAAATGCTCATGAATCGTGAGTTTCAATTCTGAAAAATATTGACAAACCGTGATTCTGTTTGGTGTGATTTCTCAAGCTTCAGCCCTTGGTTTTGATTCCAAAAGATTCCTGAGGGTTCCAGCAATATGTTTGAATCGCTCTAAGGCTTTGAATTGGTCTGGAAGTGAGAAAACAGTTTTGACTTTGTTCTTGATTTTTTGGAATTGGTTTATGGCTTTTTGCAGCAGCTCTCACGTGAATAGCATTAGGGTTGGCTTGCTTGCATATATGGGAATAGAATTAGGTCAGCAGCTGGGCCTTAATCTTGGTGTATTGAAGTCTTGAGATTTTGTTGACCACCTGTTGTACCCCAAAATTTGCCCTCCCATATTCTCCAAGAAATTGCCAAGTCAAGCTGCAAAATTCCCCAAGGGTTGCACAGTGCAAAGGTCTCCTATACAGTCAAGGTTAGGGTTTTGAGTCTGATCAAGAAAAGGAAGTTTTCAAGGGCCCAATCAAGTCTCATATGCCTACAAATATGGTCAAGCATCCTCATATCAAGTTTCAAGGCTTTCAGCACAAAATTGCACAGTCAAAACCCTAAATTGCACTACAGTCAACTGTAGGGGCAAAATGGTCATTTGACAGTCAAAAGTTCAAAGTTTTGGTCAACATATCATTTTGAAGCCACAAACATCATTTGATCAATACTTGATCATGATTCTCAAAATTTGGCTCAAAAATCATCAAGATGCAAAAGTTTCTATTTTTGGACAGCTGAAAAAGTCAACTGAAATTGACCAGGGCATAACTTTCACATGGATTATCAGAAAAATTCCATCCAAAGCTCATTTTGAAGAGAAAGCTATTTCCTACAACTCATCTTCATACTTCAAGTCCAATAAATTCTCTCACAAAAAGTTATCAATTTCAACATTATAGGTCATTTTCAAAAGTCAACAAAAAGGGACTTTAAGTCAAAGGCCATAACTTGAGATTAGTAAATCAAAATGACATGGGACCAAAGGCATTGGTTAGAGGACTCAAAAACCTTTCCAAAATGTCCAAGAACATGAGTAAATCTTAAAAATTGAGCAAGTTATGCATTAGAGAAGTTGGGAAATTTTTGTGAAATGGCCAAAATCATTTATCCTTGAAATCTCATTTTTGACAAAAGGGGCCCACTTTTTCCACTTGAATTAACTTGGCCATGCCTACCACGTGTCCCACCTTTTATTTCATATTTTTTAATTAATTGTTTCATTTTTTATTGATTTTCTTGGATTTAATTAAGTTTAAATCTTTTAAAATCAAGGAAAAATCAAAAGGTTTGATTAAATGAAATATTTGGCCTTAACTAGCCTTGAAACATCATTAAGCCTATGCCATTTTCGTGCTAAGGCTCAAATAAGGCAAGAATTCAAAATGAGGCAAAAAATGGAAAGTGTGATAATGGTGGTTTATGCCAAATCCTAAACATCAATGCAAGGCATTATTGGCCATAATTTTCATTCATACACATTGCATAAGACATGTACAAGTGATACAGACCAAGAGTAGACAAGAAGCTGCGCCCTACTGCTCAATACAAACTCACACTTTTGGCAAAACACCTCAATTCTGAAAACTCACTTAGAGATCGATTCAAGCCTTAAAACCTACCTCATTAGCTTCCTCAAGCAATATAGAATGTTTCCCAATCAAAAACGTCCCTCAAAGCTTAAAGAATTGGTAACACGAATAGGCCCTGTACCGAAAAATATCCATACTCTTGCATCTCCATTCACACGTTTTTTGCACTTTTTGATATGTGATTTACATTATTCATGCAATTCTGATGCTACCTATATGGTTTAATTTTGTTTTCATGTCTTATATAAGGATTTGCCATTAGAGATGCTTAGGGTTTTCAGGTTCTCAAATTAGGCGTTTCTTATCTCTGCAAAATTAGGACACGCGACTAGCACCATGGCATCAGGCACATTCAGACGAAGAGGAATCATATGTCGCGCCTAATTTATAAAGCCCCTAGGGCTAATCGTTATTTTCTGGTATACCATCTTAGGCAACGCATGAAAAACCGTTGCCATGTTTCATTTGTTTTTTTCAGGAAAATAATACATGAAGAAGATGATGTGCTGGCGAATGGTGATAGGCTGATTCAAAAAATTCGCGCGCTGGAGCCCATTGACCATTGTTTATTTTATATTATTGGTTTGTTGTTAAATTACAGATAACGTGTCTAGCACAACTGGCAAAGCATGTGTGTGTCAACGTCCAAGACCTGGGTTCGAGCCCCAGGTCTTCAATAATTTCTATGTTATTTTTCATCTAACATTCACATGCAGCGCCTAAGTTAAAGATCATGATGCACTCTCAGAATCTAGCATACACGCGTCCAGATCCATCAGATCCAAGGCTATGGCTTGAGGTGCATGGTGAGTCCCCAGTCAACGCGCCACATGTTACTCAAAAAGTCAAGCAAGGCCTCAGTAATGGGCCAGAAATTGCTGGGGCCAACCTCCAAATTAGGGGCTTCACTCCCTTAGGTTTTGCAATTTTCTTTCTTTTCTTTGTTCTTTTTATTATTTTTATATTCTTTTAATTGTTGTTTCTCTTAATTAATTAATATTTTCAAAATATAAAAAACATAAAAAATCAGAAAAGATAAAAATAATAGATATTTTATTTTAGTATTAATTTTGTAAATGAATCCCTTAATTAATTTAGATTTAATTTTAGGTTATAATTTAATTCTTTTTTTCACAATAAACCAAAAATAACAAAATAGGCCTTTAGCACTTTTTATCTTTTTTTTTATTTAAATATTTTTATTATAAATATCATTAACCATTAATTTTGTAAGTAAATTTTATAATTAATTAGTTTTAATTCTAGGTTTTAACTTTAATGCATTTTCTTTAATAAATTAAAAACAATTAGAATTAGAATTAATTACTTGACTTTTAATTAATTTAATTTTCTTTAATGTCATAAATACAAAAAACATAAAAATAAGTTCTTTCTTTTTTTACTGATTTAATTTAATTATTTTAACTTAATTATTTTAATTCCTTTAAAGGGTTCAACGCCCTCGCGTTCGATTATATTCTCATTTCGCGCATTTTATTTATTTCTTTGTTGTAAATATAATGTATTTGTCCCAAAGCCCTGTAATAGTTAATTAGGCATTCACTTTCTGCACTTTATTTTAAATCGGGTATGGATTAATTTGGCGTTGTAGACCCGCGCCTTTGTAATAGCGTAGGACCTTTTATCCTTTCCGCACTTTAAATTCCCGCACCTTTAACTGTTAAACAATAACATGAAAGAATGAATGCCCAAAAATAAAATCAAAACGTATATCACCAATGCATGACAAGACAAATAATAAACTGAAAATGACACACAATTCACACACCACCCCTAGGGTACGCTTCACTGTTGCCTTGCCCCTCGAAAGGTGGTCTTCGAGTAGAGGATGTCTTAGTAAGTCCTCATGATCCGGGAACCTGGCATGAGGGTAGCTTCTAAGGTGTCTTCCCATTGCTCTGGTGATCACCATGTCCCGAACCTCGAATTGACCCGAACACCTCCAACGGTGGTGCTACCTACCTCTCAATGGTGGGATGGCATTACTTTAAAGGACATTTACACAGACGAATTCCTTAGGGTAGGTAGGTTCTCGTAGATACTTGCTCTTTTCAAAAACAAACAAAATACTTTTCACACCTACACTTTCTAAAAGTTTTCAAACAAATTTTTCATACACTCTTGAAGACAGATACAAGAGTTACTTAGAAATTTTTCAAACGAAACTTTTTTCAAAACCCACCCACAGTTGAAAAGCAAACAAACATTTTGAAAACACAAATGAGCAAGTATCTAAGAGCCCATGGATAACCATGGATAGAAAGGGTGCTAACACCTTCCCTTTCTATAATCTACCTCCCGAACCGAGAGCAATCTCTTTAAGGAATTTTTCTGTGCTTTTGTCCTTTCCATTTGGAGAAAATAAAAGACGGTGGCGACTCTTGCTTCCGCGACATTTCGCGAACCAGCGTTAAACAGTCAGTTCCAGATCCACTGATCACACCACCATTAAAGGACCTTTCCATATTTGGTTCAAATCTTGGATTTTATGCACAAAAAGGCTTGGAACAAATTGGCTAGCTGGCATATGACATATAAAAGCTATTCAAACCAAAAGATGTTATTCCATTAATTTTTTAGATTTTATTTGAATTATTATGGATTTAAAATGAATTAAATCAATAAAAATTAAATAAAATAGAAAAATGAATGTTTGATCTTGAAATTAATCATGGGACACGTGTGTAGCATGACAAGGCTGAATCAAGTGGAAGAAAGTGGGCCCTTTTGTCAAAAATTGAAGTTTCATGGATAGTTGACTTTTGCAAATTCATGAAAATTTCCCAACTTCTCCAATGCATATCTTGCTCAATTTTGATCATATGAACATGTTCTTGGACATTTTGGAAAGGTCTTGAAGTCCTCTAACCAATGCCTTTGGTCCCATGTCATTTGGATTTACCAATCTCAAGTTATGGTCTTTGTCTTAAAATGCCTTTTTGTTGACTTTTGAAATTGACCTATAATGTAGAAATTGATAACTTTTTGTGAGAGCATTTCTTGGACTTGGAATGTGAAGATGAATTGTAGGAAATGTCATCCCCTTCAAAATGAGCATTGGATGGGATTTTTCTGATGAACCATGAAAAAGTTATGCCCTGGTCAAGTTACAGTTGACTTTTCTACTGTCCCAAAATAGAAACTTTTTGCATCTTGATGATTTTTGAGCCATTCTTGTGGAATCATGATCAAGACTTGATCAAATGATGATTGTGGCTTCAAAATAAGATGTTGACCAAATTTTTTGACTTTTGACTGTAAAATGACCATTTTGCCCCTGCAGTTGACTGTGAAGCAAATTGAGCTTTTGACTGTGCAATTTGACCCTGTGAGTCTTGAGACTTGTCGTGTATATGCTTGGCAATGTATGTAGGCCTATATGACTTGATTGAGCCATTGAAAACCACAAATTCCTTGAAAGAACCAAAACCCTAATTTTGACTGGCTTAGGAGGCAGTTGGACTGTGCAACCCTTGAGTAGTCTTGAACCAATTGAAGATGATTCTTGACAAACCTTGAAGAATATGGGAGGGAAAATTTTGGGGTACAACAGTTGCCCCTGTTCAATCTTCTTAAACCTGAGGATCTAGATTGGCTTGCGTGCCTTTCGTGATCTGAAGGTGGAAGATGATTGAACACTAGAGTGCCTAGAAATTTGCACTCACATAGTGTGGTATCAGCAATGTGATGTCGGGAATGGGCTTACAGATGCCATTTGGAGAGATGATGGATAGGAGGATGGGCTTATAGATGCCATCTGGAGATGTGACAAAATCTTGTCGTGAATGGGCTTATGGATGCCATTTGGAGACTGTTGGTAGGTGGATGGGCTTATAGATGCCATCTGGAGATTGTCTGTTGAATTGTAATTTTTGTAAGTTGAAAGAGGGAACCTGTGTAGGGTTGCCTGATGATGAGCTCGTGTGAAACTGCATCTGAAATGGAGAAGGAACCTGTGTGGGGTTTCTTTGATGACGAGTCCGTGTAAAACTACGTCTGGAGAGGGAGAACCTGTGTAGGGTTTCTTGATGACGAGTCCGTGTAAAACTACGTCTAGAGGGAGAGAACCTGTGTAGGGTTTCTTGATGATAAGTTCGTGTAAAACTTCAGGATGAACCGGGGTAAGGTTACTTCGGGATAAGTTCGTGTAAAACTTCTGGAGGAACCAGGGTAAGGTTATTTTGGGATAAGTCCGTGTAAGACTTCTGGAGGAACCAGGGTAAGGTTACTGCAGGGTAAGTTCGTGTAAAACTTCTGGATGAACCGGGGTAAGGTTACCATGAGATAAGCCCGTGTAAGACTTCTGGAGGAACCGAGGTAAGGTTACTGCAGGGTAAGTTCATGTAAAACTTCTGGATGAATCGGGGTAAGGTTATTTCGGGATAAGCCCGTGTAAGACTTCTGGAGGAACCGGGGTAAGGTTACTGCAGGGTAAGTTCGTGTAAAACTTTAGGGGGAACCGGGGTAAGGTTACCTTGAGATAGGTCCGTGTGAGACTTTTTCTGAAAGAAAAGGAACCGGTGTAGGGTTACTTTGATGATAAGTCCGTGTAAGACTTCTTCTGAAAGAAAAGGAACCGGTGTAGGGTTTCTTTGATGATAAGTCCGTGTAAGACTTCTTCTGAAAGAA
Source organism: Vicia faba (assembly GCA_948472305.1). Classification (NCBI taxonomy): domain Eukaryota; kingdom Viridiplantae; phylum Streptophyta; class Magnoliopsida; order Fabales; family Fabaceae; genus Vicia; species Vicia faba. The sequence goes on from OX451737.1 coordinate 173,797,436, forward strand.
AAGGAACCGGTGTAAGGTTACTTTGATGATAAGTCCGTGTAAGACTTCTTCTGAAAGAAAAGGAACCGGTGTAGGGTTGCCTGAGGATGAGCCCGTGTAAAACTACATCTGAGATTGAGAAAGAACCGGTGTAGGGTTTCCTGTTGATGAGCCCGTGTAAGACTACATCTGAGATTGAGAAGGAACCGGTGTAGGGTTGCTTCACGATGATCAAGTAGATAATTGCCCTGTTTGGTTTCAGGTATTAACCCATGACCAGTCGTCCACAAAATTTTCCTGGCTTGTTACCGGTGTTGATCTAGAACTGCAAAGGTAGATGGTAATCATCCTTTGATTGACCTTTTCCTGAAAAGGCAAAGTATTAGTTGTATGCAATATCATGATGTATGAAATGCATGATGTCATGATGTTCTCAAAAATAAATGAGATTGTGTCGTATGCACTTCATCATGTATGTAAATAGGAGGTATGAAATGTGATATGTTTATGAATGTATTTTCGTCTGGGAAAATAAATCCTTGACGAATGCCGGGAAGTTCGTTGAATCCTGGGCTGATGCTGAAGAGTAGAGTTCTTCATTTCCGTGGGGGATTATGGTTGCACGAATAAACCGGTAGGAGAAGATGACTCCATTGGGGAATAAACTTGTTGGAGAGATTACTCTGCGGGGAAATACTCTGTGGGGAAGAGATGCTTCGCTGAGATTTTGATGATAACTCCGCTGGCGATTCCATTGATAAGTTATGTTGAGGAATTTGAATGAACTCCGTTGGGGGTAGGAAGAACTTCGCCGAGGACGATCTTTCCGTTGCAATTAGCTGAGGATAACCCGGTTATAGGCTCTGGTGGGGGATAACCTCTGAACATGGTCGGGGAGAGATATTTGTACTCTGCCGGGGGCTAGCTTCCAAACTCTACTGGGGATAAGCTTCCAGGATCTACTGGGGAGATGGTTCAACTCTCTTGGGGAAACTTTGAACTGTACTGGGGAAGTGGCTCCACTGGGGTGTCTGGTATTCCGCCGGGGAACAATCTTAGATCAAGACTGCCGGGGATGCTTGTTGAGGAATATCTGTACACTCTGCTGGAGAATATTGAGATCTTCTGGGGATATCCAGCTTCCTTAAGGCTGACAACTCTGCTTGGGGAGAGCGTTGCTGACTTGTTGGGGATACTGTGCCTTTTCGGGGCTGACGGCAGGCCAACTCTGTTTGGGGAGAGTATTGCTGAAACCTGTCTTACTCTGCGGGGAGTGGAGGTAACTTGGCCATGTTCTTCAGCTGAACTTACCTTGGTACCTCGGCGGACAGAGCGACTAGATCCCTTAGAAAATTCATTATTGCCCCTGTTTCTGTGGAAGAAGGTACTTAACGATTGACAAATCTTCTTCTGGTAAGCACGTGACGTGATGACGGGACATAGTCGTACGTTGTGATCCCTAACTTTTGCCCGGACCACCCTTTCGGGTTTTCAGTCCACCGGGATACCCATTTTTGCCCAAGCCGCCTTTTCAGGTTTTTGACTTGCCGGGTGTACAGATTTTTTTTATTTTCATCCCTTATTTTTGCCCGAACCCTTTTGGCTCGCCGGGAAGCCCTTATTTTTGCCTAGGTCAGTCAACCTAGCGGGTCTTTGATTATGCATAGTATTTGTTCGACTATGTCCATGTTCTCGGAGTGTAGGGAATTGTCACTGTCAGTAGTGTTGCGTCGCCATACTACCAGAAGATCTTCGTTTGATCGTGCCAGATTCGTCATCGGAATTCATGTCCAATGCCCCAAGTGACTCAGGCTGAGGTTTGCCCCTGGCTGCTTGGCATTTGAGAGATTCCCTGAATCTTGACTGGACTGCCCCAGATGACGGACAATGATCACGTCTTCCCCTTGGTTGGAAGTGTTTCTTCCACTTGAGATGACCCTTGAGAAGGTTTTGTTCACTGGATATCCATCGTGCGAATTTCTCTGCTGTTGAACAAATAGTCATATGCAAACAATATTATTTTAAGAATGCAAAGCTTTTGTCTGTCTTGAAGTTTTGGAAAATGCATTTTTTTCATAAAAACAAGTGAATTTTTTTTGTAAACTGTGATGTCAACCCGTTATTTTACCACAAGCCTTAAGGAGTCAGGATACCTTTTGTAACAGTATGCTTTCGAACTAACCCATGCTTCCGCTAGGACTTTTGTGGGTTATGACTTGGCCTGGTTCACGGTTTTCAGAAACAAAGGATAAAGGCTCAAAATGTATTTGTACCCACCCGCTCTTCGTGATGTTCTTCAAACCTAAACTCAGCTGATCATGCATTAGACCTTGTTTGGGTCTTTGTCCTGATATTATGGTGATGGTTTGGATATTGACAGTTTATTTTGAATAGGCAGTCATTGAGGGTTTGTAGGACCTCTTTCTTTTTTTGATTTCGTTATCCCTGTTTTTTTTTGCCTGAACTGTTTCTTTTATGATTACAGTCAGCGGGATGCCCCAGTTTTTGTAAGTCTCCTTCATAGGTTTTGACTTTAATGGGCTTTTATTTTGAGAGATAATGACTGCCTGTCTTTATGCTTATTCGGAACCATCACCGTCTTTTTGTTTTGGAAGGACTCCTTTGGTGCCATTCGTTGTGCACTTGGATCAGCTAAGAGAACTACCCTGCCCCAGGTTATAATTAAGGGTTTTAATTTTTTGTGAAAAGAAAAACTCCTACTTCTTTGGCTCGAAGGGGTTGACGAGGGATTATCTTCCTTATAACTCCAGTGTTTAGGAATTGAAACAATGCCTGTACCTCATCAGCAGGGTCTGTTCAAAAGCATACCGTAGATTGTGGTATCGTTTTCGTCATCCTCCCTTAAGAGGCTTAGAGTTATTAATCAAGAGTTGAATATCAAGAAAAATAAAAGCAATTTTGAATATAGTGAACACAACTACTTCAAAACAGACACGTGTAATGCATTAATGAAATAATAGAGTTTGACATGATAATTGTTTGAATAAGCATATAAAAATACAATATCAGAATTTAAATGAAACAAGAGTCTCTCAATCCTAGCCATATTTTGGCAAGGGAGCAGTGATCACGTTGGGAGTCTCGGCAGGCTCGAATTTGATCTCTTTGGCATCAATCATATTCTGGATCTTGTATTTCAGCGCCCAACAATCCTCAGTATCATGCCCCGGGCTACCGGAATGATAAGCACACCTCGCATCTGGGTTGTAGCTTAGAGAATAAGTCTTAGGATTTGCAGGAGGGTTTATCACCGCAATCAGATACATCTTTAACATGTGCTGCAGTGCTTGTGACAATGGCATGTTGATGTTGGTGAACTGTCTTTTAGGCTCGTCTGGCCTTTGCTAATTTCCCTTTTGCGGTTGTCGGCGTGACGCAGAACCAAAGATCATGACTGTCCCTATGTGTTGGTCATGACGACCCTTCTGACTGTATGCAGCATTGGAGTCTTTCTTGAATGGTTTCTTCTTAGTGTTAGAGGAGTCACCCTTTTGTATCTTCCCAGACTTGATACCAGCTTCTATCCTCTCACCAGTTAAGATCAGATCTGTGAACCCAGCAGAAGAATTCCCAATCAGATGGTTGAAGAACGGACCAGACAGGGTCCCCAAGAACAGGTCAACGAGCTCACGGTCAGTCAAAGGTGGTTGCACCCTTCCAGCCAGGTCTCTCCACTTTTGCGCATACTCTTTGAATCCTTTACCCGTCCCAAGTGACATACCCTGGAGTTGGGTACGCGTAGGAGCGAGGTCGGAATTGTACTGATACTTCTTGTAGAATGTAGTAGCCAAGTCCTCCCAGTTACGAATACTGGCTCCATCCAGCTGAAAGAACCATTCGAGTTGAGTCCCTGAAAGACTTTCCTGGAAGAAATGGATCCATAGATTTTTGTCAGCAGTATACGGTTGGATCTTCCTTACGTACGACCGGAGGTGTAGTTTAGGACAGGAAGCTCCGTCGTACTTTGCAAAGGCAGGTGCCTTGAACTTGTGTGGGATCACCACCCCAGAGGATAGACCTAGATCTTCGAAGTCCAGGCCGGGCACTTTCTGTATCTCCATAGCACTTAACCGGTCTTCGAGCTATTTGTACCTGTCTTCGGCAGGAGGATACTGTTCATCATTGAAATCGGTCTCGTTGTCGGAGACCACTGGACTAGGAACCCTTCCTTCTTGGGGACTGTCTTTCCCTACAGATGAGGTAGTCAGATCAACCTCGTTTTGTGATCCATTCCCAGATCTGCGTCTAGTGTTGAACAAAACAGTCCTCTTCTTCTTCTTCTTCCTCTCTTTCAGAAGCAGAGTCTTCAAATCCTATTGACCCTGGGCTAGGCTCATAACCATCTCTTGGAACTGGGCATTCTGGGCCTGGAGGACCTTGATAGCTTGTTCATTGGATGATTCAGGATTCATGATGATTGCTGAAATAAACAACGAAGAAGGTAAGTGGCCTGTCAAAAGGGTACCTGTAATGCAATGATATGTATGATATGCATGTGATGTTTTCAAGGATCTCGCGGGGTAAACCAAGAAAATTGTTAGAATTTGAATCCGGTAGCTTGATTGAAGGAACTTCATGTTGTTGAGAGTCCTTCTTCAAGAGTCAAAGCTCACCATATCGAGTGGGTCATAGCCCCTGACTCAAGTTATCAACCTTGGCTAGAGGAAAATAAATCCCCTTTTGCCCCTTGCTAGACAGTTGGTACATCATGACCTGCATCACAGACCCTTGAGATCCTTAAAATGGGTTAGTCCTTATGTAGGATGTATGCAATGGTATGATGGTATGATGTTATGCTATGCGTGGAGTGATGTAAGTGAACCCTGTTATGAGTCCAGATTAAGGACTGTAAACAAAACCTGCAAGGAACCCGTGTTGTCAGATAACAAGTACATGCAAGTAATTCAAATTTGAAGGCACACAAGTCACACAAGACAACCCTTAGAGTTCAGGCCAGCATGAAGTTTAGGGTACTACCCTCTTGAAGTTGGTGGGCTCAAAACCTGTCCTATCAAAAGTAACCGGGTTCTAAGGAGCTCAATATCATTGGGTTGTTTTCTGTGTTCATTGTTTTGATTTAGCCGCTGAACTGGCGATCAAAATATTCCAAGAAAACAACCCTCAATGAGTGTAGTATCGAGTATCTACCAACTTCGGACTGCACCAAAGTCGGTCATCTCACTACCCCTAAAGAGGCCAGGATGGTCAAGTAAGGTTCCTAAGGTCAGTTGATGCTTCACGACACCACGCGGCGGCCCCGTACTCTCCTTGACTTGACTCAAGGGTTACCGGTACTCACCAAAGTACCACATCAACGTAGCAAACTGCTTCAACCGTGTCGGTATACCCCGCACATTTCCCTCACAGTTTGTTGCTACTTTCTAAAAGGTATCCCCCAGATCCGGGTTAGGATCTATGAAACTCCAAGACAAGCCCACAATATTAAAGCAAACAAAGCAAGCAATTGAAAACATAAGATTGGTCTAGTCCTAAGGTACACCTCACTTATTAAGTATTCCCCAGCAGAGTCGCCAGTTCTGTGATCGGTGGAAATAGAACTGACTATTTTGAAATGCTGGTTCGCGAAATGTCGCGGTAAGCAAGAGTCGCCACCGTCTTTTATGTTCTCCAACATGGAAAGGAAAAAAGCACAGCAAAATTCCTTTTTCGAGATGTCTCTCGGTTCGGGAGGTAGATTTATAGAAAGGGAAGGTGTTAGCACCCTTTCTATCCGTGGTTATCCACGGGCTCTTAGGTACTTGCTCTATGTTTTCAAAAATTGTTTGCTTTTCAAGTGTACGTGGGTTTTGAAAAAGTTTCGTTTGAAAAATTTCTAGGTAACTCTTATATCTGTCCTCAAGAGTGTATGAAATATTTGTTTGAAAACTTTTCGAAAGTGTAGGTGCGAAAAGTTGTTTTTGTTATTTTGAAAGAGCAAGTACCCAGGAGAAATCTACATACTCTAAGGAATTAGGCTGTGTAAGAGTCCTTTAGACAGTACTATCCCACTATTGAGAAGTAGGTAGCACCGTCGTTGGAGGTATTCGGGTCAATTCGATTGTTAGGGACAATGTGTGGTCACCAAAGCAATAGTAGGACGCCTTAGCAGTAACCCTAATGTCCTAGATCCTTTTTATCCGAGGTAACCGTTTCGAGGCAACTGGATCTTTAGACAGGAGGGCGACCTCTAAAACACCCTATACTTGACGACCACGTCGAGGCAACCAGTGAGGCGTACCCTAAGAATGGCATGTGCATGTGTGTTGTTTTTCAGTTAAGATTATCTTGTACATGTATTTATGAGCTACAGATTGATTTTATTTGTCATACAAGTCTTTCATGCATATTAACAGTTAAGAGTGCGGAAAATAAATTGCGGAAAGTTAAATCTACGCTATTACAAGGCGCGGGTCTATACATCGCCAAAAATAAAACCCGTTTGGAAAATAAGTGCGAGAAAAGTAAAGAAAGCGGTAAAAGACCTAATTAGCTATTACATCCTCGGAAACAGTTACATCAATATAATGAATTAAAATAAACATGCGCGCGAAAGATTGGACCGGGACGTCCTTAGGGTTTTGACCCTTTTTGAGAAAAGAATTGAAATTTTGTCCTTTTTTGCAATTAATGGAATATTAAACCTAATTTACTAATTAATTAATTATATACAAGAAAAAGTATTTTTGTATTTTTTTATGTTTTAATGAAATAAAATAAAAAAAGAAATTAAAAGTGTCAAAAGAAAAACCCTAAGTCTAATTCATTTTTATTTATTGCAAAAGATTAAAATTAAACCTAATTAACAAAAAGACTAAATTCATTAATTTGTATTTATTTACAAAATAATAACTAATTAAATTTAATCAAATAAAAATATTATTATTATTTTTTATGTTTTCTGGATTTATTATGGAAAAATAATTATTTAGTTAATAGTTAATTAAGAATTAAATTTAAATAAGTAAAATAAAAATATAAAAGAAAAAATAAGAGGCAAACTCATAGGGGGTGATGGGCCAGCAAGGGGGTTTGTGTGGAAATTGGAAGTCCATTTGTTGCCAAGCCACGTTTGACCTTTTGCAATTGTCCATGGCATGGTTGACTGGGAACATCATAGTCAGCACTTCATAGCCCTTGGATTGGTGCATGAGGACACATGGCACGCTGATTGCTTGAAGCGCATGATGGACGCTTTGAGGATGCCTGCACAGGAGCATGTTAGAAAAAATATGAACAAGCGTTTGGGGGACCTGGGAATCGAACCCATGTCCCAATGGTTACCAACCACGTCACTTTCCACTACGCCATTGCATTGCATCTGATAATATAATACAAAAGAATCATTATATTAGAAAGTCAAACAGCACGCTGCATAAAGAGAAAACGCGCGCTTATTTCAAACGTTCCAATCACGCACGTACACGTCTTCATCTTCATCCTGCGTTCCTGTAAAACATAAACAAATAGCGGGGGTTTTTAACCCCCACAATTTAGCATGACCAGAAATAGCGATTAGGTCTGTATGCAAGATAAATATTTCGCGAATATGGTTTTAGCTTCGTCTGGTTGCAACGATTACAACCATGGGCATCATGAGGCTTGATTTTTCCTGTGCTGAAAAGCCCTAATCTGAGAACTCAAAAAAACCTAAAAAATCGTTAATGGCAATTCATAATTCTGTGCATGATAATCCAATTAATCAATACCAATGGCTTTGTATGGATGCAAGCAATACAAAACAAGCCATAAATTACATCAAATGCTCATGAATCGTGAGTTTCAATTCTGAAAAATATTGACAAACCGTGATTCTGTTTGGTGTGATTTCTCAAGCTTCAGCCCTTGGTTTTGATTCCAAAAGATTCCTGAGGGTTCCAGCAATATGTTTGAATCGCTCTAAGGCTTTGAATTGGTCTGGAAGTGAGAAAACAGTTTTGACTTTGTTCTTGATTTTTTGGAATTGGTTTATGGCTTTTTGCAGCAGCTCTCACGTGAATAGCATTAGGGTTGGCTTGCTTGCATATATGGGAATAGAATTAGGTCAGCAGCTGGGCCTTAATCTTAGTGTATTGAAGTCTTGAGATTTTATTGACCACCATTAAAGGACCTTTCCATATTTGGTTCAAATCTTGGATTTTATGCACAAAAAGGCTTGGAACGAATTGGCTAGCTGGCATATGACATATAAAAGCTATTCAAACCAAAAGATGCTATTCCATTAATTTTTTAGATTTTATTTGAATTATTATGGATTTAAAATGAATTAAATCAATAAAAATTAAATAAAATAGAAAAATGAATGTTTGATCTTGAAATTAATCATGGGACACGTGTGTGGCATGACAAGGCTGAATCAAGTGGAAGAAAGTGGTCCCTTTTGTCAAAAATTGAAGTTTCAAGGATAGCTGACTTTTGCAAATTCATGAAAATTTCCCAACTTCTCCAATGCATATCTTGCTCAATTTTGATCATATGAACATGTTCTTGGACATTTTGGAAAGGTCTTGAAGACCTCTAACCAATGCCTTTGGTACCATGTCATTTGGATTTACCAATCTCAATTTATGCTCTTTGTCTTAAAATGCCTTTTTGTTGACTTTTGAAATTGACCTATAATGTAGAAATTGATAACTTTTTGTGAGAGCATTTCTTGGACTTGGAATGTGAAGATGAATTGTAGGAAATGTCATCCCCTTCAAAATGAGCATTGGATGGGATTTTTCTGATGAACCATGAAAAAGTTATGCCCTGGTCAAGTTACAGTTGACTTTTCTACTGTCCCAGAATAGAAACTTTTTGCATCTTGATGATTTTTGAGCCATTCTTGTGGAATCATGATCAAGACTTGATCAAATGATGATTGTGGCTTCAAAATAAGATGTTGACCAAAAATTTTGACTTTTGACTGTAAAATGACCATTTTGCCCCTGCAGTTGACTGTGAAGCAAATGGAGCTTTTGACTGTGCAATTTGACCCTGTGAGTCTTGAGACTTGTCATGTATATGATTGGCAATGTATGTAGGCCTATATGAATTGATTGAGCCATTGAAAACCACAAATTCCTTGCAAGAACCAAAACCCTAATTTTGACTGGCTTAGGAGGCAGTTGGACTGTGCAACCCTTGAGTAGTCTTGAACCAATTGAAGATGATTCTTGACAAACCTTGAAGAATATGGGAGGGAAAATTTTGGGGTACAACACTTGGTATGAGCATTCTTGAAGATATATGGATAACCATGAAAACCACTTGAGACCTTGAAAGCCCAATCTTCCTTGGGAAACACAAAACCCTAGTTGTGGACCCATTGCTTAGAAGGAGAATTTATCTGATCAATTCTTGAGCCAACTTGAGCAAATGAGGATCTCATGAGAATGTCTTGAAGGAAAATGGAAGCGAAAATTTTGGGGGTACAACAGCTGCCCCTGTTCAATCTTCTTAAACATGAGGAGTTATATTGGCATGCCCGCCATTTATGACTTGAAGGTGGAAGATGATTGAACATTTAAGTGCCCAGAAATTTGCACCCGCCTGTGCACGAAGTAACATTGTTGGTTGATTATACCAGGAATGTGCTTAAAGATGCCATTTGGAGAGGTGATGGAGAATCTTTGGAGATGGGCTTATATATGCCATCCAGAATAACTGTTGATAGGAATACCAGAATAAGTTTGTGTCTGACTTGGTATTAGAAGATGTATTTGGAATGAATTTATGTTCGACTTTGTCCAAAAGAGTATCAGAGTGAATCTACGCTTGGTTTCATTTGAATGATGTACTATAATGAGTCTACGCTCGATGTAACGACCGTAATTTAATTAATTATTTAATTAATTTTTTTTGGAATATTTGGGAAGTTGTGTTGTGATTAGTTGGAATTATTTATTTTATTAAGTGGTGAAATAATATTATGAGGAGGATGATATTATTTTGTTGTGGGCTTGTTTTAAAGGAATAGAAGCAATAAGAGGGGGGGTGTTAGTTTTAAGCCCATTAAGGAATAAAGAGAATAATAAGTTATTTTTTATTGTCAGAAATAACAAGAAAGAAGAAGCAGTAAGAAGAATAAGGGTTTGAAAGGAAGAACGTGAAGCTGTTGCAATAGAGGAAAAACGGCAGAACCGGAATTCAACAGGAAGTTATAGAGAAACCTTCAATCAAAGTAAAGGGTGGGTTCTAAATCTATAATAGGGTTCATGATAATTGGTATGATGGGTTAGAGGTGATTGTTATCTTGTTCATGAATTGAATGTATATGAGGTTGTATGATGAAAAATCGATGAATTTTGGATGAATAATGATGTCCCGATGTTGTTTAATTGATGTAGAATTATAGGATAATTGTAAGTGATGATTATCTATGATTAGATTATGTTTTAGGGCTTAAGGTATGGAAACCGTAGTGAAAACGCAGAGAAAATCACAGAAAATACCCTTAGCAAAGCAGTATGTGTCGACCCCAAATGTTATGTATCGATACAAGAATGATGTTAGACTCAGTATGAGTCGACACGAACGAGTCATGTGTCGATAAATGAGGGCTTTCAGACTCAGGATGAGTCGATACGTAGGAGCATGTGTCGATACATGCAGAGTTGCAGACTCAGGATGAGCCGATACAAGGGAGGATGCGTCGACTCATGTTTCGAGTTCAGTTTAGTGCGCGTCGACCCAAGGCGTTATACATCGATCCATGTTGTCAGGTTTTTGGCAGAATCAGTTTGAGAATGCTGTAAGTTGAGTTTTTGGACTCCGTTTGAGGTGTCGTTTGAAGCATTGAATAGCTAACGCGATGAACTTCATTCTCAAGGATTAAAATGAAGATTAGGAAGGATAATCCTAGTATCCAAATTAGGATTAGAGTTAGTTCCCGAGGTAATCGCTATGTTGGTTTTTGTGAAGAAGGATGAGGATGAGATGTTTACAGATTACTGTCTGGTTTATAATAGTAGGATTAATGATGATGAAGGTGTGGTGTTACAGAATAGTAGTATGTAAAGGTTTGGTGATTTAGAATTAAGCCTTAACTGATTAACTAATTATAGGCAATATCTTGTTATAGGCATATGGCCAACATTGTGAAATTGACGAGTTACTGTTGTATTACTGTACGACTGAGTTGTTGATGAGATGATGTTAATAAGAGTTTGTTTTGATGAATTATGATGTATAAATGATGTTTGACGATTTATGATGATAAATGATGTTGACGAATAATGTTGATGAAAAAGATGTTGAGATGCTTTTAAGATGTAGGCTTTTGGCCAACGATGATGTTGTATTGAGATGTTGTCAATTATGGTGTTGTCATTACATTCATGATTGTGTCGCATACATTGCATTTTGAGATGGAGCTTATGCTCGTTGAGATGGCCTGTATTGGTGAATATTGAGATGAAGGCTTATGCCTTGTTTATGCCTCTATTAATTGGCAATTTTTGAGATGGGAGTTCTGCTCCAATGGTACCACATGCATTTGCATAGTATTGAGTCGCATTATCTGATTGCATAAAGAGGTTGTGCATTGAAGTGGTATATGTGTATATTATTGATATTTTGTTACGATGTTTGCTGTTTGTAATATGAGAAGTGGTGATGTTATGTGATATAATTTAATATATTCATTATCATACACTTTATTATATTGTTAGATATCTCACCCCTTCTGTTTGAATGTTGCCCTGGTGTTGGTAACATGCAGGTAATCGAGAGTGAAGGTTGTATACCTTCAATAGTTCGAGTCGGTGTCATTGCTCTGATATGTAGCACTCGGGGGGATGAACGCTTGTTGCTTTTGATTGTTGATTATTCAGTTGTTGAACTTTAAGTTGATTATTATTATGTATGTGTTGTTTTGAAGTTGCTGTAACGATGATAAAGATGTTATTAAGAATTCCGCTGCGTAGATGTTTAAATTGTTGAATTATTTAATTAAAGTATTATGCTGATGGTTCATCCGAAGTTTTAAAGTGTTATATATCCAGGATGAATGCAATGAGTTTTTAATGATGAACTTGTGGCATCCTGATTCGTTTACGTGAATGATTTTATAACTCTGATTTATCTATAATCATCGGGTAGAATTAGGGTGTTACAAAGTTGGTATCAGAGTAAAAGGTTGGTCCGACCTTGTCGTCGAGTCGTAGTTGTCTAAAATCGAGTATTGTTAATTTGAGTTCTAACTGTTGTTTATGTTGTAGTGATAAGTTGAGATGGCTGGAAGGAATGATGATACACTTGCCACTGCTTTAGAAGGAATGGCTCATGCGATGGAAAATCAACCGAATGCTGACGGGAATGCTGGATCTCGTAGCTTGGCGATTTTCCAGAGAGAGAATCCGCCTACGTTCAAGGGAAAATATGATCTTGACGGAGCATTAGAGTGGTTGAAAGAGATTGAGAGAATATTCCGTGTGATGGATTGCACTCCAGCGCAGAAGTTTCGTTATGGTACTCATATGCTGGCAGTTGAGGCTGATGACTGGTGGCTAGAGACTTGTCAAAGATTGGAAGCTGCGGGTGAGAATGTCACTTGGGTTGTGTTCCGTAGGGAATTTCTGAGGAAGTACTTTCTTGAAGATGTTCGTGGTAAGAAGGAAATTGAATTCTTTGAGCTGAAGCAAGGGAATATGTCTATTGTTGAGTATGCTGCCAAGTTTGCCGAGTTGGCGAAGTTTTATCCGCACTACACTGAGGAAGATGCTGAGTTTTCGAAGTGTATCAAGTTTGAGAATGGGTTGCGCCCCGATATAAAGAAGGCGATTGGATACCAGAAGATTCATGTCTTTGTGGATTTGATTGATAGTTGCAGGATTTATGAGGAGGATAATAATGCTCATTACAAGATTATCAGTGATAAGAGAGGTAAGCACCAACAGAATTGTGGTAAGCCTTATGATGCCCCAGCTGGTAAAGGTAAACAGAAAGTTGCTCAGGGTCAGAGGACTAGTGGGGGAGATGCTCCTACTGGTGTGGTTTGTTTTAAGTGTGGAAATCTGGGCACAAGAGTAATATATGCACTACTGAAGTGAAGAGGTGTTTCCGTTGTGGTAAGAACATACATGTTGTATCTGAGTGTGAACATAAGGATGTGATTTGTTTCAATTGTAGAGAAGAAGGGCACATTGGTAGTCAGTGTCAGAAATCAAAGAGGGTGCAGACAAGTGGTAAAGTGTTCACTTTGGTTGAGGATCAGGCAGCTACTGAGGGCAGACTTATCAGAGGTACATGTTTCATTAATAATACTCCTTTAATTACTATTATTGATACCAGTGCTACTCATTATTTTATTGTTGCTGATTATGTTGAAAGATTGGGTCTTATGTTGTCTTCTTTGAATAGAGAAATGGTCGTCGATACTCCAGCCAAGGGGTCAATGACTACTTCTTTTGTGTGTTTAAAGTGTCCCTTGTAGATCTTTGACAGAGACTTTGCTGTTGATTTTGTTTGTTTACCGTTAAGAGGTTTGGATGTGATTTTGGGTATGAACTGGTTAGAGCATAACTGTGTTCATATTAACTGTTATGACAAGTCTGTGAGGTTTTCTACTCCTGAAGAAGATGGAGATGGTATGTTGTCTGCTAAACAGTTGAGGGAGTTTGTGCAAGAGGAAGCACAGATGTTCTCCTTGATAGCGTCACTATCTGTAGAGACTCAAGCTATAATTGAGGATTTGCAGATGGTGTGTGAATTTCTTGAAGTTTTCCCCGATGTAATTCCTGATGTACCGCCAGAGAGGGAAGTCGAATTTGCTATTGATCTTGTACCTAGTACCATACCTGTGTCTATGGCACCATATAAGATGTCTACATCTGAATTGTCAAAGTTAAAGAAGCAATTGGAAGAGTTACTTGAAAAGAAGTTTGTAAGACCCAGTGTATCTCCGTGGGGTGCTCCAGTGTTGTTAGTAAAGAAGTGTGATCAGTGGATCTGGAACTGACTGTTTAAAGCTGGTTCGCGAAATGTCGCGGTAAGCAAGAGTCGCCACCATCTTTTATTTTCTCCAACATGGACAGGACAAAAGCACAGCAAAATTCCTTATGAGATAGTTTCTCGGTTCGGGAGGTAGATTTATAGAAAGGGAAGGTGTTAGCACCCTTTCTATCCATGGTTATCCATGGGCTCTTAGATACTTGCTCATTTGTGTTTTCAAAATGTTTGTTTGCTTTTCAAGTGTGAGTGAGTTTGAAAAAGTTTCGTTTAAAAATTTCAGATCGACTCTTGTATCAGTCCTCAAGAGTGTTTGAAAAATTGTTTTGAAAGCTTTTTGAAAGTGTCGGTGTGAAAAGAGTTTTCTTTGTTTTGAATAGAGCAAGTATCTATGAGTCATCTACCTACCCTAAGGAATTAGGCTGTGTAAATGTCCTTAAGGTAGTGTCATCCCACCATTGAGAGGTAGGTAGCACCACCGTTGGAGGTGTTCGGGTCAATTCGTTTTTAGGGACGGTGTGGTCACCAGAGCAACGATAGGACACCTTAGAAGCTACCCTTATGCCATTGATCCTTTTTAATTCCGAGGAAACCGTTTCGAGGCAACTGGATCATGTCATGGACATAAGGACTTACTAAAACGTCCTATACTCGACGACCACGTTTCGAAGGTAAGGCAACAGTGAGGCGTACCCTAAGAGTGGTGTGTGAATTTGTGTGTTGTTTTCAGTTATGTTTTATCTTGTACATGTATCATGGTGATCTACGCTTGTTTTTAATTTAGGCCATTCATTCTTTCATGCAAAGTTTAGCAGTTTAAAAGTGCGGAAAGATAAATCTTACGCTATTACAAGGTGCGGGTCTATACATCGCCAAATTAACAAAGACCCGTTTTGAATAAAAAAATGCGGAAAGTAAATAAATTCCTAATTACTATTACAAGGCTTGAGCAATTACATAATATTCGCAAAGAAAAAATAAGAATAAATGCGCGAAAGAATTGAAATTGAACGTCCGAGGGCGTTGAACCCTTTGCATGAAATTAAATTAAATTAAAGAAAAGAAAGTGTTTTAGTGTTTTTTGTATTTATGAAAAATAAAGAAAAAGAATTAAAAGGAAACCCTAAATCTAGATTATTTTAATTATTAATGAAAATATTAAAGTTAACCTAATTTACTAGTTAATTAATTTATTTACATGTTTATTTACAAAATTAATGATAATTAATAATAATGATAAATAATGATGATTAATAATTTATTTAAGAAAAAGATGAAAATGTCAAAAAAACCTAATTCTAGATACTTTTTACTTATTAAGAAAAAGATTAAAGTTTAAAAACCTAAATTAAACTAAGTTAATTGTTAGAGTTTATTTACAAAAAAAATAGGTTAGTGATGAAATTAATAATAATTAAATATATTTGTATTTTTGATTTTTCTGTTTTTATTATAGAAAATTATTTTATGGTGAAAAAAACAATTAAAACAATTAAAAAAGAATTAGAAAAGAAAAGAAAATAAAATTAAAAAGGATGCAAACCAAGGGGGGTTTCAGGCCCAAGGGGAGGTTTTTTTGAAGTATCCTGGCCCATTAGACAAAAGCCTTGTTTGACTTTCTGGCATCACGTGCGTGTTCATTGACTCCTGAGTACCGGGGTATGCATTCTTTGGCCATTGGATTGGGTTTCATGGCCATTTGTGTTCTGGCCTCAACGTTCCTTAATCTTCTCAGGATGTCTGTCTCGTCATGCATAAGTTGTTCTTTTGGCCATTTGGCTTTTGGCTTTTGGCCATTTGGCTTTTGGCCTCAACGTTCCTTAATGAATCTGCATGGGATCCTGTCTAAATCTGCAGTGTTGAATCTCATGAACACATTAAATAAAATCATAAAATGCAAATAAAGCCAATATATGAAGAAATTTAATGTTTAAGCACAATATGGCATGTATGAATGATTATACCTTTTTGATCATGAAGATCAAATCAATCTTACCCTTACTGGAAAATTAGTGACCTGAATGCTTTTATGCCCTTTGGATCATGGAGATCAAGCCAGCCTTATCCTTACTGAAGAAGTAGTAAGATGTTGGTTTGTAACTGAGATGGCTTGTTTGTAGTGAGAGAGAGATTTGTAATAAGGATTTCAAGGTTTTAGGATTCTTGAAAGAATTTGATATTCTGAAAGTGTTGTGGCAAGGTCTTTTTTCTCTCCTTTTCTCCTCCTTTCTCCTCTCTGGTTTGTGTGAAAAGAAGGTGATTATATAGTGGAAATTAGGGTAAAGAAAATGGGCTTTGAATGTGCAATTGGGCCTCCAATGTTCACTTGAGTTCGTCACTTTCCAGGCTAAATCGCAGGGACTTAAGTGCAATTTTTTAAGTTGAAATGTGAAAACAAAATGTATCCGACATCTATAACTAACTCCTGTCCGAAAATCGGCTCAATCGGATAAACGGTGAATTAGTTATGAATTTTTGAAGTTTCAGCTCAGACAAACTTATTTTGGGCTCCAGTGTCGACTCTGACACGTTCTTCAATAAAAAACTGGTATTGATCGGTGCATAATTTGGTCTCGACTTTTGAATCAAAGTTGTAGATCTATGAGTCAGGGACCTTGTGTAAAAATATGAGCCCAATCCGATAAAAATGTACCGAGTTATGAATTTTCGAAGTTTCGGCCCAGATGAAATAATATTCAGCATTCAGGATTTTCAGCGTGTCACGCACTCTGAGCAAAAAACGAAGGCCTTTTGAATACCGTTTGAACTCAATACCTTCTGTGAAAATGTAGCCAACTCAATTTGTGAAATTTTGGCGCCGGAACCAGCTCGATACGATGAAAATCGACCAAGTTATGATTTTCTGAACATGACGCAAATAAACTTCTGTCACAAATTTTCTGTGCAAAAATACTTGATAAATCCACATTTTTGAAGACCTTCTGATTGAAATTGGCTTTCAGCCGTGAGAGATGAAAACGTAGATAATGTCAAGACGGAATTTTGGCCACCGGAACGGGTTCAAAACGAGCCACGATCTTCAAGTTATGAATTTTTTAGCGCGTAAAAACTGCACTTTCAGCACACTTTTTCACCATATTTCTTCGAGAAAACTCACACATTCGGATACCTTCTTTAAAGAATTGACTCTCGAGCCGAACCTGAATTTGAGAATACGTTATCAGAGATATCTTGGCGAAAGAATACCTGAATATGACGCGCCTGGTTGGACTTGTGAATTTTTCTTGAAATATTTTGAGAAATATGGGAGGGCAAATTTTGGGGTACAACAGTTGCCCCTGTTCAATCTTCTTAAACCTGAGGATATAGATTGTCTTTCGGGACTTTCGTGATCCGAAGGTGGAAGATGATTGAACACTAGAGTGCCCAGAAATTTGCACTCGCATAGTGGAGTATCAGCAATGTGATGTCGGGAATGGGCTTACAGATGCCATTTGGAAAGATGATGAATAGGAGGATGGGCTTATAGATGCCATCTGGAAGTGTGACAGAACCTTGTCGGGAATGGGTTTATAGACGCCATTTGGAGACTGTAGGTATGTGGAGATGGGCTTATAGATGCCATCTAAGTGTCGATCGCGTAAGAGATTCCTTAGCGAGAACTTGCGTACCTGAGAAAGAAAATAATTACCTGGCCTGTTACAGGAGTTGATCTTCAAACTCTTTATGTAGATGTGCCCTGGATGGATACAGGAATCGAATCTTTAAACTCTTCAGACGTGCCCTAGCGAGATACAAGAATCGAGTCTGGAGAATATAGTCGTCAACAGATACACCCTGGCGAGATACAGGAATCGGATCTTCGAACTCTTCAGACGTGCCCTGGCAAGATACAGGAATCGAGTCTAGTAAAGTAGTAAGGTTGGTGAGTTGTCTCTACTGACAGGTTATCCTCATGGGCGAGTGGTCTTTAACGACGAGTGTCTATAACGACGAGTGTCTATAACGACGAGTGTCTATAACGACGAGTGTCTATAACGACGAGTGTCTATGACGACGAGTGTCTATGTTGACGAGTGTCTATAATGATGAATGTCTATGACGACGAGTGTCTATAACAACGAGTGTCTATAACGACGAGTGTCTATAACGACGAGTGTCTATAACGACGAGTGTCTATAACGACGAGTGTCTATAACGACGGGTGTCTATAACGACGGGTGTCAATAACGACGAGTGTCTATGACGACGGGTGTCTATGACGACGAGTGTCTATAACGACGAGAGTCTATAACGACGAGTGTCTATGACGACGAGTGTCTATAACGACGAGTGTCTATAACGACGAGTGTCTATAACGACGGGTGTCTATGACGACGAGTGTCTATAACGACGAGTTGTATCAGAGAAATCTTTAGGCATTGATTTAACTGGATTTGTATTCTTTGACTGGGTTGGTCTCTTTTGACTGTATTCGTCTACATAGCTGATCTTTTAACTGTATCCTTCCTGAAAGGTAAAGGCAATGCATGATATGGATCAAGCAATAATATTTTTCAACACATGAGATTGTATGATATGATGCGTATATGCATGTATCATGATGTATAACAATGTGATGTTTATGAATGTATCTTCGTCTAGGAAAATAGATCCTTGACGGATGCCGGGAAGTCAAATCCTGGGCTGATGTTGAAGAGTGAGATTCTTCGTTTCCGTTGGGGATGATGATTGCAAGAATACCGGTCGGAGAAGATAACTCCGTTGGGGAATAAACTTGGCGAATAGATTACTCTGCGGGGAGTGAACTTTGTGGGGAAATAGAAGTACTTTGCTGAGGTTGATGAAGATAACTCCGCTGGGGATACCGTTGATAAGTTATGTTGGGAGATTTGATGAACTCCGCTGGGGATAGGAAGACTTCGCCGAGGACGATCTTTATGTGGCTTTTAGCTGAGGATAACCCAGTTATAAGCTCTGGTGGAGAAATAACCTTTGAATAAAACCTGGGGAGACGCGTTCGCTCTGCAGGGAGTGAAGGTATCTTGGTCGCATTCTTCAGCTGCACTTACCTTGGCACTTCGGTGGACAGAGCAACCGAATCATTTAGACAACTCATTATTGTCCCAGTTTCTGTTGGAGAAGAAGGTACCTGTGAAGGTGTTTGATGACTGCCGATTGACAAATCTTCTTCTGGTAGGCAAGTGACGAGATGCCGGGACATAGTCGTACGCTTTGATCCCTAACTTTTGCCTGGACCGCCCTTTCGGGTTTTCAGCCCACCGGGATACCCATTTTTGCCCAAGCCGCCTTTTCAGGTTTTCGACTTGCCGGGTGTACAAATTTTTTCATTTTCATCCCTTATTTTGCCCGAACCCTTTTGGTTCGCCGGGAAGCCCTTATTTTTGCCTAGGTGTGTCAACCTAGCGGGTCTTTGATTTTGCATAGTATTTTTTCGACTATGTCCACGCTCTCAGGATGTAGGGAGGTGCCCCTGTCAGTAGTGTAGTGTTGCCATACCACCAGAAGATCTTCATTTGATCGTCCAATGCCCCAAGTGATCCAGATGGAGATTTGCCCCAGGCTGGTTGGCCTTTTGAGAGATTCTCCGAATCTTGACTTAACTGCCCCAGATGATGGACAATGATCATGTCTGCCCCTTGATTGGAGGTGCTTTTGTTCATTAGACATTCGTCGTGCAAACTTCTATGCTGTTCAAACAAAAAGTCATATGCAAACAAAGTTATGTCAAAAATGCAAAGCTTACGTCTGTTTCGGAGATTTTGAAAATGCATCTTTTAGTAAAACAAGCAAATTTTGTAAAATGTGATGTCAACTCGTTATTTTACCGCAAGCCTTGAGGAGTCAGGATACCTTTCGTAACAATATGCTTTCGAACTAACCCATGCTTCAGCTAGGACTTTTTAGGGTTGTAACGTGGCCTGGTTCACGGTTTAAGAAGCAAAGGATAAAGGCTCAAACTTTATTTGTACCCACCCGTTCTTCGTGATGTTCTTCAATCCTAAACTCAGCTAATCGTGCGTTAGACCTTGTTGAGTCTTTGCTTTGATATTCCAGTGATGGTTCGGATGTTGACAATTTATTTTGAATAGGCAGTCATTTTTTGTCGAAGGTTTGTAAGACCTCCTTCTTTTTTTTGATTTTGTTATCCCTGTTTTTTGCCTGAACTGTTTCTTTTTGTATTTACAGTCAGCGGGATGCCCCAGTTTTGTAAGTCTCCTTCATAGTTTTTTTACTTATTGGGCTTTAGTTTTTTTTTGTTTTGGTAATGACTGCCTGTCTTTATGATTGTTCGGAACCATCACTGTCTTTTTTGTTTTGTAAGGATTCCTTTGATGCCATTCATCGTGCACCTGGATCAACTGAGAGAACTACCCTGCCCCAGGTTATGATTAAGGGTTTTAATTTCGAAAAAGAAAAAACTCCAACTTCTTTGGCTCAGAGGGGTTGACGAGGGATTATCTTCCTTATAACTCCAGTGTTTAGGAATTGAAACAATGTCTGTACCTCATCAGCGGGGTCTGTTCAAAAGCATATTGTAGATTGTGGTATCGTTTTCGTCATCCTCCCTCAAGAGGCTTAGAATTTTCAATCAAGAATTGATCATCACAAAAATATGAAAACAGTTTGCATATAGTGAATACGAAATAATTACTTCAAAACAGACATGTGTAAGGCATTAATGAAATAACCAAGTTTGACATGAAATAAAATGTTTGAACAATCAAAGAAAATTACAATTTGAACATTCAAATGAACAAAAGTTTCCAATCCTAGCCATGTTTTGACAAGGGAGCAGTGGTCACATTCGGAGTCTCTGGAGAGTCGAACTGGACTTCCTTCGCGTCGATCAGATCCTGAACCTTGTTTCTCAAAGTCCAACAATCATCTGTAGCATGCCCCGGGCTGTCAGAATGATAAGCGCAGCGAACGTTGGGGTTATACCTTGAAGGCGTCCTGTTGGGATTCTTTGGAGGGTCCATGAGAGTTACCAACTTGGTTTCCAGCAACTGTGGCAATATCTGTGACAAGGTCATGCCGAGGGGAGTGAATTTCCTTTTGGGTCTCTCTTCCCTTTGCTGATTGTGACGCTGAGGAGCGCCAATCGGTTTTGCAATAACCACCGCGTTGACATCTTGGCGGTGTTCGGACCTATTCTGCCCTTTTGAGCCATAGACAGCACTAGATTCTCTCTTGGATGGTTTCTTCTCAGTGTTCGAGGAGTCACCATTCTGTATTTTCCCCGACTTGATGCCAGCTTCTATTCTTTCCCCGGTCGAGATCAGATCTGTAAACCCAACAGCAGAATTCCCAATCAGGTGGTTGAAGAATGGACCAGACAGGGTCCCCAAGAACATGTCGACGAGCTCGCGGTCAGTCAGAGGTGGTTGTACCCTTCCAGCAAGGTCCCTCCATTTTTAAGCATATTCTTTGAAACCTTCACCTGCACCCATAGACATTCCCTGAAGCTGAGTGCGCGTGGGAGCAAGGTCGGCATTGTACTGGTACTGCTTGTAGAATGCAGTGGCCAAATCCTCCCAGCTGCGGATGTTAGCTCCATTCAGTTGATAGAACCAGTCGAGTTGGGTTCCAGACAGACTATCCTGAAAGAAGTGAATCCATAAATTCTTGTCAGCCGTGTAGGGCTGGATCCTCCTTGTGTAAGACCTGAGATGCAGCTTAGGACAGGATGCCCCGTCGTACTTTGCAAAGGCAGGTGCCTTGAACTTGTGCGGGATTACTACCTCAGAAGACAGACCTAGATCCTCGAAGTCCAGTCCGGGCACTTTTTGTATCTCCATGGCACTTAGCCGGTCTTCCAACTGTTTATACCTGTCCTCAGCTGGAGGGTACTGCTCATCATTGTAATCGGTCTCGTTGTCAGAGACCACTGGACTAGGAACCTCTCTCTCATGGGGGTTGTCCTTTCCAACAGATGGGGTAGTCTGCTCAACTTCATTTTGTGATCCATTCCCAAATTTGCGTCTAGGGTTGAACAGCACAGTCCTCTTCTTCTTCTTTTTCGAGAGCAGAGTCTTCAAATCCTGTTGCCCCTGGGCCAAACTCATGATCAACTCTTGGAACTGGGCGTTCTGAGCCTGGAGGGCCTTGATGGATTGCTCAGTAGATGATTCAGGATTCATGACGATCGGCTGAAATAAACAGCGAAGAAGGTAAGTAACCTGTAAAAGGGATACCTGTAATGCGATGATATGTATGTATGCATGCAATGTTTTCAAGGATCTCGTGGGGTAAACAAGAAATTGGTTAGAATTGGAGTCTGATAACTTGATTAAAGGAAATGCATGTTGTTGAGAGTCCTTCTTCAAGGGTCAAGGCTCACCATATCGAGTGGGTCATAGCCCCTGACAACCTTGGCTAGAGGAAAATAAATCCCCTTTGCCCCTTGCTAGCCATTTTGATTCATCATGACCTGCATCACAAACCCTTGAGATCCTTGAAATGGATTAGTCCTTATGTAGGATGTATGCAATGGTATGATGTTATGCTATGCATGGAGTGATATATGTAAACCCTGTTACGAGTCCAGATTAAAGACTATAAACAAAACCTGCAAGAAACTCAAGTGTCAGATAACAAGCATGCAAATAGTCAAGTTGGAAGGCACACAAGTCACACAAGAGAAGCCCTTAGAGTTTAGGCCAGCATGGGGTCTAGGTATTACCCTCTTTCAGTTTGTTGGTTAAGACCTGTCCTATCAGAAGTAATCGGGTTCTAGAGGGTCCCAATATCACTGACTACCCTCAATCGGTCATAACTCCAGCATCGCAATCTTTTCTTGCGGCCAGAACCATCATGAGAGTTTAGCCTCAATGGGCGTAGCATACTGCTACTGTTCTATTGGCCAAGTTGGGTCATTTAAGGTTCTAAGGTCGGTTGGTGCTTAATGACTCCTCAGAAGACCCATATTCTCCTCGTTGCGACACAAGGGATATCGGTACAGACCAAGGTGCCACACCAACGTAGCCACTGCTTCACCCATGTCGGTGTATGCCGGACAGGTCCCTCACAGCTTATGCTACCTAACAGGGTATCCCCAGATCCGGGTTAGGATCTATGTAACTCCGAAACAGCCCACAATGATAAAGCAAACAAGCACAACAATTGAAAACACAAGTGATCTTAGTCCTAAGGTACACCTCACTTTATAAGAGTCCCCAGCAGAGTCGCCAGTTCTGTGATCGGTGGATCTGGAACTGACTGTTTAAAGCTGGTTCGCGAAATGTCGCGGTAAGCAAGAGTCGCCACCGTCTTTTATTTTCTCTAACATGGACAGGACAAAAGCACAGCAAAATTCCTTATGAGATAGTTTCTCGGTTCGAGAAGTAGATTTATAGAAAGGGAAGGTGTTAGCACCCTTTCTATCCATGGTTATCCATGGGCTCTTAGATACTTGCTCATTTGTGTTTTCAAAATGTTTGTTTGCTTTTCAAGTGTGAGTGAGTTTGAAAAAGTTTTGTTTAAAAATTTCAGATCGACTCTTGTATCAGTCCTCAAGAGTGTTTGAAAAATTGTTTTGAAAGCTTTTTGAAAGTGTCGGTGTGAAAAGAGTTTTCTTTGTTTTGAATAGAGCAAGTATCTATGAGTCATCTACCTACCCTAAGGAATTAGGCTGTGTAAATGTCCTTAAGGTAGTGCCATCCCACCATTGAGAGGTAGGTAGCACCACCGTTGGAGGTGTTCGGGTCAATTCGTTTTTAGGGACGGTGTGGTCACCAGAGCAACGGTAGGACACCTTAGAAGCTACCCTTATGCCATTGATCCTTTTTAATTCTGAGGCAACCGTTTCGAGGCAACTGGATCATGTCATGGACATAAGGACTTACTAAAACGTCATATACTCGACGACCACGTTACGAAGGTAAGGCAACAGTGAGGCGTACCCTAAGAGTGGTATGTGAATTTGTGTGTTGTTTTCAGTTATGTTTTATCTTGTACATGTATCATGGTGATCTACGCTTGTTTTTAATTTAGGTCATTCATTCTTTCATGCAAAGTTTAGCAGTTTAAAAGTGCGGAAATTAAAGTGCGGAAAGATAAATCCTACGCTATTACAAGGTGCGGGTCTATACATCGCCAAATTAACAAAGACCTGTTTTGAATAAAAAAATGCGGAAAGTAAATAAATTCCTAATTACTATTACAAGGCTTGAGCAATTACATAATATTCGCAAAGAAAAAATAAGAATAAATACGCGAAAGAATTGAAATTGAACGTCCGAGGGCGTTGAACCCTTTGCATGAAATTAAATTAAATTAAAGTCCAATTAATTATTTAATTAAAGAAAAGAAAGTGTTTTAGTGTTTTTTGTATTTATGAAAAATAAAGAAAAAGAATTAAAAGGAAACCCTAAATCTAGATTATTTTAATTATTAATGAAAATATTAAAGTTAACCTAATTTACTAGTTAATTAATTTATTTACATGTTTATTTACAAAATTAATGATAATTAATAATAATGATAAATAATGATGATTAATAATTTATTTAAGAAAAAGATGAAAATGTCAAAAAAACCTAATTCTAGATACTTTTTACTTATTAAGAAAAAGATTAAAGTTTAAAAACCTAAATTAAACTAAGTTAATTGTTAGAGTTTATTTACAAAAAAAATAGGTTAGTGATGAAATTAATAATAATTAAATATATTTGTATTTTTGATTTTTCTGTTTTTATTATAGAAAATTATTTTATGGTGAAAAAAACAATTAAAACAATTAAAAAAGAATTAGAAAAGAAAAGAAAATAAAATTAAAAAGGATGCAAACCAAGGGGGGTTTCAGGCCCAAGGGGAGGTTTTTTTGAAGTATCCTGACCCATTAGACAAAAGCCTTGTTTGACTTTCTGGCATCACGTGCGTGTTCATTGACTCCTGAGTACCGTGGTCTGCATTCTTTGGCCATTGGATTGGGTTTCATGGCCATTTGTGTTCTGGCCTCAACGTTCCTTAATCTTCTCAGGATGTCTGTCTCGTCATGCATAAGTTGTTATTTTGGCCATTTGGTTTTTGGCCTCAACGTTCCTTAATGAACCTGTATGGGATCCTGTCTAAATCTGCAGTGTTGAATCTCATGAACACATTAAATAAAATCATAAAATACAAATAAAGCCAATATATGAAGAAATTTAATGTTTAGGCACAATATGGCATGTATGAATGATTATACCCTTTTGATCATGGAGATCAAATCAATCTTACCCTTACTGGAAAATTAGTGACCTGAATGCTTTTATGCCCTTTGGATCATGGAGATCAAGGCAGCCTTATCCTTACTGAAGAAGTAGTGAGATGTTGGTTTGTAACTGAGATGGCTTGTTTGTAGTGAGAGAGGGATTTGTAATAAGGATTTCAAGATTTTAGGATTCTTGAAAGAATTTGATATTCTGAAAGTGTTGTGGCAAGGTCTTTTTTCTCTCCTTTTCTCCTCCTTTCTCCTCTCTGGTTTGTGTGAAAAGAAGGTGATTATATAATGGAAATTAGGGTAAAGAAAATGGGCTTTGAATGTGCAATTGGGCCTCCAATGTTCACTTGAGTTCGTCACTTTCCAGGCTAAATCGCAGGGACTTAAGTGTAATTTTTGAAGTTGAAATGTGAAAACAAAATGTAGCCGACATCGATAACTAACTCCTGTCCGAAAATCGGCTCAATCGGATAAACGGTAAATTAGTTATGAATTTTTGAAGTTTCAGCCCAGACAAACTTATTTTGGGCTCCAGTGTCGACTCTGACACGTTCTTCAATAAAAAACTGGTATTGATCGGTGCATAATTTGGTCTCGACTTTTGAATCAAAGTTGTAGATCTATGAGTCAGGGACCTTGTGTAAAAATATGAGCCCAATCCGATAAAAATTGACCGAGTTATGAATTTTCGAAGTTTCGGCCCAGATGAAATAATATTCAGCATTCAGGATTTTCAGCGTGTCACGCACTCTGAGCAAAAAACGAAGGCCTTTTGAATACCGTTTGAACTCAATACCTTCTGTGAAAATGTAGCCAACTCAATTTGTGAAATTTTGGCGCCGGAACCAGCTCGATACGATGAAAATCGACCAAGTTATGATTTTCTGAACATGACGCAAATAAACTTCTGTCATAAATTTTCTGTGCAAAAATACTTGATAAATCCACATTTTTGAAGACCTTCTGATCGAAATTGGCTTCCAGCCGTGAGAGATGAAAACGTAGATAATGTCAAGATGGAATTTTGGCCACCAGAACGGGTTCAAAACGAGCCACGATCTTCAAGTTATGAATTTTTTAGCGCGTAAAAACTGCACTTTCAGCACACTTTTTCACCATATTTCTTCGAGAAAACTCACACATTCGGATACCTTCTTTAAAGAATTGAATCTCAAGCCGAACCTGAATTTGAGAATATGTTATCAGAGATATCTTGGCGAAAGAATACTTGAATATGACGCGCCTGGTTGGACTTGTGAATTTTTCTTGAAATATTTTGAGAAATATGGGAGGGCAAATTTTGGGGTACAACAAGAAGAAAGATGGAAGTATGAGGCTTTGTGTTGATTATAGACAGTTGAATAAAGTGACGATTAAGAACAAGTATCCGCTTCCAAGAATAGATGACTTGATGGACCAATTGGTGGATGCTCGTGTGTTTAGTAAGATTGAGTTGAGGTCGGGTTACCATCAGATTAAAGTGAAGGATGAAGATATCCAGAAGATGGCTTTCAGAATGCGTTATAGACATTATGAGTATTCGGTGATGCCTTTTGGTGTTACTAATGCGCCGGGAGTATTCATGGAATATATGAATCGTATCTTCCATACTTATTTGGATCGGTTTGTGGTGGTGTTCATTGATGATATTTTGATTTACTCTAAGTTAGAAGAAGAGCATGCCGAACACTTAAGAGTAGTATTACAAGTTTTGAAAGAGAAGAAGTTGTACACAAAGTTGTCCAAGTGTGAATTCTGCTTAAAGGAGGTTAGTTTCCTTGGTCATGTGATCTCAGGTAGTGGCATTGTTGTAGATCCATCGAAGGTTGATGTTGTGTTGCAATGGGAAACTCTAAGGTCAACTACTGAGATTAGGAGCTTTTTGGGATTAGCTGGTTACTATAGAAGGTTTATCGAAGGTTTTTCTAAGTTGGAATTTTCGTTGACTAAGTTGAATTGTAAAGGTAGAGCTTTTGTGTGGGATGTTCAGTGCGAAGAAAGTTTTACAGAATTAAAGAAGAGATTAACGTCGGCTCTGATTTTGACGTTGCCTAACCCAGGAGAGCCTTTTGTGGTGTATTGTGATGCTTCTAAGATAGGTTTAGGAGGTGTGATTATGCAGAATGGTAAGGTAGTTGCTTATGCATCAAGGCAGTTAAGGACTCATGAGAAGAACTATCCTACGCATGATTTAGAGCTTGCTGCAGTTGTCTTTGTGTTGAAGATTTGGAGGCATTATCTTTATGGTTCTAGATTTGAAGTGTTTAGTGACCATAAGAGTTTGAAGTATCTTTTTGATCAGAAGGAGTTGAATATGAGGCAACGAATATGGTTGGAATTGTTAAAGGATTATGATTTTGGTTTGAATTATCATCCAGGAAAAGCGAATGTGATAGCTGATGCGTTGAGTCGAAAGACTTTACATATGTCGACAATGATGGTTAAAGAGTTGGAATTAATTGAGAAGTTCATAGATATGAGCTTAGTTTGCAAGGTTACACCACGAAGTGTTATGTTAGTTATGTTGAAGATTAATAATGAATTTCTAGACAGTATCAGAGAAGCTCAGAAGTTGGATGTGAAACTAGTAGATTCGATGGTTAGAATCGATCAGTCTGAGAATGGTGTTGTAAGTTAGATGCGCAAGGTGTGTTAAGATTTTGTAACCAGATCTGTATTCCTGATGATGCTGAGATGAAGAAAGTGATACTTGAAGAGAGTAATAGAAGTAAGTTGAGTATTCATCCAGGAGCTATAAAGATGTATCAAGATTTGAAAGGTTTGTATTGGTGACCTGGGATGAAGAGTGATGTGGCTCGGTTTGTGTATGCCTGTTTGACTTACCAGAAGTCGAAAGTCGAGCATCAGAAGCCAGCAGGGTTGATGCAACCGTTAGAAGTTCCAGAATGGAAATGGGATAGCATTTCAATGGACTTTGTGACAGGGTTACCTAATACTTTAATAGGACATGATTCGATTTGGGTGATTGTTGATAGGCTTACGAAGTCGGCTTATTTTATTCCTATCAACATCAGTTTTCCAGTGTCGAAGTTGGCTGAGATTTACACAAGTGTGATTGTGAAGCTGCATGGTGTTTCTTTGTGCATTGTGTCAGACAGATGGTCAGACTGAACAGACTATTCAATTGTTGGAAGACTTATTGAGGGCATGTGTTCTTGAGCAGGGAGGTTCGTGGGATACTTATCTTCCGTTGATAGAGTTCACTTATAATAACAGTTACCATTCTAGTATTGGGATGACACCTTTTGAAGCGTTGTATGGTCGAAGATGTAGAACTCCTTTATGTTGGCATGAATTTGGTGAAAGTGTAGTACTTGGACCTGAATTTGTTTGTGAGACTACTGAGAAGGTGAAGTTGATTCGAGAAAAGATGAAAGCTTCCCAAAGTAGACAGAAGAGTTATCATGACAAGCGAAGGAAGGATTTAGAATTCCAAGAGGGTGACCATGTGTTTTTGAGAGTTACACCTCTAACTGGTGTTGGGCGAGTGTTGAAGTCTAAGAAGCTCACTTCTTGTTTTATTGGACCATATCAGATTTCAGAGAGAGTTGGGAATGTTGATTATAGAGTGGCTTTACCGCCTAATCTTTCGAATTTGCATGATGTGTTTCATGTGTCGCAACTCCGGAAGTATATTTTAGATCCATCTCATGTGATTCATATGGACGATGTGCAAGTACGGGACAACCTTACTATGGAGACGGTGCCTGTACGAATCGCGGATCAGGAAATAAAGACTCTGAGGGGAAAAGAGATTGCTTTGGTTAAAGTGGTTTGGCTAGGAGCTGCCGGTGAAAGCATGACTTGGGAGTTGGAGAGCAAGATGAGGGACTCCTACTCTGAGTTGTTTGATTAAGGTAAATATTCGAGGACGAAAATATTCTAAGTGGGGGATAGTTGTAGCGCCCGTAATTTTAGTTAATTATTTAATTAAATTGTTTTTGGAATATTTGTGAAGTTGTGTTGTGATTAGTTGGAATTATTTATTTTATTAAGTGGTGAAATAATATTATGAGGAGAATGATATTATTTTGTTGTGGGCTTGTTTTAAAGGAATATAAGCAATAAGGGGGTGTATTAGTTTTAAGCCCATTAAGGAATAAAGAGAATAATAGGTTATTTTTTTATTGTTATAAATAACAAGAAAGAAGAAGCAGTAAGAAGAATAAGCGTTTGAAAGGAAGAACGTGAAGCTGTTGGAATAGAGGAAAAACAACAGAACGAGAATTCAACCGGAATTTATAGAGCGGTCTTCAATCCAAGGTAAGGGTGGGGTTCTGACTCTATAATAGGGTTCATGATAATTGATATGTGGGGTTAGAGGTGATTGTTGTCTTGTTCAAGAATTGAATGTATATGAGGTTGTATGATGAAAAATTGATGAATTTTGGATGAATAATGATGTCCCGATGTTGTTTAATTGATGTAGAATTATAAGATAATTGTAAGTGATGATTATATATGATTAGATTATGTTTTAGGGCTTAAGGTATGGAAACCGTAGTGAAAACGCAGAGAAAATCACAGAAAATACCCTTAGCAGAGCAGTATGTGTCGACCCCAAATGCTATGTGTTGATACAAGAATGTTGTTAGACTCAGTATGAGTCAACACGAAGGAGTCATGTGTCGATATATGAGGGCTTTCAGACTCAGGATGAGTCGATACGTAGGAGCATGTGTCGATACATGAAGAGTTGCAGACTCAGGATGAGACGATACAAGGGAGGATGCGTCGACTCATGTTTTGAGTTCAGTTCAGTACGCGTCGACCCAAGGCGTTATGCATCGATCCATGTTGTCTGGTTTTTGGCAGAATCAGTTTGAGAATGCTGTAACTTGAGTTTTCGGACTCCGTTTGAGGTGCCCTTCGTAGCGTTGAATAGCTAACGCGATGAACTTCATTCTTAAGGATTAAAATGAAGAATATGAAGGATAATCCTAGTATCCAAATTAGGATTAAAGTTAGTTCCCCTGGTAATTGCTATGTTAGTTTTTGTGAAGAAGGATGAGGATGAGACGTTTATAGATTACTGTCTGGTTTGTAACAGTAGGATTAATGATGATGACAATGTGGTATTACAGAATAGTAGTATGTAGAGGTTTGGTGATTTATAAGTAATCCTTAACTGATTAACTAATTATAGACAATGTCTTATTATAGGCCTATGGCTAACGTTGTGAAATTGATGAGTTACTGTTGTATTACTGTACGACTGAGTTGTTGATGAGATGATGTTAATAAGATTTTGTTTTGATTAATTATGATGTATAAATGATGTTTGACGATTTATGATGATAACTGATGTTGACGAATGATGTTGATGAAAAAGATGTTGAGATGCTTTTAAGATGTAGGCTTTTAGCCAATGATGATGTTGTATTGAGATGTTGTCAATTATGGTGTTGTCATTACATTCATGATTGTGTCGTATACATTGCATTTTGAGATGGAGCTTATGCTCGTTGAGATGGCCTGTATTGGCGATTGAGATGAAGGCTTATGCTTTTTTGATGCCTCTATTAATTGGCAATTTTTGAGATGGGAGTTCTGCTCCAATTGTACCACATGCATTTGCATAGTATTGAGTTGCATTATCTTATTGCATAAAGAGGTTGTGCATTGAAGTGGTATATGTGTATGTGATCGGTGGATCTGGAACTGACTGTTTAACGCTGGTTCGCGAAATGTCGCGGAAGCAAGAGTCGCCACCGTCTTTTATTTTCTCCAAGTGGAAAGGACAAAAGCACAGAAAAATTCCTTAAAGAGATTGCTCTCGGTTCGGGAGGTAGGTTATAGAAAGGGAAGGTGTTAGCACCCTTTCTATCCATGGTTATCCATGGGCTCTTAGATACTTGCTCATATGTTTTCAAAAATTGTTTGCTTGCTTTTCAATGTGGGTTTAAAAGTTTCTTTGAAAAATTTCAGATCGACTCGTACGTCAGAGTGTTTGAAAAATTTGCTTTGAAAGCTTTTGAAAAGTGTCAGTGTGAAAAGTCTTTTTGAGTTTGTTTTGAGATTAGAGCAAGTATCCTTGAGAACCTACCTACCCTAAGGAATTCGTCTGTGTAGATGTCCTTTAAAGTAGCGCCATCCCACCATTGAGAGGTAGGTAGCACCACCGTTGGAGGTGTTCGGGTCAATTCGATTTTTAGGGACGTGGCGATCACCGGAGCAATGGGAAGACACCTTAGAAGCTACCCTCATGCCAGGTTCCCGGATCATGAGGACTTACTAAGACGTTTTCTACTCGACGACCACCTTTCGAAAGGCAACAGTGAGGCGTACCCTAGGGGTGGTGTGTGCGAACTGTGTGTCATGTTTCAGTTATTTGTCTTGTCATGTTTGTCGTGTTCTACGCTTGATTTTAGTTATTGCCATACATTCTTTCATGCTTATTTAACAGTTATAAAGTATTTGCGAAAAATAAATCTAAACTATTACAAACGGCGCGGGTCCACATCGCCAAAATTAAACCGGACCCGATTTAGCGGAAAAATAAATAATGCGAAGAAATAAAGTGCGAAAAGTTTAAATTACATGGCTTTGGGATATTTACAAAATTATATAAACGATAAAAAATAAATGCGCAATTAAATGATTAATGACGGGCGTTGGACCCTTTTTGCAAATAATTAAAATTAATAAGGATTTAAAAATTAAAATTAAATGAGAACGATATTTTTGTGTTTTTTTAGATTTAATGAAAAAAGGAAATTAATTGAGATTAAATTAAACGGCAAACCCTAATTCTAATATTTTTAATTATTAAGAAAGAATTAAAATATGATCTAAATTAAACCTAATCCATTTATGTACAATTTAAATAGGAAAATAAATAAATAAATAGTATTGTGAGAAATAAAAAAAAAGACATTAAAACTATTAATTAACCTAATTCTACATGTTTTGGATTTTTATTAAAAAAAGGAATTAAAATTAAAACCTAATTAAACTAAACAATTTATATTCTAACTTATTCATGGCAATAATAAAATAAAAATTGTATTTTTGGTCTTTTCTGTATTTTTTAATGTTTTTATATTTTGTAAGAAAAAGAAAATTAATTAATTAAAGCAATAAAAATAAATAATACAAAAAAATTAAAACAACAAAAAAGATGAGGAAAGCAAACCAGAGTGGGGTGTTGCCCCAAATAAGGAGGTATAAATCTGAAAAGCCTGGCCCAATAAGAGTTGATTCATTGACTTTTCTGATCATATACCAATGCGTTGACTTGCTGTATGCTGCGCCTGGAATATTGGCCATTGATCTGATCATCTTGGACGCGTGGATAGTGAGCTTGGAGTGTGCATGGTAGTCTCAGAATTATGCCTACATGGAATCAATTATTGAAAAATAACATGGAGTATTTGCCAGACCTGGGACTTGAACCCAGGTCTTGAGGATTAATGTGGTTCACGTTCACCACTTGAGCTAGCACGCGCATGTTATGATATTACAACACATAAATAATAAAAAGAAATAATGGTTAGTGGCCTCTAAAAGCGCGCGCTGGTTTGAATGAACCACTCAGTGGTTGCCAGCGCGTCATCTTCTCCATTGCTTCTGAAATAAGACCCTTTAGCCACGGTTTTGGATGCGTGGCCTTAAGCAACCTACAGGAAAATAGCGATTAGCATCCTACTGGTTATAAATTCATCGCGAGGGTCAAGGTATCTTCGTTTTGAGATGCTGAATCCAGCCATAGCATTCAGGGGTCCTGATTTTTCTTCTACACGAAATCCCCAATTTAGAGAACCTGCAACCCTAAAAAATATACATGGCATAATCGCCTACAATACAGAAAAATGCAATTGGAAATATCAATTAGCTTCAGAACTTCCTCATGAACATGATTCAACCATTAAATTTCACAAAAGATGCTTAGAATGTGATGCTCAATTATGAAATTTGTGCTGTACAGTTCAAGTCCGAGATACCCATTCTTAGTGTTTGAGAGAAGGCTTATGATTGGATTTTGATCAGGGCAACCTTGGCAAGCTATTGAGACAGAAATTGGGACCTGAATCCACCTCTAACCACCCTTTCAGATTTGAGTTTTGAGGCAATTTTTTAAGTGTTGTCTTTTGCTTCTGAGCGCAGCCAAGAGTCCAAGTGCATTAGGTTTGCATTCCTGAATATGTAGTGATCACTTTAGGTTAACAAATTTCCACAAAATCTCTTGTATTCAATGATTTCAAGATTTGATTTTACAAGATATTTTTTGAATCTTTTTTCATGGTTTTTGTTCAATCATGATCAATTAGCACCAAAACCTGCTTTTTTAAGATGTGCACGAAATATTGACATTATAATGTGCATAAAAAGATTTTTTAGGTTAGGTTTGATATTTTTCATATATTAAAATCATTTAAATGAATATAAATTAATATTAATTCAAATAAATAATTAAAAAATATGAGAATACTTCCCTTTGGGCCTAGTGGTCGTGCATAGGCTTGGCATGAAGAAACTTGGAAGAAAAATGGGCCCATTTGCATTTTTAGGCCTTTTGCATCAATGTTGACTTTTCAAAATTCCCAAAAATTTCCCAACTTCCACAAGGCATAACTTGGTCAATTTTTAAGCTTTTCACATGTTCTTGGACATTTTGGAAAGGTCTTTGAGTCCTTTAACCAATGCCTTTGGTCCCATGTCATTTTGATTTACCAATCTCAAGTTATGGCTTTTGACTTAAAGTCCCTTTTTGTTGACTTTTGAAAATGACCTATAATGTTGAAATTGATAACTTTTTGTGAGAGCATTTCTTGGACTTGGAATATGAAGATGAGTTGTAGGAAATGTCTTTCTCTTCAAAATGAGCTTTGGATGGAATTTTTCTGATAATCCATGTGAAAGTTATGCCCTGGTCAATTTCAGTTGACTTTTTCAGCTGTCCAAATATAGCAACTTTTGCATCTTTGATGATTTCTGAGCCAAATTTTGAGAATCATGATCAAGCATTGATCAAATGATGTTTGTGGCTTCAAAATGATATATTGACCAAAAATTTGAACTTTTGACTGTCAAATGACCATTTTGCCCCTACAGTTGACTGTAGTGCAATCTAGGGTTTTGACTGTGCAATTTTGAGCTGAATCCCCTGAAACTTGACATGAGGATACTTGACCATCTTTGTAAGCATATGAGACTTGATTGGGCCTTTGAAAAATTCATTTGCTTGACCAGAACTCAAACCCTAGTTTTGACTGTCTAGGAGACAGTTGAGCTGCACAACCCTGGGGGAACTTTGTGACCTTGACTTGGCAATTTCTTGATGAACATGGGAGGGCAAATTTTGGGGTACAACAGTTGCCCCTGTTCAATCTTCTTAGACCTGAGGATGCAGATTGGCTGACGTGCCTTTCGTAATCCGAGGGTAGAAGATGATTGGACACTAGAGTGCCCAGAAATTTGCGCTCACATAGTAGCCATGATGGTGAGGGAATGGGCTTATAGATGCCATTTGGATGTTACTTAAATAGGATGATGGGCTTATAGATGCCATCTGGACGTTGATCGCGTAGGAGATTCCTTAGCGAGAACCTGCATACCTGCAAAACAGAAAAATGAGTACCTGACACGTCGCAGGAGCTGATTTTAGATGTTTGATGTAGATATGTCCTGATTGGTTACAGGAGCTGAGTCTGGAGCTTCAAACGCTGATGAATGAACCAGGGATGGTTACTGCCTTAGCATGAATGGTAAGAGAATCCTGAATGATTTCAACCTCAACAACGCTCGTTGAGAAAATCTTGGTGAGAATTACCATCTTCGTAGTGTCAGGAAGAGAACCAAAGGACAATATAATCTCAAAGGGAGTCACCTCGTTCACCGTTGGAGAGGGAACTATAGGAAATTATAATCTGGAAGGAAATGTCACCTCACTCGCCGTCGGAGAGGGAAACATCTTGAAAGGGAATTACCACCTCACACGCCGTTGGAGAGGGGACCATAAGAGAATATCACCTCACGCTCATGCCGGAGAGGGAAACATCTGAAGAAGGAATTACCACCTCACACGCCGTTGGAGAGGGGACCATAAGAGAATATCACCTCACGCTCATGCCGGAGAGGGAAACATCTGAAAAAGGAATTACCACCTCACACGCCGTTGGAGAGGGGACCATAAGAGAATATCACCTCACGCTCATGCCGGAGAGGGAAACATCTGAAAAAGGAATTACCACCTCACACGCCGTTGGAGAGGGGACCATAAGAGAATATCACCTCACGCTCATGCCGGAGAGGGAAACATCTGAAAAAGGAATTACCACCTCACACGCCGTTGGAGAGGGGACCATAAGAGAATATCACCTCACGCTCATGCCGGAGAGGAAAACATCTGAAAAAGGAATTACCACCTCACACGCCGTTGGAGAGGGGACCATAAGAGAATATCACCTCACGCTCATGCCGGAGAGGGGAACATCTGAAGAAGGAATTACCACCTCACACGCCGTTGGAGAGGGGACCATAGGAGAATATCACCTCACGCTCATGCCGGAGAGGGAAACATCTGAAAAAGGAATTACCACCTCACACGCCGTTGGAGAGGGGACCATAGGAGAATATCACCTCACGCTCATGCCGGAGAGGGAAACATCTGAAAAAGGAATTACCACCTCACACGCCGTTGGAGAGGGGAACCTAAGAGAATATCACCTCACGCTCATGCCGGAGAGGGGAACATCTGAAGAAGGAATTACCACCTCACACGCCGTTGGAGAGGGGACCATAAGAGAATATCACCTCACGCTCATGCCGGAGAGGAAAACATCTGAAAAAGGAATTACCACCTCACACGCCGTTGGAGAGGGGACCCTAAGAGAATATCTACTGAGTCTTTATCAGAAAAATCTGTTTGGAGTCGATTTAACTGGACTGGAGAAGTCTTTGAAATATGTTTGAGAATTTCAACTGCACCCTTCCTGAAAGGTAGAGGTTAGTTATATGCGATGCATGATATGGATCAAGCAAACATGGATACGATTTATATGATATGATGTGTACATGCATGCTATAATGATGTAGGTGATGATTCATGTATGTTTTCGTCTAGGAAAATAAATCCTTGACGGGTGCCGGGAAGTCATATCCTGGGCTGATGTTGAGGAAGAGATTTTGCTTCCGCTGTGGATGATTGTTGCAAGAATACCGGTAGGAGAAGATAACTCCGTTGAGGAATAAACTTGGCAAATGACATAATTCTGCGGGAGAAAAGATACTCTAGCGATCATGCTGGGGAGTGCTACTCTGTGGGGATAGCGATGCTTTGCTGAGTGGATGAAGATAACTCCGCTGGGGATACCGTTGATGAGTTATGCTGGGGATATCCTTGTTATGCCGGAAGTGTTGATAGACTTCGCTGGGGGTAGGAAGATATTTTGCCGAGGACGCTCTTTCCGTGGCTTTTGGCTGAGGATAACCCAGTTATATCCTGTTACGGAAATAACTCTTTAAATCAAGCCGGGACGACGCGTTCGTGTTCTGCGAGGGATAAGCTTCCAGAATCTACTGGGGATAAGCTTGCTGCTTGGGGAGATATGAATTCCAACTTTCCTGGGGAAACTGGATTGGACTCTTCTGGGGGAGTTTTGAATTGCGGGGAAGTGATTCCTTTGAATATTGAGATACCACCGGGGAACAATCTTTAGACCAAGACTGCCGGGGATGCTTGTTAAGAATGCGTGCTGCTGGGGAATATTGAGATCTACTGGAGGATACTCAATTTTCTTGAGATTTGATAATTTTGCCTGGAGGAGAATGTATTGACTTGCTGAACCACTCTCTGGGGAATTAAGATACACTTGGCCGTCTTCTTTAGCTGAACCTGTCTTGGTACCTTGGAGGATAGAACAATCAGACTGCTCAGACCAACTTTATTGCCCCTGTTTTTGTGAGAGAAGGTACTGGTGGAGTCTTGATAACTGCCTTTTGACAAACCTTCTTCTGATAGGCAAGTGACGAGATG
The DNA here is from genome assembly GCA_948472305.1 of Vicia faba. Classification (NCBI taxonomy): domain Eukaryota; kingdom Viridiplantae; phylum Streptophyta; class Magnoliopsida; order Fabales; family Fabaceae; genus Vicia; species Vicia faba. The sequence goes on from OX451737.1 coordinate 173,834,551, forward strand.
ACAGGACATAGTCGTACGCTTTGATCCCTAACTTTTGCCTGGACCGCCCTTTCGGGTTTTCGGTTCACCGGGATACCCATTTTTGCCCAAGCCGCCTTTTCAGGTTTTCGACTTGCCAGGCGTACAGATTTTTTCATTTCATCCCTTCATTTTGCCCGAACCCTTTTTGGTTCGCCGGGAAGCCCTTATTTTTGCCTAGGTGTGTCAACCTAGCAGGTCTTTGATTTTGCGTAATATTTTCCGACTATGTCCATGCTTTCAGAATGTAGGGAGTTGCCCCTGTTATAAGTGCTTTGTCATGCCACCAGAAGGTGTTTGATCAGGTCAGATTCGTTGTTGGAGTGCCCCAGGTGGCTCATGCGGAGATTTGCCCCAGGCTATTTGACTTTTGAGAGATTCTCCGAATCTTGATTGGACTGCCCCAGATAACGGACCATGGTTATGTCTGCCCCTTGATTGGAGGTACTTCTGTTCATTAGGCATTCATCGTGCGAATTTCCCTGCTGTTCAAACAAGAAGTCATATGCAAACAATGTTATATCAAAAATGCAAAGCTTATGTCTGTCTTGAAGATTTTGAAAATGCCTTTTTTTTTTTTTTATAAAACATGTGAATGTTTGTAAAACATGATGTCAACTCTGTATTTACCGTAGCCTTAAGGAGTCAGGATACCTTCGTAACAGTATGCTTTCGAACTAACCCATGCTTCAGCTAGGACTTTTGAGGGTTATAACGTGGCCTGGTTCACGGTTTAAGAAACAAAGGATAAAGGCTCAAATTTTATTTGTACCCACCCGCTCCGTGATGTTCTTCAAACCTAAACTCAGTTGATCGTATGTTAGACCTTGATTGAATTTTTCCTTTGACGTTCCAATGATGGTTCAGCTGTTGATGATTTATTCTGAATAGGCAGTCATTTTTTGCTTTGATTGAGGGTTTGTGAGACCTCTTTCTTTTGATTTTGTTATCCCTTTCTTTTTTTGCCTGAACTGTTTCCTTTTTGGAATTACAGTCAGCGGGATGCCCCAGTTTCATAAGTCCCCTTTATGGGTTTTGACTTAATGGGCTTTTTGATTTTGAATTTTGATGATGACTGCCTGTCCTTTTGATTGTTCTGAACCATCACTGTCTTTGTTCGTTTTGTAAAGATGCGCTTGGATCAACTGAGAAAACTACCCTGCCCCAGGTTATGATTAAGGGTTTTGATTTTCGAAAATAAAAACTCCTACTTCTTTGGCTCTGATGGGTTAACGAGGGATTATCTTCCTTATTACTCCAGTGTTTAGGAATTGAAACAACGCCTGTACCTCATCAGCGGGGTTTGTTCAAAAGCATACTGTAATGATTGTGGTATCGTTTTCGTCATCCTCCCTCAAGAGGCTTAGAATTATTTAATATCAAGAGTTGGCATCAGAAAAAATATGAAAACAGTTTGCATATAGTGAATGCGAATATATTGATTCAAAAATAGACATAAGCGATGCATTAATGGAATAACAACGTTTGACATGAATAAATGTTTAGACAATCAAAGAAAAATGCAACTTGAACATTCGAATGAACAAAAGTTTCCTAGTTTGAATTAGTCACTTCAGATGGGAGATTTTCAGCAGAAGCATTTCATTTGGCCACCCGGCATGAACTCCAGCACCCTTCCGTCGATCAAGTCTTGGATCTTGTTCTTCAAGCTCCAACAGTCATTGGTGTCATGTCCAGGACTGTCAGAATGGTAAGCACATCTTTTATCAGGGTTATAAGTAGGAGCAGAGATGTCAGGATTCTGGGGAGGACCCTTTAAAGTAATCAGATTGACCTCCAACAAGTGTTCCAGCATTAAAGATGGTGGTATGCCAGTCTCAGTGAAATGTCTTCCAGGCGTGTATCGTTTGCGTCGATTACCCCGTTGATACTGGGCTTGTGAAGTAGTAGCAATTTGGAGAGGTTCATTCTTCACCATACCAGACTTTGGTCCTCTTGGTGGCTGATCAAAGACTTGGTCCCTGACTTGGGCTGGTTGCTTCCTATCTTGATGAAGCTGACTGATCATGGCCCTCATCTCTCCTTGCTCCTGAGCTAAACCTTGAATGAGGGCCCTTTGCCCCAGCATCTGGGTTTTCAATGTGTCTACCTCAGCTTGTAGACGTTTCAGCTGTTCGTCCTTGTCCTCTTCAGGACTTTTTCTGATCAGATTCCCCATGAGGAGTGCCCTCAACTCTTCCTGCCCCTTGGATAGACCTAAGAAGATTTCCCTGAACTGAGTCTCTTGAGCATGAAGACCCTGGTTATCTTGTTGGGAAGCCATTGCTGAAATAAACAGCGAGAAGGGTAAGTGACCTGCAACAAGGATACCTGCTATGCAATGATGTGTATGATATGCATGCAATGTTTTCAAGGATCTCGCAGGGTAAAAGATTGTTAGGATTTGAATTCGTAGCTTGATTGAAGGAACTGCATGTTGTTGAGAGTCCTTCTTCAAGGGTCATAGGCTCACCATATCCAGTGGGTCATAGCCTCTGACACCCTTGGCTAGAGGAAAATAAATCCCCTTTGCCCCTTGCTAGATGCTGATTCCTCCTGACCTGCATCACAAGCCCTTGAGATCCTCGAAATGGGTTAAGATGTATGCAATGGTATGATGTTATGCTATGCATGGGGTGAGGTAGGTAAACCCTGCTATGAGTCCCAATTAAGGACTATAAACAGACCCTGCAAGAAATTCAGTATACTTTGTTATGAGTCCCTATTAAGGACTATAAACCAAACCTGCAAGAGATTTGGTAAATCCTGTCATGAATCCTAGTTAAGGACTATAAACAGAACCTGCAAGTGGTTAGTACACCCTGTTATAAGTCCCAATTAAGGACTACGAACAAAACTAGTACACCCTGTTATAAGTCCCAATTAAGGACTATGAACAAAACCTGCAAGACATCAAGGGTCAGATAACAAGCACGCAAGTAGTCAAGTACGAAGGCACACAAGTCACACAAAAGAGCCCTTAGGGTTCAGGCCAGCATGAGGTCTAGGTATTACCCTCTTGAAGTTGGTGGGTTCAACCTGTCCTAATCAAAGTAACCGGGTTCTAAGGTCCCCAATATCACGGGACTGCTTCCATTGTTCATCGTTTCGATTTAGCCACTGAACTGGCGACCGAAATATTCCAGGAAAGCAACCCTCAATTGAGTGTAGTATCGAGTATCAACCAACCTCGGACTGCACCAAAGTCAGTTATCTCACTACCCTAAAGAGGCCAAGATAGTTCAATTAAGGTTCCTAAGGTCTGTTGATGCTTCACGACACCACGCGGAGGCCCCGTACTCTCCTTGACTGAACTCAAGGGTTACCGGTACACACCAAAGTGCCACATCAATGTAGCAGACTGTTTCAACCATGTCGGTATACCCCGCACAGTTCCCTCACAGCCTTGTTGCTACTTTCTAAGAAAGGTATCCCCCAGATCCGGGTTAGGATCCATAGAACTCCCAAGCAACCCACAATAATAAAGCAAGCAAAGAAGACAATTGAAAACACAGTGATCTTAATCCTAAGGTACACCCCACTTTAAGTTTTATCCCCAGCAGAGTCGCCAGTTCTGTGATCGGTGGATCTGGAACTGACTGTTTAACGCTGGTTCGCGAAATGTCGCGGAAGCAAGAGTCGCCACCGTCTTTTATTTTCTCCAAGTGGAAAGGACAAAAGCACAGAAAAATTCCTTAAAGAGATTGCTCTCGGTTCGGGAGGTAGGTTATAGAAAGGGAAGGTGTTAGCACCCTTTCTATCCATGGTTATCCATGGGCTCTTAGATACTTGCTCATATGTTTTCAAAAATTGTTTGCTTGCTTTTCAATGTGGGTTTAAAAGTTTCTTTGAAAAATTTCAGATCGACTCGTACGTCAGAGTGTTTGAAAAATTTGCTTTGAAAGCTTTTGAAAAGTGTCAGTGTGAAAAGTCTTTTTGAGTTTGTTTTGAGATTAGAGCAAGTATCCTTGAGAACCTACCTACCCTAAGGAATTCGTCTGTGTAGATGTCCTTTAAAGTAGCGCCATCCCACCATTGAGAGGTAGGTAGCACCACCGTTGGAGGTGTTCGGGTCAATTCGATTTTTAGGGACGTGGCGATCACCGGAGCAATGGGAAGACACCTTAGAAGCTACCCTCATGCCAGGTTCCCGGATCATGAGGACTTACTAAGACGTTTTCTACTCGACGACCACCTTTCGAAAGGCAACAGTGAGGCGTACCCTAGGGGTGGTGTGTGCGAACTGTGTGTCATGTTTCAGTTATTTGTCTTGTCATGTTTGTCGTGTTCTACGCTTGATTTTAGTTATTGCCATACATTCTTTCATGCTTATTTAACAGTTATAAAGTATTTGCGAAAAATAAATCTAAACTATTACAAACGGCGCGGGTCCACATCGCCAAAATTAAACCGGACCCGATTTAGCGGAAAAATAAATAATGCGAAGAAATAAAGTGCGAAAAGTTTAAATTACATGGCTTTGGGATATTTACAAAATTATATAAACGATAAAAAATAAATGCGCAATTAAATGATTAATGACGGGCGTTGGACCCTTTTTGCAAATAATTAAAATTAATAAGGATTTAAAAATTAAAATTAAATGAGAACGATATTTTTGTGTTTTTTTAGATTTAATGAAAAAAGGAAATTAATTGAGATTAAATTAAACGGCAAACCCTAATTCTAATATTTTTAATTATTAAGAAAGAATTAAAATATGATCTAAATTAAACCTAATCCATTTATGTACAATTTAAATAGGAAAATAAATAAATAAATAGTATTGTGAGAAATAAAAAAAAAGACATTAAAACTATTAATTAACCTAATTCTACATGTTTTGGATTTTTATTAAAAAAAGGAATTAAAATTAAAACCTAATTAAACTAAACAATTTATATTCTAACTTATTCATGGCAATAATAAAATAAAAATTGTATTTTTGGTCTTTTCTGTATTTTTTAATGTTTTTATATTTTGTAAGAAAAAGAAAATTAATTAATTAAAGCAATAAAAATAAATAATACAAAAAAATTAAAACAACAAAAAAGATGAGGAAAGCAAACCAGAGTGGGGTGTTGCCCCAAATAAGGAGGTATAAATCTGAAAAGCCTGGCCCAATAAGAGTTGATTCATTGACTTTTCTGATCATATACCAATGCGTTGACTTGCTGTATGCTGCGCCTGGAATATTGGCCATTGATCTGATCATCTTGGACGCGTGGATAGTGAGCTTGGAGTGTGCATGGTAGTCTCAGAATTATGCCTACATGGAATCAATTATTGAAAAATAACATGGAGTATTTGCCAGACCTGGGACTTGAACCCAGGTCTTGAGGATTAATGTGGTTCACGTTCACCACTTGAGCTAGCACGCGCATGTTATGATATTACAACACATAAATAATAAAAAGAAATAATGGTTAGTGGCCTCTAAAAGCGCGCGCTGGTTTGAATGAACCACTCAGTGGTTGCCAGCGCGTCATCTTCTCCATTGCTTCTGAAATAAGACCCTTTAGCCACGGTTTTGGATGCGTGGCCTTAAGCAACCTACAGGAAAATAGCGATTAGCATCCTACTGGTTATAAATTCATCGCGAGGGTCAAGGTATCTTCGTTTTGAGATGCTGAATCCAGCCATAGCATTCAGGGGTCCTGATTTTTCTTCTACACGAAATCCCCAATTTAGAGAACCTGCAACCCTAAAAAATATACATGGCATAATCGCCTACAATACAGAAAAATGCAATTGGAAATATCAATTAGCTTCAGAACTTCCTCATGAACATGATTCAACCATTAAATTTCACAAAAGATGCTTAGAATGTGATGCTCAATTATGAAATTTGTGCTGTACAGTTCAAGTCCGAGATACCCATTCTTGGTGTTTGAGAGAAGGCTTATGATTGGATTTTGATCAGGGCAACCTTGGCAAGCTATTGAGACAGAAATTGGGACCTGAATCCACCTCTAACCACCCTTTCAGATTTGAGTTTTGAGGCAATTTTTTAAGTGTTGTCTTTTGCTTCTGAGCGCAGCCAAGAGTCCAAGTGCATTAGGTTTGCATTCCTGAATATGTAGTGATCACTTTAGGTTAACAAATTTCCACAAAATCTCTTGTATTCAATGATTTCAAGATTTGATTTTACAAGATATTTTTTGAATCTTTTTTCATGGTTTTTGTTCAATCATGATCAATTAGCACCAAAACCTGCTTTTTTAAGATGTGCACGAAATATTGACATTATAATGTGCATAAAAAGATTTTTTAGGTTAGGTTTGATATTTTTCATATATTAAAATCATTTAAATGAATATAAATTAATATTAATTCAAATAAATAATTAAAAAATATGAGAATACTTCCCTTTGGGCCTAGTGGTCGTGCATAGGCTTGGCATGAAGAAACTTGGAAGAAAAATGGGCCCATTTGCATTTTTAGGCCTTTTGCATCAATGTTGACTTTTCAAAATTCCCAAAAATTTCCCAACTTCCACAAGGCATAACTTGGTCAATTTTTAAGCTTTTCACATGTTCTTGGACATTTTGGAAAGGTCTTTGAGTCCTTTAACCAATGCCTTTGGTCCCATGTCATTTTGATTTACCAATCTCAAGTTATGGCTTTTGACTTAAAGTCCCTTTTTGTTGACTTTTGAAAATGACCTATAATGTTGAAATTGATAACTTTTTGTGAGAGCATTTCTTGGACTTGGAATATGAAGATGAGTTGTAGGAAATGTCTTTCTCTTCAAAATGAGCTTTGGATGGAATTTTTCTGATAATCCATGTGAAAGTTATGCCCTGGTCAATTTCAGTTGACTTTTTCAGCTGTCCAAATATAGCAACTTTTGCATCTTTGATGATTTCTGAGCCAAATTTTGAGAATCATGATCAAGCATTGATCAAATGATGTTTGTGGCTTCAAAATGATATATTGACCAAAAATTTGAACTTTTGACTGTCAAATGACCATTTTGCCCCTACAGTTGACTGTAGTGCAATCTAGGGTTTTGACTGTGCAATTTTGAGCTGAATCCCCTGAAACTTGACATGAGGATACTTGACCATCTTTGTAAGCATATGAGACTTGATTGGGCCTTTGAAAAATTCATTTGCTTGACCAGAACTCAAACCCTAGTTTTGACTGTCTAGGAGACAGTTGAGCTGCACAACCCTGGGGGAACTTTGTGACCTTGACTTGGCAATTTCTTGATGAACATGGGAGGGCAAATTTTGGGGTACAACAGTGTATATTGTTGATATTTTGTTACGATGTTTGTTGTTTGTAATATGAGAAGTGGTGATGTTATGTGATCTAATTTAATATATTAATTATCATACGCTTTATTATATTGTTAGATATCTCACCCCTTCTGTTTGAATGTTGCCCTGATGTTTGTAACGTGCAGGTAATCGAGAGTGAAAGTTGTATACCTTCAATAGTTCGATTCGGTGTCATTGCTCTAATATGTAACACTCGGGGGGATGAACGCTTGTTTCTTTTGATTGTTGATTATTCATTTGTTGAACTTTAAGTTGATTATTATTAAGTATGTGTTGTTTTGAAGTTGTTATAACGATGATAAAGATGTTATTAAGAATTCCGCTGCGTAGATGTTTAAATTGTTGAATTATTTAATTAAAGTATTATGCTGATGGTTCATCCGAAGTTTTAAAGTGTTATATATCCATGCTGAATGCAATTAGTTTTTAATGATGAATTTGTGGCATCCTGATTCGTTTGCGTGAATGATTTTATAACTCTGATTTATCTATAATTGTCGGGTAGAATTGGGGTGTTACACTCGACTTTGACCAGAAGGGGTACCGAAAAGAGTCTACGCATGACTTTTCTAAAAAGAGTATAAAAAAGAAATCTACGCTTGATTTCATCCGAACCGGAAGATGTCTACGCCCGACTTCAACCAGGAGAGGTACCGGAAAAAGTCTATGCCTGACTTTTCCAAAAAGAGTATCAGAAAGAAATCTTCACTTGATTTCATCCAAACCGAAAGATGTATATGCCCGACTTTAACTAGAAGAGGTACCGGAAAGAGTCTACACCTGACTTTTCCGAAAAGAGTATCAGAAAGAAATCTATGCTTGATTTAATCTAAACCAAAAGATGTATATGCCCGACTTCAACCAGAAGAGGTATCAGAAAGAGTCTACACCTGACTTTTCCAAAAAAGAGTATTAAAAGAAGATCTACGCTTGATTTCCTCCAAATGATGTACTAGAAGATGTCTACGCCCGACTTCATCTAGAATATATATCTTTTAGAATGACCTTCTGGGGAAAATCTTTAAGTGGCTATTTGTCAGATTTAGTTTCTGAGGGGAAATACTTGTCCGTTTGCGAACTTCACCTGAAAAGATAAAGTTAGTTTTATGTAAACGTCATGATGTATGTAATGCATTGCGTAATGATGTTCTTAAAGCAAATGAGAGTGTGCTATGTGCATTTCGTATGCATATGCTATGATAAATGATGTATGAATGTGAGACACATTGAAGTGTATTGGTATCTTCGTATAACATTCTTGATAGGGAAAATAAATCCCTAATTGTTGCTGGGGACGAAAAATATGAATCTTCGATCTGATGTGGATTCTTGCTTGCTATTTGAGTAAGCTTCGTCGGGGAATGTTGATTTCAATTTTGGGAGAAGATCTCAAGAACATTGGTCGTTTATCGCTCTACTGGGGAGTTTAATTCTTATATACCATGATTGGGGATAAAAGAGACAGATAGCCTTTTAAGGTGCTATCTGACCGAGTTTTCGATATGGATGCCAACTCATTTAGGGAGGATAAGATTAACTGATACTTAATCCTAGTTTCACATTTCGTAGCAACTCTCTAGGGATGTTGTTCTGGGTTGCCCTTTGCTGGAGACAGAAGTTTTTCCAGTTATTTACAGTAGTCGAAGGGATCGACTTAAGCTGGGGAGACTGAATTCCACTGGGGAAATAAACCCTATTGGAGAAATAAACCATGTTGGAGAAATACTTTATTGAGGAATATAATCTGCTGAGGGATTTGAATCTAGATGGAGAAGATGATTCTGCGGGGGTTTTTACAGTGTTGGAGAAATAAACTCAACTAGGGAAGAGAATTCTTGTGAACTGTGCTGAAGACATAATCTATTAAAGATTGGAATCCCGTAGGTTGGCGACATTGTTGGGGAAAATATTACACTCCTTTATCTGCTAGGAGGATTTGTTGGTGAGTACGATTAGAGTATCTGCTAATATATATATATAATTTTTTCCCGAACCATTTTGGTTCGTCGGGATGCCCTTATTTTTGCCTAGGCCAGTCAACCTAGCGGGTCGTTTTCATGTGTAGTATCTTTTAACTATGCCCACGTTTACAGGGTGTGGAAGATCTTCACCATCCATGGTGGTAAGTATCATTGCATCGCCCGAAAATACCTTCTTGACCATAAATGGCCCTTCGTAGGTGGGAGTCCACTTGCCCCTAGGGTCATCCTACGGTAGGATGATGCGCTTTATTACCAAGTCACTAGCCTAATATAATCGATGATTGATTTTCTTATTGAAGGCTTTGATCAGACGCTTTTGATATATCTGACCGTGACAAATAGCCGCCAGCCTCTTCTCGTCAATCAAATTCAACTGATCTAGCCTGATCTTGTTGCAACTGTTTTTTAATTTGATAGTCGTCACCCTTAATTTTTATCCTAAATGAAGGGAGTATAAAGGAATAACCCTAAAGTTCATAGGTTCTAGATTTGGACTTGGTTCTAGACAAGGGGAAGGTGTTAGGAACCCCTCATATACCTTGTTCACAAGGATACTAGGGTTAGAAACACATTTTTTAGGAAAAACGGTTTTAATATATTAGAGGAACTCGCCACGATTTTAGTCGCATGCCTACGTATCCTCTTAGGAGGAATCAGAGTCTCATTTCGTAGTTCGGGTGGGGTTTGTTATTTTTATGGATTACAAAGATATTTTAATTTCCCTCACAATTAAATCGGGTGTAGAAATAACAGAATTTTGGACTAAGCGTGCGGTTAATCAAAATAGGCTTTGTAACCATTTTCAAAAAAAAAATTGTTGAGTTAATTTATTAAAAAAAAGGAAGGTTTAATGTTTGTTAAATGTTTTTTATATATTAATTCTAAAGAAATTCTATTTAATGCGTGGTTTAAAAAATGAAGATTTTTAATGCAATAAAATAAATATTTGCATGAGTTTTTAGAGAAAAAAATATTTGATTTATTATAATAATAGTAAATAATATTAAAACATAGAAATAATTATGATAGAAATAAATAAATAAAAAAAATCGCGGATGGGGGGGTGTAAATCAGGTTAAGGAAGCAAAAGTAGGGGGTGGTAACAATAAGGTCCTGAATTCAGATATTAAATTCAGGCCCAGAAAGGCTGGGGGTTCGTTTCATGGTTCACCCAGCAAAAGCAGGGGTTTATGAGGAATAGGGCCCAAGTTAAGATATTGAACTGGGCCCAATAGGCTGGGGGTATGCTTCTAGGCGTGTTAGTAATAAAAAACAAAAGGGTGTGTAATCAATAATTGGGCTCGGCCCAATGAAGTTCGGGTCCACATGGGTTGGTTAAGGTCGCGTGTATGATTGCTATCGTGGGGGGCATGTTTATAACGTATGATGCAAATTATGCAATGGCTATTCGAGGGAGCACGGTAATGAAAAGGGCGCGGGTACACAGGATAAAGATAACATTACATTTGTTTTTTTTACACAACATTTTCCTCATTTTCATATTTTCTTCCTTTTTTCCTCATCCTTATCCTCTCTTAACACAAACCCTAATGTCCTAGGGAGGAGCCCTACCCTTTTACTCTCTGATGCCAATACTTGAAACCCCACAATCCTAAACCTTCCAAATCAAAATGCAACAGTAATACAAAAGAGAAAAAAAAGCTAAGAAATAGTTACCTCCAACCGAGATTTTCCGTATTTTTATCTGACTCCAGTAGATGATCTTCTTTTCTTCTTCCCATGTTCGCAGGTGATGGTGACGGTGGTGTTAATGACAGCGGCTTGGCGATGCTTTGAAGGGAGGATGGCGGCGACGATTTAAGGTTTCGGATATTGAAACCCTAAATTCCTCTTCTTCTGATTTCAACAGTGCTTCTACTCCTTTTGTATTCCTTTTTCGTAGGCTTTTTCTTTTAATTTTTTGTCCCCCTTTTCTGTTCTTAATTCTTGGTATTTATAGCCTTTAGGTTTAGTTGAATTAGAAATTTTGTCAGTGATTCAACATTTCTTTTTAGTGATTTACGAAAATTAGTCTGTAATTTGATTGCAAATTCATTATAATGGATACGATTCTGAATTGTTTTGTCTAATTTTTGTTTTTGATTATGTTTCTTTGTATATTTTGATTGTTGATTATTGGGATTAGATTGAATTCGATTTGTACAGTAGCTATTAACCTGCACGTTTTTCCTTTGATTGGCACAATGCTTGTTTTTTTGGAAAGGGTTTTTCCTTCTTCGCTTTTGTGTTGGGCCTCTGCTCTCTTCCTTAAATGTGTTTCTTTCAATTACATCAACTTTTAATTAATAATAATAAAGATTAATCCTAATGTTTGATATTAAATATTTAAAAAATCAGTATAACATAAGAAAAGTTTTAATAATAAGTAATAACACAAATTTCTGTAATTAACATTAATATCAATAATATTATTTACCATAATCAGATATTGATTAAAATAAATAACAAGTCAGCACAAAAAATGAAAGAGAAACGGGCCTTCCAAACATGCATGCAAATAGGCCTGCTACATTCCTCAATAGTCCATTTTTCTCTTAACTCACCCCCTTTTCCATTTGAAAACCGATCCTCTTCAGTCAATTCCTTTAGACTGGACTAATAATTGTCTGGTTATTAGGCCTACTTATCTTAACAAAAAAATACCCCCCTTTTGTACATAAATGAACCAGGTAAACCCTCCTTCAAAGTTTGAAATGGGTTGGAAAACGAAACCTAATAGGCCTTAGTCAAAATTGAAATGGGCTTAGCAAGTCTAATTTCTTTGGGCTTCAAAAAAATGAATTGTTACATATTATAATAAAAAAAGAAAGAAGCTTTAATGGGTCTTTAAAAAATTCACTCTCACCTCCTTAATTGAAACCATACCCCTCCTATGAAATGGATTTCTATTCTAGAACTTAATGGGCCTTCAGATATTGATGGCTCATTTTAAATTGACATACGTAATTTTTATTTTCTACCCCTCCCATATTACGATTTATCTTTAAAAAACTTAAACATAAAAGGTATGGAAATTTTGGGGTATGATAGTTTCCCCTATTTAATTATCTTTCGATTGAATAGCGGGGGAATATGCAGGTCTCACACGTTCTGATCAGAAGTTTATTAAATACTGGAAGACCCCGAAATTTGTCTAAAAACATAAGGATACGTTGTACAACATTCCCCGTGAGTATGAAGAAATAGGCATATATGATGATGTATCATCCTACCAGAGTTTGAACTAAAGTTGATAATAATGCGGATTCCTTGTCAGTATCGAAAAGTGATCGTAACTTTTTGCATACTTACCGTAACTTAGGAGGTAAATACTACAAGTTTGAAAAAGTTGACTTACTAATGCTCTGAGACAAATATAGCAAGTTTTGATTGGATTTGATTTTGCATATCTATCGTAACCTAGGGGACGGATATTTAAAAAGGAGTTTAAAGACAACATTGCTTCTTGGAGACTGATGCACTGAGTTAAAACGATGTTGTTGTATGATCAAAGTGAAGATTTCAGACATTTCTGTATGGAGTCTGACGCAATGAGTTATACCGTATAGGAGGAAAACAACATTGATGCATGGAGCCTTAGTCAATGGGTTAAATTTGCAGATTTTGTACATTACTGCATGGAGCCTTAGGTAATGTTCTATATCGCAAAAGACGGAAAATACATTACTGCGTGGAGCCTTAGGCAATGGGTTAAGTTTAGATTTCGAATACTGCTGCACGGAGCCTTAGGCAATGAACTGAATTGCAAAACTAGGAAAACACATTGCTGCATGGAGCCTTAGGCAATGGGTTATATTTTGATTTCAAACACTACTGATGGAGCCTTAGGCAATGAACTAAATCGCAAACGAAGGAAAACACATTTCTGCATGGAGCCTTAGGCAATGATTTGAATCGCAAAAGGAGGAAAACACATTGCTGCGTAGAGCCTTAGGCAATGGGTTATATTTGGATTTCGAACACTGTTGTATGGAGCCTTAGGCAATTAACTGAATCGTAAAAGGAGGAAAACACATTGCTTTATGGAGCCTTAGGCAATGGGTTATATTTGGATTTCGAATACTACTGCATGGAACCTTAGGCAATGAACTAAATCGCAAAAGGCGTAAAACACATTGTTGCATGGAGCCTTAGGCAATGGGTTATATTTGGATTTCGAATACTGCTGCATGGAGCCCTAGACAATGAAATAAATCACAAAAGGAGGAAAACAAATTTCTGCATGGAGCCTTAGGCCATTAGTTAAATTTTTGGAAGAGGTTTGTTTTGATGATCAGAGATGAGATAGCTATTTGTCGGTTTCCTATTTTCAACTAAGGTGAAAAAATGATGGGGGCCAAGAGATATTGATTCTGCCCAAGGTATGTTTTGAGAAATGCCATGTATGATGCATGTGTAGGATGTCTTTAAATTTGGTATGAAACCCAGAGTGTATATTGAGTATGTGTGTATGCCCCATATGTGCAAAAATGCGTGTATATGCCCCAAAATATAATGCAAAAATGTTTTGGGTATTATCTCCTTTAAAACACTAGTTTTGAGTTACCAACTCCCTGATGTTGCATGTTGTATCGCCATGGTATTTTCTTGAATCGTTTTGAACATGATGAAGAAGGGTCAGCCAGATCTTGATATTTTTATTGTGTGTGTACGTGTAAATGTGGACGTAGGCATGGATTTTCTTTCGATATTTCTCTAACCAAAATGATTTTCGATGTTTTATCAAGTGCTTTTATTTGTATGTCAATTCCCCAAAATTATTTCAAACAATATTCACAAAGAATAATAGTATTATTTTGCAAATAAGTCTAAAAAGAAAAAAAAAACGCAATTTGTGAGATTTGAAAAAAAAACTTCAATGTTTTTATTAATAAATATGCCTCTGGATATGCGAATGTACAAGATCTAATCCCTAGAAAGAGGTAGTTACAGAAATTTTTGAAAGTGTTAAAAGGCAATGAAAGTGATAATTGCTACTGCTATTTTTCCCAATATCCTTTTGATAGATCCAATCATCCTTGCTTCTGAGTCGCGTGGTTTGAACCCCTCTCTCCCTTTTATGGTTATAGTCGTGGTTTGTAGATCGCAGTCTTTTTGTTCTTTATTTCTTTGAATGAGATCCCTAATTTTTTCTTGGATTGCCTTTTCAGATTTTCAATCCACCGGGATAGTTGTTTTTTGTATGTCCATAATTTTTGCCTGGATCTCTCTTTAGGGTTTTCAATCCACCGGGACGCTCCTTTTTTCCTAAGTCGCCCGTTTAGGGTCCGAGCTTAGCGAGCTTTTTATACATAGTATTTTTTGACTAAGTCTGAATTTGTCGGATGCGGTAGTTCTTCCCCATCCATTGTTATGAGGATAAGACCACCATCGGAGAATGTTGTTTTTACCATGTAGGGGCCTTCGTAATTGGGTGTCCATTTACCACGTGAATCGAGGAAAGGTAGTAGAACCTTCTTGAGTACCAAATCCCCTTCTTTAAATACTCAAGGACAAACTTTCTTGTCGAAGGCCCTCTTCATCCGCTTCTGATGTAATTGATTATGGCATAAAGTTGTCAAGCGCTTCTCTTTGATGAGGTTGAGCTGGTCGAGTCATGTATGAACTCACTCTGCTTCTTCAAGCTTTGTTTCAATTAGAACTAGAAGTGATGGAATCTCTATTTCAATTGGAAGTACTGCCTCCATGCCATATACTAGAGAGAAAGGAGTTGCACATATTGATGTGCGTACCGAGGTACAATTGCCATGTAGAGCAAAAGGAAGCATTTCGTGCCAATCATTTTATGTCTTCACCATTTTCTGAATGATCTTCTTGATATTTTTATTAGAAGCCTCGACGGCCCTATTCATCTTGGGTCGATATGGCGAGGAGTTATGATGCTCGATTTTAAAATTATCGCATGCATCCTTCATCATCTTGTTGTTCAGGTTAGACTCGTTGTCCATAATGATCCTGTGCAGAACCCCATATCTACATATGAGATTTTGCTTGATAAACCGAGTAACCACTTGACTTGTCACATTGGCGTAGGATGCAGCTTCTACCCATTTGGTGAAGTAATCGATGGCTACTAGTATGAAATGGTGTCCGTTGGATGCTTTCGGCTCGATCATGCCAATCATATCAATACCCTGCATTGAAAACGGACAAGGAGAGCTCATGACATTTAGAGGAGTTGGTGGTACATTTATTTTTTTGGTGTAGAATTGACATTTGTGACACGTTTTTGTGTAATGGTAGCAATCAGCTTCTATCGTTAACCAATAATACCCTGCTCGTAGAACTTTCCTAGCCATGGCGTGCCCATTTGTATGAGTTCCAAAAGTACCTTCGTGGATTTCTCTCATGAGCGTATCTGCTTCCTGTTTTTCCACACACCTGAGTAGTACCATATCGTAATTTCTTTTGTATAACACATCACCATTCAAAAAGAATTTTGAGGCTAATTTTCGTAGAGTTTGTTTGTCGATGATAGAGGCATTTTCTAGATACTCTTGCTTTTCAAGGTACTTCTTGATGTCATAAAACCAAGGCTTATCATCTGGTGCTTCTTCAAGCAAGGCAAAGTGCGGGCTTTTTTAAATGTCTGATTGTAATGCACGGTTCGTGGTTTGGCCTATTTACCTTGAACATGGATGGCAGAGTTGCCAAGGCATCCTCCATTTGATTTTCTTCTCATGGGATATGGCTGAAAGTGATCTCAGTGAATTCCACAGATAACTTTAAAACATGATCCCGATATGGAATCAATTTGGGATGTTTAGTGTCCCATTCTCGTTGACTTGGTATATGACCAGCACATACACTCTCCAAATACTTCAACGTGTTTTATTCTTAGATCGATGGCAGCTTCCAGACCTAGTATATAAGCTTCATATTCGGAGATGTTGTTGGTGCAGTCAAAACACAACCTCGTAGTATAAGGCTTGTGATAATTCTTTTGAGAAGTCAAAACTACCTCAATACCGTGCCCCAGTGCGTTTGAAGCCCCGTCGAACATGAGTGTCCAATGTTCCCCTGGTTCAGGTCCTTCGTCGGGCCCTGGTAATTCGTAGTCACCTATAAGCATGACATCTTCGTCTGGAAAGTCGAACTTCATCGGTTGATATTCTGGAAACGGATGATGAGCTAGATGATCCGCTAGTACACTACCCTTGATGGCCTTTTGAGTAACATATTGGATGTTATACTTTGTAGTAACATCTGCCATCAGGAAATCCTTCCTATAAGAGCCAGTTTTTCGAACACATATTTTAAAGGATCCATTCTTGCTATTAACCACGTGGTGTGGGTTAACATGTACTGCCTCAATCTCTTAGTAGCCCAAGCCAATTCATAATAAGTTTTCTCAAGGAGTGAGTACCTTGTTTCGCAGTCAGTGAATTTCTTGTTGTGTTAGTAGATTGCATGCTCTTTTCTTCCTCTTTCATCCTGTTGTCCTAAAACGCATCCCATTGATCCTTAGAGCACTGTCACATACATGATGAGTGGTCTTCCCGGAACTGGTGGCATTAAGATCGGTGGCTCTTGTAAGTAATTCTATATTGTCTCAAAAGCTGTTTGGAAATCATTATTCCATACTACCGCTTGATCTTTTCGCAATAATTTGAATACAGGCTCGCACATAGCTGTTAGGTGCGATATGAACCTTGAAATGTAACTCAATCGCCCTAAGAAACCACAAACGTCTTTCTCTATCCTCGGAGCTGGAATTTCTTGTATGGCTTTTACCTTGACAGGGTCTACCTCGATACCACGTTGACTTACAATGAAACCCAGTAACTTGCCTGATCTGACGCCAAATGTACACTTGTTCAGATTCAACCTTTGTTTGAACTTCCACAGACGCTCAAATAAATTTTGTAAATGTATGATGTGTTCTACCTCCATATGGGATTTAGCAATCATATCATCTACGTACACCTCAATCTCTTTATGAATCATATCATGGAATAATGTGACCATAGCCCATTGATAAGTTGCTCCTTCATTTTTAAGACCGAATGGCATTACTTTGTAGCAGAAAGTACCCCAAGATGTCATGAAAGTGGTCTTTTCCATATCTTCGGGCGCCATTTTGATTTGATTATAGCCTGAGAAACCTTCCATGAATGAGAATACTAAAGCTTGAGACGTGTTGTCCACCAAAACATCTATTTGAGGTAACGATAAGTCATCTTTGGGACTTGCTTTTTTTAAGTCCCGATAATTTACACACATGCATACCTTGCCATCCTTCTCGGGCACCGGTATAATGTTAGCTATCCAAGGTGGATAATCTACCACTTCTAAGAACCCTTCTTTGAATTGTTTAAGAACCTCCTCTCTAATCTTGTTGGACATATCTGGATGAGTTCTCCTGAGTTTTTGCCTAACTGGAGAGCAACCTTCTTTGAGAGGTAGTATGTGCACCACAGTGTCTGTATCCAATCCCGGCATGTCCCTATAGGACCAGGAAAATATATCCACGTACTCATGTAGTAGTTTGATCAACCTTTCTTTGACGATTTTCTCTAATGTTTCCCCTAGCTTGATCTCTTTCAGATCTTCCTCTGTGCCAAGGTTAATGGTCTCAATAAATTCTTGATATGGTTGTATGTTATCGGCCTTTTGCTCTATTTCTCTTGCCAATTCTTTAGAAAGTTCAAGACCTTCAAGACATTCCTCTTCAGCTTGGTTGATGGGAGAATCAAAATTATATCGGATTACAATAGTAACCTTATCAGTAGTTTCGGGCATGGATCTGCACATTTATCATGTTTTGGTGCAAATTTTAGTATGTGAATTCTGAGAAATGCATATGAAGAAAAGTACTACCATTTTTTAAATGTAAGAGATAAATGCAAGAGAAAGACATGGATATTAATTGAATATGAAATATAAGTTTTATTAATTGTGAATATTGTTTGAAACAAAATGAGGGGACCCTTACAAGAAACCCCTATCCCTCGGACTTGACATATGTTCTTTCAAAAACAAGAAAAAATTACTTAGGAAAGAGAAAGATCTCGGGAATCTCCACGGCTGTCCAGCTCTTGAGTTCTTCTCCTGGGGCACATTCTCAGATGAAATTAGTTGCCCTTTTGGTGTTGCCTTTGTTTGATATCATTGCCACCTATCTTCCATTCTCTATTCCCTTGTTGACGAAGGTCTCTTGGATTGGAGGAAACCGTGCTTTTCCTTTCAGAGTAGCTTTTGATAATTCATAGCCCAAATCAAAGCGATTATTCTTATCATGAATTTCTGGGAGCTTTCCCCAACCCTTCGAGGTACCACTTTCCACCATTGTTTGCAAATCTCTCCATGAGGTTACCGTAGGTTTATTAATTTTTTCCACTCGTAAGGTTACCATTGAAGCAACCTCTAGGACTTTGAATAATGTGGCTATACAGTCTTCGTCGGCACTAATATACCAGTATGATTCGATGTGACTTACGAAGATGTCCTCTTCAGCGTTGATTATAATTAATTTCCCTTCAACTTCTTATGTAAGGTCTAAGTGACTGCCCCTGCCACATGAATCCAAGGTCGCCCAAGTAAACATGTGTACGCTGGTTCTATATCCATGACTTGGAAAGTGATATAGAACATATATGGCCCGATTTTGACTGGGAGGTCGACTTCTCCAGATACCGAGCTTTGATAACTGTCAAAGGCTTTAACTATCGTAGAACTTGGCCTTATTACGACACCATCCAATGTTAACTTCATCAAGCTAGATTTCGGTAATACATTGAGGGAAGAACCTGTATCAGTGAGTACCCATGATAGGCTGGTAGTACATATCTGAATAGAGATGTGCAATGCTTTATTGTGAGCTCGGCCTTGCGGAGGTAACTCGTTGTTATTAAAACCCAGATACGATTTGAACGTCAAATTTTCTACAATATTGTCAAACTGATTTACAGTAATCTCTTCTTCAACATGGGTAGAACTCAGAACCTTCATTAAAGAGTCTCAATGCGATTCCGAATTGATGATCAGCGAAAGTATATAAATTTTGGTTGGGGTTTGGTGAAGCTGATCCACCACCCTATAGTCACTTCTTTTGATTATTTTCAAAAATTCATCTGCCTCTTGATCAGTAAAGTTTTTGCTTGGAGGTTCTTTTTCTTGACTTGTTTCCACCATTGTTTTTCCTTTATCCTTTGTCAATACATCATTTTTATTTTTAGCTATGTCATCGTCCTTCTTTGGTGGATCAGATCCAAAGAATCGACCACTGCGGGTTATACACCCTCTCCCTGCTATGTTTGATATTGCAGGTCCTTGACTCGATGATGGCACATATTCCTGTTTCAATCCATTGACATACACAGCTGGATCATAACTCCATGGTACTGCTTTATCACTTTAATAAGGGGTAGGTAATGGTCCCCTAATTACCATTATGGCCTTTGGAACTAATGATATTTGTAAAGTTTTCTTCGGTGCTACCCCTGGGGTTTCTGCCGAGTCTCCCCATGGGATAACAAGGGTTTTTGTTGTTAAGGTTTGGTCTTTGGAAAGGGATTACCAATGGCTTCTTTGTATTTCCTTTAATTGCGGCTATATATTCTTCTCTAGGGTATGGTCTGAATTGGACTATCCCCTGGTCCACCAACTTCTACAATGTTCTTGCAAAAGCTTCATTATGTTCCAATAGGACCCCACACTCCAACAAATACCTTTTCAACAAATTTATTGGGGCCTTTCCCTGTCTAGCAGCCCCACAGTCAGTGACTACTTCAATTGCATTTCTTGTTGGTCCACCATGCAGAGGCATGGGATTTGACTTGATGTTAGGTTTCTCAAAGGTGATGTCCCGAGACTCCAATAAATCTTAAACCTTATGTTTGAAAGCCCAACATTGTTCTATGGTGTGCCCAGAAGAATTGGTGTGATACTCGCATTTGGCGCTGGCATTGTATTTTTATGGAAGTGGCCCGACTGGAGGAGCTAGAGGTTTTAGCTCTACTAAAGATGCTTTGACCAAGTGTTGTAATAATTAACTGGGTGGCATAGGGAGTGGATCAAAATTTCTTTACGGCCTTTCAAATCTACTTTATTGTTGTCCTTGTGCGATTATTATTGGTTGTTGTATTCTTGGTTGTGAGGCTACAACATTAATTTCTCCCTCCTTTCTTTTCGTGAAGTTAGGAGCATGTCTTTTTGCACTGTAACAGGTATTTGATAGTCCCCCTTGTATCTTCCCATTCTTTATTCTAGCTTCAATCCTTTCTTCGATGGTCACTAGATCCGAGAATCCTAAAGAGATGCTTCCTACCATCTTTTCATAATATACCCCTTGTAAGGTTCACATGAACATATCTACTAACTCTTTCTCCAACAGTGGTGGTTGCACACAAGATTCCATCTCTCTCCATCTCTGAGCGTACTCTTTGAAGGACTCCTCTTTCTTCTGAGATAGGTTCTGCAGTTGTGTGCGAGTAGGCATCATGTCCAAGTTATATTTGTAATGCTTCAAGAAAGAATTAGAAATATTTGCCCACGTTCGAATGTGAACCCGTTCTAACTACATGTACTAGTCCAGGGACGCTCTGCTTAAATTGTCTTGAAAATAATGAAGCATCGGCTTCTGGTTATGGGAATGGGCATGCATCTTCCTTCAATACATGCGTAGGTGGTTCCTTAGAAAAGTGATCCCCTTGTACTTTCTAACGTCAAGTACTTTGAACTTTGATGGTATCACCACATCCGGAACTAGGCCCATTTCAAGAGCATCTACCTCGAAGGCGTCATAACCTTCCATAACTTTCAATCTTTCCTCAAGAGCTTCGTATTGATTCATCACCTATGGATTCTCAATAGCATGAGTATCGGTAGTTCTTAAGGGTGTCGGATTGACATCCTTTAGGTCGTGGTCTCCATATTGTAGGTCCAAGTAATTGTCTGTATTGTTGATCAGAATTTGCAGGGTATGGGATGCCCCTAACTTTGGTGGATTTGGGATAAACCCTTCAGTCTCAGCTTCTTTTGTTTCTTGTTGGGCCATGAAGGACTTTTGGGGTCCTATTTCTGGCTCTTTCCTTGGTTGGTGACCACTTGATGCACCAATTGTTTGGGCTACTTCTTCAAAAGCTACTCTAGGAATTTGATCCTGTCTGTCGATGATGTTTTTCAAAGCTAGGAGAACTTGACTCATGTCTCCTTTCATTGAGTTGACATCGCTTTTGACTTGCTCGAGATCTTCTTTGAATGCAGTTTTATTCTCCTCAATTTGTTCCATTGCTCTTTGTTGATAGGCTCTTGTTTGATACGGAGGCCAAGGAGGTGGTGCTCTTCTTCTACCAATGGTTTAACTGGATTTTTTTTGTTTGAAAAAGATGAGTTTTTGTATAAAATGCAGGTGATTGTAAATGTATGCATGCGTATGAATATGTTAGGGTTTCTACTTTTGAATGCCTTATTCACTTGGATATATATATTTCAGCATTTTTTTTTTTGGATTTTGCTCTTTTTTTTATTGGTGAATATCTTAAAAATAAATACAACAAGATACGAAACCAAAATGCCTTTATTGAAATTAACAATTGTTTTTAAGAAAACATAATTCAGATGTTGAAAGATAGTACAACTTTAAAAACAATAAACTTGTTACAAGAAAGTATATAAAGGGAAACAATCTTCTAAGCGCGCTTGTAGACGTCTGCTTTGAAACGATCGACCATTGTTCGATAAAGTTTGAGAAAGTCTTCAACATCTTTTGGAAGAGGAACCATTACATTCTCTGCATCTCTCTAACTTCTAGGGATGCCTTCAATGAGATTGTTGGCTAAGAAAGTGAGTCTTTCGTGATTGTCCTTGTAATATCGATATTCTTGGTAAAGATGGATTATCTTATGGTTATCCCTCCCCGCTTGGGCAATCTTCGAATACTGCTTTTCCCAATACATCTTTTTGACCCTCATCTATGTATAAAGTCTCCATTGAATCAGAAAATATTTTCGGTGGTCTTCTAGCTCAAGGTGCACTTGCTCATATTCTTTATTTTTCTGGGACATGAGTCTTTCTGCCCACATCTTTTCAAGGCGTTCCCTTATCTCTGATTCTTGGCTGTCCTGGAGTCTGGTGGTGAGGTATTTCATTTTCTCTTCTTGATCTAGAGAAGCTTGCGCCAAACTTTGGATTTGGGCCCTTAGGTCCTCTTCCAGCACCTTCTTGTCTTATGTCGCCTTTTCATGCCATCTGGTTAACCTCCCAATTTCATTAGCAGCATCCTCTAACCTTTGGTTGTGGGAATCTAGATTGAAGATAACACTTAACAATCCTTCAATCACATGCTTCCGTTTAAGGCTTTCTTTTTCCAATGCCTTTTGATCTCTCTGAATCTGTTGGTCTTTTGATTCAAGTATGAGCTGCATTTGTCTCTTTTCTTTGGGTAGATTAAGGAGGTTGAGTTCTAAATCTTTCTTTTCCCTTCGAGCTTGTCTTAGGGTATCTTCAAATTGTCGATTTCTTCCAAGGACATAGGTGGGGCCTCTGGGACTTCTGACTTATATTCAGGAACTATATCAAATGGCAGCTTGATAATTTGTACCCTATCCAGAACCTATCTAGTGTAGGGTTCTTTTGCCACATCATTCTTCCTTTCAACTTTCCTTTTACTAACCTTATTCCAAGCCAGGATAACCTTGTTAAGCAACCCTTGGTCATTTCTAACCATGTCATGAATGATCAATTGTTGGAGTTGTTCGTCTGAAGGTTTATCTTCCAGAGGATACCCTAATTATTGTATGGCCAAGGTAGGGTTGTAATTGATACAACCTCGTGATCCGATTAATGGAACATTAGGAAAGTCCCTGCAACTATAGGTAATATCACCAATGTCTAACTTCCTTGTATATCATAATAGAGAATTAACAGTAAGAGACCTTAACTTTTGAGGCCACTCGTATCTTATCAGATTCAGAATCATATAATCTTCTTTATAAAGATGGGTCATAAACCAGGAGTACAATAATGGAATGCAACAATTTAAAGTGCCTTTCTTTTTTTCGTACAGCGTATGAAGTGTGTAATAAATGTCAGCAAGAAAAGCGGGAATTGGATCCATTTTAAAAGCTTTCGTACCACAAAACACGCTAATAGCCGCATGATCAATATAGTTCAAAGTCCGTGGAAATAAAACTACACCAAATACAAGCAGTCCTAAACAATCGACACAAGGCTCCCATTCTTTATTATTAGCAAAATCAAATGCCTTAGTCTCTAGGTAGACTCTCTTAATTCCTCGTATGTCGCCTTCATTTTTGTAATTAAGAGCTAATTCGGGATAAGGGATCCCTAAGCCTTATGCCAAGACTTTGACATCAATAGTTTTCCTAGTACCCACAAAAGCATTCTCTTTAGAAAAGTTCAGAATTCTGTCAATTTCCTTCAGAGTTGGCGCTAGCTGAAGTCTTGAAAGGTGAAGCATCTCAGTGGAGGTTCGTAGAACTGAATTAGAGCAGAAACAACATCTAGTTGAACCTCTACTTTGGTCAAGTCAAGAGTATCCCTATAGCAACGAGCAAACATCTTCACAGCCCTTTCAAATAATTTTCCTTTTATGGCCTTGATTTTTGACATATCCGGCTTGATGGCATTGGTGCAGACAAGTTGTTTCCCCTTGGTATTCATTTTTCAAGATACTCACCAAAAACCTTTGATTTTATTACTCTTTTTTTCTGTGAATAAGACAAACAAAACAGAAACAGATGATGCATATATGAAATGTATGAATGCATGGATGCATGGTTTAGTGACGGGATTTTAAGACAGGTACACTTAGAAGGTGGGATCCTAGTTTTGGCCTATAGTTGGTCTACCCTCCCCATAAGGTGGTTTCTTTAAGGGTATCATGAATAACACCGGAGGGAAAAGGCACAAAGGCCTCCCTTAAGTGGAACCTCTTTACAGATCGAGACTTTTGTCTCAAATTCGTGAAAGGTCTCGTTATGATATTTTGGTTTGGGGTTGTACAAATAGTCATAGGCATCATTCTAAAGTCCTACTTCCCAAGATGATTTCTCTTGATAGGTATTCCTTTCGTGGAATTCCACCGACTCTAGGTGAAGTCGTCACATAAACTCATAGGGATGATGTATCCCATTGACTAATAGACGAACCTTCTTTCTAAGGGTTTTTGAGAATAATTTTTGTAAAATTAAAATCCCGCCACAGGTGAGTAAATATAATAAATAAAAAAGACAAGAAATAAATAAATATATAAATAAATAAAAACCGAACAAAATAAAAAACCTAAAGCCTAAGGGAGAGGCTTCTAAACCTAGGGTCGAGTCCCCAATAGAGTCGCCAGCTGTTGCAACTAGTTTTTAATACAGAGTTGCCACTTCTAGATTTTATCCTAAGGAAGGGAATCTAATGGGAAACCCTAATTTCGCAGACAAAGATTCTAGGTTTGACTCAATTCTAGACGAATGGAAGGTGTTAGGCACCCCTAATCCACCTTGTTCACAAGGATACTAGGTCTAGAAACGCGTTTTTTTAGAAAAAGGGGTTTTTATTTTTATTAGGGGAAAAGGGGTTTAATTTTTAATAGGGGAAAAAGAGATTAATTTTTAATAGGAGAACTCGCCATGATTTTTAGTCATATGCCTACATATCCTCTTATGAGGAATCAGAGTCTCAATTCATAGTTCGTAGTGTTTGTTGGTGTTTTTTTATAGGGTTGCATAGAATTGCTTTCGAATTGTCTTTGAACCTTGTCTGGGTTGAAAATTGTGTGAGCGTAGACGCGGTTCGCAGTTAATTTGAAAATAATTCTCCTTAATCCTTTTTCAAAAATGGTCTTGAGGTTTTAATTATGTTAAAAAAATTGATTTGATGGTTGGTTAGCTATTTTAATATTTGATTTGATTAAGACGTGGAGCGGAGGAGTATGATATAGTCTCCTTATCACGTGGCCAAATATTGGCCATGTGTAATTCGCGGATGGTGAATTAGGTGAGTTGCATAAATTTTTAATTGTTTGATTTAGAATAATAAACTCGTAAACGATGTGTCGATCGATTTAATTACTCGAAGATGGACATTCTATTATTTATAGAATATTTAAATTAATTATTAAAAAAAGGTTTGATTTATGTATTTATTATTGATAGTATTTTTATTATTTAATTAATAAGATTAACTTGATTTCTATGAAAGAAAACAAACTAAGGTGAATTGAAATATATAAAATATATGACTGTCTGATACTAGAATACTAATTTATTTGTAATATACTCCAAATAAATTACTTGTGAAATGTCCATTAGCCTAAGAATAAAAGAAAAGTTGAAACAAAAACAAAACCTATGTGTCTAATTAAATGACTCGTTAGCCCAAAAACATCTACGAGTAAACCCAATGTAAAAAAATGATTATAAGCAAAGTTTGAATAATTTAAATATCAATTAATTATCTAAATAATAAAATAATGATAACAGAAACAAAATAAAAAGGAGTTTGGGTTAAAGACGTAACCACTTTCCTCTCTTCTTTGTGACCCTCCCTCAATCCTCTTTTTTCTTTCACTGACCCCTTTCTTTTTAACAAAATAGCAAAAAAAATAGAGATATCGAACAATCTAAAAGAAAGGAGAGGTATATCGATAATGTGGAGGCAGAGTAGCGGTTGGAAAGGGCTGCAGTCGGAATTGGGAAGAGGTTGACGGGGGGTCTCTGGCGACATTGTTGTTCTGTGAGAAACGAAAGGCTCTCATTGGCGTTTGCACCGGCTGAGTTGCGTGTGCCGCTCTCACCATTGGATTCCATATTCGTCGAATCTTGTGGTGTCGTCGACGAAGGCCGATTGAAGGTGGGATGGTTGTATCGGTGGGGTGTCTTTGTTGGTGCAAGGAAATGAAAGGGGAGAAGAAGAATGAGCAATGAATGATAACAAAGAGGACTACTATTGTATATCAAATAGAGGAATGAATGAGTTACAATATTGATAGCCTAGGTAGCATATTTATACAAAAATTGAAAATGTCAAAAGGCCCTAATAAAGAATAAGCATTGAGAATTGTAGAAATTAACTAAATTACGTTTCCAATACCATCCCTTAATTTAGATATTCTATCAAAAACTAACAACACCAATTTCATCTCTCAAATGAAGAAATTGATCTATTTTAATTGTCTTTGTCAGAAGATCTGCAAGTTATTTCTGAGTGCTACAGTGCAGAACTTCTAACACTCCTTTCTGAACTTGACTTCTGAGAAAGTAATACTTCGTCTCAATGTGCTTGATTCTTCCATGTAGCACTGGATTCTTGGCAAGATCAATTGCATACTTATTATCAATCATCAGCTTCAGAGGTTCCTTAACTTCAACCTTCAGATCATGCAGGAGATTCAGAAGCCAAACAGCAAGCCAAACAGCTACAACACCTGTGATATACTCAACTTCACATGTTGACAGAGCCACGACAGACTGTTTCTTGGAACTCCAGGAAATGGGACCTCCCAGAAATTTAAACAAGTATCCAGAAGTACTTCTCCTGTCCACTCTGTCTCCGCACCCGTCAGAATCAAAATAACTTACTAATTTTGATTATGTCTTTCTTTCAGAAGGAAACAACACTCCATATCTCAGAGCTTCCTTGATATATCTCAGAATTCTGACAGCAGCTTGGAAATGAGACCACTTTGGATTACTCATGAATCTACTAACCAATCCAACTGCATAACAAATGTCAGGTGTAGTATTACATAAATACCTTAGAGAATCAACCAATTGTTTGAAGGTTGTAGAATCAACAGAATCACCATCAGAGTCAGAATCCAATTTTTGATTGGTTTCTGATGGTGTCACAGCAACTTTGCAATTCTGCAACTTAAATCTCTTCAGAAGTTCTTGTTCATATTTTAACTGATGCAGAATGATACCCTTCTTCGAGTACAGAATCTCCATCCCTAGGAAATATGTCATTTTTCCTAGATCTGTCATCTCGAATTCATTCATCAGAACTTCTTTATATCTTCTGGGAAGCTACCTGTTAGCAAAATGTCATTAACATAGAGATACACCAGAATCATATTGTTATCAGAGTGTTGTACATAAACTCCATATTCCATCTCACACTTCTGAAACCTCCGCTTCTTGAAAAACGAATCAATTTTCATATTCCAAGCCCTTTTTCTCTCTATAGCATCAAGTTCTTCTTTCATGGCTTGTAACCAAACTGCCTTGTTTCTCTCTATAGCATCAGGTTCTTCTTTCATGGCCTGTAACCAAATTTGGTGCTTAAGAGCCTCTTTCGTACTTACGGGTTCAGAGTCTACTAACATTACACACTGAATAACTTCTCCTTCAGAGTTTACTTCAGTGTCTAGCAACATGTCAAACTATGCAAATCTTCTTGGGATGCTTCTGACTCTTTGTTGCCTCTGAACTGGATCTTCAGAACTTTGAACACCAGAACTTCCCCCTTCAGAAGATCTTGCTTCAGAGTTTTGACTTTCCCCAGAATCTTGACTGTCTTCAGAGTCTTGAAAATTCCCAGGGTCTGAATCATCATCAGAGTCAGAGCCACTACCTTCAGAAATATCATCTTCAAAAGTTGGATCACCTCTGCCTTCAGAAGTTCCACTTTCAGAATCATGATCATCGTCAAGGGCTGAATTTCCTTCAGAAGCTCCTCCTTCAGAAGGTACATCCTTAGAATCATGATTTCCACTAGAAACTTGATCATCTTTAGAAGCTTGTCCTCTAGAACCTACGTCTTTAGAGTTTTCCCTTCCATAAGCATGATTACCACCAAATTTTGGGTCATCATCAGCATTTGGATCAGAATCAGATCCATTGCCAGAATCTTCTTCTGACTCATCTTCAGAATCTTCAGGATCTTCAGAATCAGATTCATCTTCTGAACTTTCTAAAACATCTTCAGAGGATAACTCTGGTGTTGGCACTGCACCAGAATCTGTTTGAGATTTGTTCCAATCCCATTCTTCAGACTCTTTCACCACAACGCCTCTGCTGACTTCAACTTTATTAGTTTCTGGACAATAAAGCTTATACGCCCTTGTACTGTGGTACCCCACCAGCAACATTACTTTGCTTCTATCATCCATTTTTTGTCTTCTAGCTTCTGGAACGTGTTTGTAACAGACATAGCCAAACACCTTCAGATGACTAACACTCTTCTTATCTCCAATCCATTTCTCTAAAATAACAACTTCCTTCAGTTTCTTCGTTGGACCTGTTCAGAATATATGCTGATGTGGCAACAGCTTCTCCCCATAGCACGTGGGGTAACTTTTTCTCTTTCAGCATGCTTCTGGTCATATCAAGCAAAGTTCTATTTCTTCTTTCAGCAAGACCGTTGTGTTGAGGAGTATATGGAGCAGTAACCTCATGTTCTATTCCATTCTCCTCACAGAACTTCTGAAACACTGTAGAGTTATACTCACCTCCACCATTTGTTCTCATAATTTTTAACTTCTGACCACTCTGCTTCTCAGCCTTCACTTTGAATTTCTGGAACTCAGTAAACACTTCATGCTTGAACTTGATGAGCGTTACCCATGTCATTATTGTGAACTCATCCACAAAAGACACAAAATAATTGTTTCCTCCAAGTAAAGGTATTGGAAATGGTCCACACACATCAGAATGTACTACTCCCAGAGCATGCTTCGCTCTGGGGGATACTTCTGATGTAAATGGAAATATAGATTGCTTTCCTTTCATGCATATCTCACATGACTTCTCAGGCTTCACAATCTTTGAAATACCATGTACAAGCTTCTTAGAACGTAGATGCCCTAAGCTTCTATAGTTCAAATTCCCTAACCTCTTATGCCACAACTTACTGTTACCTTCAGTGCCTTCAGCACTAAGGCACGTTGCTTCAGCTGTTTCTACATTTATCTTGAATGTTCTGTTGTCTCCTTATTCAGACTTCACAATTAACTTCTGATTAGAATCATACAACGTCAGAAGATTGTTTTTCATAACAACTGAGAAACCTTTCTCAATCAGCTGACCTATGCTCGTCAGATTGCTCCTAATACCAGGAACATACCAAACGTATTTGATCAGAATGTCTTTCCCATTCTTCACTCTAACTCTGACATCTCCCATACCTTATGCATTAAGATACTTATTGTCAGCACATCTGATCTTTGTTTTCCTTCTGGAGTCAAAGTCTGTCAGCCATTGTTTGTTTCCAATTAAATAATTTGAACAACCAGTGTCCATATACCACCAATCTTCTGAGCATTTTCCATCAGAATCAGAAGCCATTAGTAGTACAGGTTCATCATCAGAGTTTCTCTTAGCCATATATGCTTCTTCTGATGTCCTTCCTTGTTTGACCTACAATCTCTGGAAAAATGGCCAAATTGTTTACAAGAGTAACATTGAACCTTCCTTTTGTCATACCTCTCCTTTCCTTTATGATACTTCTTATCATCAGAAGTTGAGGCTTATGACTTCTGGAATCTATCACCACATCTATTCTGCTTCTGGTCTTTCTTGACAAAAGAAGCCTCCAGAGCTTGCTCAACTTCCCTCGCAGAAGTTCTCTCAGACAGATGTAACTCATGTGCTTCTAAGCTTCTTTTCAATTCTTCTATTCTCATAGTTCCCAGATCTTTAGAATGTTCAATAGAAACAACAATGTAATCAAACTGAGGAGTAAGCAACCTCAATCTTCTCTATGATTACCTGTTCAGACAGAGTTTCTCCACACGCCTTCATCTTGTTAGTGATCAGAATCACTCGGGAGATATATTCAGAAACTTTCTCACTACTCTTCATGTTCAGGTTCTCATATTGCTTTCATAGGGATTGAAGCTTCACCTTCTTTACTGATGTGTCACCACCGTAACATCTCACCAGTAAATCCCACGTCCCTTTTGACGTTGTTTAATCAGCAATCTTCTCGAACACACTTTCATCCACACACTGATAGATATAAAACAGATATTTCTGGTCCCTCTTCCTCATCATCCTCTCAGCAGTTCTCTGTTCTTCAGTAGCATTTGTTGTAGCTGGTACATAACCATCTGTAACTAGATCCAGAACATCTTGTGCACCAAACAACACGCGCATTTGTATCATCCATTTGTTCCAGTTTTTGCCATTAAAAACTGGAAGTTTGGTGTTCAAACTACCGTCTCCACTCATTTTAAACCTTGCACGGATTTTTCATATCTTCAAATACACTGTTTCCCAACCCACAAAATCAGATTCTGTTCAGATTTTGGTCAAGATTTCAACAGAAAATCAATGAACAAAAATCAACCACACAGCTCACAAACACTCGTGTTTCCCAGGAAAAAACAGAACCAAGTGCTCTAGATACCAATTTGTTGGTGCAAGGTAATGAAAGGGGAGAAGAAGAATGAGCAATGAATGATAACAAAGAGGACTACTATTGTATATCAAATAGAGGAATAAACGAGTTACAATATTGATAGTCTAGGTAGCATATTTATACAAAAATTGAAAATGCCAAAAGGCCCTAATAAAGAATAAGCATTGAGAATTGTAGACATTAACTAAATTACATTTCCAATAGTCTTCACATCAGAGTTATGTGTAGGGACGGTAGTGTGAATCAGTCTCCAACGACGGAGGCTTGTACACTTTTCCGGAACAGTTGTGATTTCCTTCTCTTCCTCTCTTTTCCTACAAAAAACTCAAATTCGTTTTGATATCACACAAGTTATGTTTTAAATTATGTTGTTGTGGTTTGTGCAGGTTTGAAATTGATATTGTTATTGAAACTTTGAAACAAAATTGGTAGAATTAGTTGTTGAATTCATATAGTTTGTGATATTCATGTTAATACTATATTGAAAACAAGGTTCGATAATTCACAGATTGAGAAAGAAAATTTTGACTTTGTTGTTGTTTTTCTTCTCCTTCTATCTTCTCTGCAAAAAAACAAAGACAATAACACAACCAATTTTTTACTGGTTAGTAAGAAAGAGAGATAAGAGTAGGTGTATCACAATCTCTTTTCCAATTATCTTAATCTTGGGTTAATGTGTAGTATGGAACAAAGTGGCTCGGGATGAAGTAGTAACCGTTTTTATTTTATCAAAGACTGTGAATTTGTGATGCAAGTTAGAACCTGATTTTAAAAATATACAAATTGTTATAAAAAATTATTGGATAAAACAAATAAAAATTAGTGTAAGAAACAACCCAAGTGTTACAATCAGAAAATGTAGTACGACAATGGGTATGTATTCTACAAAGTATAATGGATAACAATTTTTTTATATAATCTTATAAAAAACACAACCATCAGAAAATCTTCACCATATGATTCTAAAAACAAACAAATTAAAAAAAATAAGTGGGAGACTTCATCTGAAATCATTGGCTTTTTGTTGGTTATTGTCTGATATAGACAACATCAGAGTTTCAGGATTTCTATTTAGAAATCCGTTTCTGTTTAGAAACCCTATAATAAACCAAAAGAAGTTATGAGAATTGTGAAATTATGAATTTGTGTGAATTGTGTGTTTGTGTAAATACTTGGTGAATTGTGAATATTTCTGGATATCCTAGAAGTGTAAAAAATATGTCATATTTATAGATGAAAAAATTAGGTTAAACTCCAAAAAAGAAAATTATCCAATACCCAAAGTCCAACTTCTTATCTTGACTATCAAGATTAAGAATCTGGACATACTTGTGTTCAGGTGTAAAATTTAATATAGAGAAAATAATATTTTTAAAATATAATAAATAAATAAATACGAAAATAGTAATTTAATAATAAAAATTATGATTTTTGTGGTTAGAAATAATTGAAAATGAAAATAAAATTAGTAACAATAAACAACAAAAATATTCAAAATGCACCAAGTGAAATTCAAGTCCATGACCTTCTACTTCCAAGTCTTTTTCCCTTATCAAGAGTGTTATGTTACTTATTTGAAATAAAAAGACAATTTAAAATATATATAATGAAAGAAAGAAGAGGATTGAGGGAGGGTCTCGAAGAAGAGAGGAAAGTGGTAACGTCTTTAACCCAAACTCCTTTTTATTTTGTTTCTGTTATCATTATTTTATTATTTAAATAATTAATTGATATTTAAATTGGTTAAGTTTGCCTATAATCATTTTTTTTACATTGGTTTACTTGTACATGTTTTTGGGCTAACGGATCATTTAATTAGACACATAAGTTTTGGTTTTGTTTCAACTTTTCTTTTATTCTTAGGCTAGTGGACATTTCACAAGTTATTTGGAGTCAATTACAAATAAACTAGTATTCTAGTATGAGACAGTCATATATTTTATATATTTCAATTCACCTTAATTTGTTTTCTTTCATAGAAATCAAGTTAATCTTATTAATTAAATAATAAAAATACTATCAATAATAAATACATAAATTAAACCTTTTTTTAATAATTAATTTAAATATTTTATAAATAATAGGATGTCCATCTTCGAGTAATTAAATCTGTCGACAGATCATCTACGACTTTATTATTCAAAATCAAACAATTAAAAAACCATGCAACTCACCCAATTCACCATCCGCGAATGACACGTAGCCAATATCTGGCCACATGATGAGGAGATTATATTAGACTCCCCCGCTCCACGTCTTAATCAAATCAAATACTAAAATAGCTAACCAACCATCAAATTAATTTTTTTTAACATAATCAAAACCTCAAGACCCATTTTCGAAAAAGGATTAAGGAGAATTATTTTCAAATTAACTGCAAATTGCGTTTACACTCACACAATTTTTAACCCAGACAAGGTTCAAAGATAATTCGAAAGCAATTTTACACAATCCTATAAGAAACACTAATAAACACTACGAACTATGAATTAGGACTTTGATTCCTCATAAGAGGATACGTAGGCATACGATTAAAAATTGTGGCGAGTTCCCCTATTAAAAATTAAACCCCTTTTTCCCCTATTAAAAATTAAACCCCTTTTCCCCTAATAAAAATTAAAAACCCCTTTTCCTAAAAAAAACGCTCTTCTAGACCTAGTATCCTTGTGAACAAGGTAGATGAGGGGTGCCTAACACCTTACCTTCGTCTAGAACCGAGTCAAACCTAGAATCTATGTATGTGAAATTAGAGTTTCCTATTAGATTATCTTCCTTAGGATAAAAACTAGTAGTGGTGACTCTGTATTAAAAACGAGTTGCAACAGGTCTGAATCTACTCATCTTCGTCTAAATCTGCATCTTTCATAATTCTCAAAGAAGGAAACTGAACTTCGACAGATAGGACAACTTCCATACCGTAGACTAGAGACAACGAGTTTGCCCTAGTTTATGTCTGAGCTGAAGTGCGATAACCATGAAGAGAAAAATGGTAACATCTCGTGCCAGTCTTTGTAGGTCACTACTATCTTCTGCACAATCTTCTTAATATTCTTATTGGCAGCTTCCACTGTGCCATTCATCTATGATCGATACGGAGAAGAATTATGGTGCTTGATCTTGAATTGCTTGCAGAGTTCCGTGATCATACTATTGTTGAGATTGGTACTATTGTCTGTGATGATCCTTTCGAGGATGCCATACCGACATATTAGGTTGTGTTTAATGAATTGGGCGACCACATTCTTAGTAAAAGAGGCGAACGAGGTTACTTCAATCCACTTTGTGAAATAATCAATAGCAACGAGAATGAAGCGATGTCCGTTGGAAGCAATAGGTTTGATCTCTCTAATCATATCAATGCCCCACATTGCAAATGGCCAAGGAGCAGTCAAGATATTCAGAGGGAACGGAGGCACATGTACTTTATTAGCATATATCTGGAACTTATGACAAGTTCTTGAGTGATGGTGACAGTCAGTTTCCATAGTCGACCAATAGTAACCCGCTCTCAGAATATTCTTGGCCATAGTATATCCACCGAAATGAGTACCAAATATAGCTTCGTGCATATCTTCCATAATTTTCTCTACCTCCTTGTCCATACAATGAAGCAGAGTCGAATCATGATTACGCCTGTAAAGAATTTCGTTGTTCAGAAAGAATTTAGCTGAGAACCTTCGTAGGAACTTCTTGTCATTAATAGATGCTTCTTCAGGATACTATTGAGCCTCAAGATATCTTTTCACTTCATGAAACCAAGGATTCTCTTCTACTCCGTCAGTGTTAACTTCGTAGCAGTGTGCAGGTTTGTCTAGCCTTTCAATGTTAACTTTGGGAGCCTCATTGTCCCATCTGAATTTAAATATAGACGACATTGTTGCCAATGCGTCTGCCAACTGATTTTCTTCTCTTGGTATGTGCTCAAAAGTGATCTCTTCGAAATACGGAATTAAGGTCAACACGTGCTCTCAGTACATAATGAGATTTGGATGTTTAGTATCCCATTCTCCCTTAATATGGCTGATTACTAGGGCCGAGTCTCTGTATACACTCAAGAACTTGATTTTCAGATCAACAACATCTTTAATACCCATGATGCACGCCACGCCTCATACTCAGCCATATTGTTGGTACGATCAAAGCATAATCTGGCAATAAAGGGCATATGTCAACCTTGTAGAGAAATAACCACAACCCCAATTCTATTTCCAAGTGCATTAGAAGCTCCATCAAAAACCATAATCCATCGGGATCCTGTCTTAGGTCCTTCATACAGTTCAGGTTCTTCATAATCTATAACTATCATGATGTTGTCATCCGAGAACTTAAAATTCATATATTGGTAATCGTTTACAGCTTGATACGCCAAATGATCTGCTAGTACACTTCCTTTAGTCGCTTTCTAAGTGGTGTAGTGAATGTCGTATTCCGTTAAGACCATTTGTCATTGCGCTATCCTTCCGGAGAGAGATGGCTTCTCGAATATATTTTTTGATTGGATCCATTTTAGAGATCAACATGGTAGTATGAGTCAACATATATTGTCTTAGTCGGCGGGCAGCCCACTCCAAAGTGCAGCAAGTTTTCTCGAGCAGTGAATATCTTATTTCACAGTTGGTAAACTTTTTGCTAAGGTAGTATATTACATGCTCTTTTCGACCATACTCATCATGCTGCCCCAGCACACACCCCATTGAGTTCTCTAATACTGTTAGGTACATGATCAGGGGTCTTCCTTCAACTGGTGGCATGAGAATTGGAGGTTCTTGTAGGTACTCTTTGATTTTATCAAAGGCTATCTGACAATCATCGTTCCATTTCACTACCTGATCTTTCTTCAGCAACTTAAAGATCGGCTCACAGGTAGCGGTCAAGTGAGAAATAAATCTGGAAATATAATTCATCGTCCCAAGAAACCTATGACTTCCTTCTCGGTACGGGGAGCGGGCATTTCTTGAATAACTTTGACTTTAGCAGGATCAACCTCAATTCCTTTACCGCTGACAACAAAACCCAAGAGTTTACCAGATCTCACCCCAAAGGTGCACTCGTTCGGATTCAATCTCACCTTGTACTTCCCTAGTCTCTCAAACAACTTGTATAGATGGTCCAAATGCTCTTCTTCAGTCTATGATATGGCTATCATATCATCGACATAGACCTCTATCTCGTGATGAATCATATCATGGAATAAAGCTACCATAGCATGCTGATATGTTACGCCGACGTTCTTCAACCCAAAAGGCATAACATTGTAGCAGAAAGTGCCCCATTGTGTAATAAAAGTAGTCTTTTCCATGTCTTCAGGTGCCATCTTGATCTGATTATATCCCAAAAAACCATCCATGAAAGAGAATACCTTATGCTGAGTGGTGTTGTCGACCAAAACATCAATATGTGGAAGTGGGAAATCATCTTTAGGGCTCACTCTATTCAGATCCCTTTAATCTAAATGCATGTGTACTTTGTCGTCTTTATTAGGTACCTAAACAACATTCGTAACCCACTGAGGGTATGATGTCACTGCTAAGAACCCTGCGTTGAATTGTTTCATAACCTCAGCCTTAATCTTCTCTAACATCTCGGGACGCATATGACGAACCTTCTGTTTTATTGGAGTACAACCCTCTTTTATCGGCAGACGGTGAACCACAATATCGGTATCAAGCCCTGGCATGTCCTCGTATTACTAAGAAAAGATCTCAACATATTCATGCAACATCTGTATCAACCTGTTCTTGACACTGTCCTCTAAGTTGACACTTATCTTGACCTCTTTTATGTCTATTTCATAACCTAAGTTTACCACCTCAACTGGCTCTTCATGTGATTGAATAACTTTCTCTTATTGCACTAATATTCTGGTGAGTTATCATGGTATTTCACAATCTTCCTCACCTTCGTCTTCAGCTTGGTAGATCAGACTTTCAAAGTCATAAGTGGCAATAGCAGAATCGTTATCAACGAGATCCAGGGTGAATGTAGATCTATAATGTATTGTGTGGGTGTGTGTAAGAACGCATAGCTATTTGAAAGTGATAAAAGTGAAAAGAAAGAAAGAGAGCTGAAAATTTGAATGCAAAATGTCCAATGCTTTATTAAATGAAAATATGTTTATGAAATGATAACCCTTAAGAAATGAACCGTTGTACCCCGGGTAAAGCACAAGGCTTAAAGTCATTGTTCAAATATTATAAAGCCAAAACTTGAAAGCAATAAAACAGAAATGTTGTTATTACTCCTGACTAAAGGAGATAGAGATAACGTCTTCGGCCTTCCAGTTATTGAGCCCATTGCCAACGGTAGGAAAGATCCAGCTGTCAAGGTCATGATCACTGTCAGCATCTTCTATAACATTGACTCTGTTTTTGCTGATGTAGAATGGTGGCCTTCCATCTCGAGCGTGACGAATAGCCCTCTGACCCTCTGCAGTGAAACCTAAACCAAACATGTCAGATTTATAGGGGATGTCAGGAAGTTGACCCCAAATAGTACAACCACCTTCTTCTACAGTAGCTTTATCATCTTTCAATGAAGTCATCCTGGGTGGAACCCTCGTAACTTTGGTAATGGCAGGGACATCTTCAGTAGAGGCCGGAGGCATAACTTAAAAAGTTTGATAGGGAGTCTCGATGAATTCCCCATCCATCTCTACATACCGAAACAAATTCAAATGGCTAACCATGTACACTTCTTTGCTGCAGACAGTAACAATATTCCCATTCACATGATACTTTAATTTATGATGTAGGGTAGAGGTGACAACACCTGCCCCATGGATCCAGGGGCGTCCCAGTAAGCAAGAGTAAGCTGGTCGAATATACATTACATAAAAGGTAAATTTAAATATCTGTGAACCCACCTTGATCGGAAGATCCACTTCCCCGTGTACCATTCTTTTTGATCCGTCAAAGGCTCGAACCACAATATTATTGGGTTTCAGTATGACCCCTTCGCAATCAAGTCTGTCAAGAGCGCCTTTCGATAGAACATTTAGTGAAGAGCCAGTATCAACCAATACATGAGCTAGAGTAGTTCCCCTGCATTCGATGGAGATATACAGGGCTTTGTTGGGATTTCTTCCCTTAGGAGTCAGATAAACATTGGAGAAACCTAAACCATTGTCAGTCGTCAAACTAGAAACATAACTTCCAAATTGATCGGCATAAATCTCTTGTGGTACATGAGCAGTCTTTAAATATTTCACTAAAGCCTGTGCATGGGATTCATAACACAATAACAGGGATAATATGGAGATCTTGGATGGGGTCTGCCCCATTTGTTCAACACTTTTATAGTCACTCTTGCAGATAATCTTTAATACCTCTTATAAATCTTGTCTAGGGGTGTCCTCAACTGTAGCTTCCTTAGGTGCCTCAGTTTGGGCAGGTTCTGTTATTTGCTCTTTTCCCCGAGCTTCAGCAGTTGACTCGGTAACAGTAACTCTAACAGGTGTAGCGACATTATTTGGAGAGATTTTTAGGGAGAAAACCCTTCCACTTCTAATAACCTTACTGGTTCCAACAATATTGTCAATTCCAGGATCAACAACTTCAGTAACTTCATCTTCAACAGTCGGTAGTTCTTGTTTGACGCCATGGTAGTAGACGTCGGATCCATAGTTTCAAGGAATATCTTTATCTGAAGAATATGGGATAGGTCCAGTCGTAGTGATGACAAGAAGAGAAACTTTCAGGTTGGCAGTAATCCTTATAGGAACTTTGGAGGTGATCCTGACAGGAGGGCCAGAAATTACGGATAAGTCTTGACACAGATTCTAAACAGACGAAACCTTCTTGATCAGAATTATATGATTTTCCATCAGGGGTTGAATTCCTTCCTTCAATAACTTGCAGCCATTGGGTTGGACCGCACAGTAGTAAAACATTTTTCAATACAACCTAGAAATAAATCGGCCTGCAGTAGATTCATCTTGATTATTGGTAGAGGAGTCACCAATTCACTTACATCAACAACATAAAGAACATCATCAATTGCACTTATGCCTTTGTCATGCTTCGGCATAGGCGCGGTAAGCACATTCAGGGCTCTGGAGGATCAAACTCAATTTCCCCGTTGTCAATCATATGCTGAATTTTGTTTTTTAGGCTCCAGCAATTATTGGTGCCGTGCCCAGAACTGTTAGAATGGTAGGTGTATCTCGCATTTGGATTTTACTTAGGAGAGTAGGTGTTAGGATTCTTAGGAGGATCCCTTAGTGTAATCAGTTCCGCTTTTAGAAAATGTTGTAGCGCCTGAGACAATGGCATATTAATCTTGGTAAATTGTTTTCCCAAAGCGCCTGAACTACGACTATTGCCCTATTGTTGTTGTTGAACAGGTGCAGGATTAGAAATTAGTATTGCTCCCACAGACTGATTGCGGTCATTTTTACCATGGCCCTTATGGCCATAAAAACATTGGTTTCCTTTTTATTGTTGAATGTCTTCTTTATAGCACTTGAAGACGCAGCCACTTGAATTTTTCCACTCTTAATACCACTCTCAACTTGTTCCCCAGTTAGATCAGCTCAGTAAAACCAGACAAATAACTCCCAATCAGATGATTAAAGAATTTACTTGTTAGAGTACCTATGAACATATCAACTAACTCTCGGTCAGATAAAGGAGGTTGCACCCTTCCAGCTAAGTCTCTCCACTTCTGGGCATATTCCTTGAATCCTTCATTCGAACTCATAGTCATGTTTTGTAATTGCACAAGAGTCGGTGCAAGGTCAACATTATATTGATATTTCTTATAAAAAGCATCATCCAAGTCTTCCCAAGTACGAGTGTTGGTTCCCTCCATCTGATAGAACCACTCGAGTTGTATACCAGATAAACTTTCTTGAAAGAAGTGAACCCATAACTTTCTGTCAGCAGTATAGGGTTGGATCTTCCGAACATATGATCGCAAATGAATTTTTGGACAAGACACACCATCAAATTTATAAAAAATAGGTACTTTGAACTTGTGAGGGATAACCACTCCAGGAATAAGGCCCAACTCTCTGAAATTCAGTCCAGGCACTTTCTGGATTTCCATGGCCTTAAGACGGTCTTCTAGTTGCTTGTATTTGTCGTCGGTAGGAGGATACTTCTCATCAGAATAGTCTTCATCCGTAGGTATCTTACCAGAATCAAGGTTGCTTCCACCTTCAGCCCTGGCACTTCTACCATCCTCCTCTTGGTTGTCATCTTCAATAGAGGTGATATAAGCAGTTTGAACTTGTTTAGCATGACCTTTTAATCTTCTTCCCATGTTGAAGATACCAATTGGTTTTCGAGTCTTATTTTTTTCGGTGATGAGCGCCATCATATCTTTCTGTCCTTAAGATAGGTTTAGGAGGGTCTCCTGGAATTGAGCATTCTGAGCTTGGAGTTCCTTAATAGTTTTTTCAAGAGCCATCTTTTACTGAAATAAACATCAAGAATATGAGAAAACTTGTATGGGAAAACCTGTTATGTGATGATGCATGATATGCAAATTCAAGTGCAATGTTTTCAAGGATCGTCGCAGGATTTAAATTTGTTTAAACAAAAGGAAATAAGAGAAATTTTAGTAATAAACTCAAATTACAATTTCTTTCAATAAAAAGAGTTACAAAATATAAAAATATAAATTAAAGTCTCCCATGGGCGCTTCCTCTTTGTGTTGACATAGGCGTTAAGATTTTGTTCTTCGTGGAGTTGTTTTGTCAACTCTAGTATTTTCTTCTCACTAGCATAGTACTGAGCTTCGAAGGTATCTCTTTCTTCCTTAAGATGAATCCAGAACTTCTGTAGTTCTTCGAAGTCGGTAGGCATATCGAGATGAAGAACAGTATGAGAAACATCTCCTTCAACATCAGGCTCTGCGATCACTGGTAAGATAGCGGGATATGTCATTCTAAGATTTTGAGCACGAGACCGCACCCATCTGAGGTAAGACTCTAGAGGAATGGAATTCTTATGTCACAAAGTCTTGCTATTAATCTTATTGACCATGCCCCAAGCATGTATAAACCTTTGATGGTAGTTTTGATGATCACTCTCATAGTCGAACATAATACCCTGGATGAGTATATCATGAGGACTGTCCCTTCGAGCATAATCAAACTGATGCAGAGCTAAAGAAGGGTTATAAGTGATGCCCCCTCTTATATCGAGGAGTGGCACATTAGGGAATTCCCCACAACGATCAATAATAGTGACATCTGCCTGAGATCGAGAACACCAATGGATATCTGCATGAGTGAGCAACATCAACCTTCGAGACCACCTCAGACCTTGTTTGTTCTTTATCACTGATCGGAGCATGTGAGAAATAAACCACCTGGGCAGTAGAGGTATGCAACACATAAGAGTTCCCCGCTTCTTCATAGTACGAGTGTAAAGGGAATACAAGACATCTCCGAACAAAGTAGGTACCAGATTATGAGTGAGAAATATTTTCATGGCATTCACATCTATGAATGGTCCGGATTAGGGAATAGTATCAACCCATAGATCAGAAAAGCCAACATGTCCCCGAAAGCACGAAGGTCCATGGCATCTAGAAATCCCTGAGCCTTTTCTATTAGAAATTTAAGAGAGAAACCCTTGACTCCGTTCCTTGTTTCCAAATTAGATACAATGTCCAATCATTTCAGATGTAAGGCTACTGCAACGTCTTCAGGTTTCGGATCTTGCTTTAGACCAGTGAAAGGTATCTGATCAAGAATAGGCACTTCGAGCAACTTAGAGAATTATTCCATTGTGGGCACCAACTGATAATCTGGGAAGTTAAAAAAGTGATGCTTCAAATCAAAGAACTTGAAAAGAATGCTCATCATGTCTTCTTGAAAGCCAGTAGTAACCAGACTGAGTAGATGATAATGCCTCTTGGTGAATTGAGGATTATCGGGAACTTTTGAGACTAACTTCTTAAGCTGAGAAGGTATCCTCATAAAGTTGATTCAGATGGTATTCCTACGACTGGAAGCCATGACCCTATAACACAGAACAATGATAAATCCCCTAGATCCTTGAAATGGTTAGTCATGATATGATGATGTTATGATGTTATGATGTCATGATAACATTTTCAAAGAGATAAATCAAACACAAAAAAGCACAGAAAGCCCTAGGTTTAAGGCATGCATGAAGTTTATAGGTAAGTACCCTCTTTAAGTTTAGTTAGCTCAACCTGTCCTAAAGAAGTAATCAGGTTCTAGGAATCTCAATATCATTGATCTTTCCCACAAGTTTCATCTAGCTCGGTAACAGACTTGCCACCAAACAAAACTCGGGAGTCAGATCTCAATGAGTGTAGTATCGAGTATCAACCAACTTCAGACTGCACCAAAGCCCACTATCTCACTACCTTCTAATGACTAAGTTGGGTCAATTAAGGTTCTAAGGTTAGTTAGTGCTTATGACACCATGCGGCAACCTAGTATGCTCCCCGACTGACTCGAGGGATACCAATACAAACCAATGTGTCGCACTAACGTAGCCATCATCTCAACTATATCAGTATACAGTGGGAAAACTGACTTGGTTTTGCATTTTATTGCAAATGTTGCAGATAGCAAGAGTCGCCTACGACTTTTCTTTTATACAATAAGGAAAGGGTGAAAAGAACAAGAAAGACCTTCAAGAATTTTTCTGAGTTCAGGGGGGTAGGTTATGAAAAGGGAAGGTGTTAGAACCCTTTTCATCCGTAGTTATCTATGGGCTCTTAATCGCTATCTCACTTTGTTTGAAATGTTTTTTGTGTATGTGTTTGGAAATATTTTTGGAATCCCTAACTGTGGAAACTTTGTAATGATTCTCTTATCGTTGAGAATGCGTACAAAGTGTTTTATTTTGAAAATATTTCAGAAAATAAGTGTTTTGTGAAAATGTTTTGTTTTTGTGTGAGCAAGCGATTAACAGTTATACCCTTACTCGAATATCTTTCGTGTTATTTTCCTCCTCCTTAGATAGTGCTACTTGTTGCAACTGGTTTTAAAATCAGAGTCGCCACCC
Source organism: Vicia faba (assembly GCA_948472305.1). Lineage (NCBI taxonomy): Eukaryota > Viridiplantae > Streptophyta > Magnoliopsida > Fabales > Fabaceae > Vicia > Vicia faba. The sequence continues at coordinate 173,877,163 of OX451737.1, forward strand.
TTAATTTTTACCCTAAGAAAGGGAATATAAAGGAATAACCCTAAAAGTTCAGAGATTATAGATTTGGACTCGATTCTAGACGAGGGGAAGGTGTTAGGCACCCCTTATCTACCTTGTTTGCAATGATACTATGTTTAGAAGCATGTTTTAAGAAAATAGGGTTTTAAGTTTTAGTAGGGGAACCCACCACGATTTTTGATCGTATGCCTACGTATCCTCTTAGGAGGAATCAAAGTCTCATTTCGTAGTTCGCGGTTGGTTTGTGTTTTTTATGGATTGCGAAGATATTCGTATTTTCTACACGTTTAGTCTAGGTGTCGTGAATACTGGAAATTATTAGACTAAACATACAGTCGATTCGAATAAGCTCGCAATCCTTTTTTAAAGTTATTTGTTGAATTAATTTGATTTTGAAAATAATTTATTGTTGGTTAAGGTATTTTTAGAGTGTTAATTGTGAAAATGCCTTTAATTAAATGCATAATTAAAATCAATAATTTAATGAAAAAATAAATTTTAAATGAATTTGGAATATAAGATTTATGTGATAATAATAATAATAATAATAATATTAGAATGAGTTTAGAAACTAAGAAATTTATGTGATAAAAATAATAATGAATATAATATTAGATATAAAAAATATCTTATATTTATTATAATTAAATAAATAAATAAGATAAAAAAATAGAAAATATAAAAAAGTTATAAATATGAAATAAATAAAATATAAAATATATTAAAAATGCAGGGGGTGTAAGAATACAACATGGTAGTAAAAATAGGGGTTCTGATAGAAAGGGTTTGAATTCAGATTTTGAATTTAGGCCCAAAAGGCCAAGGGGTGCATTTTAACTTTAGTCAGCAAAAATATGGGGTGCGAGAAATAGGAGGGCCCAAGTCCAGATTTTTGACCTGGCCCTCTTGATGTAGGGGTGCATTTTCGTGAGTGTTTAGCAAAAGAAATAAAAAGAGTGGTGCAATTAGTTCTGGGCTTGGCCCATGAAGGCTTGGAAGGATTATCCGGATAATATACATGTGGGTATAGGGTTATATGGTGAGGTTGCGCGTTTAGGGACACATGATTGGGATCGAGGGGATAAGAGAGAGGTTATATAACGACTATAGGCGACATGCATAGGATTATTATGCTTAATATATTTGTTTTATCAAAATGATTTTTCTCATTTCTTCGTGTTAACCCCCTTTCCTCTCTATCTGAATTCCTCAACATTTCCTCTCTCACTTTCAGTACAAACGTGAAACCCTACCCCACCCCCCGGCGGTGATCTGATCTCTGAAACCAGCAATCAAAACCTAAACAAAACCCAAATGCTACTGTCACCCAGAAACATGAATAGAAAAAGAGTTAGGCTTCCTTTTACCTTGGTGTGTTCTTCGAACTCTCCTCTCTGTATTGTCTACCTTCTGACCTTCCTTCTTCCTTGTTTTGATAGACACGGTGGTGAAGGAAACATAGTGGTGGAGATGGAGCAGCTAGGGTTTCAGATATTGAAGCCCTAGGCTGGCTTCCGGTTGATGGGAGTCAACAATGAAGGCAAGCGACTCTCAAGACTTCTCTCCTTCAATTCTGCAAAAAAATTCTCTTCTTGGTATAATTTTTTGATGCTGATTCCTCTCCGTCCCCCTTACTGTAATTTTTAGGTAGTTTTTATAGTGTTTTTAGAAATTAGATTTTTTAGGAAAGAACAGAATTTGTCTGTAAACTAATTTTTCAGAATTGATTAGGGTTTTAGAATCAGAATTATTTTGAAATTTTGTCTGTGTATTGAGAACAATGTAATTTTAGATTTGAATAATGTTCAATGGATTTCCAAATTTGGTCGATTATGTTTATGTTATATGTTTTGATTTATGGAATGCAATTGAAGATTTTGATTTGTACAGTAAGCTTATTTCTTTCTGAAAAACGAGTTTCAAACTTTTTAATTTCAACAGTAAGTGTTAATTTAAATCTAGCGCATTTGGACTTTGAATTGGACCTTCTGGGATAAAATGCAAAATAGTGAAAAAACATCCTTATCCTTTTTGTAAATCAAACTTTAATAATTGACAAAAATAAATAAAAAAAAACTAGACTGAGCTTTAGTGTTTTGGGCCAACCTAACTATTTTGTATTTTGGGCTTGCGTTTTTGAAATTGGATTGGGCCCGTGAAAATCTGCAGTATTTTCTTTTAATAACAACCAACAACTATTTCCATTCTAATGGTTTAAAATATAATGTTTTTTTTAAGTTATCAATGATGTTTTGATAAAACAAACAAAAAGGAAATGGGCCAAAAGGTTTAGTTGTTGGGCATGTTAGTCTAAAAGATTTCTTAATAAACCAAACAAATTGATGATAATATTTACCAATAATCAGTAAACATAAGACTTTCAAAAAGAAAAAGGTTTTTTAAAACAGAATGTTTCATAATTCTTCACAAACTTTAAATGGGCCTTACAACTTTTAATTCATTGGGCTTTCACAGAACCAACAAAACAAAAAAAAATCTCGCACACCCTTTCAACTCTTAAAACTAAACGGGCCTTATGCTTTCTTATATTTCAGGCCTCAACAACTTAATTTCTTTTAAATACCCCCTCCTTAATAATTTTGAAATGGACTAAGAATTGCATGGGTCCTTTCTAATTAAGAAAGACTCGTGATTTCTTTAAACCTCCTTTAAAAACCTTAAACCCCCCATGGCTATAATGACAAAGATAATTTTTAGAAATTAAGAAATAGAAACTAGTAGGGCAAATTTGAGGTATGACAACTTCCCCTATTTAATCATCTTTTGACTGAATAGTGCGAGAATACACAAGTCTCGCACGTTTTGATCGAAAGTTTATTAAATATTGGAAGACCCCAAGATTTTCCCGAAAGATTTATGAGGATATGCTATGCAGTACTCCCGTGGATATGAAGAGCAAGCATAAATGATGATGTATCATCTAATATGCATTTTAACCAAAGTTAAGTTGACCTAAACAGGATGACAGGATAACTCCTCGATATCTAAGAAGAGATCACTTGCATATCTACCGTTACCTAGGAGGTAAATGATGCAGGTTTGAACAGTTAACTTTGCTAATGCTTGGAGACTAATATAGCAAGTTTTGGTTTTTTTAGTTTGTTTATTTCCGCATAGAGACTAACGTAATAGAGGTAAATCATAAGAAAACTGGCAACGCCAGTGCTGCATATAGACTGATGTAAAGGGTTTGTGTTTGATAACAACATTGTTACATGTAGACTGACATAATAAGTTGAATGTAGAAAATTCACACATTATCGCGTAGAGATTGACACAACGGGTGGAATCTCCAAATTCGCAACATTGTTGCATGGGGTCTAACACAACGGGATAAGATCGTAAAGAAAGAAACATATTGTTGCATGGAGACTGACACAATAAGCTTCATATGGAAAATTTCACACATTGTTGCATAGAGACTGATACAATAAGCTTAATATGTGTGATGTATGTGTATGATGCGTGTGTATGGAAGTGTGGATGGAAATGTGGACTTTGGAATGCATATGTAATAAATGTGTGTATGCCTCAATAAACATTGGTGAAAACTATGTATACATGTCCTAAATGTCGTTGGAAATACTTTCACATTCTCCTTTTTAAACCATTGGCTTTGAGTTACCAACCACCTGACATTGCGTGTTGCGAAATCATGGTATCTTTTGAATTGATTTGAACATAGATCTCGATGTTTATATCGTATGTGTAGGCGTAGCATAGGCGCATGTGTAATCGTGGAGATAAGCACAGACAAGGGCGTAAACATGGATATTCTTTTGATATTTTCTAACCATAATGTTTTTCGATATTTTATCAAGTGTTTTTACTCGTCAAATCCTCGAAATGATTTCAACACAATATTCAAAAGAAACAAACTTAGTATTTTGCAAACAAGTCTGAAAAAGAAAAAAAACATGATTTACGAGATATGAAGGGAAATACAAGTTTTATTGATATGCCTTTGAATAAGCGTGGGTACAAGATGCAATTCATGAAAGGAGGTAATTATAGAAAATTTTAAAAACTGTAAATGGCAATGAAAATGATAATTGCTACTGTTATCTTCCTAATATCCTTTTGATAACTTTCAATCTTCTTCGCTTCTGAGTTGGATGATTTGGATTTAACTCTTTCTTTGTGGTTTATGGTTGCATTTCTTAGATCATAGTCTTTTTGTTCTTTATTTATTTTGTACACGTCCCTAATTTTTTCCTAGATCTCCCTTTCGGATTTTCAATCCACCAGGATGCTCCTTTTTCCCAAGTCGCTTGTTTAAGGTTCGGTCTTAGCGATCTTTCTTATATGTAGTATTTTTTGACTGCATCTGTATTTGCTGGATGCGGTAGTTCTTCCATATCCATTGTTTTGAGGATAAGACCAACACCGGAGAATGTTGTTTTCACCACAAATGGACCTTCGTAGTTGGGTGTACATTTACCACGTGAATCAAGACAAGGTAGCAGGATCTTTTTAAGCACTAGATCCCCTTCTTTGAATACGCGAGGACAAACTTTCTTGTTAAAGGATTTCTTCATCTGTTTTTGATATAATTGACCATGGCACACAGCTGTCAAACGTTTCTCTTCAATGAGGTTGAGTTGATCAAGTCGTGTTTGAGCTCACTCAGCTTCTTCGAGCTTTGTTTCCATTAACACCTAGAGTGATGGAATTTCTATCTCAACTGGGAGTACTACCTTCATGCCATATACCAGAGAAAAAGGAGTTCCACCTGTTGATGTGCATATAGAGGTACGATATCCATGTAAAGAAAAGGAAAGCATTTTGTGCCAATCTTTGTATGTCTTCACCATTTTCTGAATGATTTTCGTGATATTTGTGTTTGCGTCTTTAACGGCCCCGCTCATCTTGGGTTGATATGGTGAATAATTATGATGCTCGATCTTGAAATAGTCGCATAATTCTTTCATCATATTGTTGTTCAGATTAGACCCGTTATCAGTTATGGTCCTATTTGGAACCCCATATCTGCATATGAGATTTTGCTTGATGAAACTAGTGACCACTTGGCTTGTCACATTTTCATATGATGCTGCTTCTACCCATTTGGTGAAGTAATCAATAATGACTAGTATAAATTGGTGTCCATTAGATGCTTTCAGTTCGATCATACCTATCATATCCATTCCCCACATTGAGAATGGCCATGGAGAGCTCATGACATTTAGAGGATTAGGCAGCACATTCATTTTGTCAGCGTAGATTTGGCACTTGTGACAGGTTTTTGCATAATGATAGCAATCTGCTTCCATTGTTAACCAATAATACCATGCTCGTAGAATTTTTCTTTCCATAACATGCCCATTTGTATGGGTTCCGAAAGTGCCTTTGTGGATTTCCCTCATGAGCCTATCCCCTTCTTATTTCTTCACACGCATGAGTAGCACCATATCATAATTTCTTTTATACATAACATTACCACTCAGAAAGAATTTTGATGCTAGCCTTTGCAGAGTTCTTTTGTTGATGATAAAGGCATTTTCTAGATATTCTTGTTTTTCAAGATACCTCTTGATGTCATAGAACCGAGGCTTGTCATTTGGTCCTTCTTCAATAGAGAGGTTGTGCGCAGGCTCTTCAAAATGTCTGATAGTGATGTACAACTCACGGTTGGGCCAGGTTGCTTTATACATGGCTGACAAGGTTGCCAAAGCATCTTCCATTTGATTTTCTTCTCGTGGGATGTGGTTGAAAGTAATCTCAGTGAATTATGCGGTTATCTTAAGAACATGATCCTAATATGGAATCAAGTTGGGGTGTTTGGTGTCCCATTCACCTTTGAATTGTTATATGACTAACACTAAGTCTATGAATACTTCAAGATATTTAATCCTCAGATCAATGGCAACTTCCAGACCTAAGATGCAAGCTTCATATTCGACGATATTATTGGTGCAGTCGAAACATAACATTGCAATATAAGGTTTGTGATAGTTCTTCGGAGAAGTTAATATTGCCCCAATACCATATTCTAATTCATTTGAAGCTCCATCAAACATGAGTGTCCAACGTGCCCCTAGTTCAGGTCCTTCATCGGGTCCTGGTATTTCATAGTCATCTATAGCCATAACATCTTTGTCTGGAAATTTGAACTTCATGGGCTGATACTCTGGTAACGGTTGATGGGCTAGATGATTAGCTAGTATACTACATTTGATGGCCTTTTGAGTAACATATAGTATGTCGTACTCTGATAATGAAATCTACCATCGAGCAATCCTCCCTGTAAGGACTGGTTTTTTGAACACATATTTTAAGGGATCCATCCTTGCTATTAGCCACGATGTTTGTGTTAACATGTATTGCCTTAATCTTTTAGTAGACCAAGCCAATGCATAACAAGTCTTCTCGAGGAGTGAGTACCTGGTTTCACAGTCAGTGAATTTCTTACTGAGGTAGTAGATTGCATGCTCTTTCCTACCTGTTTCGTCTAGTTGGCCCAATACACATCCCATTGATCCTTCAAGTATTGTTAGATACATAATGAGAGGTCTCCCCGGAACTGGTTGCATCAAGATTGGTGGCTCTTGTAAATATTTCTTTATCATCTCAAAAGCTGTTCGACAATCCTCATTCCATGTTAATGTTTGATCTTTTCGCAGTAATTTGAATATAGGCTCGCACGTAGTAGTCAGGTGTGATATGAACCTTGAAATGTAGTTCAATCATCCTAAGAAACCATGAACCTCTTTTTCTGTCTTTGGTGCTAGCATTTCTTGTATAGCTTTTACTTTGGTGGGGTCTACTTCAATACCATGCTGACTTACAATAAACCCCAGTAACTTGCCTGACCTGACACCAAAGGTACACTTGTTTGGATTCAACCTTACTTTAAACCTTCACAGTCAATCAAATAATTTTTGTAGATGTATGATATGGTCCTCCTCTGTATGAGATTTGGAAATCATATCATCTACGTACACCTTAACCTCCTTGTGAATCATATCATTGAAACGTGTAACCATTGCTTGTTGATAGGTTTCCCCTGCGTTCTTCAAAATGAACGATATTACTTTGTAGCAGAAAGTGACCCAAGGTGTCATGAAGGTAGTCTTATCCGTATCTTCAAGTGCCATTTTGATTTGATTATAACATGATAACCGTCCATGAATGAGAATACTGAAGCTTGAGACGTGTTGTCCATAAGAACATCTATGTGAGGTAGAGGGAAATCACCTTTAGGAGTTTCTCTATTTAAATCCAGATAATCTACACATATACGTACTTTTCCATCTTTCTTGGGTACTGGCACGATGTTAGCTATCCAATGTGGATAGTCTACCACTACCAAGAACCATGCGTCAAATTGTTTAAGAACCTCTTCCCTAATTTTGCTGGACATATCTGGATGAGTTCTCCTGAGCTTTTGCCTGACCGTGGGACAACCTTCTTTGAGAGGTAGTCTGTGTACCACAATGTTTGTAGCCAACTGTTGTACCCCAAAATTTTCCCTCCCATTTTCTTCAAAACATGCTCACAAAAGATCTCAAATACCTAAAGCCACTCAAGAGTTGACAGGTCAAACCTCCTCCTAATCAAGGGTTTTCGACTAGGGTTTGGTGCTTCTCAAAGAATATTGGGTTGTAAGGATCTCAAATGACTTTCATGGTTCATCATAGATCCTCAATAATTCTTATGTCAAGTTTCAAGTCTTGCATCACATGTTTGCTCAGTCAATGGCTCAGAAGATTAAAAGTCAATTGTATTGGGTAAAAAGTCAACTATGGTCAACATACAGTCAGACTTCAAGATTTTTTGTCAACATCAACATTTTGAGGTGATATTAATCATTTGATTAAGGGTTGATCATGATTCCTCAAGGAAAGTCTTTAAATTATCAAAGGTCAAAAAATTGCCAAATTAGGCTTTTGATTGAAGATGACTAATTATCAACTTTTGGCCCAGTGCATGACCTAATGTCTTAAAGCATGATCTCAAGGGCTCAAATACCACATATTGACCTAATTACATGGCGCAAGACATCTCCAAAGATACGAGTGATTGATAATTGAAGAATTGAATCAATTAAATGAAAAGTCAACAGTCACACAAAAGTCAAACTTTGACCTCTTGGTCAATATTGGAATTCAAAAATAAAGAATCATCAAAACATTCAAAACTATCAAAAAATTTCATCAAGAATCAAGAAAATTAAGAAAGTCAACAAAAGTCAAAATTGAAGATTTTCAAACACTTATAAAAATTCAAGTGTTTTGTGCCTAAAAACCCTAACTCCACAAGTAAGTTTCCTCAAGATACAAGCTGATTCAAGGAAAACTTTCAACATGAAAGGTGTAGGAATTAATGAATTCTACAACTTGGTTATTGCAGTATGATCCTCAAAAAGTGTTTGGATTAAGAGATATGGGCCCATGAAGTTCTTATGTTTTTACCCAACACAGAAAAATTTCTAAGTGTTTTGTTCTTAACAAAGTCACTACTTTATGGCCATTTTTCACTAAGATCCAAATTGATTTAGCAAAAACTCAAAACAGGAAAGTTGTATATCTTGATTCAAGCTTTCCAAAATGTTCAAGAACACAAATTTATCATACATGGGCTAGAAGTTTTGAAGAGATGAAGTTGGGCATCCATACTTGAATTATAGGTCATTTCTTTTGAAAACCTTGTGGCCAAATATCACACCATGCTACACATTATTACTTTGCAAGCCTCTAAACTCCTAAATCTATCCATAATCATAATATTACACTAAATATTGAGCCATTACACAAGGATTAGAAGCTTTGTCCAATGCATCATTCCATTTTTGGCACAAAGTTAACACTTCCATTCCCATGAACCATACTTTATGCAATTGTCAACTCTCCTTGAGCCTCTCACTTGTTTCCTCTACATACACTCAACCTAAAAGATCATAGAACATGTTTAAAGTGTATAACCACTCTATGAGCCATTGTACTATGCATTGGAACTTTAATTTCTCAAGAAATCACAAGTTACATCTCAACCAAGCCAAAACTTGATAACTTGTAAACCAAGTCCTCTCATCCTCTGAAATGTTTCCTATAAATAGAGAGCATAACACACTGCATAGTGTTATACCCCAATTTTTTCCTGTAAGATTCCTCTATCATCTCATATCAAACAATCACAACAAGACCACACTAGGGTTTGGCTCTTCTCCTTATCTTTAGGTTTGCTCGTGAGGAATCACCAAGAACCTTGATTTGTATATTATGATCATATTTGTTTTGTATTGGTTAACTTTTAACTAACAAATACAATGAATTTTTTCTCTAATTGATGATATTATAGGTGGGGGCACAACATATTTCATCAGGTGAATTCATAAGTTCATGAGTTTATTTTCATGTCTTCTTCAACGAAGTTTCATTGAGATTCAAGCTTCATCATTGAAGATACTTTTAAGTTATATCATGACAAGGTTTACTATGATTCATCATGCCTCAAATTTTCAAATAAAATCAAAATATGCAAGAGTTGATTGAAGAAGTTTAACCTAATTGGACAAGTTCTTGATTTTTTTATCACAAGTGAAAAACTCTCTCAATTCTCAATATTTGGAGGTGGTTTTTGTTGCTATGGATTCTTATTATCATCCACAACAACTTCTTTCACATTAAAAAAGTATTTATTTAAGAAAGTTTGTGAAAATTTAAAGGGGTTCCCAAGGCATTTTGTTGCTCTAGGAGCTAGGGTTTTGAACTTCTAAGGGCTACACCTTGCTCATCTATTGAGATTTTTGAGTAATTCCAAAGACATGATTCTATTTAAAGTGTTATCAACTAATAACTTTAAATGTTTCAAGAAGATTTTATGTGGAAGATGCCTAATGATGAAGAAGGAATACAAGTCCTCTAGATAGGCCATCAAATTCCCTTATTTGACTTCAAAAGATCATAACTTGGTCAATTTTTATCTCCTTGAGCCCATTCTTTTTCCACAATGATATTAAGGATGTGATATCCAACTCTTATTTCATGTTCAAAGCTTGAAAATGGATGGAGGATGCCCTAATAATGCAAAAGATTATAGGTTATCTCATGAATTTTCACCAACTTCACAAGGCCATAACTTTTTCAATGTTTGTTATTTTAGAGTGATTCAAGTTTCAAAATACTCTTTAAGGAGTCTATTTCAAGCTAGAATTAATTATTAAAGCTCAATTTTTAAGGAAGACCTTGTTTGAACTCAAAAAATTATAGGTCACTTTTGAAGAAAAACTTAGAATTTTTTGAAGTACAAAAAGTTAGAATCTTTTTCTCAACTATGAGTCATCACAACTTTTAGCTCTAGCATCCATTTGATCTCACTCGTTGCACATTGTAAATTTTGTGACCTTATCTTTCAATTGCTTCAAGAATCATGACCTAAGACTCCTTGAGCTATCAATGTCGTTGATTCAAAGTTGGTACCTTGAAACTGACTTTTTCCTCCAAGTCAGAATTTGAAATGCATAATTCAGCTTCTAATCACTAAATTTCTGCGTGTTTTTACTTCTAATCATGTTTAACAATCTTCTAGAAGTGATTAGCACCTTGGAACGCAAGTTTTGGTTGAGTTTTGAGCAAAATATAAGTCACATTTTTCATGCTTGAAACTTCACACGATTTCCCTCCAAACTTCATCATTCCACACGCTTGAGCATACCATTTGCTTCCCTATAAATAGAGGTTTATAACTCACTCATTTTCTCAAGCTTAGACAACCAGAATCGCTCTGCCCAACTCTTTCCTTAACCCATATTTCTGCAACTCCGAATTTGGTTTTACAACCTTCCTTAATCCATTTTCTTTGTTAATTATTCATTCTTGAACTTCACTGAAGCTAACAGAAGAAGAAATAAGCCCTAAAGCATCCCAAACCATGCTAGCCAAGTCAAGTTTCAGAGCTCTGAATTTGAAGTTCAATAGGTAGATTCCTTCATCAATTCTCTCAAAATTTGCTATCACAATGAAGATCTAATCATTCTAATACTAGTCGCAACATTTGTTTTCAACTGGAATTGAGTTTTGATCATGAATTTTCAAATCCCTATTCAACTTTTTTCTTTTGGTTTTCTTCAAATTGACTGAGCTACAACTTATATAATTTTTTTCGCGAGGGTATCGTTTTCTTCATCTTGATGAGACGAAGAGAATGACATTAGTCTGAACATCTAATTTTATAGTTTGAGGAACCTGGTTTTGAGGTAGGCTGGAGGTTAAAGACGACCACGCTGGGGTCTTCAACTAATGAGAATTTACCACACATTTTTTTTAAAATATGTTTTAAATAGTTGATCCAGTGGTTTATTCACTAATGACCATGATATGCACAACGCGCCAGATCCCTTAGATTTGATTACTAACACGTTTTGACATTGATCCAATGGTCCACATCTTTTTGGATTATTTTTATTTTTTGCTTTTTATTTTTTTAATTGATTTAAACTTCAAAATTTCATAAAAAATTCATTTCTGACTCAAATAATCTGAAAAAACTCTTAAAAATACTTTGAATTATTTCTAGCTTTGTGAATATTTTTTCATATTTTTATTTTGATATTTGATGTTTTTCCTAATTTTTTGTATTGTTTGCCTTATTTTAATTTTTTTTTAAAAATACTTCTTGGCATTTTAAAATTCTAAAAAAAACTATCAAGATCATTTTCTTTATTTTTGACTTTTTGAAATTTTTTTCTAGAATTTTATTTTTATTTTTACTATTTTTTTAAATCTTTTTTCACTTATTTGAGTGATTTTTAATTAGTTAAAAAATACTTTTCTATTTTAAAAAATATTATCAAAAAATTTATAAAAATATTTGAGATCACTTTTGACTTTTCTATGGTCTCTTTTAATTTTTCTTTGATACTTTGAACATAGTTTGCTATTTTACCTTTTATTTATATTTTAAGATCATTTTATTTTTTTATTTTGGTTTATTAATTACAATTTATTTTTTGAATATATTCTGGCCTTGTGATTTTTGATCATGAACTTCATTAACATCATTGGATCTTGGGTGTAGAGTTTAAATCCACCAAAATGGATGAATGATTTTAATGATAGTTTGATTAAAATCTTTAATTCAAATATTTTCCCTCCCTCTTCATCTTATCCTTTCTTACTTGTATTATATGTTATTAGAGGATAATTTACATATCATCTCTCTAAACATATGGTAAATAGATTTCGATTGACCGACCTCAAAATAGGTGGGATTTCTATATAAGTCCACTTACGATTGCTTAACATAACGCTAAATTTTGTCCCGATTGGAGAAATGATCATTTGTGGCTCAAACCTATGTTTGCAAGCCCAAGCGTGTTTAATTTGAAACCTTTGATCCAATAACCTTGAGATCCATTGTCAGGAGGCTTTGGTCTTATCAATCCTCTAATGAATCTTCATAAATTTTGGAACTAAGTGAATCATTTAAACATCGTTGAGCATTTATTGTTGCCTTGAGATTTTGAAATGAATGATGTACTTGACAAAAAACAAATGAAACTTGTTATTGAGAGGCTTTGATTTTATAAACCTTCTAATGAGTTTTCAAATGCAAGTTTCAAGATGGTCATTCAACTAACTTCTAATTCTTAACAATTGACTTTATTTTATGTTTGTACTTTATGTTTTTTATTTTTAACACATTTATTTTAGCATTTTCATTTCATGCTACTTTCATCTTTGCTCATTTGAACATTTATCTTTATGTCATTTTTATTTTGCTCACTTGAGCTTTCATTTATTTTTGAAGATACCTGTTGTACCCCAAAGTTTTCCCTCCCATATTTCTCACTACATTTCAAGTGAGGTCTTCAAATTGCTCAAGGAAGTTCAAGAGTTGACTGGACAAACTCTCTCCTAAGGCAGTCTACCCCAAATTAGGGTTTCACTTTGCATCAAGATGTTTGATTCCAAAGGATCCCAAATGCTTACCATTGTCCTAATATGTTCTCAAGATCATCCATGTCAAGTTTCAAACCTTGCAGAGGAAGTTTGCTCAGTCAATTGCTCAAAGGCCTGAAAATCGACTGTGTTAGGGCAAAAGTCAAATGTGGCCCACATACAGTCAAACTTCAATATTTTTGGTCAACATCCTCAATTTGAAGTATTATTCATCATTTGATCAAGGATTGATCATGATTCCTCAAGGATTGCTCACAATTCATCAAAACCCCAAAGTTGCTAAATTAGGGTTTTGTAGGAAAAGTCAACTCAACTTTGACCAAGCATAACTTTCTCATACTTTATCCAGAATGGACCATCCAAAGCTCATTTTTAAGAGGATGTAATTACCTACAATCCATATTCATCCCCCAAGTTCAAAATATGCACTCACAAGAAGATATGAATTTGGACATTATAGGTCATTTTGAAAAGTCAACAAAAACACCTTTTGGGTCAAAGCTTCATACATGAAAATGGAAGACTTAATTGAGATGAGACTAAAAGGGTTGCTTAGAGGAAATCTTAAGATTTATAAAAAGTCCAAGAACACCTCTCTAGGTTTAAAATTGAGGGAGTTATGCATTGGTAAAGTTGACCCTTTTGCGAAATTGCCAAAAGTCAAAAGTGTCCAAAATTGCATTTTTTTGCCAAATGGGCCCAACTTTTTATGCTTGCACTGAGTTTGTAATGTGACCCACGACCCACGAGCCCTTCCACTTGTCATTCTTTTATTTTTGTCATTTATTTTGATTTTATTTCATTTAAATTAAATAAAATCAAAATAAAATAATGAAAATATCAAAAACTAATTAAATCTTGAGATTTTGTGCATGTTTAGGTTCAGTACACAGCTGGAAGTGAGATCAAATCATGCAAGGCTCATATGGATACAAAAAGATTGAATTTTTCTTGATTTGGAAAGATTTTGTACAATAATCAAATCATGAATCAATATTCATAATTGGAGAAGATTTAAAACAAATGGCAACCCTAATTCATTCTTGGATACATAAGGAACACGTTCAAATCAAAAACAAAGAGGTTGGAGGCGTGCAAGAGAGATAACGAATTGCAAAAAAAATTCAAGAAAAAGTGTAAACTGATTTTCAAGTTTTAGATCACTTCAAGGCATTCTAGTCATCCCAATCGTTTGCTGGACATCCCAGGAACGTGTTTCAACCACTAGCAAGATTCCTCACACTCAGAATCGCGCTGTAAGTTTCATACGGTTTGGCTCTTTTCTTGAAATGGAATACAATCATTCTGGCATGAAATTCTGGAAACAGATACTTAATGTCACAGTGAATGTTATGACACCGTATCTGACAAATTGTACACACACCAAACAGTAATTTAAAAGACAGTAAAGAACACAGTCAATTGTTAACCCAGTTCAGTGTATAACAACACCTACTCTGGGGGCTACCAAGCCAGGGAGGAAATTCACTATAAGAGGAATTAATTTAGGAATAAACCAACCAGTTTATCTCCTTCACTTAAGACCTACCCAATGCAACTTCAATCTAAGTCCTACTTAAACCTGAGTTCCTAATCACTCCCCCTCAATCATAGCAGTGATACTAATCTACTGATTAATAAGATTATAAAGACATTCTTCAATACACACGCTTGATTTTGCTTCAAAGCTTTAATCAAGAGACACAACACTCGTGCTTCAAAGCTTTGAGTGATAAATAACCCTTACAACCAAATCCTAATCCAAGTCACTTATCAAACTGATAATTGCTTGGCTCACAGTAGTTACAACTATACAATGCCTTATTGATCTTCTGTCAAAATCTCTACTCACCATTAGGATACATGAGACATATATATGCATTCTATTCTTCATTTAGGGCTTCCATAAAAATAGCTAGGGTTAAATAAAGTTAACCTAAAGACTTGGTCTTGGACTTTCATCATAACAGATTAGGGTTAAGCAAGGTTAACCTAATATCCACGTGAGCATCTGATCTAGTCAATAAACTCCAACTCAGAATAGCACACCAGATTCCTGAAAATTCTCAGGAACAATAAATCTGCACAACAACTTGATCTGTACATGATGTCTTAACATTGGTTATGACATCATGTATCCTGCTCATTGATTTTGATAGACTTCAGAACATATGATCATAGCTTAATCATCATGATATTCATACTGAGTTGTTCCTGTAGAACATTCCTTCTACAGAATTTACCTTTATCCTAGAATGTTATGACATCAGTCATGACATTCGCAAATCTGGTTTTACCAAAAATTAATGCCAACAAACAAACACTTACATGGCACATTTAGCATGATTAATTGATATATTCATGATCCTTGAGATGTTTGAAAACTAATGGCTATATTCAATTGCATTTTTATTGAATGAACATGAAACTGGAATTGTTAGGCTTTGAGATTGTGTTTTAGGGTTTCTGGATATAGCCAAAATCATGCCAAGAATTGGATACTGGAACGATCGTGGCATCCAGACCAATCGATCCCTGGTCTTTAAATATGTTTATCATGCGTATTTTTTATGTTTGAGGCACGCAGGTTATAGCAACATCGCCATGTCTGTAGGTAAAGGTTCAGAGTTTTAAACGACGATTCCAGGGAAGAAGACGATAGCGTGTCACAGCCTGACTGGCTGATTTAAATTCTAGCGTGTTATTCTGGCATGAAGCCTGTTAGTTCTGATCTATTTGTTTGTTTCTATTGTATTTATAAACTAACACCCAACACAGTTGGTCAAAAGAAGGAAGTCAGAAGCTCAGGATTCTAGATTCGATCCCAGGCGTGAGCTTTTGGCATTTTTCCCCTTTGTGCTCACCATATCCAGCGCCTGCTCTTTCTGAGGGTCATCTTCTGGTTCCATCAACCAGAACCAGATCAAGCATCCTCTGGTCATCTTCTGGACCAATCAACCAGGACCAGATCAAGCATCCTCTGGTCATCTTCTCTCATTAAGAATCCTAGTTACTAGTCTTGCAATAGCTTGATGCACATAAGCAGAACCTTCCCTATTAGTTATCTCTGGAGGAATAGAGGATGATGGTTGTGAAGATTTACCAGATGGAGAAGCTTGTGATCTTCTTGCATGTCATGTTCGCAGCTTCTTGACCTTAGTAGGATCAGCTTCCATTTCACGAAGAGGAGTTATCTCAAGAACATCAGCATCCATGCAGTTTACGATTGCCCTAGGTTCGGTGTCAGTGGGTGAGGAAGATGCAGTTGCCTTTGATGAAGATGATGACACAGATTGTTGAGACATCTTGAGAGATTGAGAAAACAAGTGACAACGTGTGTGAAATCTTCTTTTGAGGGAATGGAGAGTGATGCAGAAAAATGAGAAGAGGGAGATATAAGTATGTTTATTCCTCTTCTTAAACTTTTGGAAAGAAAGAGGGAAACAAATGATTAGCCCAATCAGAATAGCCTTGATTAAAATATCTCTTTCAACCCTTGTATTAAGCAAAATTAATTGCTACATCTCTTCATATTGGCAAATACCCAGCTTGCCCCTTAAATTCTCAAACTGACTAGCATTAAGTGCCTTGGTAAAAATGTCAGCCAATTGTAGTTCAGTGGCAACATGTTCCAGCTTAATCACTTTTATCTCCACAAGATCTCTGATGAAGTGATGTCTAATGTCAATATGCTTAGTCCTGCTGTGCTGTATAGGATTCTTGGATATGTTAATAGTACTCAAATTGTCACAGTACAATGTCATGACATCTTGTGTGACATTATACTCAGTCATCATCTGTTTCATCCAGATCATTTGAGAACAACTGCTACCACCTGCTATGTATTCAGCTTCAGCAGTAGATAGAGACACATAATTTTTTTTCTTGCTGAACCAAGAGACAAGATTATTTCCCAAAAAGAAGCATCCTCCAGAGGTGCTCTTTCTATCATCAGCACTACCAGCCCAATCAACATCACAATAACCATACATAATTGGTTCACATCCATGAGAGTACAACATGCCATAATTATAAGTTCCACTCACATACTTCAGAATTCTTTTCACCTGGTTGATGTGACTTACTTTGGGTTCAGCCTGGTATCTTGCACATACTTCAACTGCAAAGGCAATGCCAGGTCTGCTGGCTGTTAAGTATAGCAGACTTCCTATCATGCTTCTGTACAAGCTTTGATCCACATTTGCCCCACTTGTGTCTTTGGACAACTTTAAATGAGTAGGTGCAGGAGTCCTTTTATGACTGGCATTCTCCATCCCAAACTTCTTGACAATATTCTTTGCATATTTTCTTTGAGACAGAAAAATTGAGTCTTCCATCTGTGTGACTTGTAGTCCAAGAAAGTAGGTCAATTCTCCCATGAGGCTCATTTCAAATTCAGCTTGCATCTGGTTAGCAAAATGTTTAACCATTTTATCTGACATTCCTCCAAACACTATGTCATCAACATAAATTTGAGCTACCATTATCTTTCCTCCTTCATTCTTGACAAAAAGAGTTTTATCCAAACCTCCTTTCTTGTATCCTTTGTCAGTGAGGAACTTTGTCAACCTGTCATGCCAAGCTCTAGGAGCTTGTTTCAGACCATATAAAGCTTTCCTCAATTTGTAGACATGATCAGGACAGTTTGGATCCATAAATCCTTTAGGCTGTTCCACATATACTTCCTCATTTAAGTACCCATTTAGGAAGGCACTCTTCACATCCATCTGAAGCAGCTTGAACTTAAGGAGACAAGCAACTCCCAATAGAAGTATGATTGATTCCATTCTGGCTACAGAAGCAAAAGTCTCATCAAAATCAACCCCTTCAACTTGAGTGTATCCTTGAGCAACAAGCCTTTCCTTATTCCTGGTGACAACTCCTTCAGCATCTGACTTGTTCTTCTAGATCCACTTTGTGCCAATGATGTTTGTTCCTTCTGGTCTAGGAACTAACTCCCATACTTCATGTTGCTTGAACTGGTTCAATTCATCTTGCATTGCTCCAATCCAGTATTCATCAGTCAAAGCCTCTTTAACATTTTTTGGTTCAATCTTAGACACAAAGCAAGAGTTTGTGATGATTTCTCTAGATCTTGTAGTGACTCCACTGTTAGGATCTCCTATGATGAGTTCCTTAGGATGATCTTTCTGAATTCTGATGGAAGGATCTTTGTTAGCTTCCTTTGATTCAGACTCTGATGGAGTAGGATTAGGCACATCATCCTTTTTAGACACTTGTGTTGAAGTCTCAAAGAATGTCTCAACATCATATGGGACATTTGTTTCCTCATATTGATCATCAACTATGACATTTATAGACTCCATCATAACTTTGGTCCTGGAATTGAATACCCTATATGCTCTGTTGTTGGTAGAGTATCCTAGGAATATTCCCTCATCACTTTTAGGGTCCATCTTTCTCCTTTGTTCACGATCTGTCAGAATATAGCATTTTCTCCCAAAGACATGGAAGTACTTCACTGTAGGCTTTCTTCCTTTCCATAGTTCATAAATGGTAGATGATGTTCCCTTTCTCAAGGTGACCCTGTTATGGACATAACAGGCTGTATTCATAGCTTCAACCCAAAAATGAATAGGAAGCTTTTTGGCATGTATCATTGCTCTGGCAGATTCCTGTATAGTCCTGTTTTTCCTTTCCACAACTCCATTTTGTTGAGGAGTTATAGGTGAAGAGAACTCATGATTGATTCCTTCTGAGGAACAGAACTCATCAAACTTACTATTTTCAAATTCCTTACCATGATCACTTCTGATTCTGACAATGCATCCTTCTTTTTCTCTTTGAATTCTTTTGCATAATTCCTTAAATACATCAAATACATCAGACTTTTCCCTAATGAAGTTTATCCAGGTGAATCTGGAAAAATCATCCACAACAACATAGGCATATCTCTTTCCACCAAGACTTTCCACCTGCATGGGACCCATCAGATCCATATGTAGAAGTTCTAGCACCTTAGAGGTGGTCAGATGTCTTGTCTTTGGATGTGACATTCTAGTTTGCTTTCCAACCTGACATTCACCACAGACTCTCCCTTCATCAATCTGAAGCCTTGGAATCCCTCTGACAGCCTCCATGGATATGATCTTTTTCATCCCTCTAAGATGTAAATGACCAAGTTTTTGGTGCCACAGTTTCACTTCCTTTTCTTCTTTGGCTATAGAGCATACAGAAGAGTAGTTAGTGTTCTCAAACTCCCATAAGTAATAGTTGTCTTTTGATCTAACTCCTATCATTACAACTTCTTGTTTTTCATTAGTTACAAGACATTCAGACTTGGTGAAGTTGACCTTGAATCCTAGATCACATAATTGACTGATACTTATGAGATTAGCAGTCAAACCATTTACCAGCAATACTTCATTTAGGTTTAGAACTCCAGGGCAGTCCAAGTTTCCAACTCCTTTGATTTCTCCTCTAGCACCATCTCCAAAAGTGACATAAATAGTAGTATGAGGTTTGACATCATTCAGCAGATTCTTGATTCCAGTCATGTGTTTAGAGCATCCACTGTCAAAGTACCAGTCTTCCTTGGCAGAAACTCTAAGGGAGGTGTGAGCTATCAGGGCTGCAGTCTTTTTCTTCTACTGTTGAGTATATGGTGCCTTGTTAGTCTTAGGTTTGACATATGGGGTTTGATTAGGATATCCATATAATCTGAAGCAGAATGGCTTTATGTGACCAAACCTTCCACAATAATGACATCTCCATATTTGATACCTTTTCTTCATATTTCTCTGTTCTTGATGTTGAGTCCTATGTTGTGACATCTGCTTTGACATTTGTTTATCAGGCCTGGTCTTCTTATTGTCAACAGCAGATTTCTTTGCAGCCACAAATCCTAGACCAGACATGTTTCCTGCATTTTGTCCAGCCTGAAGGATTTCTTCCAACTTGTCAGTTCCATTTGTTAACATCCTGACAGACTTAGTCATCTAATCAAGTTTGGACTTCAACATTAGAACTTCACCTTCGAGATGGCTTATAGTAGCAGTGTCTGCCTTCTTCTCAGCCTCCAACTTTAATATGAGCTTTTTATGTTTCTCATTTTGCTGACAGACTTCTGCACTTCTGATACATAGCTTCTTGTAGGAGTCAGCAAGTTCTTCAAATGTCACTTCCTCATCACTAGAATCATTATCAGAGTTACAAATGCCAGATAGTGCAGTAACTAGTTTAGCAGATTCTTCTTCAGAGTTACTTTCTGAGTCACCATCAGACCAAGTAACAGACATTCCTTTCTTTTGTTTCTTAAGAAGGGTAGGACATTCAGCTCGAATGTGCCCATATCCTTCACATCCATGGCATTGGATTCCTCTGCTTTGATTTCCCTTTTCTTCAGACTTAGTTCTTCTGCTGGAGTCATAGGATCTGCTAATGTCAGAGGAAATGTTCTTGACATTTGACCTTGACTTTGGGTCTATTCTCTTGATGAGTTTGTTGAACTGTCTTCTAAGCATAGCTATAGCTTCTGAAATATTCTCTTCATCACTCTCCTTGTTTTCATCTTCAGTATTGGATACAAGGGCTATGCTCTTGTTTTTCTTGTCAACATTTTCACTGATCCCCATCTCAAATGTCTGAAGTGACCCAATGAGTTCATCAACCTTCAAGTTGCAGATATCCTGAGCTTCCTCTATAGCAGTCACTTTCATTGCAAACCTTTTAGGCAAGGATCTGAGAATCTTTCTCACCAGCTTTTCTTCTGACATCTTTTCTCCCAATGCTCCTGAGGTGTTGGCAATTTCCAAGATGTTCATGTGAAACTCATGAATGGTCTCATCTTCTATCATCCTTAGATTCTCAAATTTGGTAGTGAGCATCTGAAGTCTTGACATTTTTACTTTGGATGTACCCTCATGGGTGGTTTTGAGAGTGTCCTAAAGATCCTTGGCCAGTTCACATTGATGTACTAGTCTGAATATGTTTCTATCAATTCCATTGAATAAGGCATTTAATGCTTTAGAGTTGCCCAAGGCTAACTCATCTTCTTCTTTGCTCCATTCTTCCTCAGGTTTCGGACTAGTCGTCCCATCTTTCCTAGTTATGGTGGGATGGTTCCATCCTTTGTCAGCAGCTCTCCAAGCCTTTTTGTCCAGTGACTTCAAGAAGGCAATCATACGAGGTTTCCAGTAGTCATAATTTGATCCATCCAGAATAGGTGGTCTGTTCCCAAATCCTCCTTCCTTGTCCATAGCGCCAAAAAATAATATCCCTAGATCTCACCCAGAAAGACAGGTAGGGTGCCCTCTCTGATGCCAATTGAAATTCTGGCAACAAATACTTAATGTCACAGTGAATGTTATGACACCGTATCTGACAAATTGTACACACACCAAACAGTAATTTAAAAGACAGTAAAGAACACAGTCAATTGTTCACCCAATTCAGTGTATAAAAACACCTACTCTGGGGGCTACCAAGCCAGGGAGGAAATTCACTATAAGAGGAATTAATTTAGGAATAAACCAACCAGTTTATCTCCTTCACTTAAGACCTACCCAATGCAACTTCAATCTAAGTCCTACTTAAACCTGAGTTCCTACTCACTCCCCCTCAATCACAGCAGTGATACTAATCTACTGATTAATAAGATTATGAAGACATTCTTCAATACACACGCTTGATTTTGCTTCAAAGCTTTAATCAAGAGACACAACACTCGTGCTTCAAAGCTTTGAGTGATAAACAACCCTTACAACCAAATCCTAATCCAAGTCACTTATCAAACTGATAATTGCTTGGCTCACAGTAGTTACAACTATACAATGCCTTATTGATCTTCTGTCAAAAGCTCTACTCACCATTAGGATACATGAGACATATATATGCATTCTATTCTTCATTTAGGGCTTCCATAAAAATAGATAGGGTTAACTAAAGTTAACCTAAAGACTTGGTCTTGGACTTTCATCATAACAGATTAGGGTTAAGCAAGGTTAACCTAATATCCACGTGAGCATCTGATCTAGTCAATAAACTCCAACTCAGAATAGCACACCAGATTCCTGAAAATTCTCAGGAACAATAAATCTGCACAACAACTTGATTTGTACAAGATGTCTTAACATTGGTTATGACATCATGTATCCTACTCACTGATTTTGGTAGAATTCAGAACATATGATCATAGCTTAATCATCATGATATTCATACTGAGTTGTTCTTGTAGAACATTCCTTCTGCAGAAATTACCTTTATCCCAGAATGTTATGACATCAGTCATGACATTCGCAAATCTGGTTTTACCAAAAATTAATGCCAACAAACAAACACTTACATGGCACATTTAGCATGATTAATTGATATATTCATGATCCTTGAGATGTTTGAAAACTAATGGCTATATTCAATTTCATTTTTATTGAATGAACATGAAACTGGAATTGTTAGGGTTTGAGATTGTGTTTTAGGGTTTCTGGATATAGCCAAAATCAGGCCAAGAATTGGATACTGGAACGATCGTGGCATCCAGACCAATCGATCCCTGGTCTTTAAATCTGTTTATCATGCGTATTTTTTATGTTTGAGGCACGCAGGTTATAGTAACATCGCCATGTCTGTAGGTAAAGGTTCAGAGTTTTAAACGACGATTCCAGGGAAGAAGACGATAGCGTGTCACAGCCTGACTGGATGATTCAAATTCTAGCGTGTTATTCTGGCCAGAAGCCTGTTAGTTCTGATCTATTTGTTTGTTTCTATTGTATTTATAAACTAACACCCAACACAGTTGGTCAAAAGAAGGAAGTCAAGCTCAGGATTCTGGATTCGATCCCAGGCGTGAGCTTTTGGCATTTTCCCCCTTTGTGCTCACCAGATCCAGCGCCTGCACTTTCTGAGGGTCATCTTCTGGTTCCATAAACCAGAACCAGATCAAGCATCCTCTGGTCATCTTCTGGACCAATCAACCAGGACCAGATCAAGCATCCTCTGGTCATCTTCTGGACCCATCAACCAAGACCAGATCAAGCATCCTCTAGTCATGATCTGCTGGATCCACCAGCCAGGAGCAGGCCCAGTACCACTATCCTCTAGACCACCATCCTCTTGACCATCATCCTCTGATCAGAGCCGCTGACAGCAGGCCCTTGGGTTATTTCTTATTTTTCTTTAATTTTCCTTTCTTTAGTTATTCTGCTTTTTTTTATTTATCAACACCAAAATTACCGTTTTAAAAAAAAAAATAACCAACAAAAATTCATAATAAGAAGACTTATTTTCTTAATAAATGTGTTTTTTTAATTTAATTAGTTTAATTAATTTAAGGCAATTCTAATTTCTTTCACAATTAAAATTAATTAGAATTTCGGATTTTCTTTTTTTAATTCAATTGTTTCATTACGTTCTTAAATAACAAAAAATGACAAAAAAATATGTTTACTTTAATCAATTACAATTAGGTTCAGTCATGGGTCAAAACCCTAGTCGCTTCGTATTTAATTCGCCGCGCACTGATTATTTATTTTTATAATATTAATGTAACTACTCACGGTATGTAATAGTTTAATCTAGGATTTTCTTTATTTATCATTTTTACGGTTTTTTTGGAAATGTAATTAATCCCTACCCCGAAGCCTTGTAATAACGTAGGTTTTATTTCTCGCATTTTAATTCTCGCAAATATTAACTGTTAGATGTATGATAATAGGATTGTATGACAAGATTGCATGATAATTTAAAATTGCTAGAAAACCCTAATGTGCAAAGATAATAACGGAAATCAAACACATGCGCATGCGCACTCCTAGGGTATACTCTCACTTCGGTTGCCTTTGGTAAACGGTCATTAAGTATAGGGTGTCTTAGTGGTTACCCTCCTGTCTAACAAAGATCAATGTCCTGTTCGGAAAGGTTGCCTCGGAAATGTTTCCTCGAATATGATCTTAAGACTATAGGGTGATTACTAAGACGTCTTAACAATGCTTTAGTGATCGTACATCCCTTATGAATTGACCCTTACAACTCCAATTACAGTGCTTCATATTTCTCAATAGTAGGATAGCATTGTCTAAAGGAAACGAGAATAGAAACAATTCTTTTTCGAGTAGGTAGATGCTAGTAGGTACTTGCTCAAAATAAACTTTTTCACACCAAACACTTTTCAAACTAAGGTTTTCAAAAACAAATTCGTAACACTCTTGAGGACTGATACAAGGGTTAAAACGAAGTAAAACAAAACTTTTCAAAACAAACACACACAAGCAATTTCTAAAATATGAGAAAATACCTAAGAGCCCATGGAAAACCATGGATAAAAAGGGTGCTAACACCTTCCCTTTCTGTAATCTACCCCCCGTACTCAGAATATCTCAAAAAAGGAATTTTTCTGTGCTTTTTTCATTTCCGGTTGGATAAAATAAAAGTCAGTGGCGACTCTTGCTTACCGCGACATTTTGCGAATAAAAAACACAAAACACAAACCAGCATTTTCCAAAATAGTCGGTTCTTCCACCGTATCACAGAACTGGCGACTCTGCTGGGGATTTAATAAGTGGGGTATACCTTAGGATTAGTTCATCATATTTTCTTCTCTTGTTTGTTTTGGTTGCTTTACTTTTAAGGGTTATTTGGGAGTTATTATAGATCCTAACCCGGATCTGGGGACACCTTTTAGGTAAGTAGCAATAAACTGTGAGGGAACTGTACGGCATAGACCGATACGGTTGAAGCAGTATCTACGTTGATGTGGCACATTGGTTGGTACCGGTATCCCTTATGGAGAAACAAGGAGAATACGGAGCTGCTATGTGTGTCATTAAGCATCAACTGACCTTAGAACCCTTAATCGACCAACTTGGCCATTATAAAGTAGTGAGATATCCGGCCTCGGTGTAAAGCTGAGAACTGGTTGATACTCGATGCTACACTCATTGAGACCATACTCTCGAGATAGTTTCGGCCTCAAGAAAAGATTGCGTGAGCTGAAACCATGACCGATGAAGGATGGTCAGTGATATTGAGAACCTTTAGAACTCGGTTAATTTTGCTAGGACAGGTTGAAACCAACTGAACTTCAAGAGGGTAATACCTTAGACCCCATGCAAGCCTTAAAATTAAGAGCTATTGTGTGACTTGTTTGCCTTTGCCATGCCTGTTATCTGCCATACATGTGTTTCTTTTACCATAACATCATGCATTATAACATGGCATGCATACTTCATTATACTGACCATTTCAAAGACCGAGGGAATTTATCTTTGTTCTGTTTTGCAGATTATGGCTTTCGTGCACAGAAACACCATTCGAGTTGACTTTGTGCAAATACCTGCTCAACTTAAAAAGTTAGCCTCAAGAGTGTCTGAGACTTCTATGTTCATTAAGGGACATGGTCAGCTTCTTAGCCTGGTCACCTTAAAGCTTGATGAGCAAATGATGAGTGTACTTTTCCAGTTCTTCGATCCTGTGCATCATTGCTTCACCTTTCCAGATTACCAGTTGGTTCCCACTTTGGAAGATTTCTCTCACTTATTGGGTATATCCATCCTAGAGAAGGTGCCTTTCAAAGGTATGGAAGAGACTCCTAGACCAGAAGACATTGCTTCACCTCTACATCTGAAACGGGCTGATGTAGTATCCAATTGGGAAACACGAAGCGGGGTCGAAGGTTTCCTGGCCAAATTTCTGATGGATCAAGCTCAGTTGTTCTGGGATAATTTGGATTTTCAGGCTTTCGAAGATATCTTGGCTCTCCTTATCTACGATTTGGTTCTCTTCCCGAATCCGGATTCCTTCGTGGATGTGAATGCGGTTAAGATATTCCTTTCCCGCAATCCTGTGCCTACTCTACTGGGTGATATCTTGCATTCCCTCTATACTCGTACCGTGCAAAGAAGAGGGACTCTTATGTGTTGCATGTCGTTGCTGTCGAGGTGGTTTATTTCACACCTCCCTAAGGATGTGTTGAAGAATGAGGAAGGTTTGGGATGGTCTTACAGGATAATGTCACTTACCCATACAGACATTCTTTGGAGCTCCCGGATTATGGAAGACACTGTTGTCATTGATCATTGTGAGGGATACCCTAATGTCCTATTACTTGGAATCAGAGGTGGTATAACCTACAATCCATGTCTAGCTTTGCGACAATTTGGTCGTGCTCGGAGAGATGGTCCTCATGAGATACTTCTAAAGGATATTGCATTCGACTATAAAGAATATGTTGGCGAGCCCTGTCGGAGGTTCATTCGAGCTTGGGGCATGGTGAACAGATCTGACACCTAAGAGCTAGGATCAAGGACTTCTCTCCCTATGCTGCCTTATCTCCAGTGGGTCCGAGCTTGTGCCCAAAAGCTAGGGATGCCTTATGAAGTTGTATTGTCGGTGATTGTGGAGCCTACCAATGAAGAGGGCGTTCCTTACACAGTTCTTTATCCTTACATGCCCATAAATCTTGGGGCATTGCAGAGATCCTGGATTCAGCTGAAAGAGGAGAGGGATACTTATCGGGAGAAGTACCATGAGCAAGAAAGGAAGATCTTGAAGCTCACCAGGAAACTCGAGAAAGAAAGAGTGATCAACGACTACGTCAGCACAAAGAGGAAGCGTCCATGGGATTTATGATTTTGATTTTTCTAGTTTAGATTTTTTTTCCATTTATTTCTTTGTAACGCCTCAAAGCTATCATGGAACCTTTTTACCAGTTAATCTAATAAATTTTGTTTTATTTTTGGTTTGAAAATTTAAATCTCCTGAAGTCTTTGAAATCATTACATGCGCATCCCATTATCATGAACACCATTACATGTACCATTACAGGCTTCTCATCTTCTTTGCTGTTTATTTTAGCAGAAATGTCTTCCGATCAAGCCATCAAAGATCTTCAGGCACAAAATGCCCAATTCCAACAGATGTTCTTAAGTCTGGCTAAAGGGAAAGAAGATTTGAAGACTTTGATTCTGAAAGAAAAGAAGAAGAAGAAGGTTGGTATTCTGAACATGCATAGAAGATTAAGAGAAAGGATAAGACAATCAGGTGATCTGACCTCCTCATCCAAAGACAAGGAGAACCAAGAAAGGACAAAGGACCCTAGTCCAGCAGTTTCTGACAACAATACAGATTATGATGATGAACAATATCCCCCTGCTGAGGATAGGTATAAGCAGCTAGAAGACCGTCTGAGTGCTATGGAGATTCAGAAGATCCCTGGTTTGGATTTCGGAGAGCTGGGACTGGTATCGGGAGTGGTGATCCCTCATAAGTTAAAAGCTCCGATTTTTGTCAAGTACGATAGAGTATCCTGTCCAAAACTCCATCTCTGCTCGTACGTCAGAAAAATCCAACCCCACACTGCTGATAAAATTTTTTGGGTACATTTCTTTCAAGATAGTCTGTCAGGGACTCAGCTTGAATGGTTTTATCAGTTGGAAGGAGCCAATGTCCGAAACTGGGAAGACCTTGCTGCTGCCTTCTATAGGCAATATCAGTATAACGTCGACCTTGCTCCCACTCGTAATCAGCTTCAGGGTATGTCTATGGGTGCAAGTGAAGGTTTTAAGGACTATGCTCAAAAGTGGAGAGATTTGGCTGGAAGAGTCCAACCCCCTTTATCTGATAGGGAGTTGGTTGACATGTTTCTAGGGACGCTATCTGGTCCATTTTTCAATCATCTGATCGGCAGTTCATCATCTGGGTTTACTGAGTTAATTTTGAGTGGAGAGAGAATAAAAGCTGGTATCCGAAGTGGTAAGATACAAAAGGATACTTCATCAAGTGCAGTAAAGAAGCCTTTCACCGGTAAGAAAGAAGCTAGTGCAGTCTATGTCCCGAGGGGCCAAAGCAGACCTGAACACCGTCAAGCAGTAAATGCGGTGGTAATATCAAGACCCATAGTTGCTCCACAATGCAACAATCAACAATGGGTGGAAAGACCACATAGGCAGTACACTCGGCTCAATATGAACTTGTCTCAAATTCTACCACAATTATTGAAGACCAATCTGGTAACTCTGAGGGAAGCCCCGAAGAACCCCAACACCATATCTCCTCACTATAACCTGAATGCCCGCTGCACCTATCACTCTGAAAGTCCAGGTCATGATACAAACAACTGTTGGGCTTTGAAAAACAAGGTGAAAAACTTGATCGAAGCCAAAGAGATTGAGTTTGACGCTCCGGAGAAGCCCAACGTCATAACTGCTCCCATGCCCAAACATGCCCATGGAGTAAATGTTGTGAACGATGATTTATTTGTGACCTCCGTGGAAGAAATTTCTGCTCCTTTGATGACAATTAAGAAGAATTTGTTATTGGCCGGTTTATTTCTGGGCTGTGGTGAAGGTTGCCACATATGTTCAATCCTGCCTGCTGGTTGCCACTTATTGAAATCAGGTGTTCAGCGCCTGATGGATAACAAAGAGATCCTGTTCGAAAATACTATGATTCCGTTGGTTCTAATTGAATATGTTTCCATCATAACCATTTCCGCCAATCCTTCTAAGGTTTCCTCGAGAAATCCTGTTAGGATTACACCCGTCCCAAGAATTACTTCGTTAATAATTACTGTCCGTGGTCCTATCCCATACACTTCGGATAAGGCTGTCCCTTGGCACTATGGTGCTGATGTGTATTATCATGGAGTTAAACAAGACTTAAAGAGTGAGGAAGTTGATGTTGATGTTAGCAATATTGTCGGAGCTAGCAAGGTCACCAGAAGCGGAAGACTCTTTTCTCCCGAGATTTCCCCTCCAACTGTCCACAAACCTGTTGTCATTCCATATGCTAGTACATCAGCTACTATCCCAGTTCCTATTCCAATCATCACCCCTGTTGCCGAGCCATCTGTGACTCGGGGCAAAGAAATCATAGGTGAGCCTGCCCGGACGGAGGCACCTAAGAAGATCATTGTAGAAACCTCGAAACGAGAGATAGAAGAAATTTTGAAGATTATCAAGAAGAGCGACTACAACGTAGTCGAGCAGCTGGGGAAGACCCCGTCGAAAATCTCCATGTTGTCCTTGTTATTGTGCTCTGAAGCCCATGCAAAGGCTCTAATTGCATTCCTCAAAACTGCGCATGTGTCGCAGGAAACTTCAGCCGATCAATTCAAATATTGTGTGGCTAGCTTGACTGCCGACAATGGGATAGGTTTCTCAGATGCAGATCTGACTGCTAAAGGAAGAAATCATAATGATGCTCTACACGTCTCGATCGAGTGCAGGGGCACTACTATGGCCCATGTACTGGTGGATACTGAGTCCTCATTGAATGTTTTTCCAAAGAAAGAGTTAGACCGTCTAGACTATGAGGGTTTGATTCTGAAGCTGAGTAATATTATAGTCAGGGTGTTCGACGGGTCAAAGAGGATGGTTCACGGGGAGGTGGACATCCCTGTTAAGGTTGGCTCCCAGAATTTCGCATCTACCTTCTATATGATGGATATCAGACCATCATATTCTTGCTTGCTTGGTCGCCCTTGGATTCATAAGGCTGGGGCAGTGACTTCCACGCTCCATCAAATGTTGAAATATCCGGTGAAAGGGAAGATTGTCACGGTACATGGTGAAGAGGAGTATATGGTGAGTCATCTCAATTCCTTCCGCTACGTGGATATGGGTGGGGAATTCATCGAAACCCCTTATCAGAACTTTGAAGAGGTCCCTTAGACTTCAGCGTCAACTGAAGTTGCTACCGAAAAAACTCTGATGAAGATGGCTTCCCTCAAGGATGCCAGGGCTGTAGTTGAAGAAGGTGGGTGTACCAATTGGGGTCAGCTCCCTGATTTCATGCACAAAACTGACAAATTTGGTTTGGGCTTTACTACAGGGGCTCAAAGTGATGTTAGGCGCACACGGATTGGAAGACCTCCTCTACACATCAGCAATCAGGGAGTTAATGTGGTTGAAGATGGTGAAGAAGATTCAGACATCGACAACTGGATTTACCCTACTACCAATGGTGGATTGAACAACTGGACGGCGAAGGACTTCATACCTGTTTCTTTTATTCCACAGTAATTGACTTTTGTTTTGAAGTTTGTAATAAACAGTTTAAAACTTTACGGCCCGGTGCCTTGCCCGAGGCACCTTGGCTTTTCTTGTGAGGGCTTATTATTTATCATTTCATATATCATTAATAAAACATTGGACATTTCTTGCATTACAAATTTTGTGCTCCTTGTTTTCCTTTTCTTTTCGATCTCTCACTTTATCAAAACAACTATTCTCTTACACACACTCACGTATCATAATGCAGATCCACATCCACTCTGGATCCCATTGATAACAACTCTGCTACTGGCAGTTATAACTTCGAAACTCCGATCAACCAAGCCGAGGACGAAGGTGAGGATGATTGTGAGATGCCTGGAGAACTTGCTAGATTGTTACTGCAGGAAGAGAGGGCCATACAGCCTCATGAAGAACCAGTTGAATCAGTGAATTTGGGTATAAAGGAAGACAGGAAAGAAGTTAAGATAGGTGTGAATCTGGAGCCTAGTGTCAAACAACGGTTGATACACATGCTACGTGACTATGTTGAGATCTTCACCTGGTCTTATGAAGATATGCCTAGTTTGGACACTAACATTGTGGTACATTTCTTGCCAACTAAAGAAGACTGTCCTCCGGTAAAATAGAAGGTTCGCCGTATGCGCCCTGAGATGTCTTAGAAAATTAAAGCGGAGGTCGTGAAACAGTTTGACACGGGATTTTTAGTTGTCACTTCTTATCCGCAGTGGGTTGCCAACGTTGTTCCAGTACCTAAGAAGGATGGTAAGGTACAAATGTGTGTGGACTATAGAGATCTGAACAGGGCGAGCCCCAAAGATGACTTCCCACTTCCTCACATCGATGTTCTGGTCGACAACACCGCGCAGCATAAGATCTTCTCCTTCATGGATGGGTTTTCTGGTTACAATCAGATCAAGATGGCTCCCGAAGACATGGAGAAGATGACCTTCGTTACACAGTGGGGCACCTTTTGCTATAAGGTCATGCCGTTCAGATTGAAGAATTCTGGGGCCACTTATCAGCGTGCCATGGTCGCTTTGTTCCACGACATGATTCATCATGAGATTGAAGTTTATGTTGATGACATGATAGCAAAATCCCAAACCGAGGAAGAGCACCTTGACCATCTCCAGAAACTGTTCGACAGGTTGAACCCGAACAAGTCCACCACTACGCCAAAAATAAGTTTTAGCAGCACATAAAAGAAAGCCCTTTTGGAAAAAAGCGCTGCTGTAGGTTTTAAAAAAAAATCGCTTAAAAAAACGCTTTCAAAGGGTGCCTTAAGAAAGCGCTTTTCAAAAGCGCTTCTAAAGGTCACCCTTAGAAAGCGCTTTTTGAGAAGCGCTGCTAAAGCTGGCCTTTCAGAGGGTACCTTAAGAAAGCGCTTTTCAAAAGCGCTGCTAAAGGTCAGCCTTAGAAAGCACTTTTCCAAAGTGCTGCTAAAGTTGGCCTTTAGAAAGCGCTTTTAAAAGCGTTGCTATAGGATATGCTACGAAAGTGCTTTTTTATGTAAAAGCGTTGTTATAGATGACCTTTAGAAAGCGTTTTTAAAAGCGCTTTTGTAGGTTGTTTTATAATAAATATCAAAACACAATTCGTATCACTTTCCTATTCTTAGTCATATTTTCTTCCTCCTAAACCCTAAACCAGAGCTTCTCTGCCTCCTTGGTTTCTGTAACTTCTTCAGGACCTTCTGATTCAGAGCAACATATCTCATCGGAGAACTCAAACGTGTCAAATCGTCAGAAAACAAGAGCAATATATCTCACTGGAGAACCGCTTGCCACAGGAGAATCGTCAGGTGATTGTTTCTTCTTTTCAATCTATACAAAATATTTTGTCCTTTTTGTTTATTACAAAATTTCATAGCAGAAAACATATCTTAGACTAAAATGAGGCCATGCCATATATAAGAAACAAATGAAGTTTGGTATAGGGTAGCCCTTGAGTTTGGTGAAACAAGGGTGTACTAGTATATAAGAAACAAACATGTAGAGGGTTGTGCTAATGATGTTGTCTTGTGTTAGTGAATGGTGGTGGAAATTATGATTCATTAACAAACGGGGTTCCCCATTTCACATTACCATTCATTATTATGTAACTATATATCTATATCTATATGTATATTTAATTAGAGATAATTTAAAGTGATTAATTAACTTGTTAATGAGATGGATAAAGAAACAAAAACAACTTTTTAAGGTAACATAATGCATTCTTATATAAAATTGTGAGAGTTAAGAATTGTGATTAGTGACGTAATCATAAAATGTGGCACGCGTTTTGTGGAAAGTGAAAAAGTGAAGGGACAAAAAGAGAGGTGTAGAAGAGAAAAAGAAAAGAGTATAGTATAATGGTTGTTGAGATGAAGACATTAGGTATAGGGAGAGTGAGAGAGTCTTTGGTTTTTCTGATTGAGGAAACTATAGGACTCTGATTCATGGTCCAATTAAATATCAGTTATTTTAAAATCCGTGCTTCAGTTATTTTTAATTTTACATTAACAAGTTGTGCATTGGTAAAACAAGCTAAGAGAGAAATAATAGAGAGCGTAACAAAATATTTAATAAAGGTAGCCATATTGTTAACTCTATTAATATATTGTTTTTTTCGTATGCTTTTTATGATTGATTTTGAGCAATGATGGTTTCTTGTTTATGTGTTCTACTCGTCTCTTTTCTTGGTAGGAATATATTATACTTGTGTACTAAAGTAGTTGATAGAATAAAATGAATTTAGTGAAAAGTTTTGAGTATTGGTTTTGTTATATGGTTGCGCAAGAGCAAGTGCAAGTTTTGAGTATTGGTTTTGTTTTCGAATTTATCATTTAGCTCATATTGACTCAGAAACCATAAACCATGGATAAGACATGGATGTATTCCAATCGATTGTCAAAAGAGTACGAGAATGGGGTATCGGAATTCGTTAAGTTTTTTGTTGCATACGCCGAGGACCCCAGTCGAATGACATGTCCTTGTTTGTGTTGCTGTTATGGTAATCGAGTTGACGCAGTTCAGTTGGCATCGCATTTAATACGGTATGAAATTGATAGAAGTTATACATGTTGGAATATGCATGGTGAGAAAAGTGACGGGAATGATGAATCGGGGGATAATATGACCTATGCTTCAAATGACAATGGCACAGATACATACGATTATGATCGAGTTGAAGAGATTGCAGAAGCGCTTAAAGAAGATCTTAATGATTGTCCCAAAATGTTCGAGAGGTTGGTAAGCGATGCAGAGAAACCATTGTATACCGGTTGTACAAAATTCACAAGATTGTCTGTGGTATTAAAGTTGTACAACTTAAAGGCGGGCAATGGATGGTCAGATAAAAGTTTCACAGAGTTATTAGCCCTTATGAAAGATATGCTACCAGAGGATAATGTTCTCCCCAATCGAACGTATGAGGCCAAAAAGATGTTGTACTCTATTCGCGTGAGCTATGACAAGATACATGCCTGTCCAAAAGATTGTGTTTTATTTCGAAACGGGTATGCATCGTTAAATGAGTGTCCTAAATGCGGGGCCCCTCGATATAAGAAAAAGTTGTCTCCGGCAAAAGTCTTATGGTATTTTCCTATAATTCCGAGATTTAGATGGATGTATCGTAGTGAAACTGATTCAAGACACTTAACTTGGCATGCAGATGAAAGAATTGTTGATGGAAAGTTTTGACATCCGGCAGATTCACCACAGTGGATGAAAATTGATAATGATTATCCTGAATTTGGAAAAGAAGCAAGAAACCTTTGCTTGACATTGTCTACTGATGGAATGAACCCACACGGTATTCAAAGTATCTCGCATAGCACATGGCCTGTGATTCTTATGATTTATAACCTACCTCTGTGGCTATGTATGAAGCGTAAGTACATGATGTTATCTGTGTTAATTTATGGGCCTAAACAACCAGGAAATGACATAGACGTATATTTGGAACCTTTAATCGAAGATTTGAAGATTTTGTGGGAGAACGCTGTGGAGGTTTATGATGGGTGTAGGAAAGAAAGTTTCAACTTGAGGGCGATGTTGTTTGGAACAACTAACGATTTTCCAGCCTACAGAAATCTATTCGGGTATAGCATTAATGGTGAAAAAGCGTGTCCTATCTGTGAAGATGGAACCGATACGATGCGATTGAAACTTTGTCAGAAGAATGTCTTTCTCGGTCATCGTAGATTCTTAAATTCTAAACATCAATATCGTGGATGGAGAAAAGCGTTCAATGGAGATATCGAACAACGTAGAGCTCCGCCTGGATTGACAGGTGATCAAATATTTGAAAAGGTGAAAGATGTGAGTATTCAGTTTGGCAAGCCTTTTTCACATAAAGTTGTCACAAGTGGGTGGAAGAAGAGGTCGATTTTTTTTGAATTGCCATATTGGAAATCTTTGTACGTAAGACATTTTCTTGATGTTATGCATATTGAAAAAAATGTATTTAACAGTGTTATTGGTACGTTACTCAATATAAAAGGGAAGTCTAAGGATGGCCTTAAAGCAAGGGAGGACATGGTAGAGATGGGAATAAGAACTGAATTGGGACCCGTGAAAAAAGGAAGACGAACATATCTACCACCTGCTGTTTACACTCTATCCAGAAAGGAGAAAAAATATTGTGTAAGTTCCTAAGTGAGGTTAAAGTTCCAGAAGGCTACTTATCAGATATTAGAAGACTTGTGTCTATGCAAGACCTCAAGTTAAAGAGTTTAAAGACGCATGATTGCCATGTTATAATGGAACATTTTCTACCAATAGGTATACGTTCTATTCTTCCAGAAAAAGTAAGAAGCGCAATAACTAAACTGTGTTTTTTCTTTAAGTCAATTTGCAGCAAGGTGATCGATCCTGAGATCTTACCAACATTGCAAAAAGAAATAGTTGTTACTTTGTGTGATCTTGAAATGTATTTCCCTCCCTCGTTTTTTGACATAATGGTTCATCTTGTCGTTCATCTTGTCAAAGAGACACAACTGTGCAGACCAGCTTATATGAGATGGATGTACCCTACTGAACGTTATATGAAAATATTAAAAGGGTATGTGAAAAACCGAAGTCGACCAGAGGGTTGTATTGCTGAACGATATATTGTTGAAGAAGCGGTTGAGTTTTGTACTGAATATCTGTCAAATGTTCAATCAATTGGACTCCCCAAATCTCATGTTGTTGAAAAAAAAGAAGGTAAGAAGCTAATTGGAAATAAATTTGTGACAGTATCAATGGTCGAACGGGATCAAGTGCATTTGTATGTTCTGCACAATGAGCTTGAAGCTGAGCCGTATGTTGAAATGCACAAGGGTGTTCTTCGAGGTTTAAATTCGAATAGAAATGAGAATTGGATTGTACGAGAGCATAATCGAAGTTTCATACCATGGTTTAAGGAACATATTTATTCAAAGTATCATTCAGATCCTGCTTCAGTAATAGAAAGATTGAGATGTTTAGCATATGGTCCAAGTTTAGTTGTGTTTTCTTATAGCGCATGTGATACGGTGGGAGAACTGACTTGGGTTTTACGTTTGTGTTCGCAAATGTTCCGGTTTAGCAAGAGTCGCCACCGTCTTTTTATTTTATCCTAAAGAAAGGTCAAAAAGCACAGGAAAGACCTTTGAGATATTTTCGTGGGTTCGGGGGGTAGATTATGAAAATGGAAGGTGCTAGCACCCTTTTCATCCATGGTTATCCATGGGCTCTTAGTTACTTGTTTTAGATCACTTGCCTTTGTTTTTCAATTGCTTGAAATGGTGTTTTGTGTGTGTGGTTTTGAAAATGTTTTGAAAAAGATGCATTGTCTAGGCAACCTTTGTAACAATTCGTTTGAATGTTTTACAAAGGTGTTTGTCTCTTTGAAAAGATGTTTCAATGTTTTTGAAAGTTTGTTTTGAAATTATGTTGAGATGTGTGTTAGAAAAAATGGCAAGGATGTTTTGCAAGTTTGATCAAGTAACTAAGAGCTATCTACCCTAATTTACTCAAAGATCTTTCTTATGTTTTTTAACCTTTTTAACAGTGTTGTTTCACCATTGTATTTGGTGAACAACCTTGTGTTAGGATGTTGAACGGGACGGGCGCGGGACGTTTGTATAGTCATAGAAGGCAACATATGGGACATTTTAGCAATGTCATTTTTAGGGACTAGATCGTTTACCGAAGGCAACATTGAGGGTCATCGAGGGACTACGATATTTTATCGAGGGTCTTTGCTAAAACGCCCATGCTCGAGGGACATGACTATTTTCCGAGGCAACAAGTGAGATTACCCTAAGGGGTGCATGTGTGCAAAGTGTGTTTTATTGCATGCATTTGTCTTTGATTTTTTAGGTTGTCTATTTGTTGTTTTTATCTTTCCATACACACCTATTTACTAGCATTTGTATAAAGCAATAAAAAGTGCAAAAAATAAATCCTACACTATTACAACCATATTGAAGTGCATAGAAATGTAAAGGAAAAAATAAGATAAAAAAAGAAGTAAAAAATGAGTGTATTTCGATCCAGGCAGTGGAATCCTTCGATTGGGACTAGTAGCCTTCGATTGGCATTCTGTTGGCCTCCTTCGACTGGGGCTAGCACCAGCAAAGTCACGTCTTTCGATTGGGCCTTGGCAGGGGCGAAGTCCTGTCCTTCGATTGGGCGAAGGAAGCAGTAAGCTGTATCCTTCGACTGGGAGAAGGCAGCATCAAGTTGTATCCTTCGACTGGGGCCTTTCTGCCTTGTTACCTTCTTCAATTGGGCCAGTGAAGTTAGTGTGAACGTGTCTCTAGTTGGGCCTGGAAGTCAGTGTGGAAACCAAAGGTTCCGTTTCATACTCCTGTCTCCTGTTTCTTTCATTTCAAGCATTAAATGGCAACATGGCCTAAGGCCATGCTAGTATTTATCTTTCAAACAGTTTAATAATTAAAACTAGTTCAGGTAAACAGAAAGCAAAACGAAACATGTTAACAGGGTGGAAATGAAAGGAACAACAGTATGTACATGCTTGGAACGAACAAGAATATTATTTACATGTTATGCCATGAAACGAAAAACTCAAAGGTAAGAATAACTTACCTTGCTTCAGGCTGGAACGTGTACTGGGTCTTTAAGTGGTCTCCTTGAATGCTTCTGGATTCAGAGGGAGGAACCAAGGGTCACGTCCTTGATACTGGATTCAACAGAAAAGAACAAGTATGAGGTTCTCCCCACTGGATTCGAAGGGTAACAAGGTGTATGGATGTTTTAGATTCTAAGGGGACAAGTGTTTGGATTCTGGATATTTTTTATTTCTCAAGTGTTGATGAACTTGAGATTTTTGTTGTGTTTGAGAACAATTTTGCAGATTCGTTCGTCTGGCCCAAAAAAGTCCTCCTCAGCCTTGTAAAAAATTCCTCTATTTATAGAGAAATAATGAACATGTTCGTCCATAGCCAGCTTGCAAAGAATAATAAAATAAGGGGTTACGTGACAGTACAAGTGGGGGGCCTGTTGGCAGTAGCAGCAATAGGGTGCAGGAGATGTAACTTATGCCTCTGACATTGCTTGTGCTCAGACTGAAATCAGATGGAAAGTTGCTTTTGTGATAAAGTACTCTCTACTTGAAGAAAAAGTATGTAGCCTTTAGCCCAGAATAGCAGTATCCAACAGACAAAGTTTGAAACCCTTGTGCAAACTTATGACTATGTAAAGATCTAGACGCAATACAGCCTGGCAAACGAGATTTGGTCTTGTGTCAAAGGCAAGAGTGAGATCGAAGCACACCTGTTCGAAGGAAGTGTTTGCCTCAGTCGAAGCTTGTGGTCGAAACAAGCTAATGCGCAGGAAGCTATTGCCCAGTCGAAAGCTTGGGTCGAAGCAAACATATTTCCCAATCGAAAGTCCGTGTTCAAAGGAAACGATGTTGCCCAATAGAAGCATGTTTGTAGGTAGTAAACTTGTCCAAATTGAAGCAGGCTTGCAGGCAGCTACTTGTCCCAATCGAAACAGGCTTGCAGGCAGCTACTTGTCCCAATCGAAACAGGTTTGTAGGCAGTACGCTTGGTGAATCGAAAAGGGTTTCCTTGCAGGGGGCATGTGTGGCCAGCAGGTCATGGCCTTCGATTGCAACCATGCAGGCAGAATGCTTGTCCAATCGAAAGGTTGAATCGAAGGATGTACCCAAGTTGCATTCGAAAGAGGCATACAAGAGGCCAAATGTCCAGATTCGAAAGAGGCACACTAGCAGCCACTTTGAGCAATCGAAAGAGGCTTAGAGTCAGTCGAAGGATGCAAGACAAGCTTGTGTCGAAAGAGGCCAAAAGGTCAATCGAAAGATGCTGATCGAAAGAGGCCTAAAGGCCAATTGAAAGAGCTGAAACGAAGAACACTTGTATTTCTCCAATTTTTTGTCAAAATAATATTTTTATCTGTTTTCTTCCTTTTTGACAGTTTCCTTTTAATTTTGGTACTGGAAAATCCCAATGCACTTGTTCAAGCTTGAACCTTGACAATCCTTGTAAAAAAAGCCTTGAGAATTGAGAGGGAAAATTTTAGGGTACAATAGCTGCCCCTGTTCAATTTTCTTACACCTGAAGAGTTAGATTGGTAATTCTGCCATTCGTGACTTGAAGGTGGAAGATGATTGAACACTAGAGTGCCCAGAAATTTGCACTCGGAGATGTGATGGTAGAGGGAATGGGCTTAAAGATGCCATTTGGAGAGGTGATAGAATCCTGTTGGAGATGGGCTTGTAGATGCCATCCAAGAATTCCCGTTGAATTGTAATTTGTAAGTTGGAAGAATGAGGTGGTCGAGTAGATGTTTGTCCTGTCTGGTTTCAGGTATTAATCTTTGACTTGAGAAAGATAGTTTTCCTGGCTTGTTACAAGTGTTAATCTTCAATCTCTTCATGCAGATAGTTTTCCTGGCTTGCTACAGGTATTGTGATGTCGGGAATGGGCTTACAGATGCCATTTGGAAAGGTAACAGATAGTTGTTGGAGATGGGCTTAAAGATGCCATATGTAGATGATTGTTGAATTGTTTGAGCTGGTCGAGTAGATAGTTGTCCTGGCTGGTTTCAGGTATTAATCTCTGACCTGAGAAATAAAGATAGTTTTTCCTGGCTTGTTACAGGTATTGATCTTCAATCTCTTCATGTAGATAGTTTTCCTGGCTTGTTACAGGTATTAATCTACAATCAGTCGTCCACAAATAGTTTTCCTGGCTTGTTACAGGTATTAATCTGGAACTTGAAAAGGTTGGCCGACGAGATAGTTGTCCTGGCTGGTTTCAGGTATTAATCTCTGACCTGAGAAAGAAAGATAGTTTTCCTGGCTTGCTACAGGTATTGATCTTCAATCCCTCGTCCACAGATGGTTTTCCTGGCTTGCTACAGGTATTAATATGGAACTTGAAAAGGTTGGTCGATGAGATAGTTGTCCTAGCCGGTTTCAGGTATTAATCTCTGACCTGAGAAAGAAAGATAGTTTTTCCTGGCTTGTTACAGGTATTGATCTTCAATCTCTTCATGTAGATAGTTTTCCTGGCTTGTTACAGGTATTAATCTACAATCAGTCGTCCACAGATAGTTTTCCTGGCTTGCTACAGGTATTAATCTGGAACTTGAAAAGGTTGGCCGACGAGATAGTTGTCCTGGCTGGTTTCAGGT
Organism: Vicia faba; assembly: GCA_948472305.1. NCBI lineage: Eukaryota > Viridiplantae > Streptophyta > Magnoliopsida > Fabales > Fabaceae > Vicia > Vicia faba. The sequence continues at coordinate 173,916,706 of OX451737.1, forward strand.
ATTAATCTCTGACCTGAGAAAGAAAGATAGTTTTCCTGGCTTGCTACAGGTATTAATCTTCAATATCTTCATGTAGATAGTTTTCCTGGATGGTTTCAGGTATTAATCTACAATCAGTCGTTCACAGATAGTTTTCCTGGCTTGCTACAAGTATTAATCCGGAACTTGAAAAGGTTGGCCGATGAGATAGTTGTCCTGGCTGGTTTCAGGTATTAATCTTTGACCTGAGAAAGAAAGATATTTTTCCTGGCTTGCTACAGGTATTAATCTTCAATCTCCTCATGTAGATAGTTTTCCTGGATGGTTTCAGGTATTAATCTACAATCAGTCGTCCGTAGATAGTTTTCCTGGCTTGCTACAGGTATTAATCCGGAACTTGAAAAGGTTGATGGTAGCCATCTGTTGATTGACCTTTTTTCTGAAAAGGTAAAACGTTAGCTGTATGAAATGTCATGATGCATAATGTCATGATGTTCTCAAAAGTAAATGATATTGTGTTGTATGCACTTATCTTGTATGTAAATAGGATGTATGAAATGTGAAATGTTAATGAATGTATTTTTGTCTGGGAAAATAAATCCTTGACAAAAGCTGGGGAGTCATTAAATCCTGGACTGTTGTTGAAGAGTATGTGTGTCTTCAAACTTTGCTCAGAATATTTCCAATGGATTCCTGTTTTGTTGTTTGAGGAGAACTCCGCTGGGGGAAGTTGAAAACTCTGTGGGGAGTATGTTTATTCCTGCTTGGGAAAAGAGTTCAGGAGTCTCGGTTTTCCGTTGCTCTACTGGGGAGTCAAAGTTGAACTGATATCTGGCCGGGTCCAGGTTTCGCAGTAACTTGCTGGGGATTGTAGAGTAGTCTACTGGGGAAGAGGAGTTGTGGTCCTTTGATTTGTAGTAGTCGGAGAGGCAAACTCAAGTTGGGGAATCCTGGTGTTGTTGGGGAAATAAACCATGTCGTCAGTCCGCTAGAGAGGTGACATCTTCGTTGGGGGAAGTCCTCGAGGATTCTTGAGGTTGATTCAGCTGGGGAAAGGGGGTCAGAGATTATACTCTTGCTGGGGAATCATCCTATGAGAAAGACTTTGGGTAGACTTGTCATTGCCCCTAGCAGCGAATGTTTATGGCATTGCCAAAAAGTTTGATCGAATGTAACCCTTTGTCGGGGTTGACGTTCAATGCCCCAAGTGACGGAGATGGAGACTTGCCCCTGGTTACTCTGCACTTCTTCAGAGATTTCTTGAAATCTTGACTGGACTGCCCCAGGTGTGCTGGATAGTGACATGTCAAGTCCCACTGTTGATAGGAGATTTTTCAATGGAAGTGTCATCCTTCTTGAAGTGATTTTGTTCACTGAGAGAGCTTTTGTTTACTGGATATTCATTGTGTGAATTTCTCCACTCTCAAACAAATAGCCAAATGCAAACAGTGATATTCAAGTAATGCAAAGTTTATGCTGTCTCGAAGTTTTGAAAAAATGCATTTTTAGCAGAAAACTTTTTATAAGACAAATTCAACACAAGATTTAAGGCTAAGCCTTACAGGAGTCAGGATACCTTTTGTAACAATATGCTTTCGAACTAACCCATGCTTCAATTAGGACTTTTGAAGGGTTGTAACGTGGCTTGGTTCACGGTTTAAGAAACAAAGGATAAAGGCTCAAAGTATATTTGTACCCACCCACTCTTCGTGATGTTCTTCAATCCTAAACTCAGTTAATTGTTCATTTGAACTCCAAATGAGTCTGGAACGACGTTTTTGGTGATGGTTCACACAAGTTGAATTTGTTGGAAGGCAGTCATTTTTGCAACATTTTTCATGTTGTTGAGGATTTGTAGCGACCTCGTTCTTTTGATTTGTTATCCCTAACTTTTGCCTGACTGTTCCTGTTTTCGAGATTACAGTCAGCGGGATGCCCCAAATTTGTTAAGCCTCCTTTGTAGGTTTTGGCTCAATGGGCTTTTCTCTTTTGAGAGATTTACTGCCTATGAGATAAGGAACCACCACTGTCTTTTGATTCCAGTGGAATGCTTTTGATATCGTTCGTTGTATTATGAACTGAGAGTTTTGCGACTTTAATGCGCATCTTTTGAATTAACTGAGAGACTACCCTGCCCCAAGTTTTGATTAAAGGTTTCAATTTGTGTTTAAAACGGAAAACTCCTACTTCTTTGGCTCGAAGGAGTTGACTAGGGACTATCTTCCTTATAACTCCAGTGTTTAGGATTTGAAAGAAATGCCTGTACATCGTCAGCAAGGTCTGTCCAAAAGCATATTGTATGAGATTATGGCATTGTTTCGTCATCCTCCTTCTAAAGGCTTATAACTTTTAGCAAGAGTTGAATGTCATAAAGAGAGTAAAAAGCATAGTTTAAATGTAATGAAAATGAAAGGATTAATTCAAGACAAACATATGCAATGCATTAATAAAACAGAGTTTGACATTAATAGATAATTGTTTGAATAACAAAAGAAATTACAACTTGAAAATTCAAATGAAACAAAGATGCTCTCAATGATTTGTCAAAGGAGCAGTGATTATGCTAGAGTCTCCGGAGGGTCAAACTCGATCTCCTTGGCATCAATCATGTCTTGGACCTTGTTCTTCAGAGCCCAACATTTGTTTGTGTCATGCCCTGGGCTATCAAAATGATAAGCACATCTTGCATCTGGGTTGTAGTTAGGAGAAGAAGTCTTAGGGTTCAGATGAGGAGCCTTTAATGTAATCATCTCTTTCTTCAACATGTGTTGTAGCGCTTGAGCTAGTGACATGTTGATCTTAGTATATTGCCTTTTAGGCGCGTCTGACCTTCGTTGATTTCCCCTTTGCTATTGTCAGTGTGACGCAGAACCAGAGATCAAGGCTGCCCCTACGTGTTGGTTATGACGACTCTTTTGACTGTACACAACATTAGACTCTTTCTTCCCATTGTAGGGCTTTTTCTGAGCATCAGAAGGTGTAGCTTCTTGAATCTTCCTACTTTTGATGCCAGCTTCGACCCTTTCGCCAGTCAGTATTAGCTCGGTGAACCCGGCTGAAGAGCTTCCAATCAAGTGTTTGAAGAAAGGCCCTGTCAAAGTTCCCATGAAGATGTCAATCAACTCCCTATCATTTAAAGGGGGTCGTACCCTACCAGCCAGATCTCTCCACTTTTGGGCATATCCTTTGAAGCTCTCGTTGGAACCCATGGTCATGTTCTGCAATTGCACACGAGTTGGTGCAAGATCAGCATTATACTGATACTGCTTATAGAAAGCAACAACTAAATCCTCCCAGGTGCGGATGCGAGAACCCTCCAATTGATAGAACCACTCGAGTTGAGTCCCTACCAGGCTTTCTTGGAAGAAATGGATCCAAAGCTTTGGATCAGTTGTGTATGGTTGAATCTTGCGGACATAAGACTTTAAGTGCATCTTAGGGCAAGAGATTCCATCGTATATGGCAAAGGTAGGGACTTTGTACTTTGGCGGGATGGCCAATCCATAAACTAAACCCATGTCTCCTAAATCCAAGTTAGGTATTTGTTGAATCTCCATAGCACTGAGGCGATCCTCCAACTGTTTGTACTTGTCATCAGCGAGAGGATATTGTTCTTCGGAGTAGTCGGCTTCAACATCATTGATCTCCAAATTGTGGTCTTCTTCAAGACTATCCCCTATGTTGGATGGAGTTGAAAGATCTGGGGTTTTAGGTCTTCTTCTCAAGTTCAGGATGCTCGCTGCCTTCTTGGACTTCTTCTTGTTGTCTTTGAGAAGGAGAGCTTTCAGATCCTCTTGCCCTTTACCCATAGCCAGAAGCATTTGTTGGAATTGAGAGTTCTGAGCTTGGAGATCTTTCACCGTTTGTTCCATATCCATCTTACTGAAATAAACAGTAGGAAGATAAGGAGACCTGTATGGGAGAAACCTCTCATGATATGATGCATGATATGTGGATGCATGTTTTCAAGGATCTCGCGGGGTAAACACAAGAAAATGTTAGAGGTTGAACTTCAATCAACATCTTTGATTGGATAACTTTGTACCGGTGGATGTCTTTACACGAGAATCAAGCTCAGCATGTCAAGTGGGTCATAACCCCTGATTCAAGTTGTTGCACTTGTTCTTTGACGGCGTTTGTTTAGAGGAGAACCCTCTTGCCCTTTGGTAGACGTCTGGTTCAACGTAACCCTGCATCAAAAGACCCTCGAGATCCTTGAAATGGTTATTGAGAATGCCATGGTATGATGTTATGATGTTATGTACATGTATGCAGAAGTAAGCAAGTGTATATACAGGTAATCATATTCACACAAAGCAGACAAGTCTTTAGGTTTAGGCTTGCATGGGGTTTATAGGTAAATACCCTCTTGAAGTTAGTTGGCTAAACCTGTCCTAAAATAGAAACCGGGTTCTAAGAAGCTCAATATCACTGGATTATTTTCTGTGTTCATTGTTTTGGTTTAGCCACTTAACTGGCGACCAAAATATTCCAAGAAAATAATCCTCAATGAGTGCAGTATCGAGTATCTACCAACTTCGGACTGCACCAAAGTCGGTCATCTCACTACCCCTAAAAAGGCCAAGATGGTCAAGTAAGGTTCTAAGAGTTCGTTAGTGCTTCATGACATCGCTCAGCGGCCCCGTATTCTCCTTGACTACTCAAGGGCTACCAGTACCCACAAATATGTCACACTAACATAGCTACTGCTTCAACCATGTCGGTATACCCCGCACAGTCCCCTCACAGTTTATTGCTATTTACCTAAAAAGGTGCCCCAAAATCCGGGTGTAGGATTTAAACAAACCCAAACAAGGAACCCAAAAAGTAAAGCAATCAAAGCAATCAAAGCAAGCATGTAAAGGTGATCTAAAACCCTAAGGTAACCCCACTTTTAAAAAATCCCCAACAGAGTCGCCAGTTCCGTGATACGGTGGGAGAACTGACTTGGGTTTTACGTTTGTGTTTGCAAATGTTCCGGTTTAGCAAGAGTCGCCGCCGACTTTTTATTTTATCCTAAAGAAAGGTCAAAAAGCACAGGAAAGACCTTTGAGATGTTTTCGTGGGTTCGGGGGGTAGATTATGAAAAGGGAAGGTGCTAGCACCCTTTTCATCCATGGTTATCCATGGGCTCTTAGTTACTTGTTTTAGATCACTTGCCTTTGTTTTTCAATTGCTTGAAATGGTGTTTTGTGTGTGTGGTTTTGAAAATGTTTTGAAAAAGATGCCTTGTCTAGGCAACCTTTGTAACAATTCGTTTGAATGTTTTACAAAGGTGTTTGTCTCTTTGAAAAGATGTTTCAATGTTTTTGAAAGTTTGTTTTGAAATTATGTTGAGATGTGTGTTAGAAAAAATGGCAAGGATGTTTTGCAAGTTTGATCAAGTAACTAAGAGCTATCTACCCTAATTTACTCAAAGATCTTTCTTATGTTTTTTAACCTTTTTAACAGTGTTGTTTCACCATTGTATTTGGTGAACAACCTTGTGTTAGGATGTTGAACGGGACGGGCGCGGGACGTTTGTATAGTCATAGAAGGCAACATATGGGACGTTTTAGCAATGTCATTTTTAGGGACTAGATCGTTTACCGAAGGCAACATTGAGGGTCATCGAGGGACTACGATCTTTTATCGAGGGTCTTTGCTAAAACGCCCATGCTCGAGGGACATGACTATTTTCCGAGGCAACAAGTGAGATTACCCTAAGGGGTGCATGTGTGCAAAGTGTGTTTTATTGCATGCATTTGTCTTTGATTTTTTAGGTTGTCTATTTGTTGTTTTTATCTTTCCATACACACCTATTTACTAGCATTTGTATAAAGCAATAAAAAGTGCAAAAAATAAATCCTACACTATTACAACCATATTGAAGTGCATAGAAATGTAAAGGAAAAAATAAGATAAAAAAAGAAGTAAAAAATGAGTGTATTTCGATCCAGGCAGTGGCATCCTTCGATTGGGACTAGCAGCCTTCGATTGGCATTCTGCTGGCCTCCTTCGACTGGGGCTAGCACCAGCAAAGTCACGTCTTTCGATTGGGCCTTGGCAGGGGCGAAGTCCAGTCCTTCGATTGGGCGAAGACAACAGGAAGTTGTATCCTTCGACTGGGGCCTTTCTGCCTTGTTGCCTTCTTCGATTGGGCCAGTGAAGTCAGTGTGAGCGTGTCTCTGGCTGGGCCTGGAAGTCAGTGTGGAAACCAAAGGTTTCGTTTCATACTCCTGTCTCATGTTTCTTTCATTTCAAGCATTAAATGGCAACATGGCCTAAGGCCATGCTAGTATTTATCTTTCAAACATTTTAATAATTAAAACTAGTTCAGGTAAACAGAAAGCAAAATGAAACATGTTAACAGGGTGGAAAGGAAAGGAACAATAGTATGTACATGCTTGGAACGAACAAGAATATTATTTACATGTTATGCCATGAAACGAAAAACTCAAAGGTAAGAATAACTTACCTTGCTTCAGGCTGGAACGTGTACTGGGTCTTTAAGTGGTCTCCTTGAATGCTTCTGGATTCGGAGGGAGGAACCAAGGGTCACATCCTTGATACTGGATTCAACAGAAAAGAACAAGTATGAGGTTCTCCCCACTAGATTCGAAGGGTAACAAGGTGTATGGATGTTTCAGATTCTAAGGGGACAAGTGTTTGGATTCTGGATATTTTTGATTTCTCAAGTGTTGATGAACTTGAGATTTTTGTTGTGTTTGAGAACAATTTTGTTGATTCGTTCGTCTGGCTCAAAAAAGTCCTCCTCATCCTTGTAAAAAATTCCTCTATTTATAGAGAAATAATGAACATGTTCGTCCATAGCCAGCTTGCAAAGAATAATAAAATAAGGGGTTACGTGACAGTACAAGTGGGGGGCCTATTGGCAGTAGCAGCAGTGGGGTGCAAGAGATGTGACTTATGCCTCTGACATTGCTTGTGCTCAGACTGAAATCAGATGGAAAGCTGCTTTTATTATAAAGTACACTCTTCTTGAAGAAAAAGTATATAGCCTTTAGCCTAGAATAGCAGTATCCAACAGACAAAGTTTGAAACCCTTGTGCAAACTTCTGACTATGTAAAGATCTGGACGCAACACAGCCTGGCAAACGAGATCTGGTCTTGTGTCAAAGGAAAGAGTGAGATCGAAGCACACATGTTCGAAGGAAGCGTTTTCCTCAGTCGAAGCTTGTGGTTGAAACAAGCTAATGCGCAGGAAGCTATTGCCCAGTCGAAAGCTTGGGTCGAAGCAAACATATTTCCCAATCGAAAGTCCGTGTTCGAAGGAAACAATGTTGCCCAATCGAAGCATGTTTGTAGGCAGTAAACTTGTCCAAATCGAAGCAGGCTTGCAGGCAGCTACTTGTCCCAATCGAAATAGGCTTGCAGGCAGCTACTTGTCCCAATCGAAACAGGTTTGTAGGCAGTACGCTTGGTGAATCGAAAAGGGTTTCCTTACAGGGGGCATGTGTGGCCAGCAGGTCATGGCCTTCGATTGAAACCATGCAGGCAACACGCTTGTCCAATCGAAAGGTTGAATCGAAGGATGTTTCCAATCCAAATGAAGGATGTACCCAAGTTGCATTCGAAAGAGGCATACAGGAGGCCAAATGTCCAGATTCGAAAGAGGCACGCTAGCAACCACTTTGAGCAATCGAAAGAGGCTTAGAGTCAGTCGAAGGATGCAAGCCAAGCTTGTGTCGAAAGAGGCCAAAAGGTCAATCGAAAGATGCTGATCGAAAGAGGCCTAAAGGTCAATCGAAAGAGCTGAAACGAAGAACACTTGTATTTCTCCAATTTTTTGTCAAAATAATATTTTTATCTATTTTCTTCCTTTTTGACAGTTTCCTTTTAATTTTGGTACTGGAAAATCCCAATGCACTTGTTAAAGCTTGAACCTTGACAATCCTTGTAAGAAAAGCCTTGAGAATTGAGAGGGTAAATTTTAGGGTACAACAGCGCATATGCAATTAATGGATACACATTTTATACCAAAGAACAGGATGACAAAAGTACTATGCAAAATAGTGGTGTCACCTTGATCGCTGAAGCAATGCATATATCAAGTGTGAAGGACTTAAACCCAAAATTTGCAAATCTGTCATATTTTGGGGTTATCGAGCGCATTTGGGTGTTTGATTATGAGAAGTTTCAGATTTCTATATTTGGTTGCAAGTGGGTTGAAAATAATAATGGCATATGAATGGATAAGTCAGGTTTTTTGCAAGTGGATCTTAATAGGGTGGGGTACAAAGATGAGCCTTTCATTCTAGCCTCTCAACCTAAACAAGTGTTCTATGTCAATTATTCGACAAGTACGAAATGGTCTATAGTGCTATTATCTAACAAAGTAATTGATGAAAGCATTGGAGATCAAAGTGATATTGGTGTTGACATTGAATCTTTAACCATAACTGATCAAAATGATAATGAATCATGTATTAGAAATGATCATAATGAGGGTATTTGGATCAATCCAATTGTCCGCGTTGTTAAGAGACGAGTAGAACACATTCCTACCAAGAAAAGAAAGAGACCTTAGTGAAAAAGGTAATAGTATATATAATTATAGCCTATATCATTCAATAAAATTTAATTTGTCATTTCATTTTTATTTGTCTTTTCATTTTTATTTGTCATTTCATTTTTATTTGTCATTTCATTTTTATTTGTCATTTCATTTTTATATTTGTCATTTCATTTTTATTTTTTTTCATTATTACAGGTCAAATGGCTAGTAATCAAGAAAACTCACAAGATGCAAATGCTCCTGAAAATGCACCAGAAAATACTTCAGAAAAGACTTCAGAAAAAGATATTACACGAGGTATAACTATTATGAGGGGAATCATCCGTGATAGAGATAGAGGAGTAACATATAATGTAGATTGGAATGATAATGACCAACTAATTGGGTCTAATGCTGCAAAGTTGACAAGCTACATTGGTTCGCTTGTTCGTATACACATTCCGATCACCACTCCCAGATGGAAAAGAGGAGAGTTGGATGAGGGTAAAGAGAAAGTTTGGACTGAGATAAAGGTACATATATGGTTTTTGTTATTTGCTTTATCTTGACGATAATATATGTTTAAATTGCTTTTACTAACACACTTTATGCATATATTTTTTTGTAGAGGTCTTTTAACATTGAAGATACCCATAAAAAGTATATAATGGGTTTGGCTGGAAAAAGACATAGAGGGTGGAGAACATTTTTAACAAACAAGTATCTTAAAGATGATGAAGGAAATTTTCTTGAAGAGGATCCGGAACGTCCAAAGAAATATGAGAACTTCATTACACCTGAAGAATGGGTTGGTTTTGTAGGCCAAAGAAGAGACGAGAATTTCAAGAAAGTGAGTGCCATCAATCGCGAGAGAGCGTCAAAACCCGCATATCCATACAAAAAAGGGCGTTTGGGAAATGCTCGCTTAGAGGGAAAAATTGTAAGTAAATATAAACTCTACGATCTTATTAATTCTCTCACTGTGTTATAATTGATGATCTTAAGACTTGTGTCAATGCATAGTTAGAAGAGACAAAAAGTGACGCAACATCACTACCAGCACATTTGTTGTGGAAGGAAGCTCGTGTGGGCAAGGATAAAGTTGTTAATCCCGATCTTCAACATGTGTATGATGAATGTGTAAGTATAAGATTGTGTCTTTAATTAAATCAAATGTTTATTAATATTTAAATAATTTTTTATCTCCACTAATAATTTTCGATATATAAATGAATTACAGGAGACCTTGTCGCAATCGGTATCCCCAGGTGAGGATCAGGATACCAGGAGCGTACTTAGTCGAGCACTAAATATTGCTGAGTATCCGGGTCGGGTGAGGGTTAAAGATCATGGTGTGACTCCAACCTCTTTGTATAAGCATCCAAGGAGAAGAAATCCTAGCAATGCAGAAGTGATGCAAACATTGCAGGATTTACAGGCTCAAGTCAGTGAATTGCAGAAGGATAAAGAGAGATATATGGCGGAAAAGAGCAGTTCACAGTTGAAAAAAACTAGTGACAAAGCTAGTATCAACTGTCAGCATAAATTTCTCGAGGTAATTTTCAATATATATCCATTATTATTATAGAATATTTTTAGTCACTTCTAACGGTTATTATTGGTTTAGGGCATTTCATCTTGCCAGCTATACCTATCGTCGCCGACTTATCGACTAGTTGGCAAGGGAAAAGTCCATAACACTTTGGGAGATTTACTTCACCATAGACCGCTTCCGGATGGACACATGAAAGTATTGGTTGATATTGCTTTAGATATGGATGCGTTGCTGCCGGTACCTGACATTGTTGTTGAGACCACATTGTTGCGAGATGCAATAGGATCTTTTGTTGCATGGCCATCAGACCTCCTTTTCATAGATGATCAGGTATGTTGAAAACCATTATGAATCTTTAAGTCTTCAACTGTCAGTTCTGACCTCAGTTATTTCCACGGTAATTATAGACTCCTACAAAACCCGCATCTAAGGGTAAAGGGATTTTACGGCACGACGAGTTTGATGTATCACAAAAAGAGGTACGCTTAAAGTGTTAATTATATGATTCGAATAAAAAACTGCATAATTTTATAATTTAACTGAGTCTATATGATTTTTAGGTACCTTTTCAAGGGTCACAATAAGTGAGCCAGAAAATCGTTGGCGTACCACCCAAGAAAAGGGTTCCTACTAGATTTTTCCCTTGATACCAGCAGTGTATTGAAACAATAGTGGGAACAACAGATTTGATGGATGGTGGTATTCATCAAATGGGTATGGATCAAGGTATCTTTGGTTTTCCTTGCACCGAAATAATTGGACATGAGGACGTGGAACAGATTTTCCGTCATAAAGAATTAGGCGTCAGTATTATGCACGCATACATCCGGTAACCCCATCTTTATATTATGTAATTAGCTGGAAATTTTTTTTAAACATTTCAATGAATATAGTCTAATATTAATTATGTTTTTATTTAAGGTTGTTATATGAAAAATTGATGCGCGGGAATCAATTGTCAAACAGATTCCATTTCGTGTCTTCCTCCCATGTCAGCGGAGCGACAATTGGTAGGGAACCGGATTCAGTAAGAGAGCACTTAGTCGAAAGATTCATGGCAACTAGCAGTACATAAAGCTTATATCTTTGGGCGTATAATACTATTCCTATAGGGTTAGATTTTCATTCTAAGTTCATTTTAATATTTGTAATTTTTGCATAGAAAATTTTCTTCTAAACTGTTGTTTTAATTTATAGACGTCACTGGTTGTTGGTTGCTATCGATCCTATAAAAGAAGTGGTCTATTATCTGAATTCGGTTGACGGTGATTGGACAAATTATCCGGATATGAAGTTAATGATTGATACGTAAGTGAGATTATTCTAAATATTTGTGTGTATTTATATATTTAATTATTTCTGTGACATTGTTCTAAATATATATTTTTATTTTGTTAGAGCGATACAAGTATTCCGGTGTCAAAGAGAAGCTCGGGAACGACGGTCTAAATCAAACAACATTAATTGGATCAAAGTGTAGGTATATTAATTTCCACTATTTTGCTTATAATATTTATGCTATTTGATAAAACAATACAACTATATATTCTTATTTGTTTTTCTATGTAGTGTCCTCAACAGCAAAATGGTATAGATTGTGGATACTTCGTTATGCGGTTTATCAAAGAAATCCTTCAACTGAATCAAATAGAGATTCCAGTCACGGTATGAATTTATAACTTAGGATTTGTTTTATTATTTCTCGGATATTTCATATAATTTTTTACTTTTAACTAAATCATGCATATTATGTTTTGTTATGTAGTACTTCGATGAATACAAATGTGCATATTACACGAAACTTCAGTTGGAAGAAATCAAAGAGGAATTGTGTCAATATTTTATTGAGCAGAGAATCATATAAGATATGAATACATTATTATGTGAAAAGTGTTATGAATACGTTACATGTGTACATGAAATACCATATTGACCGTGTTATTATGTTCAAACCTCGCAGGACCAGGACCTTAATACATAATTGACCATGTTTCTTTCATACATTAGGAATGGTTTAGTTGTTGTTAGAGTTGATTTTGTAAGACTGATTTTGAGTTACAATGTTGATAACAATGGTTTTTATATATTTTGAGGTACAAAAATGGTGTATATATATTTTGGATTACAATGGTATACAATGCATTACCGCGGTTTATGAATTATAGGTTATGGCAACTGGTTTATATAAATAATATGCTGCAAACAATGCAGGTGTATGAATTATATAAATTATACCTCTAAAAAACACCCTATGAAAGCGCTTTTTCAAGAAAAATGCTGCCTTAGGTAACCTATGAAAGCGCTTTTTCACAAAAAGAGTTGTCTAAGGTAAACATATGACAGCGCTTTTCCAGGCAAAAGCGCTGCTAAAAGACCACCTACGAAAGCGCTTTTCCAGAAAAAAGCGTTTCTAAAAGCCTACCTAAGACTGCGCTTTTCCAGAAAAAATCGCTGCTAAAAGAAAACTTATGAGAGCGCTGCCTTAGATAGACCTATGAAAGTGCTTCTTCATAAAAAAGTGTTGCTTTAGGTAGACCTACGAAAGCGCTTTTCATTAAACAAAAAGCGCTGCTAAAACCTATAGCAACGCCACCTACGAAAGCGCTTTTAAAGGCCCAAAAAAGCGCTTTCGTAAGTCTTTTTTGGCGTAGTGCACCTTCGGGGTAAGGTCTGGTAAGTTGTTGGGTTTCGTCGTCAGTGACAAGGGTATTCAAGTGGACCCTGCCAAGGTAAAAGCCATATAGGAGATGTCGGCTCCCCGCATATAAAAGGAAGTTAGAGGCTTTTTGGGACGTCTGAACTACATCGCCCGGTTCATTTCACATCTGACTGCTACTTATGAGCCAATCTTCAAGTTGTTGAAGAAAGATCAAGTGGTAAAATGGAATGATGAATGTCAGACCGCTTTTGAAAGGATCAAGGAATATCTTTAAGAGCCACCAATTCAGATGCCTCCAGTTGAAGGAAGACCTTTGATCTTATACTTGACAATACTAGATAATTCAATGGGGTGTGTGTTGTGGCAACATGACGAGTCTGGCCGAAAAGAGCATGCTATTTACTACCTTAGCAAAAGGTTTACCGACTGCGAGACCCGATACTCGTTGTTCGAGAAAACTTGTTACGCTTTGGCATGGGCTGCTCGCCGGCTGAGATAGTATATGCAGACTCACACCACCTTATTGATATCAAAGATGGATCCAATCAAGTATATCTTCGAGAAGCCTGCCCTGTCCGGAAGAATAGCAAGATGGAATATGATCCTAACCGAGTACGATATCCAATACACAACCCAAAAAGCAATCAAGGGGAGTGTATTGGCGGATCATTTGGCGCATCAGGCCGTGGATGACTACCAATCCATGAATTTCGAGTTCCCGGATGAGAACATCATGTTGGTGACCGACTGTGAAGAACCTGGACCAGATGAAGGACCTGAGGAAGGATCCCAATGGTCTATGTATTTTGATGGAGCATCGAACGCATTGGGAAATGGCATTGGCGCTGTGATCATATCTCCTAAGGGCTGTCATACTCCTTCACCGCCCGACTATGTTTCAACTGCACCAACAATATGGAGGAGTATGAAGCGTGTATCCTGGGTCTTCGAGCTTCTATTGACCTGAGGATTAAGTTCTTGAGTGTGTTCGGAGATTCCGCTTTAGTGATCAGTCAGATCAAAGGCGAGTGAGATACGAAGCACCCAAATCTTATTCCTTACAAGGAGTATGTACTGACATTGCTCCCACACTTTGAGGAGATAACCTTTGAACATTTCCCAAGAGAGGAGAACGAGCTGGCGGATGCATTAGCTACCATGTCTTCTATGTTCAAGGTCAGGTGGGACAATGAAGCTCCCTAGATTACCATTGAGAGGTTGGACAAACCCGCACATTGCTATGAAATCGAGACTAAAGAGGTAACAGATAAACCCTGGTTTCATGAGGTAAAGAGGTATCTTGAGGCTCAAGAATACCCCGAGGGTGCATCTGTTAATGATAAGAAGTTTCTGAGAAGGTTTTCCGCAAAGTTCTTCATCAGCAATGGGGTTCTCTATAAGTGTAACCATGATTCAACGTTACTACGATGTGTTGACAAAAGCGAGGCAGAAAGGATCATGACCGAGTTACATGAAGGTACCTTCGGAACTCATTCTAGTGGGCATACCATGGCAAAGAAAATCCTACGGGCAGGATATTACTGGTCCACTATGGAAGTCGATCGTTATCAACATTCTCGGAGTTTTCATAAGTGCCAAGTCTATGCTGATAAGGTACTTGTACCTCCAGTTCCTCTGAATGTTTTGACAGCTCCTTGGCCTTTTGCAATGTGTGGCATCAACATGATTGGCGAGATCAGACCTACTGCGTCTAACGGGCATCGTTTCATTTTGGTGGAAATTGATTATTTTACAAAGTGGGTCGAGGCAGCATCCTTTGCTAAAGTAACCAAGAACGTTGTGGCGTGGTTCATCCGACACAATATGATATGTCGATATGGTGTACCAGAAAGGATCATTACGAACAATGGTACAAATATCAACAATACAATGATCACTGAGCTCTGCAAATAGTTCAAGATACAGCATCACAACTCTTCTCCCTACTGGCCGAAGATGAATGGGGATGTTGAAGCAGCTAATAAGAACATCAAGAAGATTGTGCATAAGATGACTGTGACATACAAAGACTGGCACGAGATGTTACCATTCGCCCTCCATGGGTACCGCACCTCAGCACGGACATCAACAGGGGCAACACCCTATTCTTTGGTGTATGGCATGGAGGCAGTCTTACCCATTGAGGTCCAGATACCCTCTCTCAGGATTATGAAGGATGCAGGTTTGAGCGAAGACGATTGGGACCAGACCTGACTTGATCAGCTGAACCTAATCGATGAGAAGAGGCTTATTGCTATTTGTCATGGTCAGACGTATCAAAAGCGAATGATCAAGGCTTTTAACAAGAAAGTTATACGTCAAGAATATCAGGTCGAGGATCTGGTGATCAAACGCATCATACTGCCGCAAGGTGATCACAGGGGCAAATGGACCCCCACATATGAAGGGCCATTTATGGTTAAGAATATTTTCTCGGGAGGAGCCATAATTCTAACCACCATGGATGGTGACGACCTTCCTCACCCCGCCAATGCAAACATAGTGAAAAAATACTACGCATAATCAAAGACCTGCTAGGTTGACTGGCCTAGGCAAAAATAAGGGCTTCCCGGCGAACCAAAAGGGTTCGGGAAAAAGTAAGGGATGAAAATGAAAAAAAACTGTACACCTGGCAAGTCGAAAACCTGAAAAGGCGACTTGGGCAAAAAAGGGTATCCCAGTAGACTAAAAACCCGAAAGGGCGGTCCAGGAAAAAATTAGGGATCAAAGAATAACACTATGTCTCATTGGATCATATTGCAACCAGACTTCAGTATCGACTATCAAGCTCGGACGGCGCCAATCAATCTGATCTACCTTTGACCAAGTAGCAAAGTGATGAGACGCTCGAAGATATAAAGACAATAGCAGAGTTGGAACCCAATGGGATTGTCTCACCTAGCTGTTTTTATTTCTTTTTTCACAAATTATATAATTTCTATCTTTCGGTGGCGTTCTTTTACAAGGACGTCAGCCTCTTGTACAAAAACGCCTATCATGGGCTAACTTCAAAATCAATATAATTCATTTTCACAAGAAATTTTGATTTGTTTTTCCTTTTTCTGTTTTGTTTTGCAAGAACGTCCAGTGGTTCATTTTTGATATATGCATTTGAAAATAATTGCTGCTCATAAATATTTACATGTGAAACAAAAGATAATTACTCGTAATTCCAGGAACAGGGGCAAACAAGAAATGTCCAAACCTTACAGTTGCCCTACCCACCAGGTACAGGGATAGAACCAGCTTGAGAATTTGACTAAAGGTATATACACTCCTCGCATAGTAGGGCATATTCGAAGACAGCGGTGTTAGCTCTCCCAAGCCGAGGTTCATAATCGCGAACGAGGCGACAAAATTCTCCCCAAGCAGAGTTTATTCTATCACCAGCAACAGAAGTTCACCCCCAGTTGAGTTTATTTCTCCAAACCGGCAGATTATCCAACAAAGTATCTCTCTTCCCCACAGAGTCATTCTCTCGCCAAATTATTCTCAAGCAAGTCTCCCCCGGTGGATTGTTCTCGAGCAGAACGGGCACAAGTCTCCAGCTAATCATCTTCGGTCACTATCCCCAGTGAGAACGAAGAACTCAACTCCCTGTACTCTCCAATAGCAGTCCAGGATTTATTCTCCCCAGCCGGAGAATATCACAAGAACATTGCATACCCATACATCGTGGTATGCGCATATGCATCATACATCACAAATCTCATTTATTTTGAGAACATCTTTACTCAATACATTTCATACATCATAACATTGCATACGACTAACTCTTTACCTTTCAGGGAAAGATACAATCAAGTTCTCACAAGTTTTCTCTGGTTCAGTCAAATCGATAGTAAGATTTCTATTCTAGTTCAAGCTATGAAGCCCGGAAATCGACCGGATAATATCTTGATATCTCCAGAATACTACGAAGCCTGGAATCAACCAGATAGTGGTATATCATAAATTCACGCTATGAAGCCCAGAAATCAACCGGATAATATCTTGATCTCTCCAAAATACTATGAAGCCTGGAATCGACCAGATAGTGGTATATCTTAAATACAAGCTATGAAGCCCGTAAATCGACCAGAAACAGCTTAACCCTCAGCAAGTTATTGTGAAGCCTAAAAATCGACCAGATAGCAATAAAAGATATCATGAAGCCTGGAATCGACCTGATAATGGTATAAGACGCTGTGAAGACTGGATCACGACCAGATAATGGAAAAGGACACTGAAGCTTGGAAATCGACCAGATAACAGTATAAGGTACTGCGAAGCTTGGAATTCGACCAAATAGCAGTTTACTCGGCCAATTACCATGAAGCCCGAAATCGACCAGATATTAGTATGCCTTAAATTCAAGTTGAAACCCGGATGTGGCCGGATAACCACTTGATTCCTTCTGAAGCCTGGAGCACGACCAGATAAGAATTGAGAAATTGCAAAGCCTGGAAGACGACCAGATAGCAAGCCTAATCTCATCTCCATAATAAGTCACTGTAAAGCCTGGAGCACGACTAGATAGCAGTCGGTCTTATTTTCCTCTGCAAATCATTGTAAAGCCTAGAGCACGACCAGATAGCAGTTCATTTTCACCTACTCGATTAAGGGATGATTCCCCAAAAGAGTAACGGACAATTGAAGTTCCTAAAACTCTATTTCTCTCAATACAGAGACAAGCATTCCCAAGCGTAGTCCCCCTCAACAACAGGTGTATGGGCTCTCGCAAAGGAATCTCTTATGCGATCAACACTTCTTCTGATGGCATCTTTAAGCCCATCTTCCGACATCAACCTCCAAATGGCATCTATAAGCCTATTCCCGATACCGCAAGACCAGTACCACTTCATGCGAGTGCAAATTTCTTGGCACTTTAGTGTTCAATCATCTTCCACCTTCGGATCACGAAAGGCAGACCAGCCATTCTACATCCTCAGGTTTAAGAAGATTGAACAGGGGAAGCTGTTGTACCCAAAAATTTTCCCACCCATATTTCTCACTACATTTCAAGTGAGGTCTTCAAATTGCTCAAGGAAGTTCAAGAGTTGATCAGACAAACTCTCTCCTAAGGCAGTCTACCCCAAATTAGGGTTTTAGTTTGCATCAAGATGTTTGAGTCCAAAGGATCCCAAATTCTCACCATTGTCCTAATATGTTCTCAAGATCATCCATGTCAAGTTTCAAGCCTTGCAGAAGAATTTTGCTCAGTCAATTGCTCAAAGGCCTTAAAATCGACTGTGCTAGGGCAAAAGTCAAGTGTGGTCCACATACAGTCAAACTTCAAGATTTTTGGTCAACATCCTCATTTTGAAGTATTATTCATCATTTTATCAAGGATTGATCATGATTCCGGAAGGATTGCTCACAATTCATCAAAACCCAAAAGTTGCTAAATTAGGGTTTTGTAGGAAAAGTCAACTCAACTTTGACCAATCATAATTTTCTCATACTTTATCAAAAATGGCCCATCCAAAGCTCATTTTGAAGAGGATATAATTCCCTACAATCCATCTTCAGCCCCCAAGTTCAAAATATGCACTCACAAGAAGATATGAATTTGGACATTATAGGTCATTTTGAAAAGTCAAAAGAACACCTTTTGGGTCAAAGCTTCATACATGAACATGGAAGACTCAATTGAGATTAGACCAAAAGGGTTGCTTAGAGGACATCTTAAGCTTTCTAAAAAGTCCAAGAACACCTCTCTAGGGTTAAAATTGAGGGAGTTATGCAT
This sequence comes from Vicia faba, assembly GCA_948472305.1. Lineage (NCBI taxonomy): Eukaryota > Viridiplantae > Streptophyta > Magnoliopsida > Fabales > Fabaceae > Vicia > Vicia faba. The sequence continues at coordinate 173,935,124 of OX451737.1, forward strand.
TGGTAAAGTTGACCCTTTTTGCAAAATTGCCAAAAGTCAAAAGTGTCCAAAATTGCATTTTTTTGCCAAATGGCCCCAACTTTTTATGCTTGCACTGAGTTTGTAATATGACCCACGACCCATGAGCCCTTCCACTTGTCATTCTTTTATTTTTGTCATTTATTTTGATTTTATTTAATTTAAATCAAATAAAATCAAAATAAAATAATGAAAATATCAAAAACTAATTAAATCTTGATATTTTGTGCATGTTTAGGTTCATTACACAGTTGGAAGTGAGATCAAATCGTGCAAGGCTCACATGGATACAAAAAGATTGCATTTTTATTGATTTGGAAAGATTTTGTACAATGATCAAATCATGAATCAATATTCATAATTGGAGAAGATTTGAAATAAATGGCAACCCTAATTCATTCTTGGATACATAAGGAACACGTTCAGATTAAAAACAAAGAGGTTGGAGGCGTGCAAGAGAGAGAACGAATTGCAAAAAAATTCAAGAAAAAGTGTAAACTGGTTTTCAAGTTTTAGATCACTTCAAGGCATTCTAGTCATCCCAATCGTTTGCTGGACATCCCAGGAACATGTTTCAACCACTAGCAAGCTTCCTCACACTCAGAATCACGCTGTAAGTTTCATACGGTTTGGCTCTTTTCTTGAAATCGAATATAATCATTCTGGCACATTTAGCATGATTAATTGATATATTCATGATCCTCGAGATGTTTGTAAACTAATGGCTATATTCAATTGCATTTTTATTGACTGAACATGAAACTGCCATTGTTAGGTTTGAGATTATGTTTTAGGGTTTCTGGATACAGCCAAAATCAAGCCAAGAATTGGATACTGGAACGATTGTGGCATCCATACCAATTGATCCCTGGTCTTTAAATCTGTTTATCATGCGTATTTTTGATGTTTGAGGCACGCAGGTTATAGCAACAGCGCCATGTCTGTAGGTAAAGGTTCAGAGTTTTAAACAACGGTTCCAGGGAAGAAAACGATAGTGTGTAACAGCCTGACTGGCTGATTCAAATTCTAGCGCGTTATTTTGGCCAGAAGCCTGTTAGTTCTGATCTATTTTTTTGTTTCTATTGTATTGATAAACTATCACCCAACATAGTTGGTCAGAAGTAGGAAGTCAGAAGTTCATGATTCTGGATTCGATCCCAGGCATGAGCTTTTGGCATTTTTCCCCTTTGTGTTCACCAGATCCAGCGCCTGCACTTTTTGAGGGTCATCTTCTGGTTCCATCAACCAGAACCATATCAAGCATCCTCTGGTCATCTTCTGGACCAATCAACCAGGACCAGATCAAGCATCCTCTGGTCATCTTCTAGACCCATCAACCAGGACCAGATCAAGCATCCTCTGGTCATGATCTGCTGGATCCACCATCCAGGAGCAGGCCCAATATCATTATCCTCTGGACCACCATCCTCTGGACCACCATCCTCTGGACCATCATCCTCTTATCAGAGCCGCTGACAGTAGGCCCTTGGTTTATTTCTTATTTTTCTTTAATTTTCCTTTCTTTAGTTATTCTGCTTTTTTTATTTATCAACACCAAAATTACCCCTTTTATAAAATATTAATAACCAACAAAAAATCATAATAAGAAGACTTATTTTCTTAATAAATGTGTTTTTTAAATTTAATTAGTTTAATTAATTTAAGGCAATTCTAATTTCTTTCACAATTAAAATTAATTAGAATTTAGGATTTTATTTTTTTAATTCAATAGTTTCATTACGTTCTTAAATAACAAAAAATGACAAAAAAATATGTTTACTTTAATCAATTACAATTAGGTTCAGTCATGGGTCAAAACCCTAGTCGCTTCGTATTTAATTCGCCGCGCGCTGATTATTTATTTTTACAATATTAATGTAACTGCTCACGGTATGTAATAGTTTAATCTAGGATTTTCTTTATTTATCATTTTTACGGTTTTTTTGGCTATGTAATTAATCCCTACCCCGAAGCCTTGTAATAGCGTAGGTTTTATTTCTCGCATTTTAATTCTCCCAAATATTAACTGTTAGATGTATGATAATAGGATTGTATGACAAGATTGCATGGTAATTTAAAATGGCTAGAAAACCCTAATGTGCAAAGATAATAACTGAAATCAAACACATGCACATGCTTACTCCTAGGGTATACTCTTACTTCGGTTGCCTTCGGTAAACAATCATTAAGTATAGGGTGTCTTAGTGGTTACCCTCCTGTCTAACAAAGATCAAATGTACTGTTCGGAAAGGTTGCCTTGGAAATGTTGCCTCGAATATGATCTTAAGACTATAGGGTGATTACTAAGACGTCCTAACATTGCTTTAGTGATCGTACATCCCTTACGAATTAACCCTTACAACTCCAACGACGGTGCTTCCTATTTCTCAATAGTAGGAGAGCATTGTCTAAAGGAAACGAGAATATAAACAATTCTTTTTCGAGTAGGTAGAAGTTAGTAGGTACTTGCTCAAAACAAACTTTTTCACACCAAACACTTTTCAAACTAAAGTTTTCAAAAACAACTTCGTAACACTCTTGAGGACTGATACAAGGGTTAAAACGAAGTAAAACAAAACTTTTCAAAACAAACACACACAAGCAATTTCTAAAAGATGAGAAAATAACTAAGAGCCCATGGAAAACCATGGATAGAAAGGGTGCTAACACCTTCCCTTTCTATAATCTACCCCCCGTACTCAGAGTATCTCAAAAAAGGAATTTTTCTGTGCGTTTTTCCTTTCCGGTTGGATAAAATAAAATCCGGTGGCGACTCTTGCTTACCGCGACATTTTGCAAATAAAAAATGAAAAACACAAACCAGCATTTTCCAAAATAGTCGGTTCTGCCACCGTATCACAGAACTGGTGATTCTGCTGGGGATTTAATGAGTGGGGTATACCTTAGGATTAGTTCATCATATTTTCTTCTCTTGTTTGTTTTGGTTGCTTTACTTTTAAGGGTTGTTTGGGAGTTACTATAGATCCTAACCAGGATCTGGGGACACCTTTTAGGTAAGTAGCAATAAACTGTGAGGGAACTGTACGGCGTAGACCGATACAGTTGAAGCATTAGCTACATTGATGTGGCACATTGGTTGGTACCGGTATCCCTTATGGAGAAACGAGGAGAATACGGGGCCACTATGTGTGTCATTAAGCATCAACTGACCTTAGAACCCTTAATTGACCAACTTGGCCATTAGAAAGTAGTGAGATATCCGGCCTCGGTGTAAAGCTGAGAACTGGTTGATACTCGATGCTACACTCATTGAGACCATACTCCCGAGATAGTTCCGGCTGCAAGAAAAGATTATGTAAGCTGAAACCATGACCGATGGAGGATGGTCAGTGATATTGAGAACCTCTAGAACCCGATTAATTTTGCTAGGATAGGTTGAAACCAACTGAACTTCAAGAGGGTAATACCTTAGACCCCATGCAAGCCTTAAACTTAAGGGCTATTGTGTGACTTGTTTGCCTTTGCCATGTATGTTATCTACCATACATGTGTTTCTTTTACCATAACATCATGCATCATAACATGGCATGCATACTTCATTATACTAACCATTTCAAAGGCCGAGGGAATTTATATTTGTTCTGTTTTGCAGATTATGGATTTCGTGCGCAGAAACACCATCCGAGTTAACTTTGTGCAAATACCTGCTCAATTTAAAGAGTTAGCCTCAAGAGTGTCTGAGACTTCTATGTTCAATAAGAGACATGGTCAGCTTCTTAGCCTGGTCACCTCAAAGCTTGATGAGCAAATGATGAGTGTACTTTTCCAGTTCTTCGATCCTGTGCATCATTGCTTCACCTTTCCAGATTACCAGTTGGTTCCCACTTTGGAAGAGTTCTCTCACTTATTGGGTATATCCATCCTAGAGCAGGTGCCTTTCACAGGTATGGAAGAGACTCCTAGACCAGAAGACATTGCTTCAGCTCTACATCTGAAACGGGCTGATGTAGTATCCAATTGGGAAACACGAAGCGGGGTCGAAGGTTTCTTTGGCCAAATTTCTGATGGATCAGGCTCAACTGTTCTGGGATAATTTGGATTTTCAGGCTTTCGAAGATATCTTGGCTCTCTTTATCTACGGTTTGGTTCTCTTCCCAAATCCGGATTCCTTCGTGGATGTGAATGCGGTTAAGATATTCCTTTCCCACAATCCCATGCCTACTCTACTGGGTGATATCTTGCATGCCCTCTATACTCGTACAGTGCGAAGAAGAGGGACTCTTATGTGTTGCATGTCGTTGTTGTCGAGGTGGTTTATTTCGCACCTCACTAAGGCTGTGTTGAAGAATGAGGAAGGTTTGGGATGGTATTACAGGATAATGTCACTTGCCCATACAGACATTCTTTGGAGCTCCCGGATTATGGAAGACACTACTGTCATTGATCTTTATGGGGGATACCCTAATGTCCCATTGCTTGGAATCAGAGGTGGTATAACCTACAATCCCTGTCTAGCTTTGCGACAATTTGGTCGTGCTCGGAGAGATGGTCCTCATGAGCTACTTCTTGAGGATATTGCATTTGACTACAAGGAAGACGTTAACGAGCACCGCCGGAGGTTCATACGAGCTTGGGGCATGGTGAACAAATCTGACCCCCAAGAGCTAGGACCAAGGACTTCTCTCCCTTTGCAGCCTTATCTCCAGTGGGTCCGAGCTCGTGCCCAGAAGCTTGGGATGCCTTATGAAGCTGTATTGCCGGTGATTGTGGAGCCTGCCAATGAAGAGGGCGTTCCTTACACAGTTCTTTATCCTTACATGCCCACTGATCTTGGGGAATTGCAGAGATCCTAGATTCAGCTGAAAGAGGAGAGGGATACTTACCGGGAGAAGTACCATGAGCAAGAAAGGAAGATCTTGAAGCTCACCAGGAAACTCGAGAAAGAAAGAGTGATCAACGACTACTTCAGCACAAAGAGGAAGCGTCCATGGGATTTTTGATTTTGCCTTTTCTAGTTTAGATTTGATTTCCATTTATTTCTTTGTAACGCCTCAAAGGCATCATGGAACCTTTTTACTAGTTAATCTAATAAAGTTTGTTTTATTTTTGGTTTGCAAATTTAAATCTCCCGAAGTCTTTGAAATCATTACACGCGCATCCCATTATCATGCACACCATTACAGGTACCATTACAAGTTTCTCATCTTCTTCGCTATTTATTTCAGCAGAAATGCCTTTCGATCAAGCCATCAAAGATCTTCAGGCACAAAACGCCCAATTCCAACAGATGTTCTTAAGTCTGGCTAAAGGGCAAGAAGATTTGAAGACTTTGATTCTGAAAGAAAAGAAGAAGAAGAAGAAGAAGAAGAAGAAGAAGGTTGGTATTCTGAACATGCGTAGAAGATTCAGAGAAAGGATAAGACAATCAGCTGATCTGACCTCCTCATCCAAAGACAGGGAGAACCAAGAAAGGACAAAGGACCCTAGTCCAGCCGTTTCTGACAACGATACAGATTACGATGATGAACAATATCCCCCTGCTAAGGATAGGTATAAGCAGCTAGAAGACCGTCTGAGTGCTATGGAGATTCAGAAGATCCCTGGTTTGGATTTCGGAGAGCTGGGACTGGTATCGGGAGTGGTGATCCCTCATAAGTTCAAAGCTCCAATTTTTGTCATGTACGATGGAGTATCCTGTCCAAAACTCCATCTCCGCTCGTACTTCAGAAAAATCCAACCCCATATTGCTGATAAAAATTTGTGGGTACATTTCTTTCAAGATAGTCTGTCAGGGACTCAGCTTGAATGGTTTTATCAGTTGGAAGGAGCCAATGTCCAAAACTGGGAAGACCTTGCTGCTGCCTTCTACAGGAAATATCAATATAACGCCGACTTTGCTCCCACTCGTACTCAACTTCAGGGTATGTCTATGGGTGTAAGTGAAGGTTTTAAGGACTATTCTCAAAAGTGGAGAGATTTGGATGGAAGAGTCCAACCCCCTTTATCTGACAGGGAATTGGTTGACATGTTTCTAGGGACGCTATCTGGTCCATTTTTCCAATCATCTGATCGGCAGTTCATCATCTGGATTTACTGAGTTAATTTTGACTGGAGAGAGAATATAAGCTGGTATCCGAAATGGTATGATACAAAAGGATACTTCATCAAGTGCAGTAAAGAAGCCTTCCACCGGTAAGAAAGAAGCTAGTGCAGTCTAGAGCCCGAGGGACCAAAACAGACCTGAACACCGTCAAGTAGTAAATGCGGTGGTAATATCAAGACCCACAGTTGCTCCACAACGCAACAATCAACAAAGGGTGGAAAGACCACAGAGGTAGTACACTAGGCTCAATATGACCTTGTCTTAAATTCTACCACAATTATTGAAGACTAATTTGGTAACTCTGAAGGAAACCCCGAAGAACCCCAACATCACATCTCCTCACTATAACCCGAACGCCCGCTGCGCCTATCACTCTGAAAGTCCAGGTCATGATACAAACAACTGTTGGGCTTTGAAAAACAAGGTGCAAGACTTGATCGAAGCCAAAGAGATTGAGTTTGACGCTCCGGAGAAGCCCAACGTCATAATTGCTCCCATGCCCAAACATGGCCATGGAGTAAATGATGTGGACGATGATTTATTTGTGACCTCCGTGGAAGAAATTTCTACTCCTTTGATTATAGTTAAGAAGAATTTGTTATTGGCCGGTTTATTTCTGGGCTGTGGTGAAGGTTTCCACATATGTTCAATCCTGCCTGCTGGTTGCCACTTATTGAAATCAGGTGTTCAGCGCCTGATGGATAACAAAGACATCCTGTTCGAAAAGAGATCCAGGGAAGAAGACGATAGCGTGTGACAGCCTAACTGGCTGGTTCAAATTCTGGCGTGTTATTTTGGCCAGAAGCCTGTTAGTTCTGATCTATTTGTTTGTTTCTATTGTATTGATAAACCAACACCCATCGCAGTTGGTCAGAAGAAGGAAGTCAGAAGCTCATGATTCTAGATTCGATCCCAGGTGTGAGCTTTTGGCCTTTTCCCCTTTGTGTTCACCAGATCCAGCGCCTGCACTTTCTGAGGGTTATCTTCTGGTTCCATCAACCAGAACCAGATCAAGCATCCTTTGGTCATCTTCTAGACCCATCAACTAGGACCAAATCAAGCATCCTCTAGTCATCTTCTGGACCCATCAACTAGGACCAGATCAAGCATCCTCTGGTCATGATCTGCTGGATCCACCAGCCAGGAGCAGGCCCAGTATCACTATCCTCTAGACCACCATCCTCTGGACCACCATCCTCTGGACCATCATCCTCTTATCGGAGCCGCTGACAGCAGGCCCTTGGGTTATTTCTTATTTTTCTTTAATTTTCCTTTCTTTAGTTATTCTGCTTTTTTTTATTTATCAACACCAAAATTACCCTTTTCAAAAAAAAAAAATAACCAACAAAAAATCATAATAAGAAGACTTATTTTCTTAATAAATGCGTTTTTTTAATTTAATTAGTTTAATTAATTTAAGGCAATTCTAATTTCTTTCACAATTAGAATTAATTAGAATTTTGGATTTTCTTTTTTTAATTCAATTGTTTCATTACGTTCTTAAATAACAAAAAATGACAAAAAAAAATATGTTTACTTTAATCAGTTACAATTAAGTTCAGTCATGGGTCAAAACCCTACTCGCTTGGTATTTAATTCGCCGCGCGCTGATTATTTATTTTTACAAGATTAATGTAATTTCTCACGGTATGTAATAGTTTAATCTAGGATTTTCTTTATTTATCATTTTTATGGTTTTTTTGGCTATGTAATTAATCCCTACCCCAAAGCCTTGTAATAGCGTAGGTTTTATTTCTCACATTTTAATTCTCACAAATATTAATTGTTAGATGTATGATAATAGGATTGTATGACAAGATTGCATGATAATTTAAAATGGCTAGAAAACTCTAATATGCAAAGATAATAACTGAAATCAAACACATGCACATGCGCACTCCTAGGGTATACTCTCACTTTGGTTGCCTTCGGTAAACGGTCATTAAGTATAGGGTGTCTTAGTGGTTACCCTCCTGTCTAACAAAGATCAAATGTTCCGTTCGGAAAGGTTGCCTCGGAAATGTTGTCTCGAATATGATCTTAAGACTATAGGGTGATTACTAAGACGTCCTAACATTGATTTAGTGATCGTACGTCCCTTACGAATTGACCCTTGCAACTCCAACGATGGTGCTTCCTATTTCTCGATAGTAGGATAACATTGTCTAAAGGAAACAAGAATAGAAATAATTTTTTTCGAGTAGGTAGATGCTAGTAGGTACTTTTTCAAAACAAACTTTTTCACACCAAACACTTTTCAAACTAAAGTTTTCAAAAACAACTTCGTAACACTCTTGAGGACTGATACATGGGTTAAAACAAAGTAAAACAAAACTTTTCAAAACAAACACACACAAGCAATTTCTAAAAGATGAGCAAATACCTAAGAGCCCATGGAAAACCATGGATATAAAGGGTGCTAACACCTTCCCTTTCTATAATCTACCCTCCGTACTCAGAATATCTCAAAAAAGGAATTTTTCTATGCTTTTTTCCTTTCCGGTTTGATAAAATAAAAGTCGGTGGCGACTCTTGCTTACCGTGACATTTTGCGAATAAAAAACGTAAAACGCAAACCAGCATTTTCCAAAATAGTCGGTTCTGCCACCGTATGACAATACCTAACAATCAACTTGAACCATAAAAAACTTTAATGTTACTTGGACTATTTGGTTACTATCCATGGCATTTTGGAGTTATGGACTTCTTGGACTTAGGATTAGAGACCTTGACCTACCTTGAGATATTATGACTTCTATTTCAATTTTGTCTGGAGTTCGTGGGGTCTACCCCAAGACATTGGGTTGTTTGTTTTCTTTGTGTGTAGGTTATTCTGATTATATGCTTTGTCTGCAATTGGGAATTCATCTGTATACAGTCGTTACTCCATCCAATTTTTGTGAAGACTTAATGCATTTGAAGTCTGGTATTCTTAAGAGGTTTATTATCTTTGCTTGTTTGGTTTCAAATCCAAAGACGAGAATTCCACATTGACTCATTGTGTCAAGTGTTGGCTTCTAGTTGGTTAGACATTTCTTTTCCCTAGATTTTACCTTATGCTTTAGGATAGTCCCTTCATCTCCTCCCACCTTCTTTAATTTCAAAAATCTTCTCCCTCCTTTGAAAACTCTTCTAGTTTTTAAACTTGAATTGCTTTCACAATAAACTTGGACTTAGGTCCATACATTTTCAAAAATATTTTCTTTATCAAACTTTAAACAACGTAATAATACTCTGACATTTTTGTGAGAAGACTAAAAGTCAATAAATCTCATTCAAACCATTTTTCCACTTTGGCTTTTTTCTTTAAAATTTTCTCAAAAGATAGACTCTTGTCAATCCTTGTAGTGATGTGAACTATTATATTTCTACCAAATGTAGTGAAGTGAGATATTTTCAACTTGGGTTTTGAGAGAGGCTTTGTTGATTTTAAAATCCAAGCCATATCCTCTACTTTGAGATGACACAAATTCTCCTTTCTCATAATCTTGGGTAGTAAGTATGTTTTCCACTCGGATAAGACGGTGATGTCTCATCTCTTAAAATTAATCAATACACTTTTGTTTTAAATTTTTTAAAATGTGAACTACGAGTACCCTGATCCCCTATTGCACGGAAGGTGGTATGTAGGAACTAAAGGTTCGCAACCGCGGCGGGTGCAAAAATTGTAAAAAATATTTCTTTTCCCCATAATCTATTTTTGTATACAATATTTATAGCCAAAATACCCAAATTTTCAAAGAGGTTTCTGCAGAGTACCGTAGATGTTTATGGTGCTAATACTTTCCCTTTGCATAACCAACCCCTGAACTTAGATTCTCCCCCCCTCTTTTTGGGTTATTCGCTCTTTTCCCATTCCTTTGGAAACAATAAAGCACGGTGGTGATTTTTATTTTGATCTGTGCGAGTTAAGTCAATCTAATGGCTTAGTCTCAACATTTATATCGCTACAAAAAAATATGGTGACTTCAATGGGGAAAGATTGACCAATTGTTGGTTCATCCCTAAGTGGGTTGAGCCTATTTTTGTTCATTTTGTATGTGTTATTGTTGTTTATATGTTATATGTTGTATATATGTTTGTCTGGATTTTCCTGGTTTTCAGGGTGCTTGGTGATTTCTCATAAGTCCTTTACCTGGACTTGGGAAAACTTAAGATAAGACAGGAGGTATAGTCATGTTAACTTTGAGGGAGTAATCCCAAAAAAGGAGACATGAGATCCCCCACTCAGTGGAGGCTCCTTTTATTATATTGTCGTTTACCGAGTAATCAGGAAGACGTATTGCTTTTGACTTGGGAGCCTGCTGAAACTGAGGACCGTAGAACTTTAACCCATCTTGGCCTTTTAGGTGTAGTGCGCAAACTATGACGGAGTAATCTGGAATGGTTGTCACGTAATACTACACTCAGACGAGTTTTTCTTGAGAATATTACTAATTATCGAGTCAATCGGGATGTTGGTAATATCTGAAGGAAGGATGCAGACTCTGGAAACCTCTTAGAACCTTGTTCGGAAGGTGATAAACTATTAAACCATACCTTATGGGTATTACCTTTGACCTCATGCTCGTGACGTCAAACCTATGAACCCCCCATGTTTGTGATTTTGTGTGTGATTGTCGCATCATGCATTCACGCACCCATGAACATCTTTTAAAACATTTTGGTTCAAGGGACTTGAAGTTGACTTTTTGCGAATATATCAGGTACTTTTGACCATGGATTCTGGAAAAAGAAAGACTCGGAAGTACAGTTTTAAGGGTCCCAAGATAGATGATTTGATGAGTCTAATTCCTGAGATTGAGAGTTCCACAAATTTTTGAAAGAAGTATGGATCCATCGTATCTCTCATGAAGCTCAGGGTGAAGGAGGGTATTCTCTCGACTTTGGTCCAGTTCTATTATCAGTTGATGCCTACATTAAAGGAGTATTCTTATCTATTGGGTTTACCTGTTATCAATCATGTTTCTTTCACTAGCTTGGAGGGGGAACCAAAATATCAAGAGATTACTGCTATGGTTCATTTGGGGAAGTATGAGATTGAGGCCCACATGACTACCAAAGGAGGAATTAGAGGATTAATGTGATCGGTGGAAATAGAACTGACTGTTTTAAAGCTGGTTCGCGAAATGTCGCGGTAAGCAAGAGTCGCCACCGTCTTTTATGTTCTCCAACAAGGAAAGGACAAAAGCACAGCAAAATTTCTTTTCAAGATGTTTCTCGGTTCGGGAGGTAGATTATAGAAAGGGAAGGTGTTAGCATCCTTTCTATCCGTGGTTATCCACGGGCTCTTAGGTACTTGCTCACTATGTTTTCAAAAATTGTTTGCTTTTCAAGTGTTTGTGGGTTTTGAAAAAGTTTAGTTTGAAAAAACTTCTAGGTAACTCTTGTATCTGTCCTCAAGAGTGTATGAAGTATTTGTTTGAAAACTTTTTGAAAGTGTAGGTGCGAAAAGATGTTTTTGTTTTTTGAAAGAGCAAGTACCCAGGAGAAATCTACCTACTCTAAGGAATTAGGCTGTGTAAGAGTCCTTTAGACAGTACTATCCCACTATTGAGAAGTAGGTAGCACCGTCGTTGGAGTTATTCGGGTCAATCCGATTATTGGGACATGTGTGGTCACCAAAGCAATAGTAGGACGCCTTAGCGGTAACCCTAATGTCCTAGATCCTTTTTTATTCGAGGCAACCGTTTCGAGGCAACTAGATCTTTAGACAAGAGGGCGACCTCTAAAACACCTTATACTTAATGACCACGTCGAGGCAACCAAGTGAGGCGTACCCTAAGAGTGGCATGTGCGAGTGTGTCAGATTTCATGTTAAGTTATCTTTGTACAAGTTATTGTGAGCTATGGGTTGATTTTAATTTCAGAGATAAGTCTTGTCATGCATAGCCTAATTAACATACATCTAACAGTTAATAGTTGCGGAAAGTAAATTGCGGAAAGTAAATCTATGCTATTACAAGGCGTCGGGTATTTACATCGCCAAAAACAAACCCTTTAATTTAAATTGCGGAAAGTAAAATAAAGCAATAAATAAATAAAGTCCTAATTAAAGTTATTACATTCCGGAAGCAAGTACAATAATATGGAAAAATGGATCGCGTGCGGGAAATTAAATCGGATGCGAGTTTTTTGGGGTTTTGACCCTTTTTTGAAAGAAAGTGATTTTTTTTGTTATTTTTGAATTAAATGGAATTAAATTAAATTAAATAATGAAAATATTTTTGGATTCTTGAGTTTTTATAGAAATAAAATAAATTGAATTAATGCTAATAAAAACCTAATATTCTAAACTGATTTTAAATATTGCAAAAAATATTAAAAGTTAAATCTAATTAAAGTTAAATTGATTAAATTAATTTATTTACAAAAATAAAAGTGATGAAGTTAATTTTAATAAATAAAATAATTTTTGTGTTTTTGATTTTATTAGGAAAAAATGTTAATTGGTTAGTGATTAATAAAAATAATAACGATTAATTAATTAAAGGAACATAATACAAATAGAGAGAGAGTTTAGGAGTATACGGACCTGATTGGAGGGGTGAAACAGCTGTTGGCGTCATGTGTAAACTGTTTTGTTTTGGCCATTTGGTTTTTGGCTTTTGGCCATTTGTGTTTTGGCCTCAACGTTCCTTAATGAACCTGCATGAGATCCTGTCTAAATCTGCAGTGTTGAATCTCATGAACACATTAAATAAATTACTATATATCATAAAATACAAATAAAGCCAATATATGAAGAAATTTAATGTTTAGGCCAATATGACATGTATGAATGATTATACCCTTTTGATCATGCAGATCAAATCAACCTTACCCTTACTGGAAAAGTAGTGACATGAATGCTTTTATGCCCTTTTGATCATGAAGATCAAGCCAGCATTACCCTTACTGAAGAAGTAGTGAGATGTTGGTTTGTAACTGAGATGACTTGTTTGTAGTGAGATGTTGGTTTGTAACTAGGATGGCTTGTTTGTAGTGAGAGAGAGATTTGTAATAAGGATTTCAAGGTTTTAGGGTTCTTGAAAGAATTTGATATTCTGATAGCGTTGTGGCAAGGGTTTTTTTCTCCTCTTTGGTTTGTGTGAAAAGAATGTGATTATATAATGGAAATTAGGGTAAAGAAAATGGGCTTTGAATGTGCAATTGGGCCTCCAATATTCACTTGAGTTCGTCACTTTCCAGGCTAAATCGCAGGGACTTAAGTGCAATTTTTGAAGTTGAAATGTGAAAACAAAATGTAGCCGATATCGAGAAATAACTCCTGTCCGAAAATCGGCTCAATCTGATAAACGGTGAATTAGTTATGAATTTTTGAAGTTTCAGCTCAGACAAACTTATTTTGGGCTCCAGTGTCGACTCTGACACGTTCTTCAATAAAAAACTGGTATTGATCGGAGCATAATTCGTTCTCGACTTTTGAAGAAAAGTTGTATATATCTGAGTCAGCGACCTTGTGTAAAAATATGAGCCCAATCCGATAAAAATTGACCGAGTTATGAATTTTCGAAGTTTCGGCCCATATGAAATAATATTCAGCATTCAGGATTTTCGGCGTGTCGCGCACTCTGAGCAAAAAACGAAGGCCTTTTGAATACCGTTTGAACTCAATACCTTCTGTGAAAATGTAGCCAACTCAATTTGTGAAATTTTGGCGCCAGAACCAGCTCGATACGATGAAAATCGACCAAGTTATGATTTTCTGAACATGACGCAAATATACTTCTGTCACAAATTTTCTGTACGAAAATACTTGATAAATCAACATTTTTGAAGACTTTCTGATTGAAATTGGCTTCCATCCGTGAGAGATGAAAACATAGATGACGTCAAGACAGAATTTTGGCCACCAGAACGGGTTCAAAACGAGACACGATCTTCAAGTTATGAATTTTTTAGCGCGTAAAAACTGCACTTTCAGCACACTTTTTTCACCATATTTCTTCGTGAAAACTCACACAGTCAGATACCTTCTGAATTTGAGCATACGTTAGGACATTAAGGAGCACTTGAGGTCATTTGGATGTAAGTACCTTGATGCAACACAAAACCCTAATTTTGAATTGACTGTCTTAGGAGGTGATTTGACTGTACAACCCTTGAGCCATTTTGAGCAATTTGAAGATCATTCTTGACAAATCTTGAGGAATATGGGAGAGCAAATTTTGGGGTACAACAGTTGCCCCTGTTCAATCTTCTTAGACCTGAGGATGTAGATTGGCTTGTGTTCCTTTCGTGATCCAAAGGTGGAAGATGATTGAACACTAGAGTGCCCAGAAATTTGCACTCGCATGGTGTAGTATCAGTAATGTGATGTCGGGAATGGGCTTACCGATGCCATTTAGAGAGATGGTGGATAGGAGGATGGACTTATAGATGCCATCTGGAGATGTGACAGAATCTTTTCGGGAATGGGCTTATAGATGCCATTTGGAAATGTAATGGATATTTGTGGAGATGGGCTTAAAGATGCCATCCTGAGGTGTCGATCGCGTAAGAGATTCCTTAGCGAGAACTTGCGTACCTGAGAAAGAAAGATAATTTCCTGGCCTGTTACAGGGGTTGATCTTCAAACTCTTCATGCAGATATGCCCTGGCTAGATACAGGTATCGAATCTACAATCAATCGCTCACAGATATGCCCTGGCTAGATACAGGTATCGAATCTGGAATTAGTCGTCTACAGATAAGCCCTGGCTGGATACAAGTGTCGAATCTTTAAACTCTTCATGCAGATATGCCCTGGCTGGATACAGGTATCGAATCTACAATCTCTCACAGATATGCCCTGGCTAGATACAGGTATCGAATCTGGAATTAGTCGTCTATAGATATGCCCTGGCTGGATACAGGTATCGAATCTCTAAACTCTTCATGCAGATATGCCCTGGCTAGATACAGGTATCGAATCTACAATCAATTACTCACAGATATACCCTGGCTAGATACAGGTATCGAATCTGGAATTAGTCGTCTACAGATATGCCCTGGCTGGATACAGGTATCGAATCTCTAAACTCTTCATGCAGATATGCCCTGGCTAGATACAGGTATCGAATCTACAATCAATTACTCACAGATATTCCCTGGCTAGATACAGGTATCGAATCTGGAATTTGTTGTCTACAGATATGCCCTGGCTAGATACAGGTATCGAATCTCTAAACTCTTCATGCAGACATGCCCTGGCTAGATACAGGTATCGAATCTACAATCAATCACTCACAGATATGCCCTGGCTAGATACAGGTATCGAATCTGGAATTTGGTCGTCTACAGATATGCCCTGGCTGGATACAGGTATCAAATCTCTAAACTCTTCATGCAGATATGCCCTGGCTGGATACAGGTATCGAATCTACTATCAATCACTCACAGATATGCCCTGGCTAGATACAGGTATCGAATCTGGAATTTGTCGTCTACAGATACGCCCTGGCTGGATACTGGTATCGAATCTCTAAACTCTTCATGCAGACATGCCCTGGCTAGATACAGGTATCGAATCTACAATCAATCACTCACAGATATGCCCTGGCTAGATACAGGTATCGAATCTGGAATTTGGTCGTCTACAGATATGCCCTGGCTGGATACAGGTATCGAATCTCTAAACTCTTGATGCAGATATGCCCTGGCTGGATACAGGTATCAAATCTACAATCAATCACTCACAGATATGCCCTGGCTAGATACAGGTATCGAATCTGGAATTTGGTCGTCTATAGATATGCCCTGGCTGGATACAGGTATCGAATCTCTAAACTCTTCATGCAGATATGCCCTGGCTGGATACAGGTATCGAATCTACAATCAATCACTCACAGTTATGCCCTAGCTAGATACAGGTATCGAATCTGGAATTTGTCATCTACAGATATGTCCTGGCTGGATACAGGTATCGAATCTCTAAACTCTTCATGCAGATATGCCCTGTCTAGATACAGGTGTCGAATCCACAATCAATCGCTTACAGATATGCCTTGGCTAGATACAGGTATCGGATCTGGAACTTCAAATTCTTCATGCACATATGCCCTGGCTAGATACAGGTATCGAATCCACAATCAATCGCTCACAGATATGCCCTGGCTAGATACAGGTATCGAATCTGGAACTGCGAAAGTTGATGATAATCGTCTTTTGGTTGACCTTTTCCTAAAAAGGCAAAACATTAGTTGTATGCAATGTCATGATGTATGAAATTCATGATGTCATGATGTTTTCAGGAATAAATGAGATTGTGTCGTATGCACTTTATCATGTATGTAAGCAGGATGTATGAAATGTGAAATGTCTATGAATGTATTTTCGTCTAGGAAAATAAATCCTTGACGAATGTCGGGAGCTTGTTGAATCATGGGCTGATGTTTGAAGAGTAGAGTTCTTCGTTTCCGCTGGGGACGATGGTTGCAAGAATAAACGGGTAGGAGAAGATGACTCCGTTGGGTAATAAACTTGTTAAAGAGATTACTCTGCGGGGAATTACTCTGTGGGAAGAGATACTTCGCTGAGATTTTGATGGTAACTCCGCTGGGGATTCCGTTGATAAGTTATGTTGGGGAATTTGATGAACTCCGCTGGGGGTAGGAAGAACTTCGTCGAGGACGATCTTTCCGTTGCAATTAGCTGAGGATAATCCAGTTAGACTCTGGTGGGGAATAACCTTTGAATATGGTCGGGGAGAGACGTGTGTACTCTGCCGGGGACCAGCTTCCAGAATCTACTAGGGGTAAGCTTCTAGACTCTACTGGGGAGGATGATTCAACTCTCCTGGGGAAACTTTTGAACTGTACCAGGGAAGTGGCTCCACTGGGGTGTCTGGTATTCCGCCGGGGAACAATCTTATCGAGGAATATTAAGACTGTCGGGGATGCTTGCTGGGGAATATCTGTATACTCCGCTGGGGAATATTGAGATTTTCTGGGGATATCCAACTTCCTTAAGGCTGACAGTAGACTAGCTCTGCTTGGGGAGAGTGTTGCTGACTTGTTGGAGATATTGTGCCTTTTTGGGGGACCATCTCTGCTTGGGAGAGAGCGTGGCTGACTCTTGACTTGCTCTGTGGGGAGTGGAGGTAACTTGGTCATGTTCTTCAGCTGAACTTACCTTGGGACCTGGTGGGTAGAGCGACTGTATAGTTCAGACGATTCTTATTGCCCTAGTTTCTGCGGGAGAAGAAGGCCTGTGAGGTGTTTGATACATGCCGATTGACCAATCTTTTTCTAGTAGGCAAGTGACGAGATGACGGGACATAGTCGTATGCTTTGATCCCTAAGTTTTTCCTGGACCGCCCTTTCGGGTTTTCAGTCCATCGGGATACCCCTTTTTGCCCAAGCCGCCTTTTTAGGTTTTCGACTTGCCGGGTGTACAGATTTTTTATTTTCATCCCTTATTTTTGCCCGAACCCTTTTGGTTCGCCGGGAAGCCCTTATTTTTGCCTAGGTGTGTCAATCTAGCGGGTCTTTGATTATGCGTAGTATTTTCTTGACTATGTCTGTGCTCTCCGAATGTAGGGAGTTGTCACTGTCAGCAGCGTCGTGTCGCCATGCTACCAGAAGATGTTTGGTCATGCAAGATTCGTTGCTGGAATTCCTGTTCAATGCCCCAAGTGACTCAGGCGGAGATCTGCCCCTGGTTATTTGGCATTTGAGAGATTCTCTGAATCTTGACTTGATTGCCCCAGATTGTGGACAGTGCTCATATCTGCCCCTTGATTGGGAGTGCTTTTGTTCACTAGGTATTCGTCGTGCGAATTTTTCTGCTGTTCGAACAAATAGCCATATGCAAACAATGTTATTTAAAATGCAAAGCTCATGTCTGTCTTGAAGTTTTTGAAAATGCATTTTTCAGTAAAACAAGTAAATTTTGTAAAAATGTGATGTCAACTCAAGATTTTACGGCGAGCCTTAAGGAGTCAGGATACCTTTGGTAACAATATGCTTTCGAACTAACCCATGCTTCAGCTAGGAGTTTTAAGGGTTGTAGCGTGGCCTGGTTCACGGTTTAAGAAACAAAGGATAAAGGCTCAAATTTTATTTGTACCCACCCGCTCTTCGTGATGTTCTTCAAACCTAAACTCAGCTGATCGTGCGTTAGACCTTGTTTGAGTCTTTGCTCTGATATTCCAGTGATGGTTCAGATGACAGTTTATTTTGAATAGGCAGTCATTTTTTTTTTGTTGAGAGTTTATAGGACCTCTTTCTTTTTGATTTCGTTATCCCTATTTTTGCCTGAACTGTTTCTTTTGTGATTACAGTCAGCGGGATGCCCCAGTTTTATAAGTCTCCTTCATAGGTTTTGACTTAGTGGGCTTTTGTTTTTGAAAGATAACGACTGCCTGTCTTGATGATTATTCAGAACCATCACTGTCTCTTGCTTTGAAAGGACTCCTTTGATGCCATTCATTGTGCACCGGGATCAACTGAGAGAACTACCCTGCCCCAGGTTATGATTAAGGGTTTTAATTTTTTGCGAAAAGAAAAAAACTCCAACTTCTTTGGCTCAAAGGGGTTGACGAGGGATTATCTTCCTTATAACTCCACTGTTTAGGATTTGAAACAATGCCTGTACTTCATCAGCGGGGTCTGTTCAAAAGCATACTGTAAAGATCGTGGTATCGTTTTTGTCATCCTCCCTCAAGAGGCTTAGAGTTTTTTAATTGAGAGTTTGAACATCATAAAAAATGAAAGCAGTTTGAATATAGAGAATGCGAATATATTGATTCAAAACAGACATATGCGATGCATTGATAAAGTAATAAAGTTTGCTATGACAATAATTGTTTGAACAATCAAAGAAAAATACAACTTGAACATTCGAATGAACAAAAGTCTTCTAGTCTCAGGACTTGTCAATTCAAATGGTGAACCTTGGAGGGATGGTAGAAGAACTCCGCCTGACCATCTTGTGTGAATTCCAATGCTCCTTCATCAATCAGGTCTTGGATCTTGTTCTTCAGAGACCAACAGTCGTCGGTGTCATGTCCTGGACTGGCAGAGTGGTAGGCACACCTTTTATTGGGATGATAGTTAGGAGCTGAGGTGTTGGGATTCCGGGGAGGAGCCCTTAATGTGATCAGATTCAATCTCAACAGGCGTTGTAAAGCTTGAAACAACGACATGTTGAGCTGGGTGAATTTCCTCCTAGGCTTGTCTGGCTTGCTCTGATCAACCCATTGTTCTTGGCGAGGTAGTTGTTGGACCTGTGAAGTAGTGGCATCTTGGAGAGGTCTATTTATTAAACTAAACCTTTGACTTCTTGGAAGTTGATTAATGGCTTGATCCTCGGCCCTGACTACTTGCTTCATACTGTCTTGCTGAAGCTGGTTGATCACAGTTCTCAACTCTTCTTGCTCCCGAGCTAAGCCTTGGATAAGGGCCATATGCCCCAGCATCTGAGTCCTCATTGCATCTATCTCAGCTTGCAGATGTTTCAACCGTTCGTCCTTATCGTCCTCCAAACTGTTCCTGACCAAAGTCCCCATGAGGAGTGTTCTCAACTCTTCATGCCCCTTGGATAGGCTTAGGAAGATCTCCCTGAACTGAGTCTCTTGAGTACGAGGCTCCTGATTGTCTTGTTGGGAAGCCATTGCTGAAATAAACAGCGAAGAAGGTAAGTGACCTGTACCAAGGGTACCTGTTATGCAATGATGTGTATGTATGCATGCAATGTTTTCAAGGATCTTGCGGGGTAAACAAGAAAATTGTTAGAATCTGGTAGCTTGATTGAAAAAACTTCATGTTGTTGAGAGTCCTTCTTCAAGAGTCAAAGCTTACCATATCGAGTGGGTCATATCCCCTGAATCAGGTTATCAACCTTGGCTAGAGGAAAATAAATCCCCTTTGCCCCTTGCTAGATAGTTAGTTCATTATGACATGCACCACAAACCCTTGAGATCCTTGAAATGGGTTAGTCCTTATGCAGGATGTATGCAATGGTATGATGGTATGATGTTATGCTATGCGTGGAGTGATGTAAGTAGACCCTGTTATAAGTCCCGATCAAGGACTGTAAACAAAACCTGCAAGAAACTCATGTGTCGGATAAGAATATGCAAGTAGTTCAAGTTTTAAGGCACACAAGTCACATCAGAAAGCCCTTAGAGTTTAGGCCAGCATGAAGTTTAGGTACTACCCTCTTTCAGTTTCGTTGGTTAAGACCTGTCCTAGAAAATAGTAACCGAGTTCTAGAGGATCTTAATATCACTGACTACCCTCAATCGGTCATAACTCCAGCGTCGCAATCTTTTCTTGCGGCCAGAACCATTGCGAGAGTTTAGCCTCAATGAGTGTAGCATACTGCTACTGTTCTATGGCCAAGTTGGGTCAATTTAGGGTTCTAAGGTCGGTTGGTGCTTAATGACTCCTCAGAAGACCCATATTCTCCTCGTTCCAACATAAGGGATATCGGTACAGACCAAGGTGTCACACCAACGTAGCTACTGCTTCACCCGTGTCAGTCTACGCCGGACAGGTCCCTCACAGCTTATGCTACCTAAAGGGTATTCCCCAGATCCGGGTTAGGATCTATAAAACTCCGATACAAGCCCACAAATATAAATCATACAAAGCATGCAATTGAAAACATAGAATGTTCTAATCCTAAGGTACACCTCACTTTTATATTGTCCCCAACAGAGTCACCAGTTCTGTGATCGGTGGAAATAGAACTGACTGTTTTAAAGCTGGTTCGCGAAATGTCGCGGTAAGCAAGAGTCGCCACCGTCTTTTATGTTCTCCAACAAGGAAAGGACAAAATCACAGCAAAATTCCTTTTCGAGATGTTTCTCGGTTCGGGAGGTAGATTATAGAAAGGGAAGGTGTTAGCACCCT
This sequence comes from Vicia faba, assembly GCA_948472305.1. Lineage (NCBI taxonomy): Eukaryota > Viridiplantae > Streptophyta > Magnoliopsida > Fabales > Fabaceae > Vicia > Vicia faba. Next base: position 173,956,046 of record OX451737.1, read on the forward strand.
TTCTATCCGTGGTTATCCATGGGCTCTTAGGTACTTGCTCACTATGTTTTAAAAAATTGTTTGCTTTTCAAGTGTTTATGGGTTTTGAAAAAGTTTAGTTTGAAAAAACTTCTAGGTAACTCTTGTATCTGTCCTCAAGAGTGTATGAAGTATTTGTTTGAAAACTTTTTGAAAGTGTAGGTGCAAAAAGATGTTTTTGTTTTTTGAAAGAGCAAGTACCCAGGAGAAATCTACCTACTCTAAGGAATTAGGTTGTGTAAGAGTCCTTTAGACAATACTATCCCACTATTGAGAAGTAGGTAGCACCTTCATTGGAGTTATTTGAGTCAATCCGATTATCAGGACATGTGTGGTCACCAAAGCAATAGTAGGACGCCTTAGCGGTAACCCTAATGTCCTAGATCCTTTTTTATCCGAGGCAACCGTTTCGAGGCAACTGGATCTTTAGACAAGAGGGAGACCTCTAAAACACCATATACTTAATGACCACGTCGAGGCAACCAAGTGAGGCGTACCCTAAGAGTGGCATGTGCGAGTGTGTCAGGTTTCATGTTAAGTTATCTTTGTACAAGTTATTGTGAGCTACGGGTTGATTTTAATTTCAGAGATAAGTCTTGTCATGCATAGCCTAATTAACATACATCTAACAATTAATAGTTGCGGAAAGTAAATTGCGGAAAGTAAATCTACGCTATTACAAGGCGTCGGGTATTTACATCGCCAAAAACAAACCCTTTAATTTAAATTGCGGAAAGTAAAATAAAGCAATAAATAAATAAAGTCCTAATTAAAGTTATTACATTCCGGAAGCAAGTACAATAATATGGAAAAATGGATAGCGTGCGGGAAATTAAATCGGATGCGAGTTTTTTGGGGTTTTGACCCTTTTTTGAAAGAAAGTGATTTTTTTGGTTATTTTTGAATTAAATGGAATTAAATTAAATGAACAATTAAATTAAATTAAATAATGAAAATATTTTTGGATTCTTGAGTTTTTAAAGAAATAAAATAAATTGAATTAATGCTAATAAAAACCTAATATTCTAAATTGATTTTAAATATTGCAAAAAATATTAAAAGTTAAATCTAATTAAAGCTAAATTGATTAAATTAATTTATTTACAAAAATAAAAGTGATGAAGTTAATTTTAATAAATAAAATATTTTTTGTGTTTTTGATTTTATTAGGAAAAAATGTTAATTGGTTAGTGATTAATAAAAATAATAACGATTAATTAATTAAAGGAACATAATACAAATAGAGAGAGAGTTTAGGAGTATACGGGCCTGATTGGAGGGGTGAAACAGCTGTTGGCGTCATGTGTAAACTGTTTTATTTTGGCCATTTGTGTTTTGCCTTTTGGCCATTTGTGTTTTGGCTTTTGGCCATTTGTGTTCTGGCTTTTGGCCATTTGTGTTCTGGCCTCAACGTTCCTTAACCTTCTCAGATGTCTGTCTCGCCATGTATTAGTATCATGTGTAAGTTGTTCTGTTTTGGCCATTTGGTTTTTGGCTTTTGACCATTTGTGTTTTGGTCTCATCGTTCTTTAATGAACCTGCATGAGATCCTGTCTAAATCTGCAGTGTTGAATCTCATGAACACATTAAATAAATTACTATATATCATAAAATACAAATAAAGCCAATATATGAAGAAATCTAATGTTTAGGCCAATATGACATGTATGAATGATTATACCCTTTTGATCATGGAGATCAAATCAACCTTACCCTTACTGGAAAAGTAGTGACATGAATGCTTTTATGCCCTTTTGATCATGGAGATCAAGTCAGCCTTACCCTTACTGAAGAAGTAGTGAGATGTTGGTTTGTAACTGAGATGACTTGTTTGTAGTGATATGTTGGTTTGTAACTAGGATGGCTTGTTTGTAGTGAGAGAGGGATTTGTAATAAGGATTTTAAGGTTTTAGGGTTCTTGAAAGAATTTGATATTCTAATAGCGTTGTGGCAAGGGTTTTTTTCTCATCTTTGGTTTGTGTGAAAAGAATGTGATTATATAATGGAAATTAGGGTAAAGAAAATGGGCTTTGAATGTGCAATTGTGCCTCCAATGTTCACTTGAGTTCGTCACTTTCCAGGCTAAATCGCAGCGACTTAAGTGCAATTTTTGAAGTTTAAATGTGAAAACAAAATGTAGCCGATATCAAGAACTAACTCCTGTCCGAAAATCGGCTCAATCTGATAAACGGTGAATTAGTTATGAATTTTTGAAGTTTCAGCTCAGACAAACTTATTTTGGGCTCCAGTGTCGACTCTGACACGTTCTTCAATAAAAAACTGGTATTGATCGGAGCATAATTCGGTCTCGACTTTTAAAGAAAAGTTGTAGATATCTGAGTCAGTGACCTTGTGTAAAAATATGAGCCCAATCCGGTAAAAATTGACCGAGTTATGAATTTTCGAAGTTTCGGCCCAGATGAAATAATATTCAGCATTCAGGATTTTCGGCGTGTCGCGCACTCTGAGCAAAAAACGAAGGCATTTTGTATACCGTTTGAACTCAATACCTTCTGTGAAAATGTAGCCAACTCAATTTGTGAAATTTTGGCACCGAAACCAGCTCGATACGATGAAAATCGACCAAGTTATGATTTTCTGAACATGACGCAAATATACTTCTGTCACAAATTTTCTGTACGAAAATACTTGATAAATTAACATTTTTGAAGACTTTCTGATTGAAATTGGCTTCCAGCCGTGAGAGATGAAAACATAGATGACGTCAAGACGGAATTTTGGCCACCGGAACGGGTTCAAAACGAGCCACGATCTTCAAGTTATGAATTTTTTTGCGCGTAAAAACTGCACTTTCAGCACACTTTTTTCACCATATTTCTTCGAGAAAACTCACACAGTCAGATACCTTCTGAATTTGAGCATACGTTAGGACATTAAGGAGCACTTGAGGTCATTTGGATGTAAGGACCTTGATGCAACACAAAACCCTAATTTTGAATTGACTGTCTTAGGAGGTGATTTGACTGTACAACCCTTGAGCCATTTTGAGCAATTTGAAGATCATTCTTGACAAATCTTGAGGAATATGAGAGAGCAAATTTTGGGGTACAACAGTTGCCCCTGTTCAATATTCTTAGACCTGAGGATGTAGATTGACTTGCGTGCCTTTCGTGATCCGAAGGTGGAAGATGATTGAACACTAGAGTGTCCAGAAATTTGCACTCGCATGGTGTAGTATCAGTAATGTGATGTCGGGAATGAGCTTACCGATGCCATTTAGAGAGATGGTGGATAGGAGGATGGGCTTATAGATGCCATCTGGAGATGTGACAGAATCTTTTCGGGAATGGGCTTATAGATGCCATTTGGAAATGTAATGGATATTTGTGGAGATGGGCTTAAAGATGCCATCCGGAGGTGTCGATCGCGTAAGAGATTCCTTAGCGAGAACTTGCGTACCTGAGAAAGAAAGATAATTTCTTGGCCTATTACAGGGGTTGATCTTCAAACTCTTCATGCAGATATGCCCTGGCTAGATACAGGTATCGAATCTACAATCAATCGCTCACAGATATGCCCTGGCTAGATACAGGTATCGAATATGGAATTAGTCGTCTACAGATATGCCCTGGCTGGATACAGGTGTCGAATCTTTAAACTCTTCATGCAGATATGCCCTGGCTGGATACAGGTATCGAATCTACAATCTCTCACAGATATGCCCTGGCTAGATACAGGTATCGAATCTGGAATTAGTCGTCTATAGATATGCCCTGGCTGGATACAGGTATCGAATCTCTAAACTCTTCATACAGATATGCCCTGGCTAGATACAGGTATCGAATCTACAATCAATTACTCACAGATATACCCTGGCTAGATACAGGTATCGAATCTGGAATTAGTTGTCTACAGATATGCCCTGGCTGGATACACGTATCGAATCTCTAAACTCTTCATGCAGATATGCCCTGGCTAGATACAGGTATCGAATCTACAATCAATTACTCACAGATATGCCCTGGCTAGATACAGGTATCGAATCTTGAATTTGTCGTCTACAGATATGCCCTGGCTAGATACAGGTATCGAATCTCTAAACTCTTCATGCAGACATGCCCTGGCTAGATACAGGTATCGAATCTACAATCAATCACTCACAGATATGCCCTGGCTAGATACAAGTATCGAATCTGGAATTTGGTCGTCTACAGATATGCCCTGGCTGGATACAGGTATCGAATCTCTAAACTCTTCATGCAGATATGCCCTGGCTGGATACAGGTATCGAATCTACAATCAATCACTCACAGATATGCCCTGGCTAGATACAAGTATCGAATCTGGAATTTGTCGTCTACAGATATGCCCTGGCTGGATACAGGTATCGAATCTCTAAACTCTTCATGCAGACATGCCCTGGCTAGATACAGGTATCGAATCTACAATCAACCACTCACAGATATGCCATGGCTAGATACAGGTATCGAATCTGGAATTTGGTCGTCTACAGATATGCCCTGGCTGGATACAGGTATCGAATCTCTAAACTCTTCATGCAGATATGCCCTGGCTGGATACAGGTATCGAATCTACAATCAATCACTCACAGATATGCCCTGGCTAGATACAGGTATCGAATCTGGAATTTGGTCGTCTACAGATATGCCCTGGCTGGATACAGGTATCGAATCTCTAAACTCTTCATGCAGATATGCCCTGGCTGGATACAGGTATCGAATCTACAATCAATCACTCACAGTTATGCCCTGGCTAGATACAGGTATCGAATCTGGAATTTGTCGTCTACAGATATGCCCTGGCTGGATACAGGTATCGAATCTCTAAACTCTTCATGCAGATATGCCCTGTCTAGATACAGGTGTCGAATCCACAATCAATCGCTCACAAATATGCCCTGGCTAGATACAGGTATCGAATCTGGAACTTCAAATTCTTCATGCAGATATGCCCTGGCTAGATACAGGTATCGAATCCACAATCAATCGCTCACAGATATGCCCTGGCTAGATACAGGTATCGAATCTGGAACTGCGAAAGTTGATGATAATCGTCTTTTGGTTGACCTTTTCCTGAAAAGGCAAAACATTAGTTGTATGCAATGTCATGATGTATGAAATGCATGATGTCATGATGTTTTCAGGAATAAATGAGATTGTGTCGTATGCACTTTATCATGTATGTAAGCAGGATGTATGAAATGTGAAATGTCTATGAATGTATTTTCGTCTAGGAAAATAAATCCTTGACGAATGCCAGGAGCTTGTTGAATCCTAGGCTGATGTTTGAAGAGTAGAGTTCTTCGTTTCCGCTGGGGACGATGGTTGCAAGAATAAACGGGTAGGAGAAGATGACTCCGTTGGGGAATAAACTTGTTGAAGAGATTACTCTGCGGGGAATTACTCTGTGGGAAGAGATACTTCGTTGAGATTTTGATGGTAACTCCGCTGGGGATTCCGTTGATAAGTTATGTTGGGGAATTTGATGAACTCCGCTGGGGGTAGGAAGAACTTCGTCGAGGACGATCTTTCCGTTGCAATTAGCTGAGGATAATCCAGTTAGACTCTGGTGGGGAATAACCTTTGAATATGGTCGGGGAGAGACGTGTGTACTCTGTCGGGGACCAGCTTCCAGAATCTACTAGGGGTAAGCTTCCAGACTCTACTGGGGAGGATGATTCAACTCTCCTGGGGAAACTTTTGAACTGTACCAGGGAAGTGGCTCCACTGGGGTGTCTGGTATTCCGCCGGGGAACAATCTTATCGAGGAATATTAAGACTGCCGGGGATGCTTGCTGGGGAATATCTGTATACTCCGCTGGGGAATATTGAGATTTTCTGGGGATATTCAACTTCCTTAAGGCTGACAGTAGACTAGCTCTGCTTGGGGAGAGTGTTACTGACTTGTTGGAGATATTGTGCCTTTTTGGGGGACCATCTCTGCTTGGAAGAGAGCGTGGCTGACTCTTGACTTGCTCTGTGGGGAGTGGAGGTAACTTGGTCATGTTCTTCAGCTGAACTTACCTTGGGACCTGGTGGGCAGAGCGACTGTATAGTTCAGACGATTCTTATTGCCCCTGTTTCTGCGGGAGAAGAAGGCCTGTGAAGTGTTTGATACATGCCGATTGACCAATCTTTTTCTGGTAGGCAAGTGACGAGATGACGGGACATAGTCGTACGCTTTGATCCCTAAGTTTTTCCTGGACCGCCCTTTCGGGTTTTCAGTCCATCGGGATACCCCTTTTTGCCCAAGCCGCCTTTTCAGGTTTTGGACTTGCCGGGTGTACAGATTTTTTATTTTCATCCCTTATTTTTGCCCGAACCCTTTTGGTTCGCCGGGAAGCCCTTATTTTTGCCTAGGTGTGTCAATCTAGCGGGTCTTTGATTATGCGTAGTATTTTCTCGACTATGTCCGTGCTCTCCGAATGTAGGGAGTTGTCACTGTCAGCAGCGTCGTGTCGCCATGCTACCAGAAGATGTTTGGTCATGCAAGATTCGTTGCTGGAATTCCTGTTCAATGCCCCAAGTGACTCAGGCGGAGATCTGCCCCTGGTTATTTGGCAATTGAGAGATTCTCTGAATCTTGACTTGACTGCCCCAGATTGTGGATAGTGCTCATATATGCCCCTTGGTTGGGAGTGCTTTTGTTCACTAGGTATTCGTCGTGCGAATTTCTCTGCTGTTCGAACAAATAGCCATATGCAAACAATGTTATTTAAAATGCAAAGCTCATGTCTGTCTTGAAGTTTTTGAAAATGCAAACAAATTTTGTAAAAATGTGATGTCAACTCAAGATTTTACGGCGAGCCTTAAGGAGTCAGGATACCTTTGGTAACAGTATGCTTTCGAACTAACCCATGCTTCAGCTAGGAGTTTTAAGGGTTGTAGCATGGCCTGGTTCACGGTTTAAGAAACAAAGGATAAAGGCTCAAATTTTATTTGTACCCACCCGCTCTTCGTGATGTTCTTCAAACCTAAACTCAGCTGATCATGCGTTAGACCTTGTTTGAGTCTTTGCTCTGATATTCCAGTGATGGTTCAGATGACAGTTTATTTTGAATAGGCAGTCATTTTTTTTGTTGAGAGTTTATAGGACCTCTTTCTTTTTGATTCCGTTATCCCTATTTTTGCCTGAACTGTTTCTTTTGTGATTACAGTCAGCGGGATGCCCCAGTTTTATAAGTCTCCTTCATAGGTTTTGACTTAGTGGGCTTTTGTTTTTGAAAGATAACGACTGCCTGTCTTGATGATTATTCAGAACCATCACTGTCTCTTGCTTTGAAAGGACTCCTTTGATGCCATTCATTGTGCACCGGGATCAACTGAGAGAACTACCCTGCCCCAGGTTATGATTAAGGGTTTTAATTTTTTGCGAAAAGAAAAAAACTCCAACTTCTTTGGCTCAAAGGGGTTGACGAGGGATTATCTTCCTTATAACTCCACTGTTTAGGATTTGAAACAATGCCTGTACTTCATCAGCGGGGTCTGTTCAAAAGCATACTGTAAAGATCGTGGTATCGTTTTTGTCATCCTCCCTCAAGAGGCTTAGAGTTTTTTAATTGAGAGTTTGAACATCATAAAAAATGAAAGCAGTTTGAATATAGTGAATGCGAATATATTGATTCAAAACAGACATATGCGATGCATCGATAGAGTAATAAAGTTTGCTATGACAATAATTGTTTGAACAATCAAAGAAAAATACATCTTGAACATTCGAATGAACAAAAGTCTTCTAGTCTCAGGACTTGTCAATTCAAATGGTGAACCTTGGAGGGATGGTAGAAGAACTCCGCCTGACCATCTTGTGTGAATTCCAATGCTCCTTCATCAATCAGGTCTTGGATCTTGTTCTTCAGAGACCAACAGTCGTCGGTGTCATGTCCTGGACTGGCAGAGTGGTAGGCACACCTTTTATTGGGATGATAGGTAGGAGCTGAGGTGTTGGGATTCCGGGGAGGAGCCCTTAATGTGATCAGATTCAATCTCAACAGGCGTTGTAAAGCTTGAAACAACGACATGTTGAGCTGGGTGAATTTCCTCCTAGGCTTGTCTGGCTTGCTCTGATCAACCTGTTGTTCTTGGCGAGGTCGTTGTTGGACCTGTGAAGTAGTGGCAGCTTGGAGAGGTCTATTTATTAAACCAAACCTTTTACTTCTTGGAAGTTGATTAATGGCTTGATCCTCGGCCCTGACTACTTGCTTCATACTGTCTTGCTGAAGCTGGTTGATCACAGTTCTCAACTCTTCTTGCTCCCGAGCTAAGCCTTGGATAAGGGCCATATGCCCCAGCATCTGAGTCCTCATTGCATCTATCTCAGCTTGCAGATGTTTCAACCGTTCGTCCTTATCGTCCTCTGAACTGTTCCTGACCAAAGTCCCCATGAGGAGTGTTCTCAACTCTTCATGCCCCTTGGATAGGCTTAGGAAGATCTCCCTGAACTGAGTCTCTTGAGTACGAGGCTCCTGATTGTCTTGTTGGGAAGCCATTGCTGAAATAAACAGCGAAGAAGGTAAGTGACATGTACCAAGGGTACCTGTTATGCAATGATGTGTATGTATGCATGCAATGTTTTCAAGGATCTTGCGGGGTAAACAAGAAAATTGTTAGAATCTGGTAGCTTGATTGAAGGAACTTCATGTTGTTGAGAGTCCTTCTTCAAGAGTCAAAGCTCACCATATCGAGTGGGTCATATCCCCTGACTCAGGTTATCAACCTTGGCTAGAGGAAAATAAATCCCCTTTTCCCCTTGCTAGATAGTTGGTTCATTATGACCTGCACCACAAACCCTTGAGATCCTTGAAATGGGTTAGTCCTTATGCAGGATGTATGCAATGGTATGATGGTATGATGTTATGCTATGCGTGGAGTGATGTAAGTAGACCCTGTTATAAGTCCCGATCAAGGACTGTAAACAAAACCTGCAAGAAACTCATGTGTCGGATAAGAATATGCAAGTAGTTCAAGTTTTAAGGCACACAAGTCACACCAGAAAGCCCTTAGAGTTTAGGCCAGCATGAAGTTTAGGTACTACCCTCTTTCAGTTTCGTTGGTTAAGACCTGTCCTAGAAAATAGTAACCGGGTTCTAGAGGATCTCAATATCACTGACTACCCTCAATCGGTCATAACTCCAGCGTCACAATCTTTTCTTGCGGCCAGAACCATCGCGAGAGTTTAGCCTCAATGAGTGTAGCATACTGCTACTGTTCTATGGCCAAGTTGGGTCAATTTAGGGTTCTAAGGTCGGTTGGTTCTTAATGACTCCTCAGAAGACCCATATTCTCCTCGTTCCAACACAAGGGATATCGGTACAGACCAAGGTGTCACACCAACGTAGCTACTGCTTCACCCGTGTCAGTCTACGCCGGACAGGTCCCTCACAGCTTATGCTACCTAAAGGGTATTCCCCAGATCCGGGTTAGGATCTATAAAACTCCGATACAAGCCCACAAATATAAATCATACAAAGCATGCAATTGAAAACATAGAATGTTCTAATCCTAAGGTACACCTCACTTTTATATTATCCCCAGCAGAGTCGCCAGTTCTGTGATCGGTGGAAATAGAACTGACTGTTTTAAAGCTGGTTCGCGAAATGTCACGGTAAGCAAGAGTCGCCACCGTCTTTTATGTTCTCCAACAAGGAAAGGACAAAAGCACAGCAAAATTCCTTTTCGAGATGTTTCTCGGTTCGAGAGGTAGATTATAGAAAGGGAAGGTGTTAGCACCCTTTCTATCCGTGGTTATCCACGGGCTCTTAGGTACTTGCTCACTATGTTTTAAAAAATTGTTTGCTTTTCAAGTGTTTATGGGTTTTGAAAAAGTTTAGTTTGAAAAAACTTTTAGGTAACTCTTGTATCTGTCCTCAAGAGTGTATGAAGTATTTGTTTGAAAACTTTTTGAAAGTGTAGGTGCGAAAAGATGTTTTTGTTTTTTGAAAGAGCAAGTACCCAGGAGAAATCTACCTACTCTAAGGAATTAGGCTGTGTAAGAGTCCTTTAGACAGTACTATCCCACTATTGAGAAGTAGGTAGCACCGTCATTGGAGTTATTCGAGTCAATCTGATTATCAGGACATGTGTGGTCACCAAAACAATAGTAGGACGCCTTAGCGATAACCCTAATGTCCTAGATCCTTTTTTATCCGAGGCAACCGTTTCGAGGCAACTGGATCTTTAGACAAGAGGGAGACCTCTAAAACACCCTATACTTAATGACCACGTCGAGGCAACCAAGTGAGGCGTACCCTAAGAGTGGCATGTGCGAGTGTGTCAGGTTTCATGTTAAGTTATCTTTGTACAAGTTATTGTGAGCTACGGGTTGATTTTAATTTCAGAGATAAGTCTTGTCATGCATAGCCTAATTAACATACATCTAACAGTTAATAGTTGTAGAAAGTAAATTGCGGAAAGTAAATCTACGCTATTACAAGGCGTCGGGTATTTACATCGCCAAAAACAAACCCTTTAATTTAAATTGCGGAAAGTAAAATAAAGCAATAAATAAATAAAGTCCTAATTAAAGTTATTATATTCCGGAAGCAAGTACAATAATATGGAAAAATGGATCACGTGCGGGAAATTAAATCGGATGCGAGTTTTTTTGGGTTTTGACCCTTTTTTGAAAGAAAGTGATTTTTTTGGTTATTTTTGAATTAAATGGAATTAAATTAAATGAACAATTAAATTAAATTAAATAATGAAAATATTTTTGGATTCTTGAGTTTTTAAAGAAATAAAATAAATTGAATTAATGCTAATAAAAACCTAATATTCTAAATTGATTTTAAATATTGGAAAAAATATTAAAAGTTAAATCTAATTAAAGTTAAATTGATTAAATTAATTTATTTACAAAAATAAAAGTGATGAAGTTAATTTTAATAAATAAAATATTTTTTGTGTTTTTGATTTTATTAGGAAAAAATGTTAATTGGTTAGTGATTAATAAAAATAATAACGATTAATTAATTAAAGGAACATAATACAAATAGAGAGAGAGTTTAGCAGTATACGGGCCTGATTGGAGGGGTGAAACAGCTGTTGGCGTCATGTGTAAATTGTTTTGTTTTGGCCATTTGTGTTTTGCCTTTTGGCCATTTGTGTTTTGGCTTTTGGCCATTTGTGTTCTGGCTTTTGGCCATTTGTGTTCTGGCCTCAACGTTCCTTAACCTTCTCAGATGTCTGTCTCGCCATGTATTGGTATCATGTGTAAGTTGTTCTGTTTTTGCCATTTGGTTTTTGGCTTTTGGCCATTTGTGTTTTGGCCTCAACGTTCCTTAATGAACCTGCATGAGATCCTGTCTAAATCTGCAGTGTTGAATCTCATGAACACATTAAATAAATTACTATATATATCATAAAATACAAATAAAGCCAATATATGAAGAAATTTAATGTTTAGGTCAATATGACATGTATGAATGATTATACCCTTTTGATCATGGAGATCAAATCAACCTTACCCTTACTGGAAAAGTAGTGACATGAATGCTTTTATGCCCTTTTGATCATGGAGATCAAGTCAGCCTTACCCTTACTGAAGAAGTAGTGAGATGTTGGTTTGTAACTGAGATGACTTGTTTGTAGTGATATATTGGTTTGTAACTAGGATGGCTTGTTTGTAGTGAGAGAGAGATTTGTAATAAGGATTTCAAGGTTTTAGGGTTCTTGAAAGAATTTGATATTCTAATAGCGTTGTGGCAAGGGTTTTTTTCTCCTCTTTGGTTTATGTGAAAAGAATGTGATTATATAATGGAAATTAGGGTAAAGAAAATGGGCTTTGAATGTGCAATTGTGCCTCCAATGTTCACTTGAGTTCGTCACTTTCCAGGCTAAATCGCAGCGACTTAAGTGCAACTTTTGAAGTTGAAATGTGAAAACAAAATGTAGCCGATATCGAGAACTATCTCTTGTCCGAAAATCGGCTCAATCTGATAAACGGTGAATTAGTTATGAATTTTTGAAATTTCAGCTCAGACAAACTTATTTTGGGCTCCAGTGTCGACTCTGACACGTTCTTCAATAAAAAACTGGTATTGATCGGAGCATAATTCAGTCTCGACTTTTGAAGAAAAGTTGTAGATATCTGAGTTAGTGACCTTGTGTAAAAATATAAGCCCAATCCGGTAAAAATTGACCGAGTTATGAATTTTCGAAGTTTCGGCCCAGATGAAATAATATTCAGCATTCAGGATTTTCGGCGTGTCACGCACTCTGAGCAAAAAAAGAAGGCTTTTTGTATACCGTTTGAACTCAATACCTTCTGTGAAAATGTAGCCAACTCAATTTGTGAAATTTTGGCGCCAAAACCAGCTCGATACGATGAAAATCGACCAAGTTATGATTTTCTGAACATGACGCAAATATACTTCTGTCACAAATTTTCTGTACGAAAATACTTGATAAATCAACATTTTTGAAGACTTTCTGATTGAAATTGGCTTCCAGACGTGAGAGATGAAAACATAGATGACGTCAAGACGGAATTTTAGCCACCGGAACGGGTTCAAAACGAGCCACGATCTTCAAGTTATGAATTTTTTAGCGCGTAAAAACTGCACTTTCAGCATACTTTTTTCACCATATTTCTTAGAGAAAACTCACACAGTCAGATACCTTCTGAATTTGAGCATACGTTAGGACATTAAGGAGCACTTGAGGTCATTTGGATGTAAGGACCTTGATGTAACACAAAACCCTAATTTTGAATTGACTGCCTTAGGAGGTGATTTGACTTTACAACCCTTGAGCCATTTTGAGCAATTTGAAGATCATTCTTGACAAATCTTGAGGAATATGGGAGGGTAAATTTTGGGGTACAACAATTACCCACTCAGTTTTTATTAGAAAAAGCCCGCTACTTTGCTAGGATGAATAGTACAATTGCTTTTGAGGCCATCTTTGCTCTACTTGCTTATGGGTTGTTCTTATTTCCGAACGTCGACAACTTTGTGGATATCAATGCCATCAGGATCTTTTTGATAGGGAATCCAGTCCCTACATTATAGGAGGTGCTTATTACTCCATTCATCTTCGGGATTCTTATAATGGAGAGATGATCATTTGCTGCACGCCTTTATTGTATCAGTGTTTATTTCTCACTTATCCCGGTTGGGCTCCAAAGATTATGGACCTCACTCATTCAGATATTGTTTGGTATCCTCAAGTTTACCAAGACATAGAGATTGTCAATAGTTGCGGTAGTTTCCCCAATGTACCTATTCTTGGTACAAAGGGAGGAATTAACTACAATCGTGTTCTTACACGACGATAACTTGGATATCCGATGTGAGATAAGCCAAATAGTATTCATCTGAGTGGTTTCTTTCTTAAATATGGAGAGGATCATAAGAAAGATAAGGAGGAAATTATAAATATTGGTGCCATATTCACAGGAAGAGTAGAAAGGACTTGAGACCTAGGGGAGCTGTTTCTTTGGAGCCTTATCTTCGGTGGGTACAAGCAAGGGTAATCTAGATGAAAATGCCATATTCTCGTGAAGCACTTATCTTTATATGTTTGTGAAGAACACTCATCCCCTTTTAGATGATGTGGAAGAGCTTCAGCTTGCCCTAGTCAGGATGCAGCAGGAGAAAGAGTCTTGGAAGAATAAGTGTCAGACTTTAGAGATATCCTACCGAGCAGACTTAAAGGAGAAAGATGACTTAATTGAGAGTCGTGCTATAGAGATGATGGATAAGCAAGAGGATTTATTTTCCTCTAGAGCTCACTCAGGACTTAGTCAGTCACTTCCCAACTCTGGTGATTGGAAAGTGGTTGCCGATAGGTATGCAAAAGAGAACAAACAGTTGAAGGCTCAGATTTCAAGACTCACGGGAAAGCGTTAGTGTGTAGAATGATCTTCATCAGTTTTACTTTTTAGGATTTTAGATTATATCTTCTTTTGTACTTGGGATTGTTTAAACTTGTACTAAAAGTTGTAATCCATTTTGAAGTTATTATAATGAGATTTTTAGTATTTCAAAATGTGTTAGTACTTTAATATTTGAAAAGTTGTCTATAATTCTTTGTATCCATTGAAATATTAATAGTAAAATAAATCATGTGAATTGCATATCATGCACCATCTGGTATTTATTTCTTGCATTTCTGTTCATACCCATGTGTCTTACTGAATTTCTCTACTTCGTTCAGCAAGTTGTCTCACCAGTACAATACTCGAGCTAATTCCAGGAAGAAAATGGGGAATCTTGAACAAGAGAATTGAGAGCTGCACGAAGAAGTTACTGCTTTGAAGGTCGGTATGGCCAATATGACTGCTTTGATGGAATCATTGGTGGCTGCTCAGAATCAGCCACCACTTGCTCAACCTCAAAAAACAACATTTGCTTCTGAAGGTCCATCAGTTCTTGTTTCTGTTACCCCAGTTATTGTTGCTCAGAATTGTATGTCTCAGGGTTACCCATGGGGAATGCCTGAAAACTTGATGCTAGAAGGTTTTAATGTTGACACTCAAGCTTCTGCAGTTGTGCAAGCTGCTGCTACTCCTGCACCTCATATGGTGCATATTACTCATGCTGTTAGAAATGTGATCCACTATGTTTCACATCCTTCAGTGAATGCTATGTCGTTTGTTAATGATGAAGTTTATCATCTTGTTCCTCCATCGAGTGAAAGTGTGGCTTTCTATGACCGGTTGGATGACTTTCAATACAAGTTCAATGAGATTCAGAAGGAAATGAAGGCCCTTCAAGGAAAAGAATAGTTTGGATAAAAACTCAGTGAGCTCTGCCTGGTTCCCAATGTAAAGGTGCCAGCCAGGTTTAAAGTACCATAATTTGAGAGGTATAAGGGAAATTCTTGTCCTCGTGACCACCTTGTGATGTATATCAGGAAAATGTCCACCCATACTGATGATCAGCGTTTGCTCATTCATTTCTTCCAAGATAGTTTAACAGGTGCTGCTCTGAAGTTGTATATGAGTCTGGAAAGTAGTAGTATCCGCACCTTCAATGATCTGGGAGAAGCCTTCATCAAGCAGTATAAGTACAATATGTTCATGGCGCCGGATCGTGACCAGTTGAGGGAAATGGCTCAAAGAGATAAGGAGTCATTCAAAGAATATGCACAGAGATGGTGCGAGATAGCTGCCCAAGTGGTTACACCTATGGGAGAACAAGAGATAACCAAGGTCTTCCTGAAAACCCTTGGATCATTTTATTATAAAAGGATGTCTCCAGTGCACCGAGTGATTTTACCGAAATGGTAAGCATGGGTGTTCGTTTGCAAGAGGCTGTTAGAGAAGGGTGCTTGACAAAAGATGAAGGAATAAAGAAGTTATTGTACGGTTTCTCTCAAAAGAAAGAAAGTGAAATGCATGTTGTTATTGGAGAAACGAAGATTTGACAAACTAGAAGGCATCAACGATACCAGCAACAGGTTGCTTCTGTGACTCTAGTCGTCAATGTAGCTCCAACCACAGTTTCCTATCAGAGACCATCCCCCAAGGGAAATCAAGGGCAGAGTCATAAGAGAGAGGCTTTTGACTCTATTCCAATGAGCTATGTAGAGTTACTTCTGGCTTTGATTAAGAAGAAGTTGGTTCAGACCAAGCCACCCCCTGCTATACCATCACCTTTGCCTTGGTATTATAAGGCAGACCAGGCGTGTGCTTTTCATCATGGAGCACCAGTGCAGAACATCTAGAATTGTTATCCTTTGAAATCTGAACTACGAAAGATGGTGAGATATAGCCTCTTATCCTTTAAAGAAGTTGGCCCTAATGTGAAAGATAATCCTTTGCCAAAGCATGGAGGAGAAAATGTTGTAAACATGGTTGTTGGTTGTTCAGAGGACTTTCAGATTTTTTATATCAACCTGGTTAGAGGGGATTTGGTAAAGATGCATGCTAACCTTTGCGAGTTTAGTTACTATACGCATGACCATGCTGGTTGTGGTATTTGCAGTACAGATATACATGGGTGTGATAAGATAAAAGTTGATCTTCAGGAAATGATGGAAGAAGGCCTCATTCATATAATTAGGCCAAGGGCAGAGTATGAAGAAGATGTAAATTTGGTCTTTGGATGTCTCGGTGAATTCTGGATTTTTGACATGGATCATATGAATGATGATTTGGTGCAGTTGCACGCTACCTTCTGTCACATGGATGGTCAAGAAGAACACCATTATGGGTCTTGCCAGATCGCTATAGATATTCTCATGGTTATTCCATAGTGAGAAAGGGTTTTCAGTTGTTATTGGCTAATGGTACTATCAAAGTCTCAGGATATAGAGATGATTACCATGGGATTAACGTGATTGAAGATTGCTCGGCCGAGACTGTGTCAGATAATGAGTATGCTTCTGTAGATGAGTTCTTTTCCTCAGATGAAGATGTGTTCTCCAGCAATGATTTTGTGATGTCTAAGTATTCTGAAGAGGGGGTGAATGATATTGTGCCCTGTTTTGGTGTTCTCGCCCCTATAGAGATTGAGTATCATAGCAAGACAGTTGTCACTCCAGTGGTGATTTTCTTGTCGGGTCTTGTTCCTTACGAATCAGACAAAGTCGTGCCATACAAATACAATGCTACAATTTTGGAGGATGGTGTGGAAGTTCCCATCCAACCTTTGTCTGATGTCGAGAATATTGCTGAAGCAAGCCGAGTCACCCACAGTGGTCGTATTTTCGCACCTGTCATTCGAGGGAAAGTTAATGTTGATAAAAAGGTTGTTGAAAGTATTGAACCCAAGAAAGTAGTGGGGGAATCTAGTGGTACTACTCTGGAAAAAATGTGGATGATATCTTGAAGATTATCAAAATGAGTGACTACAGGATCGTAGATCAATTATTGCAGACTCCATCAAAGATATATATATTCTAGCCTTGCTAATGAACTCTTTTGTCCACAGGGAATATTTAATGAGAGTAGTGGATCAAGATTTCATGGAAAGTGATATGCCTTTGGACCAATTAAGCAATGTGGTAGGGAATATTAAATCCTGTAATAACCTGAGTTTCTGTTATGACGAATTTCCCGATGAAGGAAGGAATCATAACTTGGCTCTCCATATCTCCATGAACTATAAGAATGATTCATTGTCAAATGTGCTGATTGACAACGGATCTTCTTTAAATGTCATACCAAGGAGCGCACTTATGAAGCTGAAGTACCAAGGAACTCCCATGCTCCCAAGTGGAATAATTGTAAAAGCTTTCAATGGATCAAGGAAGTTTGTCATTGGGGAAGTAGATTTGCCTATTCATATAGGCCCACACTTATTTCAGATTACTTTCCAGGTTATGGATATTGTGCCCGCTTATAGCTGTTTACTGGGATGACCATGGATACACGAGGCAGGGGCTGTCACTTCAAATTTGCACCAGAAGTTGAAGTTTGTGCATGAAGGAAAGGTGGTCATCATAAATGGAGAGCGGGCTTTGTTAATACTCATTTATCATCTTTCAGTATTGTGGAAGCCGATGAAGCCGCTGTTGGAACTCAGCTCTAAGATTTATCTGTTGATAATGTAAGGCAAAATGAGAATTTTATGGCTTCATTTAAGGATGCTCAGCAGGTAGTACGTAATGGCCCTAGTAAAGTACGGGGGAAGATCGTGGATCCGCCTGTGAATAAGAATAGAGCTGGTTCGGGATTCTCTGTGAAGAATGGTAAAGGTGAGAAGGTGAAGCAGAGCAGGAGATGCCAAACTACGTGACGCATGGAGTTAGATTCCAAAATTGGATCACTATTGATGTTTCCTCTTGCATTCATGTCTCAGAGTAATTTGTTTTTGTTAATCTTTTCAAAAAATATTTCACTCTGCCCAAGGTGAAAGATTATATCGTATGGGAATATTTGTTGCTTTGATATTTAAAATCAATAATAAAAGTTGTCTTTGATTTCCAAATTGTGTCTTTATTTTCTGCTTTTTCGTGGAAAATGGTAATCAGAAAAAACCTTTAAAAATAAATAATAACTGTAATTGAATCTGCATAATCACTTGCTATATGTGTCACTTTCTAAAAGCAATCATAAATCATCTGTGTAGATTAATTAAAAAACATGTTGAATACAATGACCCTGCACCCTCTCCTAACTTTGAATATCCAGTGTATGTGGCCGAAGAAGAAGAATATGATGAAATTCCAGAAGAGGTTTCGCAGTTGATTGAGCGTGAGGAAAGTTCCATTCAGCCATATAAAGAGCCGTTGGAGACGATCAATTTGGGTTCAGAGGAAGATCCAAAGGAAGTCAAGATTGGAGCATTGCTGCATCCCGACATAAAGAGCAGGTTGATTGAATTGTTGAAAGAGTATGTGGATATATTTTCTTGGTCATACCAAGACATGCCTGGTTTGGATACCGATATTGTGGAACATCATTTGCCGCTAAAGCCTAAATGCTCGCCAATTAAGAAGAAATTACGAAGAACTCACCCTAATATGGAAGTGAAAATTAAAGAAGAAGTTTTAGAGCAGATTAATGTCGGTTTTCTTGTGACATCGATGTACCCTCAGTGGATTTCCAATATTGTCCCAGTACCAAAGAAATACAGAAAAGTTCACATGTGCATTGATTATAGAGATTTAAACAAAGCTAGTCCAAAAAATGATTTTTCATTGCCACATATTGATATGTTGGTTGATAGTACAACAAAATTCAAATTATTCTCGTTCATGGACGAATTTTCCATATATAATCAAATTATAATGGCTCTTGAGGAAATGGAAAAAACAACGTTTATCACACCGTGGGGAACATTCTGTTATAGAGTGATGCCCTTCGGGTTGAAGAACGTTGGTGCAACGTACCAGAGGGCTATGACAACCCTATTTCATGATCTGATGTGCAAGGAAATTAAGCTATACGTTGATGATATGATTTCTAAGTCCAAGACTGAAGAAGGGCATATAGAATATTTTTTGAAATTGTTTCAGCGTTTGAGGAAGTATCGTCTCCGCTTGAATCTAAATAAATGCACCTTTGGTGTTCGATCAGGGAAATTGTAAGGTTTCATTGTCAGCAAAAAGGGGATTGAGGTTGACCCTGATAAAGTTAAAGCAATTCAATAAATACCAGCGCAAAGAACTGAAAATCAAGTTAGAGGCTTCCTAGGGCGTTTGAATTACATTTCCAGATTTATTTCCCATATGACTGCAACATGTGAGCCGATCTTTAAGTTGTTAAAGAAAGATCAAGGTTCCGTGTGGATAGATGATTGCCAGAGGGCAATTGAAAGTATTAAAGACTATCTGCTTGAACCTCCTTCTTGCTCCCGCCCGTTGAAGGAAGACCATTGATTATGTATCTGACAGTGTTAGATAATTCTATGGGTTGTATCTTGGGACAATAAGATGAAACATGGAAGAAGGAATATGCCATTTATTATCTCAAAAAAAAGTTTGCTGACTGTGGGTCACGATATTCTATGCTGGAAAAGACATGTTGTGCTCTGGCCTGGATGGAAAAGCAGTTGTGGCAATATATGTTGAATCCTACTACTTGGTTGATTTCCAAAATGGATCCAATTAAGTATATTTTTGAAAAGCCTGCTCTTACTGGGAGAATTTCCCATTGGCAGATGCTGTTGTCTAAATATGGTATTGAATACCGTACTCATAAGGCTATAAAAGGTAGTGTGTTGGTGGATTATCTTTCTCACCAACCAGTTAATGGTTATTAGTCTATTAAATATGATTTCCCAGATGAGGATGTTATGCTTCTGAAAGTGAAAGGTTGTGATGAACCGTTGCCTGAGGAAGGTCCTGATCCTGAATCTCGTTGGGGCATGGTGTTTGATGTAGCTGTGAATGTTTATGGGAAAGGAATTAGTGCTGTGATTATCACTCCCTATGGATCGCATATCCCATTTACTACAAGGTTGGTATTTGATTGCACTAATAACATGGCAGAGTATGAAGTTTGTATCATGGGTCTCGAGGAGGCTATTTATCTCAGAATCAAAATTCTAGATGTGTATGGTGATTCAGCTTTGGTAATAAATCAAATTAAAGGAGAATGGGATACTCGTCAACCTGGCTTTATTCCTTACAAAGGTTATGCTAGAAGATTATTACCTTTCTTCAATAAAGTTGAATTTCATCATATTCCCAGAGATGAAAATCAGATGGCGAACGCTTTGGCCACTCTGGCTTCTATGTATCAAGTGAATACTTGGAATGATGTGCCTCGTATCGCAGTGTGATGTTTGGATAGACCAGCTCATGTGTTTGTAGCAGAGGAAACGTCAGAAAAAAAACCTTGGTATTATAATATCAAGCATTTTCTCCAGACTCAGGAATACTCGATTGGTGCATCAAACAAAGATAGAAATACATTGAGAAGTTTGGCAAGTAGCTTTTTCCTCAATGAAGATGTGTTATACAAAAGAAATTATGACATGGTCTTGCTCAGATGTGTGGATAGACACGAAGCATACATGTTGATGCACGAGATCCATGAAGGCTTCTTTGGAACACATTATAATGGTCAATCGATGGCAAAGAAGATGCTTAGGGCAGGTTACTATTGGCTGACAATGGAATCTGACTGTTACAAATTTTCAAAGAAGTGCCATATTTACGCTGATAAAATTCATGTGCCTCTGACACTCTTCAATGTTATTTCTTCCATGTGGCCTTTCTCTATGTGGGGTATTGACATGATTGGAATGATTAAACCCAAGGCATCAAATGGACATCGTTTTATCTTAGTGGCAATTGACTACTTAACCAAATGGGTGGAAGAAGCTTCACATGCTAATGTTACTAAGCAGGTGGTAGTACGCTTAATCAAGAATAATGTTATATGTCAGTATGGTGTGCCAAGCAGGATTATCACTGACACGGCTCAAATCTGAATAATAAGATGATGGCAGAACTTTGTGAAGAATTCAAGATTGTCCATCACAATTCATCTCCTTATAGGCCAAAAATGAATGGGGATGTGGAAGCTTCCAATAAAAACATCAAGAGGATCATCCAAAAAATGGTTGTTACCTATAAAGATTGGCATAAGATGCTCCCTTTTGCTTTGCATGGATATCGTACATCCGTCCGCACTTCAACAGGGGCAACCCCATTCTCTCTTGTGTATGGTATAGAAGCAGTGATCCCAGTTGAGGTTGAGATTCCCTCCTTATGTGTGATAACAGAAACCAAGTAGTCAGAGACTGAATGGGTCCAAAATAGATTTGACCAATTGAATTTGATAGAAGAAAAAATAATGACAGCCTTGTGTCATGGTCAATTATACCAGAAGAGGATGAAGAAAGATTTTGACAAGAAGGTCAAGCCTCGTGAATTCAGAGAAGGCAACCTCGTGCTTAGGAAGATCATGTCTTTTAATGTCGATTCTAGGGGAAAATGGACTCCCAATTTTGAAGGCCCATATGTTGTCAAGAAAGCCTTCTTTGGTGATGCATTTATTCTTGAAACTATGGATGGCGAGGAGTTCCCACGTCCTATCAATGCTGATGCAGTCAAGAAATAATTCGTCTAAAGAAATAAAAGAATTACTCGCTAAGTCGAAAACCCGAAAGGGGGGGTTAGGCAAGAAGAAGCGTCTCGATAGGCTAAAAACCCGAAAGGGTGGTCTAGGTAAAAATTAGAGACATAAATAGAATAAATTTTCCTGGTAAGTTGAAAATACGCAAGGGAAACTTAGCCAAAATTTAGGGATTTCTTGGAAAGTAACTGCGTTAGACAAGACTTTATCATTAAGGAAACAATCTTCTTGGATCCTCACCATACTTCAACAGAAGTCGCTGCTAAGGAATTCAAAGTTGTTAGGGGGAATAATGATCATTGTGTTTCAATGTATCTTTTCTTATGTATTACCATTTCCCAAACTTTGTAATCATTTATGGAGTTTCGCCATTCCCAGACTACCATTCTATTAATAAAGTTTGAGCTTTTATCCAATTTTTTACAATTCTTATTTTATTCTGCTTACAAAGACTCCATTTATTATTGATTGTAATTTTCAAAACAAAAAGATTAAATAACAAAATTGTTTTTTGAAAAGAATTTACAAATTACTTTTTACTTTAGATTTTGTGACTCAAGAAAAACAAAAGTGGTGATACCAAGGATGGACGAACTCTAGAATTTTGGAAGTTTGTTTTCCCCAGGAAGGTTCACTCAAGTTACTTTTGTTGGTATGAGTATGATCTTTGTGTGTTTCTTAGATAGTTGGAGATGATACCAATTGACGTATGGTGTAGTGTTGGGCTTGTGATCCCATTTTTCCCAGTCAAGTCTTAGTTCATTTTGATTTTGAGTTTGCATGGTCTGAAGCCTATATCCTAGAATCCCCAGTAAGGTCTTTACTCATATGATGAAAGTCCCTACTCACTTTGCGTGTTGAAGTGGAATCATTTGCAAAACATCGCCCTTTTGCAATGTTGCCATTGTTGTTGTTGTTTATTTCCCAGGAAACTAGACAAGGGCAATATCTATTTTAAGAAGTGTTTAATTAGTTGTCAACCTTTTTGGTTTTCTCGCGCCAAGTGTTCAGTTTGATTTAAAATCCCCATAATTTTGATTTCTTGCGGTATTGTTCGACTTCTTAAATCTCCAAGTAAAGGTGAGATATTGTTTCTCTCTGAAAGTTGATATCGCCATGTGGTTTCATATTTTATCCCTAATGAGGTTTGTGTAATCTTCTCTCTTGGTAGTAAAGAATATATTTTGAGCTCCCCTCAACGATGTGGTGTTTCCCTCCTCAATAAAGTCAGTACGAGATTCCTAGTTTGCATCTCGACGATGCGGCTTTCATCTTCCCTAATGAAGTCAGTATTATAATCTCCAGTGGAAGTCTAAACATTGAGACATTTGTTTTCCCCATTAAATTATGTGTGATGTTCCCCGGTGAAGCCTGGAGAAGGATTCCAAATCCTTGTATTTGCACTGATTTTATTGTTTTGATTTGATTACTTTTGGATTGTGTTTCCTCCCAGTGAAGTTGAGCCGTGGAACATGACTTTGTTTCTTCAGTTGGTGCTTACTTTCTTATGAAATTTTCATCCTGGATGTGATTTAGCCGAGTGTTGACTTTACTCAAGCTATTTTTGTCTGGTTATTCCCAGTACTGTATGTCTATTTTTTCAGCATATACATAATAATATTCATATGCTCATACATACATCATGCATAGCTGAATTATATTCATTTCTCATTTGCATTCGTTAATATTTTGTTGGCATATTACCCTATTTTGCAGAGTTATGTTACCCTCTCTCCAATAGATTGTCAACCTTAAGAAGAAAGTATATATTCTTTCAATTTCCCCACTGAGTTATCCCTCGTGGAAATATTTTCTCCAGCCTTCCTATTCATCTCATTGTCTGGCTTTAGGCCCTGGTTTGAGAATGTACATTTATTTTACACGAGAAGACTTTACCTCCTCAGCAGGAATAAATTGGCATTTCCCCAGGAAGTCATAATTCTTTTCCCAACAACATTATTTCAACTCCAATGGATGGTAGTCTTGTCATTATGGGAGATAGTTTGTTGTTGAGATTTGTTACTCCAATGGATGGTAGTCTCATCATTATGGGAGATAGTTCGTTGTTGAGACTTGTTACTCCAATGGATGGTAGTCTCGTCATTATGGGAGATAGTTTGTTATTGAGATTTGTTACTCCAATGGATGGTAGTCTCGTCAATATGGGAGATAGTTCGTTGTTGAGATTTGTTACTCTAATGAATGGTAGTCTCTTCATTATGGGAGATAGTTGGTTGTTGAGATTTGTCACCCCGATGAATGGTAGTCTCGTTATTATGGGAGATAGTTCGTCATTGAGATTCACATTGCTCTGAAGAAGTTTGTTTATTTCCAGTCACAAGTACTGGTGCTGGTCACTTGTGGCTTACCCTAATATTGATGTTTGCTGGTATTATCCTACCACTTCTTTTCCCCTTGTGGGTCGACATTACCTTTTTTTGCTATCTTCTTAGTGAATGGATAGTTTGCGGTTATCTGTCGATCACTGTTATCCTTTTTTTTATCTCCTAAATGTTTGAGTTGATGTTACTTTGTCTCCTCCTTGGGCTTTACCCCAATAGAGTCGAGTCTTCTGTTCACTAGTGATTTATTTTCCTGGTCTATTTTTCTTTCGATCTTGTATTTTCTGTTTCCCCAGTGGTATCCCGTGTCACCTTTGGATCTATTTATTTGCATGCACAATCATAAGCACTGCATGGCCTCTTAGGGCTAAAAATAGGGTTTGTTTTTTATTTAAATATCTTCAATCATGTCGACACGAGGATTTTAACCTTTGTATCTCCGGATAGAAGACACTTAAATAAGGGCAGCTATTGTACCCCGATTTTCCCCCCTAAGATTCCTCTATCATCTCATATCAAATAAATCACAACAAGACCACATTAGGGTTTGGTTCTTCTCCTTATCTATAGGTTTGCTCATGAGGAATACCCAAGCACCTTGATCTGTATATTGTGATCATATTTGTTTTGTCTTGGTTAACTTTTAACTAACAAATACAATGAATATTTTCTCTAATTGATGATATTGATGATATTATAGGTGGGGGCACAACACATTTCATCAGGTGAATTCATAGGTTCATGAGTTTATTTCCATGCCTTCTTTAACAAAGTTTCATTGAGATTCAAGCTTCACCATTAATGATACTTTGAAGTGATATCATTACAAGGTCTACTATGATTCATCATGCCTTAATTTGTCAAAGAAAATCAATAGATGCAATAGTTGATTGAAGAAGTTTGACCTAATTGGACAAGTTCTTGATTTCTTGATCACAAGTGCATAACTCTCTCAATTATCAATATTTGGAGGTGATTTTGTTTCTATGGATTATTATTATCATCCACAACAACTTCTATTCACATGACAAAAGTATTTGTTCAAGAAAGTTTGTCAAAATCGAAAGGGGTTCCCAAGGCACTTTGTTGCTCTATGAGCTAGGGTTTTGAACTTCTAAGGGCTATACCTTGCTCATATTTTGATATTTTTGAGTAATTCCAAATACATGCTTCTCTTTAAAGGATTATCAACTAATCACTTCAAAAGTTTCAATAAGATTTTATGTGGAAGATGTCTAATGATGAAGAAAGAATACAAGTCCTCTAGATAGGCCATCAAATTCCCTTATGTGACTCCAAAAGATCATAACTTGGTCAATTTTTATCTCCTTGAGCCAATTATTTTTCCATGATGATCTTAAGGACGTGAACTTAAACTCCTCTTTTATGTGAAAATCTTGAAAATGGATGGAGGATGCCCTAATAATGCAAAAGATTATAGGTCATCTCATGAATTTTCACCAACTTCACTAGGCCACAACTTTTTCAATGTTTGTTATTTTTTAGTGATTCAAGTTTCACAATACTCTTTAAGGAGTCTACTTCAAGCTAGCATCAATGATCAAAGCTCAATTTTGAAGGAAGACCTTGTTTGAACTCAAAACATTATAGGCCGCTTTTGAAGAAAAACTTAGAATTTTTCTAAGTACAAAAAGTCAGCATCTTTTTCTCAACTTTGACTCATCACAACTTTTAGATCAAGCATCCATTTGTTCCAACTCTTTGCACATTGTAAAATTTGTGACCTTATCTTCAAATTGCTTCAAGAATCATGAAATAAGACTCATTTACCTATGAATGCCATTGATTCAAAGTTGGTACCTTGAAACTAACTTTTTCCTCCAAGTCAGAATTTGAAATGCACAATTCAGCTTCTAATCACTAAATTTCTGTATGTTTTTACTTCTAATCATGTTTAACAATCTTTCATAAGTGACTAACACCTTGAAACGCAAGTTTTGGTTGAGTTTTGAGCAAAATAGAAGTCACACTTTTCATGCTTGTAACTTCACACGATTTCCCTCCAAACATCATCATTTCACATGCTTGAGCATCCCATTTCCTTCCCTATAAATATAGGGTTATATCTCACTCATTTTCTCAAGCTTAGACAGCCATAATCACTCTGTCCAACTCTTTCCTTAACCCATATTTTTTCAACTTCGAATTTGGTTTTACAGCCTTCCTCAATCCATTTTCTTTGTCAATTCTTCATCCTTGAACTTCACTGAAGCTAACAAAAGAAGAAACGAGCCCTAAAGCATCCTAAATCGTGCTAGACAAGTCAAGTTTCAGAGCTCTGAATTTGAACTTCAATAGGTAGATTCCTTCATCAATTCTCTCAAAATTTTCTACCACAATGAAGCTCTCATCATTCTGATACTAGTCACAACATTTGTTTTTAACTAGAATTGAGTTTTGATCATGAATTTTCAAATCCATATTCAACTTCTTTCTTCTGGTTTTCTTCAAATCAACTGAGCTACAGCTTATATAAATTTTTCGCGAGGGTACAATTTTGTTTCCGTCTTGATGAGACGAAGAGAATGGTATTAGTCTGAACCTCTAATTTTACAGTTTGAGGAAGCTGGTTTTGAGGTTGGCTAGAGGTTGAAGACAACCACGGTGGTGTCTTCAACCAATGAGAATTTGTCACGCATTTTTTTAAAATTTGTTTTAAATAGTTACACTAGTGGTTTATTCACTAATGACCATGAAATGCACAGCGCGCTAGATCCATTGAATTTGATTACTATCACACTTTGACATTGATCCAATGGTCCACATCTTTTTGGATTATTTTTATTTTCTAATTTTTATTTTTTTTAATTGATTTAAACTTCAAATTTTCATAAAAAATTCATTTCTGACTCAAAATTTGAAAAAAATTCTTAAAAATACTTTATATTATTTCTGACTTCATGAATATTTTTTCATATTTTTATTTTAATGTTTGATATTTTTCCTAATTTTTTGTATTGTTTTCCTTATTTTAATTGTTTTAAAAATACTTCTTGGCATTTTAAAATTCTAAAAAAAATTTATCAAGATCATTTTCTTTATTTCTGACTTTCTAAAATTTTTTCTAGAATTTTATTTTGATTTTTACTATTTTTTATCTTTTTTCACTTATTTGAGTGATTTTTAATTAGTTAAAAAATACTTTTCTGTTTTAAAAAAATTATCAAAAAATTTATAAAAATATTTGAGATCACTTATTTTGGTTTATTAATTACAATTTATTTTTTGAATATATTCTGACCATGTGATTTTTGATCATGAACTTTATTAACATCATAGGATCTTGGGTTTTGAGTTTAACTCCACCAAAATGGATGAATGATTTTAATGATAGTTTGATTAAAATCTTTAATTCAAATATTCCCCCTATTCATATTATCCCTTTCTTACTTGTATTATATGTTATTAGAGGATGATTTACATATCATCTCTCTAAAAATATGGTACATAGATTGCTATTGATCAGCCACAAAATAGGTGCGCCTTCTATATAAGTCCACTTACGATTGCTTAACATAATCTTAAATTTTTTCCCGATTCGAGAAATGATCATTCGTGGCCCAAACCTATGTTTGCAAGCCCAAGCATGTTTAATTTGAAACCTTTGATCCAATAACCTTGAGATCCATTTGTAGCGGTGAAAATCGGAGATCAAGCTATTAATTAACTTGACTCACAAAAGCAAGAGTCGCCACCGCGCTTTATTATTTCCAAGGGAAAAGGGAAAAGAGAGAAATAAAACCCTAAAATATGCAATGTAAAATAATACTTAAAAGTAATAAAAATACAATGCATTTTTGAAAGAGATCGAGAGTTCGGGGATTGGTTATACAATGGGAAGGTATTAACACCCAATGCATCTGCGGTACTCCGCAGGAACCTTTTGAAATATTTGTTTTTTGGTTAAAATTGTTTGTTTGATTAAAATGATTCGTTTGGCTAAAAGATGGGTATGGACGAGATTTTTGAAGATACGACAACCTAGTGTCGAAGTTTTGACTTAAAAGGTATGAGTTTGAAAATGGAGTCTTTTGGGAAAATTATCTTAAGTTTGGAAAAATAGTAAACAAGCAAAAATGAATGAGGCTATTCGCTTAATCGTATAACATGTGTTTGATGACATGAAGTCAACAAAGTTAGAACGTTTCCCTTGGAGTTAAAACCACAGACGAATAAATAAGCTAAGAGTATATCAAACCTTAGGTGAAAATAAATCACAAGCCGACAGCATCATCAAAAAAACCTAATGTGAGATAATACTCCAAGCATCAGATGAAGCGCAAAGACATCGGATAAAGCTCATGGTGTCAGATAAGAATCCCTGCATCACAAGAGATATACCGACAAAATCCAACAGCACGGAAAACTTATGTGCGTCCGCACAATTTTCAGAAGTTAGTTGGAATTAAAATAAAATCACAATGCGATGAAAATAATATTTTTAAGAAACCTGAATTTATTTACAAGTAAAATATACAGTCAAAATATTATATACAAGTATATATTTACAGTACCAAATATTAAATCAGAATAGTAAAATAAAATAAAAAGGTAAAAGGGAGAAGTGTAAGAGTTATTGATGCGCTATGTGAGAATGGATACTTGAAACGGTTTTTGAAAACCTTCACAGTAAGCAAACTCGTTAGTAGCATAAGCGGTATAAAAATTAAAATGAATGAAATCGCAACAATTAAAAACTTTGTTAGAAATCACAAAATAAAGAAATGAAATGAAATTGTATGAATGCACATGAATATTTACACAAATAAAAATCAAGAATTCATGACATTATTCCATGTAAACACAAAAAATCAACATTGTACACATTATTTCAAATGTATCAAAAACAACCGCTATTTCAAACACAACGGAAAACAAAAAAAAATCAAAAGTTCACTTTGCAAAAATGAGAAATTAAATTCAAAGCATGAACCAAACAAATGATGATTATCCATTATATACTTAAAATAATTTTAATCAACATTTAATTCATATATACTACAACTATTTGACCCAGGGAATGAAATAGAAATAATGTACATACCAAAACTAATCCCGGTAGTTGCTAGAATATCAATCACCATCCAACGAAGGTACTCCCTAAAACTGGGGTTACTTGGGCTTGGTGCATCAGGATCTACTAACACCAGGGTGTAGTAGATCATGGGGTAGTTTCCACCAATACTCACTTAAGGTTGATTGGCAATTCAGTACCGTCAACAAAATCAACCAGCTTGTTCCACAGAAACTTGCAAGGCACCACGTGGCGACGGAAAACTGAAGGATAGTCATCGAAAACACCTAAACGGTTTATCACATTCTCATCCGCCAGAGCAAACACCGTGATTCCATTCTGGCTTATATCACCGGAGAGCTGCATTCCGAGAAAAGACGCCATAACTGAGTATCCGCTAGTTTTCAGCATCTGAATCTCTTGATCGAACGAATCGGAGGAGTTCACAGTGCGATTAACCGCTGAACACGATGGATTCAGATTCGAATTTGAATTAGGTCTCTGATACTGGAAACTAGGATCGAAGAACCTATCGATACCATAAACCAAAAGAACTCCATCATCGTAGATCGGTAATTCATTGATTTTGATATTGTTAAGCGAGATAGCATTATCGGAGGTTGATGTAGTGACGGTGAGAGACTGACCGGGGAGCATAGTCGGAAGCTTCGCACCAGCAGGAAGTCGCCGGAAGCTCTGAATCGGCAGCGGCAGCATAACTAAGTGGTACCGCAGTAGGTCGAGTGACGGCTGACCGGATTTCTTGAAAGAGGAGTCGGAGGGAGCGAAGACGGTGGCGGAAGGTGACTGAAAATTCTTGCTGAAGTTGCCGTGCTCTTTGAAGAGCTGCTCAAAATGAGGCTTAAAGTAAAGAACACCTTCCATTGAAGAATAGTTGCTCAGCTTTAAAGTTCCTTTGCAGTGAGTGCATCTGACGCAAGCTTTATGGTAAGAAGTACCATCAGCCGAAAGTTGATCAACAGGATAAACCGTTTTTCACAAGCCTTACACTTGAGCTGAGTGCCAATAAACGACATCGCTGTAGCTTCCTAGATCTGAATTGACCACAAATTCGAAATGCAAAAGCTACTAGATCAGCTTCAGAGGATGATTTCGTGGATCGGTGAAGATGGAGAGGGGAGGTTGAATTCGCAGAGTAGATTGAAGGGTAGCTAGCTGACGTTGATGGAAATTGAAATGAATTGAAGGGAAATGTTGTTTGTGTGACAGTATGAAGGGATATTGGGGGAGGGTGTTATGGTAAGGTTTCGTGAGTAGAAGAGGAAGAACTGACGCAGATGGAGTTGTTGGCAATTGGATGGTTGTGTTGTTGTATATTTTTTTTTGTTTTTTTTCACAAAGAAAAGGAAGACTATTTAAATAGTCAGATGAAGAGGAAAAATGATTTCAGCTTGCAATCATATCCGTCCATTATTTTCATTAATCCTGCATAACTTCTATCAACCAATTAGAAAAAAGAATAGTTTAACAAAAAATTAATGATTAAAAATCCCTCTAAAAATAAAAATGACTTAAAAACCTGAAAGTGTACAAATTAATGCAATTTAAAATATATTTTTTTGAATTTTTCTGAATAAAAAATAAAGACCCAAAATGACCGAAAATGATAAAAAAAACGGACGAAAATTTATCCGAAAAATAAAATGAACACATTAAAATAATCTACATGTCACAAAGATTAAAGAAAAATATTCAAGAAGTCAAAAATCAAAAATAAAAATAATAATAATAAAAATATCAGACTAAACAGACGTTTAAGGTTAAAACGAGACTTCGAACTGTACCGAAAAATAAAGCGAGCATACCGTCATAATCTACGCGAAGCGCAGATTCATAAAATGATCGGTAAAAGGTGAAAACTTGAAATATTTTCTCGCTACTTTCCCGCATAGTGTCGAATCGCTTTTAACAGTTTGTCTATAAAACCAAAATATTTTTATTATTAAACTTAAATACGACTAATGATGCAAAATATGATGAATGAAGATATTTACTAATAATTGTGACCAAATGACAAAATATGGTACGAATGTGCGACTAAAACATATTAGGGGCGAAATTAAGGGTGCAACGGTGTGCCTTGATGAATCAGCATTCGAGAATCCACAATCAACCGTACTTCTGGCTTGGGAGACTCAAAACCTTAATTGAGGCGCGACACCTGATGCTCTTGATCCAGACCCGTCTCTGCACATGACACAAAAGAAAACATGAACATATACCTTTGTATGCGATTAGAAATTAGTGATACATAGGCTAAAAATGTTCAAAACACTTGACAATCTTCGCATGGTCAAAGCTCGAAGGTGAGACGTTAAAATCGACCGTATTTCGTGACCTTGACTTATCTTAAAAAATGCAAAAATAAAAATGGGATCTTAGGTCAAAAATTGGGGTACAACAGCTGCCCCTATTTAAGTTTCTTCTATCTGGAGATATGAAGATTGGGATCTTCATTTCGACGAGATTGAAGGGACTTAAATATAGAATACACAATTTTTGGCCTTAAGATACCGCGATTATGTTCATGATATGATATGAATGTAATGCTCTGAATTTTATGGGGAATGACGCCATATGAGACAGACTATGCTGGAGAAACCAAGCACATTATACAATAATCCCACAGGGGAACAAATTATAACACCACTGGGGAAACAAAGTCATAGACTTCAAATGAGAGACTCTTGAATGATTTACATCAGTATTGAGACTGAAAAAGAAATGATTTACATCAGTACGAAGACTGGAAAAAGAAATGATTTACATCAGCACTGTGACTGGAAAAGGAAATGATGGACATCAGTACTGAGACTGGAAAACAAAATGATTGACATCAGCACTGTGACTGGAAAACAAAATGATTGACATCAGCACTGTGGCTGGAGGTAAACATCTTTGATTTCTGAATTTTACCAAGAACGGTAACACATTTCTTCTCTAACCAAGATATCGCTTGAAAAGGATAAAATAACAAACTTCCCCACGGGACTTTTCCGAAAGGGATGCCATTTGCTGAGTAGACATTATTGTTGGGGATACACAAGCTGCTCAAATAAAGAGGCCGCCACTTGTTTCCTTTCAAAGGTGTCAATAACATACAAGCTGCTCATGAAGAGACCGCCACTTGCTGTCTTCAAAGAATATCAAAGCACACAAGATGCTCATGAAGAGTCTGCCACTTGTCGCTAATAACCCACAAGCTGCTCATGAAGAAGCTGCCACTTGTTGTCTTCAAAGAATATCAAAGCACACAAGCTACTCATGAAGAGTCCGCCACTTGTTGCCAATAACCCACAAGCTGCTCATGAAGAAGCTGCCACTTGTTGTCTTCAAGGGAACAATAACACACAAGTTGCTCAAATAGATAAGCTGCCACTTGCTGTCTTCCAAAAATACTAACGTACAAGCTGCTCATGAAGAAGCTGCCACTTGCCGTTTTCCGTACAAGCTGCTCATGAAGAGACCGCCACTTGCCGTTTTCAAAAAGTGTTGATAACATACAAGTTGTCCATGAAGAGACTGCCGCTTGCTGTTTACTTTTCAAAATTACCAATAACACACAAGTTACTCATGAAGAGACCGCCGCTTGTTGTTTTCAAAGGTGACAATAACAAACAAGTTGCTCATGAAGAGACTGTCGCTTGCTGTTTCTTTCAAGGTATCAATAACATACAAGTTGCTCATGAAGAGACCACCGCTTGATGTTTTTCAAGAGAAAAAATAACACACAAGTTGCTCATGAAGAGACTGCCGCTTGCTGTTTCTCAAGAGTATCCATAACACACAAGTTGCTCATGAAGAGACCGCCGCTTGCTGTTGGTCAAGAGTATCCATAACACACAAGTTGCCTCATGAAGAGACTGCCTCTTGCTGTTTCCCAAAAAGATACCCATAAAATATCGTGAAGATATTGCTGGAGGTGAGAATCAATAATTTCATCGAGGATGGACAAACTGCTCATGAAGAGACCGCCATTTGTCGTAGAGAAATCAGAAATAATCAAACTGCTCAAATAAAGAGTCAGTCGCTTGTTGTCATGTCGATATTCCAGAAGAAGGTTGTGATAACACTGCTGGGGAATAAAGTTCATCTTCAATGGGGCACCATGAATAAATCCTTCTTGAGGAGACCAAGTATTTACATTGCAAAATAAATGCACTCTTCATCTAGGTTTCACAGCCTAGAGATATTCACAGGGTATCGTTCACAAGAGACACAGCTCAATCCAGGAATAAACTGGAGAGAAAATAGTCAAACAAGACTCCACCCAATGAGGAAATAACTCAAATGGGGATTTATCCTATCCAGAGATGGAAAAGGAAAGCTAAAGCAAGATTCTTCCACGAGAGTTAACTCAGTGGGGAATTAGAAAGAAGGCACACTTTATGCTTAAGTCGACACTCTATTTGGAAAGATCAAATACGCTATTTGAATAGACATAACCAAGGTATACGAACTTCAATGACATCAACAAATACAATTGTGCGTGCATGATGCAAGTGTGAATGAATAAATGAATTCCATGTATATGCTGACAAAACAAATAGACAAGATAAACTGGAGATGATAAGACATCATAGCACAACCCAACACTCGACTAATCTCAACAGGATGGGAACATTACTGGAGATAAAACACAGGCCATCATTGGAACAAGGTCCTTTTACAAGGCTTAAATATCTCTGGAGAGGAAGATATTTTCAGGTAGAAAACCCAAAGTCCAGTCTTCTATTGCAAACAATCCATTGAAAGGATAACAACACAAACAAAGTTTCAGCTGGAAAGAAGTCTTGCTTAGCTTGAGATACTGGGAACACCACCCTCTGATAATGTGTGCAAAACATATCACATATCTTGACAAATTTGGATTACCCCTGGGACTAATTTTGGATGCCCTAAGTTTACTGCTGATAAGCTGCATGTTGCACGACAATTCTTGCGAATAACTTCACTTCTAAAATGCCCCAAGCTATATGGTTGGTGAGGAGAAATAATCTCAAGAGGATTTTACAAAAGACCTGGCATTCACCATGCTCTGGTGTCTTTAAACTCTTAGAGAGATTCAATAAATCTCGACGTGATTGCCCCGAATTGACTGTAATTGGCACAACAAAGTCTTCAAATTTTGCCCCAAAAGGGTAAACAAGTTGGGAAAAGCATTAACTGGGAGAAGCAACATGTCTGTGCTTACGGTCTTCAGGTGACATGCCCCTGGATATTATTTTTTTCTTGAAATGATTCGCCAATTACTCAACATAGTTTCAAGCCTTAAAAGAATAAACTCATCACTGGTGCTTATATGAGCTTCCTTGATATCAAACAAATGTTTTGCAGTTAGAAAAAGTTTACAATGAGAATGAAAATTCTAATGCAACAGTTATGTAAGTCTTGAAGATTTTGAAAGATATCGCACAAATTTTGCAAGTTAAAGCACCATTTATTTTTGTATAGGAAAAACATATGATACCAACATAACTATTTAGAACATTCATGGGAGTCAGGAACACTTATCTCATTGAAGTATGCTTTCAAAATAACCTTGCTTCAATTAGGACTTTTGAAGGTTGTAACGTGGTCTGGTTCATGGTTTTTAGAAAAAAGATTTTAAGGCTCAAAATACTTGGTGCCCACCCATTCTTCATGATGTTCTCCAACCCTATGTTCAGTTAATTCAACATGAGTGTTCATCTCTCAAAAGGATTTTGTGACAGTCAAGGAAACGACGAGGCTTTCGGAGTAGAAACCACCCTCATGTTTTCGTGTTTGTAGTCACCAATTTGCTGAGGACTTTTCTTTGCAGTCCTTTTCTTTGCAATTTTTATTTTCCCTAATTTTTGCCTGAACTAATTCTTTTGAATTGATAGTCCAGCGGGATGCCTTAGTTTTTGCCTAAGTCGTAAGTTTTCATGTTTTTGACTTAGCAGGCTTTTTCTTTTTCTCGATTTTTGACTTTTTGAACAAAATGTGTGACATTAGCTTGCATTTGCTTGTTGAGAGGATTGTGATTGCCTCGTTTCTTGATGAATGAGGGATAACATTGTGGTTCCACATCCTCTAGATTTATTATACATGAAGGATAGCCCTCGTAGTTTCTCTTCAAAAAACATCTTCCTTATGAATTTTGAACACTCAGTCAGATTAACTAAAAACTACCCTGCCCCAGGTTAAAATTCAAGGTTTTTTCGTATAGAAAAGAAACTTCTACTTCAAAGGCTCAAAAGGGGTTAGCAAGGGATTATCTTCCTTATATCTCCGGTGTTTAGGGATTTGAAACAATGCATGTACATCATCAGCAAGATTTTATCCAAAAGAAAACAAACCGAGATTTCGTGTTCTTTAGATCATCATCCTCCCTTCAATCTCTGCCTAGGCAAGAGAATGAGCAACAATTTGGTATCATAGTGCAAGAGCAATTTAAAATTTGAAAACAAACATGAGTGAAACGAATGAATTTCTTCAAGACAAACATACTCATTGTATTAAGATAATCATTCAGATGCAAACAAGTTCTTACATGCAAACAATGTTTTGATAAACAAGAAAAATTACAAAAAGCATAAATAAGTGAATAATCTGGGAAGGCTTTCCATCTGGACTTGAATTACTGAAAACATCCTTCAAAAAAATCAAAGTCACCATCAATCGTTTTTACTCTTCGGCGCATGCTTGATTTGAACTTCAAAACCAACGCCCTTAAATGACAAGATACCACTTCTGACCAACTTCCGAACCTCCATATTCAAAGCAAAGCAACCCTCCAAGTCATGCCCAGGAGCACCTTGATGAAAGGTATAAGTCAAATCAACTTTTTAGTACCAATGTATCTTCTCGGGAACCTTTGGTGGAGGTCGGGTCTGAACCAACTTTCTCTGCATCAGGATAGGGAACAACTCTGTATAGGTAATTGGAATTGGATCAAACTGGGTTTTCCTCTGATTAGGAACTTGCTGATTCTGTTGATGAATAGGAGAAACATGATGATTCTGACAATGATTATTTCTTCCTCTGGTTCTCTTCTTGGAAAAGTTATTATCAAACTTCTTCACACCATTAGTTGAGCTACCATCTTCATATGAACATCCCTTTCCGACATCTTCTTCTAGACGCACTCCCACATTCACCTTGTCAGGAAAGTCATTAGGTGCATTAACCATCACCTTCTCATGAGAGAATGATTTTAGAGTTTCAGTGAAGACTTTTATCATCGCTTCCTCCATCCTAGAAGGATTGACTTGGGCGGCAACCAGAATTTCAACCAAACCAGTTAAGTGCTCCATACTAGCTTTCAAAATAGTCATCTCTCTACGGAGTTCAGAAACCTCTTGCTTGATATTCTCCATTGTTCTCTTAGCGCGAGTGTTGTACTTGTGAGACCAAAGGAAAAATAAGACTCGGAAAAAGACCTTTGAAAGTGAAACAAAAAAAATGTAGAATGATGCATGATATGCAAAAGAGAGTTTTTATCTGACTTTCAAGGAACTCAAGATATTAAGTTGGAAACATCAAAGTATGAAGATAGAAGATGAATTTTGAACTGGATCAAAGCGTTGATCAAGTTATCATCAAGATCAATCATCCATTTTGGTGGATTAGGGTTTTCACCCTATCAACACCCAAGATCCATTGAGCTTGACGAAACTTGTGATGTTTACAAAGAAAGACCTCCAAAATCCTTGAAAGTCAAGTGAAAAGGGTTTTATGGATGCATGAATGCATGGCTATGCAATAACCACAAGCAAGGTCACAAATAAAGTCGAAAGGTTCAACGTCACGAGCATGGAGTCAAGGTAAGAAACACCCCCAAGGTATGTACTAACGGTTTAATCACACCTGTAGAACAAGGTTCTAAGAGTTCCCGGAGTCTACATTCCTCCTTCGGATATTACCAACGTCTTGATTACTCAATAATTAGCAATATTCTCAAGAGAAACTCATCCGAGCGTAGCATCGCGTAACAATTACTTCCGGATTACTCTGTTATAATCTCTGCGCTACACCTAAAAGGCCAAGATGGGTTAGGGTTCTACGGTTCCCAGCTTCTCTGGCTCCCAGGTCGAAAATAATAATGTCTTCCCGATTACTCGGTAAACAGGTATTACGTTCAAAAGGGCCTTCCACTGAGTGGGGGATCTCATGCCTCCTTCTTCGGGATTACTCCCTCAAAGTTAACATGACTATACCGCCCGTCCTATTCCTAAGTGTAACTTAGTCCGGGTATAGGACTTGTCCTTTGTAAATATTATCAACACCCAAATAATCACAATATATACATATAATCAAACAATCAAATAATGATAAAACAGATAAAACAAATTAGGCTTAACCCACTTAAGGATGGACCAGCAAGAGGTCAATCTTTCCCCAGCACAGTCGCCAATTCTGTAGCGGTGAAAATCGGAGATCAAGCTATTAATTAACTTGACTCAAAAAAGCAAGAGTCGCCACCGCGCTTTATTATTTCCAAGGGAAAAGGGAAAAGAGCGAAATAAAACCCTAAAATATGCAATGTAAAATAATACTTAAAAGTAATAAAAATACAATGCGTTTTTGAAAGAGATCGAGAGTTTGGGGGTTGGTTATACAATGGGAAGGTATTAGCACCCAATGCATCTGCGGTACTCCGCAGGAACCTTTTGAAATATTTGTTTTTTGGTTAAAATTGTTTGTTTGATTAAAATGATTCGTTTGGCTAAAAGATTGGTATGGACGAGATTTTTGAAGATACGACAACCTAGTGTCGAAGTTTTGACTTAAAAGGTATGAGTTTGAAAATGGAGTCTTTTGGGAAAATTATCTTAAGTTTGGAAAAATAGTAAACAAGCAAAAATGAATGAGGCTATTCGCTTAATCGTATAACATGTGTTTGATGACATGAAGTCAACAAAGTTAGAATGTTTCCCTTGGAGTTAAAACCACAGACAAATAAATAAGCTAAGAGTATATCAAACCTTAGGTGAAAATAAATCACAAGCCGACAGCATCATCAAAAAAACCTAATGTGAGATAATACTCCAAGCATCAGATGAAGCGCAAAGACATCGGATAAAGCTCATGGTGTCAGATAAGAATCCCTGCATCACAAGAGATATACCGACAAAATCCAACAGCACGGAAAACTTATGTGCGTCCGCACAATTTTCAGAATTAGTTGGAATTAAAATAAAATCACAATGCGATGAAAATAATATTTTTAAGAAACCTGAATTTATTTACAAGTAAAATATACAGTCAAAATATTATATACAAGTATATATTTACAGTACCAAATATTAAATCAGAATAGTAAAATAAAATAAAAAGGTAAAAGGGAGAAGTGTAAGAGTTATTGATGCGCTATGTGAGAATGGATACTTGAAACGATTTTTGAAAACCTTCACAGTAAGCAAACTCGTTAGTAGCATAAGCGGTATAAAAATTAAAATGAATGAAATCGCAACAATTAAAAACTTTGTTAGAAATCACAAAATAAAGAAATGAAATGAAATTGTATGAATGCACATGAATATTTACACAAATAAAAATCAAGAATTCATGACATTATTCCATGTAAACACAAAAAATCAACATTGTACACATTATTTCAAATGTATCAAAAACAACCGCTATTTCAAACACAACGGAAAACAAAAAAAATCAAAAGTTCACTTTGCAAAAATGAGAAATTAAATTCAAAGCATGAACCAAACAAATGATGATTATCCATTATATACTTAAAATAATTTTAATCAACATTTAATTCATATATACTACAACTATTTGACCCAGGGAATGAAATAGAAATAATGTACATACCAAAACTAATCCCGGTAGTTGCTAGAATATCAATCACCATCCAACGAAGGTACTCCCTAAAACTGGGGTTACTTGGGCTTGGTGCATCAGGATCTACTAACACCAGGGTGTAGTAGATCATGGGGTAGTTTCCACCAATACTCACTTGAGGTTGATTGGCAATTCAGTACCGTCAACAAAATCAACCAGCTCGTTCCACAGAAACTTGCAAGGCACCACGTGGCGATGGAAAAAATGAAGGATAGTCATCGAAAACACCTAAACGGTTTATCACATTCTCATCCGCCGGAGCAAACACCGTGATTCCATTCTGGCTTATATCACCGGAGAGCTACATTCCGAGAAAAGACGCCATAACTGAGTATCCGCTAGTTTTCAGCATCTGAATCGCTTGATCGAACGAATCGGAGGAGTTCACAGTGCGATTAACCGCTGAACACGATGGATTCAGATTCGAATTTGAATTAGGTCTCTGATACTGGAAACTAGGATCGAAGAACCTAACGATACCATAAACCAAAAGAACTCCGTCATCGTAGATCGGTAATTCATTGATTTTGATATTGTTAAGCGAGATAGCATTATCGGAGGTTGATGTAGTGACAGTGAGAGACTGACCGGGGAGCATAGTCGGAAGCTTCGCACCAGCAGGAAGTCGCCGGAAGCTCTGAATTGGCAGCGGCAGCATAACTAAGTGGTACCGCAGTAGGTCGAGTGACGGCTGACCGGATTTCTTGAAAGCGGAGTCGGAGGGAGCGAAGACGGTGGCGGAAGGTGACTGAAAATTCTTGCTGAAGTTGCCGTGCTCTTTGAAGAGCTGCTCAAAATGAGGCTTACAGTAAAGAACACCTTCCATTGAAGAATAGTTGCTCAGCTTTAAAGTTCCTTTGCAGTGAGTGCATCTGAAGCAAGCTTTATGGTAAGAAGTACCATCAGCCGAAAGTTGATCAACAGGATAAACCGTTTTTCACAAGCCTTACACTTGAGCTGAGTGCCAATAAACGACATCGTCGTAGCTTTCTAGATCTGAATTGACCACAAATTCGAAATGCAAAAGCTACTAGATCAGCTTCAGAGGATGATTTCGTGGATCGGTGAAGATGGAGAGGGGAGGTTGAATTCGCGGAGTAGATTGAAGGGTAGCTAGCTGACGTTGATGGAAATTGAAATGAATTGAAGGGAAATGTTGTTTGTGTGACAGTATGAAGGGATATTGGGGGAGGGTGTTATGGTGAGGTTTCGTGAGTAGAAGAGGAAGAACTGACGCAGATGGAGTTGTTGGCAATTGGATGGTTGTGTTGTTGTATATTTTTTTTTGTTTTTTTTCACAAAGAAAAGGAAGACTATTTAAATAGTCAGATGAAGAGGAAAAATGATTTCAGCTTGCAATCATATCCGTCCATTATTTTCATTAATCCTGCACAACTTCTATCAACCAATTAGAAAAAAGAATAGTTTAACAAAAAATTAATGATTAAAAATCCCTCTAAAAATAAAAATGACTTAAAAACCTGAAAGTGTACAAATTAATGCAATTTAAAATATATTTTTTTGAATTTTTCTGAATAAAAAATAA
This sequence comes from Vicia faba, assembly GCA_948472305.1. Classification (NCBI taxonomy): domain Eukaryota; kingdom Viridiplantae; phylum Streptophyta; class Magnoliopsida; order Fabales; family Fabaceae; genus Vicia; species Vicia faba. The sequence goes on from OX451737.1 coordinate 173,996,289, forward strand.
AGACCCAAAATGACCGAAAATGATAAAAAAAACGGACGAAAATTTATCCGAAAAATAAAATGAACACATTAAAATAATCTACATGTCACAAAGATTAAAGAAAAAATATTCAAGAAGTCAAAAATCAAAAATAAAAATAATAATAAAAAAAATATCAGACTAAACAGACGTTTAAGGTTAAAACGAGACTTCGAACTGTACCGAAAAATAAAGCGAGCATACCGTCATAATCTACGCGAAGCGCAGATTTATAAAATGATCGGTAAAAGGTGAAAACTTGAAATATTTTCTCGCTACTTTCCCGCATAGTGTCGAATCGCTTTTAACAGTTTGTCTATAAAACCAAAATATTTTTATTATTAAACTTAAATACGACTAATGATGCAAAATATGATGAATGAAGATATTTACTAATAATTGTGACCAAATGACAAAATATGGTACGAATGTGCGACTAAAACATATTAGGGGCGAAATTAAGGGTGCAACGGTGTGCCTTGATGAATCAGCATTCGAGAATCCACAATCAACCGTACTTCTGGCTTGGGAGACTCAAAACCTTAATTGAGGCGCGACACCTGATGCTCTTGATCCAGACCCGTCTCTGCACATGACACAAAAGAAAACATGAACATATACCTTTGTATGCGATTAGAAATTAGTGATACATAGGCTAAAAATGTTCAAAACACTTGACAATCTTCGCATGGTCAAAGCTCGAAGGTGAGACGTTAAAATCGACCGTATTTCGTGACCTTGACTTATCTTAAAAAATGCAAAAATAAAAATGGGATCTTAGGTCAAAAATTGGGGTACAACAGCTGCCCCTATTTAAGTTTCTTCTATCTGGAGATATGAAGATTGGGATCTTCATTTCGACGAGATTGAAGGGACTTAAATATAGAATACACAATTTTTGGCCTTAAGATACCGCGATTATGTTCATGATATGATATGAATGTAATGCTCTGAATTTTATGGGGATTGACGCCATATGAGACAGACTATGCTGGAGAAACCAAGCACATTATACAATAATCCCACAGGGGAACAAATTATAACACCACTGGGGAAACAAAGTCATAGACTTCAAATGAGAGACTCTTGAATGATTTACATCAGTATTGAGACTGAAAAAGAAATGATTTACATCAGTACGAAGACTGGAAAAAGAAATGATTTACATCAGCACTGTGACTGGAAAAGGAAATGATGGACATCAGTACTGAGACTGGAAAACAAAATGATTGACATCAGCACTGTGACTGGAAAACAAAATGATTGACATCAACACTGTGGCTGGAGGTAAACATCTTTGATTTCTGAATTTTACCAAGAACGGTAACACATTTCTTCTCTAACCAAGATATCGCTTGAAAAGGATAAAATAACAAACTTCCCCACGGGACTTTTCCGAAAGGGATGCCATTTGCTGAGTAGACATTATTGTTGGGGATACACAAGCTGCTCAAATAAAGAGGCCGCCACTTGTTTCCTTTCAAAGGTGTCAATAACATACAAGCTGCTCATGAAGAGACCGCCACTTGCTGTCTTCAAAGAATATCAAAGCACACAAGATGCTCATGAAGAGTCTGCCACTTGTCGCTAATAACCCACAAGCTGCTCATGAAGAAGCTGCCACTTGTTGTCTTCAAAGAATATCAAAGCACACAAGCTACTCATGAAGAGTCCGCCACTTGTTGCCAATAACCCACAAGCTTCTCATGAAGAAGCTGCCACTTGTTGTCTTCAAGGGAACAATAACACACAAGTTGCTCAAATAGATAAGCTGCCACTTGCTGTCTTCCAAAAATACTAACGTACAAGCTGCTCATGAAGAAGCTGCCACTTGCCGTTTTCCGTACAAGCTGCTCATGAAGAGACCGCCACTTGCCGTTTTCAAAAAGTGTTGATAACATACAAGTTGTCCATGAAGAGACTGCCGCTTGCTGTTTACTTTTCAAAATTACCAATAACACACAAGTTGCTCATGAAGAGACCGCCGCTTGTTGTTTTCAAAGGTGACAATAACAAACAAGTTGCTCATGAAGAGACTGTCGCTTGCTGTTTCTTTCAAGGTATCAATAACATACAAGTTGCTCATGAAGAGACCGCCGCTTGATGTTTTTCAAGAGAAAAAATAACACACAAGTTGCTCATGAAGAGACTGCCGCTTGCTGTTTCTCAAGAGTATCCATAACACACAAGTTGCTCATGAAGAGACCGCCGCTTGCTGTTGGTCAAGAGTATCCATAACACACAAGTTGCCTCATGAAGAGACTGCCTCTTGCTGTTTCCCAAAAAGATACCCATAAAATATCGTGAAGATATTGCTGGAGGTGAGAATCAATAATTTCATCGAGGATGGACAAACTGCTCATGAAGAGACCGCCATTTGTCGTAGAGAAATCAGAAATAATCAAACTGCTCAAATAAAGAGTCAGTCGCTTGTTGTCATGTCGATATTCCAGAAGAAGGTTGTGATAACACTGCTGGGGAATAAAGTTCATCTTCAATGGGGCACCATGAATAAATCCTTCTTGAGGAGACCAAGTATTTACATTGCAAAATAAATGCACTCTTCATCTAGGTTTCACAGCCTAGAGATATTCACAGGGTATCGTTCACAAGAGACACAGCTCAATCCAGGAATAAACTGGAGAGAAAATAGTCAAACAAGACTCCACCCAATGAGGAAATAACTCAAATGGGGATTTATCCTATCCAGAGATGGAAAAGGAAAGCTAAAGCAAGATTCTTCCACGAGAGTTAACTCAGTGGGGAATTAGAAAGAAGGCACACTTTATGCTTAAGTCGACACTCTATTTGGAAAGATCAAATACGCTATTTGAATAGACATAACCAAGGTATACGAACTTCAATGACATCAACAAATACAATTGTGCGTGCATGATGCAAGTGTGAATGAATAAATGAATTCCATGTATATGCTGACAAAACAAATAGACAAGATAAACTGGAGATGATAAGACATCATAGCACAACCCAACACTCGACTAATCTCAACAGGATGGGAACATTACTGGAGATAAAACACAGGCCATCATTGGAACAAGGTCCTTTTACAAGGCTTAAATATCTCTGGAGAGGAAGATATTTTCAGGTAGAAAACCCAAAGTCCAGTCTTCTATTGCAAACAATCCATTGAAAGGATAACAACACAAACAAAGTTTCAGCTGGAAAGAAGTCTTGCTTAGCTTGAGATACTGGGAACACCACCCTCTGATAATGTGTGCAAAACATATCACATATCTTGACAAATTTGGATTACCCCTGGGACTAATTTTGGATGCCCTAAGTTTACTGCTGATAAGCTGCATGTTGCACGACAATTCTTGCGAATAACTTCACTTCTAAAATGCCCCAAGCTATATGGTTGGTGAGGAGAAATAATCTCAAGAGGATTTTACAAAAGACCTGGCATTCACCATGCTCTGGTGTCTTTAAACTCTTAGAGAGATTCAATAAATCTCGACGTGATTGCCCCGAATTGACTGTAATTGGCACAACAAAGTCTTCAAATTTTGCCCCAAAAGGGTAAACAAGTTGGGAAAAGCATTAACTGGGAGAAGCAACATGTCTGTGCTTACGGTCTTCAGGTGACATGCCCCTGGATATTATTTTTTTCTTGAAATGATTCGCCAATTACTCAACATAGTTTCAAGCCTTAAAAGAATAAACTCATCACTGGTGCTTATATGAGCTTCCTTGATATCAAACAAATGTTTTGCAGTTAGAAAAAGTTTACAATGAGAATGAAAATTCTAATGCAACAGTTATGTAAGTCTTGAAGATTTTGAAAGATATCGCACAAATTTTGCAAGTTAAAGCACCATTTATTTTTGTATAGGAAAAACATATGATACCAACATAACTATTTAGAACATTCATGGGAGTCAGGAACACTTATCTCATTGAAGTATGCTTTCAAAATAACCTTGCTTCAATTAGGACTTTTGAAGGTTGTAACGTGGTCTGGTTCATGGTTTTTAGAAAAAAGATTTTAAGGCTCAAAATACTTGGTGCCCACCCATTCTTCATGATGTTCTCCAACCCTATGTTCAGTTAATTCAACATGAGTGTTCATCTCTCAAAAGGATTTTGTGACAGTCAAGGAAACGACGAGGCTTTCGGAGTAGAAACCACCCTCATGTTTTCGTGTTTGTAGTCACCAATTTGCTGAGGACTTTTCTTTGCAGTCCTTTTCTTTGCAATTTTTATTTTCCCTAATTTTTGCCTGAACTAATTCTTTTGAATTGATAGTCCAGCGGGATGCCTTAGTTTTTGCCTAAGTCGTAAGTTTTCATGTTTTTGACTTAGCAGGCTTTTTCTTTTTCTCGATTTTTGACTTTTTGAACAAAATGTGTGACATTAGCTTGCATTTGCTTGTTGAGAGGATTGTGATTGCCTCGTTTCTTGATGAATGAGGGATAACATTGTGGTTCCACATCCTCTAGATTTATTATACATGAAGGATAGCCCTCGTAGTTTCTCTTCAAAAAACATCTTCCTTATGAATTTTGAACACTCAGTCAGATTAACTAAAAACTACCCTGCCCCAGGTTAAAATTCAAGGTTTTTTCGTATAGAAAAGAAACTTCTACTTCAAAGGCTCAAAAGGGGTTAGCAAGGGATTATCTTCCTTATATCTCCGGTGTTTAGGGATTTGAAACAATGCATGTACATCATCAGCAAGATTTTATCCAAAAGAAAACAAACCGAGATTTCGTGTTCTTTAGATCATCATCCTCCCTTCAATCTCTTCCTAGGCAAGAGAATGAGCAACAATTTGGTATCATAGTGCAAGAGCAATTTAAAATTTGAAAACAAACATGAGTGAAACGAATGAATTTCTTCAAGACAAACATACTCATTGTATTAAGATAATCATTCAGATGCAAACAAGTTCTTACATGCAAACAATGTTTTGATAAACAAGAAAAATTACAAAAAGCATAAATAAGTGAATAATCTGGGAAGGCTTTCCATCTGGACTTGAATTACTGAAAACATCCTTCAAAAAAATCAAAGTCACCATCAATCGTTTTTACTCTTCGGCGCATGCTTGATTTGAACTTCAAAACCAACGCCCTTAAATGACAAGATACCACTTCTGACCAACTTCCGAACCTCAATATTCAAAGCAAAGCAACCCTCCAAGTCATGCCCAGGAGCACCTTGATGAAAGGTATAAGTCAAATCAACTTTTTAGTACCAATGTATCTTCTCGGGAACCTTTGGTGGAGGTCGGGTCTGAACCAACTTTCTCTGCATCAGGATAGGGAACAACTCTGTATAGGTAATTGGAATTGGATCAAACTGGGTTTTCCTCTGATTAGGAACTTGCTGATTCTGTTGATGAATAGGAGAAACATGATGATTCTGACAATGATTATTTCTTCCTCTGGTTCTCTTCTTGGAAAAGTTATTATCAAACTTCTTCACACCATTAGTTGAGCTACCATCTTCATATGAACATCCCTTTCCGACATCTTCTTCTAGACGCACTCCCACATTCACCTTGTCAGGAAAGTAATTAGGTGCATTAACCATCACCTTCTCATGAGAGAATGATTTTAGAGTTTCAGTGAAGACTTTTATCATCGCTTCCTCCATCCTAGAAGGATTGACTTGGGCGGCAACCAGAATTTCAACCAAACCAGTTAAGTGCTCCATACTAGCTTTCAAAATAGTCATCTCTCTACGGAGTTCAGAAACCTCTTGCTTGATATTCTCCATTGTTCTCTTAGCGCGAGTGTTGTACTTGTGAGACCAAAGGAAAAATAAGACTCGGAAAAAGACCTTTGAAAGTGAAACAAAAAAAATGTAGAATGATGCATGATATGCAAAAGAGAGTTTTTATCTGACTTTCAAGGAACTCAAGATATTAAGTTGGAAACATCAAAGTATGAAGATAGAAGATGAATTTTGAACTGGATCAAAGCGTTGATCAAGTTATCATCAAGATCAATCATCCATTTTGGTGGATTAGGGTTTTCACCCTATCAACACCCAAGATCCATTGAGCTTGACGAAACTTGTGATGTTTACAAAGAAAGACCTCCAAATTCCTTGAAAGTCAAGTGAAAAGGGTTTTATGGATGCATGAATGCATGGCTATGCAATAACCACAAGCAAGGTTACAAATAAAGTCGAAAGGTTCAATGTCACGAGCATGGAGTCAAGGTAAGAAACACCCCCAAGGTATGTACTAACGATTTAATCACACCTGTAGAACAAGGTTCTAAGAGTTCCCGGAGTCTACATTCCTCCTTCGGATATTACCAACATCTTGATTACTCAATAATTAGCAATATTCTCAAGAGAAACTCATCCGAGCGTAGCATCGCGTAACAATTACTTCTGGATTACTCTGTTATAATCTCCGCGCTACACCTAAAAGGCCAAGATGGGTTAGGGTTCTACGGTTCCCAGCTTCTCTGGCTCCCAGGTCGAAAATAATAATGTCTTCCCGATTACTCGGTAAACAGGTATTACGTTCAAAAGGGCCTTCCACTGAGTGGGGGATCTCATGCCTCCTTCTTCGGGATTACTCCCTCAAAGTTAACATGACTATACCGCCCGTCCTATTCCTAAGTGTAACTTAGTCCGGGTATAGGACTTGTCCTTTGTAAATATTATCAACACCCAAATAATCACAATATATACATATAATCAAACAATCAAATAATGATAAAACAGATAAAACAAATTAGGCTTAACCCACTTAAGGATGGACCAGCAAGAGGTCAATCTTTCCCCAGCAGAGTCGCCAATTCTGTAGCGGTGAAAATCGGAGATCAAGCTATTAATTAACTTGACTCAAAAAAGCAAGAGTCGCCACCGCGCTTTATTATTTCCAAGGGAAAATGGAAAAGAGCGAAATAAAACCCTAAAATATGCAATGTAAAATAATACTTAAAAGTAATAAAAATACAATGCGTTTTTGAAAGAGATCGAGAGTTTGGAGGTTGGTTATACAATGGGAAGGTATTAGCACCCAATGCATCTGCGGTACTCCGCAGGAACCTTTTGAAATATTTGTTTTTTGGTTAAAATTGTTTGTTTGATTAAAATGATTCGTTTGGCTAAAAGATTGGTATGGACGAGATTTTTGAAGATACGACAACCTAGTGTCGAAGTTTTGACTTAAAAGGTATGAGTTTGAAAATGGAGTCTTTTGGGAAAATTATCTTAAGTTTGGAAAAATAGTAAACAAGCAAAAATGAATGAGGCTATTCGCTTAATCGTATAACATGTGTTTGATGACATGAAGTCAACAAAGTTAGAATGTTTCCCTTGGAGTTAAAACCACAGACGAATAAATAAGCTAAGAGTATATCAAACCTTAGGTGAAAATAAATCACAAGCCGACAGCATCATCAAAAAAACCTAATGTGAGATAATACTCCAAGCATCAGATGAAGCGCAAAGACATCGGATAAAGCTCATGGTGTCAGATAAGAATCCCTGCATCACAAGAGATATACCGACAAAATCCAACAGCACGGAAAACTTATGTGCGTCCGCACAATTTTCAGAATTAGTTGGAATTAAAATAAAATCACAATGCGATGAAAATAATATTTTTAAGAAACCTGAATTTATTTACAAGTAAAATATACAGTCAAAATATTATATACAAGTATATATTTACAGTACCAAATATTAAATCAGAATAGTAAAATAAAATAAAAAGGTAAAAGGGAGAAGTGTAAGAGTTATTGATGCGCTATGTGAGAATGGATACTTGAAACGATTTTCGAAAACCTTCACAGTAAGCAAACTCGTTAGTAGCATAAGCGGTATAAAAATTAAAATGAATGAAATCGCAACAATTAAAAACTTTGTTAGAAATCACAAAATAAAGAAATGAAATGAAATTGTATGAATGCACATGAATATTTACACAAATAAAAATCAAGAATTCATGACATTATTCCATGTAAACACAAAAAATCAACATTGTACACATTATTTCAAATGTATCAAAAACAACCGCTATTTCAAACACAACGGAAAACAAAAAAAATCAAAAGTTCACTTTGCAAAAATGAGAAATTAAATTCAAAGCATGAACCAAACAAATGATGATTATCCATTATATACTTAAAATAATTTTAATCAACATTTAATTCATATATACTACAACTATTTGACCCAGGGAATGAAATAGAAATAATGTACATACCAAAACTAATCCCGGTAGTTGCTAGAATATCAATCACCATCCAACGAAGGTACTCCCTAAAACTGGGGTTACTTGGGCTTGGTGCATCAGGATCTACTAACACCAGGGTGTAGTAGATCATGGGGTAGTTTCCACCAATACTCACTTGAGGTTGATTGGCAATTCAGTACCGTCAACAAAATCAACCAGCTCGTTCCACAGAAACTTGCAAGGCACCACGTGGCGATGGAAAAATGAAAGATAGTCATCGAAAACACCTAAACGGTTTATCACATTCTCATCCGCCGGAGCAAACACCGTGATTCCATTTTGGCTTATATCACCGGAGAGCTACATTCCGAGAAAAGACGCCATAACTGAGTATCCGCTAGTTTTCAGCATCTGAATCGCTTGATCGAACGAATCGGAGGAGTTCACAGTGCGATTAACCGCTGAACACGATGGATTCAGATTCGAATTTGAATTAGGTCTCTGATACTGGAAACTAGGATCGAAGAACCTAACGATACCATAAACCAAAAGAACTCCGTCATCGTAGATCGGTAATTCATTGATTTTGATATTGTTAAGCGAGATAGCATTATCGGAGGTTGATGTAGTGACGGTGAGAGACTGACCGGGGAGCATAGTCGGAAGCTTCGCACCAGCAGGAAGTCGCCGGAAGCTCTGAATTGGCAGCGGCAGCATAACTAAGTGGTACCGCAGTAGGTCGAGTGACGGCTGACCGGATTTCTTGAAAGCGGAGTCGGAGGGAGCGAAGACGGTGGCAGAAGGTGACTGAAAATTCTTGCTGAAGTTGCCATGCTCTTTGAAGAGCTGCTCAAAATGAGGCTTACAGTAAAGAACACCTTCCATTGAAGAATAGTTGCTCAGCTTTAAAGTTCCTTTGCAGTGAGTGCATCTGAAGCAAGCTTTATGGTAAGAAGTACCATCAGCCGAAAGTTGATCAACAGGATAAACCGTTTTTCACAAGCCTTACACTTGAGCTGAGTGCCAATAAACGACATCGTCGTAGCTTTCTAGATCTGAATTGACCACAAATTCGAAATGCAAAAGCTACTAGATCAGCTTCAGAGGATGATTTCGTGGATCGGTGAAGATGGAGAGGGGAGGTTGAATTCGCGGAGTAGATTGAAGGGTAGCTAGCTGACGTTGATGGAAATTGAAATGAATTGAAGGGAAATGTTGTTTGTGTGACAGTATGAAGGGATATTGGGGGAGGGTGTTATGGTGAGGTTTCGTGAGTAGAAGAGGAAGAACTGACGCAGATGGAGTTGTTGGCAATTGGATGGTTGTGTTGTTGTATATTTTTTTTTGTTTTTTTTCACAAAGAAAAGGAAGACTATTTAAATAGTCAGATGAAGAGGAAAAATGATTTCAGCTTGCAATCATATCCGTCCATTATTTTCATTAATCATGCACAACTTCTATCAACCAATTAGAAAAAAGAATAGTTTAACAAAAAATTAATGATTAAAAATCCCTCTAAAAATAAAAATGACTTAAAAACCTGAAAGTGTACAAATTAATGCAATTTAAAATATATTTTTTTGAATTTTTCTGAATAAAAAATAAAGACCCAAAATGACCGAAAATGATAAAAAAAACGGACGAAAATTTATCCGAAAAATAAAATGAACACATTAAAATAATCTACATGTCACAAAGATTAAAGAAAAAATATTCAAGAAGTCAAAAATCAAAAATAAAAATAATAATAAAAAAAATATCAGACTAAACAGACGTTTAAGGTTAAAACGAGACTTCGAACTGTACCGAAAAATAAAGCGAGCATACCGTCATAATCTACGCGAAGCGCAGATTCATAAAATGATCGGTAAAAGGTGAAAACTTGAAATATTTTCTCGCTACTTTCCCGCATAGTGTCGAATCGCTTTTAACAGTTTGTCTATAAAACCAAAATATTTTTATTATTAAACTTAAATACGACTAATGATGCAAAATATGATGAATGAAGATATTTACTAATAATTGTGACCAAATGACAAAATATGGTACGAATGTGCGACTAAAACATATTAGGGGAGAAATTAAGGGTGCAACGGTGTGCCTTGATGAATCAGCATTCGAGAATCCACAATCAACCGTACTTCTAGCTTGGGAGACTCAAAACCTTAATTGAGGCGCGACACCTGATGCTCTTGATCCAGACCCGTCTCTGCACATGACACAAAAGAAAACATGAACATATACCTTTGTATGCGATTAGAAATTAGTGATACATAGGCTAAAAATGTTCAAAACACTTGACAATCTTCGCATGGTCAAAGCTCGAAGGTGAGACGTTAAAATCGACCGTATTTCGTGACCTTGACTTATCTTAAAAAATGCAAAAATAAAAATGGGATCTTAGGTCAAAAATTGGGGTACAACACCATTGTCAGGAGGCTTTGGTCTTATCAATCCTCTAATGAATCATCATAAATTTTGGAACTAAGCGAATCATTTAAACATCGTTGATAATTTATTGTTGCCTTGATATTTTGAAATGAATGATATACTTGACAAAAAGCAAATGAAACTTGTTGTTGAGAGACTTTGATTTTATCAATCTTCTAATGAGTTTTCAAATGCAAGTTTCAAGATGGTCATTCAACTAACCTCTATTCCTAACGTTGACTTTATTTTATGCTTTTACTTTATGCTTTTTATTTTGAGCACATTTATTTTAGCATATTTCATGCTACTTTCATCTTTGCTCATTTGAGCATTTATCTTTATGTCATTTTTATTTTTGCTCACTTGAGCTTTTTATTTCTTTTTGAAGATACCTAATAATTAACTTGAACCATAAAAATCTTTAATATTACTTGGACTATTTGGTTACTATCCTTGGCATTTTGGAGTTATTGACTTCTTGGACTTAGGATTAGAGACCTTGACCTGCCTTGAGACATTGTGACTTCTATTAAAATTTTGTCTGGAGTTCTTGGGGTTTAACATAATACACTGGGTTTTTTGTCTTCTTTGTGTGCAGGTTATTCTGATTATATGCTTTGTCTACAATTGGGAATTCATCTATATACAGTCGTTACTCTGCCCAATTTTTGTGAAGACTTAATGCATTTGAAGTGTGGTATTCTTAATAGGTTTATTATCTTTGCTTGTTTCGTTTCAAATCCAAAGGAAGGGAATTCCATATTGACTCATTGTACAAGTGTTGGCTTTTTGTTGGTTAGACGTTTCTTTTCCCTAGCTTTTACCTTATGCTTTAGGATAGTCCCTTCATTTCCTCCCACCTTCTTTAATTTCAAAAATCTTCTCCCTTCTATGATAACTCTTCTAATTTTTAAAGTTGAACCGCTTTCACAATAAACTTGGACTTAAGTCCATGCATTTTCAAAAATATTTTATTTATCAAACTTTAAACAACTTAGTAATACTCTGACATTTTTGTGAGAAGACTAAAAGTCAATCAATCTCATTCAAACCATTTTTCCACTTTGGCTTTTTGCTTTAAATTTTTCTCAAAAGATATACTCTTGTCAATCCTTGTAGTGATGTGAACTATTATACTTCTACGATATATAGTGAAGTGAGATATTTTCCACTTGGGTGTTTGAAGCTACCGGCAGAAAACACAGAGCCGCCACTGAACTTTATTCATCCCGAAGGAATGGGAAATATCGATAAAACTACAAGGGAATGGATAAGATGGTATTGTGACCAAGAGAAAGGGTAAGGGAGTCGGTTATGCGAGGGGAAGGTATTAGCACCCATATCATTTGTTGTACTCAACGGGATCCATTTTATTTGTTTGTCTTAAAGGGTATATTTATCTACAACTATACTTGCTTAAGGGGAAAGGAATGGTTTTTTATTATTGCGTTCGTGAGGGTTTCGCGACCCTTTGCCTACGTATCCAGTGAAGGAATCAGAACACCATAGTTCTTCTATAAAATGGTTAGTTTGTTTGTGTTTTTTAGTGGGTGACATTAATGCACACATTCTAGTAATAGGCACGGTCGGTATCGCGGTAGAACAGAGATAACATGCCCTTTGGGGGAGTTTTGATTTGTTGAGTGTTTTTGTGAGTTTTAAAATAAATTCAAGTAATGATTAAAGGTTTTTTGATTTTTTGATTTGTGAATGATAAGTTTTATTTACAAAAGAAGAAAAAGGTTAAGAGGGGGATTAAGAAATATCCTAATATTGTCATGTACAATGGTGAGCTAAAAATTCTACCTCGACATAAAGCAATCGAAACGGGATTTAATCGCCTCATGGTGCTACCTAAGGGGGGTATGGTATCAAGGTTTGAACAAACAAATAAAGAAACTTAAATTTTAAATATTTTTACCATTTTTTATCGAGTTAAATAAATAATAAATTTAAAAGTAAATTAGAACCTAATTAAGAAAAAACTCTAATATTATTTTTTTGTGATTTTTAGGTAAAGAAAATATTAAAAGAAGATTAAAATAATTCTGAAAGTATATATTTTATGGTTTATATTTACCAAGTCAAGAAATTAAAAGCAATATCAAGACATTTAAAACAAACAACTAATAAAGAGAATTAAATGAGAAAGCCTAAAGAGGTGTAAAGAGCAAGCCGAAAGTATGGTTCAGAAAAAAACTAGGCGCTATTGCCCAACAATGAGGAGTCCATGAAGAGTACAGTAATTTGGTGCTGAGGCCCACGAAGGTTGAGCCTAGGGGAACAATTTTTGTTAGATTATCAGGCTTGCAAAAAAAAGAAATTGGCCTAAGGAGAATGGCTCGACCCAGCATCACAGCCTAACCCAGCTTTTTACTTGTTCACATAAAAACGTGATGGCATTTACTAAGGGTGGCCCGGTCCACTACCATCATCAAGTTACACCATATTTTTACTTAATCTTTAAAAAAAGAATTATTTTTATTATTAATTAAAAAGAAGAAATCGTTAAAATGAAGGGAACGACGTAGTTGTAAAGAGAATTAGGGTTCAAATAAGGGGTGATGGTTTAACTTCATGCATTCATTTTTCTTCTTCAATTCTGCGACACTGAGCTTACTTCCCTGATCTCTCCTTCGTTCCTCGCTACTGCGAATCAACAAACTAACGCCCACATACTCCGAATGCACCATGCATCTAACACTCCACTCCATCTTCATCATCTTCGCATCTCTGCTTCATCTGAGTCATCTATCCGCTCGCTTCTTCTCTCACCTTCCTGATTTCCGCCTTACAATTCAACCTCACTTTCAATCTAAACAAGATGCTATGATTTGACGCTATGCTACGTAAAAAACATGATGAATTAGAAGGAAAAGAACCTGGATCGGTTGCTCGAAAGAGACGATGACGAGCTTTAGAAAACCAGAGGTGAGATAATACGACTCCTTATTTCTCTTCCGTGCCTTTCTTTGGATTATTATTCTTCTATTTCTTCTACAACTACTTAGCACTATTTTGTGAATTTATTGTTGAGTTCTTGTGTGCAACACGTTGTGATGCTGTTTTGTTTGCAGATTTTGTGTATTGCAGTTGAGTAAATCGTTGGTGAGTTAAAGGACGTATGAAGATGGAAGGTTGATATATTTGAGTGCAGTAAGGTTGTTGGTCGATTTTTGTGTTTCGTTTAGGGTTTACTCGAGAAGAAGAATGCAAATGTGGGATAAATTTTGATGTTGCAGAGCCAAGCTTACAAGGAAGATTAAGGATTTTGCCTTGTGTTTTTCCTGTTATCTTTATCTTTTACCCCTGTTTCTTTGTGTTCTGTGTTTTTCATATTTCAAGGAGAGTGTTGTGTAGTTTTTGTGTGAAAAATCTCTCTTTCAAACATGCCCCTTTTAGTATATGCAGGGTTGCTTCTTATAGTGAGATATGGGTGGAAATTGGGGGGAAATTGGTGAAGTTTAAAAAATCTTGGTAGGCTGACTTTGAACATTTGAGAAGCAGGTTTGGTATTTAGTTATTTTGGTGTATGGATAGCATAGCAGCATAACAGGTGTTTGGATTGTTTTACAATAGGCTGGGGGCAGGCTTATGCAAAAGGGTGACATCTCTCTAACCCTACCTCTTTTCCTCTTTTATATTTCAATGATGTAAAGAAATTTTGAAGGGTTTGTATATTTAGGAAAGTGATGATACATTTAGGGCTTTGGCCATGAACTAGTGCTAGCTTACACTGCTATATTATATTTTCTTATTTGATGTTGCTGCCTGTTTTTTTGTTTTTGTGTTGCTTTGTTACTGACCTGCAGTCGTTGCAGGCTGCTGCTGCTGTTGTTACATGTTGCTTGGTTGCCTTGCTTTTGTACTATCTTGGGCTGCTTTAGTATCCCGCTTTAGTGTTGCAGTTTTGGATTTACTTGTGTTGCATTTGTTCTGCTTGGCAGTTTGCTGCTTATTTTATATTTTGCCTTTGCTGCCTTGCTTTGCGGCTTTGTTGCTGCGCTGGTTTGTTTGGCTTGTTGCTGCTTGCCATGTTTGTTTTGCTGCCTTAGGCAGTTTGCTGGTTTTTGTTACTGTTGGACAATTTTGTATATGTTTGCAGTTTGACTTTGCTTTTGCAGTAGAAAATGTTTGCAAATTTCTTTTTCCCTTTTGTGAACCAAAAACCCATGATTTTTGTGATTTACAAAAGTAGGAGGAGATAGCCCATGATTAAAAACAAACCCTTTTACTTCTGATTACAAATGCAAATCCTAATGATGACTATTTTCACATGTTGATTATTTGCTAACTTTTTTCCTTTTTCTTGTTCCATGACCACATGAGAATTGGACGGCCAATGCATGGTTGAAAGACGAAGAGAAGACGATGGCTAGCAAGGAGTGGACGAGTTTCTTGAAGATGAAGCAAAAGAAAATTGAAGAAGAAACATTTTATTTGTAAACAAAACATTTGTAGCTTGTATTTCAACATTTGTAACATGCTTTGTAACTTATCCCAAAAATGTAATGAACACAAAACTTGAATGATATATTTTTTTGAATGATGAATTCGTTGTATGGAAACCAAACAAATCTTGAATCTTGATTAAAAAATGGAAATTCCCACTTGAATGGTTTAAATAACATTCTTTACTTTGTAACTTGCAATTTAAGAAATCAAACATGACTTTAGTAACCTGGATCTCATGTAACCATGTACTTTATCTTTCAATCCTCAATCTTTATATCACGCCTAAACCAAACTTGCACTCTCAACAAGAACTTTAACTTTGATATCCAAACCACAAGTAACTTGTAACTTAAGCAACAAAAATAAGCCTTGATCTTCATGAACCCCCCACCTTATTTCTTACACTCGGATTCCATGTTCATCCTTTTAAACTTTAAACTCCTGACTCAGTTACTTAGAAATCTTAAAAA
This sequence comes from Vicia faba, assembly GCA_948472305.1. Classification (NCBI taxonomy): domain Eukaryota; kingdom Viridiplantae; phylum Streptophyta; class Magnoliopsida; order Fabales; family Fabaceae; genus Vicia; species Vicia faba. Next base: position 174,011,826 of record OX451737.1, read on the forward strand.
GAAAACTTGAAGTGCGAGGAGATATTAGACATGAAACCCCTAACCAAATGTACTTGACTTCAAGTTATCTTTGAGGCAGGTGAAAGAAACAGTTCACAAAAACCAGGGATCCAAAACATTAGCATCTTGACCAACAAATAGGAATATAAACCCTAATCCCAGCTTTGATGAATTCGAGCGAGAAACAGCCTTGTAACTTGATAAGAAATAAATCCATGATACCTCAAGAATCCACCCCATGATCCACTAATCGAGAACCAGATGAATTTCCCATTTACCTGATAAGATAAATTCAAAACAAAATTAGACATAAAGAGGGCATAACCCTAATACCTTAAACCAAGGCGTCTGATTCCAAGAGATGCGGGATATGCAAATGACTTAGTAAAAATGATGCAAATGGGATGTAAAGTTCAAAGCTGAACAAAAGTAAAAATAGGTAGGGAAAATTTGGGGTACGACAATGTTGAGCAAGGCTTTGTTGATTTTAAAATCCAAGCCATATCATCCACTTTGAGATGATGCAAATTCTCCTTTCTCATAATCATGGGTAGTAAGTATGTTTTCCACTCGGATAAGACGATGATGTCTCATCTCTTAAAATTAACCAACATACTTGTGTTTTAAAATTTTTAAAAGGTGAATTACGAGTACCCTAATCCCCTATTGCATGGAAGATAGTACGCAGGCACTAAAGGTTCGCAATCACGGCGGGTGCAAAAATTGTAAAAAATACTTCTTTTCTCATCCCCACAATCTATTTTTGTCTACAACATTTATGAATAAAATACACAAATTTTCAAAGAGGTTCCTATGGAGTACCGTAGATGTTTAGGCTTCTAATACCTTCCCCTTGCATAACCAACCCCCGAACATAGATTATGTCCCCCTCTTTTTGGGTTATTCGCTATTTTCTCATTCTTTTGGAAACAATAAAGCGTGATAGAGATTTTTATTTTGATCTGTGCGAGTTAAGTCAATCTAATGAATTAGTCTCAACATTTCTACCGCTACACATAGGACACCCATTCACAGCTTCAAAAACATCCTTAATCTCTCTCAAACCAGAATTGACCATAAAACTCCATTTTTGAGCTTTTGAAGTCCATTTTCTTGAAACTCATAATCCTTGAAATATTTGTTCAAGCCAACCATCCACACACCTCACATACATCATATAGAAGTTGTCCAAACACAAGAACAACTTTTGTAACATCATTATCACCATCTTCCAAACTTAAAAAATGTGCCTTGCAAGTTGACTTGGTTGGGGATATTCAAACACTTTCAACATAAAGTAAGGATTGGAAAAATTTCATGGAGGTCCAAGGAAGCTTAACCAATCATCACATTGCACCTGGAACATCTAGAAGAAGCTTTGAACTTTTCTCCAAAGAGGTAAAAAACTTAAATTGTGATATCCTTATCCATACATCATTTTCTTTCGATTTCAAAAGATAAAATGTAGATATCATGCCTCTAAAGCTAACCATGTCGTTAGTTCTCATTTAAATTGATTGGGTGATGAGAATTTTAACTAATGAACTATTAGGGTTCGTTTTTGGTACCAACTGAAATTCTCTTTAATCTTTGAGTTTTAGCTTGATTAGATTACATGGTTGAATTCGTGATTCAATTTCAAGCAAGTTTGGTTTTGGAAGTTTTCAAAATGGATGAGAAATGAGAGTTTTCAAAAATCATCAATGGTGTTGTTGTTGTCTACGCGCGCGAGTAAGAAGAAGGAGACAATTTCAAATTTTCAGAATTTGATTTCATATTATATTTAATGGGGGGGCATTTCATAACCAGATGAAACAGCCGCCCCAGCGGTAGAAGCGAAGCGTATAAAGGCATTAGTATACCATGGAACGGGTTTGATCCCTACCTGTGATACGGTTGCAGAACCGACTGTTTTGGAAAATGCTGGTTTGCGTTTTGCGTTTTTTATACGCAAAATGTCGTGGTAAGCAAGAGTCGCCACTGAATTTTATTTTATCCAACCGGAAAGGAAAAAAGCACAGAAAAATTCCTTTTTTGAGATATTCTGAGTACGGGGGGTAGATTATAGAAAGGGAAGGTGTTAGCACCCTTTCTATCCATGGTTTTCCATGGGCTCTTAGGTACTTGCTCATCTTTAAAAATTGCTTGTGTGTTTGTTTTGAAAATTTTTATTTTACTTCATTTTAACCCTTGCTGCTGTCTTCAAGAGTGTTACGAAGTTGTTTTTGAAAACTTTGTTTGAAAAAGTGTTTGGTGTGAAAAAGTTTGTTTGTTTGAGCAAGTACTTAAGAACTAATCTACCTACTCAAAAAAACGATCGTTTCTATTCTTGTTTCCTTTAGACAGTGTTATCCTACTATTGAGAAATAGGTAGCACCGTTGTTGGAGTTGTAAGGTTTAATTCGTAAGGGACGTACGATCACTAAAGCAATGTTAGAACGTCTTAGTAATAACCCTATAATCTTAAGATCATATTCGAGGAAACATTTCCGAGGCAATGTTTCCGAGGCAACCTTTTCCGAACAGGACTTTTGATCTTTGTTTAGACAGGAGGGTAACCTCTAAGACACCCTATACTTAATGATCGTTTTACCGAAGGCAACCGAAGTGAGAGTATACCCTAAGAGTGCGCATGTGCGAGTGATTTGATTTCAGTTATTATCTTTGCACATTAGGGTTTTCTAGTCATTTTAAATTATCATGCAATCTTGTCATACACTCCTATTAACATACATCTAAACAGTTAATATTTGTGAGAATAAAAATGCGAGAAATAAAACCTACGCTATTACAAGGCTTCGGGGTAGGGATTAATTACATAGCCAAAAAACCCGTAAAAAAGATAAATAAAGGAAAATCCTAGTTTAAACTATTACATACCGTGAGCAGTTACATTAATATTGCGAAAATAATAAAACGCGCGCGATGAATTGAATGAAAAGGAATTAGGGTTTTGACCCCATCTAAACCTAATTGAAAGAAAAAAAATCATTTTTTGTGGTTTTGTGTTATTTGAGAGAAATAGAGTTTAATTGAATGAATAAAAACCTTAATTACTAATTAATTTAAAATTTAAGAAAAAATAATTAAATTAACCTATTTTTGTATATTTTTGGTTTTGAGAAAAGAAATAAAAATTAAGTCAAAAGTTAACCCTTATTTTCTAATTTGATTTTAATTATATACAAAAAGCTAGAATTAACCTAAACTAAATTATACTAACATTAATATTAAATTTGATAATATATAAAAAAAAAACGTAATTCTAAATTTTTGTGAAAAACTTGATTTTATTATTTTTGTGAAAAAGAATTTAATTGTGTTAGAAAATATTTAAACAAATTAATTTAAACAAAAGAAATAAATAAAAAGAAAGAATAAGAATGGTCCTGGTAGCTTTCAGCAAAAGGGTGGGGTGTCGCTGGAAATTCTTGGCCCAACAATGCTCCTGACCCTTTTGACTTTTCCAATCCCATGCATCACGCTTGACTTATGCACATGGTGGACCCTCATAGGAAGGCCTTGGATTTGGCAGCCTTGATGATCTGATGGCTGGACGCTGATGGTGTATGGTAGACTCATGGGATGCTAGCACGCCTGAATATGTGAGAAAAAATAATATGAAGCAGTGTTGGGACCTGGGGATCGAACCCAGGCCCTTAGGCATTCTCACGCTGCATGCTAGCCAACTGAGCTGGCTTGGTTAGTTGTACAAATAATAACAAACAATTATCATACAATATAAACAAAAAGCTATATCTCAAAGTGCGCGAATTTCAATTTGGCCATTCACCACCTGCCACGCCATCATCTTCCTTGTTGCCTCTGTCGTTTTAGACAAAAACCTTTACCTACGGACACCAGGCGTAGGTGCAACCCTGTGCATCTCCAAAATTATGTGCAAACATGATAAATTACAACCAATGGTACTAATCAACTCGTTGCAACCTCATGAGCATCATGGTACCATTATTAATGGCTAATTGTTCATGTATGAAGAATCCTTAAAAATGAACCACAAACCCTAACCATGGCATCTTGGTGTATAGTCAGTAAAAACGCAATTGGATATAATCAATAGCTTGCAAATAACTCAAGGATCATGAATATACCAATAAAACATGCTAAATATGTCAGAATTAAGGTTTTCAAATTCAAGAAAATGTGCAAACCATATGACTCTTACAGTGTGATTCAAAGCGTGAGGAAGCTTGCTAATGGCTGCAATACGATCCAGGGATGTCCAGCAAACGATTGGGATGACTAGAATGCCTTGAGGTGGAAAAATCTTTCCAAATCAAGCAAAATGCAATCTTTTTGTATCCATATGAGTCTTGCACGATTTGATCTCACTTCCAGTTGTATAGTGAACCAAAACATGCACAAAATCTCAAGATTTAATTAGCTTTTGATATTTTTACTATTTTATATTAATTTTATTTGATTTAATTGAAATAAAATCAAAATAAATAACAAAAATAAAATAATGACAAGTGGAAGGGCTCATGGGTCGTGGGTCATATTACAAACTCAGTGCAAGCATAAAAAGTTGGGCCCATTTGGCAAGAAATGCAATTTTGGACACATTTGACTTTTGGCAATTTTGCAAAAAGGGTCAACTTTGCCAATGCATAACTCTCTCAATTTTGACCCTAGAGATATGTTTTTGGACTTTTTAGAAAGCTTAAGATGTCCTCTAAGCAATCCTTTTTGTCTCATCTCAATTGAGTCTTCCATGTTCATGTATGAAGCTTTGACCCAAAAGGTTTTTTTGTTGACTTTTCAAAATGACCTATAATGTCCAAATTCACATCTTCTTGTGAGTGCATATTTTGAACTTTGGAGATGAAGATGAGTTGTAGGGAATTGAATTATCTTAAAAATGAGCTTTGGATGGGTAATTTTTGATAAAGTATGAGAACGTTATGCTTGGTCAAAGTTGAGTTGACTTTTCTTGCAAAACCCTAATTTAGCAACTTTTGGGTTTTAATGAATTGTGAGCAATCCTTGAGGAATCAGGATCAACCCTTGATCAAATGATGAATAATACTTCGAAATGAGAATGTTAACCAAAAATCTTGAAGTTTGGCTGTATGTGAGCCACAGTTGACTTTTGACCTAGCACTGTCGATTTTTAGGCCATTGGGCAATTGACTGAGCAAACTTCATTTGCAAGGCTTGAAACTTGACATGGATGTTCTTGATAACATATTAGGACAATGTTGAGCATTTGGGATCCTTTGGACTCAAACATCTTGATGCAAACTGAAACCCTAATTTGAGGTAGACTGCCTTAGGAGAGAGTTTGTCTGGTCAACCCTTGGACTTCCTTGAGCAATTTGAGGCCCTCACTTGAAATGTATTGAGAAATATGGGAGGGAAAATTTTGGGGTACAACAGCTGCCCTTGTTCAATCTTCTTACAACTGAGGATGTAGATTGGCTTGTCTGCCTTTCGTGATCCGAAGGTGGAAGATGATTGAACACTAGAGTGCCTAGAAATTTGCACTCGCATGAAGTGGTACTGGTCTTGCGGTATTGGGAATGGGCTTATAGATTCCATTTGGAGGTTGATGTCGAAAGATGGGCTTAAAGATGCCATGAGAAGAAGTGTCGATTGCATAAGAGATTCCTTTGCGAGAGCCCGTACACCTGTTGTTGAGGGGGACTACGCTGGGGAATGCTGGTCTCTATCTTGAGAGAAATAGAGTTTTAGGAACTTCAATTGTCCCTTACTCTAGTGGGGAATCATCCCTTAATCGAGGCGGTGACAATGAATTGCTATCTGGTCGTGCTCCAGGCTTTGTAATTATTTGTTGAGGAAATCAAGATAATTTAAGCTTAAAAGCTGTTTTCCGGTCGATTTTCGGGCTTCAAAGCTTAAATTTAAGATATATCACTATCTGGTCGATTCCAGGCTTCATAGTATTTTGGAGAAATCAAGATATTATCCGGTCGAACCCGGGCTTCATAGCTTGAACTGGAATAGAAATCTTAGTATCGATCTGACTAAACCAGAGAATACTTGACAAAACTTGATTGCATCTTTCCCTGAAAAGTAAAGAGTTAGTCATATGTAATGTTATGATGTATGAAATGTATTGAGTAATGATGTTCTCAAAATAAATGAGATTCTGTTGTATGATGCGTATGCGTATGCTACGATGTATGGATATGCAATGCTCTTGTGATATTCTCCGGCTGGGGAGAATAAATCCTGGACTGCTGTTGGAGAGTACAAGGAGTTGAGTTCTTCGTTCTCACTGGGGATAGTGACCGAAGATGATTAGCTGGAGATTTACATCCATTCTGCTTGAGAATATTCTGCCGGGAGAGACTTTGTCTGAGAACAATCCTGCGGGGTAATGACTCTGCGAGGAGAAGAGATACTCTGCTGGATGATCTACTGATTTGGAGAAATAAACTCAGCTGGGGATGAACTTCTGTTGCTGGTGATAGATAAATTCTGCTTGGGAGAATTTTGTCGACTCATTCGCGATTATGAACCTCGGCTGGGGAGAGCTAACACCATTGTTTTTGGATATTTCCTACTTTGTGAGGAGTGTATGAACTTTCAGTTATATTCTCAAGCTGGCTCTATCCCTGTACCTGGTGTGTAGAGCAACTGTAAGGTTTGGACACTTCTTGTTTGCCCCTGTTCCTGGAATTACGAGTAATTGTCTTTTGTTTCACATGTAAATATTTATGAGCAACAATCATTTTCAAATGCATATATCAAAAATGAATCATTGGACGTTCTTGCAAAACAAAGCAAAAAAAGAAAAACAATTTGAAATTTCTTGTGAAAATGAATTGTATTGATTTTGAGGTTTGGCCCATAATAGGCGTTTTTGTACAAGAGGTTGACGTCCTAGTAAGAGAACACCGCCGAAAGATAGAAATTATACAATTTGTGAAAAAGAAAGAAAAACAGCTATGTGAAACAATCCCATTGGATTCCAACTCTGCTATTGCCTTTATATCTTCAAGCGTCTCATCACTTTGCTACTTAGTCAAAGTTAGATCAGATTGATTGGCGCCGTCCGAGCTTGACAGTCGATACTGAAGTCTGGTTGCAAGATGATCCAATGATACATAGTGTTACGCTTCAATCCCTAATTTTTGCTTGGACCTCCCTTTCGGGTTTTCAGTCCACCGGGATACCCTTTTTTTCCCAAGCCGCCTTTTCAGGTTTCCGACTTGCCGGGTGTACATTTTTTTCATTTTCATCCCTTACTTTTGCCCGAACCCTTTTGGTTCGCCGAGAAGCCCTTATTTTTGCCTAGGCAAGTCAACCTAGCAGGTCTTTGATTAGGTGTAGTATTTTTCACTATGTCTGCATTGACGGGGTGAGGAAGGTCGTCACCATCCATGGTGGTTAGAATCATAGCTCCTCCTGAGAAAATATTCTTAACCACAAATGGCCCTTCGTATGTGGGGGTCCACTTGCCCCTGGGATCACCTTGTGGCAGTATGATGCGTTTGATCACCAGATACCCAACTCGATATTCTTGACGTCTGACTTGTTAAATTCCTTAATCATTCTCTTTTGATACGTATGACCATGACAAATAGCAGTAAGCCTATTTTCATCAATTAGATTCAGTTGATCAAGTCGGGTCTGGATCCAATCGTCTTCACTCAAACCTGCATCCTTCATAATCCAGAGAGAAGGTATCTGGACTTGGATGGGCAGGACCGCCTCCATGCCATACACCAGAGAGTAGGGTGTTTCCCCTGTCGACGTCCGCGCTGAGGTGTGGTACCCATGAAGAGCGAATGGTAACATCTCGTGTCAGTCTTTGTATGTCACCGTCATCTTCTACACAATCTTCTTGATGTTCTTATTAGCCGCTTCAACATCCCCATTCATCTTCAGACGGTAGGGAGAAGAGTTGTGATGTTGTATCTTGAACTGTTTTCAGAGCTCAGTGATCATCGTATTGTTGAGATTCGTGCCATTGTCCGTAATGATCCTTTCTGGTACACTATATCGACATATCAGATTGTGTCGGATGAACCGCACCACAACGTTCTTGGTTACTGAAGCAAAGGAAGATGTCTCGACCCACTTTATGAAATAATCAATTGCCACCAAAATGAAACGATGCCCGTTAGACACAGTAGGTCTGATCTCGCCGATCATGTCAATGCCCCACATTGCAAAAGCCCAAGGATCCGTCAAAACATTCAGAGGAACTGGAGGTACATGCACTTTATCATCATAGACTTGGCACTTATGACAGGTTCGAGAATTCTGATAACAGTCGGCTTCCATAGTGGACCAGTAATATCCTGCCCGTAGGATTTTCTTTGCCATGGTATGTCCACTAGAATGAGTTTTGAAGGTACCTTCATGTAATTCTGCCATGATCCTTTCTGCCTCGCTTTTGTCCACACATCGCAATAAGGTTGAATCATGGTTACACTTATAGAGATCCCCATTGCTGATGAAGAACTTTGCGGCAAACCTTCTCAGAAACTTCTTATCATTAACAGATGCACCCTCGGGGTATTCTTGAGCCTCAAGATACCTCTTTACCTCGTGAAACCAGGGTTTATCTGCTACCACTTCCGTCTCAATGTCACAGCAATGCGCGGGTTTGTCCAACCTCTCAATGGTAATCTGAGGAGCTTCATTTTCCCACCTGACTTTGAACATAGAAGACATAGTAGCTAGCGCGTCCTCTAACTGGTTCTCCTCTCTCGGGAAGTGTTCAAAGGTTATCTCCTCAAAGTGTGGGAGCAATGTCAGTACATACTCCTTGTAAGGAATAAGATTTGGGTGCTTCGTATCCCACTCGCCTTTAATCTGACTGATCACTAAAGAAGAATCTCCAAACACACTCAAGAACTTAATCCTCAGGTCAATAGAAGCTCGAAGACCCAGGATACACGCTTCATACTCTGCCATATTGTTGGTGCAGTTGAAACATAGTCGGGCGGTGAATGGAGTATGACAGCCCTCAGGAGATATGATCACAGCGCCAATGCCATTTCCCAATGCGTTTGATGCTCCATCAAAATACATAGACCATCGGGATCCTTCCTCAGGTCCTTCATCTGGTCCAGGTTCTTCACAGTCGGTCACCAACATGATGTTCTCATCCGGGAACTCGAAATCCATGGATTGGTAGTCATCCACGGCCTGATGCGCCAAATGATCTTCCAATACACTCCCCTTGATTGCTTTTTGGGTTGTGTATTGGGTATCGTACTCGGTTAGGATCATCTGCCATCTTGCTATTCTTCCGGACAGGGCAGGCTTCTCGAAGATATACTTGATTGGATCCATCTTTGATATCAATAAGGTGGTGTGAGTCAGCATATACTGTCTCAGCCGGTGAGCAACCCATGCCAAAATGCAGCAAGTTTTCTCGAGCAGTGAGTATCGGGTCTCATAGTCGGTAAACTTTTTGCTAAAGTTGTAAATAGCATGCTCTTTTCGGCCAGACTCGTCATGCTGCCCCAGCACACATCCCATTGAATTATCCAATATTGTCAAGTATAAGATCAAAGGTCTTCCTTCAACTGGAGGCATCCGAATTGGTGGCTCTTGGAGGTATTCCTTGATTCTTTCAAAAGCGGTCTGGCATTCGTCGTTCCATTTTACCACTTGATCTTTCTTCAGCAGCTTAAAGATTGGCTCACAAGTAGCAGTCAGATGTGAAATGAACCAGGCGATGTAGTTCAGACGTCCCAAAAAGACTCTAACTTCCTTTTCTGTGCGGGGAGCCGACATCTCCTGTATGGCTTTTACCTTGGCAGGGTCCACCTGAATACCCTTGTCACTGACGATGAAACCCAATAGCTTACCAGACCTTACCCCGAAGGTGCACTTGTTCAGGTTCAACCTCAGCTTGTACGTCTTCAACCTGTCGAACAGTTTCTAGAGATGGTCAAGGTGCTCTTCCTCATTTTGGGACCTTGCTATCATCTCATCAACATAAACCTCAATCTCATGGTGAATTATGTCGTGGAACAAAGCGACCATGGCGCGCTGATAAGTTGCCCCCGCATTCTTCAACCCGAAAGGCATTACCTTGTAACGGAAGGTGCCCCACTGTGTAACGAAAGTTGTCTTCTCCATGTCCTCGGGAGCCATCTTGATCTGATTGTAACCAGAAAAACCATCCATAAAGGAGAAGATCTTATGCTGCGCGGTGTTATCGACCAGAACATCGATGTGAGGAAGTGGGAAATTATCCTTGGGGCTTGCCCTGTTCAAATATCTATAGTCCACACACATCCATACCTTACCATCCTTCTTAGGCACCGAAACGACGTTGGCAACCCACTGCGGATAAGAAGTGACAGCTAAAAATCCGGCGTCAAACTGTTTCATGACCTCAACTTTGATTTTCTCAGACATCTCAAGGCGCATACGGTGAACCTTCTATTTTACCGGAGGACAGTCTTCTTTAGTCGGCAAGCGGTGTACCACAATATCAGTGTCTAACTTAGGCATGTCTTCGTAGGACCAGGCGAAGATCTCAACATAGTCACGCAACATCTGTATCAACCGTTGTTTGACACTAGGCTCCAGATTCACACCTATCTTAACCTCTTTCCTATCTTCCTTTGTACCCAAATTCAATGACTCAACTGGCTCTTCATGAGGCTGTACGGCCCTCTCTTCCTGCAGTAACAGTCTAGCAAGTTCTCCAGGCACCTCACAATCATCCTCACCTTCGTCCTCGGCTTGGTTGATCGAAGTTTCGAAGTCATAACTGGCAGTAGGAGAGTTTTTATCAATGGGATCCAGAGTGGATCTGGATCTGCATTATGATACGTGAGTGTGTGTAACAAAATAGTTATTTTGATAAAGTGAGAGACCGAAAAGAAAAGGAAAACAAGGAGCGCAAAATTTGTAATGCAATAAACGTCTAATGTTTTATTAATGATATATGAAATGACAAATAATAAGCCCTCACAAGCAAAGCCAAGTTGCCTCGGGCAAGGCACTGGGCCGTAAAGTTTTAAACTGTTTATTACAAACTTCAAAACAAAAGTCAATTACTGTGGAATAAAAGAAACAAGTATGAAGTCCTTCTCCTTCCAGTTGTTCAATCCACCATTGGTAGTAGGGTAGATCCAGCTGTCGATGTCTAAATCTTCTTTACCATCTTCAACCGCATTAACTCCTTGATTGCTGATGTGCAGAGGAGGTCTTCTAATCCGTGCGTGCCTAACAGCCCTTTGATCCCCTGTAGTAAAGCTCAAACCAAATTTGTCAATTTTGTGCGTGAAATCAGGGAGCTGACCCCAATTGGTACACCCACCTTCTTCAATTACAGCCCTGGCATCCTTGAGGGAAGCCATCTTCATCAGAGGTTTGTCGGTAGCGACTTCAGTTAACGCTAAAATCTGGGGGACCTTTTCAAATTTCTGACAAGGGGTTTCGATGAACTCCCCATCCATCTCCATGTGGCGAAAGGAATTGAGATGACTCACCATGTACTCCTTTTCACCTTGTACCGTGACAATCTTCCCCTTTACCGGATATTTCAACATCTGATGGAGCATGGAAGTCACTGCCCCAGCCTTATGAATCCAAGGGCGACCCAGCAAGCAGGAATATGATGGCCTAATATCCATCACGTAGAAAGTGGACCCAAAGGTCTGAGATCCAACTTTAACAGGGATGTCCACCTCCCCTTGCACCATCCTTTTTGACCCGTCGAAAGCCCTGACCACAATATTGCTCGGCTTTAGAATCAAACCTTCACAATCCAGACGGTCTAATGCTTTCTTTGGAAAAACATTCAATGAGGACCTGATATCCACCAGTACATGGGGCATAGTAGTTCCCCTGCACTCGATCGAGACGTGTAGGGCATCATTGTGATTTCTTCCTTTAGCAGTCAGATCTACATCTGAGAAACCCAACCCATTGTCGGCAGTCAAACTAGCTACGCAGTCTTTGAATTGGTTGGCTGAAGTTTCCTGCGGCACATGTGCATTCTTGGGGAATGCAATTAGAGCCTTTTCATGGGCTTCAAGCATAATAACAAGGACAACATGGAGATTTTCGACGGGGTCTGCCCCAGCTGCTCGACTACGTTGTAGTCGCTCTTCTTGATAATCTTCAAAATTTCTTCTATCTCTTGTTTCGAGGTTTCTACAAAGATCTTCTTAGGTGCCTCCGTCCGGGCAGGCTCACCTATGATTTCTTTGCCCCGAGTCACAGATGGCTCGGCGACAGGGGTGATGCCTGGAATATGAACTGGGATAGTAGCTGATGTACTAGCAGATGGAATGACAACAAGTTTGTGGACAGTCGGAGGGGAAATCTCGGGAGAAAAGAGTCTTCCACTTCTGGTGACCTTGCTAGCCCCGACAATATTGCTGACATTAACATCAGCTTCCTCACTCTTTAAGTCTTGTTTAACTCCATGGTAATACACGTCAGCACCATAGTGCCAAGGGACAGCCTTATCCGAAGTGTATGGGATAGGACCAGGGACAATAATTATTAACGGAGTAATTCATGGGACGGGTGTAATCCTAACAGGCTTTCTCGAGGAAACCTTGGAAGGATTGGCAGAAATGGTTATGATGGAAAGATCTTGAATTGGAACCAACGAAATCATAGTCTTTTCGAACAAGATCTCTTTGTTATCCATCAGACGCTGAACACCTAATTTCAATAAATGGCAACCAGCAGGCAGAATTGAACACATGTGGCAACCTTCACCACAGCCCAAAAATAAACCGGCTAATAAAAAATTCATCTTAACTGTCATCAAAGGAGTAGAAATTTCTTCCACGGAAGTCACAAATAAATCATCGTCTACAGCATTTACCCCATGACCATGTTTGGGCATGGGAGAAATTATGACGTTGGGATTTTCCGGAGCATCAAACTCAATCTCTTTGGCTTTGATCAAGTCTTTCACTTTGTTTTTCAAGGCCCAATAATTGTTTGTATCATGACCTGGACTTTCGGAGTGATAGGCGCAGCGGGAATTCGGGTTATAATGAGGAGAAGTGGTGTTGGGGTTCTTCGGGGCTTCCTTCAGAGTTACCAGATTGGTCTTCAATAATTGTGGTAGAATTTGAGACAAGGTCATATTGAGCTGAGTGTACTGCCTCTGTTGTCTTTCCACCCATTGTTGATTGTTGTGTTGAGGAGCAATGGTAGGTCTTGATATCACTACCGCATTTACTGCTTGACGGTGTTCAGGCCTGCTTTGGCTCCTTGAGCCATAGACTGCACTAGCTTATTTCTTACCAGTGAAAGGCTTCTTTACTTAACTTGATGAAGTATCCTTCTGTATCTTACCACTTCAGATACCAACTTGTACTCTCTCTCTCTCTATTCAAGATCAACTCGGTAAACCCATATGACAAACTGCCGATCAGATGATTGAAAAATGGACCAGATAGCGTCCCTAGAAACATGTCAACCAACTCCCTATCAAACAAAGGGGGTTGGACTCTTCCAGCCAAGTCTCTCCACTTTTGAGCATAGTCCTTAAAACCTTCACTTGCACCCACAGACATACCCTGAAGCTGAGTACGAGTGGGAGCAAGGTCGGCGTTATACTGATATTGTATGTAAAAAGAAGCAGCAAGGTTTTCCCAGTTTCGGACATTGGCTCCTTCCAACTGATAAAACCATTCAAGCTGAGTCCCTGACAGACTATCTTGAAAGAAATGTACCCACAAATTTTTATCAGCAGTGTGGGGTTGGATTTTTCTGACGTACGAGCGGAGATGGAGTTTTGGACAGGATACTCCATCGTACTTGGCAAAAATCGGAGCTTTGAACTTATGAGGGATCACCACTCCCGACACCAGTCCCAGCTCTCCAAAATCCAAACCAGGGATCTTCTGAATCTCCATAGCACTCGGACGATCTTCTAGTTGTTTGTACCTATCCTCAGCAAGAGGGTATTGCTCTTCATCGTAATCCGTATCATTATCAGAAACTGTTGGACTAGGGCCCTTTGTCCTTTCTTGGTTCTCCCCGTCCTTGGATGAGGAGGTCAGATCAGCTGATTGTCTTATCCTTTCTCCGAATCTTCTACCCATGTTCAGAATACCAACCTTCTTCTTCTTCTTCTTATTTTCTTTCAGAATCAGGGTATTCAAATCCTCTTGCCCTTTAGCCAGACTTAAGAACATCTGTTGGAATTGGGCATTTTGTGCCTGAAGATCTTTGATGGCTTGATCAGAAGACATTTCTACTGAAATAAACAGCGAAGAAGATGAGAAACCTGTAATGGCACCTGTAATGGTGTGCACGGTAATGGGATGCGTATGTAATGATTTCAAAGACTTTGGGAGATTTAAATTTGCAAACCAAAAATAAAACAAAACTTTATTAGATTAACTGGTAAAAAGGTTCAACAATACCTTTAAGGCGTTACAAAGAAATAAATGGAAAACAAATCTAAACTAGAAGAAAGCAAAATCAGAAATCCCACGGGCGCTTCCTCTTTGTGCTGACATAGTCGTTGATCACTCTTTCCTCCTCGAGCTGCCTGGTGAGCTTCAGAATCTTCCTTTCTTTCTCATGGTACTTTTCCCAGTAAGTATCCCTCTCCTCTTTCAGCTGAATCCAGGATCTCTGCAATGCCCCAGGATCGGTGGGCATGTAAGGATAAAGGACTGTGTAAGGAATGCCCTCTTCATTGGTGGTCTCCACAATCACTGGCAATACGACCTCATAAGGCATCCCAAGCTTCTGGGCACGAGCTCGGACCCACTTGAGATAAGGCTGCATAGGGAGAGAAGTCCTTGGTCCTAGCTCTTGGGGGTCAGATCTGTTCACCATGCCCCAAGCTCGTATAAACCTCAGGCGGTGCTCGTCAACATCTTCCTTGTAGTCAAATGCAATATCCTCAAGAAGTAGCTCATGAGGACCATCTCCCCGAGCACAACCAAATTGTCGCAAATATAGACAGGAATTGTAGGTTATACCACCTCTGATTCCAAGCAATGGGACATTAGGGTATCCCCCACAACAATCAATGACAGCAGTGTCTTCCATAATCCGGGAGCTCCAAAGGATGTCCGTATGGGCAAGTGACATTATCTTGTAAGACCATCCCAAACCTTCTTCATTCTTCAACACAGACTTAGGGAGGTGCGAAATAAACCACCTCGACAGCAGCAGCGTGCAACACATGAGAGTATAATGAAGTATGCATGCCATGTTATGATGCATGATGTTATGGTAAAAGAAACACAAGTATGGTAGATAACAGGCATGGCAAAGGCAAACAAGTCACACAACAACCCTTAAGTTTAAGGCTTGCATGGGGTCTAAGGTATTACCCTCTTGAAGTTCAGTTGGTTTCAACCTGTCCTGGCAAAAGTAACCGGGTTCTAGAGGTTCTCAATATCACTGACCATCCTCTATCGGTCATGGTTTCAGCTCACACAATCTTTTCTTGCAGCCGGAACTATCTCGAGAGTATGGTCTCAATGAGTGTAGCATTGAGTATCAACCAGTTCTCAGCTTTACACTGACGCCGGCTATCTCACTACTTTCTAGTGGCCAAGTTGGTCGATTAAGGGTTCTAAGGTCAGTTGATGCTTAATGACACACATAATGGCCCCGTACTCTCCTCGTTTTTCCAAAAGGGATACCTCTACCAACCAATGTGCCATATCAACATAGCTACTGCTTCAACCGTATCAGTTTATGCTGTACAGTTCCCTCACAGTTTATTGCTACTTACCTAAAAGGTGTCCCCATATCCGGGTTAGGATCTATAGTAACTCCCAAACAAAACCCTTAAAAGTAAAGCAACCAAAATAAACAAGAGAAGCAATTTATGATGAACTAGATCCTAACGTATACCCCACTTATTAATTCCCCAACAGAGTCGCCAGTTCTGTGATACGGTGGCAGAACCGACTGTTTTGGAAAATGTTGGTTTGCGTTTTGCGTTTTTTGTATGCAAAATGTCGCGGTAAGCAAGAGTCGTCACTGACTTTTATTTTATCCAATCGGAAAGGAAAAAAGCACAGAAAAATTCCTTTTTTGAGATATTCTGAGTACGGGGGGTAGATTATAGAAAGGGAAGGTGTTAGCACCCTTTCTATCCATGGTTTTCCATGGGCTCTTAGGTACTTGCTCATCTTTAAAAATTGCTTGCTCTTAGGCAACGTTTCCGAGGCAACCTTTTCTGAACGGGACTTTTGATCTTTGTTTAGACAGGAGGGTAACCCCTAAGACACCCTATACTTAATGATCGTTTTACCGAAGGCAACCGAAGTGAGAGTATACCCTAAGAGTGCGCATGTGCGAGTGATTTGATTTCAGTTATTATCTTTGCACATTAGGGTTTTCTAGTCATTTTAAATTATCATGCAATCTTGTCATACACTCCTATTAACATACATCTAAACAGTTAATATTTGCGAGAATAAAAATGCGAAAATAAAACCTACGCTATTACAAGGCTTCGGGTTAGGGATTAATTAGATAGCAAAAAAACTCGTAAAAACGATAAATAAAGGAAAATCCTAGTTTAAACTATTACATACCATGAGCAGTTACATTAATATTGCGAAAATAATAAAACGCGCGCGATGAATTGAATGAAAAGGAATTAGGGTTTTAACCCCATCTAAACCTAATTGAAAGAAAAAATCATTTTTTGTGGTTGTGTTATTTGAGAAAAATAGAGTTTAATTGAATGAATAAAAATCTTAATTACTAATTAATTTAAAATTTAAGAAAAAATAATTAAATTAACATATTTTTGAATTTTTCGGTTTTGAGAAAAGAAATAAAAATTAAGTCAAAAGTTAACCTTAATTTTCTAATTTGATTTTAATTATATACAAAAAGCTAGAATTAACCTAAATTAAATTAAACTAACATTAATGTGAAATTTGATAATATATTTTAAAAAAACCTAATTCTAAATTTTTATGAAAAAGAATTTAATTGTGTTAGAAAATATTTAGACAAATTAATTTAAACAAAAGAAATAAATAAAAAGAAAGAATGAGAATGGGCCTGGTAGCTTTCAGCAAAAGGGGGGGTGTCATTGGAAATTCTTGGCCCAACAATGCTCCTGGCCCTTTTGACTTTTCCAATCCCATGCATCACACTTGACTTATGCACATGGTGGACCCTCATAAGAAGGCCTTGGATCTGGCAGCCTTGATGATTTGATGGCTGGATGGTGATGGTGTATGGTAGACTCATGGGATGCTAGCACGCCTGAATATGTGAGAAAAGATAATATGAAGCAATGTTGGGACCTGGGGATCGAACCCAGGCCCTTAGGCATTCTCACGCTGCATGCTAGCCAACTGAGCTGGCTTGGTTAGTTATACAAATAATAACAAACAATTATTATATAATATAACCAAAAAGCTATATCTCAAAGCACGCGAATTTCAAACTGGCCATTCACCACCTGCCACACCATCATCTTCCTTGTTGCCTCTGTCGTTTTAGACAAAAACCTTTACACACGGACACCAGGCGTAGGTACATCCCTGTTGTGATCGGTGGATCTGGAACTGACTGTTTAACGCTGGTTTGCGAAATGTTGCGGAAGCAAGAGTCGCCACCGTCTTTTATTTTCTCCAAATGGAAAGGACAAAAGCACAGAAAAATTCCTTATAGAGATTGCTCTCGGTTCGGGAGGTAGATTTATAGAAAGGGAAGGTGTTAGCACCCTTTTTACCCATGGTTATCCATGGGCTCTTAGATACTTGCTCATTTGTGTTTTCAAAATTGTTTGTTTGCTTTTCAACTGTGGGTTTAAAAAGTTTCTTTGAAAATTTCAGTTCGACTCTTGTATCAGTCCTCAAGAGTGTTTGAAAAATTGCTTTTGAAAGCTTTTTGAAAAGTGTCGGTGTGAAAAGTAGTTTTTGATTTGTTTTGAAATTAGAGCAAGTATCTACGAGTTGTCTACCTACCCTAAGGAATTCGTCTGTGTAAATGTCCTTTAAGATAGTGCCATCCCACCATTGAGAGGTAGGTAGCACCACCGTTGGAGGTGTTCGGGTCAATTCGAGGGTTTGGGACATGGTGATCACCAGAGCAATAGGAAGACACCTTAGAAGCTACCCTCATGCCATGTTCATGGACATGAGGACTTACTAAAACATCCTCTACTCGACGACCACCTTTCGAGGGGCAAGGCAACAGTGAGGCGTACCCTAGGGGTGGTGTGTGATTTGTGTGTCATGTTCATTTATGTTTATCTTGTCATGTATCGGTGATCTACGCATTGCTTTTATTTTTGGCATTCATTCTTTCATGCAAATTATTAACAGTTAAAAAGATGTGGAATTTAAAAGTCCTACGCTATTACAAAGGCGCGGGTCTACATCGCCAAATTAATCCAAGACCCGATTTGAAATAAAATAAAATAATGCGGAAAGATAAATGTCTAATTAATCTATTACACGGCTTTGGAGCAATTACATGAAATTTGTGAGAAAAGAAATAAAATAAGCGCGCGAAACGGAATTATAATCGAATGCGAGGGCGTTGGACCCTTTTAAAGAAATTAAATTACAAATAATAAATTAATTAAGTTAAATGAGAAAAGGAAGTTAGTTTTTTGTATTTATGGATTTTAATAAGAAAATTAAATGAAATTAAAAAGAAAAGTTAATTAACCCTAACTCTAAATTGTTTTTTAATTTATTAAGAAAATGTTTAAATTAGACCTAGTTTAAATTAATTATTTACATGGCAATTTATTTACAAAATAAATAATTAATTGTTAAATATGGTGAAAAGAAAAGAAAAAGGATAAAAATATTTAAAACCCTAATTCAACATTTTTTAGTTTATTAAGAAAAATATTAGAATTAAACCTAGAATTAAAAAAAAACTAAATTAATTAATAAAGTTTATTTACAAAAACATTTAAATAAAATATATTTATATTTTTTGTCTTTCTGATTTTTGTATTTTTTTATGTTATAAAAATTATTTTTATGGAATTTAAAAAAAGAGTAATTAAATTAAAGCAAATAATAAAAAAAATAAAACAAAGAATGAAGGGAAGAAGTACAAACAAAAGGGGGTGGTAGACCCAATTATGGAGGTTTTTGGACAGCAGTTAGGCCCACTGATTGGAGGCCTGGTTGACTTTCTCAGCGCGCGTGTGGCATGGTCAACGGAGATGTATGATAGACCTCTCATCCTGGCTTTTGGATTGATCTCAGTGGCCATGTGGCAAGCCTTAGCGCTGCGTGTTTGGTGGTCATCTGGACATGTTGAGTACCTGATCATATTACAAGAAAAGATAGAAAGACATATGGGGGACCTGGGAATCGAACCCAGGTCCCAAGGCTTGCCAATGCTCTTCTCCACCAACTGTGCCATTTGAACGCGTTGTATATAATATAGAAAATAAAGAATATAACATAAAACAACGATTAGTGGTGTATTTCGCGCGAAATTCAAACGCACCAACCGCTGGCTTACACCTCATCTTCTTCTCCACTCGTTTGCTTTGCCTGGAAAAAAAACAGATGGATAGCGGGGGTTTTAAACCCCCACTAAATGAAGAACAGGATAATAGCGATTAGGCCATCGTTGCTCATAAATTGAGCGCGATATGTGCAATGAATTCGTATGAAGGTCGTGAGTTCAGTGGTCCAGGTCTTGTTGGCCAATTTTTCCTGAAGAGGAAAGCCCTAATTTCACAGTTTAGAAAACCTAATGAGCTCCAATGGCAACTTTGCATATAGGCTACAAAAACTCAATTAAACAATATCAATAGACTCAGAAGGTCCATGTTAGTACAAAACAACAATCAAAATGTATGGAAAATGCCCAGAAATTCAAATACGATTATGCATAAAGTATGAGGAATTTTGACTTCTATATACCAATTCTTGATGCTAGAAGCGTAGAAAAGGATTCAGTTAGGTTCCTTGATGCCTTGGCAAGCTATTGGAATCAATGTTTTGCCTTGAAACCAACTCTAAGTGCGTTTTCAGTTTTCAATTTTTTCACCAAAAATTCCAAGTTTGTGTTCAGGTTTGGGCGTAGCTTTCAGGTTGTTGTGATTAGGTTTAGCATCCTGTATATGTATGGGACGAATTAGGGTAAGAAATTGAGTCCATAACCCTTTGCATTGATGAAAAAAATATTTGATTTTCAATGAATATTTTTTCAATCTTTTTCATGTCTTTTGATACCAATCATGGCTAAATCTTTCCTTTTTTTGATGGGCACGAGATCTTGAGGTTTTGATGAGTGATTATACTGCATAAAAAGATTCAAACACATTTGTTTAGTATTTATTTTCATATTTTATTTAATTAAATGAATTAATGGTGATTAAAAATTCAAATAAATAATAAAAATGATGAAATAAATCCCCTTTAGGTCAAATGGTCGTGCATAGCCTTTGGATAATGATTCTTGGAAGAAAATGTGGCCCATTAGCAATTTTGAGGCGTTTGAAGCAAAGTTGACTTTTCAAAATTCCCAAAAATTTCCCAACTTCCACAAGGCATATCTTGCTCAATTTTTAAGCTTTGATCATGTTCGTGGACATTTTGAAAAGGTCTTGAAGTCCTCTAACCAATGCCTTTGGTCCCATGTCATTTTTATTTACCAATCTCAAGTTATGGTCTTTGACTTAAAGTGCCTTTTTGTTGACTTTTGAAAATGACCTATAATGTTGAAATTGATAACTTTTTGTGAGAGTATTTCTTGGACTTGAAGTGTGAAGAGGAGTTGTAGGAAATGTCATTCTCTTAAAAATGAGCTTTGGATGGAATTTTTCTGATAAACCATGTGGAAGTTATGCCTTGGTCAAGTTACAGTTGACTTTTTCAACTGTCCAAATATGGAAACTTTTGAATCTTGAGACTTTTTGAGCCATACCTTGAGAATCATGATCAAGAATTGATCAAATGATGTTTGTGGCTTCAAAATAAGATGTTGACCAAAAATTTGAACTTTTGACTGTCAAATTACCATTTTGCCCCTGCAGTTGACTGTTGAGCAATTAGGGTTTTTGACTGTGCAATTTTGTGCTGTGAGTCTTGAAACTTGACATGAGGATGCTTGACAATGTTTGTAGGCATGTGGGACTTGATTGGACCCTTGAAAACTTCAATTTCTTTGCCAGAACCAAAACCCTAATTTTTGACTGTTAGGAGGCCCTTGAACTGTGCAACCCTTGAGGAGATTTTGAAGCATGTTCTTTGCAAATCTTGAAGAATATGGGAGGGAAAATTTTGGGGTACAACAGTTGCCCCTGTTCAATCTTCTTAAACCTGAGGATGCAGATTGGCTGACGTGCCTTTCGTAATCCGAAGGTGAAAGATGATTGAACACTAGAGTGCCCAGAAATTTGCGCTCGCATGTTAGCAGTGTGATGTGGGGAATGGGCTTACAGATGCCATTTGGAGATTGATGGATAGGATGATGGGCTTACAGATTCCATGCTGAGAGGTGATGGATAGGTGGATGGGCTTATAGATGCCATCTGGGGGTCGATCACGTAAGGGATTCCTTAGCGAGAACTTGCGTACCTGAAAAAAGAAGATGATTACCTGGCCTGTCACAGGAGCTGGGCTTCAAACTCTTTGTATAGATGTGTCCTGACTGGTTACAGGAGCTGGATCGGGAGCTTCGAAAGGTGATGAATGAACCAGGGATGGTTACTACCTCAACGGGACGATGAGAGAACCTTGGGCGATTACTACCTCAACAGGAACGCTGAGAGAATCTTGGAGCGATTACTACCTCAACAAGAATGCTGAGAGAACCTTGGAGGATTACTACTTCAACAGGAATGTTGAGAGAATCATAGGCGACTTCAACCTCAACAGTAACGATGAGAGAATCTTGGATGTCTTCTACTGAGTCTTCATTGGGAAAATCTTTAAGAATCGATTTAAATGGACTAGAGAAGGCCTTTAACTGGATAAGAATCAGGAAAATCTTAGGGTCGATTTAACTGAACCGGAAAAGGTCTTGGAATCTTCAACTGGGTAAGAATCAGGGAGATCTTAGGGTCGATCTGACTGAACCAGAGAAGGCCTTTGACTGGATAAGAATCAGGAAAATCTTAGGGTCAATTTAACTGAACCGGACAAGGTCTTGGAATCTTCAACTGGATAAGAATCAGGGAGATCTTAGGGTCGATCTGACTGAACCAGAGAAGGCCTTTGACTGGATAAGAATCAGGAAAATCTTAGGGTCGATTTAACTGAACCGGACAAGGTCTTGGAATATCTTCAACTGGATAAGAATCAGGGAGATCTTAGGGTCGATCTGACTGAACCAGAGAAGGCCTTTGACTGGATAAGAATCAGGAAAATCTTAGGGTCGATTTAACTGAACCGGACAAGGTCTTGGAATATCTTCAACTGGATAAGAATCAGGGAGATCTTAGGGTCGATCTGACTGAACCAGAGAAGGCCTTTGACTGGATAAGAAACAGGAAAATCTTAGGGTCGATTTAACTGAACCAGACAAGGTCTTGAAATCTTCAACTGGATAAGAAACAGGGAGATCTTAGGATCGATCTGACTGAACCAGAGAAGGCCTTTGACTGGATAAGAATCAGGAAAATCTTAGGGTCGATTTAACTGAACCGGACAAGGTCTTGAAATCTTCAACTGGATAAGAATCAGGGAGATCTTAGAGTCGATCTGACTGAACCAGAGAAGGCCTTTGACTGGATAAGAATCAGGAAAATCTTAGGGTCGATTTAACTGAACCAGGCTAGGTCTTGAAATCTTCAACTGGATAAGAATCATGGAGATCTTAGAGTCGATCTGACTGAACCAGAGAAAGCCTTTGACTGGATAAGAATCAGGAAAATCTTAGGGTCGATTTAACTGAACCAGGCTAGGTCTTGAAATATAGTTGAGAATTTAACTGGATCTTTCCTGAAAGGTAAAGGTCAGTCATATGCAATGCATGAGATGGATCAAGCAATGATGTTCTCAACATAAATGAGATTTGTAAGATATGATGCGTATATGCATGCTATAATGTATGAAAATGTGATGTTTATGAATGTATCTTTTCGTTTTAGGAAAATAAATCCTTGACGGGTGCCGGGAAGTCACACCCTGGGCTGATGTTGGAGAACAGATCTTTGCTTCCGCTGGGGATGATAGTTGCAAGAATACCGGTAGGAGAAGATAACTTCGTCGGGGAATAAACTTGGCGGATGGATTACTCTGCGGGGAGAAAACTACTCTAGCGATCTTGCTGGGGAGCAATACTCTGTGGGGAGAGAGGTACTTTGCTGAAATGTTGATGGTAACTTCGCTGGGAATATCGTGTTAGAACAATGTTTGAATCTAGTACCCTATATTTGAGTTTTGATGATAACAAAGTGAAAAGATATAGTAGTTAAATATTTTATGATTGAATTATATGCTGCCTAAAATTACTATGCTCTGACTTGCAGATATGCTGATTAAAATAAGCAAGATCACGTTTTCAGCATCAGAATATGAGTTTGCACATCAGCATCAGAAGTTGCTGAATCAGAACGTCAAGATCAGATGATCAACGCGTGCACATGCTGAAGCTTGATGAACAGAACTGCGCGTAAAACACTCTGATACAGAAACAAATTAGTTCATCAGCAGCGAAGCAGAATCAGAATGAGCCAAGCCAGATCGTGCATTGAAGAAGCAACGGTACTGTGCATTGAAAGCTAATCAATACCAACGGCATCATTCTAGACAAGATCTGCTCAAAAAGGAAAGCTTGTTAATAGCATTGAATCAAGAATATTTGCTTCAACGTTCATCTTCTCAAAGTGCTATATAAACCAAGCTTTGAAGATTATCACGGCTAATGCTTCCAAACTTTCTACACGCACAAAGCTGAACAATAATCTTCACTCTACAAGTTTTGCTAAACCAACAAACTCTGATACTTTATTAGCGTTTAGCATCCTAGTATTCTAAGCTTCATTTGTGTAAACATCACAGTTGTGATATAGTTTTGTAGAAACATTCATACACATTTGCTTATACCTTTGTAAGAAAGTGTTGCCTTGACAAACCGGATTGTGGTTTGAATCAAGAAGGTTTTAGCAGTTGCTAAAGCAGATTTGTATTCAGTTGAATATAGTGAATTAAGACCTCGTTGGAGAGAGGCGAAATCACCTTGAACGGGTGGACTGGAGTAGTTTGAGATCAAACGAACCAGGATAAAAATACCTTGTCATTTGCTTTAAGATTCCAGTTTTACAATTCAACCCCCCCTTCTTGTGTTTTTCACCCCTTCAATTGGCATCAGAGCGCCTGGTTCTGAGCTAAAACACTTAACCGTGTCAGTAAAAGATCCAGCGTCAGAAAAACACAATGGCAGGAAACAACTCTCATTTCAGCAATGACACCAATGAGGACAGAGACAGATTCAGCGGCAAACCTCCAGTCTTTGATGGAGAAAACTTTGACTACTGGAAAGACAGAATTGAAAGCTTCTTTCTAGCACATGATGCTGATCTGTGGGATATGGTGACAGATGGATACACGCACCCTGTTAATGCAACTGGTCAGAAGATTGATAGAAAATCAATGACTGATCAACAAAAGCGTGATTTCAAGAATCACCATAAGGCCAGAACCATCCTCCTCAGTGCTATCTCCTATACTGAGTATGAGAAGATCTCCAACAGAGACACAGCTAAGAACATCTTTGATTCTCTCAGAATGACGCATGAGGGCAACGTTCAAGTCAAAGAAACAAAAGCTCTGGCGCTCATTCAGAAGTATGAGGCGTTTAAAATGGAAGAATCTGAATCCATTGAAACTATGTTCTCCAGATTCCAGATTCTGGTAGCTGGTCTCAAAGTTCTGGACAAGGGATACTCTACTGCTGACCATGTCAAGAAGATAATCAGAAGTTTACCCAAGCAGTGGAGGCCTATGGTTACTGCTCTGAAGCTGGCGAAAGATCTCAACAAAATCACTCTGGAGGAACTTATAAGCTCCCTCAGAAGTCATGAGATAGAGCTGGAAGCTGACGAGCCTCAGAAGCAAGGTAAGCCTATAGCTTTAAAATCTAACAGAAAATCTGAATCTAAAGTTTTGCAGGCAGTTGAAGAAACATCTGATGGATCCTCATCAGAAGAAGACGAGCTTTCTCTTCTCTCCAGAAGAGTAAATCAACTGTGGAAGCAAAGACAAAGGAAGTTCAGGAATCCCAGAAGATCTGATCAGAACGAGTCTTCTTCCAGACACAGAAGGACAGATTCTTCCTCTGGATACAGAAGATCTGAAGGCTCCTCAGGTAGCAAGAAGCCAAATACAAAAGACATCATCTGCTACGAGTGCAATGAGCAAGGACACTACAAGAGTGATTGTCCAAAGCTTCAGAGGGAAAAGCCCAAAAAGAGGTTTGGAAGAGAGAAGAAGAAAAGTCTCATGGCCACATGGGATGACTCTGACTCGTCTGAAGCTGACTCAGAATCAGATGATGAAAGGGCGAACATAGCGCTTATGGCTAACATTCCAGATGACAGTGAAGCTTCTGACTCAGACTCAGAATCAGACACAGAAGAGGTATTTCCTAACTTCGCTGTTAATTTTACAAAGGCTGAACTTGCTGAAAGCCTAAATGAAATTCTGGAACGTTATCAGCAGATTAGAGCTAAATTCAGAGACCTGAAAAGGACTCTTGAATCTGACTCTAATAAGTCTGAGAGTCTCAAATTGGAAAACTCTGAGCTGAGAGATAAAATTTTAAAATTAGAAAACTCTTTACAAAACTCTCAGAAGGAACCAATTGCTGAAACTCCCAGCAACGCTGATGAGATCATTAAGGAGTATGATCATAGTTTCCAGAAGTTCCTTGCTAAAAGCATAGATAGAAGCAGAATGGCTTCAATGATCTATGGAGTTAGCAGAAACGGCAGGAAAGGAATAGGATACCTAGGTAAGGTTCCTACACCTAAAAATGTCATGGATTTAGTTATTAAACACACTCCTCTAAATTCACACTTTGTGTATGGTCACACACATGACATCAAATATACTAGTAGTAATCACTTTGTGAAACCAAAATTCAACCAGAGTTTTGGTAAGACTAACAAATCAGGACCCAAGAAGATCTGGGTACCTAAGGATAAAATAATACATGTTGCAGATATCTTTAGCAGCAAGTCAGAAACACCAGTCATGGTACCTGGACTCTGGCTGCTCACGTCACATGACGGGAAGAAGGCATATGTTCCAAAGCCTGGAACTTAAGCCTGGAGGCCATGTTGGCTTTGGAGGCAATCAGAGGGGAAAGATAATTGGCTCTGGAACTGTAGGTAACGGAAATCTTCCCTCTATTAATAATGTTCTGCTTGTTGATGGATTGATGCATAACCTGTTATCCATAAGTCAATTAAGTGATAACGGTTATGATATAATCTTTAATCAAAAATCATGTAAAGTTGTTAGTCAGAAAGATGGGACTATCCTATTTAATGGTAAGAGGAAAAACAACATTTACAAAATCAAACTTTCTGAACTTAAGAGTCAGAACGTAAAATGTCTTCTGTCTGTTAACAACGAGCAATGGATCTGGCACAGAAGATTGGGACATGTTAGTATGAGAAGAATATCTCAGATTAACAAACTCAATCTGGTCAGAGGACTTCCAAATTTGAAGTTCAATTCAGATGCTCTGTGTGAAGCATGTCAGAAAGGCAAATTTGCAAAACCCTCTTTTAAATCCAAAAATGTTGTTTCTACCTCTAAGCCATTAGAACTTCTGCACATTGACTTATTTGGACCAGTTAAAACTGCTTCTGTCAGTGGCAAGAAGTATGGGTTAGTAATCGTAGATGACTATAGCAGATGGACATGGGTAAAGTTCTTAAGACACAAGGACGAGTCACACTCTGTGTTTGTTACCTTCTGTAACCAAGTTCAGAATGAAAAAGATCTTAGAATCGTTAAATTCAGAAGTGATCATGGTGGAGAATTTGAAAATAAAGATTTTGAGTCATTCTTTAATGACAAAGGCATTCTGCATGATTTCTCTTGTCCTAGAACTCCCCAACAAAATGGAGTTGTAGAACGAAAGAACAGAACATTGCAAGAAATGGCCAGAACCATGATCAATGAGACAAACGTTGCTAAGACTTTCTGGGCAGAGGCAATAAACACAGCGTGCTACATTCAGAATAGAATCTCAATAAGACCTATTCTGGAAAAGACTCCATATGAATTGTGGAAGAACAGAAAGCCCAACATTTCGTATTTTCATCCATTTGGATGTACTTGCTATATGTTAAATACTAAGAATTATTTGAACAAGTTTGATTCTAAGGCACAGAAGTGTATTATGTTAGGATACTCTGAACGCTCAAGAGGGTACAGAGTATACAATACAGAAACACAGATTGTGGAAGAATCAATCAGTGTTCGTTTTGATGACAAGCTTGACTCTGAAAAGTCAAAGCAGAATGAAAATCTTGCAGGTATAGAAATTGAATTTGCAGGTTCTGAAGACAGGTCATCAGAAGCTCTCAACACAGACACTCCTTCAACGTCTGAAAGAAGCAATGCTAGAAATCCTACAACTGCTGCTGAACAACCTCAGAAGAGATTACCCAGAAGCAGTTTGGATCACCCAGAAGAGACTATCCTAGGAAGAAAAGAAGATCCAATCAGAACAAGAGCAAGCTTCAGAAACTCTGAAGAAACTCTGATGGGACTTGTGTCTCTGATTGAACCTTCTTCTATTGATGAAGCACTTCTGGACAATGACTGGATTCTGGCAATGCAAGAAGAGCTGAATCAATTCACCAGAAACGACGTATGGGATCTCGTTCCAAGACCAAAAGGATTCAACGTCATTGGAACAAGATGGGTGTTCAGAAACAAGCTTAATGAACAAGGTGAAGTCGTCAGAAACAAGGCACGACTGGTTGCACAAGGTTATAGTCAGCAAGAGGGGATAGACTATACAGAAACCTTTGCCCCAGTCGCCAGGTTAGAATCTATCAGACTTTTAATCTCATTTGCTGTTAATAGAGGCATCACTCTGTATCAGATGGATGTCAAAAGTGCATTCTTAAATGGTTATATAGAAGAAGAAGTGTATGTTCACCAACCCCCAGGTTTTGAAAATACAAAACATCCAGAACATGTTTTCAAACTGAAAAAGTCACTGTATGGTCTGAAACAAGCTCCCAGAGCTTGGTATGAAAGGCTAAGTAACTTTCTGCTTGAAAATGAGTTCACCAGAGGGAAAGTGGACACCACTCTATTCTGTAAAACAGTTAAGAGTGACATTTTAGTCTGTCAAATTTATGTTGATGATATAATCTTTGGATCTACTAATCCTTCTCTTGGAAGAAAATTTGCTAAGTGTATGCAGGCAGAATTTGAGATGAGCCTCATGGGGGAACTGAAGTTCTTTCTAGGAATTCAGATCAATCAAACTCCAGAGGGAACTTACATTCATCAGAGCAAATACATCAGAGATCTTCTGAAGAAATTTGACCTCTCAGAATGTAAGCCATCAAAGATTCCAATGCATCCCACGTGCATTCTGGAAAGAGAAGAGGTAAGCAAAAGCGTAGAACAGAAAGTCTACAGAGGTATGATTGGTTCTCTCCTTTATCTGACTGCTTCAAGACCTGATATTTTATTCAGCGTATGTATTTGTGCTAGATTCCAATCAGATCCTAGAGAATCTCACTTAACAGCTGTTAAGCGAATTTTCAAGTATCTGAAAGGTACTACTAATCTGGGTTTGTTTTATAGAAAATCTAGTGATTACAGTTTAGTAGGCTACTGCGACGCTGATTTTGCTGGAGACAGAGTGGAACGAAAAAGTACTTCTGGAAGCTGCCAGTTTCTGGGAGAAAATCTGATCTCGTGGTCCAGCAAAAGACAATCAACTATTGCTCTGTCAACAGCAGAAGCTGAGTACATAGCAGCAGCTGGATGTAGCACACAGATGCTCTGGATGAAAAGTCAGCTTGAAGACTTCCAGATTTTTGAGAGTAACATTCCTATTCTTTGTGATAATACTTCTGCTATTTGCTTAAGTAAGAATCCTATTTTACATTCTAGAGCTAAGCATATAGAAATAAAACATCATTTCATTAGGGACTATATTCAGAAAGGTATTTTAAACTTGAAATTTATAGATACAGACCATCAATGGGCTGATATCTTTACAAAACCCCTTTCAGAAGATAGGTTTAATTTCATTCTGAAACATCTCAGCATGAAAGTATGCCCATAATGAAAATGCTTTAATTCCATATTCTTATCTTTCAGAATGTATTTATATTACTGTGAACTTCTGATCAATCTTCTTTCAGAAAGTTAGGACATGCAGATTGTATCAGAGGCAAGTCTAAAGATCTGAGAGTCTAATCTCAAATACAGACGTGCTGATCACTACATCAAACAAGTGTCATCCAATCATCAGCAAATCCCTGAAGCAGAACGCATGCACGTTTCTGAGAAGGCAAAGCGCTGATTGGGTGCATTGAGACACATGTCTGGTAACCGTTTTTAAGTATCTTTCTCAAATCCCCCAAAATCAGCAAGCATTTAATGCAAAAGTAATCACGCTTGTTAATGGCAATCATTATTTTTTTCTCTCTCTTAAAAACGTTTTATTTTTCAAAATAATTTTTGAAAATTCTATTTAAGCACATTACTCTTCATTCTTAATCTTTACGCTTTCTCATAATCTCTTAAGTATTCTCTGCATTTGTCTGCATATCTCCTTCAAAAAACCCTAGCTTTTCTCAAATCACTCTCAAGTTTTTTGTGTGAGAACAATGGCATCCTCCAGCATTTCTGCAGGAAATCAGAAGAAAGAAACCTCTGAGCAATATCAAGCGCCTACCAGAACTCTTCTCACACCGGTCAAGAATCTTGAGGTTCTCTCTGAATTGATCATCGATTTCGAAAGTTTGAAGGATAATGGATTTGACCTAACTGCTGAAGTCAAAGCTCAAAAGTGGGAGAGGTACTTTGATAGATTGGTTGGACCAACCTTCCCAGAGCTTGTCAAAGAATTTTGGA
This sequence comes from Vicia faba, assembly GCA_948472305.1. Classification (NCBI taxonomy): domain Eukaryota; kingdom Viridiplantae; phylum Streptophyta; class Magnoliopsida; order Fabales; family Fabaceae; genus Vicia; species Vicia faba. Next base: position 174,041,798 of record OX451737.1, read on the forward strand.
TTCATGCCAAGATTGATAAGCATCTAGTCATCTCTTCTGTCATGGGAAAGAAGATTATAATTTCTGAAGACCTCATTGCTAGGTTAATTGGTCAAAGTGGTGGTGGAGTCCGTTGTGTGGACATGGCTGATAGGTGCCCTGATATAGGTGTGGTAGCAAACTGCATTTTCACTCTTGGTTTTCCCAGCAGCAAAATCAAGGATCTGAAGGATCACTGCAGAGTGTGGGCCAAGATTGTTCTAGGCTGTTTCAATCACAGGAAGCCAACAAGCTCTCCTGACTATATAAACGTGGATCAGCAATTTCTGATCTACTTTATTGATCAGAGGGTGAAGATCAATTTGGCACACTTCCTGTTCAATCATCTGAAGACTAGTGTGAAAGAGACTAGAGAAGAAGAAAGGACCAAAAGGGACTGGATACCGTTTGGGAGGCTCATATCAGATATTCTGACAGAGAATAAGCTGATAGATTATCTGAGCGAAGCTAAAGTACTGGGCAATTTTGAACCAACTGTTGGAAAACCGCTGAATGCTAAGAACCTAAAAAAGATGAAGCTGATAGACAATATCAGGAAGGAACCCAGAGCTTCTTCAACTGCTGACATCTCCAGAAGAAGAGTGCCTCTGAGTGATTTCCCAAGATTTTCTGAAACTGAACCTGATATGTTTATCAAGTACCCAGATTCTTGCAAGGAAGAAGATGCAGGTTCCAAGCTAAAGATCAAAGATCTGAGTCAAGTTCAACCTGAAGTGACTCAGAAGAAGTCAAAGAAGAGGAAAGCAGAAGGATCATCTCACCAGACTCCAAAGAAACGAGGTAATTCATCTGCTGCTCCTATTTCAATTTCCTCTACTATTCCAACATCTGTTGCTCCGCCTCAAACCTCTCACAGAATTTCCATTCCAATCCCCACTATTGATGAAACCATACCAGAAGACCCTTCTGAGGCCTTACAACTCAGAAGAACCAGAATTAAAATTCCCATTAAAATTTCCAAACAACAACCAACTGTTTCCACAACACCAGCACTTGATAGAGTGCTAGCTGACATTGAGCGTGAACATACTTCTGTTCAACCTCACTCTGAACCATCAAAAATTCCTCCTCCACAACCTGAACCAGAAATTCAACCTGAACCAGAAATCCAACCTGAACCAGAAATACAACCAGAACATCAATCAGAACCACAATCACAACAACCTATCACCGTAGAACCTCTGATCCCTGAGCAATCAGAAGTTCCACCTCCTCAACCAGAAAATAATCCTCCCTCACCTCAAACAGAGTTTCATCGCTATGAAACCCCATCTCCTCATCATTCTGATCCCCACTCACCTCAACCTTCACCGCTGGCAATACAGTTGCCATGTGGAACCACCATTGTCAGACCCCAGTTACCATCATCAGAGGAATCAACACCTCCAAAAACTCCAACCACTCCAATAGACATATCCTCTGACTCTGATAACCATCCTCCAAAACAAACAGCACCTCAGCACACCTCTGAAAACCAATCATCTGAAAACCCCAGCAGAACATTCATTGACTTAACAAGTCTTGAACGTCTTGCTGATTTAAGACACAAATTGGCCATTCCCAAACCAAAGCAACTAGATGTTGGCTCTGGTATTTTGGACTTTGAAACAGGTATGCTGCAGTGGATTGCTTCTCTGAAGCAAGTCTGTCCCGGGATGATCGACCCAGCTGCTTCTGATCAGCTCTGGTCACAGTTCAGAGTATGGGTTCGTGCTGAAGCACTCAAGCTGCAGGACGTCAACTATGAGCAGGCTCAGCAGAACTTTAGCAAGCTGCTGAAGGAAGTTGAGAGTCAGCTGCCTCAAGAAGTTGTGCTCCCTCTGGACTCTGAATCGTGGTCTGAGAAAGAGCAAGCTGCACAGGTGCAACCTTCAGAAGAAGATAAGACTCTTCAAGAAGAAAATCCAGCTGAAGATGTAGCTGAAAGTTCTGAGAAGCCTCCTCCTGCTGAAAGTTCTCAAGCTGCCTTGGACAGGCAGGCTCTGGAAGAATTAAGGCTGAATGACTTGCGTCTACAGCAGCGGATGGAAGAGAATGATCAGAAGATGGAAGCAAGAATGAATGTCCAGGACAGCAAGATTGATACTGTTGTCACCATGGTTCAGAAGCAGAATGCAACTTCTGAAAAGATTCAAGCAATGCTGGAAAGCCTGTTCTCACGCATGCCCCCACAACCTTGAAATTTTTTTTGCATGACATTCTCTATATTTTTCTTCATTTTCTGATGTACTTTTGACTATGTTTTGACCTTGCTTGTATAATGTTCTTTGCTATGAACTACTTTTAATATAATTTGTTTTTCTGATCTAAATTGTTTTAGCACATCACTAACACTTTTTGATTGCTGACAAAAAGGGGGAGAACAAGAATGATATTTAAAATCAATAACGGCTAACTAGACAGAAACTCTCAAACATTCTAACTCTATTACTTGAAATGTTTTTCTGTTTTGTTGTTAAGTCTACAGGCACAAGGAAGCTCTGAACACTATGAAGACTAAGAACTAGAAGCTCTGATCAAAATATAAAAGCTCATGTTGCTCTGATCAAATATGAAGTTCTGATATATGAAGATCTGATCGACCTAACACTCTGATCCGAAGCAAAGCTCTGACAGGAAAGCTCTGAAGCTCTGCTTTCTGATAAGTCAAAGACTTATAATCTGATGCTCAAAGATAGAAAAAGATCTGACTCTGAAGAACACACATATCAAAGGGAAGTAACAAACTCAGGGGGAGTATCTCTTAACTCTGACTTCTCCGTACTTCTTATTCTGATACATAGATCTGATAACTTTTCACGTTATTTTTTCATTTAAAATATCTAGTTTTTGTCATCATCAAAAAGGGGGAGATTGTTAGAACAATGTTTGAATCTAGTACCCTATATTTGAGTTTTGATGATAACAAAGTGAAAAGATATAGTAGTTAAATATTTTATGATTGAATTATATGCTGCCTAAAATTACTATGCTCTGACTTGCAGATATGCTGATTAAAATAAGCAAGATCACGTTTTCAGCATCAGAATATGAGTTTGCACATCAGCATCAGAAGTTGCTGAATCAGAACGTCAAGATCAGATGATCAACGCTTGCACATGCTGAAGCTTGATGAACAGAACTGCGCGTAAAACACTCTGATACAGAAACAAATTAGTTCATCAGCAGCGAAGCAGAATCAGAATGAGCCAAGCCAGATCGTGCATTGAAGAAGCAACGGTACTGTGCATTGAAAGCTAATCAATACCAACGGCATCATTCTAGACAAGATCTGCTCAAAAAGGAAAGCTTGTTAATAGCATTGAATCAAGAATATTTGCTTCAACGTTCATCTTCTCAAAGTGCTATATAAACCAAGCTTTGAAGATTATCACGGCTAATGCTTCCAAACTTTCTACACGCACAAAGCTGAACAATAATCTTCACTCTACAAGTTTTGCTAAACCAACAAACTCTGATACTTTATTAGCGTTTAGCATCCTAGTATTCTAAGCTTCATTTGTGTAAACATCACAGTTGTGATATAGTTTTGTAGAAACATTCATACACATTTGCTTATACCTTTGTAAGAAAGTGTTGCCTTGACAAACCGGATTGTGGTTTGAATCAAGAAGGTTTTAGCAGTTGCTAAAGCAGATTTGTATTCAGTTGAATATAGTGAATTAAGACCTCGTTGGAGAGAGGCGAAATCACCTTGAACGGGTGGACTGGAGTAGTTTGAGATCAAACGAACCAGGATAAAAATACCTTGTCATTTGCTTTAAGATTCCAGTTTTACAATTCAACCCCCCCTTCTTGTGTTTTTCACCCCTTCATATCGTTGTTGTGTTGGAAGTGCTAATAGACTTTGCTGGGGATAAGAAGACTTTGCCGAGGACGATCTTCTCATGACTTTTGGCTGAGGATAACCCAGTTATATCCTGGTAGAGAAATAACCTTTGAATAAAGCGGGAGACGCGTTCGTGCTCTGCGAGGGATAAGATTCTAGAATCTACTGGGGATAAGCTTACTGCTTGGGGAGATGGTTTCCAATTTTCCTGGGGAAGCCTGGATTGGACTCTCCTGGGGAAATTTTGAACTATAACAGGGAAGTGACTCCATTGAACGTTTGATATACCGCCGGGGAACAATCTTTAGACCAAGACTGCCGGGGATGCTTGTTAGGAATGTCTGTATATCGTGCTGGGGAATGTTGAGATCTGCTGGAGGATACCCAACTTCCTTAAGGTTGATAATAGCTTTGCTTGGGGAGAGTGCACGGACTTGCTGACTCACTCTCTGGGGAATTAAGATATGCTGGTTATGTTCTTCAGCCGAACTTACCTTGGTACCTTGGTGGACGGAACAATAAGATCGCTTAGACCACTCATTATTGCCCTAGTTTCAGTGGGAGAAGGCACCTGTGAGGGTAATTCACAAATCTTCTGGTAGACAGGTGACGAGATGCCAGGACATAGTCGTACGCTTTGATCCCTAATTTTTGCCTGGACCGCCCTTTCGGGTTTTCAGTCCATCGGGATACCCTTTTTTGCCCAAGCCGCCGTTTCAGGTTTTCGACTTGCCGGGTGTACAGATTTTTTCCATTTCATCCCTTATTTTGCCCGAACCCTTTTGGTTCGCCGGGAAGCCCTAATTTTTGCCTAGGTATGTCAACCTAGCGGGTCTTTGATTATGCGTAGTATTTTTCGACTATGTCCACGCTCTCAGAATGTAGGGAGTTGCCCCTGTTAGAAGTGTTTTGTCATACCCCCAGAAGATGTTTGATCAGGCAAGATTCGTTGCTGGAATGCCCCAAGTGACTCAGGCGGAGATTTGCCCCAGGCTATTTGGCCTTTGAGAGATTCTCCGAATCTTGACTTAACTGCCCCAGATGGTAGCCCATGATCATGTCTTCCCCTTGATTGGAAGTGCTTTTGTTCGTTAGACATTCATCGTGCGAACTTCTATGATGTTCAAACAAAAGGTCATACGCAAACAGAGTTATGTCAAAAATGCAAAGCTTATGTCTGTCTTGAAGTTTTTGAAAAAGGCATTTTTCAGTAAAACCAGCAAATTTTGTAAAATGTGATGTCAACTCAATATTTTATTGCAAGCCTTAAGGAGTCAGGATACCTTTGTAACAGTATGCTTTCGAACTAACCCATGCTTCAGCTAGGACTTTTAAGGGTTATAACGTGGCTTGGTTCACGGTTCAAGAAACAAAGGATAAAGGCTCAAATTTATTTGTACCCACCCGCTCTTAGTGATGTTCTTCAAACCTAAACTCAGCTGATCGTGCGTTAGACCTTGTTTGAGTCTTTGCTTTGATATACCAATGATGGTTCAGATAATGATGATTTATTCTGAATGGGCAGTCATTTGTTTTTGTTGAGGGTTTGTGTGACCTCTTTTTTTGATTTTATTATCCCTATTTTTTTTGCCTGAACTGTTTCTTTTGTGATTACAGTCAGCGGGATGCCCCCGTTTTGTAAGTCTCCTTCATAGGTTTTAACTTAATGGGTTTTTATTTTTTTGAGATATAATGACTGCCTATCTGTATGATTGTTCGGAACCATCACTGTCTTTTGTTTTGTAAGGACCTCTTTGGTGCCATTCGTTATGCACTTGGATCAACTGAGAGACTACCCTGCCCCAGGTTATGATTAAGGGTTTTAAATTTCAAAAAGAAAAACTCCTACTTCTTTGGCTCAGAGGGGTTGACGATGGATTATCTTCCTTATAACTCCAGTGGTTAGGAATTGAAACAATGCCTGTACCTCATCAGCGGGGTCTGTTCAAAAGCATACTGTAAAGATCGTGGTATCGTTTTCGTCATTCTCCCTCAAGAGGCTTAGAATTATTGAGATTTGACCGTCACAAAAATATGAAAACAGTTTGCATATAGTGAATGCGAATATATTGCTTCAAAATAGACATATGCGATGCATTAATGAACTAACAACGTTTAATCATGAATAAATGTTTGAACAGTCAAACGAAAGTTACAACTTGAAAATTCTAATAAACACAAGTCTTCTAGTCTCAGGGCTTGTTACTTAGATTGGTGCATCTTGTAGGGATGGCAGGAGCATTCAGCTTGGCCTATCTGGGTGAAATCCATAGCTCTTTCATTAATCAGATCTTGAATCTTATTCTTCAAAGCCCAGCAGTCGTCGGTGTCATGTCCTGGACTGTCAGAGTGGTATGCACATATTTCCTCAGGATTGTACTTTAGGGAGGTTGTGTTGAGATGCTTAGGAGGGTCCCTTAACGTCACCAGATTCAACCTCAACAGTTGTTGTAAAGCTTGAGACGGTGACACGTTGAGTTTGGTGAACTGCCTTTTAGGCTTGTCTGGCTTGCTCTGATCATCCCGTTGTTCTTGGCGAGGTCGTGGTTGGACCTGTGAAGTGATAGCAGCTTGGAGAGGTCTATTCATTGGACCAGACCTTTGTCCTCTTGGAAGCTGTTCAATGACCTGGTCCCTGACTTGGGTTGGTTGCTTCATGTCGTGATGAAGCTGACTGATCATGGCCCTCAGCTCTCCTTGCTCCCGAGCTAAACTTTGGATGAGAGCCCTTTGTCCCAACATCTGGGTTTTCATCGTATCTACCTCAGCTTGCAGACGTTTCAGCTGCTCGTCTTTGTCGTCTTCAGCATTGTTCCTGACCAAAGTCCCCGTGAGGAGTGTTCTCAGCTCTTCCTGCCCCTTGGATAGGCTTAAAAAGATCTCCCTGAACTGAGTCTCTTGAGCATGAGGTCCCTGGTTATCTTGTTGGGAAGTCATTGCTGAAATAAACAGCGACAAAGGTAAGTGACCTGCAAAAGGGATACCTGTAATGCAATGATGTGTATATATGCATGCAATGTTTTCAAGGATCTCGCGGGGTAAACAAAGAAACTTGTTAGAATTGGGATCCGATGGCTTGATTGAAGGAACTTCATATGGTTGAGAGTCCTTCTTCAAGGGTCAAAGGCTCACCATATCCAGTGGGTCATAGCCCCTGACAACCTTGGCTAGAGGAAAATAAATCCTCTTTGCCCCTTGCTAGACATGTTGGTTCATCATGACTTGCATCACAAGCCCTTGAGATCCTTGAAATGGATTAGTCCTTATGTAGGGGGTATGCCAAGGTATGATGGCATGATGTTATGATGTTATGCTATGCGTGGGGTAATGTAGGTAAACCCTGTTATAAGTCCCAATTAAGGACTGTAAACAAAACCTGCAAGAAACTTAGTAAACCCTGTTATGAGTCCCAATTAAGGACTATAAACAAAACCTGCAAGAAACTCAAGTGTCAGATAACAAGCATGCAAGTAGTCAAGTTGGAAGGCACACAAGTCACACAAGAGAAACCCTTAGAGTTCAGGCCAGCATGGGATCTGGGTATTACCCTCTTGAAGTTGGTGGGCTCAACCTGTCCTATCAGAAGTAACCGGGTTCTAAGGGTCCCAATATCACTGGATTGCTTTCATTGTTCATCGTTTCGATTTAGCCACTGAACTGGCGACCGAAATATTCCAGGAAAGCAACCCTCAATTGAGTGTAGTATCGAGTATCAACCAACCTCGGACTGCACCAAAGTCAGTTATCTCACTACCCTAAAGAGGCCAAGATGGTTCAATTAAGGTTCCTAAGGTCAGTTGATGCTTTATGACACCACATGGAGGCCCCGTACTCTCCTTGACTGAACTCAAGGGTTACCGGTACACACCAAAGTGCCACATCAACGTAGCAGACTATTTCAACCATGTCGGTATACCCCGCACAGTTCCCTCACAGCCTTGTTGCTACTTTCTAAGAAGGTATCCCCAGATCCGGGTTAGGATCTATGTAACTCCCAAGACAGTACCCACAATAATAAAGCAAGCAATTATGACAATTGAAAACACAAGTGATCTTGGTCCTAAGGTACACCTCACTTTTATAAGTATTTCCCCAGCAGAGTCGCCAGTTCTGTGATCGGTGGATCTGGAACTGACTGTTTAACGCTGGTTCACGAAATGTTGCGGAAGCAAGAGTCGCCACCGTCTTTTATTTTCTCCAAATGGAAAGGACAAAAGCACAGAAAAATTCCTTATAGAGATTGCTCTCGGTTCGGGAGGTAGATTTATAGAAAGGGAAGGTGTTAGCACCCTTTTTACCCATGGTTATCCATGGGCTCTTAGATACTTGCTCATTTTTGTTTTCAAAATTGTTTGTTTGCTTTTCAACTGTGGGTTTAAAAAGTTTCTTTGAAAATTTCAGTTCGACTCTTGTATCAGTCCTCAAGAGTGTTTGAAAAATTGCTTTTGAAAGCTTTTTGAAAAGTGTCGGTGTGAAAAGTAGTTTTTGATTTGTTTTGAAATTAGAGCAAGTATCTACGAGTTGTCTACCTACCCTAAGGAATTCATCTGTGTAAATGTCCTTTAAGATAGTGTCATCCCACCATTGAAAGGTAGGTAGCACCACCGTTGGAGGTGTTCGGGTCAATTCGAGGGTTTGGGACATGGTGATCACCGGAGCAATAGGAAGACACCTTAGAAGCTACCCTCATGCCATGTTCATGGACATGAGGACTTACTAAAACATCCTCTACTCGACGACCACCTTTCGAGGGGCAAGGCAACAGTGAGGCGTACCCTAGGGGTGGTGTGTGATTTGTGTGTCATGTTCATTTATGTTTATCTTGTCATGTATCGGGGATCTACGCATTGCTTTTATTTTTGGCATTCATTCTTTCATGCAAATTATTAACAGTTAAAAAGATGCGGAATTTAAAAGTCCTACGCTATTACAAAGGCGCGGGTCTACATCGCCAAATTAATCCAAGACCCGATTTGAAATAAAATAAAATAATGCGGAAAGATAAATGTCTAATTAATCTATTACACGGCTTTGGAGCAATTACATGAAATTTGTGAGAAAAGAAATAAAATAAGCGCGCGAAACGGAATTATAATCGAATGCGAGGGCGTTGGACCCTTTTAAAGAAATTAAATTACAAATAATAAATTAATTAAGTTAAATGAGAAAAGGAAGTTAGTTTTTTGTATTTATGGATTTTAATAAGAAAATTAAATGAAATTAAAAAGAAAAGTTAATTAACCCTAACTCTAAATTGTTTTTTAATTTATTAAGAAAATGTTTAAATTAGACCTAGTTTAAATTAATTATTTACATGGCAATTTATTTACAAAATAAATAATTAATTGTTAAATATGGTGAAAAGAAAAGAAAAAGGATAAAAATATTTAAAACCCTAATTCTACATTTTTTAGTTTATTAAGAAAAATATTAGAATTAAACCTAGAATTAAAAAAAAACTAAATTAATTAATAAAGTTTATTTACAAAAACATTTAAATAAAATATATTCATATTTTTTGTCTTTCTGATTTTTGTATTTTTTTATGTTATAAAAATTATTTTTATGGAATTTAAAAAAAGAGTAATTAAATTAAAGCAAATAATAAAAAAAATAAAACAAAGAATGAAGGGAAGAAGTACAAACAAAAGGGGGTGGTAGACCCAATTATGGAGGTTTTTGGACAGCAGTTAGGCCCACTGATTGGAGGCCTGGTTGACTTTCTCAGCGCGCGTGTGGCATGGTCAACGGAGATGTATGATAGACCTCTCATCCTGGCTTTTGGATTGATCTCAATGGCCATGTGGCAAGCCTTAGCGCTGCGTGTTTGGTGGTCATCTGGACATGTTGAGTACCTGATCATATTACAAGAAAAAATAGAAAGACATATGGGGGACCTGGGAATCGAACCCAGGTCCCAAGGCTTGCCAATGCTCTTCTCCACCAACTGTGCCATTTGAACGCGTTGTATATAATATAGAAAATAAAGAATATAACGTAAAACAACGATTAGTGGTGTATTTCGCGCGAAATTCAAACGCACCAACCGCTGGCTTACACCTCATCTTCTTCTCCACTCGTTTGCTTTGCCTGGAAAAAAAACAGATGGATAGCGGGGGTTTTAAACCCCCACTAAATGAAGAACAGGATAATAGCGATTAGGCCATCGTTGCTCATAAATTGAGCGCGATATGTGCAATGAATTCGTATGAAGGTCGTGAGTTCAGTGGTCCAGGTCTTGTTGGCCAATTTTTCCTGAAGAGGAAAGCCCTAATTTCACAGTTTAGAAAACCTAATGAGCTCCAATGGCAACTTTGCATATAGGCTACAAAAACTCAATTAAACAATATCAATAGACTCAGAAGGTCCATGTTAGTACAAAACAACAATCAAAATGTATGGAAAATGCCCGGAAATTCAAATACGATTATGCATAAAGTATGAGGAATTTTGACTTCTATATACCAATTCTTGATGCTAGAAGCGTAGAAAAGGATCCAGTTAGGTTCCTTGATGCCTTGGCAAGCTATTGGAATCAATGTTTTGCCTTAAAACCAACTCTAAGTGCGTTTTCAGTTTTCAATTTTTTCACCAAAACTTCCAAGTTTGTGTTCAGGTTTGGGCGCAACTTTCAGGTTGTTGTGATTAGGTTTAGAATCCTGTATATGTATGGGACGAATTAGGGTAAGAAAGTGAGTCCATAACCCTTTGCATTGATGAAAAAAATATTTGATTTTCAATGAATATTTTTTCAATCTTTTTCATGTCTTTTGATACCAATCATGGCCAAATCTTTCCTTTTTTGATGGGCACGAGATCTTGAGGTTTTGATGAGTGATTATATTGCATAAAAAGATTCAAACACATTTGTTTAGTATTTTTTTCATATTTTATTTAATTAAATGAATTAATGGTGATTAAAAATTCAAATAAATAATAAAAATGATGAAATAAATCCCCTTTGGGTCAAATGGTCGTGCATAGCCTTTGGATAATGATTCTTGGAAGAAAATGTGGCCCATTAGCAATTTTGAGGCAGTTGAAGCAAAGTTGACTTTTCAAAATTCCCAAAAATTTCCCAACTTCCACAAGGCATATCTTGCTCAATTTTTAAGCTTTGATCATGTTCTTGAACATTTGGGAAAGGTATTGAAGTCCTCTAACCAATTCCTTTGGTCCCATGTCATTTTTATTTACCAATCTCAAGTTATGGTCTTTGACTTAAAGTGCCTTTTTGTTGACTTTTGAAAATGACCTATAATGTTGAAATTGATAACTTTTTGTGAGAGTATTTCTTGGACTTGAAGTGTGAAGAGGAGTTGTAGGAAATGTCATTCTCTTCAAAATGAGCTTTGGATGGAATTTTTCTGATAAACCATGTGGAAGTTATGCCTTGGTCAAGTTATAGTTGACTTTTTCAACTGTCCAAATATGGAAACTTTTGCATCTTGAGACTTTTTGAGCCATACCTTGAGAATCATGATCAAGAATTGATCAAATGATGTTTGTGGCTTCAAAATAAGATGTTGACCAAAAATTTGAACTTTTGACTGTCAAATGACCATTTTGCCCCTGCAGTTGACTGTTGAGCAATTAGGGTTTTTGACTGTGCAATTTTGTGCTGTGAGTCTTGAAACTTGACATGAGGATGCTTGACAATGTTTGTAGGCATGTGGGACTTGATTGGACCCTTGAAAACTTCAATTTCTTTGCCAGAACCAAAACCCTAATTTTTGACTGTTAGGAGGCCCTTGAACTGTGCAACCCTTGAGGAGATTTTGAAGCATGTTCTTTGCAAATCTTGAAGAATATGGGAGGGAAAATTTTGGGGTACAACACCTGTGTATCTCCAAAATTCCATGCAAGCATGATAAATCACAACCAATGGTACCAATCAACTCGTTGCAACTTCATAAGCATCATGGTGCCATTATTAATGGCTAATTGTTCTTGTATGAAGAATCCCTAAAAAGGAACCACGAACCCTAACCATGGCATGTTGGTGTATAGTCAGTAAAAATGCAATTGGATATAATCAATAGCTTGCAAATAACTCAAGGATCATGAATATACCAATCAAACATGCTAAATATGTCAGAATTAAGGTTTTCAAATTCAAGGAAATGTGCAAACCGTATGACTCTTACAGTGTGATTCAAGGTGTGAGGAAGCTTGCTAATGGCTGCAATACGATCCAGGGATGTCCAACAAACAATTGGGATGACTAGAATGCCTTGAGGTGGCCTGAAACCTGGAAATTGATTTACAACTTTTCTTGAATTTTTGCAATTTTGTTTTCTGTTTTGCATGTCTCCAGACTCTTTGTTTTTGATCTGAACGTGTTCCTTATGTATCCAAGAATGAATTAGGGTTGCCATTTGTTTCAAATCTTCTCCAATTATGAATATTGATTCATGATTTGATCATTGTACAAAATCTTTCCAAATCAAGCAAAATGCAATCTTTTTGTATCCATATGAGCCTTGCACGATTTGATCTCACTTCCAACTGTATAGTGAACCTAAACATGCACAAATATCAAGATTTAATTAGCTTTTGATATTTTTACTATTTTATATTGATTTTATTTGATTTAATTGAAATAAAATAAAAATAAATAACAAAAATAAAATAATGACAAGTGAAAGGGCTCATGGGTCGTGGGTCACATTACAAACTCATTGAAAGCATAAAAAGTTGGGCTCATTTGGCAAGAAATGCAATTTTGGACACATTTGACTTTTGGCAATTTTGTAATAGTCTTTCCCTTATAGCTTTGATTTGGGTCACATCTGGCTTGGTAGCATTGATACAGATGAGTTGTTTTCCTTTAGTATTCATTTCCAAATACTAAAAAAACAACCTTTGATTTTTATATATATATATATATATATATATATATATATATATATATATATATATATATATATATATATATATATATATATATATATATATATATATATATATATATATATATATATATATATATATATATATATATATATATATTTATTTATTTATTTTTACCCTGTAAATAAGACAAATAGAAGCAAATGAAGGATGATGAATATATGAAATGTAAAAATGTAGGAGTGCATGATTATAAGGCTTAAATGACAGGATTTGATGGACAATAACCCTTAGAAGGTAGGCTTTTAGCTTGGTTTTATGGATATTCTACCCTCCCCATAAGGTGGTTTCCTTAAGGGTATCATGAATGACACTAGAGGGAAAGGCACAGGGGCCTCCCTTAAGTGGAGTCTCTCTGTAGACCAAAACTTTTGTCTCTAGATCGTGAAAGGTCTCATCATGAGATTTTAGTTTGAGGTTTATACAAAGAGCCATAGGCGTTATTGCGAAGTCCTACCCCCCAAGAGGATGTCTCTTGAGACATATTTCTTTTGTAGAATTCCATCGACTCTAGGCGAAGTCATCGCATAAACTCATAAGGATGATGTATCCCCTTGGCTAATAGACGAACCTTCTTTCTAAGGTTTTTTGAAAATATATTTTTTCTTATAAAATTAAAATCCCATCGCAAATGCATAAAATATAATGAACAATATGAACAATAAAAATAAGCGAGAAATAAATAAATAAACAAATGTGAAAGAAAAAAACCCAAAAAGATTAAAAATAAAACCTAAAACCTGAAGGAGAGGCTTCTAAACCTAGGGTTCAGTCCCTAGCAGAGTCGCCAGCTGTTGCAACTTGTTTTAAAATCAGAATCGCCATCCTTAATTTTTATCCTAAGAAAGGGAATAGAAATGAATAACCCTAAAAGTTTAGAGATTTTAGATGAACTCGGTTCTAGACGAGGGGAAGATGTTAGGCTCCCCTTATCTACCTTGTTCGCAAGGATACTAGGTTTAGAAGCACGTTTTAAGAAAATTGGGTTTTAAGTTTTAGTAGGGGAACTCGCCATGATTTTTGATCGTATGCTTATGTATCCTCTTAGGAGGAATCAGAGTCTCGTTTCGTAGTTCGCAGTTAGTTTGTGTTTTTTATGGATTGCGAAGATATTCATATTTTCCACATGTTTAGTCTAGGTGTCGTGAATAGCGGAAATTATTAGACTAAACATACAATCGATTTGAATAAGCTCGTAGTCCTTTTTGAAAGTTATTCGTTGAATTAATTTGATTTTGAAAATAATTTATTGTTGGTTAAGGTTTTTTTAGAGTGTTAATTGTGAAAATGCTTTTAATTAAATGCATAATTAAAATAAATAATTTAATAAAAAAATAAATTTTGAATGCATTTGGAATATAAGATTTATGTGATAATAATAATATTATAATGAGTTTAGAAACTAAGAAATTTATGTGATAAAAATAATAATGAATATAATATTATATATAAAAAATATATAATATTAATGATAATTAAATAAATAAATAAATAAGATGAAAAATATAAAATATAAAAAAATTATAAAGATGAAATAAATAAAATAAAAATATATATTAAAAACGTATGGGGGTGTAAGAATACAGCATGGTAGTAAAAATAGGGGTTCTAATAGAAATGGCCTGAATTCAGATTTTGAATTCAGACCTAAAAGGCCAGGGGTGCGTTTTAACTTAGTCAGCAAAAATAGGGAGTGCGAGAAATAGGAGGGCCCAAGTCCAGATTTTGGACTTGGCCCTTTTGGCGTAGGGGTGCATTTTCGTGAGCGTTTAGCAAAACAAGTAAAAAGAGTGGTGCAATTAGTTCTGGGCTCGGCCCATGAAGGCTTGGAAGGATTATCCGGACAATATACATGCAGGTATAGGGTTATATGGTGAGGATGCATGCTTAGGGACACATGATTGGGATCGAGGGGATAAGAGTGAAGGTATAGGTTAACGACTATAGGCGACACACATAGGATTATTATGCTTAATATATTTGTTTTATCAAAATGATTTTTCTCATTTATTTGTGTTAACCCCCTTTCCTCTCTAGCTGACTTCCTCAACCTTTCCTCTCTCACTTTCAGTACAAACACGAAACCCTACCCCACCCTCGACGGTGATCTGATCTCCGAAACCAGCAAACAAAACCTAAACAAAACCCAAACGCTACTGTCACCCAGAAATATGCAAAGAAAAAGAGTTAGGTTTCCTTTTACCTTGGTGTGTTCTTCGAAACCCCCCCCCCCCTGTATCGTCTACCTTCTGACCTTCCTTCTTCCTTATTTTGACAGGCACGGTGGTGAAGGAAACGTAGTGGCGGAGATCTCAGCGACGAAGATGGAGCAGCTAGGGTTTCAGATATTGAAACCCTAGGATGGATTTCGGTTGATGGGAGTCAACGATTAAGTCAAGCGACTCTCAAGACTTCCCTCCTTCATTTCTGCAAAAAAAATCTCTTCTCGATATAATTTTTTGATGTTGATTCCTCTTTGTCCCCCTTACTGTAATTTTTAGGTAGTTCTTATAGTGTTTTTAGAAATTAGATTTTTTAGGAAAGCAAGTAATTTGTTTGTAAATTAATTTTTCAAAATTGATTAGGGTTTTAGAATTAGGAATTATTTTGAAATTTTGTCTGTGTATTGAGAACAATGTAATTTTAGCTTTAAATAATGTTCAATGGATTTCCAAATTTGGCCGATTATGTTTCTGTTATACGTTTTGATTTATGGCATGCAATTGAAGATTTTGATTTGTACAATAAGCTTGTTTCTTTCTGCAAAAACGAGTTTCAAACTTTTTTAATTTCAACAGTAAGTGTTAATTTGAACCAGGCACATTTGGACTTTGAATTGGGCCTTCTGGGCTAAAACGCAAAACAGTGAAAAAAACCTCCTTATCCTTTTTGTAAATCAAACTTTAATAATTGACAAAAATAAAAAAACTAGACTGAGCTTTAGTGTTTTGGGCCAACCTAACTATTTTGTATTTCAGGCTTGCATTTTTGAAATTGGACTGGGCCTGCGAAAATCTATAGTATTTTCTTTTAATGACAACCAACAACTATATCCATTCTAATGGTTTAAAATGTAATGTTTTTTTTAAAGTTAACAATGATGTTTTGATAAAACAAACAAAAAGGAAATGGGCCAAAAGGTTTAGTTGTTGGGCCTGTTAGTCCAAAAGATTTATTAATAAACCAAACAAAATGATGATAATATTTACCAATAATTAGTAAACACAAGACTTTCAAAAAGAAAAGGTTTTTTAAAATAGAATGTTTCATAATTCTTCACAAACTTAAAATGGGCCTTACAACTTTTAACTCATTGGGATTTCACATAACCAACAAAACAAAAAAACTCGCACACACCCTTTCAACTCTTAAAACTAAACGGGCCTTATGCTTTCTTAGATTTTGGGCCTCAACAACTTAATTTCTTTTAAATACCCCCTCCTTAATTATTTTGAAATTGAGTAATAATTGCATGGGTCCTTTCTAATTAAGAAAGACCCATGATTTCTTTAAACCTCCTTTAAAAACCTTAAACCCCCCATGGCTATAATTACTTAAAGATAATTTTTAGAAATTAAGAAATAGAAACTAGTAGGGAAGATTTGGGGTATGACACTACCCTGCCATTAGTTAGTAGGAAGCCCTATCATTAGATATGAAGGGACAAGCGCGGGTCATCGTACAATTATAACGGAAACTGGTAAGGACGCTTTAGCAATTTTCATAAGGGACTAAGATCGTTTATCGAAGGCAACATCAAAGGGTCATCGAGGGACTACGATCTTTTGTATCGAGGGTCTTTACTAAGGCGTCCCCATGTTCGAGAGACATGACTGTTTAGTCGAAGGCAACAAGTGAGGTTACCCTAGAGGTGAGTGTGTGAATAGTGCGTTGAATTCAGTTATTTTATCTTAAAATTAGGGTTTTCTAGATTATTTTTAGTCTTCCCATACATACCCTAACTACTAGAAGTTATAAGGAAAGCGGTAAAGACAGAAATTAAGTAACCTACGCTATTACAAAGCTTCGGAGAACGGGGTACAAAACCATATAACATTGGGGAAAGAAATAAAGCAAAAAAACCCTAATTTAAGCTATTACATTTTGTAGCAATTACATAATAGGAAAACTAATGCAAAAATAAAGCGCACGAAGATTGTAAAATAAGAGAAAAATTGTTTGATGAAAAAGACTTGATAATTAACCTAATGTCTAATTAATTTTAATTGAAAAAATTTGATTAAGTGATTTAATTTAAACAAATCCTAAAGTCTAGGTTAATTTTAATTAATAAAAAAAGTTAAATAATTAAATTAATCAAAACTTATTATCCTAATTAATTTAATAAATCAAAATCAAAAGTAATTTATGAGAAAGAAAACTAAACCTAGTTTATTTTAATGTTGGTTAAAAAAATAATTAGGGTTTATTAAGAAATTAGGGTTAAGGTGAAAAAAGAGAAAATAATGTTATTGGAAAAAATAATGTTGGGGTGGGTGTTGAACCCACGCCCCCTGTAGCTCCAGACAACATGCTTACCAACTGAGCCAGGCGCACGTCTGTGCAAGAATACGCAACCAACATGTTTTATAATCAACCTGAAATAATATGAGAAATATGAAAAAAAAATAGCAAAACTGGGGATCGAACCCGTGACCAGAAAGAGGAATGACTTAGCGCGCGTTTTAACCACTGAGGTGGTGATACATCCATTAATAAAACCGAAACAATAAATATATATTATATAATCAAATGTACTGGCCCGAGAAGCATCGGATCCCTAGCTCCGATCGTCTTCTCTGACGACCTATTATTTTAAAACCTGCAAAAAAACACAACGTTAGTGATCCAAACATATGCTACCCCCTAAAACAGAGGCTGTGAATCCAATGGGGACATTTTCAAAGGCTAATTCGTCCTGGTTTGTGAGGTATGGCCAAAATAACATGAATCGGTTTGATCATGGCCATTCATGATTCAGATAGCATGGGACTCATGTTATGACTCAAACTTGCACATTAGCATCTCAGAAGCACGTTAGTGGCATTAGAGTGCGTTAAAACATCATCAAAACAAAAATTCAAGAATCATGAAATAATGCAAAAACGAGGGTGCATATGTGCTGGTTCGGGTCCTTTAGATCATGGTAACCGATCCAATCTTACCCTTCAATGTTCCTAGAAAGTAAATGGAATGGAAGTTTGGTGGTGAGGAGGCTTGAAAATAGGGTTTTCAAAATATAGGATTCTTGGAAAATTTTGGTTTTTTTTTTACAATTTTGTGGTGCAAGGATTTCATGTCTTGTTTTTGTCTTGAGGCCTGAATATATAGCGAATTTTTAGGGCAAAAACAAATGCGCTTGGACTCTTGTACAAAAAGGTATAATTTTATCTTATTTATTTTGTATTATTAATGAATTAAATTAAAAATAATTAAAATAATTAAAATAAAACAAGGCCTAAAGGTGTGTGAATGAATTTTGAGGTGTATGAAAGGCGTAAACATGTTTGGACCTCAAAAACATTGCCCAATAGTCCAAAATATCAAGCTTGCTCAATTTGAACTTCATGCATTTGCTCAAAATTTCCCAAATTGCAATGGCCATAAGTTAATCAATTTTCATCTTTTAAAATTGACCTTGGACTTTTTGGAAAGCTCAATATGTCCTCTGCAATCTCTATGTTTATCATTTTTTCTTTCGAAGAATTTATCTTGATATAAGTTTCCTTGACAAAAAGTGTCTTTTTGTTGACTTTTGAAATGACCTATAATGTATTGGCTTATATCTCTCAAATGATGATTTTTTAGACTTGAGCATAGAGATACAAAGTTTTATAGAATTTAATTACCTTCAAAATGGGCTTTGGTTGAGGAAAATCTGATGAAGCATGTGAAAGTTATGCTTGGTCAAAGTTCAGTTGACTTCTCCTAGGGAAACCCTAATTTGGCAACTTTTGACTTTTGATGATTTGAGGGCTTTTCTTGATGAATCGTGATCAAACCTTGATCAAATGATGGATGTGACTTCAAAATGTTGATGTTGACCAAAAATATTGAATTTTGATTGTATGTTGGCCATAGTTGACTTTTTACCCAATATAGTTGATTTTCAATCATTTGAGCAATTGACTGAGCAAACTTGTGATGCAAGGCTTGAAACTTGGTACGAGCATTCTTGAAGACCTATGGAGAACCATGAAAATTACCGGAGACCTTAAAACCCAATCTTCCATGGGAAACATAAAACCCTAGTTGCGGACCCACTGCTTAGGAGGAGAACTTATATGACCAATTCTTGAGCCAACTTGAGTAAATGAGGATCTCATGAGAATGTCTTAAAGGAAAATGGAAGGGAAAATTTTGGGGTACAACACCCTCTGATACAATTTCTAAAGTATCCTTACTTGTTGCCTTCGATGACCATACTATGACCCTACGCATGTCCCTTCACATCCAATAGATAGGGTTACCTACCAACCAATGGTATGGATATTATTATTTATAAAGGAGAAGGAAAAGAATAAGAAAGACTTTAGTGGGTAAGGAACTCTTAATTGCTTGCTCACAACTTTTCTCACAAATTTTTTTTTACACATCACTTTTAAATAAATATTTTCAAAAACACTTTGTACGCATTCTTGAGTACTGATACAAGAATCATTATAAAGTCGGCCTTACATTGGCATTTCAAAATATTTTAAACAAATCACACACACAAACAAAGTTTTTTAAAAGTGAGCTAAGCAATTAAGAGCCCGTAGATAACTACGAATGAAAAGGGTGTTAACACATTCCCTTTTCATAACTTACCCCCCGAACTCAAAATCTATCAAAGGTCTTTCCTGTTTTTTTCACCTTTCCTAAATATTGGATAAAAGAAAAGTCAGTGGCGACTTTTGCTATCCGCACATTTGGATAAAACCAAAAAAGTCAGTTCTCCCACCGTGTTACAATGTCTTACGACATCAACAGAAACCAGGACCTAGGTGGGAAGTCAAGATTTGAAGAAAATCCAAACCAAGGGAAAGGTGTCTAGTGCCATGAATGTGAGGGATATGGTCACATAAGAACTGAATGTGCCACCTATCTCAAAAAGCAAGGAAAAAGCTTATTTGTGTCATGGTTTGATGATGAGTCTGAACATGATCATGAGGAAGATTCAGCTAAACAAGTGACTGCCTTGATTGGAATTTGTGGATCTAATAAAGAATCAGGTGAGTCTGATGAAGAATCATATGTTGGAGAACTCACAGTTAGTGAACTGACTATTGGGTTCACAGAGATGTGCCTAAAAAAATGAGAGAATGTGTCAAAGAATATTGGAGCAAAAGATACTTATTGCTCAACTGGAGGGGAGAAATAAGAGCATTTATCTATCATTTCAAATCTTAGAGAGGAGGTAATGTTGAAAAATTCAGATGTAACAATATGAGGCATGCTCGCACAAGAGGATGAGAATGGCGTCGAAAGAGCCATATATTATCTTAGTCGAGTGTTAAACAATGCAGAAACTAGATATATCATTATAGAAAAGTTATGTTTATGCTTGTATTTCTCCTGTACAAAGTTGAAGTATTATATAAAGCCAGTTGATGTCTATGTTTCTTCATATTTTGACGTCATTAAACATATGCTTTCAAAAGCAATTCTGCATAGTCAAATTGGCAAATGGACCCTTTTTGTTACCGGTTTAAAAATGAGAGTCTCCACCATTAATTTTAATCCTAGGGAATGGAATATAACGAATAACCCTAATTTGGTCAGAGATTCTAAGTTGTTAACTCATTTTAAACGAAGGGAAGGTGTTAGGCATCCTTCATCTACCTTGCTCACAAGGATACTAGGGTTTATATTTACAATTCAGGAAATAGGGTTTTAATTTTAATTAGGGGAACTCGCCACAATTTTAGTCGTATGCTTACGTATTCTCTTAGGAGGAACCAGAGTCCTAATTTGTAGTTCGCAGTTGGTTGGTGTTTATTATGGATTATGAAGATGTTTTAAATTCCCTTTGTACTTAGTCTAGGTGTGTGTATAGAAGAGTTATTAGACGAAGTGTGTAGTCGATTAAAATATTTTTGTAATCCTTTTTGAAAATTGATTTAGAGTTTACTTAAGTTATTAAGAAAATGATTTGGTGTTGGTTAAGTGTTTTTTAAATGTATTAATATATAAAAAAAATATTATTAATGCATGGTTAAAAATAATTTTAATGCAATAAATGAATATTTGGATGAGTTAGAAAATAAATATTTGATTTTATAATAAAAGTAAATATATTAGAATCTATAAATATATTAAATACAAAAAATAATAGTTATAAATAATAAAAAATAATAAAAACGCAGGGGGTGTATCATGTGTTGGGTTAGCAAAACAGAAGGTATAGGTAGTGAGGCCCTGAATTCAGATGCTGAATTCAGGCGCAAACGCGAAGGAGGTACGTAATTGCATAGGTTAGTAAAATATGGGGGTTTAGTTAGCAGGGGCCCAAGTCCAAATGTTGGACTTGGCCCAGTTGCGCAGAGGGTGTAATTTGAAGATAAGAAGTAATATGGGGAGTATATTTAGTACTGGGCTTGGCCCAGTCAGTGTTTATGGCCCGTTGGCAATTTGTAGGGAGACTTGGAAGCTTATGATGCGCTGAGCATTTATGGATCCTTTGATCCAGATCACGTGTCCATGCACGCGTGGATCATGGGCCTTTGATCAAAAGTGAAATTCTTGTATCAGATATATGATGTCGAATGAGATGTCACAACATAAATATTTGTTTTCAAGTAAAGTGCAGTAAATCAAAAGCAATAAAAACACAAGAGATTGTTCACCTAATTCAGTGTACAACAACACCTACTCTGGGGACTACCAAGCCAGTGACAAGTTCACTAAATAGTATCAATTCATAGACCCTCAGTAAACAACCAGTTTACGATCTAATCACTTAATCACTACCCGTGCTAAACTTCTACCTAAGACTCACCTAGGTATGAGGCCCTTCTCAAATCCCTTCAATCACTTACAGTGAAAAACTAACAAAAATAATAAGTTTAAAACACTTTAATCATTCAATGCTTAAAAGCTTATGAATGATACATAATTAACAACTCAAATAACAACACAAGTATTCAATCAATACTATAGTGTTTGACAATTAAAAGACTTAGAGTTTTTAAAACAGAAAGAAAGTATTCTTCTTCAAAAGTTGTAGTTGTTTGAATAAAGAAGCAAGTCCTTATATATGCGCGGCTGTGGGCTTGGTCTTTAAAAAGCAATATTCAATTATTTTGAATATTTCCATAAAAACAGTTCAAGATAAAAACCATGCACTTTGAAAATATTCCTCCATATTTTTTGCGGCCTGTGAGTTACAAATATTGAAGTATGGAGTGCTAGAAATCAGGAAATAGAAAAACATATACTGATGTTGGCTGAAATCAGTTCAGGAGGCAGATGTCAAGACATCTGCTTTGACATCATTCAAAGCAGTTTTATACAAATGTAAAAACATTTAGCAAAACATTAATAGCATATTATTTAACAAAATTGCTGCCAACAAACACTTACAAACTCCCCCCTTTGGTAAATTTTAGCTAAAACATTATCAGACCATATTATCATAGCATTATCATAGCAACAGCATAAGCAAAGTAATCAAAACATAAACTCAGTTAGCAGTTAGCTGTTAGCAAAGGAATATGTCAAAACATCTTCATAGACATGATGCCCCCATCTCAAGTGTTGAGCTCCCCCTCAATCAATGGTCAGTGGTTAGTCAGTCACTCACTCACTTTCTCTCCCCCTTTTTAGTCATAATATGCCAAATATAAGGATGCATTTAAGAGAATATCAGAGTTAGGGTACATACCATAGAATTCAAATGTCAAGCACATGCAAGTGCCAAAAAAGAACAAAAGGATCATATCAAGAAACATAAATTAGTCTAACTATCATCAGGACTAGTTGACTTGTCTGAGCCAGAACTTTCTTCCTCACTAGAGTCTTCACCTTCAGAGTTCAATGTATCATCAAGGTTGTTGTCCTTTTGCAGGTCCTTGGTCATCTTTTCAAAGGTTAGCTTCCTTGCTGAGCTAACTCTGATCTCATCATCCGATTCCTTGCAGGATTCTCTTAACTCTTTGATCATATCATCCTTGGTGGAGGTCTTTTCAGCAGGTGCAGATGTTAAAACAATGTATGGGACATGTTTTCCTGAAAAGAGCTTAAAATGAAGGGTCACGACAGACTCCCTCTTGAACACTACATAATTTCCACTTAGGATTCTAGTATGCTGATTTAGGATAATTCCATAGAGGAGGGAAGGAAAAGAAATTGGCATCTTAATGGCACAAGTTCCTGCATGTTTGATGGTCTGATCAAATATGTAAGTCCCATAATCAAAAAGTTATGGTTTACAATAGCATAAATGAACTTTCCTAAACCAATGGAGATGGTTGAAGTGTGATTAGTGGGAACCCAATTTGTAGCTCTAATCCTATGTAAAATTGCATATTTCACACTCAGTTTGCTGACAGGAAGTTTATTTTTCATGGGCCACCACTTACTTGATTAGAAGTGATGGCTCTACACACTTGATTGTCTGTAACTTCCAGCTCACAACAGACATCTTCAGACCTATCTAGAAATCTATTTATGATGGTAGGAGAAAATTCTACACACTTTCCTCTAACAAAAACCTTTCTATACTCCTTACTTTTATGGTCAGCACAATCAACAGGATATTAACAATAAACTCCTTAATAAGAGTTTCATAGCAATTGGCAAACCTGGTAACTGTTTTCACCAATCCATCATAAGAGATCAGCTCCATGATTTCTTTGCATTCTAGAGCACCGACTCCTAATTCTCTCTCCAGGGAAATCCTTCTTTGATACACATACTTCCAATTTTCAGCATTCTCAACAGAATGGAAGAAGATGTTGTCAAGTGGGGCATCAGGAACCCTAACAAATATCTTCTTGATTGCATACTTTTTATAGGAGATATGTCCTGGACATCTTGCTCGACATCATAGTCTGAGTCAACTTCTTCAACAACCATAGCTTTCTTCTTACTCTTGGATCTTTTTACAGCATCCTCTTCATCATCTGTGGAGCTAACAGATATAGCTTTTCTTTTGCTAGAGGGAGGAACAACTTTACTTCCTGGATTTTGGGGTCCATACATGATTTTCTTCTTGGTTGTTTTGACAGGGGGTGTGACACTTGAATCCTTCATTTTCCTAGATTTTAACCTTCTTGCAATACCAGGTACCACATTAGTAATGATCTCATTGTTAGATAGCTCTTCAACATTGACTACATTCTCAGCATTGTGACCTTCTCCATCCTTAGAGGCAACAACATCTTCTTTAGAAAGAGAGTTCTCTTCAACATTTTGTTCAACATTTTCTTCTTCCACTTCCTTCAGAGCAGAGATAGCAAGCTTCTCAAGTTTACTTTCAGAAGTATCTTTCTTGAAGGTGGGTGATTCAAGAGCAACACTTTTTGGGTTACTTCCTCTGTCAGCAGAAGGAGGCATGCAGGCAAGGGGAGTAGAAATCCCAGGCACAGTGAACCCTTCATTTAATAATTTGTCTACTAGTTTTCTGATGCTTCTATCAACATTGACAATCTCTTCTTCTGTCCTATTATCAGTTGCAGTGGAAGAGTTACCTCTATCATCTTTGGATTTCATTGCAGGTGATGATCTGGGTTTCTTGACCTTTTTATCAAGAGGTGGGATGGTTGTTAGAGGAGTAGCATTGATTACTCTGTCAAGGGAAAGATTTCCAGTGAGGTTGATAGATTTTAAGGAAGATGATGTATGACGTTAAGACATGTTTGAGAATTTTTGAGCAAGGAGATGAAGAATGGCAAGGGTCCTTTTTTGTGGAGGAGAATGAAGAGTTTGTGAAAGTAGAGAGAAGAAATTTTGTAGCATATGGGAAACAATTTGAGGCAGTCTTGTAATGATTGCTTTCTAAATTTTATTTGTTGGAAATACAAATAATACAATATCACTTGAATGATATTCCCACACACTTTTAATTGCTACAAACCCTCATATAAACATATACCTAATTTTTCTCTTAAATTCTCAAATTGATTAGCATCCAAAGCCTTTGTGAAGATGTCAGCCAGTTGCAATTCAGTGGCTACATGTTCTAAGGCAACAATCTTTTCTTCAACCAGCTCTCTTATGAAGTGATGACTGATGTTAATATGATTGGTACTTCTGTGTTGAATGGGATTATTTGATATGTTTATGGCACTTAAATTGTCACAGAATAATGTCATGACATCTTGTTTGACATTGTATTCTGTTAACATTTGTTTCACCCAAACCAATTGAGAACAACTTCTTCCTGCAGCAATATACTCATCCTCAGCAGTGGATAGAGAAACATAATTTTTCTTCTTGATGAGCCATGATATGAGATTATTTCCCAGAAAGAAGCATCCTCCTGATGTACTTTTTCTATCATCAACACTTCCTGCCCAATCAGCATCACAAAATCTAGTTAAGGCAGACTTTGATCCATGGGAGTATAGAATATCATAGTCACTTGTCCTATTCACATATTTAAGAATCCTCTTCACA
Source organism: Vicia faba (assembly GCA_948472305.1). Taxonomy (NCBI): domain Eukaryota; kingdom Viridiplantae; phylum Streptophyta; class Magnoliopsida; order Fabales; family Fabaceae; genus Vicia; species Vicia faba. The sequence continues at coordinate 174,067,179 of OX451737.1, forward strand.
TGGTTGGCATGGATAACTTTAGGATCGGCTTGATATCTTACACACACACCTATAGCAAAGCCAATGTTTGGTCTTCTAGCTGTGAGATATAGAAGACTTCCTATCATACTTCTATAGAGACTTTGATCTACACTTACTCCTTTTTCATCTTTAGTCAACTTCAGATGTGTGGGAGCAGGGGTTCTTTTGTGACTGGAATTCGCCATCCCAAACTTCTTTACTATATTCTTGGCATACTTGCTTTGAGATAAAAATATGGAATCTTCCATTTGTTTAACTTGCAGGCCAAGAAAATAGGTTAATTCACCAACAAAACTCATCTCAAATTCAGACTGCATTTGCTTGACAAAATGTTGAACCATCTCAATTGACATCCCATGAAATACAATATCATCAACATAAATTTGAGAAATCATAATCTTCCCTTCTTCTTCTTTGACAAAGGGGGTTTTGTCTATGCTACCTTTCCTATATCCATTCTCCCCAAGGAATTCTGTCAGTCTCTCATATCTAGCTCTTGGAGCTTGCTTCAATCCATACAGAGATTTCTACAGTTTGTAGACATGTTTAGGAAAACTTGTATCAACAAATCCCTTTGGTTATTCCACATATACTTATTCATTCAGATAACCATTTAAGAAGGCACTTTTTACATCCATTTGAAACAATTTAAATTTCAGTATGCATGCAACTCCCAATAGTAGTCTGATTGACTCAAGTCTGGCCACAGGAGCAAAGGTTTCATCAAAGTCCACTCCTTCAATTTGAGTGTATCCTTCTATAAATAACCTTTCCTTATTTCTAGTGACCTCCATTTTTCATCAGATTTATTCTTGTATACCCATTTAGTGCCAATCACATTTGTCCCTTCAGGTCTTGGAACTAGATCCCAAACTTCATTCCTGCTGAATTTTTCTAGCTCCTCTTGCATAGCATTAATCCATAATTCATCAGTTAGGGCCTCTTTGACATTTTTAGGCTTAATTTTTTATACAAAGCAAGAGTTTGAAATCCCTTCTCTTGATCTGGTAGTAACTCCTTTGTTTGGATCTCCTATGATAAGCTCCTTAGGATGATCTTTCTGAGTTCTAATTGAAGGTCCTTTATTGAGGTGACTAGGTTGGGGATCTTCTTGAGGAGGATTAGAATCAATACTTGTGTCATTTGATTCAGTTGGACTATCAGGAAAAGATGTTCCAACATCTTCTGAGACATCTTCTTCAACATTCCATCCTCTATCATCAAAGTAACATTTAGTGATTCCATCATAACTTTGGTTCTGGAATTAAAAACTCTGTAAGCTCTGCTATTTGCAGAGTAACCAAGGAATATTCCTTTATCACTCTTGGGATCCATCTTCCTCCTTTGTTCATGATCAGATAAGATGTAACATTTACTTCCAAAAACATAAAGTATTTAACAATTTTTTTTCTTCCCCTCCATATTTCATACAAAGTAGCTGAAGTGCTTTTCCTTAGAGTGACTCTGTTATGGATATAGCACGCAGTATTCATTGCTTCAGCCCAAAAATGGTAGGGTAGCTTCTTAGAATGAATCATGGCTCTGGAAGATTCTTGGAGAGTTATATTCTTGCGTTCTACAATCCCATTCTATTGAGGAGTAATAGGGGAAGAGAATTCATGGCTGATTCCTTCAGAAGAGAAAAACTCAGCAAATTTGTTATTCTCAAATTCCTTTCCATGATCACTTTTGATTCTTATGACATGGCTTTCCTTTTCCCTTTAAAGTTTTTGACAAATATCTTTGAACACTTCAAAAGTTTCTGATTTTTCTCTAATAAAGCTTATCCATGTGTATATGGAAAAGTTATCTATAACAACATAGGCATACTTTTTACCACCAAAACTTTCAACCTGCATAGGTCCTATCAAGTCCATGTGAAGAAGTTCCAAAACTTTTGATGTAGTAAGATGTTGAATCTTCTGATGTGACATCTTAGTCTACTTTCCAATTTGGAAGTCACCACATGCCATTCCTTCTTCTATTTTGAGCTTAGGAATCCCTCTCACTGCTTCTTCAGATATAATTCTTTTCATACCTTTCAAATGCAAGTTTCCCAATTTTCGATGCCATAGTTTAACTTCATTATCTTTGGCTAAAACACATGTTGAGGAGAGGTTCAACTCTTGAGGAACCCATAGATAACAGTTGTCTTTAGATCTGATCGCTTTCATAATAACTTCATTCTTTTCATTGCACACAAGACATTCTTCCTTGATGAAGTTAACTTGAATCCTTGATCACATAATTGGCTTATGCTTATCAGGTTAGCTATTAACCCTTTAACAAGTAACACATTATCAATCTTAGAGACTCCTGAACAGTCAAGCTTCGTAACACCTTTGATTTCACCTTTTGCCCCATCACCAAAAGTAACATAACTGGTGGAATGAGATTTGATATCCACCAACAGATTCTTGACACCTGTCATGTGTCTAGAACAGCCACAGTCAAAGTATCAGTCATCTTTGGTTGATACTCAGAGAGAGGTGTGAGCAATGAAATTACCAACATTGGACTTGGGAACCCATTGTTTCTTCATTTTGCTATTTTGGGGAATCTTATCAGTTTTCGGAAAAGATGTATTTTTAGGATACCCATACAACTTGAAACAGAAGGGCCTTATATGTCCAAGCCTTCCACAGTGATGACATCTCCAGGGATAGGGATTCTCTCTGGTGTGATTAAACTTTTTCTTCCCATGATGTCCTTTTTTCCCAAGATATTTGCCAATATGTTGAGACATTTGATTCGACATCTTTGATTTAGGCTTGGCATGAGTGGAAACTGATGAAGGCTTTTCCGAGTTAGATTCCTTTTTCTCATTAAAACCTAGACCACTCTTATCTCTTGTAGCTCTTCCTGCTTGGAGAACTTCATCTAATGTGTTAGTCCCATTATTCAGCATCTTGAGAGATTTGACCATTCTATCAAGATTTAAATTCAGAGAAGACGCTTCATTTTCCAAATCAGAAATAGTTTTAAGATGCTCTTCCCTTTCCTCCTTCAGCTGAGTTATAATGTCTTTCTGTTTCTCCCCTTCAAGGAACACTTATGCACTTCTGAGACATAATTCTTTGTATGAAGCATATAACTCATCAAACGTTAGTTCCCCATCACTAGACTCTTCTTCATAAACATATTTGCCTGTCAATGCTTTAACATATTTGGCAGATTCTTCAAGATCACTCTTTGAGTCCTCTTCATACCAAGTAATAGATAGATTCTTCTTCTGTTTCTTAATATATGTAGGGCATTCAACTCTAATGTTACCAAAGCCATCACATTCATGAAATTGAACTCCCTTCCCTTGAGTAGATTTTTCTTCAGCCTTTTTTCTTCCAAACTCGTTTGACTTATGGATGTCAGATGAGATGTTCTTGACATTTGATCTTTGTTTCCCGTCCATTCTTTTTATCACTTTGTTAAATTGTCTTCCAAGCATAGCTAAGGCATTTGATATTCATACATCTGTATCCAGATCACAGTCATCTTCTTCATCTTTAGTATTTGATACAAAGGCCATGCTTTTGTTTTTCTTTTCAGATCTTTCATTGATGCTTAATTCAAATGTTAGAAGGGATCCAACAAGTTCATCCACTTTCATTTTGCCAATGTCTTGAGCTTCTTCTATAGCAGACACTTTCATATCAAATCTCTTGGGAAGAGACGTGAGCATCTTTCTCACCAATTTGTCTTCAGGAATTTTCTCTCCTAAAGCACTAGAGGCATTAGCAATTTCAAGTATGTTCATATGGAAATCATTTATACTTTCATCATCCTTCATCCACAAATTCTCAAATTTTATGGTGAGCAACTGAAGTCTTGACATCTTAACTTTGGATGTGCCTTCATGAGTAGATTGAAGAATCCCCCATGCATCCTTAGCAACTTCACATGTATTCACTAATATGAAAATGTTCTTGTCAATTCCATTTAATATAGAAATCAAGGCTTTAGAATTTCCAAGAGCAATTTTATCTTCTTCCTTAGACCAATCTTCTTCTGGTTTTAATTTAGAAGTAGGTTCTCCATTTTCTCCCAATTTGACAGAGTGTTTCCATCCTCTTAAAATAGCTTTCAAAGCCCTTCTATCTAAGGACTTTAAAAAGGCAACCATTTGTGGTTTCCAGTAGTCATAATTGCTTCCATCCAGAATGGATGGTCTGTTCACAAATCCACCTTCCTTGTCCATAGTACCAGAAAGTATCTTCCCTGGATCTCACCCAGATAAGATCAAGATGCCTGCTCTGATACCAATTCAAATTCTGGTATCATATATATGATTTCGAATGAGATGTCACAACATAAATATCTGTTTGCAAGTAAAGTGCAGTAAATAAAAATCAGTAAAAACACAAGAGATTGTTCACCCAATTCAGTGTACAATAACACCTACTCTGGTGGCTACCAAGCCAGGGACAAGTTCACTAAATAGTATCAATTCATAGATCCTTAGTAAACAACTACTTTACGGTCTAATCACTTAATCACTACCCGTGCTAAACTTCTACCTAAGACTCACCTAGGTATGATGCCCTCCTCAAATCCCTTCAATCACTTACAGTGAAAAACTAATAGAAATAATAAGTTTAAAACACTTCAATCATTCAATGCTTAAAAGCTTAAGAATAATACACAATTAACAACTCAAATAACAACACAAGTATTCAATCAATACTAGAGTGTTTGACAATTAAAAGACTTAGACTTTTTAAAACATAAAGAAAGTATTATTCTTCAAGTTGCAGTTGTTTGAATAAGGAAGCAAGTCCTTATATATGCACAGCTGTGGGCTTGGGCTTTAAAAACCAATATTCAATTATTTTGAATATTTCCATAAAAACAGGTCAAGATAAAAACCATGCACTTTGAAAAATATTCCTCCATATTTTTCACTGCTTGTGAGTTACAAATGTTGGAGTATAGAGTGCTTGAAATTAGGAAACAGAAAAACATATACTGATGTTGGCTGAAATTAGTTCAGGAGGCAGATGTCAAGACATCTGCTTTGACATCATTCAAAACAGTTTGCTACAAATGTCAAGACATTTAGAAAAAAATTAACAACACATTGTTTTACCAAAATTGATGCCAACAAACACTTACAAAAAGTAGTGTCATCGTGGGGTTGGGAATCAAGGTTGACTAGGGAGTATGTTACACATAATTATACAGAGGAAATAAATGGTTATATATTCAAATCTTCTCAAACTTTCTCATTTATTCAACCAGAACCTTCAAACCTTCAATCAAACCCTAAGAACCCTAGGGTTCTTACATGAACCCTAACCCTTGCATCAACCCAGAAACATAAACTTCTTAGAACCCTAACCTTTCAGCGAAGAACCCTAACCCTAGATGAAGAACCCTAACCTAACCCTAAAAACCCAAAAATTCAAAACCAGACACCAACCGTCCCCAAATCCAACAACGATATCAATTAAAGCTAAGTTTGAGGCTTACCTTCCTTGCAGAGATTCTTCTCGTAATTTGATTTCCTCTTTATGATTCCTCCTCTCCTTCTTTGCTTGCAAGTATGATGGTGTGCGATGGCTTGAAGCACAGATCTAGGGTTTCATAAATTGAAATCCAGATCTCAAGAAGGCAATTGACTTGTGAATTCAACATTTGTTATGCTTCTTCTCTCCAAAAAAATTTGTCTCCCTTTTACTCTTAGAATTAGGGCTATTTATAGGTTTAGAACTTAGATAGATTAGGAAAATATTTTATGATTGTCATTACTTTTGTAATCTGTTAGGAATTAGGGGATTTGATTTTGTTGTAATTGATTCGATTCTGTTTTTAGATGATTTCGTTTGAGATTAATCTTCTGCAATATGTATTTAGACTTGTATTTGTATAGGTTCGTAAACAAGAATATTAATCTTCCATATTTGATTTGATCAATGAAGATTTTGTTTTGTTTTAATTTCAAAAAAAGCGTTTTTTATATCTGAATAGTACACATTTGGGCTTGTCTAGGTTTGAAATGGTGAAGGGTTTAGTAAGGGTGCCGCTATGAGTTTGGATTGGAAAAAAACCCTAGCTTTGGGTCTGGTTGACTCCATTTAAGGTTTCAAAAATAAATAATATAAATAATAATAATAAATAAATAATAAAACTTTATTATGGTAATTTATAAATAAATTAATAAATGAATAGAAATGTTGACCCAATCAAAAATATTAGCACAAAGATTTTCTCAAAAAATATGGGCTAACAATCCAATTGTCTCGTCTAATAAAAACTGAAGCAAAAAAAATGTACACCCTCTTTTCTAACCTGAACCGAGTCAGCCACAATTGTATTAATGGGCCATCAGACTTTGATGGCCCAAACTATCATACCCCCTATTGTAGTACCTCCCTCTTATATCTTGTAAGGAAAAACCCAATAAAAACATCAAACTTACATGGGCCTTTCAGATTTAGAAAGCCCATAAACTCCTTTGCTAAAACACAACCCTCCTTTATAAACTTAAAACCCACATATTATATGAATTCGACAACAATATATTATAAAGAAAATGATAACTCTAGAAATTAACAAGGAATAAAATGATTAGAAATAAGTAGGGAAAATTTGGGTATGACACCATTTCCCTAATTGATTATTCCTTGACTTTCATGCCTTTAAAAGCTATGAAAGGACAAGTAGTCTCAGACTTTATTGTAGACCATGCAGTGTGTTAGTTCTCTAATTTTTAGGATTGGCATTAATTTTTGTAAAACAATATAGCAGCAATATGTTAAATAGGATGTGTTACTTGCTAAGAAGAATGGGTTAAGCAAGAAGTCCTATTTTATGTTGATACATGTTGAGATGAGAAGTTCTCAATATCTGGAGAAACATGTCAGATAAGATGTTCTATGCAGGGTCATACGACATCGCGCCTGAGATAAGCTGAACAGTGGGATTCTATTATGAGTTAACAGATGCAGAATATTCTGGAAATATTATGCAATATTATGTGGCGCTCATTTATAGATTATAAATAATCAAGAAGAATATTGAAGGATATTGTCTTTCTAAATAAGGATACTTTTTAGGAAATATTTGATTCAAGACCTATTTTGTAGCAGAATCTTCTGTAGAGTTGTAACAGCTAAAGAGTTGTGATTCGAATCCCAAATCTAGTTGGGAGATAGGTTATAAATAGAAACATTGTAACCTAGGATTTGTACCAGCCACGAATTAAAAAGATGTAATCATTAGGGCTGAGTCTGTAAGCCACTCTTTAGGAGAGTTGGTATGTGTCATCTACTTGACATGTTAGTTGGATTGTGTTCCTTGGATTTCAAGGTTCTGTTCTCATTCAGAAGCCTATAAGTAATGAATTCAGTATTTTTATTGGAGGAAGCTTGTAAGTAATTCCAAGTTGTGTTCTTAGTCAAGAGTTTGGTTAGGTATTCTCATTGAAGTGTGTCTTATAGTTTTCTATCATGGAAGTGTGTCTTCCTGTGTTTGTCCAATTGTGGTTTGTAATTGATGAGGGATTGAGAAGGGCCTCATATATAGGTGATTCTTAGATAGAAAGTTAGCACGCGAAGTGATTAAGTGCGAAGTTGTAAACTTGGGACTAGTTTAGCTTCGAATTGATACTATTATAGTGGACTTTATCCCCGGCTTCGTAGCCCCTGGAGTAGGAAGGTTGTTATGAACTGGGTTAACAATTCTTGTGTATTGTTTATGCTTTTCGGTACTTTTTTTATTGTTTATACCTTTCCTGTGTGTTTTTTTCTAATCATATATCCCGACATGCCATAGGACATCTGAAGCCTGATGTACCAGAATTTCAATTGGTATCAGAGCAGACATTTTGTTCTATTTTGGGTGAAATCCTGGGATGATACTTTTTGCTCAGGGGCAAGGAAGGAGGTATCTACTGAAAAGATGTTTGAACTTGGATAGTTCATATTGTTGTTTGAATGGTTCCTAGAAGTGGAGGATGGACTGTTCTTTGCAGGGTGTGAGTTAGACTTGTCTAATGTTATAGCTTGGTGGTGAACTAATTTTTACGTTTGATTTATTTTCAAACTGGTGTGTTTTGGTTTATGGTGTTATGTGGAACCTGAAGGATGTTGAGGAGTTGTTGTTTGTTCCGCTGTATGGTATCTGGTGTAACCCCAGTTGCTTCTTAGAAGTGCATTAGGGTTTGGTCTTCTCATCTGGTTTATCCTATGATGATGGGATATATGCAAGACTGTGTCAACCAACTTTGAAAAGTTTCCAACGGTACTTAAGTTTTATTTCTCATGTCCACTTATAAAGGCACTTTAGTGTGTGGTTGATGTATTTTTCAAGAAACCTGTCATTTATTTGATAGATTATTGAAGAAAATATAGATCCATTTACTTTGGTCTCTAAAAAGAGTCTTCCTATTTTCTGACCTAATTAGGAAAGTGACTCTGAGTCTTACTGTTATTGGTGTAGCTGGAGCTTGGATGATTTTTAAAGACCTTGAAGGTGATCAAGGGATGTTTTTGATTTTATGGAAGCAGTAATGGCTTCAAAAGCAAGCTCAGTTTTGTGTTCCAGAAGAAGGAAACTGATGTCCTACCAGATGTTGAGACATCATGTTAGAAGGAGTTTAGCTTTCTGTTGAATAGCAGATGCTCTGGGTGCTAAAAAAATGTGTGGACACATATGTTTGGAACCTACTCCTTATTTGGAAGAGGAGCCATATAGGTTGTGTATCTAAGATGTTTTATCCAGAGAACATGTCTTAGATTGGTGGAGTGGTTGAATGTTAATCAACCAATTGGTTACTTCTTAGATCAATTTATTTCTAATCCAAGTTAGTAGTAGTGTAGTGGCTGATCTCTAGTGCCCAGTAGAGTTGTGTTATCTCATCCAGGATCCTTGTACATAAAGGTCATATGTCAAGGACATTCTCTCTAACATCTGGAAGATCCTTCTGATTAAAGGAGGAAGATTTATGGAATCTTGTTTATGGTAATAGAATTTATTCTGTTTGAATGGAGAAATGGTGGAATGCACTAACCACATGTTGTATTGCTATTTAAGAGGAGAATGTATAATTCTCTAAGTGGTTCCTAGCAGGTGTTGAAGGGGAATTCCAAATCTAGAGTTGGAAGACCTTGAAGAAATATCGGATATAATGTCTTGACATATTTTTGTTGAGAATTTATTTTTCTCAACATGTTTGGTGATGTTTCTCTTAAATAGTATAGAGATTGTTTACTCAAACTTTATATCACCTATCAAGTCTATGAAAGAATGAAACTCTTGTTGTGCTGAAGTGAAAGTTCTTTCAAGGGATTGTATGCATTGAAGATGTATCAACCTGAACTAAGTGGTTGATTGGTGTCTGCACAATTGAAGTGTCATCCAAATCACCTAGGATGAGCAATTCAGATTTGAGTGACTGAAGTAAAAAGGAGGTGATGGTTCTGGGACCAAAGCATTATGGTTCCCTGGTGTCTGTATGAGAAGGTTCTCCTCAAGCATGGGTTAGGTATGTGGTGTCCTCACATGATGGAACATGTGTCTATACAAGGATTGAAGGGCATTCTTGTGTTTTGAAGAATTGGGAGAAGAAGATTTGTTTTGAACAATCTGTGTATGGAATGATGCAATGCTTATTGAAGTACACTCCAGATATTTGTTAGAGGGAATCTCCTCTTTAGGTGCAGAAGATTGGCGTCCATCATCTCAAAGTCAGATAGGAGGTCTGAATATTCAAAGAATAACCTTGAGATGTATAATATATAGGGTCCTACATGACTGCATATGGTTATGATCTGGGCATGAAAGTTGATCAGCTATTGATGGTTGATCCTCTTGCTTAATTAGAAATATTTGTAAATGGACTTCTATGGGTATTGTCTCCAAAGCCATTGTAAACGGTCAAGATCATATAATTGGGACAGATGTCAGATCTGATGTTGGAACATCATCTCAGCTCTTTGCTTCTTCAGCCAAGGAAGTTTGTTTAGACCAGAGTGAAGTATGAGGTCAAGTCTCTGACCTAATATATAATGGTGTGTAAGGAGTGTGAAGAATAAGGATGTAAGATCAAGTTCCTTAAACATCTATGGAAGGGAAGCATCATCTACAGTTTGTGTGTGAGGAAGATTTCCTCTAGTGACAAATACCTTGACAGAAGTTGTATATTAGTCTGATGAAGATGAGCATGTGACTGATGGTAAAGACCTTGTCGGGAGATGAGTACTTATCTAATGTATGTGTAAGTCTACCTTCTGAACTGTTGGTTCAGAAATTATTTGAGAGTTTATTTCTCTCAATGACATTCAAGTGTTGGTGATACTTGAATGGACTGCAGAAGGTGTGATATTTTGATACCTTCTTGTCTTTATTAGAAGCTCCTTGAAGGACTTCTCTGCATATAATTCATTTGAATTATGGTTTAACAACCCAGGTTGTTGGGTTTTGTGTTATGAAACTGATGTTCTAAATGATGTTGTAACATCATGTTGGATGTGTTTGGAAGATGCTTGGGTCTGAACATATGGAGTTGGGTGCTCAAGCATTATTGTCAGAAGTGTTCGTTCTGATTATATGGATTAGAATATGCATGTTATAATCTTGTCTACAGTAGTATGCCAGGTGATTGCATGACTACTTTGTTGAAGACATCACAAGTATCAACAAGTACTGTAAATGTAAGGGCAGAAAAAGGTTACCAGATATTGAGGTCTGATCCTAATGTTTATTTTTGGAGTGTATGTCTGGCTCTCAGTAAAGCTTTTAAGAAAACTGAGATTTCTTTTGGAGTAGTGTGCATGATATCTTGACCCTCTAAGAGTTATGCCAACATGTGTGGAAGTGTTCAGTAGGTGTGTGAAGATGAAGAGTATGAAGTATATCATGTGTGCTCTTCTGGTGCTTAAATAGTTATGCAGGAGCATTGTTTATCCATGACAGGGAGTGATGTATTTGTCTATGGGTTGTTGATGCAATGGTGCAGATATTGTCAAGCTTGAGTGTTGTTCAAACTTGTGGAGTTCATAAGATGTCAGACAACATGTTGTGACATTAGGGTAGTGAATGGAGTTATGGTGTTCTCTTGACATGGCATGGTTGGTTCTAGCTATGTGAAGCTAGTTGGTTGAATCATGTGCGCACATTCCTTTTAGGAGGAGTCTGAAGGGCAATGTGTTTATGTTTGGGAGAATTTATTTTTCTCTGCAGATTTTGGAAGGACTCTATGAAGAGTCTTGGTTGAATGGGAGTTGTCATATGTTTTGGGTCTTGATATTTTGATTTGTGACGGCCTTGAAAGGAGTAGGCTCAGAAGAAGTGATGGTCACATTTTTCTCCAAGTAGACAATATGTGATTGGATGTCAGAACATTTTTAAGGACATGTTTTTTCCTTGAGACGAACAAGGAAATGTTATAGAAAATGTTGTCAGGAGTATATGTAAAATGTGATTTATGTTTCTGCATGGGCATTTATTGAAATTACGGGGACAGTCATAATCTTTCTTGGATGGTGTAATTGTCTTGGTGATCTCCCTCAAATAACATTCTCATTGATCAAGACCGTTAATTCCTAGGAGAACTTCTTGGATATTTAAAGAAGAGTTTTTCTTCACTTATTACATCTTGTGGAGGTTATTGCTTCCTTATTCTTATGGCATGTGTCCAAACGTGAGGGCAGAGTTTGACAATTTTTGGTCAAAAATGGGGAGAGTTATGTTGTTCAGCTAAAGTTGTGCAGCTAGAGTTGGGAGCCTAACCAGTTTCACAAGGATGTCAAAGAAAAAAGAGAATGTTTGTTCTGAGTATAATATTTGTGACTTGTGATCTGAGTTATGAACACAATTGTGAGTTGTGTTATGAGTTACCTGAATTGAAAGTATTTTGGGGTTAAGGGGGAGTGTAATTCAGCCTGTGAGAAATATTTTTGGGAGTAATGGATTTGTTCGGTTTCTGGGAGTAATGAATTGGTTTGGCTGAACATGAAGAGGAGAGAGGAGCAGTTATTCTGATATAAAGAAATGGTCAAATGAAAATGTATAGAGCAGAGCTGTTGTGAAGAAGATGTCGAACAAGATGCTCTGACATTAATTAGACTAAACCTATTGATGACTGCTGATGTTTGTAATTTTTGTTTATTGTTGTAATCTGGGTTGTATATGTGTTTATTTATTTTAGTCAAAATTTTCCAAAGGGGGAGATTGTTAGTTCTCTATTTTTTAGGATTGGCATTAATTTTTGTAAAACAAATATAGCAGCAATATGTTAAATAAGATATGTTACTTGCTAAGAAGAACAAATTAAGCAAGAAGGCATATTTTATGTTGATACATGTCGAGATGAGAATTTCTCATCATCTAGAGAAACATGTCGGATAAGATGTCCTATGCAGGGTCATACGACATCGCGCCTGAGCTGAGTTGAACAGTGGGATACTGTTATGAGTTAATAGATGTAGAATATTCTGGGAATATTATGCAATATTATATGGCGATGATTTGTAGGTCAAGAAGAATCAAGAAGAAAAAATTAATAATATTGTCTTTCTAAATAAGGAGACCTTTTAGGAAAGATTTGATTAAAGACCTATTTTGTAGCAGAATCTTCTGCAGAGTTGTAACAGCCAAGGAGCTATGATTTAAAGCCCAGATCCAGTTGGGAGATAGGTTTTAAACAGAAGCATTATAACTTAAGATTTGTACCAGCCGTGAATTAGAAATATGTAATCATTAGGGTTGAGTCTATAAGCCACTCTATAGGAGAGTTGGTATGTGTGATCCACTTGACATGTGAGCTGGATTATGTTCCTTGGATGTCAAGGTTCTGTTCACACTCAGAAGCTAGTAGGTAATGATTTGAGTATTGTTCTTGGAGGAAGCTTGTAAGCAACTCCAAGTTGTGTTCTTAGTCAAGAGTCTTGGCTAGGTATTGTAATGAAAGTGTGTCTTCTAGTTTGTTGTCATGGAAGTGTGTCTTCCTATGTTTGTCCAATTGTTATCTGTAATTGATGAGGGATTGAGGAGGACCTCATATCTAGGTGAGTCTTAGATAGAAAGTTAGCACGGGTAGTGATTAACTTAGAAGTTGTGAACTTGGGACTAGTTTAGCTTTGAATTGATACTATTATAGTGGAATTTATCTCTGGCTTGGTAGCTTCTAGAGTAAGAAGGTTGTTTCGAACTGGGTTAACAATTCATGTGTGTTGTTTATGCTTTTCATTACTGTTTTCAATTTTTTATACCTTGCATGTGTGTTTTGTTTAGATCAGATGTCATGACATGTCATAGGACATTTGTAGTCTGATGTACCAGAATTTCAGTGGTCGAAGTTCCACAGAACTATGTTGAACTAGAACCTTAGAAGTTATTCTTTGATGGTTCTACCCATAAGGATGGAACATGTGTTGGAGTTTTGATTATTTCTCCTGACAAAATTCAAGTATATAATTGATGGTCCCTCTTGTTCTAATAACAAAGCATAATATGAAGCATTGATTGCAGGACTTGAAGCTTTGTTGGAATTGGAGGCAAAAAGGGTCCTAATAAGAGGAGATTCTGAATTGGTGGTTAAGCATCTCACTAAGGAGTAAAAGTGCATAAAGGAAAATTTGATAATGTACTTCGTCATAGCAAATAGGCTACTTCAGAAATTTGAATATGTGGGTATAAAACACGGATCAAGAAACTATCATTGAGTTCATCCAAAGACAGATAATTTATAGATTTGGAGTCCCATAAACTATCACAATTGATCAGGGATCAGTTTTCACTGGTTGAAAGATGCAAGATTTTGCTAAACAAACGGGGTTCAAATTGTTAACATCCACACCATATTATGCGCAGGAAAATGGACAAGTCGAAGTTGCGAACAAAGTGATTATTGGCTTAATAAAAATACATGTGGGAAGAAATCCAAAGAGTTGGAACAAGACATTAGGTCAAGCTTTGTGGGCTTGTCGAATGTCTCCTAAAGAAGCAACTAACACTACACCTTTTTTACTGACCTTTGGGCATGATGCAATTTTTCTAATAGAAATATACTTCTAGTTGAAGGTGTGAAGAAAAATCAAGAAATGGGGTTTGAATTAAGTTTTCCTTTCTTGATAAAATTTCGCTTCTAAGCATTATTCGTTGAACAATGCTTCTAAGTGTTACTTCTAAGTAATGATTCTAATTAAGTTAAGAAAACATGAACTCTAAAGCATAAGCAAAACTAAAGAACACAGGATATATCCTGGTTCACTTGAGAAATCCCCAAGCTAGTTCAGTCTATCCTACCAAGGTGATTTCACCTTGAACTCAAGGACTTAATCCACTATAACCAATCATATTACAATCACACGGGAAACCGTTGGTGACTAACATCCAATGACACGTTCAATAATCCAAACTGGATATAACGTTCATTGACCCAATAGAATCAAATCCCTTAGAATCTTCTACCAGGATTTCCTTCTAATGATATCCATCAGTGATCTCACAAGGCTGGCCTTCACTCAGTCCTCTTTGAGACATGACTATTATCATACGGTGGGAGAATTGGCTTTTTTGGTTTTATCCAAATGTGCGGATAGCTAAAGTCGCCACCAACTTTTCTTTTATCCAATATTTAGGAAAGGTGAAAAGAGCAAAAAAGAACTTTGATAGATTTTAAGTTTGGGAGGTAAGTTATGAAAAGAGAAGGTGTTAACATACTTTTCATCTGTAGTTATCTACGGGATCTTAATTGCTAGCTCACTTTTGAAAATCTTGATTTGTGTGTGTGATTTGAAAATATTTTGAAAAGCCAATGTAAGGCTAACTTTGTAATGACTCTTGTATCAGTCCTCAAGAATGCGTACAAAGTGTTTTAGAAAATATTTCATTTGAAAATATGATGTGTAAAAAAGTGTCTTTTAGAAAATATTGTGAGCAAGCGATTAAGAGTTCCTTATCCACTAAAGGTTGTTCTTATTCTTTTCCTTCTCCTTCAGAGATAGTATTATCCGTACCATTAGTTGGCAGGTAATCTAATCTATTGTATATGAAGGGACAGGCGCAGGGTCATCAAATGATCATTGAAGGCAACATATAAGGATGCTTTAGAAATTTGTATCGGACGGACTAGATCATTTTCATAGGCAACTTCGAAGGGTCATCGAGGGACTATGATCTTTTTAATTGAGGGTCTTTTGATAAAGCATCCCCACTTTCGAGGGACATGACCAAGCATTGTAAGGCAACAAGAGAGGATACCCTAGAGGTGCAAGTGTGCGAAGTGTATTGTTTCAGTTATTTTATCTTGAGATTAGGGTTTTCTATATTTGTTTTTAGTCTTGCCATACAATCCTAGTTACTAGCAGTTATAAAGTGTATGGAAAATAAAATCCGAAAAGTAAAATTCCTATGCTATTACATGGCTTTGGGGCAGTTACAAAATAGGAGAGTGTGAGAAATTAAATCTACAACTTTTACATCCTCGGAGCAGATACATAATTTAGAAGAAAAAAAAACGCGAGAAAAATAAACCTAAGTTATTACAATCGAATAGTGCGACCTATACATTTTATTTAAGAAAATTAAATAATAATACAGAAAATAAGAAAATGTTTTTTTTTAAAGTTTAGAAGACCTAAAGTTCTAGGTATTAATATTTTGATCTTATTATAGAAAATAATTTAAATAATAGTAATTAATAAAATCCTAAATTTCTAATTGATTTTTAATAATAAAAAGTTGATTAATTAATTTATTTATAAATATAAAAAGAAAATTAAATGTTAGTTAAAACCTAAACCTAATTTATTAGGGTTAATAAAAATAGTTGGGTTAGTTTAATGATGATTAATAAAAGAATTATGGTTAATTAAGAAAATAGAAAAGAAATTAGGTTAAACAAAAAATAGAGGAAAAATGCAAAGGGTGGGTGTTGAACCCACAACCCTAGAGTCACATAGCGCCTCCCTTGGCACCGATCCAGCTGCTGTTGGTGATAATAAATAGGAATGGATCATTATATTGTGAACTTGCATGTTAGTTTGAGAAAATGAAAAAAATAAATGCAAAACGCAGGGAGTCGAACCCACACCCTTCACATTACACGCCTTTGCCTCAACCATCTGTGCTACGCTTCCAATATATTATCATAACACAACAAAACAATTTTATAATAAAACCAATGAATCGGAGAAGCGCCAGAGCCCTAGCTCCAGTCGTCTTCTCCGGCTAGACCTTTTATCAACTTGCATAAATAGCACATGTTAGAGACAAAGGATGACCTTATCTCCCTAAGTCGACCCTCCTGAATCCAATGGTATGGTTGTTTTAGCCTGAAAGTGATTATATCATGAGTTTCGAAACAAAAATCAATTTTTGACCTAACATGGCACTTTGTTATTACTGCACTAAACTTCAAAAGTCATACGTCAAAACAATTCCACACATCAATATGATCATGAATATATGCATATAATTTATTTATATTGTACGAATAAGTAGTTTGAATTTTAAGAAAGTCCAATAAACTGGTGATGTTGGCTGGCACATTTATGGATGCTTCAAGCTTGAATGATGATTGGAATGACTCCCTGGGGACTTCAGGAACTCGTGGAATGCCTTGTTTTGATTGCAAGAGGCTGGAGACAAGGTTTTGTTCTTGCCTTATTTTTGACAAATTTTGGAATTTTTAGGAGTGTGTTCTTGAGGTAATTTCGTGTCCTTGAATGTATGAACATGTTCTCTATTTATAGGCTATGAGTTAGGTCAACAAACATGAGCTAAATATTTGTATTTCATGACAAATTATTTGATTGGAAATTTTGCATGAAATCTTCCCTTTTTGAGACAATCATGTGCCAATCAATCCCACATGTTTTTGCTAATTGATTATCATATTTTTAGCCTTATAATTTGATTTAAAACAAAGTTCATGTGCCTCATATCTTTGCTTTAGTATTTTATTTGATTTATTTTTCTTTTAATTGAATAAAATCAAAATAAAAGAAATAAAAAAACCACAAAAATAAATAGATGGACTTAGAGGTTCATGATGAGGTCAACCATAACGGTCTTTTACTGTAGGAGTGCCATGTTCGACGTTGCATGTTTATTTGAATCCTCAGCCTTCCACGCGCCCTTCTGGTTAAGATTAAATCATTTGAACTCAAATTTGTCTTTGATTCAAAGCACCAAAACCATAACTTCGAATTTTTTGAATTTGAAACTTGAAATATCTTAAGTCTTATATACTCCACAATAATAAGACTTCGTCAATACTTAATAATTTTCAAACTATATTTGGTCAGTCAGTCAAAGACCATAGGTAACATCTTTCACACTTCCTTTTAAAATTAACCTTTCTTCAATATCCTATCATTTCTCTTTCATATTATGAGCCGTCAAAATTTCCAACTAACAATCACGAGACCGGTTGAGTTCCAAGAATTAATTACAATTGAAGCTATGGGTGGATTAAACGACACTCATTTTTATGTAAATCTTCCAATTCTTGATGGAAAGAATTGGGAAACATTGTGTATTCAAATGAGATTCATCTTCAGCATTCAAGATATGTCTAAGTATATAGTAGAGGGGCTTCAACTGCCAGCAGAAAATTCTACTGAGGGTCAGAAATTGGCATTCAAGGAATCCAAGAAGAAGGATCAAAAAGCATTGTTTTACATTCACCATTGCAATGAAGCTAAGGTGTTTGATAAAATTTCTCGTGCTGCAAATTCGAAAGAAACATGGGACATGCTTGAGAAATAATATGGTGGAGATGAGAAGGTCAAGAAGGCGCGCCTCCAGTCATTGAGAAAATAGTATGAAATGATGCAAATGAAATACGATGAATCTATAGTAGATTCCTTCACAAGGGTTGTGGAGGTGAGAGAAACACAAGAAATAGGGGTTTGAATTGGGTTGCACCAAATATAAACTTTTCTCAATGCGCTTGGTAATGGAATTGGTGTTGTGGTTATCTCTCCCAAGGGTTGCCATATGCCCTTCACCGCCAGATTATATTTTGACTCTATTAACAACATGGCCGAATATGAAGCATGCATCATGGGTATCAGATCTGCTATTGGTATGAGAATCAAGTTTTTGGACGAGACTTGGCCCTAGTGATCAGTCAGGTTAAGGGAGAATGGATGCGAAGCACCCAAACCTCATTCCTTATCGGGAATGTGTGTTGGCATTAATTTCGTACTTCGACAAAATCACTTTTGAACATATTCCACGAGAAGAGAATCAGTTGACAGATGCATTAGCTACCATGTCTTTTATGTTCAAAGTCAAATGGGATAATGAAGCTCCTCGAATTACCATTGAAAGACTAGACGGGCTGACACATCGCTACAAAGTTGATACTAATGGAGTAGAGGAAAATCCTTGGTACCATGAAGTAAAAAGATACCTCGAGACTCAAGAGTATCCTAAAGGAGCATATATTAATGACAAGAAATTTCTACGGAGGTTCTCTGCTAAGTTCTTCCTGAGAAACAGAATTTTATACAAGTGAAACCATGATTCGACTCTTCTTTGTTGTGTAGATAAGAAGGAAGCCGAGAAGATCATGGAAGATATGCATGAGAGAGTCTTTGGTACTTATTCCAACGGGCATACAATGGCTAAGAAAATTCTAAGAGCGGGTTATTATTGTTCAACCATGGAAACTGATTGCCATCACCATTCCAGAACTTGTCACAAATGCCAGATTTATGCTGACAAGGTACACATGCCTTCGGTTCCTCTGAATGTTTTGACTGCTCCTTGGTCATCCACAATGTGGGGCATTGATATGATTGGAGAGATTAAGCCTACTGCGTCTAACGGGCATCGTTTCATCCTGGTCGCTATGGACTATTTCACTAAGTGGGTTGAAGCAGCCTCGTTTGCCTTCATTACAAAGAATGTTATGGTTTGGTTCATTAATCATAACCTCATATGTCGGTATGGCATCCCCGAAAGGATTATAATGGATAATGGTATGAATATTAACAATAGTATGATCATAGAACTCTACATGCAGTTCAAGATTAAACATCATAATTCCTCTCTGTATCGGTCGAAGATGAATGGCACAGTGGAAGCCGCCAACAAGAACATCAAGAAGATTATAAAGAAGATGACAGTGATCTATAAAGACTAGAATAAAATGTTATCATTTTCTCTTCATGGTTCCCGCACTTCATGTCGTACATCAACTAGGGACACCCCATTCTCTCTAGTCTACAATATGGAGGTCGTTTTACCTGTTGAAGTCCAGATTCCTTCCCTAAGGATTATGAAAGACGCAGGTTTAGACGAAGATGAGTGGATTCAGACTAGACTAGACCAGATGAATTTGATCGACGAGAAAAGGCTTGCAGTTGTCTATCTTGGTCAGATGTATCAGAAGCGTATAATCAAATCCTTCAACAAGAAAGGTTAACATTACGTATACCAGGTTGAGGATTTGGTAATAAAGCGCATCATCCTACCACAAAGTGATCCCAAGTGGAAATGGACTCCTGCATACGAAGGGCCATTTGTGATCAAGAAGATATTTTATGGTGGCTCTATGATACTTACCACCATGGACGGTGAAGATCTTCTGCACCCTGTAAACGCGGACATAGTTAAAAAAATACTACGTATGAAAGAGACCAACTAGGTTGACGGGCCTAGGCAAAAATAAGGGCATTCTGACGAACCAAAAGGGTTCGGGAAAAATTAGGGATATATATATATATATATATATATATATATATATATATATATATATATATATATATATATATATATATATATATATATATATATATATATATATATATATATATATATATATATATAAAGATTGTACACCTGGAAAGTCGAAAACTTGAAAAGGCGGCTTGGGCAAAAAAGGGTATGTCGGTGGACTGAAAACCCGAAAGGGAGGTCCGGGAAAAAGTTAGGGATTAAAGTGTACGACTATGTTCTGTTGGATCACCCATCTATTTACAGCAAGTTTTATTATCAACATTAAGTTCAAATGGTACAAATTAATTCAGTCAACTTCTTCGGATAGTGAGGGATGAGATGCTTGAAGACATAGGGACAATAGCAGAGTTGAAACTCAATGGGATCGTTTCCACATAGTTGTTTTCTTTGTTTTCCTTCGTACTTTCCTTCATTTTTACTGCGATTTCTTCTTACTATGATCTATGTCTCTTTGTACAAAACTGCTTGTTTATAGGCAAACCATCAATACAAATATAATTCAAAATTCAAATTTGTTTTACTTTCTCTGCTTTGTTTGCAAAAAAGTCTAATGACTAAATAGAATGAACATATGCATATAAATGTGATTACTGTTAACAAATATATGCATAAAAACAGGGTTAGCATTTACAAAAGACTCTAGGAGTTGGGATAACGTTTAAGTCGTCCACAAATCTCCATAGAGGAATCTACGTAGAGCTACCTTTACAAACTCATCCTCGATAGAGATACATTCCTCAGCAAGTCTAATATACCTTCAGACAAAAATTGAGGCATCTTCCAGCAGTTCACTTGATCAGCTTCCCAAGTAGGTCCCTAGCAGATAAAGAAGTGTGATCATTTCCCCAGCATACGATGGAAGCTTCCTCCGTACAACCTATGAAATTCCAATTCCCATCAGAAATGATTCCCTTAGCATAGTTTATAGGAATTTAATTCCCAAGTGGAGTTTATTCCTCCAGCACTGTAAAATCCCCGCAGAATTCTCTTCTCCAACAAAGTTATCTCCCCATCTGGGTTTATTTCCCCAATAGGGTTTATTTCCCCAGCATGGTTCATTTCCCAAACAGAGGTTATTTCTCTGATTATCGCAATTCCCCGATAGAATTCTCTTCCCAGGTCAGATGTCATTCAACTTTGTCCTCCCTAGAAAAGTTGACATCCACACATTAGAGGAGTACCCATCTCTTCCATCCCCAAGCAGAAGCCAAACGTTCCTAGCGGAATATTCTCAAACAGAAATCAAGAATCCCCAACAAAGACGCTCTAGGCAAGATTGAATATTCATATTCTTCATCCCCATCAACAATCGGTGATTTATTTTCCCTGGCCAAAGATGTTATACGAAGCTACCATTGTCGTCAACGATATCTTACATCCATACATCATTTACAAAACATCATAACACATGCATACAAAATGCATACAACATTTTCATTTATTTTGAGAGTGTCATTATGCAATGCATGCATCATGACATTGCATAAAACTAACTTTTATCTTTTCAGGTAAAGTCTGCAAACAGACAAAATCACCAGCAAATTTCAAACAGGTCAAAGATTAATTCCCGAAACAGGACAGGTCAACTATATATATAACCAATTGATATGAATTCCCAAAACAAGAAGTGTTTACCAACAAAAAGCAGGTCATATATTAATTCTCGAAACAAGACAGGGCAACTAACGGGACGGGTTTACCAATGAAAATCAGGCCAAAGATTAATTCCCGAAACAAGACGGGGCAACTATCTATATGTCCAGGCAAAGATTAATTCCCTAAATAAGACAAGGAAACTATTTATACGACCAAGCGATGAATTCCCGAAAAAGGACGGGTTTACCAACACAAAAACAGGTGAGAGATTAATTCCTGAAATAGGACGAGGAAACTATCTATATGACCAGTCAAAGATTAAATTCCTGAAACAGGACGGGGAAACTATCTATGACCAGGCGGTATGAATTCCCAAAACAGGATGGGTTTACCAATGTAGAACAGATTGCAGATCAATTCCTGAAATAAGACATGGCGACTATCTGCATGACCAAATGATTTCCTTCAGAGACTAAATTCTGAAAAGCATCTCCTTCAGGGCCTTCGTTCTAAAAAGCATTTTTCTTCTGAAATTTTCATCCCATCAGATCAAGTAAAGTGTACACTCATTCTGATACTCCTATCAACGGTTACTTTGGATGGCATCTTTAAGCCCATCTCCGACGATATTCTATCATCTCTCCTAATTGCATATTTAAGCCCATTAAAGTAATACTATCAACCAACAACATTACTTCATGTATCAGGGAGTGTAAATTTCTGGGCACTTAAGTGTTCAATCCTCTTCCACCTTCTGATCACGAATGGAGGACATGACAATCTAACTCTTCATATTTAAGAAGATTGAACAAGGGAAGTTTTTCTACCCCAAAATTTTCCCTCCCATTTCCTTCAATATATCTTCCCATGCTTCTAGGGTTTTTATTTGCTCAAGGTTACTCAAGAATTGATCAGACAAATTTTCCTCCTAAGCGATGGATCTACAACTAGGGTTTTATGTTTCTCAAGGAAAATTAGACCTCTAATTCCTCAAGTGAATTTCATTGTTTCTCATGTGTCTCTAAGAATTCTCATGACAAGTTTTAAGCCTTGCATCACAAGTTTGTTCAGTCAATTGCTCAGATGACTGAAAATCAATTGTATTGGATAAAAAGTCAATTATGGTCAACATACAGTTAAACTTCAATATTTTTGGTCAACGTCAAGATTTTGAAGTTATATTCATCATTTTATCAAGGGTTGATCATGATTAATCAAGAAAACTCAAGATTCATCAAAAGTCAAAAGTTGTCAAATTAGGGTTTTCTTAAGGAGAAGTCAACTGAATTTTGACCAAGCACAACTTCCATATGCTTCATTAGTATTTCCTCAATCAAAGCTCATTTTGAAGGAAATTCAATTCTCTACAACTTTGAAACTCTAAGCTCAAGTCCAAAAAATGCTTCATTTGAGAGATATGGGCTAAAACATTATAGGTCATTTCAAAAGTCAACAAAAAGACATTTTTTGTCAAGGCAATTTACATCAAGATAAATCTTCAAATGTAAAACTGATCAACATAGAGATTGTATGGGACATCTTGAGCTTTCTAAAAATTCAAAGATCACCTTCATGTGATAAAAATTGAGTGAGTTATGATTGGTGCAAGTTGAGAAATTTTGAGAAAATGCATGAAACCAAAAGTGATCAAACTTTGAATTTTGGGCTAATGGACTGCTATTTCAAGATCCATGCGTGTTATAGGCCTCATAGTGAACCTTAGAAGTTATTTATACACCACTTGGGTTTTTATTCTATTTATTTTTTATTTTATTTATTTAAAATTCAAAATTAAATAAGATAAAGTCAAGTTTTCTTACAAGGTCCAAGCCCACAATCTTTTAACCTAATTCAAGCTCTATATATTCTATACATTTCAGACAAACCCTAGTTGCAGCCACTTTCAAAGCAAACCAACCTTCCCAAACGACTTCTGAAGTGTTGTAGGCTAAGAATGGATCAGCCTTAAAGATCCAAATGGCCTGAAACCCTCGTATATGCTTCGCTGGTTTCTCATATTGCATGAATTTGCATTTTTGTTTTTGTTTGTGTTTTAATGCATACTAACCTTGCTAATGTGTTTATGAGGTATCAATGTTCCGGATAGACTCAACGTGTGAGTCCCATAACGATTGAACCACGAGCTACCATGTTTGAACCGTTTCACGTTATCTTCGTCATATCTCTTTCTTCAGCGTGTTTTAGCCTAAAATAAGGGTCCCATTGAAATCGCAAGGCCTGAATTAGGGGGGTAGGGTCCCTTTGGATCATTTACAATTATTGTTTTATAGGTTGGAGATAATGAGCTCGCTGGAGAAGACGACTGGAGCTAGGGCTCCGGCGCTTCTCCGGTCCATTAATTTGGGTTTATTATATTTTTAATTATTTTCATTTATGTTATCGGATGTATGGCCACCCCAATGGTAAGCGAGCGTGCGTTAAGGCATTTGTACAATAAGGCGTGGGTTCGATCCCTGCTTTTGACATTTATTTTCATATTTTCCTGTTCCTTGTAGGTTGATTACATATTAAATGATGTGCGTTTTGCTAACACTAGCGCACGCTTGGCGCGGTGGAGAACCTTGTTGGTGGGAAGGCTAAGGGCGTGGGTTCAACACCCACCCTTGGAATTTTGTTTTGATTTTGCTTCTAACTTGGTCTTTTCCTTATTTTTTCCTCTTAACCCCATTTTCACTTAACCATAAAAAACAAAACATTTTTTCACAAACCCTAAACACAATTAGGTTTTAGGTTTTTATTAATACTTTTAATTTCATCAATTAACCTTTTTTTAATTAAAATTAACTAGTTTTTTAGGTTTAATTAATTAATTATCATCCAAATTTCTTTTCATCAAAAACATTTATTTTTCCTTCAACCTTAATGTTAATTTTTAGATCAACTGTATAGGTCTCGCAAATGTAATATTTATTTGTCGCTTTGTTGTGTAACTTCTCATGGATGTAATAGCTTAGGGTTTCTTTTCCGCACTGACTATTATGTATCTTCCCCAAAGCAATATAATAGTTTAGGTTTATATTTTCTGCCTTTCCTTTCTGCACCTTTACTGTTTTATACTTACTATATTACTGCTTAGTAATTAGAGTTTTATGGAAAGATAAAGAAAGAGCGATATCAAAACCTTAAATCCAAAGATAAAATAACTAAATACAATACACCCGCACAGTCGCACCTCTAAGGTAACCTCTCTTGTTACCTTCGGAACAAAACAGTCATGACCCTCGAAAGTGGGGACTCTTTAGAAAATACCCTCGAATAAAAAATCATAGTCCCTCGATGACCCTTCGACGTTGACTTTCGATAAATGATCTAGTCCATTATGAAATTGATAAAGCGTCCTTACCAGTTACCTTCAATGAAGGTACGATGACCTTTCGCATGTCCTTTCACATCCAACGATAGGGCTTCCTACTAACTAATGGTACGGATAACATTATCTAAAGGAGAAGGAAAAGTACAAGAACAACCTTGAGTAGGGTAGAACTGTTAATCGCTTGCTCACAAATTTTTCAAACAAAACATTTTACACAAACTCTTTCAATGATATTTTCAAAACACTTTGTATGCATTCTTGAGGACCGATACAAGAATCATTACAAAGTTCAAATTTCAAAATATTTTTCAAACACACATAAAAAGAAAATTTTCAAAGTGAGTTAAGAGATTAAGAGCCCGTAGATAACTACGGATGAAAAGGATGCTAACACCTACCCTTTTCATAACCTACCCCCTGAACTCAAAATCTTAAAGGTATTTTCTGTTCTTTTCACTCTTTCCTTATTGGATAAAAGAAAAGCCGGTGGTGACTCTTGCTATCAACAATATTTGCGATAAAATGAAAAACAAATTAGTTCTCCCACCGTATTACACAGGCATTCCAAAAGTACTTTGAAATTGTTTACAATCCGAATGATCTTAGTCGAACCATATATAATGCAGTGAAAACTTTGAGGGGGAAATTTACTAAAATGGTTCTACATTTGAATATTCCCTCACGTGTCAAACCAGAAAATAGGTATGACTTAACTTTCAAACTCGAACCACCAAAATTTCTAAAATTGCCAAGTATTGATTTTGGCCTGGCACTTTACCCTCCTTATCCAGACTGGTTCGTTTGTGGGAATTATCTCAGCTTTTTAAAGCAAGAGTCTAAAAAACTGTTGTAAGGGTTGTTTCGACTAAGCATACATTGGACAGTTTCAAAGGCTTCCTTCGTTTCGATCTAAATCATGTTACAATACTTTCCCCATAAAGTGAATGTGTGGAAACAAAGGATCTCTTGATCCCTTTGATAATATTTATCATTTTTATTTCTTAATTGATACTAACATATATTATCTTGTAATGTTATTTTAGCTGTTGAAAAGAAACCAGTGAAGAAAGAAAAATTTACTTTAAAGACAAGATCGACGAGTGCACCTAAGCAAGACACTTCTTTGTCAAAGAGTGCTATTTTTATATTGAAAAATCTTAGACAATAACCCAAATATAATTCTGTATTTTTTCTTTCTTCTTTTATTCTGTTATTTCTGCTAATTCCTTTGCTCTTTACTAGTTGGTCAAAAACTGCCTCTTACTCCAAAGAAAAGGAAGTCCACCGTTGAGACTCCACACATTTCTGAAGATGATGGAGATGCATGCCCTACTCCTTCAAATACAAAAAATATAAATAAGAAGAAAGCAAAACTCTCTGACGCAACTTCTTCCCGGCCACCCAAACCTATAACAGTCGAAGTGCTGCCCCATCACCAAAAAGGAAGAAGAGTTCTCAGCCATCTGGAAATGTTATCTTGAAGCAGATTGAAAGTGACAACTCAAGTTCTGGAGTCAAAGGACCAGAGGTATAATCTCATCATAGATCGTCCTTTGAAAACTCATTGTCTTTTAATCGAATTATCTTATATTCTTCTTTTTGCAGAATCCTCAACTAGTTCCGACTGAATCTCTAATTCAGTATGAAGTCCCTCCTAGAAGTCTCACTACTTCATATAATTTTTTCCCTCAATCAAGAATCTAATAAAGAATCTCTAGATTTGAACCAATTTGATACCGTTGTGCATCCTGAGAAAGAAGCTTATTCTCGATCTGAAGGTGATCATGAGGAGCGTCGAACTAGGACTGAATAGACTCTTGTTGATAAAGCCCAAGATAATGCTAGCCCCAATGACTCTTCACTAAAAAAGGGTAAAATCTAACGAAGAACTACTTTATGAAGATGAGAATTTTTTTGAAGACACTGCACAATACTTCCATGACGAAGAGGAAGAATATGCACATGTTCATGATGGTTTGAAGGAAAACACTACTTCCACCACTCAGCGAGATGATAGTAGTGTTCGACCATAAATTTCCCAGGAGGAGTTGGACACTTTGAAGAAAACCAGTCCTCTTGAATATGTCAAGTTAATGATGACTAAAAGAGGGTCACCTTCAGAAAAAAGTCGCTCCAGCCTTTCAACTGCTTCTACTGGAGATTCAAATGTGGGAACATTTGAACAACTTCTTCAAAAAGTAAAAGAAAAAATATTTATAGCTAATTTGTTTGATTCCTTGAAGAAGGATACCATTGCATGCTACGGGTTGAAGAGATTGATTAATTAAATCTACATAGTCACTTTCCCTGATGAAGTCATTGAAGTCTTAATTAACATAACTAGTTTGATTGATCAAGTTAGTGCTGACTACAATCGGGAACGAGATGTTGTGTCGAAGCTTCAAGAGAAACAAGTCAACCAAGCAACTGAGTGGGATAAAGAACTTGAAACCTCCACCAAAGCTGAACAAATAGAGAAGGATCTTAAAGCAGCGAAAGACGAGTTTGACGTCCATACTCGTTCCATATCTATTTGGAAATAGCAGATCCAACAATTGCAAGATAAGATGTCTATGGCAGAAGCCCGTCAACTAGAAATCACAAAGATGGATCACACTAAGATTGACCAAGAAATTGCTCAAAGCGCCCAGCATGTCAAAAATGATGGGAAATTGGAGGAAGAAATTTCTGCTCTTCAGTCTACTAAATCCTCCATCGACTATAGGTTAAGGTTGGCGAAGATCAAATACAACAGGATGAAGACGAAGTTGCCCTTTTGATTTCTTTGATGCTTATAATTTGTTACTTCTGTTTTTTGTATGCACCATTTAAAATGTAACTCTAAGACATAGCCATTTTGGCATTTTTGGTTTCAATACCATATTGGCTTTCATGCTTTCGACTTACTATTCCGTTGCAGTTTTTAATTCCTGGAGCATGGGTTTAAATTTCTTTAAATACTTGCCATTAATCTTAAGGATTCTTTGATCCTCTTCCAACTCTTCTATTTCATAGGCATTATTCGAAAATACTTGAATGATTCGAAAGGGTTCTTCCCAATGTGGGGACCACTTTCCTAATAACTTGTTCTTTTGATCCATTGGTAGTATTACTATCCAAACCAAATCATCGATTGAAAAAACTTTGCCCATGAATCTTTTGTTGTAGACTTTAGCTACTTTCTCTTTTTTTCTCCTTAGGATTTCCAAAGCAAACATCCTTTTTGCATCCAAGTCGACTAATTCATTCATCATCATTTCCCAATAATACTTAGAGGGTATTTAGTTTTGCCTTTAAATTCTTATTGACTGCTGTAAGAACAAGATTTGAATCTGCAATATCATCTCTGAGTTTTGATGATAAAAAAAGAGTACGTTTGTATAAAAAAATAGATACTCTAATGTTTGTTATTGTTGAGTATTTAACAAACAGGTTCCGCTTCTGGTGGATGGTGTGACCAAGACATTAGAAGAGAATTAACTCCACTTCTACGCTACATAAGTTCTGTAAAACAGTAGCAAGACACTCTAGAAGGCTCTAAAGTGTAATCTCTGATGTTTGTCTAAATAAACCAGTCAGAAGATCTGAAGACAGAAGTTTCTACTTAAGTCCAAATGTTGACGACTCGTGTTTCAGAAGACAACGTGTTCTAAGGAAATAGTCAGAATATTAGAAGACTCAAGTTTCTACTAAAGTCCATATGCTAAAGACTCAAGTTTCTAAAGACAGTATGTTCCAAAGAAACAAAGTTAGAAGATCTGAAGACAGAGTTTCTTCTGAAGTTCATATGCTGAAAACTTAGTTTCTAAAAGATAACTTGTTTCCAAGAAGACAAAGTTAGAATATCTGAAGACAAAGTTTCTACTGAAGTCCATATGCTGAAAACTTAGTTTCTAAAAGATAACTTGTTTCAAATAAGACAAAGTTAGAAAATATGAAGACAAAGTTTCTACTGAAGTCCAGATGATGAAGACTTGTGTTTCTAATAACAAGGTTCATAAAAGGATTCTTAAAGAACCAAGTGCTAAAGACTCTAAAGACGTAACTCTTAAGACTCTAAAGACTTGAAGCTTTTCTGATCCAAGGTTATCTAGAACAGGGTTCTCACGACCAAGTGCTGAAGACTCTGAAGATGGAGTTTTGAAGACTCTGAAGACTTGAAGATCTGAAGATCTTATGTTATGTTCCCGCTTCTAAACTCATGCTCGCAGAAGCCTATGAAGTGCAAAAGGAAAGAGTATAACGGTAACATGGTACAATAGTACACAATACGAAAAATCCTTATTCCACTACCTCTTCACTAGCTTAAATTTTGGAAGAGAAAAGAACGTAGCAGTACTATTTGTAACGACTCTTTTTCAAATAGACAACGATTCTATTTTGCTTGGATATATAAGAAAAGAATCGTATGTTTAAAACTAGTTTTAGTTGCAAATGTTCAATGTTAAAAATGAAAGCTGTCACTATTGGAACACAGCCAAAAAGCTATCAACCATTATAACAACAACAAGAACAACTATTATCAAAATGATTCTTCAATCATGTTGATAATGATTACAGTGAAATCATTGATTCAAAATGTGCTTAATTTCATATGTTTCACAAAGCTTGCTAAGCCTTAGAAGATAATGAACATGATCATGAAAGCTCCTATTACAAATCCACAACACAAATGTTGTGTTCTAAAGTGATCATTGAAGAAAATAGAACAAGGGTTGTTGTCCAAAATGTTCTAAGATGAGTCAAGATGAAGAAGCTCTTCTCTTTACTACATCAAGATCAACAAATCTTCTAGAAGCTTATGAAGAATAAGACTTCAGTAATTCAAGTGCTTTAGACTGTTGTCCGTGAAGAAGCTACTTGAAGAAAAGAAGACCACACATTAAAGCTACAATACAATGTAATATCTTTTAGTGTGTCTTAGGTTCTTCCGATGTACTTAATTTTGTTTACATCCGGCTTGTGTAGAAGCATTATTATTGTAAACAAATGTAAATCAAACAGTTGTTTGATGGTTCCTTGAGAGACTCGGTTTAGTCAAAATTCTCAAGAAGACTTCGGTTGCGGTCATTGTAGATGAAATCCTTGTAGTGGATTCTATTAGGTAAATGGTAGTCGTATCTCAAAGGGGACTGGGTGAAGGCCAGCCTTGTGAGATCACTGATGGATATCATTGGAAGGAAATCCTGGTAGGAGACTATGAGGGATTGGATTCTATTGGGTTCTATTTTGATGATATTTGTATTAGAACAGATTTTGCAATTTTTTTAAGGAATTAAAATTTTCAGAAGATGTTAGGCAATGATAGTTAATTCTCTCTAGCTCATAGCTTCTCAGAAGTTCATGGAATATTAGCCTTCTAAAAATAAGCTTTTGTTAAAAGGAAGTTTTATAAACAGATGGATGTTCTGATAATAAATGATCAGAATATATGTGCTCTGAGGATTCTCTCAAGATAGACGGGTGATTCTAAATAGAAGAATGAAGAGATCATGTGAAGAGAAGACTGGTCCTAGCTCTCAAATTAGAGATTAGAGTTCAGAAGAAGTTTATTCTTCTCAAATCAGAAAATTGAGAATACTCAAAGAAATAAGAGGAATCAATATGAAGATGATTCAAAATCTCTGAAAGTATGCTCTGAAGAAAGCATAAGAAGAAAGAAGTTGATCAGAAGTTATATCTAAGAGAAAGCTAAAGTTAAAGACAGATGGGAGATCTTCAAAGACATGACAAGCTTATCGGAAGCTCTATCAAGGACAAGCTAAAGTCAAAACCAGAATGTAGAGCACTCAGATAAAAGAATCACGATGAAGATTTCAGAATGTCAAAGGTATGTTTTCTTTTATCTATAATTTATTAGAACTTCTGATAAAAATACCTCTACAAGTTAGAAGACATTTTAAACAGAAGCATTCCAAATGTTAGTGGAACTCCAAGTTTTGAATTTTCTAGTTAAGTGAAAATATCATGATCTAGAAAATTCTCTCTTCCAAGAGAAAAATATTTTAATCATTTCTCTGGACAATGTTAACACGTAAGTTTTCTTGAGAATGAGCCGGAATTTTTACGTATGATGTAGGCGGTGATAGCTTCTCATTTAAGAAATTATGTTAAATATTTTGCTATATTTATTTCCAGTCTGTCACCTCTAAATGTTGATTCACTCAAAGTCCTTATTTAGAACCTGTATGATACTCTGTCTTTATAAAGACTGATTCACTCTATTCCTCTTTGAAATTCTTGTCCTGTGTCAGTGATTTATGTCATTCTTGCATATTAGTACAACCTCTTTCACCCACTTGAATATATATATATATATATATATATATATATATATATATATATATATATATATATATATATATATATATATATATATATATATATATATATATATATATATATATATATATATATATATATATATATATATATATAAAGTGATTTGTCATATTTATCTTTTCCTCTCATAAATTAATTCCTATCAAGATTATTCTTCTCCTCTATCCATCATGCCTCAACCAACCTTTCTTGGAAATGGAGATATTCTTGAGATCATCATCGAAAAACAAATTGAACTTTCGCCTCTTGAAAGTAACATTGCTTCTAGCATCACATATGTGTCATACTTTCAACAATGGACAAGATACTTCACTATGCTAAAGAAACATATCTACGTGAATCTTGTTAAAGAATTATGGAAGCATATTTATCTTGATTATGAGAACGGTTTTATCCTTTCCTATATCTTTGAAATTCCCATCATCATCACTCCCT
Organism: Vicia faba; assembly: GCA_948472305.1. Classification (NCBI taxonomy): domain Eukaryota; kingdom Viridiplantae; phylum Streptophyta; class Magnoliopsida; order Fabales; family Fabaceae; genus Vicia; species Vicia faba. The sequence continues at coordinate 174,098,599 of OX451737.1, forward strand.
TCTTAATCAGTATTTCCACTGGATGTGAAAATGTAGGTGTCACAGTTGACTATGTCAAATCTAGGTTTGTGATGTTTAATAAATTTGATTCTCTTCATGACACATCATCAGGATATGAACCTACCAACCCTGAAAATATCTTACCTATTCCCAAAGCCTGGTTCAAGCTTGTGTTGTCCAACTTTATTCCCAGATCGAATAACCAAGACCTTCTGAGGTATGATGACCAAGCATTCATCTATCTTCTGATGAATGATACTCGTGTAAGCATGTCATATTCCATCTTCATTTGTCTTTGGAAATATATTTGAGTCCATGAATCACATAAAGTCTTACATTCCTTATGGATGATTTTTGTCATAAATTATTTTCCAAGAGGGAATAGTGGATATGTTCAAAGAAATGTTAGCAGAATTTGGTCCAGAAAACTGTCCAGAAGATTGCTTGTTAAAATCTAAGTGCGAGATTTTCATTAGCTAGGAAAATATGACTTGCCTCTTCAAAAGTATGATTCTTGTTATTGCTTGATCATTTCATCTTATTAGTTCTTCATTTTTAAACTTGTATCTATTTATTTGTCTTAATTAATGAAGTCTTTATTTTTATGATAAATTGTTGTTTGTTAATTATGAACTATCATGAAATGACAAGTATTTAGGCATTATAAATTCATTAAAGTCTTAAATAAAACAGTCATGCACGCGTCTCCATAGGATACATTAAGTTTTAGACCTTTGATGTTTGTCAGTTACTTTATTCACGTGTTAGAAGATATCATTTTAAAGTTAGGAACAATTTGATATGCCATCACAAATGAGATCAACTATTCTTTTTCCCTTTCCCATGCATTTATGTGTCCTAGTCTACTCTAGATACTCACAACTTAATTCAAAGATATCAATTGTCACTCATTTCTCTCTCTTATTGAATCTTAGGAGTTATTGTTGCTCTTCTGACCTTCCTCGGTCATTTATTATTGAGTCTCCCAAGATTGATTACCTTACGTAAAGAAAATCATTTCTCTTATCAAGTCACATCTTCTCGTTTCTTTTTATACATCATGTCTGGCCTCTACCTCTCCTAACAAGTAATCTCTAACAATTGGTAACAATTTCCTTCTACTTCATTCTCTATCTTTTTCATCATGACTTCAACAACTTCTCATGAAAATGATGATCGCTTGGAAGTTATCATTGAAAGACATCCAAGAATCTTCGGCGCTAGTCCATAATTGCATCTTAGCGCCCACTTTCAAAACTGGAATCAATATCTTTCCTTACTAAGTGAACCCGTTTATCCAAATCTTGTAAGTACTTTTTGGAAAAATGCCTCTTTCAATTTTGGTGGTACCTCAATCTCTTCAAACATCTACGGCGGGGATATTTTCTTCACTGCCAAATGCATTGCTGAAATAATAAATTGTCCATGCATGGGTATCGCGATTGGTCGTGTCTCTCTCGATAGAATCCCTTATGGTAAAATCATTTCCATATTTGAAGCATCCTCTGAGTTCAACTCTACTAACCCTGAGAGTCTTAAGCCCATTGCCAAAGACTGGTTTCGCTTTATCTTGACAAATATTTATCCACACGAAACTAACAAAAAAGTATTAACCAATGATGATAAGACTCTAATTTTATGTCTGATCAAATGATTTTCAATTAATCTCCCTTAATTCATCCTCAATCATCTCAAAAGGTCCATCACTTCCTCTAGAAATTTGAACAAAATATTTATTCCCAATGGAAGAATCCTGTCAGAAGTGTGTGTTCAAAATGAGATTGTAAGAACCATTCGAAGGATTTCTGATGGTCCTAGTGATGCTCTACATCAAGAGGAATGTGAGACTTTTGATGATCAGTGGTTCCAATAAGTTTTAATTTGTGATCAATCATTCTGTTGTGTAATTTGTTTAATTCTATCATCAATGCAACTCCTTCTGTTTAGCACTTATTGTTATTTTTGTTAACTCTTAATGTTTTTTTATGAATAATTATCTTTTTGATGATGTCAAAAAGGGGGAGAAGTTTAATAATTTTGATGAACCTAAAGAAATGCAAAAACTCATCATAATAATAAACTGATATGAAATGTGCGTTTACCAGTAACGTTTGTTTGATTATTTGATGATTAACTGAGGAACTCTGAACAAGTTCACTAAGCATTCTAAGACAGGTCAAAATGAAAGAACTCTATTAAAGTTCTTAATAACTGATTGTTCATATAATCGAAGATGTACACTTTGTGAACATATGTTCAAAAATCATATAGATCCAATAATGTTCAGAAGTTGAGAACTTTCTGAAAGTTAAAGTCATCTTAATTTTGGTATCATAATGTTCAGAAGGATGTAAAATGTATGAAAATGTGATATTCATAACATAAGAATTAAAAGCATAGGCATATGCCTCCCAGTAGACCTGAGCAAATCAGAAGTTGAAGATTGTCTGAGAAATCTAGATAGAAGATTCAATAAGAAGAAGCTCTGGTGAATTCAAGATATAAATTGATTCTATTGGTATCAAGAGTCAAGACTCTCAAGATATCGATATATGATCTATTGGAACCAGGAGGAGATCTACTTAAATGGTTCAGAGTCAAGATATTTGATCTTCATCAAGTCATTGACTCAGGAGGAGTATCATAAAAAGGATAAGTATTCCTTACCTTTCTATTTTCACTTTTTCTGATTATAAGAACAAAATTGTGTCATCAAAATTTTTGTCATCATAAAAAAGGGGAGATTGTAAGAAAAATATTTGGTTCTGCAATATTATCTCCGAGTTTTGATGATAACAAATGAGTATGTTTGTATGAAAAAAATTGATACTCTAATGTTTTTATTGTTGAATACTTAACAAGCAGGTTATGCTTCTGATGGATGGCGTGGCTAAGACATTAGAAGAGAATTAACTATGCTTCTATGCTACACAAGTTCTATTGAACAATAGCAAGACACTCTATAAGGCTCTAAAGTATAAGCTCTGATGTTTGTCTAAAGAAACCAGTCAGAAGATTTGAAGACAGAAGTTGCTACTTAATTCCAGATGTTGAAGACTCATGTTTCAGAAAACAACGTGTTCTAAGGAAACAATCAAAAGATCTAAAGACTCAAGTTTCTACTAAAGTCCAGATGCTAAAGACTCAAGTTTCTAAAGACAGTATGTTCCAAAGAAACAAAGTTAGAATATCTAAAGACAAAGTTTCTTCTGAAGTTCAGATGCTGAAAACTTAGTTTCTAAAAGATAACTTGTTTCAAAGAAGACAAAGTTCGAAGTACCGAAGTCCAAATGCTGAAGACTTGTGTTTATAATAACAAGGTTATTAAAAGTATTCTTAAAGAAACAAGTGTTGAAGAATCTAAAGATTCAGCTCTTAAGACTCTAAAGACTTGAAGCTCTTCTGATCCAAGGTTCTCCACAACAGGGTTCTCACGGCCAAGTGTTAAAGACTCTGAAGACGCAATTCTGAAGATTCTGAAGACTTGCAGTTCTAAATACCTTATGTTATGTTCCTGCATCTAAACTCATGCTCTAAGAAGCCTCTGAACTGCAGAAGGAAAGAATATAATGATTACATGGTACAATAGTACACAGTACAAAAAAACCTTATTCAACTACCTGTCCACTAGCTTAAATTGTGGAAGAGAAAAGGACATAGTAGTACTGTTTGTAACGACTCTTTTTCAAATATCCAACAGCTTTGTGTTGCTTGACTATATAATAAAAGAATCATATGTTTAAAACTAGTTGTTAGTTGCAAATGTTCAACGTTAAAAATGAAAGTTGTCACTATTGGAACACAACAAAAAAACTATCAACCACTATAACAACAACAAGAACAACTGTTATCAAAATGATTCTTCAATCATGTTGATAATGATTACAATGAAATCATTGATTCACAATGTGCTTAATTTCATATGCTACACAAATCTTGTTAAGCCATCGAAGATAATGAAGATGATCATGAAAGCTCTTGTTACAAATCCACAACATAAATGTTGTGTTCTAAAGTGATCATTGAAGAAAATAGAATAAAAGGGTTGTTTTCCAGAATGTTCTAAGGTGAATCAAGATGAAGAATTTCTTCTCTTTACTACATCAATATCAACAAAGCTTCTATAAGCTTATGAAATAGAAGACTTCAGCAATTCAAGTGCTTTGGACTGTTGTCTGTAAAGCTACTTGAAGAAAAGAAGACTACACACTAAAGATACAATACAATGTAATATCTTTTAGTGTGTATTAGGTTCTTCTGATGTACTTAATTTTGTTTACATTCAACTTGTGTAGAAGCATTATTTTTGTAAACAAATATAAATCAAACAGTTATTTGATGGTTCCTTGAGAGACTCGGTTGAGTCAGAATTCTCAAGAAGACTTTGGTTGCGGTCATTATAGATGAAATCCTGGTAGTGGATTATATTGATTCAATGGTAGTTGTTGTACCCTAAAATTTTCCCTCCCATTTTCAATACAAATTGATTCAAGATACTTCCTCATGCTCATAAGGGTCTCAAACACTCAAGACTACTCAAGGATTGATCAGATGAATCCTCCTCCTAAGCAGTAACCTACAACTAGGGTTTTGTTTTTCTCAAGTAAGACTGGAATTTTAATGCCTCAAGTGGACTTCATGATTTCTCATATGCTTCAAAGTATCCTTATACCAAGTTTCAAGCCTTGCAGCACAAGTTTGCTCACTCAATTAGCCAGATGATTGAAAATCAACTATATTGGACAAAAAGTCAACTTTAACCAATTTACAGTCAACCTTCAAGATTTTTGGTCAACATCGAGATTTTAAGTTCAAATTTATTAATTGATCAAGGTTTGATCATGATTCATCAAGAAAAATCAAGATTTATCAAAAGTCAAAAGTTACTAAATTAGAATTTTCTTAAGGAGAAGTCAACTAAGCTTTGACCAAGCATAACTTTCACATACTTCATCAGAAATGTCTCAACCAATGCCCATTTTGATGGAAATTCAATTCTCTACAACTTTGTCTCTCTAAGCTCAAGTCCAAAACTGCTTCATTTGAGAGATATGAGGCAAAACATTACAGGTCATTTTAAAAGTCAACAAAAAGACACTTTTTGTCAAAGAAATTTACATCAAGTCTTATACTTCAAATGAAAAAATGACCAACATGAAGGTTGTAGGAGACATCTTGAGATTTACAAAAAGTTCAAGATTACCTTCATATGATAAAAATTGAGTGAGATACGATTTATGCAAGTTGGACAATTTTGAGAAAATGCATGAACCCCAAATTGAGCAAATTTGAATTTTTGGGCTAATGGGCCTATCTTTTAAGGTCCAAACGTGTTATGGACCTCATCATGAACCTCTAAGTCCATTTATTTATTTTTGTGGTTTTTTATTTCTTTTATTTTGATTTTATTCAATTAAAAGAAAAATAAATCAAATAAAATACTAAAGCAAAGATATGAGGCGCATGACCTTTGTTTTAAATCAAATCATAAGGCTAAATATCATATAATCAATTAGAAAAAACATGTGGGATTTATTGGCACATGATTGGCTTAAAAATAGAAGATTTCATGCAAAATTTCCAATCAAATATTTTGTTATGAAATACAAAGATTTGGCTCATGTTTGTTGACTTACTTCATGGCCTATAAATAGAGAACCTGTTGATACATTCAAGGACATGAAATTACCTCAAAACACACTCCTAAATATTCCAAAATTTGTCAAAACTAGGGCAAGAATAAAACCTTGTCTCCAGCGTCTTGCAATCAAAACCAAGCATTCCATCGAGTTCCTGAAGTCCCCAGGGAGTCATTCCAATCATCATCCCAGCTTGAAGCATCCCAAAACATGCCAACCAAAATCATCGGTTTGTTGGACTTTTTTGAAATTCAAACTACTTATTTGTGCAATATAAATGAATTCTATGCATATATTCATGATCATATTGATGTGTGGATTTGTTTTGACGTATTACTTTTGAAGTTTAGTTCAGGAACAACAAAGTGCCATTGTTAGAGCAAAAACTGATTTTTGTTTCGAAACTCATGATATAGTCAGTTTCAGGCCAAAATAACCTCACCATTGGATTCAGGAGGGTCGATTTATGGGGATAGGGTCCTCCTTTGTCTCTAACGCGCGTTATTTTTGTTGGTTGATAAAAGGTCTAGCCGGAGAAAACGGCCAGAGCTAGGGCTTCGGCGCTTCTCTGGTTGATTAGTATTTTTATATAATTGTTTTGTTGTGTTATGATAATAGAATTGAAGCGTAGCATAGATGGTTGAGGCGAGGGCGTGTAATGTGAAAGGTGTGGGTTTGATTCCCTGTGTTCTGCGTTTATTTTTGTCATTTTCTCAAACTAACATGTAGGTTCACAATATAATGATCCAATCCTATTTGCTATCACCAACAGTGTGTTGGATCGGTGGCAAGGGAGGCTCTATGTGATTCTAGGGGTGTGGGCTCAACACCCACCCCTTGCATTTTTCCCCTATTTTTTGTTTAACCTAATTTCTTTTCTATTTTCTTAATTAACCCTAATTCTTTTATTAATCATCATTAAACTAACCTAATTATTTTTCTTAACCCTAATAAATTAGGTTTAGGTTTTAACTAACATTTAATTTTCTTTTTTTATTTATAAATTAATTAATTAATCAACTTTTTATTATTAAAAATCAATTAGAAATTTAGGGTTTTATTAATTTCTATTATTTAAATTATTTCCTATAAAAACATCAAAATATTAATATCTAGAACTTTAGGTCTTCTAAAAAAAATTCAAAAAAAACATTTTCTTATTTTCTGTATTATTATTTATTTTATTAGATAAAATGTATAGGTCGCACTATTCGATTGTAATAACTTAGGTTTATTTTTCTCGCGTTCTTTTTCTAAATTATGTATCTGCTCCGAGGTGTAATAGTTGTAGGTTTAATTTCTCGCACTCTCCTATTATGTAACTGCCCCAAAGCTATGTAATAACGTAGGAATTTTACTTTCCTTATTTTATTTTTCGCACACTTTATAACTTCTAGTAACTAGGATTGTATGGCAAGAATAGAAACAAACATAGAAAACCCTAATCTCAAGACAAAATAACTGAAACAATACACTTCGCACACTTGCACCTCTAGGGTATCCTCTCTTGTTGCCTTATGATGCTTGGTCATGTTCCTTGAAAATGGGGATGCTTTAGCAAAATACCCTCGATTAAAAAGATCATAGTCCCTCGATGACCCTTCGAAGTTACCTACAAAAATGATCTCGTCCCTCCGATACAAATTGCTAAAGCATCCTTACATGTTGCCTTTGATGACCATTCAATGACCCTGCGCCTGTCCCTTCACATCTAATAGATAGGATTACATGCCAACTAATGGTACGAATAATACTATCTCTAAAGGAGAAGGAAAAGAATAAGAATGACCTTTAGTGGATAAGGAACTATTAATCGCTTGCTCACAATCTTTTCTAAAAGACATTTTTTTACACATCACATTTTCAAACGAAATATTTTCTAAAACACTTTGTACGCATTCTTAAGGACTGATACAAGAGTCATTACAAAGTTAGCCTTACATTGGATTTTAAAAATATTTTCAAATCACACACACAAAGCAAGATTTTCAAAATTGAGCTAGCAATTAAGACCCCGTAGATAAATATGGATAAAAAGGGTGCTAACATCTTCCCTTTTCATAACGTAACCCCTGAACTCAAAATCTATTAAAGGTCTTTCCTGTTCTTTTCAACTTTCCTAAATATTGGATAAAAGAAAAGTCGGTGGCGACTCTAGCTATCTGCACATTTGGATTAAACCAAAAAAGTCAATTCTCCCACCGTATGATAGAACCGTCGACTCTGTTGGGGAATACTTATAAAAGAGGGGTTACCTTAGGGTTAGATCATTTTACTTGCTTTAATGGTTTGATTTGCTTGCTTCACTTTATGGTTTTGTTTGGGTTTATCTGCGTGTAAGATCCTACACCCAGATCTAGGAATTCCTGAGGTAAGTAGCAATAGATCATCAAGACTGTATGACATAGACTGTGATAGGGTGGGAGAACTGACTTGAGGTTTTGCGTTTGTGTTCGCAAATGTTTCGGTTTAGCAAGAGTCGCCACCGACTTTTTATTTTATCCTAAGGAAAGGTCAAAAAGCACAGGAAATACCTTTGAGATGTTTTCTTGGGTTCGGGGAGTAGATTATGAAAAGGGAATGTGCAAGCACCCTTTTCATCCATGGTTATCCATGGGCTCTTATTTACTTGTTTAGATCACTTGCTTTGCTTTTCCAATTGTTTGAAATGGTGCTTTGTGTGTGGTTTTGAAAGATGTTTTGAAAAGAGGCCATCGTTGTTTCAACCTTTGTAATGATTCTTGTTTGAATGTATACAAAGGTGTTTTAGTCTTTTGAAAAGATTTCAATGTTTGAAAGTTTGATTTGGATAATGTTTTGAAATTGTGTTGTGAAGTGTGTTTGAAAATAGCAAGGATGTTTTTTGCAAGCTTTTTGATCAAGTAAATAAGAGTTATCTACCCTATTTTACTCAAAGATCTTTCCTAATGTTTTTAACCCTTTTGACAGTGTTGTTTCACCATTGCATTTGATGAACAACCTTGTGTTAGGATGTTAAAAGGGACAGGCGCGGGTCATCGTATAGACCATGATAGCAATTGTGTCAAGTATCTTTGGAAATTTTGAGGGACTTGATCATTTTTGTTTAGGCAACCAAGATAGTGTCATCGAGGGACTATGATCTTTTGTTTTGTTTTTGTTTTGCCAAAGTATCCAACATGCATAACATGGCCCATTTTTGAAGGCAACAAGTGGATTGTAACCCTAGGGGTGCAAGTGAGCATTGTGTTTGATTTTCATGTTTTTTTGTCTTTGATTAGGTCAAACTATTTGTTGATTTGGATTTTTGCATACAAACCCTAATTCTCTAATCATGGCATAATTGAAAGCGTAAAGTGCAAGAATTAAAATTCTAAGCTATTACAACATGATTATAGGGATGGGGGTACAATCTTTGAATGAGGGTATTTGACAAGTGTGATACGGTGGGAGAACTGACTTGAGGTTTTGCGTTTGTTTTCGCAAATGTTTCGGTTGAGCAAGAGTCGCCACCGACTTTTTTATTTTATCCTAAGGAAAGGTTAAAAAGCACAGCAAAAACCTTTGAGATGTTTTATTGGGTTCGGGGAGTAGATTATAGAAAGGGAAGGTATTAGCACCCTTTCTATCCATGGTTATCCATGGGCTCTTAGTTACTTGCTTAGATCAACTTGCCTTGATTTTCAATTGTTTGAAATGGTGCTTTGTGTGTGGGTTTGAAAATATTTTTGAAAAGAGGCCATTTGTTTTGGCAACCTTTGCAATGATCCATGTTTGGATGTATACAAAGGTGTATGTCTTATGAAAAGTTTTCAATGTTTTTGAAAGTTGTTTGAAAGTGTGTTGTGATGTGTGGTTTTGAAAAATAGGCAAGTGTTTTTGTTTTGCAAGTTGGCAAGTAACTAAGAGTTTTGTCTACCCCTAAATTTCTCAAAGATTCTTTCTATGTTTTTAAACCTTTTAGCAATTTTGTTCCACCATTGTATTTGGTGGACAATCTTGTGTTAGGATGTGAACGGGACGGGCGTGGGTCATCGTTTAGACCATGATTGCAATGGTGCCAAGTGTCTTTGGCAACTTTTTTCTTTAAGGGACTTGATCATTTTTAGGCAACTTTTGAAAGCGTCATCGATGGACTATGATCATTTGAATTGTTTTGTTTTGCCAAAGACACCCAACATGCAACATGGCCCATTATTGAAGGCAACAAGTGGAGTAACCTAGGGGTGCAAGTGTGATTTGTGTTGTCCATTTTCATGCTTTGTTATCTTTGAATTAGGTCAAACTATTTTTGGTTGATTTTTGCATACAAACCCTAAGTCTATCATGGCATATTTAGAAAGCTTTTAAATGCGAAATTTAAAGTCCTAAACTATTACAATCATAATTATGGGATGGGGGGTACAAATGTTCAAATGGGGATATTTAGCAAGAAATTTTAATCTAAGCTATTACAATCCAAATGGAATATACAAATTAATTAATTGCACAATAATTAAATAAAATACAATAAAATATGCAAGATGCAAAAAATGATTTTTATATGTATGTAAAAGGTGTTTTTTATGTGTCAAATAAACAAAAATAAAAAGGATTAATTTTTGGGTATTTTTATGTTTTTAGGGCAAAACCCTAATTTGCTAAATAAAATGTATTAATTATTTAATATATACAATGTTTATTAATTATGTACAAAAAATAAATAAAAAGAAAGTATATGGTAAAAAGGTGATTTTTGAGGTTAAATATTAATAAAAATAAAAATGTATTATTTTTATGTTTTTTTCCCTAAATATTCTAATAAATATATAAGTATTTATATTATTTACTAGATATATTAAATATGTACAAAAATAAAATATTTATTATTTACAAAAAAAAGTATATTTTTTATAAAATGTTTTCAAAAGATAAAACAAAATAAAATCAGAAAATAAAAATGTATTAGTATTATTTTTAGTATTTTAAATAAAAGGATATATATGTTATTTATATGTATAAACTTCAAATAAAACAAATAAAATTCAAATAAAATGCAAAAATAGTTGAAAAAAAGTTTTTAATATTTTTTATGTTTTGTCAAAAAATACAAGTCAGAATAAAAAAGAAAAAGTCAAAAATGATTAAAAAATAACACAATGGGCCAAGGGGGTGTATGTGTGAAACAATGGTGCAAACAGAAAAAAAGAACCAAGCCCAGCCCAAAAGACTTTGTCTTCAACCTCTGGCCAGATTCGAACAAAAAAACGCGCGTTTTGCCTTGTCCCTGCTATCTCCTGATTCCTTGATTTTTAACAAAAACTTAAAACATGAAACCTGTAGAGCTTGAAGCCACGATTCTAAACATATAAAAAAGTTAATCTAACTCTTAGAAATGAGAGAGAATTTCTTCTCCCCCAATTCCTGACCTAGTTTTTTTCAGATGTTCAGATTCAAAATACTCTTAGCACACATAATATAAATGAAAAGTAACTATATGGATGGCTTCAGGGCTATGATTAGAACATGTTTTCTTCACAAACTTAAACCTAACTATGCCTGGATAGAGAGATAAAAGTTCAAAAACTTACCTGTTCAGCTTGATTCGTGTATGACAATGGAGGTACTTTCAGTGCAATGTGAGGACTTGTACAGCTTGCTTGAAGTTCAGGGATGCTTCTCCAATGCTTGGTGTGCTTTGAATCTTGATGTATCAAGCTACAGAAGTCGACCTGCAAGAGAGGAAAGTGAAAATGGCAAAACTGGTTAGAGGTGTTACAGTCTGTTTCCAAGGCTTGGGATAGTTTGTATGGATGATAGGGAATGTGTTTGAACTGGTTTGGATGAAAACGCACGATGGAATGGTGCTGTGGGATTCAAACTGCAGCCTATGCCCTGTTTTGCCACAAAACTGTGTTTTTGTGTATATGGAGGTTTGAGAGATGGTTTGGTCGTGTTTTAGGTCTGTTAGGGAGTATGGAAAATGTTGAGAAATTTTATTTAGGCTTCTCTTAACAGGAACTCAATGTTGTGTTTCAAAATGCAAGTTTCTTCTAATGTAAGCAAAAGTTGTCAAGTTGGTTTACAAGCTTATGCAGGCCCCCTAAAAATGCTGCCTCAATCCCTCTTGATCAGTGTGATTAGTTCCTGAACTTGTGCCTAGAAGATATGCATTGTACCTCTTTGATTCATGTTTTGACATAAAGCCATACTTTACAAGAATAGATAAAGTGCTTTTTCTAATTATGGATTAATTTGGCATGTAATGGTTAAACACACAAGATAAGGCTTGAACACAAAGGATTGGCATTTAATTTTTGAGTGTAAATGAGATTAGAGGCATGTAATGTAGCTTGCACATGCTGATTTCAAAAATGCACAAGTTATGAACATGGAAATAGCTCATGAACAAAGTGACTTTTGCCCATCTTCACAAATTCGATTCTCCCTAATCACAAGGGTGTTTGATAAGTTCTTGGACAATATGGAAAGCTTGGAATGTGTACTATAATCCATCTTTGTAATGCAAGTTGAAATTCCAAGTGGAAGTATGTGAAAAGTGGTCATGAAGTTAAGCAAAAATCCTGCCTAGAATAGGTCAAAAAATTTCTAAGTTAAGAATGTTTTGCACCCTTGTTACAAAAATTGTAACTTGAGCTACAAGCTTCTTTTGAGGAAACTTTGTGAATCAAAGTTATAGATTTTGCAATGGACTACAACGTTCATGTTTTGAGTTTTGTTTGAATCCAAATGCATCTTGATGAAAAAATGGGACAAAGTTAGGAAAAAATTAGGAATTTTCATAACTTAGAAAAATTCTAAGTTATGAAAATTCTTCATTTTAAACCCTAATTTGTAATTTTTGATTTCTTGATGAACAAGTTTCATAATTTGGTATGTCTTGATGAAAAATGAATCTTGGCACTTGATTTTGACCAAAAAGTCAAAGTTTGACTTTTCAGTATACAGTCAAATTTTGCTCAATTGACTAGACAATTCATCTGTCAATCTTGTGCATTTGGGATCTTTTGAACTTTTTGAACATGTCAAGACAATGCCATTGAGTCCTTGAGTCCATATGTGAGCTTGGTTTGCCATTGGCTAGGTCAAACAGTCAAAAATTGCCTTTGTGCAGTCAAAACCCTAAAAATGACCATTTTGCCCTTTTGATGATCTGATCAAATTTCTTGTGGAATTGTGATCCAAAGTTGATCAAATTGTCCATATGAGTTCATGATTTTGATGAGGGTCAAAAATCATGAGGTTTGATTGTCAATTGACCACAGTTGACTTTTTCCCCAATACAGCTGATTTCTAGGTCAACTGTCCAATTGACTGGGCAAAGATTGGAATCAAGGCTTGAAACTTGGTATGGAAAAACTTGTCAGTCCAACATGAAGCATGAAAGTCATCTTGGGCCTTTTAGGTCAAAACATCTTTGTGCAAACACAAACCCTAATTTGGGTCAACAGTGCAAGGAGGAGTCTTGAGCAGAGTAAACCCTAACTTGATCTTGAGCTTCCAAGGGTCTTGTGATGAGAAAATGTTGAAGAAATGGGAGGGCAAATTTTGGGGTACAACAGTTGCCCCTGTTCAATCTTCTTGAACCTGAAGAGTTAGATTGGCAAGTTTGCCTTTCGCGACTCGAGGGTAAAAGGAGATTGGACACTAGAGTGCCCTGAAATTTGCACTCGCATGCTGGAGTATCAGCAATGTGATGGTGGGAATGGGCTTATAGATGCCATTTGGAGATAGGATGGATGGGCTTATAGATGCCATCGGGGGTGTGACAGAGCCTTGTCGGGAATGGGCTTATAGATGCCATTTGGAAGTGTTGATCGCGTAAGAGATTCCTTAGCGAGAACTTGCGTATTTTGAGAAAGGAAGATGTTTCCTGGCTTGTTACATGTGTTGATCTTCAGTCTCTTCATGCAGATATGCCCTGGCTAGATACAGGTATCGAATCTACGATCAGACGCTCACAGATATGCCCTGGCTAGATACAGGAATCGAATCCGGAACTTCAAAAGGTTGCTTACAGACGTGCCCTGGCTGGATACAGGTATCGAATCTCTAAACTCTTCATGTAGACGTGCCCTGGCTAGATACAGGTATCGAATCCACAATCAAATCACTCACAGATATGCCCTGGCTAGATACAGGAATCGAATCTGAAATTAATCGTCTACAGATGTGCCCTGGCTGGATACAGGTATCGGATCTGGGAATTGTTGTCTACAGATATGCCCTGGCTGGATACAGGTATCGAATCTGGAAACTCTTCATGCAGATATACCCTGGCTGGATACAAGTATCGGATCTGGGAATTGTTGTCTACAGATATGCCCTGGCTGGATACAGGTATCGAATCTGGAAACTCTTCATGCAGATATGCCCTGGCTGGATACAGGTATCGGATCTGGGAATTGTTGTCTACAGATATGCCCTGGCTGGATACAGGTATCGAATCTGGAAACTCTTCATGCAGATATGCCCTAGATGGATACAGGTATCGAATCTACAATCAATCGCTCACAGATATTCCCTGGCTAGATACAGGTATCGAATCTGGAATTGCGATAGTTGATAGTAATCATCTTTGGATTGACTTTTTCCTGAAAAGGCAAAACATCAGTTGTATGCAATGTCATGATGTATGAGCTGCATGATGTCATGATGTTTTAAAATGAGATAGTGTTGTATGCACTTTATCATATATGTAAACAAGATGTATGAAATGTGAAATGTCTATGAATGTATTTTCGTCTAGGAAAATAAATCCTTGACGAGTGCCGGGAACTTTGTTGAATCCTGGGCTGATGTTGAAGAGTAGAGTTCTTCGTTTCTGCTGGGGATGATGATTGCAAGAATAAACCAGTAAGAGAAGATGACTCCGTTGGGGAATAAACTTGTTGGAGAGATTACTCCGTGGGGAATTACTCTGTGGGAAGAGATACTTTGCTGAGGTTTTGATGAGGGCTCCGCTAGGGATCCCACCGATGTTGTGTTGGGGAACTTGATGAACTCCGCTGGGGATAGGAAGAACTTCGCCGAGGACGAATTTTCCGTGGTATTTAGCTGAGGATAACCCAGTTATACCCTGGTGGGGAAATAACCTTTGAATGAAACCGGGAGATGCGTTCGTACTCTGCAGGTGATAAGCTTCCAGAATCTACTGGGGATAAGCTTCAGAATCTACTGGGGAGGATGATTCAACTTTCCTGGGGAAACTCTTCAGGCTGTACTGGGGGAATGGCTCCACTGGGGTGTCTTGTATTCTGCCGGGGAACAATCTTGTATTAAGACTGCCGGGGATGCTCGCTGAGGAATATCTATACTCCGCTGGGGAATGTTGAGATCTTCTGGGGATACCTAACTTCTTAAGGCTGACAGTAGACTAACTCTGCTTGAGGAGAGTACCGCTGACTTGCTGGAGAATATTGATCCTTTTTGGGGCTGATGGGAGACCAAATCTTCCTGGGGAGAGTATTGCTGAATATGTCTTACTCTGTGGGGAGTTGAGGTAACTTGGTTACGTTCTTCAGCCGAACCTACCTTGGTACCTTGGTGGAAAGAGCGACTAGACCGCTTGGACAGTTCTAAATTGCCCCTGTTTCTGATGTCATCTGTAATTAGTCCTTTGTTTCGCATGCAACTATTCATGATTAGCAATTAATGTCAAATGCATATATCAAAAATGAACATTGGACGTTCTTCGCAAAACAAAACAGAAAAAGGAAAAACAATGGATAATTTGTCTGAAAAGATTGAACTTGTATTGATTTTGAAGTTTGCCTGTAAATAGGCGTTTTATGTACAGGAGGCTGACGTCTTAGTAAGGGAACGTCGCCGAGCAAAACAGAGTTTATACAATTTTGTGAAAGGAAACAAAACAGCTATGTGAAAAATAATCCCACTGGGTTCCAACTCTGCTATCGCCTTTATGTCTTCAAGCGTCTCATCACTTTGCTGCTTAGTTGAAGATGAAGTTGATTGATCGATGCCGAAGTCTGATAGTTGATGCTGAATTTTGGATGCAAGGTGATCCAATGAGACATAGTATTATGCTTTATCCCTAACTTTTGCCTGGACCGCCCTTTCGGGTTTTCAGTCCACTGGGATACCCATTTTTGCCCAAGCCGCCTTTTCAGGTTTTCGACTTGCCGGGTGTACAGATTTTTTTCATTTCATCCCTTATTTTTGCCCAAACCCTTTTGGTTCGCCGGGAAGCCCTTATTTTTGCCTAGGTGTGTCAACCTAGCGGGTCCTTAATTCATGCGTAGTATCTTTTTACTATGTCTGCATTGGCAGGGTGAGGAAGATCGTCACCATCCATGGTGGTTAGAATCATTGCTCCTCCTGAGAAGATATGTTTAACCATAAATGGCCCTTCGTACGTAGGGGTCCATTTTCCCCTGGGATCATTTTGAGGAAGAATGATGCGTTTGATTACCAGGTCTCCGACTTGATATTCTTGTCGTCTGACCTTCTTGTTAAATGCCCTGATCATTCGTTTTTAGTACGTCTGACCATGACAAATAGCAGTGAGTCTCTTTTCATCAATTAGGTTTAATTGATCAAGCCGAGTCTGGATCCAGTCATCTTCGCTCAAACCTGCATCCTTCATTATCCGGAGAGAGGGTATCTGGACTTCAATAGGCAAGACTGCCTCCATGCCATAGACCAAGGAAAAGGGAGTTGCCCCTGTTGACGTCCGTGCTGAGGTACGGTACCCATGAAGAGAAAACGGTAACATTTCGTGCCAATCTTTGTAGGTCACTGTCATCTTCTGCACAATCTTCTTGATTTTCTTATTCGCTGCTTCCACAGCCCCATTCATCTTCGGCCGGTAAGGAGAAGAGTTGTGGTGCTGTATCTTGAATTTCTCGCAGAGCTCAGTGATCATCTTGTTGTTAAGATTGGTACCATTATCCGTAATGATCCTCTCAGGTACTCCGTATCGACAGATCAGGTTGTGCCGAATGAACCGTGCCACGACGCTCTTGGTTACGGTAGCGTAGGAAGCTGCTTCAACCCACTTTGTGAAGTAATCAATCGCTACCAAGATGAATCGATGCTCGTTGGATGCCGTAGGTCTGATTTCGCCGATCATATCAATGCCCCACATTGCAAAAGGCCAAGGCGCTGTCAGGACGTTCAGAGGAACCGGAGGAATGTGTACCTTATCAGCATAGATCTGGCATTTGTGACACGTCCGAGAATGCTGGTAACAGTCAGCTTCCATTGTGGACCAGAAATATCCTGCCCGGAGGATTTTCTTTGCCATGGTATGTCCACTGGAATGTGTTCCGAAGGTACCTTCATGTAGCTCTGCCATGATCCTTTCTGCTTCAGTCTTATCCACACAACGCAGTAAGGTTGAATCATGGCTTCGCTTGTAGAGAATGCCATTGCTGAGGAAGAACTTTTCCGCAAAACTTCTCAGGAATTTCTTATCATTAACAGATGCGCCTTCGGGGTATTCTTGAGCTTCCAAGTACCTCTTCACCTCATGATACCAGGGTTTTTCTATTACCTCTTCAGCCTCAAGATCGCAGCAATGTGCAGGTTCATCCAACTTCCAGATAATGATCCGGGGAGCCTCATTGTCCCATTTGACTTTGAACATAAAAGACATTGTAGCCAATGTGTCCTCTAACTGATTCTCCTCTCTTGGGAAATGTTCAAAAGTTATCTCCTCGAAGTGGGGAAGCAATTTCAGCACATACTCCTTGTAAGGAATAAGATTTGGGTGTTTCGTATCCCACTCGCCTTTGACCTGATTGATCACGAGAGCGGAATCTCCGAAGACACTCAGAAATTTGATCCTTAAGTCAATTGCATCTTGAAGACCCATGATGCATGCCTCATACTCCGCCATGTTATTGGTGCAGTTGAAACATAGCCGAGCGGTGAGTGGAGTATGAGTGCCTTTGGGGGATATGATCACAGCGCCGATACCATTACCCAAAGCGTTCGAGGCTCCATCAAAGTGCATAGACCATCTGGATCCTTCCTCAGGTCCTTCATCCAGTCCAGGTACTTCACAATCAGTCACTACCATGATATCCTCGTCTGGAAATTCAAAGTTCATCGACTGGTAATCGTCCACTGCCTGATGTGCCAGATGGTCTGCCAATACACTTCCCTTGATTGCTTTTTGAGTCGTGTACTGGATGTCATATTCCTTCAAGATCATTTGCCATCTTGCTATTCTTCCGGACAAGGCGGGCTTTTTGAATATGTACTTGATTGGATCCATTCTTGAAATCAACAGAGTAGTGTGAGTCAACATATACTGTCTCAGCCGGCGAGCAGCCCATACCAGAGCGCAACAAGTTTTCTCGAGCAGTGAGTACCCGGGTCTCACAGTCGGTAAACTTTTTGCTAAGGTAATAAATAGCGTGATTTTTTCGGCCAGACTCGTCATGCTGCCCCAGCACACACCCCATTGAGTTGTCAAGTACTGTCAAGTATAATATTAGAGGTCTCCCTTCAACCGGTGGCATAAGAATGGGTGGTTCTTGGAGATACTCTTTGATCTTTTCGAAAGCGGCCTGACATTCATCGTTCCAACGTACTACTTGATCTTTCTTCAGCAGCTTGAAGATTGGTTCACAGGTAGCAGTTAGATGTGAGATGAATCGGGTAATGTAATTCAATCGTCCTAGAAAGCCTCTGACTTCTTTCTCTGTCTTGGGAGTTGGCATTTCTTGTATGGCTTTTACTTTGGCAGGGTCCACTTGAATACCTTTGTCTCTTAAGATGAAGCCTAGCAATTTTCCAGATCTCACCCCAAAGGTGAACTTGTTTGGGTTCAACCTCAGCTTGTACAACTTCAGACGGTCAAACAGCTTCCATAGATGGTCAAGGTGTTCCTCCTCAGTTTGGGACCTTGCAATCATATCATCGACATATACTTCTATCTCGTGATGGATCATATCATGAAATAAAGCAACCATGGCACGTTGGTAGGTTGCCCCAGCATTTTTCAACCCAAAAGGCATGACCTTGTAGCAAAAGGTGCCCCACTGAGTAACAAAAGTGGTCTTCTCCATGTCTTAAGGAGCCATCTTGATTTGATTATAACCGGAGAAACCGTCCATGAAGGAGAAAACTTTATGCTGAGCGGTGTTGTCAACCAGGACGTCGATATGAGGCAGAGGGAAATCATCCTTAGGGCTCGCCCTGTTCAAATCCCTGTAATCAACACACATTCGGACCTTACCATCCTTCTTCAGTACTGGAACTACGTTGGCAATCCACTGAGGGTAAGAAGTCACTGCTAGAAACCCGGCATCAAATTGTTTCATAACCTCAGCTTTGATTTTCTCGGACATTTCTGGACGCATACGGCGGACCTTCTATTTTACCGGAGGGCATTCTTCCTTGGTAGGCAGGTGATGAACCACAATGTCGGTATCCAACCCAGGCATGTCT
This sequence comes from Vicia faba, assembly GCA_948472305.1. Classification (NCBI taxonomy): domain Eukaryota; kingdom Viridiplantae; phylum Streptophyta; class Magnoliopsida; order Fabales; family Fabaceae; genus Vicia; species Vicia faba. Next base: position 174,117,636 of record OX451737.1, read on the forward strand.
TCGTACGACCAGGCAAAGATTTCCACATAGTCATGCAGCATCTAAATCAACCGTTGTTTCACACTGAGCTCTAGATTGGCACCAATCTTGACTTCCTTTCTGTCTGTCTCAGTACCCAGATTTACCGTTTCCACTGGCTCTTCATGTGGCTGAATGGCCCTCTCTTCCTGGAGTAGCAGTCTCGCAAGTTCACCAGGCACTTCGCAATCATCTTCACCTTCGTCTTTGGCTAAGTTGATCGGATTCTCGAAGTCATAACCGGCAGTAGCAGAGTCGTTACCAGTGAGATCCAGAGTGGATTGGAACCTGTATAAGTGAGTGTGTGTAAATATAGCTATTTTGTAATATATAATAAAGAAAGAAAGGATCGCAAGATTTTGAAATGCAACAAACGTCCAATGTTTTTATTGATGATATATGAAAATGACACACAAAAGCCCTCACAAATGAAGCCACGGTGCCCCGGGTAGGACACCGAGCCATAAAAGTTTCAACATATTGTTCGTTACAAATTGAAAACAAAAGAGTTCATTACTGAGTGACAAAAGTAATCGGTGTGAAGTCTTTGGCAATCCAGTTGCTTGGTCCACCGTGTGTTGTTGGGTAGATCCAACTGTCGAATTCAGATTCCTCCGCTTCATCTTCAATAGCATTTACTCACGGGTTGGTGATGAACACAGGATATTTTCCAATCCTTGCTTTGCAAACAGCCCTCTGAGCCTCTGCAGTGAAACCCAGACCAAACTTGTCAGTCTTTGGAGTGAAGTCAGGAAGTCGGCCCCAGTTTGCACACTCACCCTTCTTAATCACAGCTCGGGCATCCTTTAAGGAAGCCATCTTCAAAGGAGGATCTTCAATCACAGTTTCAGCTGATGCCAGTGTCTGAGGCACCTCTTCAAAGTGTTGAAAAGGGGTCTCAATGAACTCCCCATCCATTTCTATGTACCGGAACGAGTTGAGGTGGCTGACCATATACTCTTCATCCCCCTGAACTATCACAATTTTCCCTCTGACCGGGTACTTAAGCTTCTGATGTAGTGTGGAGGTCACAGCTCCAGCCTTGTGGATCCATGGACGACCCAGTAAACAAGAATAGGATAGACGGATGTCCATCACATAGAAAGTTGAATCAAAAACTTGAGAACCAACCCTGATTGGAATGTCAACTTCACCATGTACCATCCTTTTCGAACCGTCAAAGTCTCGGACAATAATATTACTAGGCTTGAGCTCCAAACCCTCACAATCCAACCTGTCTAGGGCCTTCTTGGGCAATACGTTCAATGAAGAACCGGTGTCTACCAACACATGGGCAAGAGTAGTGCCCCTGCATTCAATGGAGACATGCAGGGCGTCATTATGGTTCTTTCCTTTGGCAGTCAGATCGGCGTCAGAGAAGCCCAACCCATTATCGGCAGTCAAGTTGGCCACACAATCAATAAATTGATCAGCAGACGTTTCTTGTGGCACATGGGCCGTCTTCAGGAAGGAGATCAGGGCCTTGGCATGGGCCTCTGAACACAACAACAGTGATAGCATAGAAATATTTGATGGGGTGTGCCCCAGCTGCTCAACTACGTTGAAATCACTTTTCTTGATAATCTTGAGGATTTCCTCCATCTCTTGCTGGGAGGCTTCAACAGTGGTTGTCTTTGGTTCCTCCGTCAGTGCAGGCAAATCAGTAGCAATCCCTTTGCCCCGAGCGTCAGATGACTCGGCAGCAGGGGTAGAAACAGGAACTTGATTAGGAAGGGGAACAGGCACACTTGCAGGTGTGATGATAAGAGGTTTCTGAATAGCTGGTGGCGCAATATCTGGTGAGAACAGCCTACCACTGCGAGTAATTTTGGCAGGCCCGGTGATGTTGCTGACACCGATACTAGTATCAAACTCTTGCTTTACTCCAAGAACATAAACATCTGCCCCATAGTGCCATGGGACATCTTTGTCGGATGTATAGGGGAGGGGCCCCGGAACAGTAATGGTGATAGGAGAAATATTCTGAGTGGACATGATTTTGACAGGCTTCTTTGAGAGAGCCTTAGGAGGTTTGTTGAAAATAGTGACAATAGAAACTTCTTCAGTAGGGGTAGCAGGAACAGCAATTTTCTCGAACAAGATCTCTTTGCTATCCATCAGGCTTTGGATACCTGATTTCAGCAAAGGACAACCAACAGGTGAAACAGCACATAGCAGGCAACCTTTACCACATCCCGGAAATAAACTGGCTAGCAACAGGTTCCTTTTGACAGTCATCAACGGAGTAACAATCTCTTCCACAGAGGCTACATACCGGTCTTCTTCCACAGCATTCACTCCATGCTGGGGCATGGGAGCAGTCACAACATTGGGTCTTTCGGGCGCCTCAAATTGTATTTCCTTAGCATCAATAAGGTCCTGAACCTTATTCCTCAGAGCCCAGCAATCATCCATAGTATGCCCCGGGCTATCAGAGTGATAAGCGCAACGGGCGTTGGGATTGTACTTTGGAGAAGTTGTGTTCACTACCTTCGGAGCTTCTTTGACAGTTACCAGATTGGTTGACGGTAGTTGCGACAAAATCTGAGACAGGGTCATGCTGAGCCGAGTGTACTGCCTTTTGGGCCTCTCACCCCTTGGTTGGTTGAACTGCTGAGGAGCAGCAACAGGCTTTGAAATTACCAATGCATTGACAGCTTGGCGGCGTTCCGGCTTAATTTGTCTTCTGGGACCATAAACAGCACTGGCTTCCTTCTTGAAAGGCTTCTTTTCAGCATTCGCGGAGGCACCCTTCTGTATCTTCCCCGACTTGATACCAGCTTCTATTCTCTCACTAGTCAGAATGAGGTCTGTAAACCCAGCAGAAGAATTACCAATCAGGTGGTTGAAGAACGGACCAGACAAGGTCCCCAGGAACATGTCAACAAGTTCACGGTCAGTCAAAGGTGGTTGCACCCTACCAGCCAGGTCTCTCCACTTTTGCGCATACTCCTTGAATCCTTCGCCCGTCCCCAGTGACATACCCTGGAGTTGGGTACGCGTGGGAGCGAGGTCAGAATTGTACTGATACTGTTTATAAAATGCGATAGCCAAGTCCTCCCAGTTTCAGATACTGGCTCCATCCAGCTGATAGAACCACTCGAGTTGAGCCCCTGAAAGGCTATCCTGAAAGAAATGGATCCATAGGTTCTTGTCTGCAGTGTAAGGTTGGATCTTCCTTACATATGATCTGAGATGCATCTTCGGGCAGGATAGCCCGTCATATCTTGCAAAAACTGGCACTTTGAACTTCGGGGGGATCACAATTCCAGCAACTAATCCCAAATCTTTAAAGTCTAAGTCGGGAACTCTCTGCAGCTCCATAGCTGCCAACCTGTCTTCTAAGCCTTTATACTTATCATCGGCGGGCGGGTATTGTTGCTCAGAGTAGTCTTCGTCTTCTTCAGCCTCTCCTTCTTCAGCTTCGGATTCGGAAGGTACCGCAGCCGCATTCCCTTTACTGGTTCCCTCTTCAGATGTAGGGGAAAATTCAAGAACTCTTCTGGCTTCACCCTCAAACCTTCTTCCTAGGGTATCCACCCCGATTCTTTTCTTCTTCTTTTTCACTTGCTCTTTGTTCCCAAGCAGGGCTTTCAGATCCTCCTGACCCTTTGCCAAGGTCATCAGAAGTTGTTGAAACTGTGAGTTTTGAGACTGCAAGTCCTTGACCGTCTGTTCGAGATCCATCTTACTGAAATAAACAGCAGAAAGATAAGGAAACCTGGTGTGGAGACCTGCTTATGCGCATGATGAATGATATGCTTATGTATGCAATGTATTCAAGGATTTAGAAAATTCAAAATTGTTGCAAACAAAAAAGAACGCACGTCATATTAATAAGAAGAAATTTGTCAGTACATAAATGCCCCATGGGCCAAATATTACAAAAAAAACTTCTCAAGGTAAAAAGACGTTGCGCATCCTCTTTGGTGTGATGTAGGTGTTGAGGGTCTCTTCCTCATGGAGTCGGCGGGTAAGCTCCAAAACCTTCTTCTCACTGGCGTAGAAGCTGGCTTCAAAAATGTTTCGTTCCTCCTTGAGCTGGATCCAACTCTTCTGCATCTCCTCCCACGATGTAGGCATGTCAGGATAAAGGATGGTGTAGGGAACCTCTCCTTCCTTAACGGGCTCTTTAATCACAGGGAGAACATGAGGGTAAGGCATCATCAGACTCTGGGCTCGGGTTCGTACCCACTTGAGATAAGGCTCAAGAGGGATGGAGTTCTTGTGCCCCAGTGTCTTGTTGTCTACCCTGTTAGGAATCCTCCAAGCTCTGATGAATCTTTGTTGAAGTCCTTGCGCATCATTGTCGAAGTCAAAAACTAGGTCAGGAATCAACATGTCATGAGGGTCATCCCTTCGTGCATATCCAAATTGCCTCAAAGCTAGACAAGGGTTGTAAGTAATGCCTCCTCTAATGCCAAGTAATGGAACATTAGGGAACTCTCCACAACGATCGACGATGATGACATTTTCTCTGGACCGAGAACACCAATGTACATCAGAGTGAGTGAGGGTCATCAACCGTTGTGACCACCTTAAGCCTTGGTCATTCTTCAAAACAGATTGTGGAAGGTGCGAAATAAACCACCTTGCAAGGAGAGGAGTACAGCACATGAGAACACCCCTCTTTCTCATTGTTCGTGTGTAAAATGAGTGAAGAATGTCCCCAAGCAATGTTGGTATTGGATTCCTGGATAAGAAGATTTTGACGGTGTTGACATCTACAAGCTGGTCAGGATTTGGGAACAGGACCAACCCATAAATGAGGAGTGCCACAATTTCTTCAAAGGCTTGTAGGTCAAATGAATTCCAACACTCTTGTGCCTTCTCAAACAAGAATTTTGCCAAGAAGCCTTTGACACCGCTTCTAGTTTCCCAATGCCCCTTGATGTCAGATGGTTGCAAGTGTAGTGCTTGAGCAACATCTTCAGGCTTTGGTTCTTTTTCCGTACCGTTGTAGGGTAGTTGATTAAGAATATGAATTCTCAGGAGTTGAGAAAATTCCTCCAAAGTGGGCACCAATTAGTAGTCGGGGAAAGTGAAACAGTGGTGAAGGGGGTCAAAGAACTGGAACAACACCTTTACCATGTCCTCTTCAATGTTGGTGTTGACTAGGCTGAGCAGTCTACCATGTCTTTCACTGAAGGGAGAGCTTTCCGGAATTCTAGATGTGAGCTCCTTGAGTTGAGGGGGGATTCTCACAAGGTTGACTTGGATAGTTTTCCTGCGAAGAATTTCCATGACCTACAAAACAAGAACAAAGATGAAGATCCAAACCCTTGAAGTGGTTAATGTATGCATATGATGCTTTGTGATGTTCATGATGTATGCACAAACATATGTACAAGCAATTCACACAAAACCCTAGTTTCGGGCTTGCATGGGGTTTCATAGGTAAGTACCCTCTTGAGTGTAGTTGGCTTAAAAACCTGTCCTATAAATAGTAACCGGGTTCTAAGGAGCTCAATATCATTGGATTGTTTTCCATGTTCATTGTTTTGGTTTAGCCACTTAACTAGCGACCAAAATATTCCAAGAAAACAACCCTCAATGAGTGTAGTATCGAGTATCTACCAACTTCGGACTGCACCAAAGCCGGTCATCTCACTACCCCTAATGAAAGGCCAAGATGGTCAAGTAAGGTTCTAGGTCATTAGTGCTTAGTGACATCACTCAGTGGCCCCGTACTCTCCTTGATTGAACTCAAGGGTTACCGATACTCACAAATATGTCGCACTAATATAGCTATTGCTTCAACCGTGTCGGTATACCCCGCACAGTTTCCACAACGTATTGCTATCTATGAATGTTTCCCCAAATCCGGGTGTAGGATTTCAAGCCCAAACAAGAGAGTCAAGATATAAAGCAATCAAAATAAACAATTAGTCATGCAAGAGGGTGATCTAAGCCCTAAGGTTACTCCACTTTAAAATTTTCCCCAACAGAGTCGCCAGTTCTGTGATACGGTGGGAGAACTGACTTGAGGTTTTGCGTTTGTTTTTGCAAATGTTTCGGTTGAGCAAGAGTCGCCACCGACTTTTTTATTTTATCCTAAGGAAAGGTTAAAAAGCACAGCAAAAACCTTTGAGATGTTTTCTTGGGTTCGGGGAGTAGATTATAGAAAGGGAAGGTATTAGCACCCTTTCTATCCATGGTTATCCATGGGCTCTTAGTTACTTGCTTAGATCAACTTGCCTTGATTTTCAATTGTTTGAAATGGTGCTTTGTGTGTGGGTTTGAAAATATTTTTGAAAAGAGGCCATTTGTTGTGGCAACCTTTGCAATGATCCATGTTTGGATGTATACAAAGGTGTATGTCTTTTGAAAAGTTTTCAATGTTTTTGAAAGTTGTTTGAAAGTGTGTTGTGATGTGTGGTTTTGAAAAATAGGCAAGTGTTTTTGTTTTGCAAGTTGGCAAGTAACTAAGAGTTTTGTCTACCCCTAAATTTCTCAAAGATTCTTTCTATGTTTTTAACCCTTTTAGCAATTTTGTTCCACCATTGTATTTGGTGGACAATCTTGTGTTAGGATGTGAACGGGACGGGTGTGGGTCATCGTTTAGACCATGATTGCAATGGTGCCAAGTGTCTTTGGCAACTTTTTCCTTTAAGGGACTTGATCATTTTTAGGCAACTTTTGAAAGCGTCATCGAGGGACTATGATCATTTGAATTGTTTTGTTTTGCCAAAGACACCCAACATGCAACATGGCCCATTATTGAAGGCAACAAGTGGAGTAACCTAGGGGTGCAAGTGTGATGGGTGTTGTCCATTTTCATGCTTTTTTATCTTTGAATTAGGTCAAACTATTTTTGGTTGATTTTTGCATACAAACCCTAAGTCTATCATGGCATATTTAGAAAGCTTTTAAATGCGAAATTTAAAGTCCTAAACTATTACAATCATAATTATGGGATGGGGGGTACAAATGTTCAAATGGGGATATTTAGCAAGAAATTTTAATCTAAGCTATTACAATCCAAATGGAATATACAAATTAATTAATTGCACAATAATTAAATAAAATACAATAAAATATGCAAGATGCAAAAAATGATTTTTATATGTATGTAAAAGGTGTTTTTTATGTGTCAAATAAACAAAAATAAAAAGGATTAATTTTTGGGTATTTTTATGTTTTTAGGGCAAAACCCTAATTTGCTAAATAAAATGTATTAATTATTTAATATATACAATGTTTATTAATTATGTACAAAAAATAAATAAAAAGAAAGTATATTGTAAAAAGGTGATTTTTGAGGTTAAATATTAATAAAAATAAAAATGTATTATTTTTATGTTTTTTTCCCTAAATATTCTAATAAATATATAAGTATTTATATTATTTACTAAATATATTAAATATGTACAAAAATAAAATATTTATTATTTACAAAAAAAAAGTATATTTTTTATAAAATGTTTTCAAAAGATAAAACAAAATAAAATCAGAAAATAAAAATGTATTAGTATTATTTTTAGTATTTTAAATAAAAGGATATATATGTTATTTATATGTATAAACTTCAAATAAAACAAATAAAATTCAAATAAAATGCAAAAATAGTTGAAAAAAAGTTTTTAATATTTTTTATGTTTTGTCAAAAAATAACAAGTCAGAATAAAAAAGAAAAAGTCAAAAATGATTAAAAAATAACACAATGGGCCAAGGGGGTGTATGTGTGAAACAGTGGTGCAAACAGAAAAAAAGAATCAAGCCCACCCCAAAAGACTTTGTCTTCAACCTCTGGCCAGATTCGAACAAAAAAACGCGCGTTTTGCCTTGTCCCTGCTATCTCCTGATTCCTTGATTTTTAACAAAAACTTAAAACATGAAACCTGTAGAGCTTGAAGCCACGATTCTAAACATATAAAAAAGTTAATCTAACTCTCAGAAATGAGAGAGAATTTCTTCTCCCCCAATTCCTGACCTAGTTTTTTTCAGATGTTCAGATTCAAAATACTCTTAGCACACATAATATAAATGAAAAGTAACTATATGGATGGCTTCAGGGCTATGATTAGAACATGTTTTCTTCACAAACTTAAACCTAACTATGCTTGGATAGAGAGATAAAAGTTCAAAAACTTACCTGTTCAGCTTGATTCGTGTATGACAATGGAGGTACTTTCAGTGCAATGTGAGGACTTGTACAGCTTGCTTGAAGTTCAGGGATGCTTCTCCAATGCTTGGTGTGCTTTGAATCTTGATGTATCAAGCTACAGAAGTCGACCTGCAAGAGAGGAAAGTGAAAATGGCAAAACTGGTTAGAGGTGTTACAGTCTGTTTCCAAGGCTTGGGATAGTTTGTATGGATGATAGGGAATGTGTTTGAACTGGTTTGGATGAAAACGCACGATGGAATGGTGCTGTGGGATTCAAACTGCAGCCTATGCCCTGTTTTGCCACAAAACTGTGTTTTTGTGTATATGGAGGTTTGAGAGATGGTTTGGTCGTGTTTTAGGTCTGTTAGGGAGTATGGAAAATGTTGAGAAAGTTTATTTAGGCTTCTCTTAACAGGAACTCAATGTTGTGTTTCAAAATGCAAGTTTCTTCTAATGTAAGCAAAAGTTGTCAAGTTGGTTTACAAGCTTATGAAGGCCCCCTAAACATGCTGCCTCAATCCCTCTTGATCAGTGTGATTAGTTCCTGAACTTGTGCCTAGAAGATATGCATTGTACCTCTTTGATTCATGTTTTGACATAAAGCCATACTTTACAAGAATAGATAAAGTGCTTTTTCTAATTATGGATTAATTTGGCATGTAATGGTTAAACACACAAGATAAGGCTTGAACACAAAGGATTGGTATTTAATTTTTGAGTGTAAATGAGATTAGAGGCCTGTAATGTATCTTGCACATGCTGATTTCAAAAATGCACAAGTTATGAACATGGAAATGGCTCATGAACAAAGTGACTTTTGCCCATCTTCACAAATTCGATTCTCCCTAACCACAAGGGTGTTTGAGAAGTTCTTTGACAATTTGGAAACTTGGAATGTGTACTATAATACATCTTTGTAATGCAAGTTGAAATTCCAAGTGGAAGTATGTGAAAAGTGGTCATGAAGTTAAGCAAAAATCCTGCCTAGAATAGGTCAAAAAATTTCTAAGTTAAGAATGTTTTGCACCCTTGTTACAAAAATTGTAACTTGAGCTACAAGCTTCTTTTGAGGAAACTTTGTGAATCAAAGTTATAGATTTTGCAATGGACTACAACGTTCATGTTTTGAGTTTTGTTTGAATCCAAATGCATCTTGATGAAAAAATGGGACAAAGTTAGGAAAAAATTAGGAATTTTCATAACTTAGAAAAATTCTAAGTTATGAAAATTCTTCATTTTAAACCCTAATTTGTAATTTTTGATTTCTTGATGAACAAGTTTCATAATTTGGCATGTCTTGATGAAAAATGAATCTTGGCACTTGATTTTGACCAAAAAGTCAAAGTTTGACTTTTCAGTATACAGTCAAATTTTGCTCAATTGACTGGACAATTCATCTGTCAATCTTGTGCATTTGGGATCTTTTGAACTTGTTGAACATGTCAAGACAATGCCATTGAGTCCTTGAGTCCATATGTGAGCTTGGTTTGCCATTGGCTAGGTCAAACAGTCAAAAATTGCCTTTGTGCAGTCAAAACCCTAAAAATGACCATTTTGCCCTTTTGATGATCTGATCAAATTTCTTGTGGAATTGTGATCCAAACTTGATCAAATGGTCCATATGAGTTCATGATGTTGATGAGGGTCAAAAATCATGAGGTTTGACTGTCAATTGACCACAGTTGACTTTTTCCCCAATACAGTTGATTTCTAGGTCAACTGTCCAATTGACTGGGCAAAGATTGGAATCAAGGCTTGAAACTTGGTATGGACAAACTTGTGAGTCCAACATGAAGCATGAAAGTCATCTTGGGCCTTTTAGGTCAAAACATCTTTGTGCAAACACAAACCCTAATTTGGGTCAACATTGCAAGGAGGAGTCTTGAGCAGAGTAAACCCTAACTTGATCTTGAGCTTCCAAGGGTCTTGTGATGAGAAAATGTTGAAGAAATGGGAGGGCAAATTTTGGGGTACAACAACAACAAATATAAACCCTAGTTTACTATTACATCCAAATTGAATTTAATTGCATGAATAATAAATGAATAGTATTTAAATAAACAAAAAAGACAAATATATCAAATAATATGAAATATGCAAAAAAGGGGTTTTTGTTCATTGATGTATGTAAAATATTTAATGTAAAAAATAAAGGAATAAACAAAATATTTATTTTATTTGTTTAAGGGTAAAACCCTAATTTCTTTAAGAAAATAAATACATTATATTATTTATATACAATAAAATATATTAATATATGTAAAAATAAAATATACTTAGAAAAAAGTATTTTTTAGTATAAATAAAAATAAATTTAAAAATGTAATATTTTGTATTTTTTATTTTAGAGTATTTAATAAAATAAAAAGTATATATTTATATATGTATAATAAATATGTTAAATATGTATAAAATAAAATAAAATATGTACAAAAATAAATTATATTTATAATAATATTTTCAGTGTGAATAAAAATAAGAAATAAAATAAAAGTATAATTTACATATTATTTTTAAGTTTAAATAAATAATATAAAAGTATTTAAAATGTTTTCTATATTAGAAAAATTAAAATAAAATGCCAAATAAATGTGAAAAAATTATGAAAATATTTTTGAGCATTTTTTATGTTTGGAAATAAATAAGCAAAATCAAAAATGAAAACAAAAATGCAAAAATATGAAAATACAAGAAATTGGGCCAAGGGGTGCAAAAATGAAAAGGGGAGGTGTCAAAAGCAAGCCAGGCCAAGCCCAGCACAAGCCAGCTTCATCTTCAACCTCCAGATTTGAAAAACGTGCGCGCCTGTACAAACTTGGGACATCCTGTATACGTGATCTATTGCAAAAACACACAACATCAAACTTGTAGAGAATTTCAAGACGATTCCAACCATATAAACAACTTGTTCTAACTCTCAAAGACCAAAGAGAATTTCTCTGGCCCTAAAATCTGACCTAGTTTTTTCAGCATGTTCATGGATGAAATTCTTCTAGTACACTTAATATAAATGAAAACTGAGCATATGTACAGCTTCATGGCAATGAACACTACATTTTTTATTCACAAACTTAAGGCTAAATGTTCCTAAATAGAGAGAAAGAAAGTGAAGAAAAACATGTTTCAGTTGGATTCGTGTAGGGCAATGTAGTGTCTTTCAGCAAGGCTTGAGATGTCTGGTAGCTTGCCTGAACTTCACTTGACCTTCTCCAATAGCTAGCTTGCCTTGAATGTCCTTGAATCAGCCTATAGAACTCAACCTGCACAAGCTCAAAATGAAAATGGTGAACACTGTAAATGGAGTTACAGTTGGTATTTGAGGTTTAGGATAGCTTGAGTGGGTTGAATGGAAGGTGTTTGAAGCAACTTGGGGCAAAACGCATGAGCCAAATGAGCTATGGCACTCAAGTTGCAGAACATGCCCTGTTTTGCCAAAGGAATGTGATTTCTGGCTATGGGGTGTTTAGAGGCTCAAGCAATCGTGTTTCTAGCTCAAAGGGGTATGAGAAAGATGTTCAAACTGTTTGTGTAAGTTAACATTGGTTGGTTTTCAAGTTCTCAAGTTTTGGACAACTTTCTTGTTTTTGAAGTAAGAATGTGGAAGTGAGGTTACAGGCCTGTACAGGCCCTCAAATATGCTTGCATACATTGCTCTTGGCTCCTCTGATTTATGGATTTGTTTTGCTGCAAGAGATCTTGGACCAATGCTCAAGGATTGTTGGTTTGACATAAAGCATACTTAAGCAAAAATAGAAATTTGCCTTTTTCTACTTAAGGCTTAATCTTGTGTATAATATCCAAATGACCAAAACAAAAGCTTAGAATGATGGATTGACATTAAATTATGGAGTTTGAATTGGTTTAGAGGCCTGCAAGCTAGTGTAAGGCATGCTGATTTGAAGATGCAACTTGTATGAACATGAACATGCCATGGATGAAAAGTGAGTTTTTGCCAACTTCAAGCCTTCGATTCTCCATAACCACAAATTTGTTTGAGGAGTTCTTGGACAATTTGGAAAGCTTGCAACATGATCTATAATCCATATTTGAAATGAAACTTGAGACTCCAAGTGTAACTATGTGAAAAAAGGCCAAGAAGATAGGTCAAAATCCTGCCTAAACTAGGGCAAAATTTCACTAAGTTAAAAGTTTTAGGGACCCTTGTTCCAAAACTCATAACTTGCGATCTAAGCTTCTTTTGAGAAAACTTTGTGAATAAAAGTTGTAGACTTTGTGGAGGACTACAACTTTCATGTTGGAGGTTTTGTTTGAAACCATTTGCATCATGGTGAAAATGTGGGGCAAAGTTAGGAAAAATTAAGAAAATTTCATAACTTGGAAAAATTCTAAGTTATGAAATTTTTTCAATTTCAAACCCTAATTTGCAATTTTGGGTTTCTTGATGAACAAGTTTCATAATTTGACACATCTTGATGAAAAATGACCCTTGGCACTTGATTTTGACCAAAAAGTCAAAGTTTGACTTTTCAGTGTACAGTCAAATTTTGATCAGTTGATTGAAAAATTCATCTGTCAATCCCATTCATTTGAGATCTTTTGAACTTGTTGAATAAGTAAATATGATGTAATTGAGTCTTTGAGTCTATGGTTGAACCTAATTTGCCATTGGCTAGGTCAAAAAGTCAGAAATTGCCTTTATACAGTCAAAACCCTAAAAATGACCATTTTGCCCTTTTGGTGATCTGATCAAATTTCTTGTGGAGTTGTGGTCCAAACTTGATCCAATGGTTCATATGAGTTCGTAATGTTGATGTGGGTCAAAATTCCTGAGGTTTGACTGTAAATTGGCCACAGTTGACTTTTTCCCAATACAGCTGATTTCTAGGTCAACTGTCCAATTGACTGGGCAAAAATTTGATTCAAGACTTGAAACTTGGTATGGGCAAACTTATGAGTCCAATATGAAGTATGAAAGTCAATTTGAGCATTGAAGGTCCAAAAATCCTTGTGCAAACTCAAAACCTAGTTTAGGTCATCAGTGCAAGGGGATGTCTTGAGCAGAGCAAACTCTAGCTTGATCTTGAGTTCCAAGAGCCTTGTGATGACAAATGTTGATAAAATGAGAGGGCAAATTTTAGGGTACAACAGTTGCCCCTGTTCAATCTTCTTGAACCTGAAGAGTTAGACTGGCAAGTTTGCCTTTTGTGACTCGAAGGTAAAAGAGGATTGGACACTAGAGTGCCCGTAAATTTGCACTCGTCAAAGTGTAGCTGGGGGAATGGGCTTAAAGATGCCATTTGGAAATGGTAGAATCTTGATGGAGATGGGCTTAGAGATGCCATCCAAAACTGTTTGTTAAAAATCAGTAGAATGAACATCAGAATGGTACCTGTGTCTGGAACGTATTTGAGTTGTATCTGGAGATTTGATTGGTATGAGCAAAGGAATGGCGTCTGTGTCTGGAGCGTATCCGAGTTGTAACTGTATTTGATTCTTGAATGAATATCAGAATGACTGCCGTGTCTGGAGTGTATTTGTATTGTATCCGAAATCTGAAATTTGAATAAGCGACAGAAAGACATCCGGGTCTGGGATATCTCTGTGCTGGGGATAAATTCCGAATGAGTGACAGAATGGAAACCGTGTCGGGAGCGTATCTCGATTGTATCTGAAGTTAAGATCTGTATGAGTAGCAAAATGACTTCCATGTTTGGAGTGTATCCGTATTGTAACTGGGATCCGGACAAGTGACAGAATGACTTCCGTGTCTGGAGTGTATCTAGTCTGTATCTGATTGCTGAAGTCTGAATGAGTAGTAGAATGAATGTCGCGTCTGAGGTGTATCCATACTGTATCTTGACTTGAAATTCTGAATGAGTAATAGAATGACCGCCGTGTCTAGGGGTGTATCCATATTGTATCTGAAATCTCTGAATAGTTGTTAGCGATAGCTTTTTAATCTTATCCTGAAAAGGGTAGAATGTTAGCTAAAGCACAAAATTATGTATGATGCAATAAAATGTGTTCCATCAATTCTTATGATATATGAATGTAATGGATGTGCATGTAAGCTGATTAGCTGTCTTGCTGAGGAAAATAAATCCTTGATAGCTGGAGATAATGAAATCTTTGACTGTCGTCGGGGAAAGTAAATCCTTGACCGATGCTGGGGATTCCAAAAATCTTTGATTGTTGAAGATGAGAAAACCTTGCTGATTACAGTTGGGGATAGAAAATCCTTGGCAACCTGCGGGGATTATCAAAAATTTGACAACTTTTGTGGGGATGTGAGAATCCTTCATGACTTTCCTGTGGAAATAAGGGAAAACCCGACGACCTCTACTGGGAAATTAAGACCTGGGAGGCTTCAAATGGAGAAAAGGGAATTAGAATCTTCGTTCTGTCGGGAAATAACTCTGTGGGGAGAGTGTTTATTCTGTTGGGGAAATCAGGAGCTTGGGTTGTATGCCAATCTACTGGGGGTTCCCTGTTTTGTGGAGAACTCCGCTGGGGAATGGGGGGAAGTTGGATAGTATTCCACCGGGGTTTAAGATTTGAAGTTTTGGACTCCGCTGGTTTTAGAGTATTCTGGCTCCGCTGGGGATCGGGAGTTTTTAGAAACCTAACTTTGATGGGAATTTTGAAATTTAACTCCGCTGGGGATATGTACTTCAAGATTTTAGCTCCGTTGAGGATCTGAAAGACATATTGCAGGGGATTTCTTCTGGAATAGCCTAAAGACGTTTTCCTATACTTTCGACCTATCAGTAATTATCCTTTTTTATTTTGTTTTATTTGTAAGCAGTGATTATATTCAAATGCATATGCTCATTTAACAAATCACTGGACGCTTTCAAATAAAAACACATGTGTAAAAAAGAAAGAAAAGGCAAACAACTTTCTGCACTTCGAAGTATCTTTGTATTAACTTTTGTAAGTATCTTTGTACAAAGGAGACGGACATCCTAGTAAGAGAATGTTGTCAAACAATTTGAGAAAAATTTTATACAAAAAGAAAGATGGCTATGTGTAACAATTCCATGGGGTTCCCATTCTGCTGTAGCCTTCACAACTCTGAGTATCTTGTTCATTCGTTGTTTCGTCCGCAGATGATTGGATTGATCAGAATCTTGGAGTTTGGTCGTGAAGAGATTGTCCTTAAAGTGATCCGACAAGACATAGTCATACGCTTTAATTCCCTAACTTTTTCCTGGACCGCCCTTTCGGGTTTTCAGTCCACCGGGAAACCCTTTTTTGCCCAAGTCGCCCTTTCGGGTTTTCAACTTGCCGGGTGTACAGATTTTTTTATTTATCCCTAATTTTTGCCTGAATCTCCCTTTCGGTTTTTCGATTCACCGGGATGCCCATTTTTGCCCAAGTCGCCCTTTCGGGTTTTCAACTTGTTGGGTCATTTTATGCGTAGTATCTTTTGACTATGTCTGCGTTTGCAGGGTGCGGCAGGTCATCACCGTCCATGGTGGTCAGAATCATTGCCCCGCCAGAAAATATGTTCTTGATCACAAATTGTCCTTCATAAGTAGGAGTCCACTTTCCCCTGGGATCACTTTGCGGCAAGATGATCCGCTTGATTACAAGATCTCCGACTCGATATACCTGACGCCTGACTTTCTTGTTGAAAGCCTTGATCATCCATTTTTGATACGTCTGACCATGACAAACAGCAGTAAGTCGCTTCTCATCGATCAAATTCAGTTGATCAAGTCGGGTCTGAATCCAATCGTCTTCACTTAAACTAACATCCTTCATAATCCTCAAGGAGGGAATCTGAACTTCCATGGGTAAAACAACCTCCATGCCATATACCAAAGAAAAGGGGGTTGCTCCAATCGAAGTACGCGCCATGGTACGATATCCGTGCAGAGCAAACGGTAACATCTCATGCCAGTCCTTGTAGGTGACTGTCATCTTTTGAATGATCTTCTTGATATTTTTGTTCACGGCTTCAACAACACCGTTCATCTTTGGCTGATAGGGAGATGAATTGTGATGTTGAATCTTGAACTGCTCACACAGAGCAGTGATCACAGTGTTATTCAGGTTTGTACCATTGTCCGTGATGATCCTGTCGGGGATACCGTACCGGCATATGAGATTCTTCTTGATGAAGCGGGCAACCACATTCTTTGTAACGGAGGCGAAGGAAGCTGCTTCAACCCACTTGGTAAAGTAATCAATAGCGACCAAGATGAAGCGATGTCCATTGGATGCCGTAGGCTTGATCTCTCCAATCATGTTGATTCCCCACATCGCGAATGGCCAAGGAGGTGTTAGAACGTTGAGAGGAACTGGAGGAATGTGTACCTTGTCAGCATAGACTTGGCATTTGTGACAAGTACGGGAATATTGATGGCAGTCAGCTTCCATGGTAGACCAGTAGTAGCCTGCCCTTAGAATCTTCTTAGCCATCGTATGTCCTCTTAAGTGGGTGCCAAAGGTGCCACTATGTATTTCGGTCATGATCAACTCTGCTTCAACCTTGTCCACACAACAAAGTAGAACACAATCATGGCTGCGCTTATATAAGATTCCATTGCTCAGGAAGAACTTGGCAGCAAATCTCCTTAAGAACTTTTTGTCATTGACGGAAGCTCCTTCAGGGTATTCTCGAGTCTAGAGATACCTTTTGATTTCATGAAACCAGGGTTGTTCCACTACTTCTTCGGTATTAATCTCATGACAGTGCGCAGGTTGGTCCATTCGCTTGATGGTGATTTGGGGAGCCTCATTATCCCAGTTGAGTTTAAACATGGAAGACATTGTAGCCAGAGCATCCTCTAGCTGATTTTCTTCTCGCGGGAAGTGTTCAAAGGCAATCTGCTCGAAATGAGGCAACAATGTCAAGACATGTTCTTTGTATGGGATAAGATTAGGATGTTTGGTGTCCCACTATCATTTGATTTGGCTGATAACCAAAGCTGAGTCCCCAAATACAATTAGAGATTTGATTCCCAAGTCAATTGCGGCCTTGAGACCAAAGATACAGGCTTCATACTCGGCCATGTTATTGGTACAGCTGAAGCAGAGTCTAGTAGTAAAAGGTGTGTGGCAACCTTCTAGAGAAATAAGTACCGTGCCGATACCGTTGCCAAGTGCATTTGAAGCACCATCAAAGTACAGGGTCCATTGGGATCCTTGTTCAAGTCCGTCATACGGTCCGTTACCTTCAATGTTGTCCAATGTCATAATGTCCTCGTCAGGGAAGTCGAACCTCATAGATTGGTAATCTTTGACGGCTTGATGAGCTAGATGGTTGGCTAGTACACTCCCCTTTATAGCTTTTTGGGTTGTGTACTGGATATCATACTCTGTCAGGATCATTTTCCATCTAGCGATTCTTCTGGATAAAGCAGGCTTCTCGAAGATGTACTTGATCGGATCCATTTTGGAAATCAGTAAAGTGGTATGTGTCAACATATATTGCCTTAACCGGCGAGCAGCCCATACCAAAGCGCAACAAGTTTTCTCGAGAAGTGAGTAGCGAGTCTCACAGTCGGTAAACTTTTTACTAAGGTAATAAATGGCATGCTCTTTTCGGCCAGACTCGTCATGTTAGCCCAGTACGCACCCTATTGAGTTATCCAAAACAGTCAGATACATAATTAAAGGTCTTCCTTCGACGGGAGGCATCAAGATAGGAGGTTCCAGCAAATACTCCTTGATCTTATCAAAAGCAACTTGGCAATCATTATTCCATTCAACCACCTGATCTTTCTTCAACAGCTTGAAGATTGGCTCATAGGTAGATGTTAGGTGAGAGATGAACCTTGCGATATAGTTTAAGCGTCCCAAGAAACCTATAACCTCCTTTTCAGTGCGGGGGGTAGGCATTACTTGTATAGATTTGACTTTAGCAGGATCAACCTCAATGCCTTTGTTACTGATGATGAATCCCAAAAGTTTACCGGACCTGACTCCGAAAGTGCACTTGCTAGGGTTCAGTCTGAGCTTATATTCCTTCAATCTGACAAACAGCTTTTATAGATGGTCGAGGTGTTCTTCTTCTGTTTGTGAACGGGCTATCATGTCGTCTACGTAGACTTCAATCTCATTATGTATCATGTCATGAAACAAAGCTACCATGGCTCGCTGATAGGTTTCCCTGGCATTCTTCAGTCCGAATGGCATCACTTTATAGCAGAAGGTACCCCATTGTGTAACAAAAGTAGTCTTCTCCATGTCTTCGGGGGCCATTTTGATCTAGTTGTATCCCGAGAATCCATCCATGAAGGAAAATACCTTGTGTTGAGCTGTATTGTCAACCAAGATGTCAATGTGTGGTAGTGGAAAATCATTTTAGGGCTAGCCCTGTTTAGGTCTCTGTAGTCCACACACATTCTGACTTTGTCGTCCTTCTTAGGCACGGGCACAATGTTAGCAACCCATTATGGATAGGAAGTAATAGCCAGAAAACCAGCATTGAATTGTTTCATCACTTCAGCTTTGATCTTTTCAGACATGTCGGGCCTCATTCGGTGGACTTTTTGTTTGATTGGTGGACAGTTTTCTCTTGTAGGGAGACGGTGAACTACAATATATGTATCTAGTCCCGGCATATCTTCATAGGACCAGGCGAAGATTTCAACATATTCATTCAACAACTGTACTAAGTGCTCTTTGACATTTGGCTCCAGGTTGGCACCCACTTTAACCTCTTTCTTGTCTTCCTCTGTTCCTAAATTGATAGTCTCTAACAACTCTTCATGGGGCAGAATAGCCTTCTCCTCTTGTTGCAAAAGTCTAGCTAACTCTCCAGGCACTTCACAGTCTTCATCACCTTCGTACTCGGCATGATTGACCAAATCTTCAGAGTCACCGAAGGCCAAAGCAGAATAGTCACCCATGGAATCCGGAGTGGATGGGTACCTTCATTTTGTGAGTGTGGGTGTGTGAAGGGATAGCCATCCTTAAACAAAATAAAATGTAAAATGAAAGAAAATGAACACAACAGTTTATAGATGAAAACGTCCAATGATTCATTAAAAATGGCATATGATAATGAAGAAAGCAAGCCCTTACAAATGGACCTATATGCCCCGGGAAAGGCACAAGGCAAGAAGAGTGTACAAATTTTTTAATTATTACAGACCAAACAGGAAATTGTTCAAAGATAAATTACTGATTGATGAAAGTGATGGGAACGAAGTCTTTCGCCTCCCAGTTGCTTAATCCTCCTTCAATGGTTGGAAAGATCCAATCTTCAAAGTTGTCTTCTTCATCATCATCTTTTAAGGCATGAATTCCACGGTGAGTGATTTTTAAGGGTGGTCCTCCAGCCCGGGAGCAGCGCACAGCCTTTTGAGCAGAAGTGGTGAAACCCAAACCAAATTTATCTGTCTTGAAAGGAAAATCTGGTAGCTGACCCCATACTGTGCTTCCTCCTTCCTCGATCATAGCCTTCACATCTTTAAGGGATGACATCCGGGGCACAGGCTTGGTAATGATGGGTACATAAGTCATTGTCTTGGCTGCCGCAACTTCAGGAGAAACCTCTCCAAAGTGTTGGAAAGGGGGTTCTATGAATTCACAATCTAACTCCACATAGCGGAAAGAATTAAGATGGCTTATCATATACTCCTCCTTGCCATGAATCGTTATAATTTTCCCTGGACTGGGTATTTGAGCATTTGGTGTAGATAAGAAGTGAATGCCCCAACATTGTGGATTCATGGCCTTCCTAACAAGCATGAATATGAAGGACGGATGTCCATCACATAAAAAGTAGAGTTGAAAATTTCTGTACCCACGTTGATTGGAATGTCCACTTCTCCGTGAACATTCCTCTTAGAACCGTCAAAGGCTCTAACAATGATGTTACTGGGCTTTAGGGTCAAACCTTCACAGTACAATCTGTCCAACGCCTTTTTTGGTAGAACATTTAAGGATGAACCAGTATCCACCAGAACATGAGCAAGTGTGGTCCCTCTACACTCTACCGAGACATGCAGCGCATCGTTATGCTTTCTTCCTTTAGGGGTCAAATCAGCATCAGAAAAACCAAGACCATTATCGGCTGTAAGGCTAGCCACGCACTCTTGAAACTGGTCCGCAAAAGTTTCTTGAGGCACGTGTGCCATCTTCAGAAATTTGATCAAGGCTTTGGCATGAGCCTCGGAGCAAAGTAAAAGAGCCAACATGGAGATTTTAGAAGGGGTTTGCCCTAGCTGCTCCACGACATTGTAGTCGCTCTTCTTGATTATCTTTAAGATTTCTTCCATCTCTTTTTGGGTGGTCTCAGGGATAACCACAGTCTGAGCCTTCATCCTGACAGGCGCTTCTTGTATCCCCTTTCCCTTATTGGTAGTAACATCAGAGGGTCTAGCTTCGGGTGTGTCAATTTCTTCAATTACCGGACTTTGCACAGATGGCTTGACAGGTACAGAAACTCTCGAGGGTCCGAAGACTTCCCGTGGAGGAGAAATCTCCGGAGAGAAGATCCTTCCGCTGCGAGTTATCTTGCTTGTTCCTGAAATATTCCCTATATCAGGGGTTTCATCATCGGAATTCTCTTTGGACTGATTCAATCTGCTTGATACCGTGGTAGAAGATTTCTCCTCCGTAATTCCATGGTATCGTCTTGTTATATTTATACGGGATAGGCCCCGGCATGGTGATTTTCAACGGCACAAACTTACGATCAGGCGTAATCTTAACAGGCCTTTTGCAGGTCTTGGAAAGATCGTCGGAGATGGTTATTATAGCAATGACATTGATTAGAGTATCAAAGGTAACAGGAGTAACATGAGTGATAGTATCAACAGGAGTCTTTTGAAAGAGGATCTCTTGGGTATCCATCAGGCGTTAGATGCCTGATTTCAACAGTGGGCAGTTAGTTTGCAAGTTTGAACAAAAGTAGCAACCTTTTCCACAGCCTGGGAATATCCCGGCTTTCATCAAATTCACTTTAATCACTGGTAACGGAGTCAAAAGGTCATCAACAATGGTAACATGAAGATCTTCCACAATGGCATGGACATTATGACCATGTTTCGGCATAGGGGAAGAAATCACATTCGGCTTTTCGGGCGCATCAAATTCTACCTCCTTGGCGTCTATCAAGTCTTGGATCTTGTTTTTAAGAGCCCAACAGTTATTGGTATCATGCCCTACACTGTCAGAGTGGTATGCACACTTTGCATTGGAATGATAATAAGGAAAAGAGGTATTAGGGTTTTTCGGCGCTTCTTTCAAGTTGGTAAGGTTCAGCTTTAACAGATGAGGGAGGACTTGAGCCGGTGTCATATTGATTCGGGTGAATTTCCGTTGTGGCCTTTCTACCCTTTGCTGGTTAGCTCTTGGTTGATTGCTGCGAGGTTGATCAGTTGAGGAATTCTGGATCATCACAGCCCCCACCGTTGGTCGGTGCTCTGCTCTCCCTTGGTTTCTCTGGGTGTGAACAGCAGAAATTTCCTTCTTGGATGGGAAGGTCTTCTTGATAGCAGTGGAAGCGGAGGCATCCTTTTGAATTTTACCACTCTTAATGCCAGCTTCGACCCTTTCACCGGTCATAATTAATTCAGTGAATCCTGCAGATGAACTCTCGATCAAGTGATTGAATAATGGGCCAGACAGAGTCCCTAAAAACATGTCAACCAGCTCTCTATCCGACAATGGTGGTTTCACCCTTCCAGCCAAATCCCGCAACTTCTGGGCATACTCCTTAAATCCCTCATTAGAAGCCATACCCATACTTTGTAGTTGAGTACGAGTAGGCGCTAAATCTGCGTTGTATTGGTATTGTCAGTAGAAAGCAGCAGCCAAATCTTCCCAGTTATGAACATCAGATCTCTCAAGTTGATAGAACCAGTCCAATTGCGTGCCTGACAAACTATCTTGAAAAAAGTGGACCCAAAGATCCTTATCAGAGGAGTGAGGTTGGATCTTTCTGACGTAGGACCTCAGATGCATCTTTAGACAGGACAAACCGTCATACTTAGCGAATGTAGGTACTTTGAACTTAGGAGGAATGACGATCCCAGCAACCAACCCTAGTTCCTCGAAATCTAAACCAGGTACCCTTTGCAACTCCATGGCTACCAACCGATCCTCAAGATTTTTATACTTATCATCCGCCGGGGGATATTATTGTTCATAGTAATCTTCGTCCTCTTCCTCTTCTTCTTCTTCAGCTTCAGATTCGGAGGGTATTGCAACTCCTTTTCCTTTACCAACCCCTTCGTCAGATGTTGAGGGAAATTCCAGAACTCTCCTAGCCTGATGCTCAAATCTTCTTCCCATAGTGGCCACACCAATTATTTTCTTCTTCTTCCTTTCTGGTTCCTTCTCTTTTTCTAACAGTGCTTTAAGGTCCTCTTGACCATTTGCTAAGGTCATGAGGAGTTGCTGGAATTGCGAATTCTGTGCTTGTAGATCTTTAACCGTCTGCTCCAAATCCATCTTGCTGAAATAAACAGCAGAAAGATAAGGAAACCTGGTGTGAAGACCTATTTATGCATATGATGAATGATATGTTATTCATGTAATGCATTCAAGGATTCAGAAATTCAAATTTGTTGCAAACAAAAAGGACACACGTCATATTAAGAAGAAATTTGTTAGTACATAAATGCCCCATGGGCAAAATATTACAAAATTCTTAATGTAAAAAGACATTGCGCATCCTCTTTGGCGCGATGTAAGTGTTGAGAGTTTCCTCTTCATGAAGTCGGCGGGTAAGTTCCAAAACCTTCTTCTCACTGGCATAGAAGTTGGCTTCAAAAGTATTCTGCTCTTCCTTGAGTTGTATCCAACTCTTTTGCAATTCTTCCAATGATGTCGGCATGTCAGGATGTAGGAGGGTGTATGGAACCTCTCCTTCCATAACAGGCTCTTTGATCACGGGGAGAATGTGAGGGTAAGGCATCATAAGACTATGGGCGCAGGTACGTACCCACTTGAGATAAGGCTCAAGGGGGATAGAATTCTTGTGTCCCAGTGTCTTACTATCCACTTTGTTAGGCATCCTCCAAGCTCTGATAAACCTTTGTCGAAGTCCTGAGCTTCGTTGTCGAAGTCAAAAACCAAGTCAGGGATCAGCATATCATGAGGACCATCTCTCTGGGCATATCTAAACTGCCTTAGAGCTAAACAGGGGTTGTAGGTGATGCCTCCCCTAATTCCAAGTAGTGGGACATTAGGTAATTCCCCACAACGATCAATGATGATGACATTTTCTCTGGACCGAGAACACCAATGAACATCAGAATGTGTGAGGGTCATCAATCGTTGTGACCACCTTAAACCATGCTCATTCATCAAAACTGATTGGGGAAGGTGAGAAATAAACCACCTTGCTAGAAGAGGAGTACAGCACATGAGAACACCTCTTTTCCTCATTGTTCGTGTGTAAAATGAGTGTAGGATGTCCCCAAGAAATGTAGGTACAGGATTCCGAGATATGAAAATCTTGACAGCATTCACATCTATAAGCTGATCAGGGTTTAGGAACAAGACCAACCCATAGATGAGAAGTGCTACAATCTCCTCAAAGGATTGTAGATCTAGAGAATTCCAGTAGTCTTGTGCCTTCTCAAATAGAAACTTTGCCAAGAAACCCTTGACACCACTTCTGGTTTCCCAATAACCTTTGATATCAGATGGTTGCAAGTGTAAGGCTTGAGCAACATCTTCAGGCTTTGGTTCTCTTTTCGTATCGTTGTAGGGTAGTTGATGGAGAATAGGAATTCTCAGGAGTTGAGAAAATTCCTCCAAAGTAGGTACTAGTTGGTAATCAGGGAATGTGAAACAGTGGTGTAGGGGGTCAAAGAACTGGAAAAGAACTTTCATCATGTCTTCTTCAATATTGGAGTTGACCAAGTTGAGAAGTCTACCATGTCTTTCACTGAAGAGAGAATTCTCTGGAATCTTGGAAGCAAGCTCCTTGAGTTGAGGAGGGATTCTCACAAGGTTGACTTGGATTGTTTTCCTGCGAAGAGATTCCATGACCTAAAAAACAAGAACAAAGATGAAGATCCAAACCCTTGAAATGGTTAGTGGATGCATATGATGCTTTATGATGTTCATGATGTATGCACAAGCATATGTACAAACAAGTCACACAAGATCCTAGTTTCAGGCTTGCATGAGGTTTCATAGGTAAGTACCCTCTTGAAGTTAGTTGGCTTAACCTGTCCTATAAATAGTAACCGGGTTCTAAGGAGCTCAATATCACTGGATTATTTTCTGTGTTCATTGTTTCAATTTAGCCACTTAACTGGCGACCGAAATATTCCAAGATAATAACCCTCAATGAGTGTAGTATCGAGTATCTACCAACTTCGGACTGCACCAAAGTCGGTCATCTCACTACCCCTAAAAAAGGCCAAGATGGTCAAGTAAGGTTCTAAGAGTTCATTAGTGCTTCATGACATCACTCAGCGGCCCCGTGTTCTCTTTGATTAACTCAAAGGATACCGGTACTCACAAATATGTCGCACTAATATAGCTATTGCTTCAACCATGTCGGTATACCCTGCACAGTTTCCACAATGTATTGCTATTTACCTATGAATGTTTCCCAAAAATCCGGGTGGAGGATTCAAACCCAAACAAGAGAATCAAATGTAAAGCAAACAAAGCAATCAAGATAAGCATGCAAAGGTGATCTAAGCCCTAAGGTTACTCCAATTTTAAAGAAACCCCCAGCAGAGTCTCCAGTTCTATGATATGGTGGGAGAACTGACTTGAGGTTTTGCGTTTGTGTTTGCAAATGTTTCGATTTAGCAAGAGTCGCCACCGACTTTTTATTTTATCCTAAGGAAAGGTCAAAAAGCACAGGAAAGACCTTTGAGATGTTTTCTTGGGTTCGGGGAGTAGATTATGAAAAGGGAAGGTGCAAGCACCCTTTTCATCCATGGTTATCCATGGGCTCTTAGTTACTTGTTTAGATCACTTGCTTTGCTTTTCCAATTGTTTGAAATGGTGCTTTGTGTGTGGTTTTGAAAGATGTTTTGAAAAGAGGCCATCGTTGTGGCAACCTTTGTAATGATTCTTGTTTGAATGTATACAAAGGTGTTTTAGTCTTTTGAAAAGATTTAAATGTTTGAAAGTTTGATTTGGATAATGTTTTGTAATTGTGTTGTGAAGTGTGTTTGAAAATAGCAAGGATGTTTTTGCAAGCTTTTTGATCAAGTAAATAAGAATTATCTACCCTATTTTACTCAGATCTTTCCTAATGTTTTTAACCCTTTTGACAGTGTTGTTTCACCATTGCATTTGATGAACAACCTTGTGTTAGGATGTTAAACGGGACAGACGCGGGTCATCGTATAGACCATGATAGCAATTGTGTCAAGTATCTTTGGCAATTTTGAGGGACTTGATCATTTTTGTTTAGGCAACCAAGATAGCGTCATCGAGGGACTATGATCTTTTGTTTTGTTTTTGTTTTTCCAAAGTACTCAACATGCATAACATGGCCCATTTTTGAAGGCAACAAGTGGATTGTAACCCTAGGGGTGCAAGTGTGCATTGTGTTTGATTTTCATTCTTTTTTATCTTTGATTAGGTCAAACTATTTGTTGATTTGGATTTTTACATACAAACCATAATTCTCTAATCATGGCATAATTGAAAGCGTAAAGTGAGAGAATTAAAATTCTAAGCTATTACAACATGATTATGGGGATGGGGGTACAATCTTTGAGTGGAGGGTATTTGACAAGAAATATAAACCCTAGTTTACTATTACATCCAAATTGAATTTAATTGCATGAATAATAAATGGATAGTATTTAAATAAACAAAAAGACAAATATATCAAATAATATGAAATATGTAAAAAAGAAGTTTTTGTTCATTGATGTATGTAAAATATTTAATGTAAAAAATAAAGGAATAAACAAAAGATTTATTTTATTTGTTTAAGGGTAAAACCCTAATTTCTTTAAGAAAATAAATACATTATATTATTTATATACAATAAAATATATTAATATATGTAAAAATAAAATATACTTAGAAAAAAGTATTTTTTAGTATAAATAAAAATAAAAGTAAAAATGTAATATTTTGTATTTTTTATTCTAGAGTATTTAATAAAATAAAAAGTATATATTTATATATGTATAATAAATATGTTAAATATGTATAAAATAAAATAAAATATGTACAAAAATAAATTATATTTATAATAATATTTTCAGTGTGAATAAAAATAAGAAATAAAATAAAAGTATAATTTACATATTATTTTCAAGTTTAAATAAATAATATAAAAGTATTTAAAATGTTTTCTATATTATAAAAATTAAAATAAAATGCCAAATAAATGTGAAAATATTATGAAAATATTTTTGAGCATTTTTTATGTTTGGAAATAAATAAGCAAAATCAAAAATGAAAACAAAAATGCAAAAATATGAAAATACAAGAAATTGGGCAAGGGGATGCAAAAATGAAAAAAGGGAGGTGTTAAAAGCAAGCCAGGCCAAGCCCAGCCCAAGCCAGCTTCATCTTCAACCTCCAGATATGAAAAACGCGCGCGCCTGTACAAACTTGGGACATCCTGTATACGTGATCTATTGCAAAAACACACAACATCAAACTTGTAGAGAATTTCAAGACGATTCCAACCATATAAACAACTTGTTCTAACTCTCAAAGACCAGAGAGAATTTCTCTGGCCCTAAAATCTGACCTAGTTTTTTCAGCATGTCATGGATGAAATTCCCCTAGCACACTTAATATAAATGAAAACTGAGCATATGTACAGCTTCATGGCAATGAACACTACATTTTTTATTCACAAGCCTAAGGCTAAATGTTCCTAAATAGATAGATAGAAAGTGAAGAAAAACTTGTTTCAGTTGGATTCGTGTAGGGCAATGTAGTGTCTTTTAGTAAGGCTTGAGATGTCTGGTAGCTTGCCTGAACTTCACTTGACCTTCTCCAATAGCTAGCTTGCCTTGAATGTCCTTGAATCAGCCTATAGAACTCAACCTGCACAAGCTCAAAATGAAAATGGTGAACACTGTAAATGGAGTTACAGTTGGTATTTGAGGTTTGGGATAACTTGAGTGGGTTGAATGGAATGTGTTTGAAGCAACTTGGGGAAAAACGCACGAGCCAAATGAGCTATGGCACTCAAGTTGCGGAACCTGCCTTGTTTTGCCAAAGGAATGTGATTTCTAGCTATGGGGTGTTTAGAGGCTCAAGCAATCATGTTTCTAGATCAAAGGGGTGTGATAAAGATGTTCAAACTGTTTGTGTAAGTTAACATTGGCTGGTTTGCAAGTTCTCAAGTTTTGAACAACTTTCTTGTTTTTGAAGTAAGAATGTGGAAGTGAGGTTACAGGCCTGTACAGACCCTCAAATATGCTTGCATACATTGCTCTTGACCCCTCTGATTTGTGGATTTGTTTTGCTGCAAGAGATCTTGGACCAATGCTCAAGGATTGTTGGTTTGACATAAAGCATACTTAAGCAAAAATGGAAATTTGCCTTTTTCTACTTAAGGCTTAATCTTGTGTATAATATCCAAATGACCAAAACAAAAGCTTAGAATGATGGATTGGCATTAAATTATGGAGTGTGAAGTGGTTTAGAGTCCTGCAAGCTAGTGTAAGGCATGTTGATTTGAAGATGCAACTTGTATGAACATGAACATGCCATGGATGAAAAGTGAGTTTTTGCCAACTCCAAGCCTTCGATTCTCCCTAACCATAAATTTGTTTGAGGAGTTCTTGGACAATTTGGAAAGCTTTCAACATACTCTATAATCCATCTTTGAAATGAAACTTGAGACTCCAAGTGGAACTATCTGAAAAATGGCCAAGAAGATAGGTCAAAATCCTGCCTAAACTAGGGCAAAATTTCACTAAATTAAAAGTTTTAGGGACCCTTGTTCCCAAAATCATAACTTGAGATCCAAGCTTCTTTTGAGAAAACTTTGTGAATCAAAGTTGTATACTTTGTGGAGGACTACAACTTTCATGTTGGAGGTTTTGTTTGAATCTATTTTCATCATGGTGAAAATATGGGGAAAAGTTAGGAAATATTAAGAAATTTTCATAACTTAGAAAATTCTAAGTTATGAATTTTTTTCAATTTCAAACCCTAATTTGCAATTTTGGGTTTCTTGATGAACAATTTTCATAATTTGACACATCTTGATGAAAAATGACCCTTGGCACTTGATTTTGACCAAAAAGTCAAAGTTTGACTTTTTAGTGTACAGTCAAATTTTGATCAGTTGACTGAAAAATTCATCTGTCAATCCCATGCATTTGAGATCTTTTGAACTTGTTGAATAAGTCAATATGATTTCATTGAGTCCTTGAGTCTATGGTTGAACCTAATTTTCCATTGTCTAGGTCAAAAAGTCAGAAATTGCCTTTGTACAGTCAAAACCCTAAAAATGACCATTTTGCCCTTTTGGTGATCTGATCAAATTTCTTGTGGAGTTATGGTCCAAACTTGATCCAATGGTTCATATGAGTTCATAATTTTGATGTGGGTCAAAATTCATGACGTTTGACTGTAAATTGGCCACAGTTGACTTTTTCCCAATACAGTTAATTTCTAGGTCAACTGTCCAATTGACTGGGCAATAATTTGATTCAAGACTTGAAACTTAGTATGGGAAAACTTATGAGTCCAATATGAAGTATGAAAGTAAATTTGAGCATTTAAGGTCCAAAAATCCTTGTGCAAACTCAAACCCTAGTTTAGGTCATCAGTGCAAGGGGATGTCTTGAGCAGAGCAAACCCTAGCTTGATCTTGAGTTCCAAGAGCCTTGTGATGAGAAATGTTGATAAAATGAGAGGAAAAATTTTGGGGTAAAACATAGACCGATATGGTTGAAATGATGGCTACGGTTAGTGTGACACACTAGTTTGTAATGATGTTCCTTGAGTCAGTCAAGGATAACATTAGGGTTCTGCGTGGTGTCATTAATATTAAATTACTTTTAGAACCTTAATCGTCCCATCTTGGCCATTATAAAGTAGTGAGATAGCCGGCTTTGTTGTAGTCCAAGGTTGGTTGATACTCGATGCTACGCTCATTGAGATTTGACTTTCTGGATGTTTTGGTGGAAAGCCAGTTGCCGTGCTAAAATAAAGCCTGCGAGAAAGATCGGTGATATGAGATTCCTAGAACCCAGTTACTATTTTTGGACAGATTGAGCCAACTTAACTTTAATGCGGAAGGGTACTTACCTATGGACTTAACGCAAGCCTTTAAACCTAAGGCTCTTGTGTGACTTGTTTGTGTTTGTTATCCATCTAACATGAACATAAACATCATAACATCATTTCATCATAACATAGCATTTTTAATAACCATTTCAAGGATCTTAGGGATTTATGTTGTAGGATTATTATAAGCCAGATTCCTAGCAATGGGCAAGAGGATTTATTTTCCTCTATTTAGATGCCGTAAAGATCAAAGTACATTCTCTTTAGTTATAAGTTATAACCCACTTGATATGGTGAGCTTGATTCTTATATAAGGACGTTCAAAGATGAAGACTCAAAGCTTCTCAGACAAAGCTGCAACCAGATTCAATTTTCTAATATTTCAAATTTAAATCCCATGAGATCCTAGAAAACATTGCATATGCATCTACATGTCATGCATATCATTACATAACAGGTGTTCTCAAGATAGGTTTTCTCATCTTCGTGTTGTTTATTTCAGCAGAAATGGATCTTGAACAAATAGTCAAAGATCTCCAAGCTCGGAATGCCCAATTCTAACAGATGATCCTGAACTTAGACAAGGGGAAAGAAGATCTGAAGGCCCTCATCTCCAACGGGAAGAATAAGAAGACAAAGAAACCAATTGGCATCCTTAATATGGGGAGAAGGTTTAGAGGTATAGTCAAGCAAACCCTAGATCTTTATATCCCACCAGATGAAGATGACAAACAAGATCAAGACGGTAAGAGTGTTAAAATTGAAAGAAGCAACCTTGGTTCTGACAAGTTTCTTGATGAAGAGGAAGAGGACTATTTGGATGAACAATATCCCTCTGCTGATGAGAAGTATTAGTTACTAGAAGAGCGTCTGAAAGATATAGAGATCCAGGAGGTGTCTGGCTTGAACTTTGAAGAATTGGGTTTGGTCCCGGGAGTCATCATTCCTCCTAAGTTCAAAACTCATACCTTTGCAAAGTATGATGGTGTTTCCTGCCCAAAGCTGCATTTGAGATCATATGTTCGGAAAATTTAACCATGCACTACTGAGAAGAAGTTGTTGCTGCATTTATTTCAAGAGAGTCTGTCTGGAACACAACTGGAATGGTATTATCAACTTGAAGGTACCAATACTCATACCTGGGAAGATTTGGCTGCAACTTTCTATAAACAATATCAATATAATTCTGATTTGGCACTAACCTGCATGCAACTATAGAGTATGTCCATGGGTTCTGAGGAAGGCTTCAAAGAGTATGCACAGAAATGGAGAGATCTTGCAAGCATAGCTCAACCTCCTTTGGCTTATAGGGAATTTGTTGACATGTTCATGAGTATGCTAATCGGTCCTTTCTATAATCACCTAATTGGAAGTTCTTCATCTGATTTCACTGAAATGATATTGACAGGGGAATGTGCTGAGAATGGAATCAGGAGTGGAAAAATTAAAGTGGCTACATATTCAAATACTGTGAAGAAATCTTATAATGGTAAAAAAGAATCCAATGTTATGTACGGACAGAAGGGTCGTAATAAGAGTGATTGCAACCAATATGTGGGAGCAGTGTTGATCTCTAATCCAGCACCAGTGCAACAACAGCAAAATAATCAGCGTAGGCAAGATGCACCTAGGAGGCAGTTCACAAAGATCAACATGTTGTTGTCTCAAGCGTTGCAACATATGTTGAAGGCAGAGCTAATTACATTGAATAATCCTCTACAGAATACCAATACGTCCTCTCCCCGTTACAATCCCAATGCAAGGTGTGCCTATCACTCAAATAGTCCCGGACATGACACTAACAATTGTTGGGCTCTGAAGAATAAGATCCAAGACATGATTGACACTAAGGAGACTGAATTTGATCCTCCAGAGACTCGTAATGTGATTACTGCACTTATGCCTAATCACGACAGGGGCGTTCATGCTATTGATGATGTTTCTTATGTTCTTACTATAAATGACTTGACTACTCCTCTGATGATTGTAAAGAAGAAGCTGCTACAAGGCGTTTTATTTCCGGATTGCATTGAAAACTACTACTATTATACATCCCAATCTAACGGTTGTGCTCTGCTGAAAGAAGGTATTCCGTGTTTGATGGATGACCATGTGATGCTGTTTGAGAAGTTTCCTTTTTAGAAGACTCCTTTTGTGGAGAGTATGTCCCACGACCTGAAGCTTGAAGACGTGTCTACAATTTCCAGTACTCTTGTAAGGATCACTTCTAAGGGTCCTGTGAAGGTTACTTCCGAACCTAGGGTTTCTCCTCTAATCATTACTGCACCTAGGCCAATTCCATACTCCTCTGATAAGGCCATCCCTTGGAATTATGGAGCTGATGTCTACTACCATGGCATCAAGCAAGAACCATTGATTGTCAAAGATTAAATTACTGAAGTTATTGATCCCAACATTAGCAATATTGTTGGGACTAGTAAGGTTACCAGAAGTGGAAGGGTTTTCTCTCTAGAGATCTCTCTAAAGGCTATTACTACACCAGTTCGTATCACTACTACTGAATCAACTACTGAGACTCGAGGTAAAGAATATATGACTGAGCCGGCCCAGACTGAGGCACCAAAAGAGGTCACTATTGAAGACACCTCCAAGAAAGAGATGGATGAAATACTGAAGATTACCTGAAAGAGTGACTACAAGATTGTTGAACTGTTGGGGCAGACACCCTCTAAAGTATTTATGATATCTCTGTTGTTGTGCTCTGAAGCCCATGCTCAAGCTTTGATAAGATTTCTGAAATCTTCTCATGTACCACATGAAATCTCAGTTGGTTAGTTCGAAAGTCATGTTTCTAGCCTGACAATTGATAATGGGCTAGGCTTTTCGAGACTGTTGAGGAACCAACCGAGGTTTTCTTTGGATACGATAATCACTTATTTTTACTTTTAATGTCTGATCACGCAACATATTTCTTTGCTAAGGATATCCATTTTGTAATCCTTTTTCTCCTTTCAGGATTTATGTTGTACCCCAAAATTTTTCCTCTCATTTATCAAATATTTTCTCACAAAAACTTCTCTTGGTTCAAGATTTCACTAGGGTTGATCAGCTCAAGACACCTCCTTAAGCACTGATGACCAAAATTAGGGTTTGAGATTGCACAAGGATATTTGAACTTTCAGTGCTTCATATGACTTTCATGGATCATTATGGACCCCCAATATTACTCATATCAAGTTTCAAGCCTTGGATCACACTTTTGCTCAGTCAATTGAGCAGTTGACCTAAAAATCAGTTGTATTGGGGAAAAAGTCAACTACGGTCGATTTAAAGTCAAACTTCATAATTTTTTATCCATATCAACATTATAAACTCATATGTATCATTTGATCAAGTTTGGACCATAATTCCTCAAGAATTTTGATCAAATCATCAAAAGGGCAAAATGGTCAAAATTAGGGTTTTGACTAAGAAAGGGAAATTTCTGATTTTTGACCTAGCAAATGATCAATTGATTTGAATCATGATCTCAAGAGTTTAATTGAATCATTTTGACCTAATGACATGACCTAAAACATTGTTCAAGATCAATTGGATTGACAGTGAATTTTCAGTCAACTGATCAAAAGTCAACTGTACACTAAAAAGTCAAACTTTGACTTTTTGGTCAAAATTCAATGTCAAAGATCACAATTCATCAAAACATGTTAAAATATGAAACTTATTCATTAAGAAATCAAAAAGTCAAGATTTCATTTTGAAAAGTCAAAGTTTTCTAACTTAGAAATTTTTCCAAGTGTTTAAAACTTCATGTTTTTTCATAACTTTGAGCCAATTTTTCACCATGGTGCAAGAGG
Source organism: Vicia faba (assembly GCA_948472305.1). Taxonomy (NCBI): domain Eukaryota; kingdom Viridiplantae; phylum Streptophyta; class Magnoliopsida; order Fabales; family Fabaceae; genus Vicia; species Vicia faba. The sequence goes on from OX451737.1 coordinate 174,150,696, forward strand.
ATTCAAAAGAAACTTTCAACATGAAAGTTGTAGATCTACATGATATCTACAACATTTCTTTACACAACTTCTTCTAAAAATGCTTAGATATCAAGTTATTAATTCATAAAGTCATGGTCTTGAAATTGAACACGGTGAAATTTTGCCCTAGTTTTGGTCAAGATTTTGACCTAACTTCATGGCACTTTTTCATATAGTTCCAAGTGGAATTTTCAAAAGTGATTCAAAGAGGGGATGTATAGAATATTACAAGCTTTCTAAAATGTCCAAGAACTCCTTGAGATCATTCTTGAGTAGGGGGAATCGAAGAGATGAAGTTAGGGTTTTCACACTTGAAATACAAGTCATTTTGTGATGAACAAGATTCAAATTTCAAACATATGCTGCATAATCTCTACTTTACAGGCCTCAAACTTGTTAGGCACTCCATAATTAATTTCTTGCACAGCTTTTAGAGGTCTCAATTCAAGAATTCAATGCAAAGCCATGCTTTATATCCATTTTAGGAAGAAAGTGCACCATGCCATTTTGATAAAGTAGCTTTTTGCACAAAACTTGTTCTTGAGCCTTGCAATTGTTTTCTTCTGATCATACATGTCCTGTAACTCAAGAGAAGTTTGTCTAAACACTTACAATCACTCAGCCCATGCTTGTACTTCCTCTTGGAACCATACTTCCCACTTTTCTTCAAAATCAAGTAACATAGCAATCAACCTATGTCTTGTACTTCTGACCCTCTCAAGCAGAAAAACCCTTCTCATTACTTATGTACAAGTCATTTGCCACAAATTACACGCATGCTTGAGCCCTGAAAAGAGCAAGAACTCATATTTGCATCTCACACCTCCATTGTTGCATATTCTGGCCAGAAATCTGATAACACATAAATATATTGCATATTTAGCTTGATTTAACTAAATTATTTTCCATTTTTATCCTAAATTAAATCACTTTGTAGTTGGTATTATGCCGGTATTTTTATATTTTGCAGGTATCAAATTAATTATAAGAGAAAGGAGAAAAAGGAAGAAAAAGGAAGGAAAAAAAAAGAAGAAAAAAAAAACTACAATAAAAGTCAACAACAAGCCCAAGCCCAAAAGCGTAAGAAGCATGATGACCGGCAAGGCTAGCTTGACGAACGGAATTGATTGACCAAGTAAGTGACAAACGTCACTTATCCTTTTGACGAACGTCACATCCCTATTCTTTCGCCACATCCCTAAAAGCTTGCAATGAATGTGTGTTAACTGCTTCCACTAAGTCAGATACGCGGAGATTCAGCAGCCCTATAATCTCTCCAACAAATCCTCACGAACAGTTACTTGAGATGTATATAAAAAGCAGACCTCATGCACTGAAGGAGGGTCACGCGGTTACTTCCCTTTTGTTCTTCGTATATTTCACAGAGTTACTGCTTTCCAGAATTATTTTTCCTCAACTATTATTTTCCTTAGCATATTTATTTTCCCAACCCGTTTTAAGCAATAGATTTCTACACTAGAGATCTATTGCCCAGTAGTTTATTTCAAGACCTCCTGAATTGTTATTTAATTTTATTATTTTGTTTTCACTATTGTCCCTGTTCCGTATCGAAGAAAAACCTACCAACCTATGGAGGAGTGCTTCCTTTAGAGCCGGACGAATTTTTATCAGTCTCCAGTCAATTTATTTCCAGGTTTTTATTTTAATAAATTATTATTTCCCCTTTAATTCGATAACCATGTTTACTTCGTTGTCTGGCTTTTATTATTTTGTGATTGAGTTTTATAATATGCTAGGCTAGATTCCTATACCGGTATGTAAGATCATAAAACTGAGGGAATTTGGTAATATTATTGGTTATTTAATTGTTGAACTATTTTCTGGACTAAATTACTTTGTTTTTAATGATGAACCTTTTTTTATGAGAGTAAAAACGAATAGAAGTTAGGTTCAATAAAGCGAGAGCTTGAGGATCTTTAACTGGACGTAGTAACTAGGCATTGGCTTTAAAAACACCGGGAGCGCTTTAAAGCGAATTAGAGTTTATTTGTTTTCAAAAGAATGTTTCTAACTCCGACGGGATAGCAAGAGCATACCTTAGGACTTAAATTGCATAACCTAAATCAACAACCACGACAGTGTGAGACGAGGGTTTTTTAACTAATAAATTTCTACTGAGAATTGTTAGAAATAGCAAGTTACCAAATAGGTCACTAATTCCTGAATCCTGATCATTACATACTGGTTGTTTACCCCCTCTGATTATTTAACTAGATTCAAACTTACTTTTAGTTCCCCTAATCTAAACCAAATATTTTTAGCCTTAGATTTACACCGTAATGCTAGATAACGATATGTTTGACTTTTGGTCCTTTGGGTTTGATAATCTTTAAAACTACGCGATAAGATTGTGCACTTACAGTCCAGATCATTTAGACTACCATATCCATCAGATCAAGTTTTTTGCGCCATTGCCAGGGCACCAATTTAGTCAATATCGTAATTCTGTTGTTTCACCGTATAGACTAGGGCAACATTTTTCCTTTCTTTGAACGATTGTATGCCAAATACTCGTTTACAGTGAGGGGAATTAGTACAAAAAATCAATGAAATCAAACGTTTTGTTAACATAAGACGTCGAATCCTCGATCTTCCCAAAGTAGCTCCACTTCCAATTCCCATTTCTGAAAAACCAACTCTGAAACTAGACATGGCTGAACTAGGTAATCTACCTCTTAAGGAGTACGCTGCTCCTTCTCAAGCTGAACCGCACTCGAGTATTTCTCCTCCAGCCATCGAGGCGAATAACTTTGAGCTTAAACCTTCATTGTTGCAAGCCATGCAACAAAATCAATTTTCTGGAGGCCCTACGGATGATCCAAATCACCATTTATCCGTCTTTGTACAATACACCGACACAGTAAAAGCTAATGGTGTTAATCCCAAAGCAATTAGATTACGTATTTTTCCCTTTTATTTAAGAGATAGAGCCAGAGCGTGGCTCCAATCCTTACCTTCAAACTCCATAACTACATGGGACGAATTGAAGAAAGTCTTCTTAGCAAGATATTTTCCACCAAGCAAAACTGCAATGCTGAGAGGCCAAATCAACGGATTTACGCAAAAAGACGACGAATCACTTTTCGAAGCTTGGGAGAGATACAAGGACATGCTGAGACTTTTCCCACATCATGGACTTTAACCATGGCTAATCATCCACACCTTCTATGGTGGTCTCCTATATAACACCAAACTATCTCTAGACGCTGCCGCTGGTGGTGCACTAATGGACAAACCCTATAATGAGGCTTATAAACTAATTGAAAACATGGCACAAAACCATTATCAATGGGGAGGAGAACGAGCCTCCACACGAGGATTGCACGGAGTCAGTGGCATAGACCACGTCAATGCTAAAGTTGACGCCCTGACTCAAAAGATTGAGAGTTTAGAAATAACCCCAACCCCTGCGGCCACCGTGGCTGTCGTAACTCGAAACTGTGACTTGTGTGGAATACATGGACTTATCGTTTCCGAGTTCCAATTGCTAGCTGGGATACCCCCTGACCAGATGAACTACGCTCAAGGAAACCCGTATTCTAACACCTATAACCCAGGTTGGAAGAATCATCCTAACTTTTCCTACAAGAATAACAATGCGGTATGCACCCCTCAAGCACCTCCTGGTTTCCAAAAGGTACCTCAAGCTGCACCTCAAGTTGCACCTCAAGCACCCCGTAAGTCCAACCTTCAGATAATGATGGAAAACTTCGTTGCTGCTCAAACACAACAAAATAAGGAATTTATAAACCAAAACGTACACACCTACGAATTAGTAAAACAATTAGCAACCAAAGTAGATGCCTTGGCTACACATAACAAAATGTTAGAAACCCAAATTTCTCAAGTAGCCCAACAACAAGCAACAAATGTCGCTCCAGCTGGGGTGTCTCCTGGTCAACCACAACCTAACCCGAAAGGTCATGCTAATTCCATTGTATTAAGAAGTGGGACCAAATTAGACGGACCGGTAGATCCGAGAATCTCAACTAAGTCGATGTCTCAACAAAATGAAAATGAAACTGAAAAGTCAAAAAGCAATGACGAGCTGACTAAAAATATTTAGTCAGAAATCATAGCCAGAGACGAAGTTGAAAAGGCAAAACCATACGTACCCTCACCACCATATAAGTCACTTATCCCATTTCCTCATAGACTAGCCAAATCTAAAACCGAAGGACAATTCAAGAAATTTGTGGAACTTCTGAAATAATTAAACATAACAATACCAATTACAGAAGCCATAACACAAATGCCATCTTATGCCAAATTTCTTAAAGAAATATTGTCTAATAAAAAGAAACTCGAGGATAATGAGACAGTGATGCTTACTGCGGAATGTAGCGTTATTATCAAGAATAATATGCCACCTAAGCTGAAAGACCCTGGTAGTTTCTCCATACCCTGTGTGATAGGGAAATTCGTAATAGACAAAGCACTATGCGACCTAGGAGCTAGTGTGAGCTTGATGCCCCTTTCAATTTGTGAAAAGCTGTAACTAGGAGAACTGCGACCAACTAGGATGTCCCTACAACTAGCTGATCGATCTATGAAATACCCAGTGGGTATGCTAGAAAACATCCCTGTTAGAATAGGTCAATTCTATATTCCTACAGATTTCATTATAATGGACATTCAAGAAGACTCAAACATTCCCATCATATTAGGAAGACCGTTCTTAGCCACCGCTAGCGCCATCATTGATGTGAAATGAGGGAAATTGACTTTTGAAGTCGGAGAAGAAAAAATTGAATTCATTCTTTCTCAATTCCTTAAAGCCCCTGCAATAAGCGACACATGTTGTTTTCTTGACATCATTGATGAATGCGTGAAGGAAATAAAGTCAAAACCAACAAAGGATACTGAAATCCTAAGAATTCCAATCCCGCCTATTTTTGAAGACGACAACTGGCGTGGGGAACGCTAGGACGACCACCTAAGTGAATGCCTAGCACTGACTCCCGATCCCATGCCTGACCCTAAGAAACCTGTTCTAAAACTTAAAACATTACCAAATAATCTAAGGTACGAATTCCTGGATGAAGAATGTAAATGACCCGTCATAGTCAATGCTGACTTAGGACGAACCGAAACCAAAAAATTACTTAATGTCCTGAGGAAATATCCAACCACTCTAGGCTATAACATCTCGGACCTAAAAGGAATAAGTCTTTCTATCTGTACACATCGCATTATGCTCAAGGAAGATTGTAAAACCTCTAGAGAGCATCAAAGACGAATCAATCCCATTCTAAGCGATGTAGTTAAGAAGGAAATTTGTAAGTTGTTGGAAGCCAGAATCATATATCCTATATCCGACAATAAATGGGTCAGTCATGTACATGTCGTACCCAAGAAAGGAGGAGTCACCGTAGTCACCAACGAAAAAGGCGAATATGTAGCCCAACGCACTAAAACTGGATGGAGAATATGCATCGACTATAGGAAGTTAAACAAAGCCACTCGCAAGGATCATTTTCCTCTACCTTTCATTGATCAAATGCTCGAGCGTTTGGCTAGACATTCCCATTTCTGTTACTTAGATGGTTATTCTGGATTTTTCCAAATCCCTATCCACCCCGGTGACCAAGAAAAAACCACATTTACATGCCCTTATGGTACATTTTCTTATAGATGAATGCCTTTCGGACTTTGCAATGGACCCGCAACTTTCCAGAGATGCATGATGGTGATCTTTTCCGATTTCCTGGATGGAATGATGGAAGTCTTTATGGACGACTTCTTCGTCTGTGGAGAAAGTTTCGAAGGATGCTTAGCAAACCTTGAAATGGTACTCAAACGATGCGTGAGCGTCAATCTTGTTCTCAACTGGGAAAATTCCATTTCATGGTCCGACAAGGGATTGTACTTGGACACATCGTGTCCGACAGAGGAATCGAGGTAGATAAGGAAAAAATAGAAGTGATAAAAAACCTTCATCCTCCTAAAATTGTTCGAGAAATAAGAAGTTTTCTAGGACACGCCAGTTTTTACTGACATTTCATCAAAGATTTCTCTAAAATAACCAAGCCACTAACTGAGTTGCTAATGAAAGACGCTGAATTCATCTTTGATGACAAATGTTCCAAATCATTTCAAACGCTTAAGCAAGCACTAATCTCTGTGCCAATTATGCAGTCTCCAGATTGGAGCAAACCGTTCGAGATAATGTGCGATGCAAGTGACTATGTTGTAGGTGCCGTTCTAGGACAGCGAAAAGAAAAAAAAAACTCCATGTAATATACTATACGAGTAGAACCCTTGAAGAAGCCCAAATGAATTATGTTACGATGGAAAAGGAACTTTTAGCAGTTGTGTTTGCATTAGATAAATTCTGTTTATACTTGGTGGGAGCCAAAATTGTCATCTACACCGATCAGTCGCTATTAGATACCTCCTAACTAAGAAAGATGCCAAACCTAGACTATTGAGATGGATCCTATTACTACAGGAATTTGATTTAGAAATCAAAGAGAAAAAGGGAACCAAAAACGTCATAGCAGATCATCTTTCTAGGCTTGAAAATCTGAAGACCGAACAAATACCAATTAACGACGATTCCCCATATGAGAGACTTATAGCTCAGTTGGAAAACAACGAGGGTGAACATTATTGAGCCAACTATCCTTTAGAAATATAGGCCTCAAGTCTTGAAACCAACAATTTCGTAAAAGTGGCATTAGCTCACTCTGTTGCACCATGGTATGCCGATTTCGTAAATTACCTAGCCGCTGGTGTCCTTCCACCTGAGCTAACGTACCAACAAAAGAAGTTCTTCCACGACCTTAAACAATACTACTAGGATGACCCCCTCCTCTTTAAAAGAGGCTCTAATGGGATATTTCATCGTTGCATGCCCAAAGAAGAAATCCAAAGTATTATAGACCACTATCACGCTGCACCTTATGGAGGGCATTCAAGTACATCAAAAACCTGTGTGAAAATCCTACAATCTAGTTTCTTTTGGCCTAATCTATGGAAAGATGTGCACATTGCTATTTTAAACTATGGTCGTTGCCAACGCACTAGCAACATCTCCAGACGCGATGAAATGCCTCAGAAAGGTATTCTAGAAGTCGAACTCTTCGATGTATGGGAAATTGACTTCATGGGACCCTTCCCATCTTCTTTTGGTAACAAATACATACTCGTATATGTTGATTACGTATCCAAATGGATAGAGGTTATAGCCTCTCCAACAAATGATACACGAGTAGTAATCAAGCTTTTCAAGAACATAATCTTTCCAAGGTTCGGTGTGCCGAGACTCGTCATCAGTGACGGAGGCTCCCACTTCATCTCCAAAATCTTCAAAAAATTCTTAGTGAAATATGGAGTTAAACATCGTGTAGCAACATCATACCACCCACAAATGAGTGGCCAAGAAGAGGTCTCAAACAGAGAAATTAAGCAAATACTTGAGAAAACTGTTGCGACATCCAGAAAAGATTGGTCCTCAAAGTTACACGAAGCATTGTGGGCATATAGGACAGCTTTTAAAACACCCATAGGGACCACACCTTTCAAGTTAGTCTATGGAAAATCATGTCATCTTCTGGTGGAACTCGAGCATAAAACTTACTGGGCTATTAAAACCCTAAATTTAAATTACTCTGCTGTCGTGGAAAACAGAATCCTAGATATTGACGAACTAGAAGAGCTTCGACTAGACGCTTACGAAAATGCTAAGATCTACAAAGAAAGAACAAAAAATGGCACGATAAGAACATTTCTAGGAGATAATTCAACGAGGGAGATGTAGTACTCCTATTTAACTCCCGACTTAAACTTTTTCCGGGAAAACTACACTCTATGTGGTCTGGCCCTTTCGAAGTCACCAAGGTTTACCCAAGTGGCGCCGTAGAAATTAAGAGTAATTCTAGTGACCCATTTAATGTAAACGGGCAACGTTTGAAGCATTACCATCATATCAAAAACAAAGATTACTCATCTACTCTAAAGCTTCTACAGCCACCTGCTGAACCAAACGACTAATTCATAGTTCAAAATGTGTCGAGCTTGCGACATAAAAAAAAAGCGCTTTGTCGGAGATAACCCACAGTTTTATCTTTATATTTCTATTTAACTTTTCAATTTTTTTATTCTCATCTTTCTTTCCTTATTATCATTTTCTTATTTTTCTTATTTTTTACGCTAAAAGGCATTTGGCTGATGCTAACTTGATGTTTCTATAATCTACTTACTTTTCAGGCTAATTTACCTTTTTTTAGCTAGTGACTAACTCTCGAAATGACAAGAGTAGATTATATGAGTATTACTTTCAGGGGGAAAGATCAAATGAGGAGGTTTGAGGACTTGGTCGACAGAGAGATGACCCCCACCATCTATGCTGATGACCGTGCTATGACCGCCATAGGCATTAGAGAAAGTGTCTTATACCTGATGAACCAGATAGGTTGGGATATATCCCCTATTCGGAGGAGATTCAGTTCATATCGTAGGCTTACCCTAGAGTTCCTAATTTCTTTGAATTATGTGCCTAACCATGGACTAGGGTTTAACTGTGGCTTGATCCGGTTTAGACTGTTTAGCATTGATTTCCGTTATAACAATAGTGAGTTTGCTAACCTTTTAGGTTTCCCTAGTGGCCCCGATGTCTTTACCATCGCCCAAGAGGATATCCTCTCCAACCATAAGCTTAATTACTTCTGGGGTAGCATAACTGGTAACAACCATCCTGAGCCTGTTGATATGCATTATGACAGCATCCATAACCCTGCTATAAGATATTTCCACAAAATCCTGGCCCACACCCTGTTTGGAAAAGAGCAAAACATTTCTTTGGTGTCCCGTGATGTGCTTTTCATTTTGTTTTGTGCTTCACAAAACCGTCCTGTCAATACGGCTACCTTTATGTTAGCCAATTTTGTTCGCATTATAGAGACCTCTCATACACCTATCCTTATAGGAGGCCTAGTTACAATGATTGCAAATGCTATCAGAATGAGACAACCACTCCTAGAATTAAACCCCTATGGAGGAATTCGACCCATGAACATCCGTTTTTGTTTCAACACTCACCTTATAGGAAACCTTGGACCACTTTAGTTTGACTTGATCATCAACCATAACATTGTCCACCAATTTGTTTTACCCAATCCTATAATGAGTGTCCATAACAGAGATAACTGTATTTTTGACTTGGATCCCCCATCTACCTACCCCTACATCACCCGAAACACCTCAACCGTATGAGATCTCCGATGATTTTGACCCTGAGACTCCTCCTCATTATTATGATCTTCCTTCCCTTGTTCGTCATAAAGTTACACCAGATGCCTCTCCCGTGTCTACTACTGTTACTATTTCGGATAATGTTGGACCTCTGCCTCCTGATTTTACTACCGCTATTGCTAATTTGGAGACACATATTGAAAGTTTACGCGGAGAATTCACCACTTTGCATTCGTACTTTCATGGTTTCATGGATATCATAATAGAACATTTTGATCATCTATATCAGCACTTCTATTATGTTACTGCACCTCCTGGAGGCCCACGTCGTGGCTAGATTTACCCTGCTATTTTTATTTTTTTCTGTTCCTTTTTCTTAAGGCATTGAGGACACTGTCTATTTCTGTTTGGGGGCAGGAAACATTATTGTTTGCCATTACTGTTTTGTTTTACATTATTGTTGGCCATTACTGTTTTGTTTTCTCATTTTCAGATATTTTGTTATTTCATTTTTTTCTTTTGTACCAGTTCCTTACCCAATAACATTATTTCTTATTATTCGTATTTTCAATGTTCTTGGTTATTCAATGTTATTGAGTTTTTATTATCTTCATTATACATATTGTTATTATCATATGTATGCCTTTATAGTACAATTAATATTATATGTATAAGTATCAGTAGCGGTCCATTGAAATCACATGCATCCATTGTCGGTCGTCTAGCCAGATGTGACGTTTGTCACATTTTTCCTAGCAAACTGCCGACCGTCAAGCTAGACGTGACGACCGTCAACCAGTCCTGCCATGCATGTGGCGATCGACAGCTTTGTCTGACTTTCGTCAGCCTTGCCTCCCATGCCCTACTACGTAAATGACGACCACCAGCCTTGCCTCCCACGCTCTTAGATCTCGTGACCACATGTTTGACTACAAGACCACACCGTTTCATTTTTTATTATTGTTTCTATAACTCCCATCTTCCATTATTTAAACCCCATAATTCCCATTATCTACCACCATTACCACTCATTCATTCCTTATAATTCCTATAACCTCCCACTTTCAAAACCGTAAAATAAAAAAACTCATTCATTACCCACTCATAATCTCCACCTATTTAAACCACTTCTTCTACCATCCTAATATCACCACCACTCACTACCTTCTTTGAACTACACAAACACCTCCCCTTCTCGTCTTTGTCAAATATACCATGGCCGCCTGTAGAAATCAACTCAATCGAGGAGAACCCGACATGAATCATCTTGTGTCCCGACAAGGCGAAGCTAGTGAACTCCAATAGGAAAGATACCGGAAGTTTTATCAGAGAGGATTGACACCCACATGATATGTCGACAACGACTGTTTATGCAATTTAGGGTTTTATGACAGTATGCAAGGTTTGCTAAACAAAGCAGGCCTGGGATTTGTAATCACGATGGGCTTACCCACCTACGAGGCTCTAACTTTGGAGTTCTTAAGCTCCTACTTCTACATCACTCCCACTGACGCCGATGTAAATCTTTTTGGAGCAGCCACATTCTGTATGTTCAACCAGGAATACACGGTGACCCAGGATGCTTTGAGCGACATGTTTCATTTCCCTTGTGGAGAAAATATGCAATACTGAATTCCCCCTGAATTGGATTGGAATAGAACGTCATATGAATTATGGGAGAGAATATCCGGTGAGCATGATTTTGCTCCCGAAGCGCGTTACTCCTCTCACATCCATAATCCTAAAATTCGCTACCTTCACCGCACCCCGGCCAACACTATTTTTGGGAGAACCAACAACAACAAGGTCAACACCAAGGAGTTGTATGCTCTCTATTGCGCCTTCGCGCTAAACCTCCGTCTGAACCCAAGCACCTTCCTGATGGCTCACATTCAAAATCTTGTAACAAGAGACGGGACTGTGCCTTTCTGTATTGGAGGTATCGTCACTGCAATAGCAGTTCACCTGAACCTGGGAGGGAGAGTCCTAAATCTACCCTCTCTACCAGCAGTATTCTTGGACATTAACAACTGTCGAGTTGGTCGCCTTATTAAGGTAAGAGAAGCAGGAGGGTATCATCTTATGGTGAGGAATAATGAAGTTCGTAGTGTCATTTTGCCAAATCCAAATACTAAAACCTTAAGCATTGCAAACAACTGGTTATATAACCTCAACGCCCCCGAGCCTGGTGTCAATGCACAAGGAAACCAATGCGAAGCCAATAATGATGTTGTCGACAAAATGGAACATGAATTAGAACATCAAACACCTCAACCTGGCATTCAACCTCCCGAAGCCCAAGAGCCACCAAATGCCAATCCACCTGCCACACTCGATGCCATCTACACTGCAATACTGCAGCAGAATCAATTGTCTAACCAGTGCTACCAGAGCATCGAGACGTGTTAAGAGGAAAAGATGCATCTCGTACAACAGATGCAAAGAGATCAACATGATTACGCTCATTAGCAAGACCAAAGTATGCTAGAATTCACCGCAGGGATGACAGAAGACATGTGGGCTTTGACACTTCGTGTTGAAGGTTTGCATGAAGTTGTTTCCCGCGTGGAGGGTCAAAGATATGAAGCAGAATCTTCCAGAAGGGGAGAGCAAGCGCGTAGAAGATCTAGGCCAAGGATTTGTGGTAGATTATGTGGCCTAGGCGAGGAATAATGAGTATTTAGTTTTTCACTCTCCTTTTCCAATACATTGAGGACATTATATGATTTAAGTATGGGGGAGGAAGTATTTCCACTTTTTCCAGTAAATTTTTATTTTTATCTTATCCTTTCTTTTTATGCAATATTTTTTGTTGTTTGTCCGATTCCCTCACTTTATTGAGCCCCAACAAAAAAAATTTGATTTAATACATAACTTGACTCACTCGACGAGTATGTAGATTGCTACCTTTTAATTTTTTAAAAAAACTTTCGCAAGACTTGACGAAATCACTACCGTCTTGACACTCTGCAACCCCAGGATTTAATAGACTAGTTAAAGTACCTATTCTTCTGAAACCCAGAGCTTTAGTTTTAAAGTAATCCTGAGGAGTTTATCTAGCAGTCAGCACCATCTTAAACATAAACTACGCAGAAAGTCGATGAATATAAGTGGATGATCTCGGGTATTTATTTAGAAAATGTTACAGGAAATGCACCTATTAAATTGGGCGATCCTCATCTGATCGTTTAATCCAATGGATGTAAGCCCTACGAAGTAACATAAAATCCATTATAGGTGGTTCAGAGGCATCTGGTACTGAACTTGGTAGGGCAGACTACGGTTTGATCCCCCGCATCATGCAAATGGGTTTAAAAAAAGAAGGTTGCCACATTATTGTGCCAAAAACCACTGTGCTAAAAAAGATCATAACCACTAACCGGCTATTCTGCTATGTACGTGTTAGGATAAAGGGCTTAATGTGATTGCGCTTGAATGAAAATGGGTAAAACAAGACGATTACTTGGGGTGAGCTATAATAGCATCTGCAACCAATTTACGTAAGACGGGGTTGTCTAGTGTTGTTACCGTAGTACTGGAGTACAGATTAAGCTTTTGATTCTCTAACAAAAACACCATGCAACCGCGTACAAGTTGATTTGGATCATACATTTTCACCTGGCCAATGTTCAGACAAACATCATATTGAGCACTTGCTTGAGGACAAGCAAAGATTCAAGTATGGGGGAGTTTGATAACACATAAATATATTGCATATTTAGCTTGATTTAACTAAATTATTTTCCATTTTTATCCTAAATTAAATCACTTTGTAGTTGGTATTATGCTGGTATTTTCCTATTTTGCAGGTATCAAATTAATTATAAGAGAAAGGAGAAAAAGGAAGAAAAAGGAAAAAAAAAAAAGAAGAAAAAAAAGCTACAATAAAAGTCAACAACAAGCCCAATCCCAAAAGCGCAAGAAGCATGACGACCAGCAAGGCTAGCTTGACGAACGGCATGCATTGACCAAGTAAGTGATGAACGTCACTAATCCTTTTGACAAACGTCACATCCCTATTCTTTCGCCACGTCCCTAAAAGCTTGCAACGAATGTGTGTTAACTACTTCCACTAAGTCAGATACACGGAGATTCAGCAGCCCTATAATCTCTCCAACAAATCCTCACGAACAGTTACTTGAGATGTATATAAATAGAAGACCCCATGCACTGAAGGAGGGTCACGCGGTTACTTCCCTTTTGTTCTTCGTATATTTCACAGAGCTACTGCTTTCCAGAATTATTTTTCCTCAGCTATTATTTTCCTTAGCAGATTTATTTTCCCAACCCGTTTTAAGCAATAGATTTCTACACTGGAGATCTATTGCCCAGTAGTTTATTTCAAGACCTCCTGAATTGTTATTTAAGTTTATTATTTTATTTTCGCAATTGTCCCTGTTCCGTATCGAAGCAAAACCTACCAACCTGTGGAGGAGTGCTTCCTTTAGAGCTGGACGAATTTTTATCAGTCTCCAGTCAATTTATTTCCAGGTTTTTATTTTAATAAATTATTATTTTCCCTTTAATTCGATAACCATGTTTACTTCATTGTCTGGCTTTTATTATTCTGTGATTGAGTTTTATAATATGCTAGGCTAGATTCCTATACCAGTATGTAAGATCATAAAACTGAGGGAATTTGGTAATACTATTGGTTATTTAATTGTTGAACTATTTTCTGGACTAAATTACTTTGTTTTTAATGATGAACCGTTTTGTTACGAGAGTAAAAACGAATAGAAGTTAGGTTCAATAAAGCGAGAGCTTGAGGATCTTTAACTGGACGTAGTAACTAAGCATTGGCTTTAAAAACAGCGAGAGTGCTTTAAAGTGAATTAGAATTTATTTGTTTTCAAAAGAATGTTTCTAACTCCGACGGGATAGCGAGAGCATACGTTAGGACTTAAATTTCATAACCTAAATCAATAACCACGACAGTGTGAGACGAGGGTTTTTTAACTAATAAATTTCTACTGAGAATTGTTAGAAACTGCAAGTTACCAAATAGGTCACTAATTCCTGAAGCCCGATCACTACATACTGGTTGTTTACCCCCTCTGATTATTTAACTAAATTCAAACTTACTTTTAGTTCCCCTAATCTAAACCAAATATTTTTAGCCTTAGATTTACACTGTAACGCTAGATAACGATACATTTGACTTTTGGTCCTTTGGGTTCGATAATCTTTAAAACTACGCGATAAGACTGTGCACTTGCAGTCCAGATCATTTAGACTACCATATCCATTAGATCAAAATCCAAAAACCAAAAACTACTCGTGTGTTTCTTGGCTTCTAGCTTCCAAAAGCTTCCAAGCATCATACACAAACAATCCCATACCTTGTTACAGTTCTGTAACACCATCTTCCTCCATTTCCAAGTTCAAAAACGGAGCACTGCAAATGGACTTCTCCAGACCATTTCAGCCATTCTCCAACCAAGCTAATCATTTCATTAGCTTCCTGGGACCTCAGTAGAGCTATTCTGATCATCACAACACCTTGAGGAGTGCTCAAACTCAGAAGACGATTTCCAATTTTGAGGTAAGTTTCCTTAACTTTGAACTCTTCATACAAGCATCATTAATGGTTTATTTATGAATGAAAAATGTAGATATCATTACTCTAAAGCTAACCATGTCCATAGTTTTCATTTATATTGCTTGAGCTTAGAGAATTTTAAGATTGAAGTTTCTGAAATTTTTAGGATTCAGATTAGGGCCATTAAAATTCATGCTTGTCTTTGATCTGTAATTTTATTGCTTTACATTTCTGAAATCATGAGGAAATTTTCCACAAGATTCATGTTTACACTTTTACAAATGGATGAGAAATGAACAAGATGCAGGTACTCTGGTTGGGCGTGAGGTTGAAGATGAAGTTCAGACCATGGACTTGATTTCTAATATATATATTATTGTTTTGTTTATATGAACGGATGTATAGCCACCCAGTGGTACCCTTTTTGCTTATTTTCTCATTTTCTTTCTCAAATTTTTTATGTTTGTTTGCAGCGCTGGGCCCCCTATGTTGGGCCTAGTATTTTTGCTCATTTCATACTCCCTTCTCACTATTCACACCCCTGGCCCATTTTATTTTCCTTTTTCTCTTTTTTTTTATTTATTTGTTTTCTTTAATATTTTATTTAATATTAGAAAAATCAGGAAAAAAAATATATAAAAACATTAGATTTATATTTTGATATAATTTTTTTATTTTTACAATAAAAATTATTTTTATTTAATTATACCTTATCTATTTTACTAATTGATTTGTAAATTTAATTAGAAACTAGGGTTTTAATTATTTCTTTTACAATTAAAAAATATTCTTTTAAAACCAAAAAGACCAAAAATATTTTACCATGTATTATTTTCAAGTCAAAAAAGACATTAAAAATATTTTTCTTACAAACTTAATTTCTTTTTCTTTCTTAATCAATTAATATTTAGATTAGGGTTTTATTTAATTTTCTTTTCCTAATTAATTTAGGTTTACTTTTACTAATTTAACTAATTATTTTCTTTTAGTTAATTGGGTTAAAACCAAACCCTTTCCTAAAAAATCCAAACAAAAATCCATTTTTTCTTTCCATTTACATTCTTGTATATTTATTCACTTTTGTACATTATTTATTCAAATTCAATATGATTGTAATAGATAATTAGGTTTATTTTCTTGCAATCCCCATTTGTAATTTGTACACCCCCCCCCCCCCCCCCCCTCCCACAAGTATTGTAATAGCATAGTTATTTTAAATTCCGCAATTTATTGCTTTATATACAAAATGCTAGTAATTAGGGTTTTGTATGGAAAGACTAAAACCAATCAATTAGTAAACCCTAATCAAAGACAAATCAAGCATGAAAAATCAATACACTTGCACACAAGCACCCCTAGGGTAAAATCCACTTGGTTGCCTAATAAAAATGGCCATATTATGCATGTGAGGTATCTTAGCAAAAATAAGCAAAATACAAGATCATAGTCCCTCGATGACGCTATCAAACGTTGCCTTTGAAAATGATCTTAATCCCTAAAGAAAAATGATAAGATACCTTGCAACATTGATAATCATGGTTATACGATGACCCATGCCCGTCCCGTTTACATCCAAAGATAGGGTTACTTACCAAATCAATGGTAAGATAACAATTTCAAAGGAAAGAGCAAATAAACATGAAAGACTTTTGAGTAGGTAGATTATTTCTAGTTGCTTGCTCAATTTAAAAACAAAACATCCTTGCTATTTTCAAAAACAAACACCAACACTTTCAAAAACATCTTTCAAACTTGAAAACATTTTCAAAAAATCAACACTTTGTATACATTCTTACGAATAAGAATCATTACAAAGTTTGCCTAAACGATGGCGCCTTTTCAAAATACTTTCAAAAACCACACAAAGCATATTTTCAAACAAAAGCAAGTGATCTAGCAAGTAACTAAGAGCCCATGGAAAACCATGGATGAAAAGGATGCTAATACCTTCCCTTTTCATAATCTACCCCCTGAACTCAAAAAATAATCTCAAAGGTCTTTCCTGTGCTTTTCACCTTTCCTTTTGGATAAAAGAAAAGTCGGTGGCGACTCTTGCTAACTGCAACATTTGCGATAAAAACGCAAAACAACCAAGTCAGTTCTCCCACCGTATCACAGAACTGGCGACTATGCTGGGGAAAATTCTAAAAGTGGGGTTACCTTATGGATAGATCACATTTACTTTCTTTCTTTGTTTGACTTGTTTGCTTTACATTTTGGTTCTTTATTTGGGTTTGAATCCTCTACCCGGATTTGGGATACCTTATAGGTAAGTAGCAACACGTTGTGGAAACTGTGTGGGGTATACCGAAACGGTCTAAGAAATAGCTACATTAGTGCGACATATTTGTGGGTATCGGTATCCCTTGAGTAGTCAAGGAGAATACGGGGCAGCTGAGTGATGTCACGAAGCACTAATGAACTTTTAGAACCTTTACTTGACCAACTTGGCCATTAGGACGTAGTGAAATGACCGGCTTTGGTGCAGTCCGAAGTTGGTAGATACTTGATACTACACTCATTGAGGCTTGGTTTTTTGGGATATTTTGGTCGCCATTTAATGGGCTTGTGCTGAAACAATGCCCAAGAAAATAAACCAGTTATATTGAGCTCCTTAGAACCCGGTTACTATTGCCATGACAGGTTTTGAGCCAACTAAACTTCAAGAGGGTACTTACCTATGAGACTCCATGCAAGCCTAAACCTAAGGACTTGTTTTCTTTTTTTGTATATACTTACTTGTACATAACATCATAAACATCATGACATCATACTCATACTCACTAACCATTTCAAGGATTTTTGGGATTTATCTTTGTTCTGTTTTGTAGGACATGGATTCTATTCACAGGAAAACCATTCAAGTCAATCTCGTAAGGATCCCTCCTCAACTCAAAGAGTTAGCATCAAGGATTCCTGAAAATTCTCCATTCACCGAAAGACATGGTCGCCTACTAAACTTGGTCACCTCCAACACTGATGAAGACATGATGAAGGTGCTCTTTCAGTTCTTTGATCCTTTACACCATTGCTTCATATTTCCCGATTATCAACTTGTGCCAACTTTGAAAGAATTCTCCCAACTCTTGAGGATTCCCATTCTCAATCAACTACCTTTTAATGGTACGGAAAGATATCCAAAGCCAGAAGAAATTTCTCAAGCTCTACACTTGTAACCATCTGATATCACAACTAATTGGGAAACAAGGAATGGTGTCAAAGGTTTCCTAGAAAAGTTCTTGTTTGAGAAAGCCCAAAACTGTTGGAACTCTTTGGATTTGCAAGTCTTTGAGGAAATTGTGGCTCTCCTCATCTATGGGATGGTTTTATTTCCAAACCCTGACCAACTCATAGATGTAAACGCTGTCAAAATCTTCATGTCTCGCAACCCGGTGCCTACTTTGCTAGGGGACATTCTACATTCCTTTCACACTCGTACTATGAGGAAAAGAGGTATCCTTATGTGTTGTACTCCTTTCTTGGCAATATGGTTTATTTCGCATCTTCCCCAATATGTATTGAAGAACGAGCAAGGTTCAAGCTGGTCACATAGGCTGATGACGCTCAGACATTCAGATATTCATTAGTGTTCCCGCTCTTTGGATAATGTTACTATTGTTGACCGTTGTGGAGAATTCCCTAATGTCCCTTTACTTGGCATTAGAGGAGGTATCACCTACAACCCTTGCTTAGCCTTAAGACAGTTTAGTTACGGCTGAAGGGATGGTCCATACGAGATGCTTATTCAAGGTTTGGTATTTGACTACGGGAGCGACAATCAAGGTTACCTCCAAATATTTATACGAGCTTGGAGGATGTTAAAAAAAGTGGATAGCAAGACGCTAGGACATAAGAGTTCCATTCTCCTCGAGCCTTACCTTAAATGGGTGCGAGCTCGGGCTCAGAAGCTTGTGATGCCTTATCCCTCTATCCTACCAGTCATTATGGAGCCTGTAGTTGAAGGAGATGTTCCCTACACTATCCTCCATTCCGACATGCCTACCTCTCTTGAAGACTTGCAAAAGGGTTGGATTCAGCTTAAGAAAGAACGGGATACTTTCAAAGCTCAATTTTATGCTAGTGAGAAAAGGGTCTGGGAGCTTACAAAGCAGCTACAAGAAGAGCAAAGTGTGAACGCTTATCTCGCGCTAAAGAGGATGTGTTCAGTCTTTTTATCTTAGAAAGTTATTTTGTAAGCCCAAGAGGCGTGATGTAATCTTGTTTTGTCTAATAAAAATTAACGTTTGTTCATTCTTTCATCTATACAAATTTAAATTTCATTAATCCTTGAAATCATTTGCATGTACATATTCCATGCATCATGACATGACAGGCTTTCACATAACAGGTTTCCTTATCTTTCTGTTGTTTATTTTAGCAAGATGGATCTAGAGAAGAATGTGACGGATCTCCAAGCCTAGAATTCTCAGTTCCAGGAAGCTCTACTAGCCCTAGCCAAGGGGCAGCAAGAGATGATGGCTTTGCTGGCCATTAAGAAGAAGCCAAAGAAGAAAGCTCTGCTCAACATGGGTAGAAGGTTCAAGGAGACAATCTGTCAAATCCCAGTAGGAGGAGACACATCTGAAGAGGACGAGAACCAGGTCGGTGAGGTCAAGAGTACTCAAGCTGAATGTGCTAATGATCAAGAATCTGATGATGATTATTTCAACGAGCAGTATCCACCCGCTGATATCAAATACAAGCAGTTAGAAGACAGATTGAAAGTTGTTGAAATCCAAGTCGTCCCCGGTTTATATTTTGATGATTTGGGTTTGATCTCTGGGGTAGTCATTCCCCACAAATTCAAAGTACCACTCTTTGCAAAGTACGATGGGGTTTCTTGTCCAAAACTTCATTTGAAATCTTATGTGCGCAAGATACAGTCGTACACTACTGATAAGAAGCTCTGGGTTCACTTTTTCTAAGAGAGCTTGGCTGGAACACAACTTGAATGGTTTTATGAATTATATGGTTCCCGTATCAATACTTGGGAGGACTTAGCTACCTCCTTTTACCATCAGTATCAATACAACACCGACTTGGCGCCAACGAGGGTTCAGTTGCAAGATATGACCATGGGGGAAGAATGAAGGGTTTAAGGAATATGCACAGAAGTGGAGAGACCTTGATAGTAGGGTCCAACCTCCCTTGACTGATAGGGAGCACATCGACATGTTCATGGGCACTTTATCTGGTCCTTTCTTTAATTTGTTGGTTGGCTGCTCTTCTTCTGGTTTTACCGAATTAATCTTAATCGGTGAAAGAGTTGAAAGTGGCATCAAAAGTGGTAAGATCTCTATGGCATCTACCTCAACTCCCAATCCTATAAATAAACCTTTTGCTGCAAAGAAGGAAGTCAATGTTGTGTATGGGGCAAGGGCCCATACCAAGAAGAATGATCACCCGTCTGTCAATGCTGTCTGAATCTCAATCCAACTCTTACTCCAAGACCATCTGCAAATCATCAACGTTTTGAAACTCCAAGAAGACAATTTACGAGGTTAGGCATGTTACTGTCTCAAGCCCTTCAACATTTGCTCAAGGCTAATTTAGTGATATTGCGAGATCCTCCCGCCAACCCTGACACCTCGTCACCAAAGTATAATCCAAACGCTAAATGTGCTTACTATTCAAGCAGCCCCGGGCACGAGACTGACCGGTGTTGGGCCTTGAAGAACAAAATCTAGGATTTGATTGACAACAAGACTATTGAGTTTGATCCTCCTCCAACACCGAATGTAATTACCGCTCTGATGCCGAAACATGACAAGAGTGTTAATGTTGTTGAAGATACAATTTTTGTTACCTCTGTTAAAGAACTGACTACTCCGCTGAATGTAATCAAGAACAATCTGTTGAAAGTTGGGATCTTCCCTGGCTGTGTAAAAGACTGTGTGTGTTGTACCCAACAATATAATGGTTATGAAAGGCTGAAGAAAGGCATTCAACACCTGATGGATAGCCACGAAATTCTTTTTGAAAAAACTCCACTTGCCAAGAGTTTGATTAACAAATGTGAAGACCTCTCCATTATTACAATCTCAAACAAACCTATTAGGATTACCTCCAAAGGTCCTATTAGGATTTCAAATGAACCCACTATTGCTCCCTTAATCATTACCAATCCCGGGCCGATTCCCTACTCTTCAAATAAAGCGGTACCATGGAATTACGGTGCTAGAGTGTTCTATCATGGGATTAAACAAGATGGCTGAATCGAAGAAGAAAAATATGGCAATGTTGGCAACATAGCGGGCTCAAGCAAAGTAACTAGAACTGGGAGAATATTTTCACCCAATATCTCACCACCAGTTGTTACAAGGACGCTCATCCGTATTACTGCTGCCAAGCCAAGTACTGATACAAGAGGGAAAGAGAAGGTTGTTGAGCCTGATGTGGTTGAAGTACCCTCCAAGAACGTAGCTGATGAAGAACACTTCGCCCGCGAGATGGGCGAGATTTTGAAGATCATAAAGAGAAGCGACTATAAAATTGTAGAACAGTTGAGGCAAACCCCTTCTAAGATTTCAATGTTGTCCTTGCTGCTTTGCTCAGATGCCCATGCTCGAACATTAATCAATTTCCTGAAAAAGGCTCATGTCCCCCATGAGACAACAACGGACCAATTTGAGAATTACGTAGCTAGCCTGATAGCTGAAAATGGCTTGGGATTTTCAGATGCTGACTTAACGCCTCTTGGGAAGAATCACAATAAATCTTTACATGTGTCAATCGAGTGCAAAGGGACTACCTTAGCACATGTTCTAGTCGACATTGGTTCTTCTCTAAATGTATTACCCAAGGGGGCGTTAGATCGTCTTGACTGTGAGGATTTAGTTTTGAAGCCAAGTGATATCATCGTAAGGGCATTTGACGGATCAAAAAGAACTGTTCATGGGGAGGTAGATCTTCCAATCAAAGTGGGCTCCCAAATATTCAACTCCGCCTTCTATATTATGGATATTCGTCCAGCCTATTCTTGTCTATTAGGTCTCCCGTGGATCCATAAAGCTGGGGCAGTAACCTCAACCCTACACCAGAAACTCAAATATCCAGTCAAGGGAAGAATAGTCACCGTCTATGGAGAAGAAGAGTTTATGGTGATCCACCTTAACTCGTACAAATACGTAGAGATGGATGGAGAAATCATTGAAACTCCGTGTCAAGCCTTTGAAGTCATGCCACCGATGATTGCTGCTACCAAATGTTCTTCTGATGAGTCTAAAGCTGTTAAGGCCATGCCAAAGATGGTTTCAGTCAAGGATGCCCGCACGGCAATTGAAGAAGGAAACTGTGATACTTGGGGGCAACTCCTCGATATCCCATTTAAAGCGGACAAGTTTGGTCTGGGGTTCACCGTCGAAGCTCAGAAATAAGTGAGGCGTGCTCGTGCTGGAAAGCCACCTCTCCGCATTGGAAGCCATGAAGTCAACACCATGGGTGATTCTGATGAAGAAGCTGCATTTGAAGAGTGGGTGTACCCAACTACAACGGAGCTGAAGAATTGGCATACAAAGGACTTTATGCCCATCTCCTTCATTGAGGAGTAATCCACTTGTTATTGCTTTTCTTTCAATTCAAGAACTTGTTGTCTGTAATATTTTAAATGACTTTTAAGCCATGTGCCTGGCCCGGGGCACTTTGGTCCATTTGTCAAGGGTTTTATTTATATTCATCTAATCATATGATCATTCAGTACATTGGACTCTTTTGTATTCAAATATTTGTGTTCATTGTCTTTCCTTTCTTTCAAATACATTTTCAAAAAAAATAGCCATGTATCTTACATGCACACACACACACACTCTTGCAGGTCCACATCCACTCTGGATCCTATTGCCAATGATTCTACTATTGCCGACTATGACTTTGAATGTCCTATCAACCAAGTCGGAGACGAAGGAGAGGAAGATTGTGACATACCGGGAGAACTAGTCATACTTCTATTACAAGAGGAAAAATCTATTCAACCGCACGAAGAGTCAGTCGAAATTATCAATCTGGGTATGAGTCAGATAAGAAGGAAATCAGGATCGGCGCTAATTTGGAAAGCAGTGTCAAAAGCATGTTGGTTTAGATGTTTCATGATTACATGGAAGTATTTGCTTGGTCTTATGAAGATATGCCTGGGTTGGATACCGACATCATAGTTCATCGTCTGCCGACAAGAGAAGACTGCCCTTCTGTTAAATAAAAGGTTCGTCACATGAGGCATGATACGTCTAAAAAGATCAAAGCTGAAGTGATGAAACAATTTGATGCAGGGATCCTAGCTGTGACATCCTATCCTCAATGGGTTTCCAATGTGGTTCTAGTGCCAAAGAAAGACGGAAAAGTTCGCATGTGCGTAGACTATAGGGATCTGAATAGGGCGAGCCCCAAAGATGACTTCCCTCTACCACACATTGACGTCTTAGTTGATAATACTGCTCAGTATAAAGTCTTCTCTTTCATGGATGGATTCTCGGGTTATAATCAAATAAGGATGGCTCCTAAAGACATGGAGAAGACTACTTTCGTTACACAATGGGGCACCTTTTGCTACAAGGTCATGTCGTTCGGACTAAAGAATGCAGGGGAAACATATCAAAAGGCTATGGTATCTTTATTTCATGACATGATTCATCATGAGATAGAGGTCTATGTGGATGATATGATTTCCATATCACAAACCGAAGAAGAACATCTCGATCACCTGTACAAACTATTTGAAAGGCTGAAAAAGTACAAGCTGAGGTTAAACCCTAACAAGTGCACGTTTGGAGTATATCGATAAAGCTTATAGGTTTTGTCATCAGCAATAAAGGCATTGAAGTTGATCCCGCCAAGGTAAAGGCCATCTAGGAAATGCCAGTCCCTCATTCTGAAAAAGAAGTCAGAGGATTCTTGGGTCATCTCAATTACATTTCCCATTTCATATCTCACTTGACTGCTACTTGTAAGCCACTCTTCAAACTCTTGAAGAAAGATCAGGTAGTCAGATGGAACGATGAGTGCCAGATTGCCTTTGACAAAATCAAAGAATACCTACAAGAACCTCCTATTCTCATGCCTCCAGTTGAAGGTAAACCCTTGATCATGTACTTGACAGTACTAGAGAATTCTATGGGGTGTGTTTTGGGCCAACATGACGAGTCTGGCCGAAAAGAGCATGTTATTTATTACCTGAGCAAAAAGTTTATCGACTGTGAAACCATATATTCACTACTCGAGAAAACTTGGTGTGCTCTGGCATGGGATGCTCGTCGGCTAAGATAGTATATGTTGACTCATACCACTTTGTTGATTTCTAAGATAGACCCAATCAAGTACATCTTCGAGAAACCTGCCCTTTCCGGACGGATAGCCAGATGCAAATGATCTTGACTGAGTACGATATTCAGTATACAACTCAAAAAGCCATCAAAGGAAGTGTACTAGCAGATCATTTGGTCCATCAAGTTGTGGATGATTACCAGAAAATGAACTTCGACTTCCCTGATGAGAACATCATGCTGGTAACCGGCTGCGCGAAACTGGGACCGTATGACAGACCTAAACAAGGATCTCGATTGACTATGGTATTCGATGAAGCTTCCAACGCCTTAGGTAATGGAATTGGTGTTGTGATCATCTCTCCTGAAGGTTGCCACACTCCTTTCACTGCCAGACTATGCTTCGATTGCACAAACAATATGGTCGAGTATGAAGCATGCATCTTAGGTCTAAAAGCTGCTATCGACTTAAGGATCAAGCATTTGGATGTGCTTGGGGATTCCCCCTGTTGATCTGCCAAGTAAAAGGAGATTGGGACACTAAACACCCTAATCTTATCCCTTACAAAGAACTTGTGTTATCCCTAATTCCTCACTTCGAAGAGATCACTTTTGAGCACTTCCCTAGGGAAGAAAACCAGTTGGTTGACGCTTTGGCAACCATGTCTTTAATGTTCAAATTCAAATGGGACAATAAAGCCCCTATGATAACAATTGAAAGATTCGATGAACCTGCACATTGCTATGAGCTTGACACTGATGCGGAAAAGCCATGGTACCATGAGGTGATGAGATACCTTGGAGCACAAGAGTATCCAGAGGGGGCATCTATCAATGACATAAAGTTCTTGCGAATATTTGCAGCCAAATTCTTCCTAAGTAACAGGATTTTGTACAAGCGTAACCATGATTCAACTCTACTCCAATGTGTAGACAAGAAGGAGGCGGAGGAAATTATGGAAGACATGCACGATGGACTCTTTGGTACTCACTCAAGTGGACATACAATGGCTAAGAAAATCTTAAGATCCGGTTACTATTGGTCAATGATGGAGACTGATTTCCATCAACATTCAAGAACTTGTCACAAATTCCAAATCTATGCTGTCAAGGTCCATGTGCCTCCTACTCCTCTGAATCTCATGACCGCTCTGTGGCCATTTGCAATGTGGGGCATTGACATAATTGGAGAGATTAAGCCCACAGCTTCCAACAGACATCGCTTCATTCTTGTTGCTATCGACTATTTTACCAAATGGGTCAAAGCTGCCTCATTTGCCTCAGTAACCAAGAATTTGGTAGCCAGATTCATCAGACACAACCTCATCTGCCGTTATGGAATCCCCAAAAGGATCATCACCGACAATGGGACTAACCTCAACAATGTTATGATTACTGAGCTTTGCACTCAGTTTAAGATCAAGCATCACAATTCTTCTCCGTATAGACCAAAAATGAATGGCGCAGTCGAAGCGGCCAACAAAAATATCAAGAAGATTGTGCAGAAAATGGTAGTAACCTATAAGGATTGGCATGAGATGTTGTCGTTTTCTCTACATGGTTACCGTACTTCAGCTAGAACATCAACTGGGGCAATTCCCTTTTCTCTAGTCTATGGCATGGAAGCTATATTGCCAGTGGAAGTTCATATTCCCTCGCTGGGAATTATGAATGAGGCAGGCCTAGGCGAAGATGAGTGGATTCAAACGAGATTGGATCAGCTGAACTTGATCAACGAAAAACGATTAGTTATTGTTTTCCATGGTAAGACGTACCAAAACGGATGATCAAGGCTTTCAACAAAAAGGTCAAGCCTCGAGTATATCAAGTTGGTGACTTAGTGATAAAGCGCATCATTTTACCACAAGGCGACCCCATGGGAAAATGGACTCCCACCTATGAAGGGCCATTTGTTGTCAAGAGAGTTTTCTCTGGTGGTGCCATGATGCTGACTACCATGGATGGTGAAGATTTCCCACATCCTGTAAACGCGAACATAGTTAAAAAATACTACGCATAAGAGACCCGTTAGGTTGATAAACCTAAGAAAAATAAGGGCATCCCGGCAAACCAAAAGGTTTGGGAAAAAATTAGGGATATATGCAAAATATTGTACACCCGGCAAGTTGAAAACCCGAAAGGGTGACTTGGGCAAAAAAAGGGTATCCTGGTGGGCTGAAAACCTGAAAGGGCGGTCCAGGAAAAAGTTAAGGATTAAAAGCGTATGACTATGTCCCGTGGAATCAACACAGTTAATTTTATCACCAAGGTCCAAGTTCAAACGGTCCAAGATCAATCCAATCAACTTCTATTAAACGGAAAGGGACATTCGAAGACATTGGGGCAATAGTAGAGTTGGAAGGAAATAAGATCATTTCACATGGCTATATGTTTTCATTCTCAATTTTGTTTTCCTTTCGATGATTTCCTCTTATTAGGATCTCCGTCTCTCTGTACAAAAAACGCCTATTCGTGGGAAAAATATCAATACAAATATACTTTGAAGTGCAAAATTTTTGTCTTTGTTTTGAATGCATATTTGTCCAATGACTAAAATTGAATGAACATATGCATATGAACATAATTAAAACTATTTGGCACATGTGTCCTGCTAAGCAGCAGTAAGCATCTCTTTAATGTATATGAAATATCCCAACAGAGTTATCTCATTATCATTATCACCACAAGGACGGCTACAATAAACCCTTCCCCAACATGTTTTATTTCCCAAACAATAATTGAGGAACCACAAAACTCCCCAACTGAGTTCAAATTTCCTTAACATACAACAATCAAGACACCACGACGTTCCCCAGCTGAGCCTGTCTTCCCCAACTGAGTGTATCTTCCCCCAGCCAAGGCTAGTATCCCCAAACAGAGTCTATCCTCCTCAGTTGAGAGTATCCTCCCCAAGCTGAGTTTGTCCTACCCAATTGAGTCCACACTCTCCAGTTTCAATTTTCCTTTCAGATTATTACAAATCATGGGGCCATAACCCCTGATCCCCAGTAAAGCCATCAGCAAAGCATTTACTATTTCCAAAAAGATACTATGAAGCCTGGACCTGACCAGATATTAGCACAATTTTCAAGTAATTACTGAAACCTAGACCCGACCAGATAACAGTTTGAATACCTGAAACCTGGATCCGACCAGATAACAGTTGATCTCAATTTCAAGATGCTATGAAACCTGGACCCGACCAGATAATAGTCTAACTCTTCAAAGATATAGAAGAACCTGGACTCAATTCGACCAAGGTTTAACTTCTTTTCCCCACTAGAGTTTGCCTCTGCCCCAACAAATTATTGAGAAACCTGGAACCCGACCAGATATCAGTTTTCAATTCCATCTTTTCAAGCAAGTCGTTGTGAAGCCTAGATCCGACCAGATAGCAATCACCCTCAGAGATTTGTTATGAAACCTGGAAACCGACCAGGTAACAACTATATCCCCAAATAGTTTATTGTGAAACCTGGACCCGACCAAATAGCATTTGACCTCATCAATCTCAAAAATTTGCAAAGCCTGGATCCGACCAGATAACAGTTTTTCAAAAAGTTTATTGTAAAACCTGGAGCCCGATCAGTTAACAATTAACTATGATCCCTAGAGACACTATGAAGCCTGGACTCGACCAGATAATAGTATAACTTTTCGAAAAACATGAAACCTAGACCCGACCAGATATTACCTACCACTTCAAGTTAATGTGATGCCTGGATCCGACCAGATAACAGTTAACTTACGCATCCCTAGTAAGTTGTTATAAATCCTGGATCCGACCAGATAATTATTCAATTTCAAAGAAAATCTTTTGCAAAGCCTGGAATCCGACCAGATAACAGTTAATTTGTCTCTTCCTCCAGTAAGTTGTTGTGAAGCCTGGATCCGACCAGATAACAGTCGACTGCTTCATCCTCAGCAATTGTGAAGCCTGGATCCAACCAGATAACAGCTGACATTCAAGCGATATTCCCCAGCGAAAGCATCATTTCAATAAAATTTGAAGATATGCATATTCTTCATCTCCAACGGCAATCAGGGATTCAATCTCCCAGAACTTCCTCAGCAGCAGTCAGGGATTTATTTTCTTGGACAAAAACATACATCTCACATTCATATATCATAGCATGTATATACCATATGTATTTAACATAATACCACATCTGGTGAACATCATGCAGGCATCTGCATTTTACTAACTCTTTTCCTCAAAGGTAAAACATCAAGTTTTGGTATAAATAAACAAGAGATTTATGCTTATGCCTCTTCCAGTGTTTACCAACATCCCTCCAAATGGAATCTATAAGCCTATTCACCATCCATCTTCGAGTGCAAATTTCTGGGCACTCTAGTGTTCAATCATCGTTCAGAAATGCAGACTTCACATCCAGATGCATTAAAGGCTAATTTCTGTTTGCAGCTAAAGCAATCACCAGTCTGATTGTTTCATGCCTAGCTACAGGCGCAAACACCTCAAAATAATCTAGCCCAGGTTTCTGAAGAAAACCTCTAGCTACTAGTCTAGCTTTGTGCTTGCCAATTGAACCATTTGGCTTAAGTTTCAACTTAAAAACTCATCTGACGCTGATGGCTTTTTTCTTATCTGGAAGTTTAGTCAATTTCCAAGTTTTGTTCCTTTCTATTGCCTCAAGTTCTTCTTTCATGGCATTAAGCCATTCTTTCTTCTTGATAGCTTCTTCAATGCCCATTGGTTCAGAATCTACTAACATGGCACACTGAACGACTTCTCCTTCAGAGTCAACTTCATTATCCTGCAACATGTAAAAATCTGCAAACCTTCTTGGTTTTTGTCTGATTCTTTGTGGTTTTGAGTTTGTTCTAAAGTTGCACCAGAACTACTACTTTCAGAATTACCACCTTCAGAGTTTTCCCTTCCAGAACTATGATCACCACCAGATTCTGGGTCATCATCAGCATCTAGATCAGAATCAGATCCATTTCCAGAATCTTCTTCTGACTCATCTTCAGAATCTTCAGGATCTTCAGAATCAGATTCATCTTCTGAACTTTCTAAAACATCTCCAGAGGATAACTCTGGTGTTGGCACTGCACTAGAATCTGTTTGAGATTTGTTCCAATCCCATGCTTTAGACTCTTTCACCACAACGTCTCTGCTGATTTCAACCTTATTAGTTTCTGGACAATAAAGCTTATACGCACTTGTACTGTGGTATCCCACCAGCAACATTACTTTGCTTCTATCATCCAGTTTTTGTCTTCTAGCTTCTGGAACGTGTTTGTAATAGATAGAGCCAAACACCTTCAGATGACTGACACCCTGCTTATCTCCAATCCATTTCTCTAAAGGAACAGCTTCCTTCAGTTTCTTCGTTGGACACCTGTTCATAATATATGCTGATGTGGCAACAGCTTCTCCCCATAGCACGTGAGGTAGCTTTTTCTCTTTCAACATGCTTCTGGTCATATCAAGCAAAGTTCTGTTTCTTCTTTCAGCAAGACCATTGTATTCAGGAGTATATGGAGCAGTAACCTCATGTTCTATTCCACTCTCCTCATAGAACTTCTGAAACACTGCAGAGTTATACTCACCTCCACCATCCGTTTTCAGAATTTTTAACTTCCAACCACTCTGCTTCTCAGCCTTCACTTTGAATTTCTGGAACTCAGTAAACACTTCATGCTTGAACTTGATGAGTGTTACCCATGTCATTCTTGTGAACTCATCCACAAAAGACACAAAATAATTGTTTCCTCCAAGTGAAGGTACTGGAAATGGTCCACACACATCAGAATGTACTACTCCCAGAGCATGCTTCGCTCTGGGGGCTACTTCTGATGTAAATGGAAATCTAGGTTGCTTGCCTTTCATGCATATCTCACATGACTTCTCAGGCTTCACAATCTTTGAAATACCATGTACAAGATTCTTAGAACATAGATGCCCTAAGCTTCTATAGTTCAAATGCCCCAACCTCTTATGCCACAGCTTACTGTTACCTTTAGTGACTTCTGCACTAAGACATGTTGCTTCAGCTGTTTCTACATTTACCTTGAATGTTCTGTTGCCTCCTTGTTCAGACTTCATAATCAACTTCTGATTGGAATCATACAACGTCAGAAGATTGTTTTTCATAACAACTGAGAAACCTTTCTCAATCAGCTGTCCTACGCTCATCAGATTACTTCTAATACCAGGAACATACCAAGCGTCTTTGATCAAAATGTCTTTCTCATTCTTCACTCTAACTCTGACATCTCCCATACCTTCTGCATTAAGATACTTATCGTCAGCACATCTGATCTTTGTTCTCCTTCTAGAGTCAAAGTTTGTCAGCCATTGTTTGTTTCCAGTTAAATGATTTGAACAGCCAGTGTCCATATACCACCAATCTTCTGAGCATTTTCCATCAGAGTCAGAAGCATTAGTAGTACATGTTCATCATCAGAGTTTCTCTTGGCCATATATGCTTCTTCTAATTTCCTTTCCTTGTTTAACCTACAATCTCTAGCAAAATGGCCAAATTGTTTACAAGAGTAACATTGAACCTTCCTTTTGTCATACCTCTCCTTTCCTTTATGATATTTCTTGTCATCAGAAGTTGAGGTTTCTGACTTCTGGAATCTATCACCATGTTTATTCTATTTCTGGTCTTTCTTGACAAAAGAAGCCTTCAGAGCTTGCACAGCTTCCCTCTCAGAAGTTATCTCAGACAGACGTAACTCCTGTGCTTCTAAGCTGCTTTGCAATTCTTCTATTCTCATAGTTTCCAGATTTTTAGAATGTTCAATAGAAACAACAATGTAATCAAACTGAGGAGTAAGCGACCTCAGAATCTTCTCTATGATTACCTGTTCAGACAGAGTTTCTCCACACGCCTTTATCTCGTTAGTGATCAGAATCACTCTGGAGATATATTCAAAAACTTTTTCACTGCTCTTCATGTTCAGGTTCTCATATTGCTTTCGTAGGGATTGAAGCTTCACCTTCTTTACTGATGTGTCACCATCGTAACATCTCACCAGTAAATCCCACGCCCCTTTTGACGTTGTTGAATCAACAATCTTCTCGAACACACTTTCATCCACACACTGATGGATATAGAACAGAGCTTTCTAGTCCCTCTTCCTCACCATCTTCTCAGTAGTTATTTGTTCTTCAGTTGCATCTACTGCAACTGGTACATAACCATCTATAACCAGATCCAGAATATCTTGCGCACCAAACAGCACACGTATTTGTATCATCCATCTGTTCCAATTTTTTCCATTAAAAACTGGAAGTTTGGTGTTCAAACTATTGTCTCCACTCATTTTAAATCTTGCACAGATTTTTCAGATCTTCAAACACACTGTTTCCCAACCCACAGAATCAGATTCTGTTCAGATTTTGTTCAAGATTAAAACAGAAAATCAATGAACCAAAATCAAACACACAGCTCACAAACACTCGTGTTTCCTAGGAAAAACAGAACCAAGTGCTTTGATACCAATTTATTGGTGCAAGGTAATGAAAGGGGAGAAGAAGAATCAACAATGAATGATAACAAAGAGGATTACTATTGTATATCAAATAGATGAATGAATGAGTTACAATATTGATAGCCTAGGTAGCATATTTATACTAAAATCAAAATGCCAAAAGGTCCTAATAAAGAATAAGCATTGGGAATTGTAGACATTAACTAAATTACATTTCCAATAAGAAGAACATTTCTCAACTGTCTTTAAGGATTTTGATTCTTCCACTGATAGTAAGGAGGAGTTTTACAGTAGATTGATGAGGAGTTTTAGAGATCTGAGTTCTCTAAACTTTTTCAGTTTGATTGAGGAGGATTTTTACAGTTGATGATGATGATGAGTGATGAAAATGGTGATGGCCAAAGGAAGAAACGGTAACGGCTAGGGTTAGGGAAGAGAGGATAAGAGAGAAACTTAAGGGTACAAAATACATTTCAGTTTTTTGTTTTTAAAATTTAATTTTAAATTAATATAAAATAAAATAATTTCATGTCGTATAATCTAGAATCAGTTGACATGCCACACAGAAATAAATTAACGGAATTTGACAAAGTTTAATGGATAGGATCAATGTGATTAACGGAATGACATTTAAAGAATTTAAAACGAATCTTTATTAAATAAAATACTAAAGTGAAACTTTAAATTAAATTAAAGATTAAAAGATGCATTAAACTATTATTAAACTACTAAGTGGAAAAAAAAATCAAAATTGATAGAATTTTCAAGTTGTTGCGAGTTTGGAATTGTAGCTAGGAAGTTGGTTACTACATTAGTGAAATAAGAGGATTTGATAGTTGAATTAGTTTGAGTTAGACATTAAAAGAAACATCTTAAAAGATAAACAACTTCTACCAAACATTTCATGCATGAACTTACAATAGTCAACGTAGTTGTTTCAACTTCCATATTTCTTCTCAATCATCACAAAAACCTTCCTTCTTAAAACCTCCCTCATCATCACCAACATAGTAATCAAGTCCCAACAATGGCATCTTGCTTGAACCCACAAATCAATGAAGATGACTCTCCCATACTCTTCTCAACTTCTAATTCCCCTCAAGACTCCATTAGTCCTTCTTCTTCTTCTTTCTACCATTCACCTTCACCACAAACTTCATTCAAACTATCTATCAAAAACCTCACCTATACTTTACACTCTTCAAAAACCAACATTCCGCTTTCATTTTATCACCTCACTCAAAAACCACATCCTATAAACATACTCAAATCTGTCTCTTTTGTTGCCAAAACTTCGGAGATTGTCGCGGTTGTTGGTCCTAGTGGCACAGGGAAATCAACCCTTCTCCGAATAATCGCGGGGAGGGTAAAAGATAAAGACTTTGATTCAAAAACTATCTCAATCAATGATCACCCTATGAGTATTCCTTCTCAGTTAAGAAAAATATGCGGCTTTGTGTCACAAGAAGACAACTTGCTACCACTTCTAACTGTGAAAGAAACATTGCTTTTCAGTGCAAAGTTTAGGCTAAAACAAATGACACCAAAAGAAAGAGAATTGAGAGTAGAAAACCTAATGCAAGAGTTAGGACTTTTTCATGTTGCTGATAGTTTTGTTGGTGATGAAGAAAATAGAGGTGTATCTGGTGGTGAAAGAAAAAGGGTATCAATTGGTGTTGATATGATTCATAATCCACCAATTTTAGTCTTAGATGAACCAACATCAGGACTTGATAGCACCTCAGCACTTCATGTGATTGAGCTTCTTTCATCAATGGTTAAATCAAAGCAAAGGATAGTGATTCTTTCAATTCATCAACCTAGTTATAGAATATTGCAGTATATTTCCAAGTTCTTGATTCTTTCTCATGGTTCAGTTGTTCACAATGGTAGTTTGGAGTCACTAGAGGAAACAATATCTAATTTGGGATTTCAAATTCCATTACAACTTAATCCTTTAGAATTTTCCATGGAAATTATACAAAGTTTAGAAGATTCTAGAAGTTCTATCATTGACGACGAAAACGAAACTTCTTTTCCAAGTTTAGTTTGGCAAGAGGAAGAAAAGGATGGAAGTGGAATTTTCCAAACACAAAATGAAGGTGGAAGTTATGGAAATCTTTGCTATGTAAACTTGATGGAGATATTGTTTCTGTGTTCAAGATTCTGGAAGATTATTTATAGAACAAAGCAACTATTTTTAGCAAGAACAATGCAAGCATTAATTGGTGGATTTGGTTTAGGAAGTGTTTACATAAAGGTAAGAAAAGATGAAGATGGAATTGCAGAAAGGTTAGGTCTATTTGCATTTAGTCTCAGTTTTCTCTTGTCTTCAACAGTTGAAGCACTTCCAATATACCTTCAAGAAAGAACTGTTCTAATGAAAGAAGCATCAAGAGGAGCTTATAGAATATCTTCTTACATGATAGCCAACACTGTTGTTTTTCTTCCTTTTCTGTTTGTGGTTTCTGTACTTTTTGCTGTTCCTGTTTATTGGATTGTAGGACTCAATCCTTCACTCAGTTCTTTCACTTTTTTCACTTTTATGGTTTGGCTCATTGTGCTGATGGCAAGTTCTTTAGTACTCTTTTTAAGTTCTGTGTCTCCTGATTTCATTTCAGGAAACTCACTTATCTGCACTGTTCTTGGAGCCTTCTTTCTATTCTCTGGATATTTTATTCCAAAAGAGAGCATTCCAAAATATTGGCTTTTTATGTACTATGTGTCACTTTATAGGTACCCTTTGGATGCACTTCTTACAAATGAGTATTGGAATGTTGGAAATGAGTGTTTTTCACAACAAGGGTCTTCTTCATCAAAGTGTTTGGTTACTGGATTTGATGTGTTGAAGAGTAGAGGAATTGAAAAGGATAATAGGTGGATGAATGTAGGAATAATGGTTGGATTCTTTGTGTTCTATCGTTTGCTTTGTTGGATCATACTTGCTAGAAAGGCCTCCAAGACCACAATATAACACCATAAACAGATACATAAAGAATAAACTCTAAGGATGCCATCGAATTTTCCATTATTAACTATAGAAAGCATAATTGTTACATTTTATTCCTATGGATTTGTTTTTGAAGAAAATTTGGATGATCTCGTAGTCAAAGAAGGCTTCATCTTGACAATATGTTCATCACTGACTCCCATTTTCTTAGCATAGCGACCGGCTTCAATGAACCTTTTAACTGCTTCATCCATGTAATTCTTTCCTTGCTTAACAGTCATGTCTTTCCCTATTGTATTTGGATAACTAGTGAATATATTGTCTCCTTTAAGAACTGCTGCTAGTTGGATCAACTCCTGCTGAAATTCACTCAGTTTTGCATCTTCATTAGCCTCTCCTTTCCTTAACTTTACCGGTGCTGGAAGTTTCACTGCATCAAAATAACACTAACAAGAATCAACAAAGTGCAAAACATGCTCCAAAAGTTTAATTCATGTACACGATCAATGTATTAAATATTTCTCGACGAGAATGAGGAACTAACTTGGGCAATCAGTCCTGGGCTCTGTCCTGGTTTTAACAATACCTTCAAAGGTTCCGGCCCATTGATCTCTCTTGGTAAGAAAATTAGGCAAATTGAAGATTTTCTTAACTGTTGCGGAAATGGATGAGTGTTCATATTCTGATGTAGGAGTTGGTGATCCGTTTGGCCCATGAACAACTGCATCAAGATAACAAAAAGAATTGCTTGCGATAGTCGAAAACTTTGAAACCAAAAAAAAAAAAACTATTAACAAGTGGAGGTATTTTCATATTCTACACTTTTTTTCACCCCATCTATCTTGGACTCATGATAGAGCCCAGAAGTTTCCTCCCTACTTTGCAAATTGTCCATAAGTTGGAGCTTGGACAAAACCAACTAAGGGGACATATTGTTTATTATAAGAAACTTACTCAAACAATCCAAGATACATTTGCTTCACATTGACACTTTCAACTTTCAAGCATATCTTAATTTATATAAATATAGCATGTCGTCAAACGGATCTTGAACTAGACTCTGATATCATTAGACAATTAGAGTTTGATCTAACTCATCTAATAAAAGTGACTGGTAAAGTGAAAATTGTCGCACTTATAAACATATATTCATGTCATATCTTGTTCGATGCAAACTCTTAAGAATAATTACAAATTAAAATGACACTAGTTCAAGACTACAAGTTAAGACACAAAATCCAGTTTAAGCATTAGATAAACCCTTTGTGTAGCTTATACCATAAGTCAAGAAATTCATAATTCACTTGCATTATTGGTACCCCACAACTAGTCTTGCTTAAAACATTGAGCAACTGATTTGCTTGTACATTATGCATATATGCATAAGAAAATACTAGTACTTTTTTCCACCTTTTTGGTTAAGATGAATGGTAGATATGCATAAGAAAAGTGACATGATATTAAAGGTCAGTTTCATGCTGGTGTGTGATCTCTTTTCACATTGTGCACTTTGACAACAGGGGACTGAAACCCAAAAGCATATGGTCCCACCTCTGCATAGTACATTATATAAATTTGTCCATTTATAAAGTAGTGTCAAAACTAGATGGCTACGTGTGAAGACACAAGATGTGATACAAAATTAGGTCGAATGATGGTGAGTGAGAAGAAGAGTTAGACAGCTTATGGGTGTGCAATTTTTTATTTTTGAAAAAGCAAAGAGAATCCATTTTAATCAAAATTAAAAAGCACTAGTTATGGGTGTGCAATTAATCACATGAGGACAACTAGCAAGATGATAAGATGTAAGGAAAAAAAAATTAAATATGAATATTTTATTTTATACATTAGATTATGTGAAAAGCACACACCTAATTGGCGTTCGCAGTGTTCGTAGTGTCTGATACTCATACGACATGTGTTGGAAAAATCAAACAATTATCGAAAATGTTAGACAAATGTCTCCCAAAAAATAGATTATTTCTTTGGTCAATACTCGTTGTATAGGTGTTTGACACTTGTATGACACTCCTAACACAAGTGTAACATGTACACCAAACTCTCTCAAAAAAATAAAACTTAACATTGTTGTAAATGGTCCCTCTCAAAAAAAACTCTTTCAAAAAATAAAACTTAACATTGTTGTAGAACCAAATTCTCTCAAAATATTTAACATTTTTGCATGTAAATAGCATGATATCGGATATAAATTATGTAATTGAAAAGTGAAAATTTATTATTAAATAATATAATATTATAATTTAAAAAATTTAAAAAATATATATATAAAAAAAAAAGACATACCTGTGCCCTTTTCAATCCAAGGTGATATAGCAATAGTAGGAACCCTTACTCCCAACCTATTAAAAGTAAAATTAAACGGCTCCGGCCCCACAATTCCATCAGGACTAGGCACCCCACGAACAGGCGTAGCCACGTGATCATAAAACCCACCATGCTCATCATACGTAATCAAAAACAGAGTTTCATTCCACTGCGGGCTACTCCTCAACGTCTCATACACCTCCTTCACAAACTTCTGTCCTTGATAAACATCATGCGATGGATGATCATCATTCCCCGGAAACAACTTCGTGTCTGTGTACCGTTGTTCCACCACAACATAATTCGGTAACTTTCCGTTTTTAGCGTCATTCTTAAATGACAAGTCGTATGGGTGAAACTTTAATATGTACTTGAGTTTTCTTAAGTTTCGGTAGAACAATGTTGCGGGAATGTCTTGGTAATATATTCCGAAGTTGTGACCGTTGTCGTGAAGACTATCGAAAATGGTTTGCTGTGGGTAGCCTTTAGCTAGCAAGGACGCCACGTTGCTGGTGGCGCCGCCGGATGTTGCTGAGTGGATGTATAGTCGATTAGGCTGAGTTGAAGCTGGCACGGAGGCAAACCACCTAACACCATATCAAACTTACGTTAAGGATACTGCATATCACAATAATATGACCAATGCTATTTTCACACCAATACTTACCACATATATATAGTTTACCGTATATTTATACCGTGAATAATATATTTTTATTAAAATAATATTATTTTTTTTAAAAAAAATTTAATATATATTCAAAGAAAGTAAAAAATTATAAATAATATAAATCATCTACATATATTTTATAATGCTTCAAAATGATATAGAAAGTTAATGTGTTATTGTAAGGGCTGACGTATATTAATAATAATAATAATAATTTTTATTATTATTATTATATTAAGAAAATTAATATAGTGTTTTTTAATGTTTCAGTTTAATTATTATCATTATAATAATAATAATAAAATGAAACACTAAAACTAATTAAAATCAATATTAGGTGTAAAGTTAATAGAAAATAATAAAACAAAAGGTTTGAAAATAAAATGAGTCAGTGTAGTACGTAGAGAGATTGTTAGATGGTTAGTGATGGTATAGATATATTAAAATAATTAAAATATTATAAAATCATAAAATATTTTTATTTTCAAAATTTTAGAAGAAGAAAAATAGAGGCATTATTGTTAAATTGTAATTCATAGGTGTCAAAAGAAGATTTGATTTGTTTAGATTTAAATAGATTTGAATTTAAATCTAGATTAGATTTGATTTAGTAAAGACATATTTTGGGCTTGGGTTTAGCTTAGGGAGCAAGCTAACCTAAATCTATAAATAAGAGGGAGTAACCCTTATTTTTGTATTCAAGTCATTGAAGTCATTCACAGTATTTTGCAGTTGCAACGTGAATTAATAAAGATTCCACAGTTTGTGGGCAGAATAGAAATTCTGCAGAAATATCTCCATTGTTCTTTTATTTGTTTATCATAACTAATCATCAGTGGTGGTCGAAATTCATCATAGAGTATTGGTGGATTTCCAACATCTGGTATCAAGAGCTTGTGTTTCGATTCAAGGGAAGTATCAATCAAGAACGATTGAAGAATTCAAGATGACAAGTTATGGGAATGCAAACTATCCAGCAACGCTGCCAATTCTGAAAGTTGACAACTATGAGAATTGGTGCAAGCAGATGAAAGTCCTATTAAGGTGTCAAGGTCTTTGGGACCTTGTAAAAGATGGAGTCGAAGCGCTTGGCGAAAACGCTTCAGAAGAAGAAAAGAAGACATATACAGAATCTGAGAAGCGGAGTTATAAAGCATTATTTATAATTCATCAATGTGTCAGCCCAGACAACTTCGAAAAGATTAGTGATTCAGAATCTGCAAAAGAAGCTTGGGAGATCCTTGAGAAGTCTTTTGGAGGCGCTGAGAAGGTGAAAGAAGTGAGGTTACAAACTCACAAAAGAACCTATGAACTGCTTCAGATGGAAGACAGTGAAAACATATCCGATTTCTTCACTAGAGTTACAAAACTAGTGAATCAAATCAAGACATGTGGAGAAACATTAACAACAAGAGCTGTTGTTTCGAAGATCCTGAGATCCTTAGCCCCTAAGTTCGACCACATAGTGGTGGCGATGGAAGAAGGGAAAGACTTGTCGAAATTGACAAAGGAAGAGCTTCAAGGGACGCTCGAATCTCATGAACAAAGAATGAACGAAAGAGCTGCAGGAAAATCGAAGAGTGATGTGGCCTTGCAGGCACATTCAGCAAAAGAAACCAAAGGCAAAGGAAAGTATTTCGACAGAAGTAGAGGTGGCTACAACAAATCGAATGGCAGAGGAAACCAAATCGAAGGAGACGTGTCGAATCAAAGAAGACCACACCAAGGCAACCAAAGAGGTGGTGCTGCAAACAGAGGAAGAGGTGGTGGTCGAAAACCTGATAAGAGTCACATTCAATGTTATAATTGTCAGAAGTATGGTCACTATTCGAGTGATTGTCCAGAAAAACGAAAGAATCAAGAAAGTGATGCAAAGCTGGCAAAACATGAAGAAGAAGAAGAGATGATGCTGATGGTCACAACAAGAGATGAAGATAGATTCAAAGACCAATGGTACTTGGATTCAGGATGTTCATCACATATGTCTGGAAGGAAAGACTGGTTCGTCAACATAAAACCCTCAACGAAAAATTTGGTAAAATTTGCGAATGACAACACCCTAGCAGCTGAAGGTATTGGTGATGTTATGATCATGAGGAAAGATGGCAAGAAGTCAGTAATTTCGAATGTATTGTACATACCAGGCATGAAGAGCAATTTGCTCAGTATAGGGCAGTTGGTCGAAAAGAATTATAAAGTATCAATCGAAGATAAGTTGATGAGAGTTGTTGATGCAAATGGGAGAGTAATCTTGAAGGCTCCTATGTCTCAGAATCGAACCTTCAAGATTGAACTAAATGTGATGGAGCACAAGTGCCTTTCGACTGCAGCTAGCAGAGATGAATGGATATGGCATTATAGACTTGGTCATCTCAACTTCAGAGACATCAGAGATTTGAAGAGAAGAAATATGGTTTCAGGATTGCCTGAAATTGACATTCCAAACGAAGTATGTGAAGAATGTGTGCAGGCGAAGCAACACAAGAACAGCTTCAGCAAGGATGCAGGAAGCAGATCGAAGGCTAATCTCGAAGTCATATACTCTGATGTATGTGGACCAATTCAGGTGGATTCGATGGGAGGTAACAAATACTTTGTTACATTCATAGATGATTTCAGTCGAAAGCTATGGACTTACCTGATCAAGAAGAAAAGTGAAGTGTTCGAAGTATTTATCAAGTTCAAGTCCATGGTCGAAAGACAAAGTGGTCGAAAGCTCAAAGTTTTGAGAACTGATGGTGGAGGAGAATATGTGTCGAAAGATTTCGACAGATTATGTGAAAAAGAAGGGATTGTGCATGAGGTGGTGCCACCATATACTCCACAGCAAAATGGAATTGCAGAAAGGAAAAATCGAACCATCATGAACATGGTGAGAAGTATGTTGAAAGGCAAGAATTTACCCAAAGAGTTCTGGGGTGAAGCTGTTTCGACTGCAACATACATTTTGAACATAAGTCCTACAAAAAAGCTAGAAGGAATTACTCCAGAAGAATGTTGGTCTGGTGTGAAGCCTAACTTAAGTCATCTGAAAGTATTTGGATCTATTGCACATAGACATGTGCCAGATCAGTTGAGAAAGAAACTTGATGACAAGTCAAGTCAAATGATCCTAATTGGATATCATTCGACAGGAGGCTACAAGTTGTTCGATCCAGAGAACAAGAAGATTGTGATCAGCAGGGACGTGATCATAGATGAGTTCAAAGAATGGGATTGGACTGCAAATATCAAGAAAGATTCAATGGGAATCTTATTCGAAGAGCCAGAAACTCAAGTCGAAAGAGAAGTTCGACAAGAGGAGCCAGCAGATATACCCAGTACAGGAAGACCTCAAAGAACAAGACGCATGCCTGCAAGATTGCAAGATTGTGTGATTACATCAGATGATGTGATAAATGATGAAGGTGAGCTGGTACATTATGCTTTCTATGCAGATGTCGAACCTGTTAATGCAGCTGAAGCATTAAAGGATTCGAAGTGGGTGAAAGCAATGAACGAAGAAGTAAAGTCTATCGAAGACAACAACACTTGGTCACTTGTTGAATTGCCTCAAGGCAAGAAGGCAATTGATGTCAAGTGGATATACAAAGTGAAGACTAATTCGAAAGGTGAAGTAACTCGACACAAAGCAAGACTTGTGGCGAAAGGATTTCTACAGAAAGAAGGAATAGACTTCGACGAAGTTTTTGCACCTGTTGCTAGGATCGAAACAATCAGGTTGGTTGTTGGTCTAGCAGAAATCAACAGTTGGCACATATGTCAGATGGACGTGAAGTGTGCATTCCTAAATGGACCCTTAGATGAAGAAGTTTATGTTAAACAACCAGTTGGGTTTGTGAAACATGACGAAGAAAGAAAGGTGTACAGGCTACATAAAGCCCTGTATGGTTTGAAACAAGCTCCAAGGGCTTGGAATAAGAAAATTGATAGTTTTCTAAGGGAGAAGGAATTTGTGAAGTGCATAACTGAACATGGAGTATATGTAAGAAGAAGCAAGAGTAAATTGCTTATACTATGTCTCTATGTAGATGATTTGTTGATAACAGGTAGCTGCAAGAGTGAGATCGAAGACTTCAAAGTTGTTCTTAGCAAGGAATTCGAAATGTCTGATTTGGGTGAGATTTCATATTTCCTTGGTATCGAATTCTACAAAAGCAGTAGAGGTTTGATGATGCATCAAAGAAGATATGCAGGGGAAATTCTCAAGAGGTTTGAGATGGAAGAATGCAACTCAACTTCGACACCTGCAGAACCAAGACTACAACTGTCGAAAGATGCAGATGAAGATGATGTTGATCCAACCCAATACAGAAGACTTATTGGATCATTGAGATACCTTTGTCATACAAGGCCTGACTTAGCATACAGTGTAGGTATGGTAAGTAGATTCATGCAGAAGCCAAAGGTATCACATCTAGCAGCTGTGAAGAGGATACTAAGGTATCTCAAAGGAACTTTCGATTATGGCATTCTGTTTCCTGCAGTTGATAAAGGAAAAGAATGCAAGTTAGTAGGATACACTGATTCGAGTTGGTGTAGTGATGCTGAAGATCGAAAGTCAACAGCAGGATATGTGTTTATGCTAGGTGGTGCAACAATTGCTTGGAGTTCGAGAAAAGAACCAGTAGTAGCATTATCATCATGCGAAGCAGAATACATAGCTGCTTCTCTTTGTGCATGCCAAGCAACCTGGATGGTGAACTTGGTCGAAGAGATAACAGGGAAAAATCATGGAGCAATTACCATGAAGATAGACAACATGTCAGCTATCAACCTGGCGAAGAACTCAATAGCACATGGTCGAAGTAAGCACATCGAAATGAGGTTCCATTATCTTCGAGAGCAGGTAGCAGATGGGAAGATGAATTTGGAACACTGCAGAACTGAGAATCAGATTGCAGACATCATGACGAAGGGAGTGCAAGTCGAAGTATTCAGAAAGCTAAGGGCCATGATGAACATAGACAGTTTAGACACAATGAATTAGGTGGTGTGTTAAATTGTAATTCATAGGTGTCAAAAGAAGATTTGATTTGTTTAGATTTAAATAGATTTGAATTTAAATCTAGATTAAATTTGATTTAGTAAAGAGATATTTTGGGCTTGGGTTTAGCTTAGGGAGCAAGCTAACCTAAATCTATAAATAAGAGGGAGTAACCCTTATTTTTATATTCAAGTCATTGAAGTCATTCACAGTATTTTGCAGTTGCAAAGTGAATTAATAAAGATTCCACAGTTTGTGGGCAGAATAGAAATTCTGCAGAAATATCTCCATTGTTCTTTTATTTGTTTGTCATAACTAATCATCAGTGGTGGTCGAAATTCATCATAGAGTATTGGTGGATTTCCAACAATTATAATTATAATTATAACTAATATAAGAGAATAATTAACAAATATAATAGATATAAATTACATATGCATTATCAGTTCTCAAATTTATACCTCCATAGTAAAGTATACATCAAGATAATTTTATCAAGAAATGTGTTGTTGTCGGTGAGATTTAATAAAGCAGAAAAAAGTTAAGGAAGCACTCTACAGACGTTTCGCTAACTTGTTATAGCCTTTCAAGCAACCACAAATTAATTTAAATTTTTGAAGCAAACCTATTTCATGCAAAAAAAAAAAAAATCCTCCTCTAATCAATCTTAGGCCATTACACACAAATCAGAATTTTAAAAAAATGGAAGGAACAGAAACATTTTTCACATAAAACTTTTAGCAATCAAAGATTATAATTTAAACACCGGCACTAAAAAAAAAATAAACCAAGAGAAGAAGAATAGAAATAAATAATTTCGTCGTACCTATCAAAAACAGCAAACTCAGACACAAGAGTCTTATAAACAGAAACCATGTCCGGTTCAAATCCATTCATCACATCCTGAGCCAAAGTTGTTGTATTATCCATCGAATAAGCTTGTTGAGCGAATCCATTCATCGGAGCCGGATCAGCTGACGTGTCCTCCGACCCGAATATCTGCTCCCTAATTGCCTGGAACGAGTGACCCGGATCCGGGTCTATATACTGGGCTTGGTTCTTGAAGAATATTCGCCTGGATTTCGGGTCGGTTACCGATAATGGAGCTGACTCCGACCCAGTTACACCGTTTATTTCTGGGTTCAGTTTCTTCATCCAACCAAGCATGTGGTCGAATGACCGATTCTCCATCACTAAAACCACAACTGTTTTGATTGGGTTGTTGATTGCATGGGAATGGAGAAGCAAATGGGTGAAAATTGTGAAGAAAAATAAGAGTGTATAGGAACTTTTTCGGGTTTGAATTCGAGTACCCATTTTCTTAGGAGAAAGGGTGAGTATTGGGGAGAGAGAGAGTTTAATTCTGTGAGGTTGATTAAGAAATTGTGAGGTGTTGTTAATTACGTAGGCAGCAATGAATGAGATTCATGGATTTTTGTCAGCAAATTGTGATCTTTCTTATCGATGAATGGACTTTTGCCCAAAAAAATTTCTTTCACTTATGGAAATTCCGTTTGTCTATATCAGTAACACTAACACTAACACGGGTAATGGTGTAAATCTAATAAAATGTAAAAATAAAAAACGTTTTATCAAAAAAATTTATCATTTTTAATATATATATATATATATATATATATATATATATATATATATATATATATATATATATATATATATATATATATATATATATATATATATATATATATATATATATATATATATATATATATATATATATATATATATATATATATTAGAATATTTATTTTGATTCTTTAATTATATTTATATAAAAAACGTATTGACGAACCTCCGATAAGATTGAGTTTAG
Source organism: Vicia faba (assembly GCA_948472305.1). NCBI lineage: Eukaryota > Viridiplantae > Streptophyta > Magnoliopsida > Fabales > Fabaceae > Vicia > Vicia faba. Next base: position 174,194,965 of record OX451737.1, read on the forward strand.
ATCTACAACTTTTGAGCTAAGATCAATATTCAGATTCGAACAATTGATGCTGAAATTTTGAGCGATTCGAGCGAGCTACAACAGTTGAGATTTGGACTAATGATGTTGAAAAGTTTGAACGATTCAAACGATTTAGGCAAAATTGTTGAGATTGAAATCAGTTAATGAGTTATTAATGAGTTAGATGAACATCTTTTTTTAGGTTTTGTTAATGAAAAATTTGGAGAAGAAGATGAACAATAATAATTAATTTTCAGAAATAATTTTTAGCATTCGTTTTTTCAACGCTAAGTCCATCACAAGAGTTGTCACGTAGATATTTAACAGACTTTGACTAACGAAATAAACGGAATGGACTGATATGCATCTATTAAAAAGTTAAATGATCAATTTGACACGGAAAAAAAAAAGATAAGGGATCAAACTTAAGCTAGGGGTATAATTAAGAGACCAAAATAATATATATATATATATATATATATATATATATATATATATATATATATATATATATATATATATATATATATATATATATATATATATATATATATATATATATATATATATATATATATATATATATATATATATATATATATATATATATATATATATATATATATATATATATATATATATATATATATATATATATATATTGTTCTGGATTGGCCCAACAACTAGAATTGGCATAATCCGCTTCTACCTTTGGCATGGCCCAACAACGTTGGCTCAGCATCCCTGGTCGACCACGGCAAGATCAACAATGCCCGAGACACGCACCTGCCCACGCGAGCAGCTACCTCCCATTCTGCTCGATGCACGTAGAGTAGACATCCAGGAAACGTTCACAGACACTTATGCCTGTAATCCCTACCGTGCTCGATGCAACGGCTAGTTACGAGCACGATTTCCCGTTTTGACCAAGTCATGGCAGTTACATATTTTTGCGGATCCACGTATCTAGGCCCAAAAATAGGGACCAATGGCCAAGTGTCGGGGGCGTTATATAAACCCTTACAATTGTGAGGGCCAGGTATATCTTTCGTGTATCTCTTTGCACCCATTCTTACTTGATTGTTAGAGTGCCTTGTAGGTACACCCTAATTTCTTCACAACTTTCCATCCAAGCAGACTTCATCCTTCGGCCCATCTTCAGGTTCTGATCAACCGGTAAGATCAGTGGCGCCGTCTTTGGGAATTTATCTCCCCGTCTTCCTTTTTTTCAAAACCAAAGACCAAAAAGATTTTCACAACTTCTGTCATGGTCGACCATGATGACCAACACCTTTTTGAAAATACTATACTATCCCCTTTCCACAAAACAGACGGGAGCCAAGAACATCTTCATCTCGAAGATTATCTTGACGTCGGAGATGGCCGAACAGAGTCCCCATATTCAATCGATGCCGAATGCGACAATCTCCAGTTCTTGGACGAGTAGAGGTCCAAGAACCCCGTCGAGGAGCTGCCAGAAATTCTGCAACCAATTCCTATTCCACAGAATGTTGATCTGGCCATGGCAGCACTCAACCAAACCAACGTCATAATCCTACAGCATAGAAAGAGGATTAGGGCCTGAGAGAAGAAACGATCAAAGTCTTCTCCTCGGAGACACCGACGATATGACTCTTCGAGCCTATCTCCACCAATGCGTGGTCGTCCGACAAGAAGGGAGAGGTAAGACATTTCTTTCCTCAAGAAACGCGATCTTGCATCTCCCTGAAAAGATCAAGGCTCCACATCTTCCAAGAAGACAAAGAGTGGTCGCCGACTTGACCACGATCGTTCGTCATCACCCAAGCCAAGGAAACAACGAAGAAGCGTGCCTCTCCGACAGGACAACATCCCTCGACGAGGAAGGAACCGCCATTCCCCGCCATAATCTCCCGAGGGAAGCAATGATGATGCGCCCCGCGACCCATTATCAAGTGAGATCGTGGAAACCACACTCCCCGTTGGCCTGGAGAAACCTCTACCATTAAGGACATACGACGGAACCACCGACCCTGACAAGCACATCGAGAACATCAATGCGCTGCTCGATTACAAAGACATCGTGGAGTAATTAAATGACGTCTTTTCCTACAACATTCAGGAAAGGAGCCATGACCTGGTATAAGAGTCTTCCAGATGAATCCATCACATCATGGAAGAACCTGGGAAGATAATTTTCTAGGCACTTCACAACATCTCGTCGACATCCCAAGTTGGAAGCATCTTTAGAGGCAATCATCCAAGGGAGGAATGAATCCCTTCGAGCATATATTGAGCGTGATCTGATGTCGCACACAGATCAAAAACGAGTATTTTGTAAAATGCAGTATAGCGACAATGGCTCGAGTCGTATCGCAAGGATTCTTGATTTTATTATTAACTAATAGAAATCTAATGGGGGGTGGTTTTAGGATTGATTCATAACACGAAATAAGTGATTAAAATAAGTGATTATAAAAATAAGTCAGTCTACTGTTTTCAGTTTCCTTCTAATCATTGGTTTTTACCTTACCAATTCCCTAAGCGGCTTCGACCTCTATTCGATTTCAATACCAATTGACAAGCGCAATAGATATAAAATAGATTGAATTCTCATTCCGAATTAAGCAAACGGATTAATACAATTGTGAATTAAGCAAACACGATATAAAACGCGATTTAACGACTAAACAATGTAAACAACGATTAAAGATTAGGAATACAATCATACGAATTTAATCAAGAAATTCCATGAAATAACAAATTAAGCAAATGCAATTTCATAAAATAGAATTGAAAGAGAAACAAAATTGAATTGATAAGTTAAAAACCTCAAAGAATCGGAACACGATTACAATAGATCAACTCTGGATGATTAGTTTTTCATTCAAGTGTAAAAGTAAAACATATTTTTTCTCAATAATGAAAAGGTTAAAACTAAATTACTACAGCGGCTACTAAGTATAGCAAAGACAAGGATTCGGTTCATAACCCATCTGGGTCAAAAACATAACCCATGCCCAAAACTTAAATATAAAATGCTACAACTTCAACGAATCTTATGGTCCTGCTATATTCCGATTCAGCTCTCGACTTCTGAATGAAAATCGTAGCTCTTTCTCTTATCTTTCCAACGACTGGTAGCATACCTTATTCAGACTCCCATAGCTCAAGTTATGAATTTATTCGTGCAGACTGCTAATGCTGAAAATAAAGTGCGAAAATCAAACAAGAGTAGAAATAAACTAAAATAGAAAAACACTATAAAATACAAAAATAAGCTAAACAAACCATGAAAATGCATAAGTACAATCATGAAAGAATGTGCATTAAAATGCACTGATCAAATTCCCCCACACTTGAACTTTTTCACTCCGAGCAAAATAAAATCAAAAGAAATACAACTCATTCTAGGCTACAAACTCTTCTTCGGTTAAGATTGCATCAATAGGTACTAATCTTGCATACTAAGGATATCGTAGGAACACTAATCTTGTCTCTTAAATATGTAAACCAATTCGAATCATATTATTATGCCAAAGCCTAACTTACTCGTCCTCCTTTTTGCTCTTTTTCATTCAGGCGCAATCACATTAAGCCCGTTATCTCCACACACTCATAGCAAGGCGACCGGTTAGTGACTCTGATCCTTTTTGCACGGGGTTCTGGTACTTACGTGGCATAACCTTTTACTTACTCGGTTGTAGTTGTGGGGGATCAGACTGTAATTCGTCCTACCAAGTTCAGCACCAGAAACCGCTGAATCAACTAACAACGAGTCTTATTATCAACTTTTTTTGTAGGTTCTATGACCGTTGGGTTAAGTGACTGGGTGAGGGTCATCAAACATAGAAGGCACATTCATTTTTATTTCCTTTTTTTTTCAAATAAAACTTGAATCACTCACTTATTTTCATCGGCTTCCCTGCATAGAGTGCGTGTGAGATGGTGCTGACTGTTGAAATAAACTACTCAAGAGCTATTAAAAGATGAGAATTTAAGGCTACGTCATAATAAAAATTCAAATTAACTTCCATATGCATGAGACTTACAGTGTTAAGACGATACCGATCTTGTGAACTTTTCCCAAGTCTCTACAACTAACCTCATATTAATCTAGAACACAAAACTTTTAAAAAGATGCATATTTTTTTATTTTTTTTATAACTGAAAATAAAACAACAAACAAAAGCAAAGAAAACAAAACAAATAAATAATTCTCTCCCCCACACTTAAAACACACATTGTCCTCGTTGAAAGAAACAAGCATAAAATAAGAGAGAGGAGAGAGAGAGGAAATAATACACCCGAGAAGTCAAGGCGGATAGATGATTGCATAAGTAGCCTTTCCCAACGAGAGCACTTTTATAGTTTCCTCTTCCAACGTGGGACTCTCATAGAATAACTTGAGGCGGTGTCCGTTGACTTTGCAATTTTTATTAGTGCCTTCACCTTTTATTCCAGGATCAAAGAAGAATCTTTGATAAGTAAAGGTGTTGAATGGGCACGTGATATTCTTTTCCACAACACCAAAGATCAAAAGATTGAGGGGTTGCCTCATTATATTTGCTACATCTTCAACTGAGATCCTATGCATACACATGGACGGACTAGTATCATAAATATCATCCAAGATCCATCCAATTTCTTTCTTATGCTTCTTCAATACCTGTAAAAAATTACTTTCTTGATCAAAATAAAGTTTAGAAGAAATTATAACCGGAAGTTTTTCATTCATCTCTAAATAAGCATATTTAAGATTTTCAGGAATTAGTTTCAGCTCTCAGGAAGGTGGTTGTTCGATGGATGATTTGTTTCTAGAAGCCAGGGTGTCGAGAGCTTCATCCACATGAACAACTTCATTTGCAACCTCATCTGTAGTAAGAATACCAACTTGCAATGTGGCCTCAATTTCAGCACAAACAGAGCAAATTTTAATATCAGTACAAACATCACAAGAGTAAACATCATCAAAATCAGATAATGATGGAAAATCAGCTGCAAATAAATAAGTACAAGTATCATCAACAGTCTCAGAAAGCAACTCTATTGGAAAAACAGAATTCTCTTCCAAGGGTTGTTGGTTAGATCTTTGAGCTTGTTGCATGATATTCATCAAAGAGGCAAGTTGTTCAATCTGTGTTTGCAAAGTCTGGAGAGTAGAATCTATTTGTTGTTCATACTGGAGATTATTTTCAGCCATTTATTTGACAATGTCCTCTAGCGAAATTTCAGAAGGTTCTGAGCACACAACCTGGAATTCCTTCATATGCTTATGCAGATCCTCACCTGTAAAACCATTAAACTTTGACAATAAATGTATTAAATCAGATTTCAATTCAAAAGGTGCATCAGCTGTAGGATAGTCAATATGTAAACAATTATATTTCACATCAGGGACAACCAATTGCCTCAAAGTTCTTTGTTCATCCATGTTATCAATAAACACATAAATACCAACTATGTCCGAAATAGACAAAAACAAATAGAAAGAAGGAAAAAGATTAAAATAAATTCAAAAAAAATACAAAAACACCAAATATAATCTAATGATGAAGCAAAATAGGAATTTTAAGAATTTTTCTGGATTTTTTTGACACTATGAAAACAGTAAAAAAAATTCGTTAAAAATAGAAAAAAGATGAATTTACGATTTTGAGGGTCGAATTCTTTTAGAATTTTATTCTAAAGGAGTATTGTTCGTCGATTTTTTTCTAAACTTCACGAAAAAAAAATCGGAGCAAATCGAAACAGGATGTTTCAAACATACCTGCTAGGCTGAAAAACTGTACTGCAACCGAAATTGCAACCCTGAAAATCAACAAACACAACGAAAAAAACAAGAAAAAAAAAGCAAGAACACTATACATATGACTAAAATATTAATTAATAACAACAAGAATCCCCGGCAACAGCGTCAATTTGATCCGATGTCGTACACAGATCAAAAACGAGTATTTTGTAAAATGCAGTATAGCGACAATGGCTCGAGTCGTATCGCAAGGATTCTTGATTTTATTATTAACTAATAGAAATCTAATGGGGTGTTTGGTTTTAGGATTGATTCATAACACGAAATAAGTGATTAAAATAAGTTATTATAAAAATAAGTCGGTCTACTGTTTTCAGGTTCCTGCTAATCATTGGTTTTTACCTTACCAATTCCCTAAGCGGCTTCGACCTCTATTCGATTTCAATACCAATTGACAAGAGCAATAGATATAAAATAGATTGAATTCCCATTCCGAATTAAGCAAACGGATTAATACAATCGTGAATTAAGCAAACACGATATAAAACGCGATTTAACGACTAAGCGACGTAAACAACAATTAAAGATTAGGAATACAATCATACGAATTTAATCAAGACATTCCATGAAATAAAAAATTAAGCAAATGCAATTTCATAAAATAGAATTGAAAGAGAAACAAAATTGAATTGATAAGTTAAAAACCTCAAAGCATCGGAACACGATTACAGTAGATCAACTCTGGATGATTAGTTCTTCATTCAAGTGTAAAAGCAAAATGTATTTTTTCTCAATAATGAAAAGGTTAAAACTAAATTACTACAGAGGCTGCTAGGTATAGCAAAGACAAGGATTCGGTTCATAACCCATCTGGGTCGAAAACATAACCCATGCCCAAAACAAATGACCCAAAACTTAAATATAAAATGTTACAACTTCAACGAATCTTATGGCCTTTCTACATTCCGATTCAGCTCTCGACTTCTGAATCAAAATCATAGATCTTCCTCTTAGCTTTCCAACGACTGGTAGCATGCCTCATTCCGACTCCCGTAGCTCAAGTTATGAATTTATTCGTGCAGACTGCTAATGTTGAAAATAAAGTGCGAAAATCAAATAAGAGTAGAAATAAACTAAAATAGAAAAACACTACAAAATACAAAAATAAGCTAAACAAATCATAAAAATGCATAAGTACAATCATGAAAGAACGTGCATCAAAATGCACTGATCAGAGCGCTTTAAAAAGGAAGTCGTACAGGTCTCTACAACCGACAACATGAAAAAGTATCTCCTCGAGCGCAGGATCCATCCCCGCAGCGACTTTTCCAAAGCAGTTGGCATCGAATCACCAGCCACCCTGAATGCCCTCCTGCTCAAAGCACAGACGTACATCCAGTACGAGGAGAAGGAGGAAGCTAACAATGCGAGGGACTTACAACATAGGTAGAATGCAAAAGTCCCAAATATGATGAGCCATCGACATCCCATCGCGGAGGAGAAAAGAAGAGGGATGAAAAATCTCGAGATTCTAAAGACTATCGGGGCCAGTTGGTCTTTTCCATGACTACACCCCCCTAAACGCTTCCCGTGAGCGAATTCTAACAGAATGTGCCAACTTAGAATTCAAGCAAGCTGGGGTACACTTTCCCCGTCAAACACCGTCCATGTCTGGGATGGACAAAAACAAATATTGTAGGTTCCATAAAATTCACGAGCACAATACAGACGACTGCATCCACCAGAAGGATGCCATTGAGATACTCATATGGGATGAGCATCTCAAACAATATAAGAGGAAGGAGAGTGCCCGCGAAGAAGCTCAAGAGTCCAAGAATATGGAAGAAGATAAGCGTCCCCCCGATGCAAGCCTCATGCCCTTCGCCTTGAGCACCACCAGGCCCGAGGACTTCTATTTCCCCGACATGGAGCCCAATTGCACATTCAAAACTCTTTTTTTCTCTAATTTCCATTATATAATCTCATTCTTTTCACACAAACAACGGAAAAAAATCTTTTCCACAACCCTGTCAAAATATCAAATTCTTTCAAGAACCCTAAAAATCTTGAAATCCTTGTTACAAACCCTCATCTCACTACAAACAAACCCATATCTCACTACTTCTCCAGTAAGGGTAAGGCTGGTTTGATCTTCATGATCAAAAAGGTGTAGAAGCATTCATACATGCCATATCGGTTTTAATATTACAAAATGTCATATATTTATTTTCTTTGTATTTCATGATATACTAATTTGTTTAATGTGTCTATGAGATTCAACACTACAGGTTTGACCATTATGGTCTCATGCAGGTTTATTATAAAACACTGAGGTCGGATCATAACAACCACCAATGTATGGCAATGCAGACATCCCGAGGAGGTTAAGGCAACCATCTTTCTGTTTAAAACTTTTTTCATAAAACCTAATATTTTTCACAAACCTTTGATTTTTTATAATAAACTTGAATAATTAATTTTAGGTTTTTTTAATTTGATTTTAGGTTTTAAATTAGTTTTTGGTTCAACAACCACCCCTGATATTTGCATTATTTTTATTTTCTAACCCTATTTTTCATTGATGTTTCTTCCCCGATCTATTTTTTGGCAAACTTAATTCTTTCTTATTAATCATTACGCATAAACCTTTTTTTTCAAAATTAACTTTTTTAATTAAAATTAATTAGGTTTTTTAGTTTTTTTTTAATTAATTTTTTTCAAAATTAACCTTTTTTTTTTAATTTGAACTAATTTGAATTTAGGTATTTTAATTAACTTTTTTCAAAATTAACCTTTTTTTATTAATTAAAATTCATTAAGTTTTTCAGGTTTATTTAATTAATTATCATAAATCATTTTTTTCATAAAAAATCACCAAAACATTTTCTTTGCTATTTTCATCTTATTTTTATTTTCCTAGATAAAGTGTATAGGACGCGTTCAACTGTAATAGCGTAACTTTATTTTTCCCGTTTTTTTATCATTATCATGTAATTGCTTCCGGAATGTAATAGTTTTAGGATTTATTTTCTGCACTCTTCACTATTATGTAACTGCCACAAAGCTCTGTAATAGCTTAGGTTTACATTTCCGCCTTTATCTCCTGCTACTATATTTTATGCAATGCTTAGATTAATAGGATTGTATGGAAAGATAAAAATGAACGACAAAAAACCCTAATTGTAAGATAAATATAACTGAAAAAACACATTATTGCACACTTGCACCCCTAGGGTACTCCCCACTTGGTTGCCTCGAAAAACAATGGTCATGTCCCTCGAACGTAGGGATATCTTAGCAAAAGACCCTCAATCTAAAAGTCATCATAAAGATCATAGTCCCTTAACGTCCCTCGAGTTGCCTACGAGAAATGATCTTGTCCCTCGAGGTTGCCTAAGAATATATGATGATAGTCCCTTCGAACTGCTAAGATATCCATATATGTTGACTTTTATGACCATAACAATGACCCGCGCTTGTCCCTCATACATCCAACGATAGGGCTACCTACTCACTAATAGTAGGATAGCACTATCTAAAGGATAAGGAGAAAAGAACAACTTTTTCGAGTATAAGTAGATAAGTTCTTAGATGCTTGCTCAAAACAACTTTTTGCACCTACACAAAATATTTCAAAACACTTTCAAAATCATTCGCCTTGTCAACACTCTTGAGGATTGATACAAGAGTTATCATAAAGTGAATCGCCACACTAAGGAATTTTTAAAATAATTTTTAAAACACACAAAGCACAAGAAAATTTTAAAACATGAGCTAGCATCTACGAGCCCGTGGAAAACCACGGATAGAAAGGGTGCTAACACCTTCCCTTTCTATAATCTACCCACGTACTCAAAAACATCTCGAAAAAGTTTTTTTCTGTTCTTTTTCCTTTTCCTTTGTTGGATGAAATAAAAGTCGGTGGCGACTCTTGCTTACCGCAACATTTGTGAATACAAAATGTAAACCAGTAAAACAGTCGATTCTGCCACCGTATCACAGAACTGGCGACTCTGCTGGGGAGTATTAATAAGTGGGGTATACCTTAGGATCTAGGTCATTTTTAAAATTGCTTTTTTATTTTGCTTTGCCTGCTTTATATTCAAGGGTTTTGTTTGGGTATTATTGAAGATCCTACACCCGGATCGGAGAACACCTTTTAGGTAAGTAGCAATGAACTGTGAGGGAATTGTGCGGGGTATATCGACACGGTTGAAGCAGTAGCTACATTGATGTCACTTTGGTTGGTACTGGTAACCCTTGAGTTAATCAGGGAGAGTACGGGGCCGCCGCGTGGTGTCGTGAAGCATCAACTAACCTTAGAACCTTTAATTGCACAACTTGGCCAGTAGGACGTAGCGAGATGGCTGGCTTTGGTGTATTCCCAAGGTAGACAGATACCCGATGCTACACTCATTGAGGTTTGACTCTTGAGTTTTTTTTGGTTGAGAGTCAATCGCCTATTGAATGAAGCTGGGGGAAAGATCGGTGATATTGAGATCCCTTAGAACCCGGTTACTATTTATAGGACAAGTTGAACCAATCCAGCTTCAAGGGGGTATGACCTTAAAACTCATGCAGGCTTTAACCTAAGGTTACTTGTGTGACTTGTTTGATTTCTTTGCCTAACAATTGGAACTCATTGCAGGGCTTTGTTTGTATTCCTTGCAGGATCTTGTTTGTATAAATCCAATAAATTGATTTCTTACCCTGCATTATTGCTTGATGCATAACATACACATTATAACATCATACCACAACATTTCCTTAACCATTTCAAGGACCTCAAGGGTTTGTGATGCAGGTTATGATAAATCATACGTCTAGCAAGGGGCAAGGGGATTTATTTTCCTCTAGCCAATATCGTCAAAAGACCAAAACACGACAACTTGAGTCAGAGGCTATGACCCACTTGATATGGTGAGCTTGACTATTGTAGAAGGACCTTCAACGATATGAAGTGCTTCAATCAAAGCGGCAAAATTTCAACCTCTGACAATTTTCTTGTTTATCCTGCGAGATCCTTGAAAACATTGCATACATATATCATACATATCATTGCATAACAGGTCTTCCAGCACAGGTCTCTCATGTTCTCGCTGTTTATTTCAGCAATGGCTTTCCAACAAGACAACAGAGATCTTCAAACTCAAGAAGCTCAGTTCATGGAAATGTTCCTAAACCTATCCAAGGGGCAGGAAGAGTTGAAAGCACTCCTTGCTGGGAACCTGGCCAAGAAAAATCCTGAAGACAATAAGGACGAACGGTTGGAACAACTACAAGCTGAGGTTGAAGCAATGAGAACCCAAATGCTAGGGCAGATGGCTCTTATCCAAGGCCTAGCCCGGGGACAAGAAGAGCTGAGAACCATTATCAACAAACTTCATCAAGATGGATACAACCGTATGAAGCAGGCAGTCTAGGCTGAGGACCAAGTCATTGATCAACCTCCAAGAATACAAGAGTTTGGTTTGGTGAAGAGTGGACCTTTCCAAATTGCTACTACCTCACAGGTCCAACAACAACTTCGCCAAAAACAACCGGTTAATCAAAGTAAGCCACATACACCCAAGAGGCAGTTTACCAAACTCAACATGCCCCTGTCTCAAGCTTTACAACATATGTTGAGGATGAATCTGGTTACATTGATAGGGCCTCATCCAAATCCCAAGACTTCTTCGCCTAACTATAATCCTGATGCAATATGTGCATATCACTCCAACAGTCCGGGACATGACACTGATAGCTGTTGGACGTTGAAATATAAAATTCAAAACATGATCGATGAAGGAGTACTGGAGTTTACACAAGATGGTCAGGATGAGTTCTTTTGTCATCCTTCAAAGGAACGTCATCTGAAGTGACAAAATCAGACAAAGAGGCCTTTGTTCATTAGAATTTTCAATTTGTAATTTTCTTTTGATTTGTTCGAACATTTATTCATATCAAACCTTGTTATTTAATCAATGTATTGCGTATGTTTGTCTTGAATCAATTCATTTGTACTCACTATTTCAAAACTGTGTTCTTACTTCCTTTTTGTGATATTCGACTCTTGATTAAAAGCTGTAAGCCATTAGAGGGAGGATGATGAAAATGATACCACAATCTCTACAGTATGCTTTTGAACAGACCCCGCTGACAATGTACAGGCGTTGTTTCAAATCCCAAACAATGGAGTTATAAGGAAGATAATCCCTAGTCAACCCCTTTGAGCCTAAGAAGTAGGAGTTTTCTTTTCACACAAATTAAAACCCTTAATCATAACCTGGGGCAGGGTAGTTTCTCAGTTAATTCAGATGTGCATTCAGTCATAATATTCTACTTCATACATAATGAATAACATCAAAGATGTCCTTCCAAATCAAAATACGGTGATGGTTCTGCATAGTCATTAATAACAGGCAGTCATTATCTCTCAAAATGAAAGCCCACTAAGTCAAAACCTATGAAGGAGACTTAAGAAAAAAATTAGGGCATCCCGCTGGTTGTAATCACAAAAGAAACAGTTCAGGCAAAAGAAGGGGTAATAATAAAAAAAAGAGGTCCTACCAATCCTCGACAAAAAAAAGATTACAAAATGACTGCCTCTTCCAAATAAAATTTCAGTATCCGAACCATCAACGGAACATCAAGGACAAGATGTCAGACTCAATGTGGATCTAAATGCGCAACTAGCTGAGCATAGGATTGAATAACATCACGAAGAGTGGGTTGGGTACAAATAAATTTGAGCCTTTATCCTTTGTTTCTTGAACTGTGAACCAGGCCACGTTATAACCCTTAAAATTCCTAGCTGAAGCATGGGTTAGTTCGAAAGCATATTGTTCAAAAGGTATTCTGACTTCTGTAAGGTTTGCTATAAATCCTGAGTTGACATCACACTCTTACAAAATTTGTTTGTTTTACTAAAAAATGATTTTTCAAACTTCAAGACAGACATAAGCTTTGCATTCTTAAAATACCATTATTTGCATATGACTATTTGTTCAACAGCAGAGAAATTCGCATGACGAATATCTAGTGAACAAAAACCTTCTCTAATGAAAATGATCACCTCAAGTGGAAAAACACTTCCAACCAAGGGTCACGCCATGATCATCGTCCATCATCTAGGGCAGTCAAGTCAAGATTTAAGAAATCTCTCAAAGATGCCAAATAGCCAGGGGCAGATCTCCATCTGAATCACTTGGGGCATTCGACATGAATTCCAACAACGAATCATTTGCAATCAAACAAACATCTTTTGGCAGTGTGGCAACACTTACTACTATGGACAGTGACAATTCTCCGCACCCGATGAACGTGGACATAGTCAGAAAATACTATGCATGAACAATGACCCGCTAGGTTGACGGGCCTAGGAAAAAATAAGGGCATCCCGACGAACCAAAAGGGTTCGGGCAAAAATTAGGGATAAAACAAAAAAAAATATGTACACCCGGCAAGTCAAAAACCTGAAAAGGCGGCTTGAGCAAAAAAGGATATCCCGATGGACTGAAAACCCAAAAGGGCAATCCAGGAAAAAGTTAAGGATTTGAAGCGTACAACTATGTCCTGTCATCTTATCATTTGTTTATCAGTAGAAGACTTATCATCCTGATCAACATCCACCAAGCCTCCGCAGGTACTTTCTCCAACAGGTACAGGGGCAGAAATGTCTTGATGCGAAGTCACCGCTACGTCCTCAGCACACGTCCCAGTGACATCTATGTCCCCCACAGAGTAGAGGCAACCAAAGTTTCGATCTCTGCTTCCCCAAACAGGAGTTAATTTCCCCAGCAAAGTTCCTTCAAAAAGCCGATATCTATATTCCCCGACTGAGTTTTATAATCACAAATGGTTTATAAAGCTATCTCCCGAGCAAATTTTATCTCTGTGACTGCAGAACATCCTCTCAAGCAGAGTTTATTTCTCTGAATGTGGAAGCTCAATCCCCAACAGTTTATTTCTCCAGCTACAGAAGTTCATCCCCCAGTGGATTTTATTTCTCTGAATTGGAAAAATCTTCTAGCAAGGCATCTCCTCTCGCAAACAAAGTTATTCTCCCGCAAAGTTATTCTCAAGCAGAGTCTCTCTCCGGCTGAATATTTACAAATAGAAAGGAATAAATCCACGGCATAGTCATTTCCGTTCACCATCCCCAGCGGAAGTAGAAGAACCAATTTTTCTACAACGGTCAGGAATTCAATTTCCAGTACTCTCTAGCAGCAGTCAAGGATTTATTTTCCCAGACTCGGATATGTCATAATAGCATTTCATGTTCATACATCATGACACGCGCATACATATTGCATACAACATAATCTCATTTATTTTGAGAACATCATCACACAATGCATTCCATGCATCACATATAATTAATCTTGTACCTTTTCAGGAAAGATGGTTATCATCAATAATTCTAACAGTTCAAGATTAAATCCATGAAGCTATACATGTCATATCTGCAAACAACTAAGGGAAAATCAGTTCTCGAAACCAAACGGGTCAACTAATCTACGTGATCAAATAAGTAAGCCCTACTGTCCAGGATTTCATCTCGAAGTAACCCTACGACCCAGGTTCCTTCTTATAGACCTAATATCCAGGCTTTCATTTCGAAGTAACCCTACGACCCAGGTTCCTTCTCATAGCCCTACTATCCAGGCTTTCATTTCGAAGTAACCCTACGACCCAGGTTCCTTCTCATAAGCCCTACCATCCATACTTTCATCTTTAAGTAACCATATTATCCAGGTTCCTTCCCATAAGCCCTAATATCCAGGCTTTCATCTCGAAGTAACCCTACTATCCAGGTTCTTTCCCATAAGCCCTACCATCCAGGATTTCATCTTGAAGTAACCCTACGACCCAGGTTCCTTCTCATATCCTTACTATCCAGGCTTTCATTTCGAAGTAACCCTACGACCTAGGTTCCTTCTCATAGCCCTACTATCCAGGCTTTCATTTCGAAGTAACCCTACGACCCAGGTTCCTTCTCATAGCCCTACCATCCAGGCTTTCATTTCGAAGTAACCCTACTATCCAGGTTCCTTCTCATAGCCCTATTATCCAGGCTTTCATTTTGAAGTAACCTACTATCCAGGTTCATTCTCATAGCCCTACTATCCAGGCTTTCATTTCGAAGTAACCCTACTATCCAGGTTTCTTCTCATAGCCCTACTATCCAGGATTTCATTTCTAAGTAACCCTACTATCTAGGTTCCTTCTCATAGTCCTGCTATCCAGGCTTTCATTTCGAAGTAACCCTACTATCCAGGTTCCTTCTTATAGCCCTACTATCCATGCTTTCATTCAAAGTAACCCTACTATTCAGGTTCCTTCTTATAACCTTACTATCCAAGCTTTCATTTCGAAGTAACCCTACTATCCAGGTTTCTTCTCATACCCTACTATCCAGGCTTTCATTTCGAAGTAACCCTACTATCCAGGTTCCTTCTCATAGCCCTACTATCCAGGCTTTCATTTCGAAGTAACCCTACTATCCAGGTTCCTTCTCATAGCCCTACTATCCAGGCTTTCATTTCGAAGTAACCCTACTATCCAGGTTCCTTCTCATAGCCCTACTATCCAGGCTTTCATTTAGAAGTAACCCTACTATCCATGTTCCTTCTCACATCCTTACTATCTAGGCTTTCATCTCGAAGTAACCCTACTATCCAGGTTCCTTCTCTTTAATCTCCGGATAACAGTTAAAAACACTGTAAAACCTGGACCCGACCAGATACGATCGATTTCACATTTCCCCAGTAAGTCATTGTGAAACCTGGAATACAAACAGATAGCAGTCAGCCTTATCATCCTCAACCATTCACTGTGAAGCCTAGATCCTGACTAGATAAGCAGTTTACTTCCGTCTCCTCAATCAAGAGATGACTCCCCAGTAGAATAACTGACAACTGAAGCTCCTAGACTCTATTCCCCAAGACAGAGACCAACATTCCTCAATGAAGTCCTCCCTAACAACAGGAACAGAAATTCCCACGAAGGAATATCTCACGAAATCATCATTATTCTGGATGGCATCTTTAAGCCCATCTCCGACGATTCTCCGTCACATTCTCAGGATGGCGTCTTTAAGCCCATCTCCGACGAATTTCAGTCATCTTCTCCAAATGACATCTATAATCCCAGTCCCAACATTATCTATATAGTCAAGCATCATTATAGACAAGTGAAAATTTATGGTCACTCTAGTGTTCAATCATCTTCCACCTTCAGATCACGAAAGGCAGACAAGCCAATCTAAATCTTCAAGTTTAAGAAGATTGAACATGGGCAGCTGTTGTACCCTAAAATTTACCCTTTTTTCATACACGCATATTATTGGTTTAATGGTTATGGAACAAAGGTATATTTATCAAGCTTCGTCAGGTTACAAGTGATGTTTATTTCGCCAATGGATGTTCTCAGAGTATTTTCGATGCTGAAGATCGATTCGCCGTTTTGCAATGATTCGAGGTTCAAAGATTCACAAGTCCAATCCGACGCGTCATATTCAGGTGTTCTTTCGCCAAGATATCTCTGATAACATATTCTAAAATTCAGGTTCGGCTCAAGAGTCAATTCTTTAAAGAAGGTCTCAGAATGTGTGAGTTTTCTCGAAGAAATGTGGTGAAAAAGTGTGCTGAAAGTGCAGTTTTTACGCACTAAAAAATTCATAACTTGAAGATCGTGGCGTGTTTTGAACCCGTTCCGATGGCTAAAATTTTGTCTCGACGTTATCTACGTTTTCATCTCTCACAACTGGAAGTCAATTTTGATCAGGAGGTCTTCAAAAATGCGGATTTATCAAGTATTTTCGTACAGAAAATTTGTGACAGAAGTTTATTTGCGTCATGTTCAGAAAATCATAACTTGGTCGATTTTCATCGTATCAAGTTGGTTCCGGTGCCAAAATTTCACAAATTGAGTCCATTACGTTTTCACAAGAGGTATCGAGTTCGAACGATATACAAAAGGACTTCGTTTTTTGCTCAGAATGCGCGTGACATACCGAAAATCCTAAATGCTGAATATTATTTCATCTGGGTCGAAACTTCAAAAATTCATAACTTGGTCAATTTTTATCGGATCGGGCCCATCTTTTTACACAAGGTCACTGACTTAGAGACGTACAACTTTGTTTCCAAAGTTAAGACTGGGTTCTGCTCCGATCAATACTAGTTTTTTATTGAAGAACGTGTCAGAGTTGACACTGGAGTCCAAAATAAGTTTGTCTGAGCCAAAACTTCAAAAATTCATAACTAACTCACTGTTTATCCGATTGAGCCCATTTTTGGACAGAAGTTAGTTATCGATGTCATCTACATTTTGTTTTCACATTTCAACTTCAAAAATTGCATTTAAGCCTCTGCGATTTAGCATGGAACATGACAGACTCAAGTAAATAAAAATCTGCATTATTGCTTGTGGTTATTGGAGGCCCAATTGCACATTCAAAGCCCATTTTTTCTCTAATTTACATTATATAATCTCATTCTTTTCACACAAACAACGGGGGAAAAAACCTTTACCACAACCCTGTCAAAATATCAAATTATTTCAAGAATCCTATAAATCTTGAAATCCTTGTTACAAACATCCATCTCACTACAAACAAACCCCCATCTCACTACTTCTACAGTAAGAATAAGGCCGGTTTGATCTTCATGATCAAAAGGGCGTAGAAGCATTCATACATGTCATATCGGTTTTAATATTACAAAATGTCATATATTTATTTTTCTTTGTATTTTATGGTATAATAATTTGTTTAATGTGTCTATGAGATTCAACACTACAGGTTTGACCATTATGGTCCCATGCAGGTTTATTATAAAACACTGAGGCCGGATCATAACAACCACCAATGTATGGCAAGGCAGACATCCCGAGGAGGTTAAGACAACCATCTTTCTGTTTAAAACTTTTTTCATAAAACCTAATATTTTTCACAAACCTTTGATTTTTTATAATAAACTTGAATAATTAATTTTAGGTTTTTTTAATTTAATTTTAGGTTTTAAATTAATTTTTGGTTCAACAACCACCCCTGACACTTACATTATTTTTATTTTCTAACCCAGTTTTTCTTTGATGTTTCTTCCCCTATTTATTATTTGGCAAACTTAATTCTTTCTTATTAATCATTACACATAAACCTTTTTTTCAAAATTAACTTTTTAATTAAAATTAATTAGGTTTTTTAGTTTTTTTAATTAACTTTTTTCAATATTAATCATTTTTTTAATTTGAACTAATTAGGATTTAGGCATTTTAATTAAATTTTTTCAAAATTAACTTTTTTTTTATTAATTAAAATTAATTAAGTTTTTTAGGTTTATTTAATTAATTATCATAAATCATTTTTTTCATAAAAAATCACCAAAACATTTTCTTTGCTATTTTCATCTTATTTTTATTTTCCTAGATAAAGTGTTGTGATACGGTGGGAAAGAACTGACTGTTTTGGAATGCTGGTTCGTGTTTTGCGTTTATTTTTGCAAAATGTCGCGATAAGCAAGAGTCGCCACCCTATTTTATTTTATCCAACAAGGAAAGGAAAAAAACATAGAAAAATTCCTTTTTCGAGATGTTTCTCGGGTCCGGGGGGTAGATTATAGAAAGGGAATGTGTTAGCACCCTTTCTATCCGTGGTTATCCACGGGCTCTTAGGTACTTGCTCAAAGTGTTTTCAAAATTTGCTTTTTCTTTGTGTTTGTGGGTTTGAAAGAAGTTTTTGTTTGAAAGGTGTAAGTGCGAAAAGTTTTTGTTTTGTTTTGAAAGAGCAAGTACTTAAGAACCATCTACCTACTCGAAAAAGGAATCAATCTGTACTAATATCCTTTAGACAATGTTATCCCACTATTGATGAGTAGGTAGCACCGTCGTTGGAGTTTTAAGGGTCAATTCGATTAAGGGACGTGCGGTCACTAAAGCAATGTTAGGACGCCTTAGCGGTAACCCTAATGTCTTAGATCATTTTTCCGAGGCAACCGTTTCGAGGCAACTATGATCTTTAGACAAGAGGGCGACCTCTAAAACTTCCTATACTCAATGACCACGTTCGAAGGCAACCGGAGTGAGGTGTACCCTAAGAGTGCGCATGTGCGAGTGTATTGTTTTGGTTAATTTTATCTTTGTACATGTCAATGGTTATCTATGTTGATTTTAGGTTTAAACATTTGATCTTGTCATGCATTCCCTATTATCAAATATCTAACAGTTTATAAGTTGCAGAAATCAAATTGCGGAAATTAAAACTAACTATTACAAGGCGTCGGATATTTACATCGCCAAAAACAACCCTTGAAATTAAAAATGCGGAAAATAAATAAAGCGATAAAAATATTTAAAGTCCTATTAAACTATTACATTCCGGGAAACAGATACAATAATATGATAAAATGGATCTCGTGCGGGAAATTAAATCGGGCGCATTCTAGGGTTTTGACCCTTTGATTATTAAAGAAAGAGATTTTTTTTTGGTTATTTTGAATTAAAAGAAAATTAAATCTAAATTAATTGTTAAATTAATAAACAAACTAATTAATAAAATGATATTTTTGGATTTTTGAGTATTTAAAGAAATCAATCAATGTTAGTAAAACCTAATTATCTAAATTAATTTTAATTATTGCAAATATATTAAAAGTTATACCTAATTAAAACTAAATTAATTGAATTAATATTTATTAACAAAAATAAAATGCTGAAATTAATTTAATAAACAAAATATTTTTGGTTTTATTTTTATGAAGAAATTTTTTTAATTGGTTAGTTAAATAATAAAAATAAATAATCAAACAAATAAATAAATAAGATAAAAAGAAAGAAATAGAAATACTTAAGGGGGTTTTGGGCCTGATCAGGGGGTTGATTAGCAATTTTGGTGGCCCAATACAAGCAGACCTGGTTGACTTCTGGACTCCCATGTGCATTGGTTGACTAGGGCGTATGGTAGGCTTTCATTCTGGACCACCAGATCTGGCCTGGGGCCATCTGGCAAGCATTGGAATGAGGGAGTATCATGTACTGCGTGCTTGGAAAGGCATTGGATAATCTGTAGAAAAAACATAGCAAATACATGGGGGACCTGGGATTCGAACCCAGGTCCTGTAAGCCATTGCATACACGCCTTTGCCACTGGACCATTGAACGTTAGTTGTATACATAGTGGATAATAATAATAAAATATGAAAACGTGTAATATTCCAGAAAATATAAAACAAAGCGCGCGAATTATGAATGGTCCAATGGGGAGGGGGCACGTATTCATCTTCTTCGTTGGACCTGGTTATTTACCTGCGGATTTATATCCGCAGCTAAATCCGTATGCGTCTTCTAGAATCAATTCTAGGCCATAGAAATTGATTCCAAGAGCATAGTCATGCTCGTCTAGGCCTCCTGAGCACGTCTATGTCTATTAATGGCTCCAATTTTACCTGTAAACAAAATGCCCAAAAAACACGAACCAAGAACCCTAGGTTCGACTATGGTACTACAGGTCATATAAACACAATTGGTTAATGCAGAAAGCTTGCAAATTGAATGAGCATCATGAATATACCAAAGATTTGTTCAAAAGAGGCAGAAATATGGAGTTGCGATTTCAAGTGCAGAGCGGTTTTGTGAGAAACTTACATCGCGATTGAGAGGGTATGAGAGTGTGCTTTTGATTGCTTCTGACTCAGTGGAGGTCCAGCAATTGATTCACGTTGAGATTTGGTGTTGAAACTGCCTCTAAGAAGGATTTCAGTTTCAAGTTTTTTTCAAGTTTTCTCAAGTTTGCTTCTTGTGATTTTGCAGCCTCTAACCTCTAAAACTCGTGCCTTTGCATTGTATATGTATGCAGCATTGGATTAGGTCAATAATTTGGTCTTGAATCTTTGTGCATTATGGCTTGGAGATTTGATTTGATCCTCCATTGAAAAGCTTCCAATTTTGTCCAAAATCCAATCTTTTTGCACATGTAATGCATGATACGAATTTGATCCACTTTATGATAATGATTAGGTCCTGAAATAGCCAAAAGGAGATCCAATAATCAATGTTTGGATTTTATATGATTTAAATTGATTTAAAATGCAATAATTCATTAAAAAATCAAATTAAATAATAAAATTGATAAATGGTTATGAAGCTGAATCTAGGACACGTGTGTAGTGTGACAAGATCAAATCAAGTGAAAAAGAATGGGTCCATTTTACAAAATTTGAAGTTTTGGGGATAGTTGACTTTTGGCAATTTTGCAAAAATGCCCAACTTCAACAATGCATAACTTCTTCAATTTTGAACTTTTGGAAGTGTTCTTGGACTTTTTAGAAAGCTTGAGATGTCCTATAACCAACCCTTTTGGTCTCATATCATTTTGACATTCCATGATCAAGTTATAAGGTTTGGCAAAAAAGGTGTTTTTGTTGACTTTCAAAAATGACCTATAATGTCTAAATTTGTAACTTTTTGTGAGTGCATTTCTTGATCTTGGGGTATGAATATAGATTGTAGGAAATTGCATCCTATTCAAAATGAGCTTTGGATGGGTCATTTATCATAAAGTATGAGAAAGTTATGCTTAGTCAAAGTTGAGTTGACTTTTCCTAGAAAACCCTAATTTAGCAACTTTTGAGTCTTGATGAATTTTGAGAAATCCTTGATGAATCATGATCAACCCTTGATCAAATGATGAAATATCCTTCAAAATTAGAATGTTGACAAAAAATATTAAAGTTTTACTGTTTATAGGTCACAGTTGACTTTTGCCCTAGCACAATCGATTTTTGGACCCTTTGAGCAATTGACTGAGCAAACTTCCTCTGCAAGGCTTGAAATTTGACATGGATGAACTTGAGAACATATTAGGACATTGGGGAGAACTTGAGGTCATTTGGACCCAAAGATCTTTATGTAACACAAAACCCTAATTTGGGGTTGACTGCCTTAGGAGATAGCTTGACTGTCCAACTCTTGAGCAATCTTGAGCCACTTGGAGATTTTTCTTGTAATGTTTTGAGAGATATGAGAGGGCAAATTTTAGGCTGCAACAAGTGTATAGGACGCGTTCAACTGTAATAGCGTAGTTTTATTTTCCCGCTTTTTTATCATTATCATGTAATTGCTTCCGGGATGTAATAGTTTTAGGATTTCTTTTCAGCACTCTTCACTATTATGTAACTGCCCCAAAGTTCTGTAATAGCTTAGGTTTACATTTCCGCCTTTATCTACTGCTACTATATTTTATGCAATGCTTAGATTAATAGGATTGTATGGAAAGATAAAAATGAATGATAGAAAACCCTAATTGCAAGATAAATATAACTGAAAAAACACATTGTTGCACACTTGCACCCCTAGGGTACTCCCCACTTGGTTGCCTCGGAAAAAAATGGTCATGTCCCTTGAACGTAGGGATACCTTAGAAAAAGACCCTCAATCTAAAAGTCATCATAAAGATCATAGTCCCTTAACGTCCCTCGAGTTGCCTACGAGAAATGATCTTGTCCCTCGATGTTGCCTACGAATATATGATGACAGTCCCTTCGAACTGCTAAGGTATCCCTATATATTGCCTTCTACGACCATAAAGATGACTCGCGCTTGTCCCTCATACATCCAACGATAGGGATACCTACTCACTAATAGTAGGATAGCACTATCTAAAGGATAGGGAGAAAAGAACGACATTTTCGAGTATAAGTAGATAAGTTCTTAGATGCTTTCTCAAAACAACTTTTTACACCTACACAAAAATATTTCAAAACACTTTCAAAAACATTCGCCTTGTCAACACTCTTGAGGACTGATACAAGAGTTATCACAAAGAGAATCGCCACACTAAGGCATTTTCAAAACAAATTTTAAAACACATAAAGCACAAGCAATTTTTAAAACATGAGCTAGCATCTAAGAGCCCGTGGAAAACCACAGATAGAAAGGGTGATAACACCTTCCCTTTCTATAATCTACCCCCCGTACTCAGAAACATATCGAAAAGGGTTTTTTCTGTTCTTTTTCCTTTTCCTTTGTTGGATAAAATAAAAGTCGGTGGCGACTCTTGCTTACCGCAACATTTGCAAATACAAAATGCAAACCAGTAAAACAGTCGGTTCTGCCACCGTATCACAACCCCTAACTCCAATATTCCTCTGCTTGTAAGGGCACGAATGGCCAACTTCGATGTCAGGTGAATCTTGGTCGACAAAGGTTGTTTGGTGGACATAATATACTCCCAGTTGTTCACCACTCTGCAGCTAAATGAGACCCACCTGACCCCCTATATTGGCTCCGACCTCCAGGGATTCAACGATTATGTCACCAAGCCTTGGGGATACGCCAAGTTTATCATCACCTTCAGGGCAGCCAAATGTTCCAGGTCAATCAAGACGTAGTTCCTTGTGGTAGACTACCCTTTATTATATCAGTTCATCTTTGGGAGGCCCATCTTGGCCGAGTTAATGGTGGTGCCCTCCACAATGCACCTGAAAATGAAGTATTACACTGAGTAGGTACTCGTTGCTACCCTTCACAGGGACATCCAGGCAGCACAAAGATGTTTTAAAGCTCGATCAACCCTCAACCCATAACAACCACCAGATCTTCCCTGCCCAGCAGTTCAGAAGAGCCACAATTGTTGCTGCATGTTGATGTAATCGACCTCGACAATAGGTTCACAAAGGAGGATCTTAAAGAGCAGAAGAGGAAGGGAAAAGAGCCCATGTTGGATGCTGAAATTTCTTCCTCCTCTTCGAATAAGGAGCCTGCGCACCATGGGCGTCCAATCTAAGGTGGGGTGTTTGAAATAATCCCCTTGGACAATGATCCATCCCGAGGAGTCAAGATTGGTGCGGACCTCCCCGACTTAGCCAAAAGACAATTGAAGGAATACCTAAGGGAGAACACGAACTTGTTCGCATGGAGCGCAATAGAGATTTCCAACTTAGACTGGGAGATAGCTTTCCATCATTTAACAATAGACTCTTCCATTAAGGTATTTGCTCAGCGTAGGCGCCAACAGTCCCTGGAAAAAACTGAGGTTGTCGAGCAGGCTGTCAAAGACCTCCTAGAGGCGAATTTTATTTCAGAAACCTAGTATACAACATGGCTCTCTAATGTAGTTCTTGTAAAAAGAGTAATGGAAATGGCGCATGTGCATTGATTATACTGATCTCAATCGAGCTTCCCCGAAAGACGCTTATCCCCTCTCTAATATTGATAAATTAGCTGATAACTCTGTGGGTTTTAAACTACTTTCATTCATGGATGCGTATTCTAGATACAACCAGATCCTCATGGCCAAAACAGACAAGTACACGGCCTTCATGACCGAGTCGGGCAACTATTACTACAACGTAATGCCCTTCGGTCTGAAAAACATCGATGCTACACACCAACGAATGATGAACAAAGTTTTCCAGGAGAAATAGGAGACATGCTCGAGGTCTACATGGATGACATGATCGTCAATTCGGGAGAGGAAATCGACCATGCTCTCCACCTAAAGAAAGTCTTCGAGCAGGCAAGGAAATGCAGAATGCGATTCAACCCAAAAAAATGCACCTTCGGCATGCAGGGAGGAAAATTCCTCGGTTTCTACCTAAGAGAACGGGGAATCGAAGCCAAACCTAAAAAATGTTGGGAAATTTATGAGTTCCCAGCGAAAAACTCAAAGAAATCTATTCAAATCCTAAACGGTATGATCAACTTGTTATCTCGTTTCGTGGCAAAATCTGCCCAGCACGCACTTCCATTCTTCAAACTTCTTTGTAAAGAGGCATTCTTAGAGTGGACCTAGGAGTGTGAACACGCCACCGTCCACCTCAAACAAGCACTTTCGCGACCACCGGTCCTTTCACGACCAGAGAATGAAGAAGTCATCTATCTCTATTTGGTCGTAGCATCCGAGGCCGTAAGCGGCGCCCTCATTCGAGAAACTTCTAAGGGGCAGAAACCCATCTACTTCATGAGCAAAGCCTTACAAGGCCCTGAAGTAAGAAACCAGCAGATAGAGAAGGTAGAATTGACACTCATCAACACATTGAGGAGGCGAAGATACTATTTCTTAGCCCACACAATTGTTGTTCGGATAGAGCAACCAATAAAGCAATTTCTCGGACGACCGGACATGGCGGGCAAAATGCTTAAGTGGTCGTTAGAGCTCTTTGAGTTTGACATAAAATACGAGAGAAAGAAAGTCCTTAAGGCTCAAGTACTGGCCAACTTCGTGGCCGAGATGACCTCACCAACTTCCCCTAGAGGAACATGCAAGTGGACCATTTTCGTCGATAGAGCTTCTAGTTCGACAGGAAGCAGAGCAAACATTATATTGGAAAACGAGGAGGGAATTCTGATCGAAGTCTCCCTAACGTTATCTTTCCCAACCTCGAACAACCAGGCCGAGTACAAAGAATTCCTAGCAGGGCTGCGCTTGGCCGAAGATCTAGGGGCCGAAGAAGTAAAGATCTTCACGGACTCCCAGATTGTTACATCTCAGGTACGGGGAGAATATCAGGTCAAAAACGACCATCTCACTGAATAATGGACTTTGGTCCAAGAAAGAATGAAAAAATTCGTGTATATGGACGTACACCATGTTCCCCGTAAACATAACACCCGGGAAGATATCCTGTCAAAACTGGCAAGCACAAAGAAGAAAGGGGGAAACAAATCGGTAATACCGAAAATACTTCCATAGTTGAGCATTGAAAAACCCTCCTCGACTCTAGAAGTGTACGCCATAGGAGACAATGACTGTTGGATAACCCTGGTATACAACTACCTCACAAAAGGAGAATTACCAAACGATCATAGGGAGGATAGCATGGTCAGGCGAATAGTCTGCTCCTACGTCCCGATCGAAGGCAGGTTATACAGAAGGGGATTTTCCACGCGCTCCTCAAATGTGTCGATCAACATAAAGCAACCCATGTCTTACGTGAAATCCACGAAGGAATCAACGACCAACACTTATACGGGAGATCAATTGCCAGGAAAGCATTACAGGTAGGATATTACTAGCCCACCTTGCAGCTTGATGCCAAAGAGCACATGAAGAAGTGCGACAAATGCCAACACCATGGCGACATGCATCTAGCACCTCCAAACAAGCTCAAATCTCTCTTCCCACGGGCCCTTCACATGGTGGGGCCTAGACCTCCACGGATCATTCACGGTAGGATCAAACCCGAACAAATACCTGATAGTGGTCGTGAACTACTTAATAAAATGGATAGAAGCAGAAGCGCTAGCTAGACTCACCGTGCAAAACATTCTTTGTTTCTACAAAAGGAACAACCTTGCTCGATTTGGCATTCCACAAGCGATTTTCACCGACAACAGGACGTAATTCACGAATAAAAACTTCCAAGAATTTGTTACCAAGTTAGGCACCATCCAACACTTCGCCTTTGTCGAACACCTACAGACAAATGCGCAAGCCAAGTTTGCGAACAGGGTGATCCTACGAGGCCTCAAACAAAGATTAGACTAAACCAAAAAGAGATGGGTCGAGGAGCCGCATAGTGTACTTTGTGCCTACCAAATTACAACTCACTCATCCACCGGGGAGACCCCTTTCTGGTTAGCATATGAAACCGAGGTCGTCATCTCGGTCGAGATCAGAGAGCCCTCTAGACAAACTGAAGCTCCCCTTAACGAAGAAATGAACGACGTTGCGTTAAGAGAGGAACTCGAACTTATCAAGGAAATCCGAATAGAAGAAGCCTTACATGAAGCCTCCCTCAAACAAAAAATATCCATACGATATGACGCCAAAGTCACACGGCATGAATTGGAAGTCGGCAGCCTAATCCTAAAGAGAAATCACAAAGAATCACGTGAAGGCAAGCTCGCCGTAAACTGGAAAGGCCCCTATTACGTTCATGCAAAAATGGGGAACGGGGCCTACTACCTAGAAAACTTACACGGGGAACAACTTGTTTGACCTTGGAACACCGAAAAACTAAGGCAATATTACAGTTAAGATACTGATACAACTGTCGTGCTTCGCCGAAACAACGAACACACCTTGCCAGACCACATGTGCATACCCAGGTACAAGCATAGCACCTCAAAGAGGCAAGTTTACACTTTTATAACGAGAATATTCTTAGCCCGACTTGGAAAACTCAAACGAGATCCACTATCATCATACCATGATGGCAGAACACCCAGCTCACGATGGGCGGTTCACGCCGATGATCTCAGGCCTTCTGTAACACCCTTATAAAACCCCACAATTTTCACGAATATTTTTAATAAATAAATAAACATAAAACAACAGCAAGGATGTCACATCTTCACCTAAGCATCATTTCACATATAATCCTACTCCGTAACACAGGTTGTAACAATACTTTAAAACTTAAATAGAACCTTTGGTATCAAAACCATTTCATTTTGAACTTCACAGCGGAAATAAGAGTCTAAAACTGCTTCATAAAATAATCTCAATACCATGAAAGGTAGTTCAAATATTAATAAAATCATCACACTTCATGTTTATAACATCATAATCCAATACACGACAATAGTCATGAAAGAAATATATAAAAAAATCTCAATATAACAAAATCACTATAAAGCAGCGACAACATCACCCGACGACACTCTTCACCGCCTGATAATGCGTAACAGACTGCAATTCATCTTCAGCGATTCTGCAATGTTCAATCATAATCCTCTTACAATTTTACACCAAAGCAGTTCCAATCCTCACAGTTCTCAACACCAAATCATCATATAATAACCATACAACATTATATGCATTATATACACAAACTCATGGCAATTCAACAAGGTATTTTCACAAATTTCAACACAAATCCATCCATTGCATCACAATCATCAAATCACCAAAACTCACCAAAAACCTACCACTATATAAGTCTTAGATCAATTATAATGATCAAGATAAACACCATGTACCTTAAGATTATTACTAACTTCTGATTCCTCTTCGCGTTCTACAATTCCTCTTTGCCTCTCTGTGCCCTAGCTTCCTTTCTCCAAAGCGTTCTTCCAATTCTTACGATCGCATGAGCGTTTATAAAATCCCAATTCCCTTTTGTCTCACTTAAACCTTGGCCTTTAATTGGTCTTTCCACTATTTTCCTCACTTATTCTTCCCAAATGACCATCTTGCCCTTATTTTCTCTACACCATTATTCTATTTATTTAATCCAAATAACCCTAAATAATTACTATTAAATCTAAATAGTTCCAACTAATTATTTAAATCTAAACATCTCTTATTATCCCATCATTCACCTTTATCCCATCGCATACCACACAAAACATCGTATTAATCATCATATTCATCTCAACATCATATCATACCTCATATTCATCGAAACATCACCAATCATCATAAGGACTCGCATAAAAACCCAAAACATCATATACATATAAAATACTTCACAGTGACTCATATATTCATGCCAAATTAATCAAATAAATAATTAATCTAGAATTCAGGGTGTTACAATTCTCCCCCACTTGAAATAATTTTTGCCCTCGAAAATTACCTGACAGAAACAACATCTGATAAGACTCTTTTATCTGATCCTCGTGTTCCCAAGTCCAACTTTCATCGGCTGGTCCACCCCACAGTACCTTCACTAAGGAGATTTCCTTGCCTCACAACTGCTTCACTTCTCGATCTTCTATTTTCAATGGTAATGCTTCAACAATTATGTTATCTCTCACTTGTACATCATACATGTGTATCACATGCGAAGGATCCGCAATATACTTTCTCAATTGAGACACATGAAACACATCATGTAGATTTATGAGTGACAGAGGAAAGGTAACCCGATAAACCACCTCACATATCTTCTCTAATATCTGATACAGGCCAACAAAATATGACGTGAGCTTCCTCGACTTTAAATCTCTACCAACACCAGTCATCGATGTAACCCTCAAAAATAGATGATCATCTTTTTAAAATTAAATATCCTTTCTTCTCTTATCATGGTAACTCTTCTGACGACTCTGAGAAGATTTCATCTTCTCTTGGATCATCTTTATCTTTGTAGTTGTCTCTTGTACAACCTCAGGTCCGAGCACAACACTCCCGTCTAACTCATACCAACACAATGGAGTCTTACACCTCCTACCATATAACACTTTGTATGGTGCCATTCCAATACTAGAATGAAAACTATTATTATATGTAAACTCAATTAACGACAAGTGGTTGTCCCAAGCACCTCTTTGTTCCAACACACAAGCCCTCGGTAAATCCTCCAAAGACTGGATAATCCTCTTCGTCTGACCATCTGTCTATGGATGATATGCAGAACTCAACTTCAACTTAGTACCAAAATCATTATGCAAACTCTCCCAGAATTTTGATGTAAACCTCAGATCTCTATCTGACAAGATACTCGAAGGTATTTCATGCAATTTCATAATTTCAACGATATACAGTCTGGCTAGCTTCTCCATAGGATGGTTAATCTTCATCGGTAATAAATGAGCCGACTTAGTTAACCTATCCACAATCACCCAAATCGAATCATTTCCCTTAGCAGTAACAGGAAAACCTAACACAAAATCCATAGAGACACAGTCCTATTTCCACTCTGGAATACTCAAAGGTTGCATAAGACCCATAGGCTTCTGATGCTCAATCTTTGACTTCTGGCAAGTCAAGCAAGAATAAACAAATTTGGCAACTTCCCTCTTCATACCAGGCCACAAAAACAATTTCTTCAAGTCTTAATACATTTTCATGGCACCGGGATAAATACTTAACCCGCTTTGATGTCCTTCTTTAAGGACACTTGTCTTAAGTTCGAGAACATCTGGAACGCAAACTCTATCGCCAAACCTCATCACACCATTCTCATCAATTCTAAACTTATCTCATTTACCTTGGTTAATCAGAGTCAATTGGTCGATTAACCTCAAATCAAACTTCTGGATTTCTCATATTTCTTCTATTATACCATTAGTCAACTTCAGCATTCCTAACTTCACACTATCAAGAGTTTCTGCACATACTAAGCTCATATCTCTGAACTATTCGATCATCTCTAACTCTCTAACCATAAGTGTTGACATATGCAGCGACTTCCTACTCAATGCATTAGCAACTACATTTACTTTACCAGGATGGTAGCTCAAATTAAAGTCATAGTCTTTTAACAATTCAAGCCACCTTCTCTATCTCATACTTAATTCTTTTTGGTCAAACAAATACTTCAAACTTTTGTGATCATTAAACAATTCAAATTTAGAACCAAAAAGATAATGTCTCCAAATCTTCAACACAAACACCACCACTGCTAACTCTAAGTCGTGTGTAGGATAATTCCTTTCATGAACTCTGAGTTGTCTCGAAGCATAAGAAACAACTTGTCCATTCTGCATTTGCACACCTCCAAGACTCACCTTATACGCATCACAATACACCACAAAAGACTCACTCGAATTAGGCAAAATCAATATCGGAGCGGTTTTCAACCTCTTCTTTAATTCTATAAAGCTTTCTTCACACGTAACATCCCACACATAAGCTTGACCCTTTTGAGTTAACTGAGTCAACGACAAAGCCAACTTAGAAAATCCTTCAATGAACCTTCGATAGTAGCCTGCCAAACCAAGAAAACTTTGAATCTTAGTTGCAGACTTAGAAGCCTCCCATTGCAACACTGCATCAACTTTAGAAGGATCCACAACAGTCCCACCACTAGAAATCAAATTGCCAAGGAAACTAACTTCTTTTAGCCAAAATTCACACTTCGACAACTTTGCGTATAACTTATTTTCCTTCAATACTTGCAACACCATTCACAAATGCTCAGCATGCTCTTCTTCTGACTTAGAATAAATCAGAATATCATCAATAAAGACTAATACAAACTTATCTAAGTAGGAATGAGAAGTTATATTCATATATTCCATGAAAACATCTGGCGCATTAGATACACCAAATGGCATCATAGTGTATTCATAATGACTGTACCTCGTTCAGAAAGCCGTCTTCGGAATATCATTTGGTTTAACTCGAATATGATGATAACCTGATCTTAAATCAATCTTGTTAAAAACACACGCGTCCACTAACTAATCCATAAAATTGTCAATCCTCAGAAGAGATACTTATTCTTAATCGTCACTTTATTCAACTTTCTGTAATCTACACTCAACCTCATACTTCCATCTTTCTTCTTGACTAACAACACCAGAGCACCCCACAGTGAAACACTCGGTCGAACAAACTTCTTCTCGAGCATCTCTTTCAATTGTTTATTCAACTCACTTAGCTCTGAAGCTACCATTCTATAAGGAGCCATTGATATTGGACTTGTTCCTGGCACCAAATCAATAGAAAACTCCATTTCACGCTCAAGAGGTAATTCACTAAAGTCATCTGGAAACACTTCTGTAAATTTACATACAACCGGTAATTCCATATTCGCATCCTTACCATTAACTTGCAATGACGCAAACATCACAAACATCATGGCTTCATCTTCAAACAACTCATTCACTTGCTTAGAAGACAACAACATCAATTCTCCATTATCACCAAACTTAGGGAACCTCAAAGTCTTATTGTAACAATTGATATGAATATAGTTGAACTCCAACCAGTTCATTCCAAGAATAACATCAATTTGGTGCAAGGGTAGACACACAAAATCCATCACAAAACTCTTACCATATATAGTCAAGGGACATTTCAAGCAAACATATGTAGTAGTAACAAAACCACTAGCAAGAGTATCTATCACCATACTACCATTCATATCAGATAATTTCAATTCCAACTTAGTAGCACATTCAAGCAAAATAAATGAATGGGTTACACCAGTATCAATAATAGTAACTAATTCATTATTGTTAGTAAAGCAAGTACCTCGAATCAAGTTGTCTTTCTTGGAATCCTTTGATCTGCTCAAAGCGAACACTCTACCATTGGTCTGGGAAGCAGCATCCTTCTTCGAATTTTGACACTGGGTACTAATATGACCCTAATCTCCACAATTGAAATATGTCTAACCATTGTTCTTGCACTCAAGAGCATAATGACTCATCTTATCACATTTGTAACATCTCAATACATTATTCTCGCATTCATTGGAATGGTAACCTTGTTCACCACACCTATAACACTTGATAGGAGCGGGAGCTCCTCCCCCACTTGTCCTTTTTCCATCATAAGCATTTTGTTTCCCTTTATCAGCTGGGGCATCATAAGGCTTCTTACGATCTTGATATGGTTTTCCTCTTTTCTCGTTCAGACTCTTGTAGTGAGCTGAATAAGCTTTGTTATACTCTTCATAAATTCTACAGCTATTCACCAACTCTAGAAACTCCTGAATATGTTGATATCCAATCGCCCTTTTTATCTCTAGACGTAAGCCATTCTCAAACTTGATACATCTTGATAACTCAGCAGTTGCTTCACTATAATGTGGATAATACTTCGCCAGTTCCACAAACCTCAAAACATGCTCAGTCACTGTCAAATTCCCTTATTTCAATTCAAGAAACTCAATCTCCTTTTTCCCCCGAACATGCTCTGGAAAGTACTTCCTCATAAACTCTCTGTTGAACACAACCCATGTAATCACTTCACCTATTGTTGTCAGCCTATGGCGGGTACCGACCCACAAGTCATCAGCTTCCTCTGCCAATTGATGCGTACCAAACTGCATCTTTTGCGCCTCTGAACAATCCATGACTCAGAAGATCCTCTCAATCTCCTTCAGCCAAGTTTTTACTCCATATGGATCAAACCTTCCCTTGAGAACATGAGGATGGTTCCTCTGAAACATCTCTAAAACACAATATTCGCCATTCCCTCCAGCATTAGGCTGATATTGCACATCCCGATCAATAACCTGCAAAGTATCCGCAATTGCAACATTGTTCCTTCCAGACATTTCTCTATTTCACGTCAATAACAATCACAATGGTTAGAAATTATCTCGACAGTATTTCACTGTCGTACACTACATACTCAATAACCTTGCTGGACAAACTGACCTGCTCTGATACCACTAACATAACACCCTTCTAAAAATCCACGATTTTCACGAATATTTTTAATAAATAAATAAAAGTAAAACAAAAGCAAGGATGTCACATCTTCATATAAGCATCATTTCACATATAATCCTGATCCGTAACACGGGTTGCAATAACACTTTAGAACTTAAATAAAATCTTTGATATCATAACCATTTCATTTTAAACTTCGTAGCGGAAATAAGAGTCTAAAACTGCTTCAAAAAATAATCTCAATACCATGAAAGGTAGTTCAAATATTAATAAAATCATCACACTTCATGTTTATAACATCATAATTCAATACATGACAATAGTCATGAAAGAAATACAAAAAAATCCCAATATAACAAAATCATGCATATTTCACAATCGATCGATCCCAACCCCAATGTTACATATTAGAGCAAAACTCCCTTTATTCAACGAAAAGCCAATAAATGCACTCTGAAGCTATCCCCTAGGCTTCTACGAAATATTCACAATCACCTATACGTTACCCATGTGGAGGCAATATTCAAACAGAAAGGGGGAGTAAATCATAATCATTATAAAAGACATAAGGAATATATATATAGTAGTCATGGTAGAACAACAAGAAACAACACATCGTTAAGTCCTTATGTTATGCTCACACCGCCATATACTCCTATTAAACACATCATTATTATATCATCATGTCAACACATATAATCACACATCACAATTAGCATCACATCATCATTATCATATAATCAATCATTATGCAATATCACATATAATGTAATGCACTTCATTTGACTCATGCATGTGGTGCCAAAACTTCACTGATGACTCAGTCATCGTTATCTCCAAAGATCCCCACCAATAGGATCAGATTCCACTTGAAACCATAGCACTTCACAAAATTGAACTCAATCCAAATTATGGGATTGAGGCCATCATTGGACCATATCGCCTTATATACATCACTATAACAATATCCTGCAAAACGTCACTGAACCGAAGTACTATAATATGCCATGAATGCATGATGTGCAACAACATATAAACACGACCACGACTAGTCAACATGCATCATCATCCATGGATTCATCATAACATCACCATATCATCATAATAAACAAAACATCATCATAACATCATCATATCATCAAGATAAACAAAACATCGTCATAACATCATCATACCATCATGATAAACAAAACATCATTGTAATCCAATCACGGGGATCCTAACTTCATCCTAACTTAGGTACCGTGGATACACTTCCTATTACTCATTTTGTTCCATCTAATGGAATTTAATTGAGTTAGCTATCAAATGCTTCAAACAGAACCTCAAACCGAGTTCTAAAACTCCAGTTATGACCTTATGAAAAATCCCGCACAACCCTTCAATTCTGGACACCATCGCCCGACGAAGCTCCTTGCTCGCCTGGCGACACACCCTTCATGTCCATTTTGCCCAGCGAGGGTGCCAGATACGCACTCCAGTGGTAACCTTCCAGCCCACCCTTCTTTGTGGCTAGGCTTTCCCAACGATGACAGCATAGCCCAGCGACACTCTTCACCGCCTGACGACGCGTAGCAGACTGTAATTCTTCTTTTGTGATTATGCATTGTTCAGTCCTAATCCTCTTGCAATTTTACACCAAAATAGTCCTAATCCTCATAGTTCTCAATACTAAATCATCATATAATAACCATACAATATTATAGGCATTATAGACACAAACTCATGACAATTCAACAAGGTATTTTCACCAATTTCAACACAAATCCATTTATTGCATCACAATCATCAAATCACCAAAACTCACCAAAAACCTACCACTATATAAGCCTTAGATCAATTATAATAATCAAGATAAACACCCATTACCTTAAGATTATCGCTAACTTCTAATTCCTCTTTGCATTCTACAATTCCTCTTAGCCTCTTTGTGCCCTAGCTTCCTTTCTCCAAAGCGTTCTTCCAATTCTTACGATCGCATAGAATGAGCGTTTCTAAAATCCCAATTCCCTTTTGTATCACTTAACCCTTGGACCCTTAATTGGTCTTTCCACTATTGTCCTCACTTATTCTTTCCAGATGATCATTTTGCTCTTATTTTCTTTACACCACTATTCTATTTATTTAATCCAAATAGCCCTAAATAATTACTATTAAATCTAAATAGTTCCAACTAATTATTTAAATCTAAACATCTCATATTATACCATCATTCACATCTATCTCATCACATACCACACAAAACATCGTATTAATCATTATATTCATCTCGACATCATAATATACCTCGCATTCATTGAAACATCACCAATCATCACAATGACTCACATAAAAACACCAAAACATCATCTCTCTCTCTCTCTCTCTCTCTCTCTCTCACACACACACACACACACACACACACACACACACACACACACACACACACACACACACACACACACACATACACACACACACACACACACACACACACACACACACACACACACACACACACACACACACACACACACACACACACACACACACACACACACACACACACACACACACACACACACACACACACACACACACACACACACACACACACATATATATATATATCAAATACTTCACAATGATTCATATTCACGCTAAATTAATCAAATAAATAATTAATCTAGAATTCAGGGTTTTACACCTTATAAACGAGGTATGAGTTCCGGCTCATGCCCAGAAATTACCGTGGTCGTTAGACCAGTCTCCCCACACTGGAAAACTCAAAAAATTACGAGTAAACCCCCAAAACTCTTAATCAAAATAAAATGTCTCAAGCAGAAAAACATACAAGACATGCAAACATTCCACAACAAATAATCAATAAATCATGCATGAAGCAAAGTTAAAAACACTTAAACAATGCAGATTAGAACGAACGACCACCACTGTCAGAAATTTTAAAAGACGACCACGAGGACCGCAATTGTAAAGAGTATTACATAAAGGAGCCTTATGCCCCCCATCCAAATAAAGGAGCATGTGGCCACTACGAAGATGATTGTTTGGAAATTACCTTAAAACGGGCATAACCCCTGAAACATATTATAATAAAACAGCACGCAAGCCGAAACTAAAGAAAGCAACAAGCTGATCAAACATCGGGTTGAGATCCCTCCCTACAAGCGCGATCCTCCTGGATAGGCTCCTCGACCAATCCATCTTGTCTAACCTCAAAGGAGTCGGGCACAACGATCTTACCATCCGCCACATAATAGAGAAATCATATCCCAACGATATTCAACTCCATGCCTGGATGCACTGCTCTGAGTTGTGCCACAACATTTTTGAAAGCTCCCTCAGCATTGGCCAAACCATCGTCCACGGCCAATTGGAGGCGGGTAACAAACTCTGCACGGGTTTTTAGACCCCTGGCCTCTTCGGGCTCATCCTCGGTAGGGTCCATCTCTTCCCTCAGGGTAGCAACCGACTCCTTAAGGGACTTCTTCTCCAGTAGAAGCGTATAACGCTTCTTGGTCATCTTGGCCAGTCTCTCCGTTGATGCCTTATTCGCAACATTTGTTGTGACAAACTTCTCCTCGAGAGCCGACACCTTATCCTGAGACTTCCTCAGCTCGCCCTCCAGGGAGATGCCTTCCTCGGTATATGCCACAACCATTCCCAATACCCTCATGACAGCGCCAACATCTCCCTTTTGCTTGGACGGTCCATATCTTCAAGCATCAGCGATTCGGCTCGGGGAAGCTGCAAGGACGATCTTACCCACGCAGGCAACTACCACCTAATCTGCTCGACACACGTAGAGAAGACACCCAAGAAACGCTCATAAATGCTTCTGCTCGTAATCTCTATCATGCTCGGTGCAACGACTAGTTACGGGCACGACTGCCCGTTTGACCAAATCCTGACAATTACCTATTTTTGCGGACCCGTATATCTAGGCCCAAAAATAGGGACCAATGGCCAAGCGATGAGGGTATTATATAAACCCTCACACTTGTGAGGGCCAGGTATCCAATATTCACACTTAAAACCCTAATATCTTTCTTGTATCTCTTTGCACCCATTCTTACTTGATCGTCAGAGTGTCTTGCAGGTACACCCCATTTCTCCTCAATTAAAGGACCAATTTGACATGATAAAAGATAAGGGACCAAAATGAACCATGACCTATAGTTAAAGTATCAAAATGAGTATTTTGTCTATATAAATATGTGAGTCCTTGTGATGATTTGCGATGTTTCGATGAATATGAAATATACTATGATGTTGAGATAAATATGGTGTTTAATATGATAATTTGTGTGGTGTATGATGGGATGGAGGTGAACGATGAGATACTAAGAGATAATTAGAATTTAAATAATTAGTTGGAATTGCTTAGATTTAATAGTAATTATTTAAGAATTATTTGGATTAAATAAATAGAATAGTGGTGTAGAGAAAATAAGGGCAAGATAGTCATTTGGGAAGAGTGAAGTGAGGGCATGATGAAAAATTCATTATTAGGGGTCCTAAGGTGTTAAGTCTCTTAAGAAAATTTTAGAGACAAAACTAAGATTAATTTAGTAATTATCAATATTAATTTATTTTTATTTTAATTTAAAAATATTAACCCACTAACTTCATTATCTCTCTTTACCTTTTTTTAATTAATTATAATATTATTTAGTTTTAACTAAAATAGTCATTAAAAAATTAATAGCATTATCTCTCTTTATTATTTTTAATTAGTTAAGATATTATTTTATTTTCATTAACATTTATCTTTTTACTCCACCTTTTGTATAAATAAAACATGCCGTTAAGAAAAATAAAATTCATATTCTTAATCTTAAAAAACTTATATAGTTAAATCTCTTAATAATTTTTGGAGTCAAAATTTGTGGTTAGTTTTTGTAACTTCCCTTTCATTTATTTATTCATTTATTAAGAAAAATCATATTCTTAATCTTAAAATATTTATATGGTTAATTCTCTTAATAACTTTTAGAGTCAAAATTTGTGGTTAATTTTTCTAACTTCCCTTTCATTTATTTATTTATTTATTATTAAATTTAGAACTTTCACAATTAATAAAATTAATTGTCATTTTCCTATAAAATTTGTTGAATCCTTTATTTTATTTTAAGTCATTTAATTTTATTAAAAAAATAATAAAGTTTTATTTAAACTTATAAATTAATTTTACTTCCACAAATTTTTTATTTATTTTATTAAATTTTAGTAAACTTAGTAATTTAATACTTTATTTTATTAGAAAAAATTAATAAAATATTTTTCCACTAAAATATATATTACATTGATTATATTTTCCTAAAATATTTTTAAATAAAGATTTGTAAATATAATAGTAAATTAATATTAAAATATATTACATTGATTATATTTTCCTAAAATATTTTTAAATTAAGATTTGTAAATATAATTGAAAATTAATTAAATTAAAATTAATAATAAATTTCACTAACTTCATCCCACTAACTCTATTATCATCACTCATCTTTTATTAATAATTAATTAAAAAACTAATCTATTAAAACACATCACTCACCACTATCTATCAATTTCTTCAAAAATAACCACCAAATTACTTTAGTGTAAATTCATCTCATTAGGAGTTGTATACACAATTTCTTTGTGCAAATTCATTCTTCGTTATTTCCTTCTATGTCATTTGTTATTATTTGTTATTATGTAGGTACAAAATTTAAACAATTTTAAATGATATTTTTTGGTAAAGAAACTGTTGAAGATGTTAAAATTAATATTTAAGACAGATGTGATATATATTTTAATGTTTTGAGATGACATTATAATTTATTATTATAATTATTATTGATAATCATTTGTTTAGTTAATTTAATTTTAATCAATATTATCATTTACTCTCTTTAATTTCTGGTGTGTTTTTGTTTTTTTATGAAATTATGTTGGGTTGATATTTTACATAGAATATACGATCGTGATATGTAAAGTAATTTTCTTATAAATTATTGTAGTATTTATGTAATTGGTTTTAAAGAGATTTAAAAAATTGTGATGTATAATTTTTCATATCCATATTTTTAAATTAGAATATGTTTAGAAGGTGATGTATTATTGATGTCACTATTGATGTGTCATCTTTCATTTTTATTTTTGTTGATATATTTCTTTTATAAAGTTATTCTTTTATTTTTGAATTTTATTTTATATTTATGTTTTACAAATGTTTTAGTTTTTTTATGGTATAATCATATCATAAATGAAAGATTATATAAACACCATTTTAAAATTTGTATAATAAATTCTCCGATAGGATCTCTAAAATTTAACAACAAAATATATGATTTAAAATTTTAAAATATTCTTAGAAAATAAATTCTTTTACTTTAAAAAATGAAAAAAAATATAAACTAACTTTCATATATAAGACAACATAAGAAGAAAAAAAAAGATAAATTCAATTGAATCGATATTAATGATAATAGTTAAGTTGACAAGTTTTTAAAATAATAATTTCTCTAAAAGGATCTCTAAAATTTAACAACTAAGTATACTAGTTAAAGTTTTAAATTATTTTAATAATAATACATATTTAAATTAAAACATACTCTTTAAATTTTTTCTCTATTATTATATAAATAATATTTTATTTCTATCATATGATCATATTTTTCTTTATTTATTCTTTTATATTTATTTCTCTCCGATTCAATTCATTAGCATCAAAATCATCTCTCAATTAATTCATTCTTGGACATTGATAATATTATTATTGTTAATTTTATAGTGTCAATGATATATTTTATTAATTCTCTCACTAATTTCTGATATAAATTCTCTATATATATTCACACACTATTTTTTAGATATATTTTAAAAATTTTCTCTTTTATATTTATTTTTTTATTAATAAATATATTATATTAAATTTTGTTTACACACTTAATTAATTAGTATACATATTACTACAATTTTATAGTGAGATCATTAATTTTCCATGCATCACACGGATCAAAATACAAGTGTATATATATATATATATATATATATATATATATAAATTTTTTTCGTTAGATAAAAAAAACTTATTCTCATTTATAAAAAAAAATTAAAATTCACTCATTAATTTAAAAATAACATTTACATTAATAACATATACTAGTAAAATGATTACGTCAATAATATATAGATCATTTTTTCATATATAATGTTAAAAAATATTATATATTAAATTAAAAATAATTTTAAAATTAAAATATTAATAATTCTATATAAAGATTTTAAATTTAAGAGTATACTCCTTTTAATACCTCACATTTGAAAAATCATATTAATTAGTGTATCATTTTGATATATGTATTGTTATTCTAAAAAAAAATAGTTTTATTGGTCAGTGTATTTAAATGACCCAGATAAAAATAATTATATTTTCAATATCGGTGGATTTTTCTATTTTAATATTAAATATAAAATAAAATTATTATTACATTGTTCAAACTCTTATATAATGTATTGTTTAGTCTATTATATAAAACTTTAATATAATTTTCGAAAACTTTTATAACTTGTTGATAATAATCTCATTAAATTGTTTCTGTCTACAACTGGTTTCTTTATATAAATAACATTTTCCATGAATAATATATATTAGTGAAATGATATATATTATATTATTTTAAAAAATATTATATTTTAAATTATTATTATTTAAATTAGTAACATAAATAATTAAAGCACAAGGCATTATATATATATATATATATATATATATATATATATATATATATATATATATATATATATATATATATATATATATATATATATATATATATATATATATATATATATATATATATATATATATATATATATATATATATATATATATATATATATATATATATATATATATATATATATATATATATATATATATATATATATATATATATATATATATATATATATATATATATATATATATATATATATATATATATATATATATATATATATTTTAATTATATAAAAAATACAATAGTTGTGGATTGACACAAAATCTAGTCTAGATACCCGGGCGTTCGTACAAAGATGATTTTGTTACGCGAATTTATTTCTAAATGTAATAAGAATGAAAAAACATATCGACAAAATTATTTAACCAAGAAAGCTTATTATTTTTAAAAGAAAAATATATTTTTATTTTTATTTGAAGCATAAATATAATTTTTTTATATATACAAATATTTGGATCAATCGTATATTTTTTCGTATGTAAATATTAAATTTGTTTTGATTTATTTATAAAAATATTTATGCAATCATTTAGTTTTATAAATATCAACTAATAACATCATATTTGGAAATATTATTTTAATTATATAAATAAATATTAGTAACATAAATAAATACATTTTATCGGTTTTTGAATTCATATATTATTTAAAATATTTTTATTTTTATTTTTTTTAATTAAACAAAAAATATAATAATATGTGGTTCGCAAGAATTCTGGTATAGATACTCGTGCGTTCGTACAAGTATTGATGTGTTACACGTATTTGTTTAAAAAAATTTATTAAAAATGAAAAAAAAATTGGTTAATCAAAAAAGTTTATAATTTCTAAAAAAAGACATACTTTATTTTATATTTGAATCATAAATAAATTTTTTTCATATATAAAAATATTTGAATTGACCGTATATTTTTCCGTATGTAAATATTATTTATGTTTTGACATTATTTATAAAAAATTTAATTCAATAAAAAACTTATTCCAATTTAAAAAAAATTAAGATTCACTCATTAATTTAAAAATATTTTAATTTAATTTTTAAGAAACATATATTTCTCTCAATTACATTAATAACATATATTAGTCAAATTATTACATCAATAATATGTAATAAAGTTTTCCATATATTTTATTAAAAAATATTATATCTTAAATTAAAAATAATTTTAAAATAAATATATTAGTAACATGAATAATTATAAAACAACACTTTTTTTTTTGTGTTTGAACTCATATACGCGTTTGTTTTTAAAATGTAATAAAAATGAAAAGAAAGAGAAATAAAATTTTTTAACCAATTTTTTTGACTATTTTTAAAAGAAAGACGTATATCTATTTATAATTGGAACATAAATATAATTTTTCTCTATATAAAAATATTTGGATCAATAATTTATTTTCTCGTATGTAAATATTAATTTTTGTTTTGATATTATTTTTATTTTTGTAAAATTATTATCGTTCATTAAAATAAGACCGTTTTAAAATATTTAGATTAATAAATTTTTTTTTTATCTATATAGTGAATTGAACGGTAGTTCATTTTCCATTCATACAATTTCCTTATTAGGAAAAAATAAAATGTATTATAATTTTAAATAAATATAATTTTTTTAGTTAGTTATCAAAACTTCATAAAAACATTAAACTTTTAAATTTAATTTGAAATTTCAAATATTTATATTGATTCATTAATAGAAAATATTTATATATGATATAGTAAAAAAATTTATAATTGATCATTATCATCAAAAATATTAATAACAATATAGTATATCTTAAGCCTATAATATAAAAAACGTATTTCCAAAGTTATTTATACAATAATATATTAAAAAAATAAAAAGTTGAAAAAATATTATGAATGTGGAAAGAATTTTAATTATTTCATATTTATTGATTTAATTGTAATGGATATATGTCTCATATATTTGTTGATATTTTTGAAAAACTATAATTAAATTAGCATTATTTTAGTAAAATATTTTATTTTATTATTTAAATATAATTATATAAGGTTTTGTATAATATTTCGTTTTAACCGGTAAAAACTCAATTCATTTAATATTTTTCTGAGACATTGTTTATTTTAAATAAAATTTTATTATCTTTAATTTTCGAAAACTTCTTTCAATAGAAAAAACGGTTAACATTCTCCTATAAATACTTAGATATTTTTTTAAACTAATCAA
The DNA here is from genome assembly GCA_948472305.1 of Vicia faba. Taxonomy (NCBI): domain Eukaryota; kingdom Viridiplantae; phylum Streptophyta; class Magnoliopsida; order Fabales; family Fabaceae; genus Vicia; species Vicia faba. The sequence continues at coordinate 174,237,678 of OX451737.1, forward strand.
AATTTATTATATACTAATAAAATATATAGTAATAAAAGTTGTTTAATGAATAAAGATTCGAAATTTAAGAGTGTACTCCATTTAATGTCCCACATTTGAAAAATTATATTAATTGGTGTATCATTTGGATATATGTATTATTATTCTAAAAAGAAAATTAGTTTTATTTGCCAGTATATTTAAATGGTCCAGATATAAATAATTATATTTTCAATATTGATGGATTTTTCTATTTTAATATTTAATATAAAATGAAATTATTATTACATTGTTCAAACTCTAATATAATAAAGTATATTGTTTAATCTATTATATAGAACTTTAATATGATTTTTGAACTTTGTTGATAATAATCTCATTAAATTATTTCTGTCTATAAGAGATCTCTTTATATAAGTTATGCGTTAAGAATAATATATTTATACAAATTAATGGGTGAATTTATTGACAAATCAATAAGACAAAATATAGAAGGTTTATAAAAATTAATAGTATAGAATAATATAGTTAATAAGTTAGAGATTTATATAATGAGAAATAACTAAATATAAAATAATATAGTTAATAAGTTGGAGATTTATATAAATGAAAAATAATTACCGCATAAAGATGCAAGGAAACAATATATTCAAATTTATTTATTATTATTTTATTGAAAAGAATCAAAATAATAAAATTAATAATAATAAAATAATTAATTAATAAGTTTGAGATTTATATAATGAAAAATAACTAAATATAAAATAATATAGTTAATGAGTTGGAGATTTATATAAATGAAAAATAATTACCGCATAAAAATATAAGGAAACAATATATTCAAACTTATTTATTACTATTTTATTGAAAAGAACCTAAATAGTAAAATTAATAATAATAAAATAGTATAATTAATAAATTAGAGATTTATATAATGAGAAATAATTAAATATAAAATAATATAATTAATGAGTTGGGGATTTATATAAATGAAAAATAATTATGCATAAAGATGCCACGAAACAATATATTCAAACTTATTTATTACTACTTTATTGAAAAGAACTAAAATAGTAAACTAATAATAATATAGTTAATAAGTTAGAGATTTATATAATGAAAAATAACTAAATATAAAATAATATAGTTAATGAGTTGGAGATTTATATAAATGAAAAATAATCACCGCATAAAGATGCAAGAAAACAATATATTCAAACTTATTTATTACTACTTTATTGAAAAAAACCAAAATAGTAAAATTAATAATAATAAAATAATATAGTTAATAAGTTAGAGATTTATATAATAAGAAATAACTAAATATAAAATAATAATATAGTTAATGAGTTGGAGATTTATATAAATGAAAAATAATTACCGGGAAACAATATATTCAAATTTATTTATTACTACTTTATAGAAAAGAACCAAAATAGTAAAATTAATAATAATAAAATAATATAGTTAATAAGTTAGAGATTTATTTAATGAAAAATAACTAAATATAAAATAATATAGTTAATGAATTGGAGATTTATATAAATGAAAAATAATTACTGCATGAAAATGCAAGGAAACAAAATAATGTAGTAAAATTAATAATAATAAAATAATATAGTTAATAAGTTAGAGATTTATATAATGAGAAATAACTAAATATAAAATAATATGGTTAATGAGTTGGAGATTTATATAAATGAAAAATAATTACTGCATAAAAATGCAAGGAAACAATATATGAATTTTTTTTTTTACAATAACCAAGTATTAAAATAATATTTCGTAAATAATCGCGTTTCGGAAAAAATACGCAAATAACCATGTTTTAGATGACTCCCCAAAGGAGGAGCCATCTGAATTGGCGCATCCACCCATACTTTTGCCCTAGGCGCCATCTCACTTGGCGCCTCCCTTCACTTTTAGCCAAGTGAGATGGCGCATGCTCCTTAAAAGTGAGAGGAGGCGCCATCTCACTTGGCTCCTAGGGCAAAATGTTTTTTTATAAATAATTCGTCCGTTTCTCCGAAATTTCGCACACTTTCTCGCACTGTATTTTTATTTTTTACTCTGTTATTTGCGTCATGACATCGCCCATGATTTTTAGCAGAGATGGTTATGTTATCTTCTCCGCCACGAAACCTGCGATAAAAATGAAATTCTGGCACATTCACTCCATGGAGCGTCTGAAGCGGGAGTTGATGCGATGGCTAGATGAAGACATTGCGGAGGGGGGAAAATTCGAAGGATCCAGCGAAAACGAACAACAACCTCACATGCGACAGGAAGACCTAATGTATGGTTGGAGGAAGTCAAAACAGACAGCGATGTAATGTTGATGATGCATGGGTCAGATGAAATTGTGTTAACAGTTGTAATTTCGTAGACGGAATATCGTTAATTTTTCTTGTACGCGTTTTATTAATTGTAGCAAAATCTGTTAACGAAAAACCCTAATGTTTACAATACAATTAAGGAAAGATTTTATGTATTACAATTTTTATGTGGTCGAGGCAGACGCCCGATTCAGACAATTTTTGCGATTGTGTCCGACCTGACGGCATAAACCACACTTTCTTTCCAACTTGTCAAGATCGTCCATTTCTGTTGTGATGCGCTTACTTTTGGGACGACCCTTCTTGTTCCTTCACATTTGGTCATTGTGCCACACTATTTCGCCGTTGTATGCAGGCCAATAATATGGTTTTGCTACCAAAGGAAAGTTATTGTTGTAAAGGTTGAGCAACGTTTCAGATTTGTAAATGTTTGACAGAAGTTGCAGCGCGTCTTGATGGGTATGAGCACAAGCGGTAATGACATGAGAGCAAGGCACGCGAAATGCTTGAAACCTGCCACAATCGCACCAACGAGAAGGTAGCATGACCCTATATTCTTGTCTTGACAGACCTTCGTTGTGGTTGATTGTCTCTTTCACAATGAAGTTGTGGCTGTGTCAGTCAAACCGTATAACCATATGAGTGTTGGCTTTAGCAATTTCTGCCTTAATGTATTTCATTCAGCTTTCACTCCATAGTTGTCCAGATTACAACACCGTATTCCACATTTCACCTCTTTTGGCAAATAACGCAGCCATTCTAAAATACGTAGATTTTACCAAAGCAGTGATCAGGAGGTTTCGTATGCCTTTGAATACCCCATTCATTGATTCAATAAGATTCGTTGTCATGTGCCCCCATCTTTGGCCATTGTCGTATGACCTAGTCCATTTTCCCACCGGAATATTGTCGATCCACCTACCGGCTTCCGGATTTGACAAACGGATCTCGTTGCGGTAATATTTGAATATGGGTTGTGTCAATGCATATCCCGCATTCATAGCCGCTTTCCTTAATGTTTTGTCCTTGATCTCCCTCGTGAAATTATGGACGATATGCCTAACGCAATAGACATGCGTAGAAGGAGGGTCATGCCAACCGTTTGCAGGATTATTGTAGGCACTTTCAATGGAGGCATGTCTGTCCGAGATCAAACAGAGATCTGGTTGAGGAGCCACGTGTGTCCGCAGATTTTTCAGAAAAAAGCTCCAAGCACCACCGGTCTCCCCCTCGACAAGGGCAAAGGCAATGGGGAAAATGTTGTTGTTGCCATCTTGTGCAACTGCCATCAGTAGCGTGCCTTTGTACTTCCCATACAACCAAGTCCCATCAATTTGTATAATTGGTTTGCAAGATGCAAACCCTATGATGCATGGTTGAAATGCCCAAAACACTCGACTGAATATTCCGTTGCCGTTTAGTAGACTACCATCTTGGGCGTATGATGGCACTGTTTCCAAACGTAAACACTATCCGGAGAATACGTCTTGAGTGCATTCAGGTAGCGGGGAAGTTCTTGGTATGACTCCTCCCAGTTTCCGTACACCATTTCAATCGCCTTAGTCTTTGCTAACCACGCCTTACGGTAAGACGAAGTGTAGTTAAAAACCGTGGTGATGTGGGAGATGATTGTTTTCACCTTCAAAGATGGGTCGTTGTTGACCAGGGGTAGGATTTCTTGACAGATGAGATCGTAGTTAAGTTTTCGGTGGTCCTGTGATTGAGTGGAACTTACACAAGTGTGGGTAGTTATGGAACCTATGACCCAACAATCACCTTTTAATCTGTATGATGCGGTCAACTTGAACATACAGTCAGGGTGGACACACTTGATCTTGTACTTTTCCGGGTTGACACGGTCCACCTTAAAATCAACCGAGTTGAGCATGTGGAATTTTTTTATGGCTCTGATGCATTCCTCTCTGTTACGAAACTTGTCCTTCTCTTTTAAATTTTCATCCGACTGCATATACGGATTGAAAAATAAGTCAGTAGAAGGTTCATCTCCGCCCATGTTGAAGTTTGTCATGTGCGGAGGTGGTGTGTAGATTTCGTTTGCAGGAATACTAGGTATGCCATCATCGTCAGAATCATCATTCACCATTTCATCAAACTCTAATTCGTCATCTTCTCCTTCTTCATCAACTGCATCTACCTCAGCTTGTTCATTCTCCAAAGGATCAACCACTTGTGTCACCTGAGGCTCTCGCAGCATAACGTACAACTCAATAGAGTCGTACCCAGAATACACATGGCTGGAAAACATATTCTGGAGATCCTCGTCATCTTGGACTTCAACCTTATAAAAAATTACTTGGTTGTTTCCAAAAAAAACTGGATTCTGATAAAATATCTGGGTCACCGGGCCTCGTCCAAGTTTGGCCTCCAATCATTTTTTGAAGTATGAGAAATTGGCTTTCCCGTTTAAGATAAATCAGATGTTGTCTGTGTCTCTAAACAAAAACCCAGCGGTGGGACAAATGTATGTCTCACCGTTGAAATGTGCTTTGACGACAAATTGTGGTGCAGAGGCCATTGCGTAGGATTGTTTGAAGGTTTGAAGGTATGAAGGTTGGAATGTTTGAATTTTATGAGTTATTCGAAGGTTGGAATGTTTGAAGTTTATTGATTGTATGAAGGTTTGAATGTTGTAAGGTTTGAAGGTTGGAATGTTTGGACTTTATGAGTTATTAGAAGGTTTGTATGTTTGATTGTTTGAAAGTTTGAAGGTTTGATTGTAAGAACGTTTGAAGGTTGGAAGATTTGACAGATTAAGTGAATCAATGTTATGATAAACGTAAGACTAGAAATTTCAATTAAGTAAGGATGTAACCCCCAAGGCTGCCAATAGTGTTACATGCATGGCTTCCCAAAGGCTGTCACGTAGCCTGAGCCTAGCCTGCAACCAAGAACACCTCTTATTCGCCAATTGGGATGGCGACACCATTCATTTTTGTACTCTTTCGCCAAGTCCAATGGCGCCTCCCTTACTGTCCAATCGTGATACATGCATGCAGAAACGTAACCCCCTAGGCTGCCACCTAGCCTGTGCCTACTCTACACCTATACTGTATGTTGTAAGTCTCCTCCCATCACCTCCAATAGGGTTACATGCATTCAGGCATGGCTTCCCAAAGACTGTCACGTAGCCTGAGCCTAGCATGCAACCAAGGACACATCTTATTCGCCAATTGGGATGGTGACACCATTCATTTTTGTACTCTTTTGCCAAGTCCAATGGCGCCTCCCTTACTGTCCAATCGTGATACATGCATGCAGAAATGTAACCCCCTAGGCTGCCACCTAGCCTGTGCCTACTCTGCACCTATACTGTATGTTGTAAGTCTCCTCCCATCACCTCCAATAGGGTTACATGCATTCAGGCATGGCTTCCCAAAGGCTGTCACGTAGCTTGGGCCTAGCCTGCAACCAAGGACACCTCTTATTCGCCAATTGGGATGGCGACACCATTCATTTTTGTACTCTTTCACCAAGTCCAATGGCGCCTCTCTTACTGTCCAATCGTGATATATGCATGCAGAAATGTAACCCCCTAGGCTGCCACCTAGCCTGTTCCTACTCTGCACCTATACTGTATGTTGTAAGTCTCCTCCCATCACCTCCAATAGGGTTACATGCATTCAGGCATGACTTCCCAAAGGCTGTCACGTAGCCTGAGCCTAGCCTTCAACCAAGGACACCTCTTATTCGCCAATTAGGATGACGACACCTTTCATTTTTGTACTCTTTCACCAAGTCGAATGGCGCCTCTCTTACTGTCCAATCGTGATACATCCTTAGGCTGCCACCTAGCCTGCAAGAGTGAAAACTTTCATTTCTGTACATGCATGCATATATATAACCCCCTAGGCTGCCACCTAGCCTGGAAGAGTGACACTTCGCATGCATGCAAGCACCAACAACCACTATATGAAATTTTTTTGCCTATAAATACATACCATATCATACATCTCTCACACCCACACAAGTCTCATTCTCTGCTATGAAATCTTTCATAATCTCTTACACTTTCTAAGTCTTTTATACTCTCTTACTCTTTCTAAGTCTTTCATAATCTCAAGAATTTTAAACAATGGCTCTTCTAACAATGGGCGATTCTCACAGAGGCGCAAGGGAAAACATTGCCGCATTTGTAAGTTTCTATTTTGGTTATACATTTTTTATATTTTAGATAATGCTTTGTTCATCTTACTTAATCTTACACCTTTTACATTATGAACTCAGGACACCAAAAGATTCAAAATCCGTTCTCACAACTACCTGGCTCCCGACCCATTTATCGTACCATATCTGGAATACGCAGGTTTTGGACATTTCATAAAGATCTCCAACTGCACAATTGATTCGAAGTTCATTCTTGCAATGTTGGAAAGGTGGAGACCAGAGACCCATACATTTCACCTACCAATAGGTGAATGTACCATCACGCTAGAGGATGTGTACATGCTACTAGGTCTCCCTGTCAACGGTAAGGCCGTGAACGGGTCGGTTCAACAACCTAACTCTCAGTGTGAAGAACTGTTGGACAGGGATATGGTTGAAGGTGGTGGTGCGAGAGGTCAGGAAATACTACTCACTGAGCTTAAAAGTCATTATGCAAGTTTGGAATTAAACGAAAATTCCTCCGAGCAAGACAGGGTAGTAAAAGCCAGAACTTATCTTATGATACTATTTGGTACCTTTTTATTTCCCGAAAGTACGGGAAATAATGTCAATTTTATGTATTTACATTTACTAAGAAATTTTGAAAAAACAAGAAAATATAGTTGGGGTTCTGCAGTTTTAGCCCACCTATACAGTTCTTTGTGTAAAAATGCAGTCAAGGAAAAATGTACATTTTATGGGTGTGCTTTTTTACTACAAGCCTGAGGTTGGTGGAGGATGGAGTCCTTAAACCCCGTCAACAACAACACTTTCGTTTTCCCGTACGCAACAAAGTAAGTCATCAAGTTATATCATTTATTACTATTCATCTCTTCACCAAATATATCCTAAGAATAAAATGTTTTTCATTTCCTTTAGGTACTGCGTGAGGAGTATGGATTACGGCAAGAATCCAAGATTCAATGTCGCACTATACCACAATCTGTTGGATCACTTAGGCCCGGATGATGTACGTCGTAGCTTTAAACTTTTCTTCATTTAAATTATTTATACATTACTTTTGCGTTAACTTGATTTAAATTTTATCGCAGTTCGTCTGGAGACCATATTTGGGTTTGGGCCATGATCCAAACCCGGAGGATGCAGCAATTTGGACCTCCAAGACTGCAATCATTCGGTTCAACATTGTGGAGATGCACCACAGTGACCGTGTGAAGATGTAGTTCGGAATGCATCAAGAGATACCAAGTGATCCAACTTGTTTGTCCCCATGACATCTTAAAAGGGTCGACGCCCAGTGGGGTCTTAACAACTGGAAAGACTTCGCTCCGGAGTGGTGTAAGATGTGGCAGAGGCGTCACCGCTATGTCTTGCAATTCCCGGTTTTCCTTAATCATGGTAATATGCGACACACAGATCAATATTTATCTTGGTACATGTCGGTTAGTAACCCTGAAATGCACGTGTCTCATCCAAAGTACTTGGCTGACCCACACACACAATGGGCACAACCCTCGTTTCCCCAACAACAAACCCAAAACCCATCAACCTCCCACCAACCCCCAAGAAGAAATAGACTCACAAACACCCAACCACAGTCCCCACCACAACACAATTACACTCAAATGCCCCACAACCAACCACAATCACCACCTCACTACCAATACCCCGATATGCCTCACACCCAACCACAATACCAATCACAATACCAACACACCCGCATACCCCACACACATTTTCAGTCTTCTGTATATCCCAATATGGGCCCCTCAACATCCAGCCTTAGCCCTGATATGGGAATGTCGGAAGATTACGAACAAACCGACCCAGCCTACCATCAACCACAATATCACCAAACCACCCAACATCCTCAATACCAAACACCCCAAGATCCATTTCCTTTCTACCCACCGTACACAGACGATCAATACTACAGACCCACCATGGAACCCCACCCACCGCCAACACGACCAAACTTTGAGGGTATGGGTAACCGACTGTACCAAAGCAGATCTTCTAGATACGGAGATCTGACTGATTTTATGGATCCGAACCGCATTGACTTCGCTGGGCCATCGACCCTGCCGCAGCAGGAAACGCGACGACACCCAGCACGGGAAAGACGAGGACGGGGATGCGGAACCGGGGGTCATTACCGGGTTCCGGGGGATCACTAATTTATTTGTTTTTTTTTCCTGTATTTTTTTTATCTGTTTTTTTTATCTGTTTTTTTAATGTAATACAGTTGGACGTAATTATTTTTTTTTAATAAAAAATCTATTTTGTTGATCCTGTATCCAATACGCAACGCACCGGACAAAAAAAAAATTCAAATTTTGCCCTAAAATAACACCTAGGCGCCATCTCACTTGGCTTAGGGCATGCCCTAAGCACATAGGCGCCAAGTGAGATGGCGCATCCCCTTAAAAATGGGAGTAGGCGCCAATTCAGATGACTCCTCCTTTGAGGAGTCATCTGAAACATGGTTATTTGCGTAATTTTTTCCGAAACACGGTTATTTGCGAATTTTTTTTAATACATGGTTATTCAAAAAAAAAATTCACAATATATTCAAACTTATTTATTATTACTTTATTGAAAAGAACCAAAATAATAAAACTAATAATAATAATTAAATGCTATTGAAGCTTTTTATTGTAAGTGGTAATAGAAATTTGAAAATTAAAAATATATTAAACGTAATATATCAATGAGACTTCAGTACCCGCCAAAACACAAGTGATATATCATTCAAATAAAAGGGATATATTAAAAAATGATTTGTAGTAGTATTTCTCAAATAGCTCAATCAGATAGTGTTAGAACATCAATTTCAAACCATTCTTATTCTGCATCTCATTCCACCCATCAAACCATTTCATTGGCCATTAGAAAAAGTCCGCTCTAATCTCTCATGTGAAAAAAAAACCAGTAGGCGGCAGCCTGCGTGGAATTGGAAAAGTATTAAGCATCAAAAAACATAAAACTGCAATATCACAAGTTGATCATAGAAAGCAATTTACAATGAAAATAATTACTTACATTTGCCTCAAATAATCCTTACAACAAACTTTAAATGTTGAGTTCAACAAAGGAGTAGGGATCAGGATTGTTAAAGTTGTGTAATACCTGAAAGAATATACATCAAACATAATAGTTTGTTTAAGATATATATCTCCAAGTACAATCTACTATACAGGAAAATGAATTTGTGGTAAAGCTCAAAAGATTGAGTTAAGAATTTGACACGAAATTATGAACAAATTATACCCCAGAAAATGGCATAACATGATATCAAAAGGATATGAGTTTGATCTGTATGGGAATATCTTAAATCCAAACTTGTGGAGAAGGCTTCTCACCATCTTCAAACTGTTTAAGAAACGACTTTATCTTAGTCTATTGTTGGGAATAAGAAACCTCTTCAAAAGAACTTTAGCTTGGGAAGAAACACTTCTAATAACACCTTGTTGAGGGAGATGAAGCCAGAAAACTTTACTGGTAATTATCTCGGTGCTCCAAGTTATTCATGCTGACGAACCGCATACTGATTACCATGAGTGAATGGAAGTTTCTGTAATGCAAATCAAGACTTTCCTTAGACTATATGGTCTATGAAGGAATTTGCCTTGAGAGAATCTCTCGTTCTATAGAGACTTGTAATAGTCTGCCCCCGTTTCTTCAAGCTTCGAAATAACTCATCTGATTAAGGGATCTTTGAAAAGTACCCCTGAGTAACTGATACCTGGAATGACTCCCTCTGATTACTTGGCTCTTGAAGAGATTTTCCAAATCTCGACTTAACTGTTCCATATCAACTATTTCTTGAGTCTCAACTTGATTGCCCATGATTGACTAATCTTGACACATCCTTTGTTCAACGGAAACTTCAAACACCCCCCCCCCCCCCCCCCCCCCCCCCCCCCCCTCTTAGGGTAATCACACTATGGAAGTAACTTCTTATGCTCAACGAAGTCCGTGGGCAGCATGCCCCTTGTTGTGACCATTTTTCGAAGTGATTGACTCTTTACTCAGTGGAGTATTCAAATGCTTCTCTGCTCCTTATGGTAATCAATATTTGAAATACGTTTGCCCCTGCCTTCGAAGATTTGGAGACAAGTCCCTTGGGATGATTAAATTCTTCATATGATGCTCATCATGGAAGCTTCCTTGATGTCAAGCACTTTTTTTTATATGCAAAGAATGTTTATTATGAGAATGAAAATTCTAATGGAATAATTATGCAAGTCTTAAAGATTTTATTTGAAAAGATGTTGCAAAACTCTGTGAATCAATCACCAGTTAGTGCAATTTTTATTTTTGTATGAAAGATAAAAGCAATATGATACCAACACAAATTTCTAGCAAAACTCATGGGAGTCAGGAATGCTATCTCATTGAAGTATGCTTTCGAAATAACCTCTACTTCAATTAAGACTTTTGAAGGTTATAACGTGGCCTGATTCATGGTTCTAGGAAAAAAGATTTTAAAGCTCAAAGTTTATTGGTGCCCACCAATTCTTCGTGATGTTCTTCAGTCCTATGTTCAGTTAATTCAACATGAGTATTCATGTCTCAAGAAGGACTTCGTGATGGTTAAGGAACCAATGAGGCTTTCGGAGTAGCAATCACCCTTTTTGTCTTCATGTTTGTAGTCACATAAATTTGTTCTTTGATGAGGACTTTTATTTGTAGTCATGTCTTTGTAATCTATTTGTTTTTTTTCTTCTTTTTTCATTCTTTGAAATTTTATTTTCCCTAACTTTTTCCTGGATTAATTCTTTGAATTAATAGTCCAGTGGGATGCCCTAATTTTTTCCTAAGTCACTTGTCTTCAAGTTGTTGACTTAGTGGGCTTTTAATTTTTTTGATTTCTTTTTCTTGATTTGAACAAATTTTGAGACATTGACTTGTCTTGATCTATTGAGAGAGCGACGACTTCCTCGTCCTTGGTGAATGGGGAATAACCATTGTGTTTTCACGTCTCTTCGACCTCTTGATGCGTGAAGGATAGCCATTATGGTCTCTTCTGAAGTGCATTCCTTTTGAAATCTGAACACTCGATCAAATTAACTGAAAACTATCCTGCCCTAGGTAAAATGTAAATGGTTTTTTCATATAAAAAGAAAACTCATACTTCAAGGCTCAAAAGGGTTTAGCAAGGGATTATCTTCCTTATATCTCCAGTGCTTGGGGATTTGAAACAATGTTTGTACATCATAAACATGATTTTATTCAAAAGCATACGACTAGAATTTTTGCGTTTTCATATCATTATCCTCCCTCTAGAGTTATTTGTCTAACAAGAGTTAGGTATCAAAAGTAAAGAAACAATTAAGAGTAGAACAAATGGATTGCTTCAAGTCAAACATATTTAATGCATTATGATTTTCATTAAAAAATAAATGAGCTTCTAACAACAAACCGTACAAAATCAAATAAGAAAGGTTACACATGAAAATGCAATAATGAACAGATAATCAATGTTGAGGAGGCTTGACTCCGTCTGGACTTGTTGCTCTTGACTACATTCCATAGTCCTCAATTCGTGCACAAATTATCTACAGTGAATGTGATAGCTTTTGAATCAATCAGGTCTTGCACGTTGTTCTTCAAATCTCGACAATTCTCAATCGAGTGGCCATGTTCCCTTGAATGAAACTCACTTCTTGCATTCGCATTGTATCCCAAAGGAAAAGGTTTTAGAGGAGGCACAAATTATCTTATCTCAACCAAATTATGATGGAGCAAGTGAGGAAGAAATTGATGGTAGAGCATAGGAATTGGATCCATCATTCTTTCAGGCTTTCTTGGTTTTCGTTGTTTCTTCTGAGAGAAGTTCTGTTCATACACATTCCTCTTTTGAGTTGGTTGAAGAATAAGCGGAGATAGAAAGTATGAAGGCTTTAGGATCCAAGACTATGGAGTATGCCCTGAAGTGGAACCTGAATAGAAAAAAAAATTAACCTTTCCTCCTGCAACACTTCTGAACTTTGTACTTCAAAATTGTGCAGTTCTCAATGTTATGCCCAAGTGCCCTAGAATGAAACTCACACCTAGAATTGGCATTATAATCAGAAGGAATATTTGGGGGAGGATTCAAAGTGTGGGTGTGATACGGTGGGAGAACTGACTTAAGTATTTTGTGTTTTATCGCAAATGTTATGGTTAGCAAGAGTCACCACCCGACTTTTCTTTTATCCAAAAGAAAAGGTGAAAAAGCACAGGAAAGACATTTGAGATTGTTTCTTGAGTTCAGGGGGTAGATTAAGAAAAGGGAAGGTATTAGCATCCTTTTCATCCATGGTTTTCCATGGACTCTTAGTTACTTTCTAGATCACTTGCTTTTTGTTTGAAATTGTGCTTTGTGTGGTTTTTGAAAGTATTTTGTAAAGAGGCAATTATTTAGGCAATCTTTGAAATGATTCTCGTTCGTAAGAATGTATACAAAGATGTTGATCTTTTGAAAAATATTTTCAAATTTGTAAGATGTTTGGAAGTGTGTGTGATTGTTTTGAAAATAACAAGGATGTTTGTTTTTTAAAATGAAGCAAGTAATTTGGAGCAATCTACCAACTCAAATGTCTTTCTTGTTCATTTTCTTTTCCTTTGATATTGTTGTCTTACCATTGATTTGGTAAGCAACCCTATTTTTGGATGTAAACGGGACGGGCGTGGGTCATCGTATAACCATGATTAGCAATGTTGCAAGGTATCTTAGCATTCTTTTTGAGGGACTAGAATCATTTGTAAGGCAACTTAGATAGCGTCATCAAGGGACTATGATCTTATATTTGCTTATTTTTGCTATGATACCCTATACGCGTAATATGGTCATTTTGTATAAGGCAACCAAGTGGAATAATCCTAAGGGTGCTTGTGTGCAAGTGTATCATTTTCATGCTTGTTTTTGTCTTGAATTAGGGTTTTCTAGATATTGGTTTTAGTCTTTCCATACAAACCCTAATTACTAGCATGTTATATAAAAACGATAAATTGCGAAATTTAAAGTTACTACACTATTACAACATTTGTGGGGAGGAGGGGGGGGGGGGGGGGGGGGGTATACAAATTGAATGGGGATTGCAAGAATTTAAATCTAATTAGTCTATTACAACCATATTGAATTGATATCAATGTACAAGGAAATAAATAAATATCAAGTATAAAATGAATGAATGTACAAAAAATGCAAAATGTAAAGAAAATGAATTTTGTTTGGTTTTCATGAAAAAAAGATTTTGTCTTAACCTAATTAAATAAAGAAAATAGTTAATTAAGTTTGAATTTATTTAAGAAATTTTTTTTAAATGAAAACCCTAATTATATTAATTAATCCAAAGAAAATAAGTTTAAGAGAAGTATTTTTAGTATTTTTATCTTTAAAAATATTTATAGTATTATAAAATATATTTAGTCTTTTTTATATTAAAATAATGTATTTTAAATGGTGTGAAAGATAAATAAATAAAATCATAATATTAATTGAGTTTATAAGATTTGTTTACTAAAATAAATAAAGTATAATAAATGAAAATATTTTTTTATGAAAAAAATAAAAATAAAATAAGTCAAATATAAATATATCATTTTTTTGTATTTTATATGTTTTTAGTATTTAATAAAATAAATTAAAAAAAATAAAAATGAAATAAATAAATAAATAAATAAATAAATAGGGCCAGGGGTGCCAAGAGTCGGTATGGAGGTCAGCTAGCAAAAACAAAAATGAGCCAGGCCCAAAGGGTCCAACACCTGCCAAAAACAATCAAAAAAAAAAAAATAGAAATGTGAAAAATGAAAAGGGTACCACTGGGCTCGAACCCAGGTCCCATAGGTTACAGGCACACGCTTCTACCACTGGGGTGGCTATACATCCGTTAATATAAATAAAACAATAATTATGCAAGGCAAAACGTGTCCTTAAGACTTAATCTTCAACCTCCAGCCAGACCAAATGTAACTTGCTCATTTCTCATCAAAAATGAAAATTGTAGCAAATTTTCTCACGATTCCAGAAATGTAAAGTATTAAAACTATAGATCAAAGATAAACAAGAATTTTAATGGCCCTAATCTGAACCCTAAAAATTTCAGAAATTTCAGTTTCAAAATTCTCTAAGCTCAAGCAAAATTAATGGAAACTAAGTACATGGTTAGCTTCAGGGCAATGATATCTACATGTTTTATTCACAAATAAACTATTGATGGTGCCTGTATGAAGAGTTCCAAGTTGAGAAAACTTACCTCAAAACTGGAAATCGTGTTTTGAGTTTGAGCTTGTTTCAAGGTGCTGCAGTGATCAGGTTAAGCTTCCTTGAGGTTCTATGAAGCTAATACAATGATTAGCTTGAACAATGGATGGCTGAAATGGCCTGGAGAAGTCAAGTTGTAGACTCTATTTTTTGGTTATGGAAGTTATGGTAAATGGTGTTACAGTTCTAGAATAAGGATATGGATGTGTTGTATTTGATGTAAGGAAGCTTTAGAAACTAAAAGGCCAAGAAACGAACGAGGGAAATAGGAGTTTGATGTTCAAGGTCAGAAACTGTGCAACAATGGAGTTTTTGTGCAATTTCTGATTTGAGAGAGTTTTGGTGTATTTCAGGGTGCTTAAGCTCGTGTTCTAGCTCACAAATAGTGAATTTATTTATAAGCAACAAGTTTGGAGTGCTCTAGTTGGTCAGAATTCAAATTTATATGTTTAAGTTAAACATGTGATTTTTTGACAAACAAGTTTCCATGCCTTGTGTACTTGCTAAGATAGAGTGGTTATGCTTTAAACAAACTTGCTTCTTAATTTGTGGATGGAGTGTGATCAGAGGGAACAAGTTAGAGGCTCAATGTGAACTTTATGCAAAAAGCTTGCTTTACAAGAATGTCAATGTTACTTTGTGTCATTAATGGAAATGCAACTTGGATAATAGCTCAAATGCTTGGATCAAAGCTCTAACAGTTGTGTAAACATTTAATTATGGAGTGACAAACAAGTTTGAGGCCTTCAAATCAAAGATTATGCAGCCTAGCATGGATTTGGTTCATGTGTTCATCAAAAATGGCTTGTAATTCAAGTGACAAAACCCTAACTTCATCTCTTCGATTCTCCCTACTCAAGAATGATATCAAGGAGTTCTTGGACATTTTGGAAAGCTTGCAGTGTGCTTTACAATACATATTTGAATTTATTTTAAATATTCCCCTTGGAACTATATGAAAAAGTTCCATGAAGTTGGGTCAAAATCCTGACCAAATTAGGGGCAAAATTTCACTGAGTGTTTAGTTTCATGACCCTATGTTCTTAAAATTATAACTTGAGATACAAGCACTTTTGGAAGAAGTTGTGTGAAGAAAAGTTGTATATTTAATGGAGATCTACAAATTTCATGTTGGAAGTTTCTCTTGAATCATCTTGCATCATGGTGAAAATTTGGCTCAAAGTTATGAAAAAACATGAAATTTCCAACACTTAGAAAAATTTCTAAGTTTAGAAATTTTGACTTTTCAAAATGAAATCTTGACTTTTTGATTTCTTGATGAATAATTTTCATATTTTGACATGTTTTTATGAATTATGATCTTTGGCACTTGAATTTGACCAAAAAGTCAAAGTTTGACTTTTCAGTGTACAATTGACTACAAAATTCATCTGTCAATCCAATGGACTTGCAATGTTTTGAACCATGTCATTAGGTCAAAATGATGCAATTGGACTGTTGAGCTCATGCCTTAAACCAATTGACCATTTTCTAGGTAAAAAATCTGAAATTTCCCTTTCTCAGTCAAAACCCTAATTTTGACCATTTTGCCTTTTGGAGATTTGATCAAATTTCTTGAGGAGTTATGGTACAAACTTGATCAAATGATACATATGAGTTTAAAAGGTTGACGTGGATCAAAAATTATGAAGTTTGACTGTAAATTGGCCATAATTGACTTTTTCCCCAAAACAACTGATTTTTAGGTCAACTGCTCAATTGACTGAGCAAAAATGTGATCCAAGGCTTGAAACTTGACATGAGTAGTATTGGGGGTCCATAATGATCCATGAAAGTCATATGAAGCATTGAAAGTTCAAAAATCCTTGTGCAATCTCAAACCCTAGTTTTGGGTCATCAGTGCATAAGGAGGTGTCTTGAGCTGATCAAACCCTAGTGCAGTTTTGAGCCCAAAGAGATCTTGTGAGAAAAATTCTTGATAAGTGAGAGGGAAAATTTTTGGGTACAACAGCTGCCCCCTGTTCAATCTTCTTAAGCCTGAAGATTTAGATTGAAAAGTTTTTCCATGCGTGACTCGAAGGTGAAAGATGATTGGACATTAGAGTGCCTAGAAATCTGCACTCAGAGATGTGATGGTAAAGGGATGGGCTTAAAGATGCTGTGGGGGAACTGACTTTGAGGTTTTGCGTTTGTGTTTGCAAATGTCGCGGTTTATCAAGAGTCGCCACCGACTTTTATTTTATCCAAAAGGAAAGGTAAAAAAACACAGGAAAGACCTTTGAGATTGTTTTTGGGTTCGGGGGGTAGATTATGAAAAGGGAAGGTGCTAGCACCCTTTTTATCCATGGTTTTCCAAAGGCTCTTAGTTACTTGTTTTAGATCACTTGCTTTTGCTTTTCAATTGTTTGAAATGATGCTTTTGTGTGTGGTTTTGAAAGTAGTTTGAAAAGAGGCCTTTGTTTAGACAACCTTTGTAATGATTCTTGTTTGAATATATATAAAGGTGTTTGTCTTTTGAAAAATGTTTCAATGTTTGAAAGTTTGTTGGGAAATGTTTTGAAATGTGTGTTTGTTTAAAAATAGCAAGGATGGTTTTCAAGGGATCAAGTAACTAGGAGCATCTACCTACCTACTCAAAAGTCTTTCCTACACATTTTTAACCCTTTGATATTGTTGTTTTACCATTGCATTTGGTAAACAACCCTATCTTTGGATGTTAAACGGGACAGGTGTGGGTCATCGTATGACCATGATAACAATATTGCCAAGTATCTTAGCAAGTTTTTGAGGGACTAGATCGTTTTTATTTAGGCAACCAAGATAGCGTCCTCGAGGGACTATGATCTTTTGTTTTGTTTTGTTTTGCCAAGATACCTAGCATGCATACCATGGCCATTTTTAGAAGGCAACAAAGTGGATGAAACCCTAGGGGTGCTTGTGTGCAAGGTGTTGTCATTTTTTATGCATTTTTGTCTTGAATTTAGGCCATGCTATTTGTTTTGATTTTGTCTTTGCATACAAAACCCTAATCTTACTATCATGGTATATGAAAGCGATAAAATGCATAAAAGTAAATCTAAAACTATTACAACATTATTATGGGGAGGGGGATACAATTTTGAATAGGGGATATTGCTCAAAATAAAACCCTAATTTACTATTACAACCCAATTGAATTTATTGTACAATAAATAAATAAACAAGTATTTAAATATGCAATTAAATGTAAATATGCACAAATGTTTTTGTATTTGATTTTATGTATGTAAAATAAATTTATTTATGTCCTAAAAATAAGGGAAAATAAAATGATTATTTTTGAAAGGGTGAAGAAACCCTAATTTTTGTTTAAAAAAGATATATTCTATATTATTTATTTATTCATTTTTATGTACAAGAAAATAAATAAATATATATACAAAAATGTTAAAAAATAAAATATTATATGAAAATATTAATTTAAGTGTATAAATAATAAAAATAAAATATGTAAGTATTTTAATATTATTTACAATTTTATTTAAGAAAATAAAGTATATATTATTAGTAAACTATTTTTATGCCCAAAAAATAATAAAATAAAAATTTAAAAATTAATAAAATATTTTTGGTGATTTTTAATATTTTAAAAAATAATAAAAGTCAGAAAATATAAAAGAAATGAAAAATAATACAAAATATAACAAAATGGGCCAAGGGAGGTGCAAGAAGTAAAAGAGGGGTGCAAATAGAAGGACAAGCCAGGCCCAGGCCCAAGTTCCAATTCGTCCCTAACCTTTGAACAAAAATGCGCGCGCCCTGTACTTCAAATTGTATCTTCTGCATACGTGCTTAAAAAAAAATCTTGCAACATGAAACTTGTAGCATTTTTAGTCACAATTCCATTGATATAAAAAACATGACCTAACTCTCAAAGACCGGAGAGAATTTTTTCATCCCTAATTTCTGACCTAAAATTTTCAGCAAGTTCATCATCCAAATTCTCCTAGCTCAGTTAATATAAATGGAAGCTATGCATATGTACAGTTCAAGCAACTTAAGGACTACATTTTTGCTTCACAAACCTAAGCCTAAGGATGTCTAAATAAGGAGATAGAAAGTTGGAAATTACCTTGTTCAGTCAAGTTCGAATATGACAATGCAGCAACTTTGAATGAGGCCCGAAGGACTTTTGAGCTTGCTTGATGTTCCCTTGACCTTTCCCAATGCTTAGCTTGCTTTGAAATGGCTTGAATCTCCTTGTAGAACTCAACCTGCAAAGCTTCAAAATGAAAATGGTGAAGTGTGCAAACAAGGTTACAGTTGCAAAGTAAGGGCCTGGACAGTTTAGGTGTGTTGTATTGAATGTGTTTGAAGTGGTTTCAAGCAAAACGCTCAAGGCAAATTTGTTTTGGAAGTGGTTCTGCAGAAGATGCCCTGTTTGGGCAAGAACTTGTGATTTTTGTGCTTAAGGGTGTTTGAGATGCTATGAGCTTGTGTTTTAGGTTTGGTATAATGTGATGAACTTGTTTCAAATGATCACAAAACTTGGTTTTAACAGATGCACAAGTTATGGACCTTTTGCAAACTTTCTTGTTTTTTGAAGCAAAAGGTGAGTTGACAATGCCAAAGCCTGTACAGGCTAGCTCAAGGCCTGCACATAGTTGGTGAACTTTTCCTGATATTCATGGACTTTTTTTGCTACAAGAGATTGGGTCTAATGCTCAAGATAAACAAAATTGCTTAAAGCATGCTTTATCAAAGTGGCAATGTGAACTTTTTGCCATTTTTGGAATAACTCTTTGTGTAATGCTCCATAACTCAGAACAACGCCTTTTTCCAATGTATTTGCATTTAATTAAGGAGTGTGGAAAGGATTAAGAACTGTAAAACAAGTACAAGCATGATCCAAACTGATTTGCAAGTTGTAGCAATGTGAAAAATGCCATGGACAAAAGTGAGAAATGGCCATTTTCATTCCTTCGATTCTCCCTAACCACAAATGATCTTGGAGAGTTCTTGGACATTTTGGAAGCTTGTAACATGCTCTAAAATCCATATTTGAAATGAATTTTGAGATTCCACTTGGAACTAGGTGAAAAGTTGCCATGAAGATAGGTCAAAATCCTGCCTAAACTAGGGTAAGATTTCACTAAGTTAAAAGTTTCATGGACCCTTATTCACAAAATCATAACTTGAGATCCAAGCATCTTTTGGGAAAACTTTATGAATAAAAGTTGTAGATTTTGTGGAGGACTACAAATTTCATGTTGTAAGTTTTCTTTGAATCCAATTGCATCATGGTGAAAAAGTTAGGCAAAGTTGGGAAAAAATAAGAAATTTTCATAACTTAGAAAATTTCTAAGTTATGAAATTTTTCAATCTTAAACCCTAATTTCCAAAATTAGGTTTCTTGGTCAACAAGTTTCATGTTTTGACACATATTGATGAAAAATGACCATTGGCACTTGATTTTGACCAAAAAGTCAAAGTTTGACTTTTCAGTGTACAATTGATTTTTGATCAGTTGACTGGAAAATTCATCTGTCAATCCAATGCATTTGAGATCTTTTGAACCTTGTAATTAGGTCAAGATGGTGCCGTTGAGTCCTTGAAACCATGCTTGAACCCAATTTGCCATTGGCTAGGTTAAATATCAGAAATTTCCCTTCTACAGTCAAAACCCTAAAAATGACCATTTTGCCCTTTTGAAGCTGATCAAATTTCTTGAGGAGTTGTGGTCCAAACTTGATCAAATGGTTCATATGAGTCTATAATGTTGATGTGGATAAAAAATTATGAAGTTTGACTGTAGATTGGCCACAGTCGACTTTTTCCCCAATACAACTGATTTTTAGGTCAATTGTCCAATTGACTGGGCAAAAAAAGTGATTCAAGGCTTGAAACTTGGTATGAGCAATCTTAGAGGTCCAACATGAAGTATGAAAGTAACATGAGGCATTGGAAATCCAAAAATCCTTGTGCAAATTCAAACCCTAATTTTGAGTCATCAGTGCAAGGAGATGTCTTGAGCTGAGCAAACCCTAATCTGGTCTTGAGTCCAAGAAGTATTGTGAGGAGAATCTTGATAAAATGAGAGGGAAAATTTTGGGGTACAACAGCTGCCCCTGTTCAATCTTCTTGAACCTGAAGAGTTAGATTGGCGAGTTTTGTCGTTCGTTACTCGAAGGTAAAAGATGATTGGACACTAGAGTGCCCGTAAATTTGCACTCGTCAAAATGTAGTTGAGGAAAT
Organism: Vicia faba; assembly: GCA_948472305.1. Classification (NCBI taxonomy): domain Eukaryota; kingdom Viridiplantae; phylum Streptophyta; class Magnoliopsida; order Fabales; family Fabaceae; genus Vicia; species Vicia faba. The sequence goes on from OX451737.1 coordinate 174,258,567, forward strand.
GGGCTTAAAGATGCCATTTGGAGATGTGACAGAATCTTGTCGGAGATGGGCTTAAAGATTCCATCCAAGAATGTTTGTTGAAAATCAGGAGAATGAACATCAGAATGGTATACGTATCTGGAACGTATCTGAGTTGTATCTGGAGATTGGATCTGTATGAGCAAGGGAATAGCATCCGTGTCTGGAGCGTATCCGAGCTGTAACTGATTTGAATCTGAATGAATAACAGAATGACTGTCGTGTCTGGAGTGGATCTGTATTGTATCTGAGTTTGAAATCTGAATAGGCGACAGAAGGGCATCCGTGTCTGGAGCGTCTCTAAGCTGTATCTGAACTTTGTATTTGAATAAGCAATAGAATCGCATCTGTGTCTGGAGCATCTCTAAGCTGTATCTGAACTTTGTATTTGAATAAGCAATAGAATAGCACCCGTGTCTGGAGCATCTCTGAGTTGTATCTGAGTTTTGAATCTGAATAAGCAATAGAATAGCATCCGTGTCTGGAGCATCTCTAAGCTGTATCTGAACTTTGTATTTGAAAAAGCAAGAGAATAGCACCCGTGTCTGGAGCATCTCTGAGCTGTATCTGAGCTTTGAATCTGAATAAGCAATAGAATATCATCCATGTCTGGAGCATCTCTGAGCTGTATCTGATTGTATATTGGTAGCTTGTTAATCTTATCCTGAAAAGGGTAAAATGTTAGCTGAAACACAAAGTTATGTTGCATGAAATGTATGATGCAATATATGTGTTTTATCAATGTTTATGATATATGAGTGTAATGTATGTCCATGTAAGCTGATTTGCTGTATTGCTGAGGAAAATAAATCCTTGATAGCTGGAGATAATAAAACCCTTGATTCTTGCCGGGGAAAATAAATCCTTGATCGCTGTTGGAGATTCAAAATCTTGGATAACTGAGGATGAGAAATCCTTGTTGACTGCTTGGGGATTAAAGATCCTGACAACTTCTGTGCGGACGTAAGAATCCTTCATGATTTTCCTGGGGATAGGGGTCCTTCCAGTCTTTGGAGTTGGAGGATGATAAACATTCTGCTGTGAGAGTAATGTCAAACTGCTTGAGAAACCTGCTTGGGGAATCCCGAGAACTTTGATGACTATGGCTGGGGATTACACAAAGGAAATCCTTACTCGGCTGGGGAATAAGGAAACTTCTGACGATCTCTATCGGGGATCAATCAAAGAAAAACCTTGATCTGTTGGAGAATAAGGAAGACTCTGATGGCTTCTGCGGGGAATTAAGAATGAGAATCTTCGATCTCCTGGGGAATAAAATTTTGACAAATTCATGTTGGGGAGTAATGAAGACTCTGGCAACTTCACTGGGGAATCAAGAATGAGAATCTTTATTCTGTTGGGGAGTAAAAACTCTGTGGGGAAGAAGGCTTACTGCTGGAGAGTAAGTTCAGGATTATGGGGGAAAAAGCTATACTGCTGGGGAGTAGCTATCCTGCTGGGGAGATCAGGAGTTTGGGTTGTATGCCAATCTACTGGGGAATTATACTAGGTTGGGGATAAAAGTTAATTGTTATCTGGTTGATTCTCAGAATTGTAAGGCAACTTGCTAGGGAATCTGGGGAAAACTGAATGGTTCCCGCCGGGGATTGATAGTTGGAGATTTGACTAGACCGGGGAAGAAGGTTTCATCTTCGCCGAGGGTCTGTTGTTCAAAGTTTTTACTCCGCTGGGGATTGATAGTTTGAAGCTTAACTCTGATGGGAATCAAGGGTTTGAAATTATAACTCCGCTGGGGATATGTATTTCAAGGTTTTAGCTCCGCTGGGGATCTAGAAGATGTACTGCAGGGGATTTCTCTTGGAATAGCCAAAAGACATTTTCCTATGCCTTCAACCTGTCAACAATTATTCTTTCATATTTTGTTCATTTGTAAATAGTGATTATATTCAAATGCGTATGCTCATTAATAAATCATTGGATGTTTTCAAAAAAACACAAGTGTAAAAAAGAAGAAAAGGCAAATAGTTTTCTGCACTTTGATGTATATTTGTATTAACTTTGTGTAAGTATTTTGTACAAAGGAGACAGACATCCTAGTAAGAGAACGTTGTCATAAAAATGAGAAAAAATTATACAAAGAAAGATGGCCATGTGTAAAAATTCCATGGGGTTCCCATTCTGCTATAGCCTTCGTAATTCTGAATATCTTGTCCATTCATTGCTTCGTCCGAAGATGATTGAGTTTATCAGAAGCCCAAAGTTTGTCCGTGAAGAGATTTTCCTTAAAGTGATCCGGTGAGACATAGTCATACGCTTTAATTCCCTAACTTTTGCCTGGACCGCCTGTTGTACCCCAAAATTTGCCCTCTCATATTTCTCAAAACATTTCAAGAAAAATCTCCAAGTTAGGGTTTTGTGTTGCATCAAGATCCTTGGGTCTAAATGACCTCAAGTTCCCTCCATTTTCCTAATATGTTCTCAAGGTCATCCATGTCAAATTTCAAGCCTTGCAGAGGAAGTTTGCTCAGTCAAATGCTCAAAAGGTCCAAAAATCGATTGTGCTAGGGCAAAAGTCAACTGTGACCCAAATACAGTCAAACCTCAAGATTTTTTGTCAACATTATCATTTTGAAGGATATTTCATCATTTTATCAAGGGTTGATCATGATTCATCAAGGATTGTTCAAAATTCATCAAGACTCAAAAGTTGCTAAATTAGGGTTTTGTAGGAAAAGTCAACTCAACTTTGACCAAGCATAAATTTCTCATACTTTATGAGAAATGACCCATCCAAAGCTCATTTTGAAGAGGACTTAATTTCCTACAATCCATATTCATACCCCAAGATCAGAAAATGCACTCACAAAAAGTTACAAATTTGGACATTATAGGTCATTTTTGAAAGTCAACAAAAACACCTTTTTTCCAAAGCTTATAACTTGATAATGGAATATTAAAATGAGATGATACCAAAAGGGTTGGTTAGAGGACATATCAAGATTTCTAAAAAGTCCAAGAACACTTCCAAAAGTTCAAAATTGAAGAAGTTATGCATTGTTGAAGTTGGGAATTTTTGCAAAATTGCCAAAAGTCAACTATCCCCAAAACTTCAAATTTTGTCAAATGGGCCCATTCTTTTTCACTTGATTTGATCTTGCCACATTGCACACGTGTCCTAGCTTCAGCCTTGTGTCCATTTATCAATTTTATTATTTTATTTGATTTTTTAATGAATTATTTCACTTTTAATCCAATTAAATCAAATAAAATCCAAACATTGATTATTTGATCTCTTTTTGGCTATTTCAGGATTGAATCATCATCATCAAATGTATCAAATTCGTATCAAGCATTCCATGTGCAAAAAGATTGAGTTTTTGACAAATTTGGCAAGTCTTCAATGGTGAATCAAATCAAATCCTATGGCATTGATATACAAAGATTCAATCCACAGATGTTGACCTAATACATTGCATATTACATATACAAGCCAAAGCACACGAATTAGAGACCTAGAGGCTGCAAGAATACCAAGAACAAAACTTGCAAAATTGACAAAAAAGTGTGAAACTGAAATCATATTTAGAGGTATTTTCAGAAGCAAAACTCAACACCAATCGCTTGCTGGACAATCACTGAGTCAAAATCAATCCAAAGCAAGCTCTCACAGCCATCAAAACGCACTGTAAGCATGCCATTTCATGGCTCTGTATTCAAAATCGTAACTCCATATTCTTGCATTTTCCTGGCAAATCTTTGACATATTTATGATGCTTATGAAATTTCTGAACTTTTGGCATTGTTTGATTGCATTTATATGGACTGTAACCCCATAGCCGAACCTAGGGTTTTGTAGTTTGTTTTTTGGGCATTTCCTTCACAGGCAAAATTAGCTCCATTGATGGACATAGACATGACCAGAGGAGGAAGACGAGCATAACCATGGTCTTGGATTTAATTTTCATGGCCTAGAATTGATTTTAGGGTTGACCTGCGAATTCAGCTGCGAATATGAATCTGCAGGAAAAATTACAGGGTTGAAGGAAGAAGACGACAGACGTGTCTCTCCCTGGTTGGACGGTTCAAACTTGGCGCATTTTTTTTAAATATTTTCTGGCATCTGATTTGTTTATCCCATATTATTATTATTGATTAGTATATTTAACAAATAGAACATGATGGTTGAGTGGCAATTGAGCGCTGACAACATGCCTTGGGACCTGGGTTCGAGTCCCAGGTCCCCCCATATGCATTGTTATTTTTTCTCTTCAGGTTATCACATGTAAATCAGGCGCTGCAGCATATCATACTCCCTCACTCAATCACTTGCCAGATGGCCCCAGGCCAGATCTAGTGATCCAGAATGAAAGCCTACCATGGGATCCAGTCAACCAGTGCACAGGGGATCCAAAAAGTCAAACGAGGCCAGCTTGTGATGGGCCTCAGAATTGCTATCAAGACCTCCAAAATCAGGCCCAAACCTCTAATTCTTTCTATTTTCTTTTTAGCTATTTTAATTGTTTGTTTTATTATTTTTTATTTAATTATCAACTAACTAATCAAACTTTTTTCTTAATAAAATTAAAAAAAACCAAAAAATGTTTTTTTACTTAATTTAAATTTCAGTATTTTATTTTTGTTAACAATATTAATTTAATTAATTTAGTTTTAATTAGGAATAACTTTTAATATATTTTGCAATAATTAAAATTAACTTAGACAATTAGGTTTTATTAACATTGATCAAATTTATTTTTATTTCTTTAAATACCAAAAACCCAAAAATATTTTTATTAATTAATTAATTTATTAATTTAATAATTAACCTAGACTAATTTCTTTCTTAATTAAAAAATAACCAAAAAATCTTTCTTTCTCTAACAAAGGGTCAAAACCTTAAAACTTACGCCCGATTTAATTCCCCGCACGCGATCCATTTTATTCAATATTGTATCTATTTCCTGGAATGTAATAGTTTAATAGGACTTTAAATATTTTTATCGCTTTGTTTATTTTCCGCATTTAATTTTCAAGGGTTGTTTTTGGCGATGTAAATACCCGACGCCTTGTAATAATTTAGTTTAATTTCCGCAATTTAATTTCCGCAACTTATAAACTGTTAGATGTTTGATAATAGGTATGCATGACAAGAATGGATGTTTAACCTAAAATCAACATAGATAACCATTGACATGTACAAAGACAAAATAACTGAAAACAACACACTCGCACATGCACACTCTTAGGGTACACCCCATTGGTTGCCTTCGTACACGGTCATTGAGTATATGTCACTTTAGAGGTCGACCTCTTGTCTAAAATATCATAGTCGCCTCGAAACGATTGCCTCGGATATTGTTGCCTCAAAATAAATGATCTAAGACATTAGGGTTACCGCTAAAGCATCCTACCATTGCTTTGGTGACTGTAAGTCCCTAAATTCGAATTGACCCTTAAACTCCAACGACGGTGCTACCTACTCATCAATAGTGGGATAGCATTGTCTAAAGGACATTAACATAGAACAATTCTTTTTCGAGTAGGTAGATGGTTCTTAAGTACTTGCTTCTTCCAAAACAAAACAAAACTTTTTACACTTACACCTTTCAGAAAACTTCTTCAAACCCGCAAACACAAAGAAAAGCAATTTTTGAAAACAATATGAGCAAGTACCTAAGAGCCCGTGGATAACCACAGATAGAAAGGGTGCTAACACCTTCCCTTTTTATAATCTACCCCCCGGACCCGAGAAATATCTCGAAAAAGGAATTTTTCTATGCTTTTTTCCTTTCTTGTTGGATAAAAAAAAGTCGGTGGCGACTCTTTCTTACTGCGACATTTTGCGAAAACAAACGCAAAACGCAAACCAGCATTCCAAAAAAACAGTCAGTTCTTTCCCACCGTATCACAGAACTGGCGACTCTGCTGGGGACGCTTAATAAGTGGGGTGTACCTTAGGATTAGATCATTGTGTTTTCAATTGTTTGCTTTGTATGCTTTATACTTGTGGGCTTGTATTGGAGTTACTATAGATCCTAACCCGGATCTGGGGGTACCCTTTAGGTAAGTAGCAATAAACTGTGAGGGAACTGTACAGCGTAGACCGATACGGTTGAAGCAGTATCTACGTTGGTGTGGCACTTTAGTATGTATCGATATCCCTTGTGTTGGAACGAGGAGAATATGGGTCTGCTAAGGGGTCATTAAGTACTAACTGACCTTAGAACCTTTAAATTGACCAACTTGGCCATAGAACAGTAGCAGTATGCTACACTCATTGAGACTGAACTCTCGCGATGATTCCGGCTGCAAGAAAAGGTTGCTAAACTGGAATTATGACCGATTGAGGGTAGTCAGTGATATTGAGATCCTCTAGAACCCGGTTACTATTTTTAGGACATGTTTAAAACAACTGAACTGAAAGAGGGTAGTACCTAAGCTCCTTGCTAGCCTGAAATCCAAGGGCTCTCTGTGTGACTTGTGTGCCTTTACCATATTTGCTATTTGTGGATACTTGTGATGTGCTTTCTATCATGACATCATGACACCATAACATTGCATACATCTTGCATTGGACTAACCTATTTCAAAGACAAGAGGGATTCATCTTTGTTCTGTTTTGTAGGTCATGATGCCCATGTGTAGGAATACCATCCGGATCAACTTTGTCCAGGTTCCCACTGTGCTTAAAGAATTGATTACAAAGATGCCTGATACTACCTCCTTCATCAGAAGACATGGGTATCTTCTCAGTTTGGTCACCTCCAAATTGGACGAACAGATGATGAGTGTCCTAGTCCAGTTCTATGTTCCGTTGTACCATTGCTTTACTTTCCAGGACTACCAGTTGGTTCCCACCTTAGAAGAATTCTATGATCTGCTCGGTATCTCTATTCTAGATCAGACCCCGTTTACTGGTTGGGAGAAGATCCTTAGGCCAGAAGAGATTGCTTCAGCCCTTCATATGACCAAGGATGAGGTAATGGCTAATTGGGAGACTAGAAGTGGAGCAAAGGGCTTTCTGACTAAGTTCTTGGTTGGTAAGGCTAATTACTTATGGGATAGTCTAGACTTCAAGGCATTCGAAGATATTATGGCTCTTCTGATATATGGCTTGGTATTGTTTCCGAACCCTGACTCATTTATTGATGTGAATGCGGTAAAAATCTTCATCTCTCGTAATCCTGTACCCACTCTCTTGGGTGACATTCTTCATTAGCTTTATGCCCGTACTGCTCGTAAGCGGGGAACCTTGATGTGCTGTGCTCTATTATTAGCGAGGTGGTTTATTTCGCACCTCCCCAAATCAGTGCTGAAGAACAAAGAAGGCATGGGCTGGGCCTATAGGGTTTTGTCTCTCTCTCATAATGACATCATCTGGACTATCAAGGGTATGGACGAGGTGGCTATTATTGATCGATGTGGGGAGTACCCCAATGTTCCCCTGATAGGAACCAACGGAGGAATTTCTTACAATCCATGCTTGGCCTTACGTCAGTTTGGGCGAGCCAGAAGAGAAGGACCTCATGAGCTGCTAATGCCTAGTATCATCTTTGATTTTCAAGGGGACATCGACGAGTAACTCCGCAGATTCATAAGGGCTTGGGATAGAGTTCACAGATCTGATCCACATGAACTGGGTCCAAAGACTTCTCTTCTAATGGAGCCATATCTCAGATGGGTTCGTATCCGTTCCCAAAAGCTGGGTATGCCGTATGAAGCCGTCCTGCCTATCATTGTTGAAGTTGCTAATGAAAAGGGGGTTCTTCCTACCATCCTCCATCCTTACATGCCCACTGACATTGGGGAACTGAAAAGGTCTTGGATGCAGCTAAGAGAAGAGCGGGATGCTTACCGAGAAAAGTTTAACGAGCAAGAGAAGAAGATCCAAAAGTTGACTAGGCAGCTGGAGAACGAGCGAATTCTCAATGACTATGTCCGCACCGACAAGAAGAGACCATGGGAGCACTGATTGTCCTTTGATTATTTCCTTTCCAGTTTTTATTTACTTTTCAGTATTTCCTTTCTGGTAACGCCTTAAGGGCAATTTGTTGAACAATTAATTTCAAAGTTTATCTAATAAAAGTGTGTTTCATTTCTTGTTTACGAATTTGAATCTCTCGATGTCTTTGAAATCATATCATACGCATTTCACTCCATGCACTTCATAACAGGTACCCATTACAGGTCTCTTATCTTCTTTGTTGTTTATTTCAACACTCATCATGTCTGCTGAACCATCAACTGAGCAAGAAATCAAGGCCCTACAGGCTCAAAATGCCCAATTCCAAGAGCTGTTCATGAATCTAGCTAAGGGTCAGCAAGATCTAAAGACCCTGATTCTGAAAGAGAAGAAGAAGAAGAAGAGGACAGTCCTGTTTAACACAGGTCACAAGTTTGGAAACAGGCTACGAGATAAAGTTGATTTGACTACCTCATCTGGAGGGAAAGATAGTTAAGAGGAAAGAAGGGCTCCTAGCCCTGTGGTCTCAGACAACGAGACGGACTTCGACGAAGACCAGTATCCTCCTTCTGGGGATAGATATAAACAACTGGAAGACCTGTTGAGTGCGATGGAAGTTCAGAAAGTGACTGGTCTGGACTTTGGTGATCCGAGTCTATCATCTGGGGTAGTGATTCCCCACAAATTCAAAGCACCAACCTTTTCTAAGTATGACGGAGTTTCTTGTCCAAAGCTGCACCTCCGGTCATATGTAAGAAAGATTCAGCCGTACACCACTGATAAGAACCTATGGATCCACTTCTTTCAAGACAGTCTCTCAGGGACTCAACTTGAATGGTTTTACCAGTTGGACGGAGCCAGTATCCGCAGTTGGGAAGATTTGGCTACTGCTTTCTAAAGGCAGTACCAATATAATTCCGACCTCACTCCCACGCGCACCCAACTCCAGGGTATGTCAACGGGAACGGGCGAAGGTTTCAAAGATTATGCTCAGAAGTGGAGGGACCTCGACAAAAGAGTGCAACCACCCTTGGCTGATCGGGAGCTTATGGATATGTTTCTGGGGACCTTGTCTGGTCCATTTTTCAACCATCTGATTGGAAGCTCTTTGTCTGGGTTTACAGAGCTAATTATGACCAGTGAAAGGATTGAGGCTGGTATTAAGGCTGGTAAGATACAAAAGGGTGCTTCGTCGAGCACCGATAAAAAGCCTTTTAAGAAGGAGTCCAGTGCTGTTTACAGTTTGAAAAGCCATAATAGACCTGAACACCGCCAAGCTATTAATGCGGTTGTTATTTCAAGACCTGTTGGTGCTACTCAGCGCAACAATCAACAAAAGGCCGAGAGACCTCGAAGGCAATTCACCCATCTCAACATGACTTTGTCTCAGATTCTGCCGTAGTTATTAAAAACCAATCTAGTAACTCCAAGGGAGGCTCCGCAGAATCCCAACATTGCATCACCTAAGCACAACCCTAATGCCCGTTGTGCTTTTCACTCTGATAGCCCGGGACATAATACAGATGATTGTTGGGCTTTGAAGAACAAAATACAAGACTTAATTGATGCTAATGAGATTTAGTTTGAGGCGCCCAAAGACCTAATGTTGTGACTGCTCCTATGCCCAAGCATGGAGTGAATGCTATAGATGAAGACTCGTTTATGGTTTCTGTGAACGACATTGTTACCCCTTTGATGACTGTGAAGAAGAACCTTTTGCTAGCCGGTTTATTTCTGGGCTGAGACAAAGGTTTCCGTATGTGTTCTGCCCTACCAACCGGTTGCCCACTTTTGAAATCAGGTGTCCAACGCCTGATGGATAGTAAAGAAATTTTGTTTGAGAAGACTGATGTTCCCTTAGTTCATACTGAAGAAGTTACTATTATCACCATTCGCGACAATTCTTCCAAGGCTTCCTCGAGAAAGCCTGTTAGAATTACATTTGTTCCAAGAATCACACCATTGATCATCACTGTTCCTGGGCCTATCCCCTACACCTCTGATAAAGCTGTCCCTTGGCATTACGGGGTTGACGTTTATTTTCATGGAGTTAAACAAGATTTAGATGCTGATACTGACGTCAGCAATATTGTTGGTCCTGCTAAAGTCACCTGTAGTGGAAGACTTTTCTCACCCGATATCTCTCCACCAACTACCCGGAAACCTGTTGTTATTACACATGCCAATGTACCTGCTACTATTCCTGTTCAAGTTCCCATTCTTACCCCTGTCGCCGAGTCATCTGACACTCGGGGCAAGGGGACCACCAGTGAGCCTGCCCAGACGGAGGCACTGAAGACAATCACTGTTGAAGCCTCTAGGCAAGAGATGGAAGAAATTATGAAGATCATCAAAAAGAGCGACTACAATGTAGTCGAGCAGATGGGGCAAACCCCATCCAAAATATCCATGTTATCACTGTTGCTATGCTCAGAGGCCCACGCCAAGGCTCTGATTGCTTTCCTGAAGACTGCACATGTACCGCAAGAAACATCTGCTGATCAATTTAAAGATTGCGTGGCTAGTCTGACTGCTGATAATGGGTTGGGTTTCTCTGACGCTGATTTGACTATTAAGGGGAAGAATCACAACAATGCCCTGCATGTCTCCATTGAATGCATGGGCACTACTCTTGATCATGTATTGGTGGATACTGGTTCCTCATTAAACGTTCTGCCTAAGAAAGCTCTAGACCGGTTGGACTGTGAAGGATTGGAGCTGAAACCAAGCAACACTGTCGTCAGGGCTTTTGATGGGTCTAAGAGGATGGTGCATGGAGAAGTGGATGTTCCGATTAAGGTTGGTTCTTAGGTTTTCAACTCTACATTCTATGTGATGGACATTCGGCCATCTTATTCTTGTTTTCTGGGTCGCCCATGGATCCACAAAGCTGGGGCCGTAACCTCAACGCTCCACCAGAAGCTAAAGTACCCAGTGAAAGGGAAGATTGTGACAGTACAAGGAGAGGAAGAGTACATGGTGAGCCACCTCAACTCTTTCTGATATGTAAAGATGGATGGGGAGTTCATTGAGACCCCATTTCAGCATTTTGAAGAGGTTCCCCAGACGCTGGCATCAACTGAGACTGTTGTTGAAGATTCTCCTATGAAGGTGGCTTCCTTAAGGGATGCCCGGGCTGTTGTTGAGAAAGGTGGGTGTGCAAAGTGGGGTCAACTCCCTGATTTTGCACAGAAGACTAACAAGTTTGGGTTGGGTTTCACTGTAGAAGCTCAAAGGGTTGTTCGGAATGCACGGATCGGAAGACCTCCCGTGTTCATTAGAAATTCAGGAGTGAATGCCATTGAAGACGACGTTGAAGAGTCTGAGTTCGACAGTTGGATCTATCCCACTACTGATGGAGGACCAAGCAATTGGACAGCAAAGAACTTCATCCCAATTACTTTTGTTACCCAGTAATGAGACTTTTGTTTTGAATTTGTAACAGACAATGTTTTAAACTCTATGGCCCGGTGTCTTACCCGGGGCACTGTGGCTTCATTTGTGAGGGCTTTATGTGTGTCATTTTCATATATCATTAATAAAAGCATTGGACATTTTCTTGCATTTCAAATTTTGCGCTCCTTGTTTTTCTTTTATTACATATTGCAAAACAGCTATTTTACACACACTCACATATACAGGTCTACACCCACTCTGGATCCCACTGGTAACGACTCTGCTACTGCCAGTTATGATTTCGAAAATCCGATCAACTTAGCCGAAGACGAAGGTGAAGATGATTGCGAAGTGCCTGGTGAACTTGCTAGACTGTTGCTTCAGGAAGAGAGGGTTATTCAGCCGCACGAAGAACCGGTGGAATCAGTGAATCTGGGTACGGAGATAGACAAGAAAGAGGTCAAGACCGGGGCAAATCTGGAGCTTAGTGTGAAGTAACGGTTGATTCAGATGCTGCGAGACTACGTTGAGATCTTTGCCTGGTCTTACAAAGATATGCCTGGGTTGGATACCGATATTGTGGTTCACCGATTTCCTACCAAGGAAGACTGTCCTCCAGTGAAACAGAAAGGCCGCCGAATGCACCCAGAGATGTCTGAGAAAATCAAGGCTGAAGTTATGAAACAGTTTGACGCCGGTTTTCTAGCAGTTACTTCTTACCCACAGTGGGTGGACAATGTGGTTCTAGTGCCGAAGAAGGATGGTAAGTGTGATCGGTGGGAATAGAACTAACTGTTTTTGGAATGCTGGTTCGTGTTTTGCGTTTGTTTTCGCAAAATGTCGCAGTGAGCAAGAGTCGCCACCGTCTTTTATTTTTTCCAACAAGGAAAGGAAAAAAGCACAAAAAAATTCCTTTTTCGAGATGTTTCTCGGGTTCGGGAGGTAGATTATAGAAAGGGAAGGTGTTAGCACCCTTTCTATCCATGGTTATCCACGGGCTCTTAGGTACTTGCTCATTGTGTTTTCAAAATTTGCTTTTCTTTGTGTTTGTGGGTTTGAAAAGAGTTTTTGTTTGAAAGGAGTGTAAGTGCGAAAAGTTTTGTTTTGTTTTAAAAGGAGCAAGTACTTAAGAACCATCTACTTACTCGAAAAGGGAATTAAACTGTGCTAATGTCCTTTAGACAATGTTATCCCACTATTGAGGAGTAGGAAGTGTCATCGTTGGAGTTTTCGGGTCAATTCGATTAAGGGACGTGTGGTCACTAAAGCAATGTTAGGACGCCTTAGAGGTAACCCTAATGTCTTAGATCATTTCATCTGAGGCAAACGTTTCGAGGCAACTATGATCTTTTGACAAGAGGACGACCTCTAAAACTTCCTATACTCAATGACCACGTTCGAAGGCAACCAAGTGAGGTGTACCCTAAGAGTGCGCATGTGGGAGTGTGTTATTTCGGTTAATTTTATCTTTGTACATGTCATGGGTGAGTGTTGTACCCCAAAATTTTCCCTCTCATTTCAACAACATTTTTCATCACAAGACTTTTGGAACTCAAGATCAAGCTAGGGTTTGCTCTGCTCAAGACACCTCCTTGCACTGTTGACATAAATTAGGGTTTGAGTTTGCACAGTGATGTTTTGACCTACAATGCCCAAGGTGACTTTCATACTTCATATTGGACTCACAAGTTTGTCCATACCAAGTTTCAAGCCTTGATTCAAATTTTTGCCCAGTCAATTGGAGAGTTGACCTAGAAATCAGTTGTATTGAGGAAAAAGTCAACTATGGCCAATTGACAGTCAAACCTCATGAATTTTGACCCACATCAACATTATGAACTCATATGAACCATTTTATCAAGTTTGGATCACAATTCCACAAGAAATTTGATCAGATTACCAAAAGGGCAAAATGGTCATTTTTAGGGTTTTGACTGTACAAAGGCAATTTTTGACTGTTTGACTTAACCAATGGCAAATCAAGCTCAACCATGGACTCAAGGACTCAATGAAATTGTCTTGACCCATTCAACAAGTTTAAAAGATCTCAAGTGCATAGGATTGACAGATGAATTTTTCAATCAACTGATCAAAATTTGACTGTACACTGAAAAGTCAAACTTTGATTTTTTGGTCAAAATCAAGTGCCAAGGGTCATTTTTCATCAAGACATGCCAAATTATGAAACTTGTTCATCAAGAAACCCAAAAATGCAAATTAGGGTTTAAAAATGGAAAAATTTCATAACTTAGAAATTTTCCTAAGTAATGAAATTTTCTTATTTTTTCCTAACTTTGTCCCATTTTTTCACCAATATGAAAATGGATTCAAACAAAACTTGCAACATGAAAGTTGTAGTCCATCACAAAGTCTACAACTTTTATTCACAAAGTTTTCTCAAAATAGGCTTGTATCTCAAGTTATGATTTTTGGAACAAGGGTACCTAAAACTTTTAACTTAGAGAAATTTTGCCCTAGTTTAGGCAGGATTTTGACCCATCTTCTTGGCCATTTTTCACATAGTTCCACTTGGAGTTTCAAGTTGCATTTCAAATATGGATTATAGTACATGTTGCAATATTTCCAAATTGTCCAAGAACTCCTCAAACACCTTTGTGGTTAGGGAGAATCGAATGCTTGAAGTTGGCGAAAACTCAATTTGATCCATGGCCAATACATGTTCATACAACTTGCATTTTCAAATCAGTATGCTTTGTACTAGCTTGCAGGCCTCTAAACCATTTTACACTCCTTAATTTAATGCAAATCCACTGAGCTAAGGCATTATCTTGGTCATTTGGACATTGCATGCAAAACTAATTCCTATTTGGAAAAAGGTATACTGCCATTTTTGTAAAGTTACACTTTATGTCAAACCAAGATCTTTGAGGCATGGGGCCATATCTCCGAGGCAAGATCAAATCCACAAATTGCAAGTATCAAGGGCAAAAGAAGCAGCATACAAGATAGGCATTACAGGCCTGCATTGACAGGTTAGACATTCTTGCTTCACAAAGAAGAAATTGTCCAAAATCCTCCCAACTTGAAAACCAGTCATTGTTAGCTAAAACAAAGATCACAAACACATTTCACACAACCCTTTGAGTCATAAGCACAAGCCTTTCACCCCTAAAGCACTCTCATACCCTAAATCACCATTTTTCTGCAAAACAGGGCAAGCCCTACAGAACCACCCCCATCTCCACTTTCCCTCATGCGTTTTGCCTCAAACTTGTTCCAGTACCTTCCACTCAACTAACCTGAACTATCCCAGACCTCCATTGCTAGCTTTAACACCATTAACACACACATTGCCATTTTTGTTTCAAAATTGCAGATTGAGTTCTGTAGCACGATTCAAGCTGTTTCAAAACAAACTAAGCATTGGGAAAGCTTCATTGGACATCAGGCAAGCTCAAAAGAACCTCAAGCACCCTTAGAGGTTGCTGCATTGTCCAGCTCGAAGTCAACTGAAACAAGTATTTCATGAACTTCTATCTCTCTATTTAGGAATAGTTAGACTTAGGTTTATGAATGAAAGATGTTGTACTCATAGCCCTGAAACCATACATGTGCTTAGTTTTCATTTATCTTAATCGTGCTAGGAGAATTTTGTTCATGAACTTTCTGAAAAAACTAGGTTAAGATTTAGGGCCAGAGAAATTCTCTCTGGTCTTTGAGAGTTAGCTTAAGTTTTTTATATGGTTGGATTCGTTGCTTGATGCTCTACAAGTTTCATGTTATGAGTTTTGTCAAAAAAGTCAAGGAATCAGGAGATAGCAGTTGATGTACAGAACGTGCGTTTTTTGTGAACTAAGGAAGAAGATGAAGTTACTTGGGCTGGGCCTGTTTGCTTTTGCTTCTCACACATACATTTTCAGTTTACACCCCCCTGGCCCATTTATTTGTATATTTGTCATTTTGATATTTTTATTTTTTATTCTGACTTTATTATTTTATGTCCAAATATAAAAAATGCCAAAAATTTATTTTTATATTTTTTCATATTTATTTGGTATTTATTTTAATTATTTCTAGTATTAATATGTTAAATACTTTATATTTATTTTTGTTTAAATGTATAAATAATGTAAAAAATACTTTTATTTTTATTAATTATTTTTATACACACTTGAAAATATTTCCTTAAAATATATACATTTTTTTTAATAATTAATTTTTGTTTTTTATACACTTCATATATTTAATATATATATATTAATACACATATATACTATTTTATTAAATAATTAGAACAAAAAATACAAAAATAATACATTTTTATTTTTATTAATATGTTTTACTAAAAATACCATTTTTTTAATATACTTATATTTTTGTATAAATTAATACATTATTGTATATAAATAATAAATAATACCATTTATTTAAAAAAATAGGGTTTTGCCCTAAAGAATAAAATAATTAAAATTGACTTTTTTTTTATTATTTACACTTCATATTTAAAAATACTTTTACATATATAAAAATCCTTTTTGCATAACACATTTTATTTAACACTTATTTATTGTATTTATTTATTGTACATATTCTATCTTGTACATTCAATTTGGTTGTAATAATTTAGGATTTAATTTCTTGCAAAATAATCCCCAATTCAAATTTGTACCCCCTCCCTATATCATGTTGTAATAGTGTAGAATTTAAATTCTCGCACCTTTAGATGCTTTCAATTATGCCATGATTAGACCTAGGGTTTGTATGCAAAATAAAACCAACAATTAGCTTGACCTAATCCAAGGATAACAATGCATGAAAAACAAACACAATGCACACTTGCACTCCTAGAGTTTTAATCCACTTGTTGCCTTCAAAAATGGGCCATGGTATGCATGTCAAGTACTTTGGCAAAACAAAAACAAAACAAAAGATCATAGTCCCTCGATGACGCTATCTGAGTTGCCTAAACAAAATGATCAAGTCCCTCAAGAAAATTGCCAAAAAATACTTGACACCATTGCTATCATGGTCTATACGATGACCCGCACCTGTCCCGTTTAACATCCTAACACAAGGTTGTTCACCAAATACAATGGTGAAACAACACTGTTAAAAGGGTTAAAAACATAAGAAAGATCTTTGAGTTAAAATAGGGTAGACAACTCTTAGTTACTTGATCAAAACTTGCAAAAACATCCTTGCTATCTTCAAAATACACTTCACAACACAAATTTAAAAACCCTACTTTCAAAAATTGAAAACTTTTCAAAAGACAAAAACACCTTTATATACATTCAAAACAAGAATCATTACAAAGGTTGCCACAACGATGGTCTCTTTTCAAAACATCTTTCAAAATCACACACAAAGCACCATTTCAAAACAATTGAAGAGCACCATTTCAAACAATTGAAAAGCAAAGCAAGTGATCTAAGCAAGTAACTAAGAGCCCATGGATAACCATGGATAAAAAGGGTGCTAATACCTTCCCTTTCTATAATCTACTCCATGAACTCAAGAAAATATCTCAAAGGTCTTTCCTGTGCTTTTTGACCTTTCCTTAGGATAAAATAAAAAGTCGGTGGCGACTCTTGCTAAACCGAAACATTTGCAAACACAAACGCAAAATCCCAAGTCAGTTCTCCCACCGTATCACAGAACTGGCGACTCTGCTGGGGAACATTTCTAAAAGTGGAGTAACCTTAGGGCCTAGATCACCCTTTGTATGATTATTGTTTGCTTTGATTGCTTTATATTTGGTTCTCTTGTTTGGGTTTGAAATCCTCCACCTAGATTTGGGAAACATTCATAGGTAAATAGCAATACGTTGTGGAATTTTCTACTTTAGAGGAATTTTCTCAACTCCTGAGAATTCCTATTCTTCATCAACTACCCTACAACGGTACGGAAAGAGAACCAAAGCCTGAAGATGTTGCTCAAGCATTACACTTGCAACCATCTGACATCAAGGGGCACTGGGAAACCAGAAGGGGTGTCAAGGGTTTCTTGGCAAAGTTTCTGTTTGAGAAGGCACAAGACTGCTGGAATTCTCTTGATCTACATGCCTTTGAAGAGATTGTGGCACTCCTCATCTATGGGTTGGTCTTGTTCCCAAACCCTGATCTGCTTATAGATGTGAACGCTGTCAAGATTTTTATATCCAGGAATCCTATACCCACATTGCTTGAGGACATCCTACACTCATTTTACACATGAACAATGAGGAAAAGAGGTGTTCTCATGTGCTGTACTCCTCTCCTAACAAGGTGGTTTATTTCTCACCTTCCACAATCAGTTTTGAAGAATGAGCAGGGTTTAAGGTGGTCACAACGATTGATGACCCTCACACATTCTGATGTACATTGGTGTTCTCGGTCCAGAGAAAATGTCATCATCATTGATCGTTGTGGGGAATTTCCTAATGTCCCACTACTTGGCATTAGGGGAGGCATCACCTACAACCCCTGTCTAGCTTTTGAGACTGTTTGGATATGCTCGGAGGGATGGCCCTCATGACATGCTGATTCCTGACCTAGTTTTTGACTTCAACAACGATGCGCAAGGACTTCGACAAAGGTTCATCAGAGCTTGGAGGATGCCCAACAAGGTAGATAGTAAGACACTGGGGCATAAGAATTCCATCCCCCTTGAGCCTTATCTCAAGTAGGTACGAACCCGCGCCCAGAATCTTATGATGCCATACCCTCACATTCTCCCCTTGATCAAAGAGCCTGTTACAGAAGGAGAGGTTCCATACACCATCCTACATCCTGACATGCCAACATCATGGGAAGAAATGCAAAAGAGTTGGATCCAACTCAAGGAAGAACAGAATACTTTCGAAGCCAGCTTCTATGCCAGTGAGAAGAAGGTTTTGGAGCTTACCCACCGAGTTCATGAGGAGGAAACTCTCAACACTTACATCGCACCAAAGAGGATATGCAATGTCTTTTTACATTAAGAATTTTGTAATATTTTGCCCATGGGGCACTTATGTACTAACAATTTCTTCTTAATATGACGTGTGTTCTTTTTGTTTGCAACAAATTTGAATTTCTAAATCCTTGAATGCATTACATAAATAACATACCATTCATCATATGCATAAACAGGTCTTCACACCAGGTTTCCTTATCTTTCTGCTGTTTATAACAGCAAGATGGATTTGGAGCAAACGGTAAAGGATCTGCAGGCACAAAATTCACAATTCCAGCAACTCCTCATGACCTTGGAAAAGGGTCAAGAGGACCTCAAAGCTCTGTTGGAGAAGAATAAAGAGAAAAATAAAAAGAGACCTAGAGTAGCCACTTTGGGAAGGAGATTTGAGCATCAGGCTAGGAGAGTTCTTGAGTTCCCCTCAACGTCTGATGAAGGGGCCGGTAAAGGGAAAGGGACTGCTATACCTTCTGAATCTGAGGTTGAAGAGGAGGAAGAGGAAGAAGACGAAGACTACTCCGAACAAAGAAGTAGAATTCGATGCGCCTGAGAAGCCTAATGTGATTTCTGCTCCGATGCCCAAGCATGGTAATAATGTTCATGCTGTTATGGAGGACCTTCATGTTACTGATGTTGTTGACCTGTTGACGCCATTACTTGTGATTAAAGAAAATTTGATGAGAGTCGGGATCTTTCCTGGTTGTGGTAAAGACTGCTATTTTTGTTTGAACATACGAGGTGATTACGCAATGTTGAAGTCAGGTGTCCAACGCCTGATGGATACCCAAGAGATACTTTTCCAGAAAACCCTTGTTGATACCTTCAATCCTATTACTCCTGATACTTTTGCTACTTCAACCAACGATATCGCAATCATAACCATTTCCGACAATCCTCCCAAGGCTTGCAAAAGGCCTGTCAGGATTACACCTAACTCTGAATGTGTACCTTTAAAGATCACCATGCCGGGACCTGTCCCGTACCAACCAAGCAAAATGATACCATGGAACTATGGAGGTGAAATCTTCTATCATGGTATCAAGCAAATTGAGGCAGTCCAAGAAAATTCTGAAGCAGAAAACCCTGATATAGGGAACATTGCGAGTACAAGCAAGATAACCCGCAGTGGTCGGATCTTTTCTCCGGAGATTGCCCCCCCTCGAGCAGTTTTCGGACCCTTGAAAGCTTCTGTACCTGTTGGGCCATCTGTGCAAGGCCCAATGATTGAAGAATTGGATACTCCTGAAGTAAGACCATCTGCTGATACTACCGACAAGGGTAAGGGGATACTAGAAGTGCTTGTCAGGACGAAGGCTCATGCCGTGGTTATCCCCGAAACCACTCAGAAAGAAATGGATGAAATCTTGAAAATAATCAGAAAAAGTGACTACGATGTTGTGGAACAGTTAGGGCAGACTCCTTCTAAAATTTCAATGTTGGCTCTTCTGCTCTATTCTGAGGCCCATGCTAAGGCCCTAATCAAATTCTTGAAGGCGACACATGTTCCCCAAGAGACTTCGGCTGACCAATTTCAGGAATGTGTGGCCAGTCTTACTGCTGACAATGGCCATGGCTTTTCCGATACTGACTTGACTCCCAAAGGAAGGAAACATAACAACGCGCTACATGTATCAGTTGAATGCAGGGGAACCATCCTCGCCCATGTCTTAGTTGATACTGGTTCTTCCTTAAATGTGCTGCTGAAGAAAGCCTTAGACCATTTGGACTGCGAAGGATTGACCCTCAAACCTAGCAATATCGTTGTTAGGGCTTTTGATGGTTCCAAAAGAATGGTTCATGGGGAGGTTGATATTCCTATCAAAGTAGGCACAGAGGTTTTCAACTCCACCTTTTATGTGATGGACATCCGTCCGTCATATTCGTGTTTGTTAGGAAGACCGTGGATCCATTATGCCGGGGCAGTTACCTCCTCTTTGCATCAAATGTTGAAATATCCTGTTAAGGGTAAGATTATAAAAGTGCACGGCGAGGAAGAGTACATGATTAGTCATCTCAATTCCTTCTGTTATGTGGAGTTGGATGGCGAGTTCATCGAAACACCTTTTCAACATTTCGAGGAAGTCTCTCCTGAAGTAGCAGTTGCGAAGACAATGGTTGAAGTGCCTACTATTCCTAAGCATGTATCTAGAATGGCATCTCTCAAGGACGCATAGGCTGTGGTTAAAGAAGGGAAGAGTACAGTATGGGGGCAATTGCCTGATTTTCCCCATAAGACAGACAAGTTTGGTTTAGGGTTCACTGCTGCAGAACAAAAGGCTATGCGATGCTCCAAGGCTGGAGGGCCACCCTTCAAGATCTCACACCATGGAATCAATGCTGTAGATGATGAGGATGAAGAGAGCCACTTTGAAGATTGGATCTTTCCGACCGTATAAGGGGGTTTGAGCAACTGGGAAGCAAAGGATTTTGTTCCCATCACCTTTATCAACCAATAATTTTATCTTTGAACAATTTCCCATTTATGGTCTGTAATAATTAAAACAATTCGCACACTGTTTTCACCTCATGCCTTGCCCGGGGCATGTAGGTCCATTTGTAAGGGCTTGATTTTCTTCATAATCATATGCCATGTTTTAATGAATCATTGGACGTTTTTCATCTATAAACTGTTGTGATCATTTTCTTTCCTTTTGCATTTTTGTTTGTTTAAGGATGACTATCCCTTACACACACCCACACTCACAAATGCAGGTACCCATCCATTCCGGATTCCATGGGTGACTATTCTGCTTTCGCCTTCGATAACTCTGAAGATTTGGTCAATCATGCTGAGTACGAAGTTGACGAAGAATGTGAAGTGCCGGGAGAATTAGCCAGACTTCTACAACAAGAAGAGAGGGCCATTTTGCCTCACGAAGAGTTGCTAGAAACCATCAACTTAGGGACAAAGGAAGACAAGAAAGAAGTAAAAGTGGGTGCCAACCTGGAACCAAGTGTCAAGGAGCGCTTAGTGCAGTTGCTGAACGAATATGTTGAAATCTTCGCCTGGTCTTATGAAGACATGCCAGGGTTGGACACAGATATCGTGGTTCACCGTCTCCCTACAAGAGAAGATTGTCCACCAATCAAGCAAAAGGTCCGCCGAATGAGGCCTGACATGTCTGAGAAGATTAAAGCTAAGGTAATGAAGCAATTCAACGCTGGCTTTCTGGCTGTTACTTCCTATCCACAATGGGTTGCTAACATTGTGCCCGTGCCTAAGAAGGACGGCAAAGTCAGAATGTGTGTGGACTATCGGGATTTAAACAGGGCTAGCCCCAAAGATGATTTTCCACTACCACATATCGACATCTTGGTTGACAACACAGCTCAGCACAAGGTATTTTCCTTCATGGACGGATTCTCGGGATACAACCAGATCAAAATGGCCCCCGAGGACATGGAGAAAACTACTTTTGTCACGCAATGGGGTACCTTCTGTTACAAAGTGATGCCATTCGGACTGAAGAATGCAGGGGCAACCTATTAACACGCCATGGTAGCTTTGTTTCATGATATGATACATCATGAGATCGAAGTGTACGTAGACGACATGATAGCTCGATCACAGACATAAGAAGAACACCTTGATCATTTGCAGAAGCTGTTTGCCAGGTTGAAGGAGTATAAGCTCAGACTGAACCCAAGCAAGTGCACTTTTGGGGTTAGGTCTGGTAAACTTTTGGGATTTATTGTCAGCAACAAAGGCATTGAGGTTGATCCAGCTAAAGTGAAGGCTATACAAGAAATGCCTGCCCCCGTACTGAAAAGGAGGTTAGAGGATTCTTGGGACGCTTAAACTATATCGCCAGGTTCATCTCTCACCTGACATCTACCTGTGAGCCAATCTTCAAGCTGTTGAAGAAAGATCAGGTAGTTGAATGGAACAATGATTGTCAAGTTGCTTTTGATAAGATCAAGGAGTATTTACTAGAACCTCCTATTTTGATGCCACCCGTTGAAGGAAGGCCGTTAATCATGTATCTTACTGTTTTGGATGACTCAATGGGGTGCGTGCTGGGCCAACATGACGAGTCTGGCCAAAAAGAGCATGCCATTTATTACCTTAGCAAAAAGTTTACCGATTATGAGACTCACTACTCACTGCTCGAGAAAACTTGCTGCGCTTTGGTATGGGCTGCTCGCCAGCTGAAACAGTATATGTTGACTCATACCACTTTGCTGATTTCCAAGATGGATCCGATCAAGTATATCTTTGAGAAGCCTGCTTTATCTGGAAGAATTGCTAGATGGCAAATGATCCTGACTGAGTATGATATCCAGTATACTACCCAAAAAGCTATAAAGGGGAGTGTACTAGCTAACCATCTAGCTCATCAAGCCGTCGAAGATTACCAATCTATGAGATTCGACTTCCCGGACGAGGACATCATGACTTTGGACAACATTGAGGGTAACAGATCGTATGACGGACCTGAACAAGGATCCCGATGGACCCTATACTTTGATGGTGCTTCCAGTGCACTTGGCAACAGTATCGGTGCGGTACTCATTTCTCCGGAAGGTTGCCATACACCCTTCACTGCCCGAATTTGCTTCAGCTGTACCAACAACATGGCTGAATATGAAGCTTGCATCTTTGGTCTCAAGGCTGCTATAGACTTGGGAATCAAATCTTTGGTTGTATTTGGGGATTCGGCTTTGGTTATCAGTCAAGTCAATGGAGAGTGAGACACTAAACATCCTAATCTTATCCCATACAAAGAACATGTCTTAACATTGTTGCCTCATTTCGAGCAGATTACCTTTGAGCATTTCCCGCGAGAAGAAAATCAACTGGCAGATGCCCTGGCTACAATGTCCTCCATGTTTAAACTCAACTGGGATAGCGAGGCTCCCCAAATTACCATCGAGCGAATGGACGAACTTGCACACTGTCATGAGATTAATACCGAAGAAGTAGTGGAATAACCATGGTTTCATGAAATCAAAAGGTATCTCCAGACTAGAGAATACCCTGAAGGAGCTTCTGTCAATGACAAAAAGTTCTTAAGGAGATTTGCTGCCAAGTTCTTCCTAAGCAATGGCATTCTTTATAAGCGCAACCATGATTGTGTTTTACTTCGTTGTGTGGACAAAGCTGAAGCAGAGTTGATCATGACCGAGATACACAATGACACATTTGGCACCCACTTGAGCGGACATACGATGGCTAAGAAGATTCTAAGGGCAGGCTACTACTGGTCTACCATGGAAGCTGATTGTTATCAATATTCCCGTACTTGTCACAAATGCCAAGTCTATGCCGACAAGGTACATATTCCTCCTGTTCCTCTCAACGTTCTGACAGCTCCTTGGCCATTCACAATGTGGGGCATTGACATGATTGGAGAGATCAAGCCTACGGCATCCAATGGACATCGCTTCATCTTGGTCGCTATTGATTATTTTACCAAATGGGTCGAGGCAGCTTCCTATGCCTCAGTTACAAAGAATGTGGTTGCCCGTTTTATCAAGCAGAACCTCATATGCCGGTACGGTGTCCCCGACAGGATCATCACAGACAACGGTAGAATTTGAACAACACTATGATCACCGCTCTGTGCAAACAGTTCAAGATTTATCATCACAATTCATCTCCCTATCGGCCGAAGATGAACGGTGCTGTTGAAGCCGTGAACAAAAATATCAAAAAGATCATCCAAAAGGTGACAGTCACCTACAAGGACTGGCATGAGATGTTACCATTTGCTCTTCATGGATATCGTACCATGGCACGTACTTCAACAGGGGAAACCCCATTTTCTTTGGTGTATGGCATGGAAGCAGTTTTGCCTATGGAAGTTTAGATTCCTTCTTTGAGGATTATGAAGGATGCCGGTTTGAGTGAAGACGATTGGATTCAGACCCAACTTGACCAACTTATTTTGATTGACGAGAAGCGACTTACTGCTGTTTGTCATTGTCAGACGTATCAAAAACGGATGATCAAGGCTTTCAACAAGAAAGTAAGACGTCAAGTATATCAAGTCGGAGATCTGGTAATCAAGCGGATCATCTTACCGCAAAGTGATCCCAGGGGCAAGTGGACTCCTACTTACGAAGGACCATTTGTGATCAAGAGCATCTTTTCTGGTGGGGAAATGATTCTGACCACCATGGACGGCGACGACTTACCACACCCTGCGAATGCAGACATAGTCAAAAGATACTACGCATAAAGCAACCCGGTAAGTTGAAAACCCGAAAGGGCGACTTGGGCAAAAATGGGCATCCCGTTGAATCGAACACCCGAAAGGGCGGTTCAGGCAAAAATTAGGGATAAAACACAAAAAACCTGTACACCCGGCAAGTTGAAAACCCGAAAGGGCGACTTGGGCAAAAAAGGGTTTCCCGGTGGATCGAAAACCCGAAAGGGTGGTCCAGGCAAAAGTTAGGGAATTAAAAGCGTATGACTATGTCTCGTCGGATCATTTTAAGAACAATCTCTTCACCAACAAGCTCCAAGCTTCTGATCAATCCAGTCATCAGCGGACGAAGTAGCAAATGGACAAGATATTCAGAGTTGTGAAGGCTATAGCAGAATAGGAATCCCATGGAATTGTTACACATAGCCATCTTTCTTTTGTATAAAATTTTTCAATTTTTACGACAACATTCTCTTACTAGGATGTCTGTCTCTTTTGTACAAAGATACTCACAAAAGTTAAATACAAATATACTTCAAAGTGCAGAAATTTGCTTATCTTTCTTTTCTTTTTACACTTGTGTTTTTATTTGAAAACGTCCAATGTTTTGTTAAAAAGGCATATGCATTTTGAATATAATCACGGCTTACAAATAGAACGAAATTGAAAAAGGATAATTAATGATAGATTGAAGGTGTAGGAAGAGATCTTTATGCCATTTCAGAAGAAATCCCCTACGATACATCATTCAGATCCTCAACAAAGCTAAAATTTGGAGTAAATTTCCCCAGCGGAGTTAAGCTTCAAGATCCTCAGTGGAGCCAGTGCATTCCAAAAACTTGATTCCCCAGCTGAGTTAAGTTTCAAAATTCCCATAAGAGTTAAACTTCAAGATCCCCAGTGGAGCCCAAAAAACCCTGAAAATCCTATCCCCAGCGGAGCCAGAATAGTGAACATTTCCCCCACAGAGTCATCTCCCAGCAAGATCGAAGATTCTCGGTCTCATTTCTCCAAGCAGAAACCTCCTAGGTTTTAACTCCCCAGTAGAGATTTTCAGAGTTTTCCCTACATCCCAGGAGAGTCATGAAGGATTCTCATTCCCCGCATAAGTTGTCAAATACCTTGTTAATCCCCGCAAATCGCCGAGGATTTTCAATCTCCAACAGTGGCCCCAGGATTTCTCATTCTCAACAATCAGAGATCTTTAACCCCCAAGCAGTCAACAAGGATTTCTCATCTTCGATAATCAAAGATTTTTGGAATCCCCAACATCGGTCAAAGATTTACTTTCCCCGACAGCAGTCAAAGATTTCATTACCTCCAGTTTGTCAAAGATTTATTTTCCACAGCAAGACAGTTACTCAGCTTACATGCACAACCATTACATTCATATATCATAAACATTGATGAAACACAGTTCATTGCATCATACATATCATACAACATAGCTTTGTGTTTTAGTTAACATTTTACCCTTTTTAGGATAAGATTAAAAGGCTATCATTAACAATTATTCAGATACAATATGGATACACCCCAGACACGGCGGTCATTCTATTACTCATTCACAATTTCAAGTCAAAATATAGTATGGATACACCCCAGACACGACGGTCATTCTACTACTCATTCAGACTTCAGCAATCCGATACAGACTAGATACGCTCCAGACACGACAGCCATTCTATCTCTCATTCAAAATTCAACTATCAACCACAAGTTCAGATACGCTCCAGGCACGAATGCCAGTATGGCCCTTACACCAGCAGTTTGATTCTCCCTAGTGCAGTCGCCACAGAAATCATTCTGTCATTTATTTAGATCTCAGTTACAGTCTCAGATACACTCCAGACACGGAAGTCATTCTGCTACTCATACAGATCTCAACTTCAGATACAGTCCAGATACGCTCCAGATACGGTTTCTATTCTGTCACTCATTCGGAATTTATCCCTAGCCCAGAGATGCTCCATACACGGATGTTTCTCTGTCGCCCCTTCAGAATTCAGATACAATACAGATACACTCCAGACACGACAATCATTCTGATATTCATTCAAAATTGAAATACAGTTACAACTCAAATACGCTCCAAACACGGACGCCATTCTTTTGCTCATACAGACTCAGTCTCCAGATACAGTTCAAATGCATTCCAGGCACGAATACCATTTTGATGCTCATTCTTCTGACCTACCACATTGCGATTCAGCAAACATTCTTGGATGGCATCTTTAAGCCCATCTCCAGTAAGATCCTACCATCTCTAAATGGCATCTTTAATCCCATTTCCTCAGCTATATTCTGACGAGTGCAAATTTACGGGCACTCTAGTGTCTAATCCTCTTTTACCTTCGAGTCGCGAAAGGCAAACTTGCCAATCTAACTCTTCAAGTTCAAGAAGATTGAACAGGGGCAACTGTTGTACCCAAAAATTTTCCCTCTCATTTCATCAACATTTTTCATCACAAGACTTTTGGAACTCAAGATCAAGCTAGGGTTTGCTCTGCTCAAGACACCTCCTTGCACTGTTGACCTAAATTAGGATTTGAGTTTTCACAGTGATGTTTTGACCTACAATGCCCAAGGTGACTTTCATACTTCATATTGGACTCACAAGTTAGTCCATACCAAGTTTCAAGCCTTGATTCAAATTTTTGCCCAGTCAATTGGACAGTTGACCTAGAAATCAGCTGTATTGGGGAAAAAGTCAACTATGGCCAATTGACAGTCAAACCTCATGAATTTTGACCCACATCAACATTATGAACTCATATGAACCATTTGATCAAGTTTGGATCACAATTCCACAAGAAATTTGATCAGATCATCAAAAGGGCAAAATGGTCATTTTTAGGGTTTTGACTGTACAAAGGCAATTTTTGACTGTTTGACCTAACCAATGGAAAATCAAGCTCAACCATGGACTCAAGGACTCAATGAAATTTTCTTGACCCATTCAACAAGTTCAAAAGATCTCAAGTGCATAGGATTGACATATGAATTTTTCAGTCAACTGATCAAAATTTGACTGTACACTGAAAAGTCAAACTTTGATTTTTTGGACAAAATCAAGTGCCAAGGGTCATTTTTAATCAAGACAT
The DNA here is from genome assembly GCA_948472305.1 of Vicia faba. NCBI lineage: Eukaryota > Viridiplantae > Streptophyta > Magnoliopsida > Fabales > Fabaceae > Vicia > Vicia faba. The sequence continues at coordinate 174,286,055 of OX451737.1, forward strand.
GCCAAATTATGAAACTTGTTCATCAAGAAACCCAAAAATGCAAATTAGGGTTTAAAAATGGAAAAATTTCATAACTTAGAAATTTTCTAAGTAATGAAATTTTCTTATTTTTTCCTAACTTTGTCCTATTTTTTAACCAAGATGAAAATGGATTCAAACAAAACTTGAAACATGAAAGTTGTAGTCCATCACAAAGTCTACAACTTTTATTCACAAAGTTTTCTCAAAAGATGCTTGTATCTCAAGTTATGATTTTTGGAACAAGGGTACCTAAAACTTTTAACTTAGAGAAATTTTGCCCTAGTTTAGGCAGGATTTTGACTCATCTTCTTGGCCATTTTTCACATAGTTCCACTTGGAGTTTCAAGTTGCATTTCAAATATGGATTATAGTACATGTTGTAAGCTTTCCAAATTGTCCAAGAACTCCTCAAACACCTTTGTGGTTAGGGAGAATCGAATGCTTGAAGTTGGAAAAAACTCACTTTGATCCATGGCCAATACATGTTCATACAACTTGCATTTTCAAATCAGCATGCTTTGTACTAGATTTCAGGCCTCTAAATCATTTTACACTCCTTAATTGAATGCAAATCCACTGAGCTAAGGCATTATCTTGGTCATTTGGACATTGCATGCAAAACTAATCCCTATTTGGAAAAAGGTATAATGCCATTTTTGTAAAGTTACACTTTATGTCAAACCAAGATCTTTGAGGCATGGGGCCATATCTCCGAGGCAAGATCAAATCCACAAATTGCAAGTATCAAGGGCAAAAGAAGCAGCATACAAGATAGGCATTACAGGCCTGCATTGACAGGTTAGACATTCTTGCTTCACAAAGAAGAAATTGTCCAAAATCCTCCCAACTTGAAAACCAGTCATTGTTAGCTAAAACAAAGATCACAAACACATTTCACACAACCCTTTGAGTCAGAAGCACAAGCCTTTCACCCCTAAAGCACTCTCATACCCAAAATCACCATTTTTCTGCAAAATAGGGCAAGCCCTGCAGAACCACCCCCATCTCCACTTTCCCTCGTGTGTTTTGCCTCAAACTTGTTCCAGTACCTTCCACTCAACTCACCTGAACTATCCCAGACCTCCATTGCTAGCTGTAACACCATTAACACACATTGCCATTTTTGTTTCAAAGCATTGCAGGTTGAGTTCTGTAGCACGATTCAAGCTGTTTCAAAATAAACTAAGCATTGGGAAAGCTTCATTGGACATCAGGCAAGCTCAAAAGAACCTCAAGCACCCTTGGAAGTTGCTGCATTGTCCAGCTCGAAGTCAACTGAAACAGGTATTTCATGAACTTCTATCTCTCTATTTAGGAATAGTTAGACTTAGGTTTGTGAATGAAAGATGTTGTACTCACAGCCCCGAAACCATACACGTGCTTAGTTTTCATTTATCTTAATCGTGCTAGGAGAATTTTGTTCATGAACTTTCTGAAAAAACTAGGTTAAGATTTAGGCCCAGAGAAATTCTCTCTGGTCTTTGAGAGTTAGCTTAAGTTTTTTATATGGTTGGATTCGTTGCTTGATGCTCTACAAGTTTCATGTTATGAGTTTTGTCAAAAAGTCAAGGAATCAGGAGATAGGAGTTGATGTACAAAACGCACGTTTTTTGTGAACTGAGGAAGAAGATGAAGTTACTTGGGCTGGGCCTGTTTGCTTTTGCTTCTCACACACACATTTTCAGTTTACACCCCCTGGCCCATTTATTTGTATATTTGTCATTTTGATATTTTTATTTTTTATTCTGACTTTATTATTTTATGTCCAAATATAAAAAATGCCAAAAAATTATTTTTATATTTTTTCATAGTTATTTGGTATTTATTTTAATTATTTCTAGTATTAATATGTTAAATACTTTATATTTATTTTTGTTTAAATGTATAAATAATGTAAAAAATACTTTTATTTTTATTTATTATTTTTATACACACTTGAAAATATTTCCTTAAAATATATACATTTTTTTCAATAATTAATTTTTGTTTTTTATACACTTCATATATATATATATATATATATATATATATATATATATATATATATATATATATATATATTAATACACATATATACTATTTTATTAAATAATTAGAACAAAAAATACAAAAATAATACATTTTTATTTTTATTAATATGTTTTACTAAAAATACCATTTTTTTAATATACTTATATTTTTGTATAAATTAATACATTATTTTATATAAATAATAAATAATACCATTTATTTAAAAAATTAGGGTTTTGCCCTAAAGAATAAAATAATTAAAATTGACTTTTTTTATTATTTACACTTCATATTTAAAAATACTTTTACATATATAAAAATCCTTTTTGCATAACACATTTTATTTAACACTTATTTATTGTATTTACTTATTGTACATATCTATCTTGTACATTCAATTTGGTTGTAATAATTTAGGATTTAATTTCTTGCAAAATAATCCCCAATTCAAATTTGTACCTCCCCCCCTATATCATGTTGTAATAGTGTAGAATTTAAATTCTCGCACCTTTAGATGCTTTCAATTATGCCATGATTAGACCTAGGGTTTGTATGCAAAATAAAACCAACAATTAGCTTGACCTAATCCAAGGATAACAATGCATGAAAAACAAACACAATACACACTTGCACCCCTATGGTTTCAATCCACTTGTTGCCTTCAAAAATGGGCCATGGTATGCATGTCAAGTACTTTGGCAAAACAAAAACAAAACAAAAGATCATAGTCCCTCGATGATGCTATCTGAGTTGCCTAAACAAAATGATCAAGTCCCTCAAGAAAATTGCCAAAAAATACTTGACACCATTGCTATCATGGTCTATACGATGACCCGCACCTGTCCCGTTTAACATCCTAACACAAGGTTGTTCACCAAATACAATGGTGAAACAACACTGTTAAAAGGGTTAAAAACATAAGAAAGATCTTTGAGTTAAAATAGGGTAGACAACTCTTAGTTACTTGATCAAAACTTGCAAAAACATCCTTGCTATCTTCACAATACACTTCACAACACAAATTTCAAAACCCTACTTTCAAACATTGAAAACTTTTCAAAAGACAAAAACACCTTTATATACATTCAAAACAAGAATCAGTACAAAGGTTGCCACAACGATGGTCTCTTTTCAAAACATCTTTCAAAATCACACACAAAGCACCATTTTAAAATAATTGAAGAGCACCATTTCAAACAATTGAAAAGCAAAGCAAGTGATCTAAGAAAGTAACTAAGAGCGCATGGATAACTATGGATAGAAAGGGTGCTAATACCTTCCCTTTCTATAATCTACTCCCCGAACTCAAGAAAACATCTCAAAGGTCTTTCCTGTGCTTTTTAACCTTTCCTTAGGATAAAATAAAAAGTTGGTGGCGACTCTTGCTAAACCGAAACATTTGCGAACACAAACGCGAAATCCCAAGTCAGTTCTCCCACCGTATCACAGAACTGGCGACTCTGCTGGGGAACATTTCTAAAAGTGGAGTAACCTTAGGGCCTAGATCACCCTTTGTATGATTATTGTTTGCTTTGATTGCTTTACATTTGGTTCTCTTGTTTGGGTTTGAAATCCTCCACCTAGATTTGGGAAACATTCATAGGTAAATAGCAATACGTTGTGGAAACTGTGCGGGGTATACCGACACGGTTGAAGCAATAGCTATATTAGTGCGACATATTTGTGAGTATCGATAGCCTTTGAGTCAATCAAAGAGAATACGGGGCCGCTGAGTGATGTCATGAAGCACTAATGAACTCTTAGAACCTTACTTGACCATCTTGGCCTTTTATTAGGGGTAGTGAGATGATCGACTTTGGTGCAGTCCGAAGTTGGTAGATACTCGATACTACACTCATTGAGTGTTGTTTTCTTAGAATATTTTGATCGCTAGTTAAGTGGCTAAACCAACAAAATGAACATAGAAAATAATCCAGTGATATTGAGCTCCTTAGAACCCGGTTACTATTTATAGGACAATGTGATATGGTGGGAGAACTGACTTGGGATTTGCGTTTGTGTTCGCAAATGTTTCGGTTTAGTAAGAGTCGCCACCGACTTTTTATTTTATCCTAAGGAAATGTCAAAAAGCACAGGAAAGACCTTTGAGATGTTTTCTTGGGTTCGGGGAGTAGATTATAGAAAGGGAAGGTATTAGCACCCTTTCTATCCATGGTTATCCATGGGCTCTTAGTTACTTGCTTAGATCACTTGCTTTGCATTTTCAATTGTTTGAAATGGTGCTTTGTGTGTGGTTTTGAAAGATGTTTTGAAAAGAGGCCATCGTCGTGGAAACCTTTGTAATGATTCTTGTTTGAATGTATACAAAGGTGTTTGTCTTTTTGAAAGGTTTTCAATGTTTTTGAAAGTTGTTTTGAAATTGTGTTGTGGAGTGTGTTTTGAAAGATAGCAAGGATGTTTTGCAAGATTTTTGATCAAGTAACTAAGAGTTGTCTACCCTATTTTACTCAAAGATCTTTCTTATGTTTTTAACCCTTTTAACAGTGTTGTTTCACCATTGTATTTGGTGAACAACCTTGTGTTAGGATGTTAACGGGACAGGCACGGGTCATCGTATGACCATGATAGCAATGTTGTGAAATGACTTAGCACTTTTCTGTAGGGACTAAGATCATTTTGAAAGGAAACTTTGATAGCGTCATCGAGGGACTATGATCTTTTTTCAATTCGTTCGTGCTAAGACATCCCACATGCATAACATGACCAATTTTGTAAGGCAACAAGTGGAATTACCCTAAGGGTGCATGTGTGCAAGTGTGTTTGATTGCATGCATTTTGTTTTTGATTTTTGTGTTGTCTAACTGTTGATTTTATCTTATCATACACACCTAATTACTAGCATTTATACAAAGCAATAAAAATGCAGGAAATAAATATCCTACACTATTACAACCATATTGAATTTGCATGAGAATATAAAGGCAAAAATAAGGTAAAAGCAAGAAAAATGAGTGTTTTTCAACCCAGGCAGTAGCACCCTTCGACTGGCATTCTGTTGGCCTCCTTCGATTGGGGGCTGGCATCAGTAAAGTCATGTCCTTCGATTGGGAATTCGCGCCAGTGAGGTCATGGCCTTCGATTGGGCTTTGGCACCAGTCAGGTCATGTACTTCGATTGGAGGCTGGCACCAGCATGGAAGTGCCTTTCGTCTGAGCCTGGACTTAGTGCAAGTGTGCCTTTGGCTGGGCCTTTCTGCCTTGTTTCCTTCTTCGATTGGGCCTGGGATCTGTGCAAGATGCAATCTGCCTTTCTGTCTCCTTCGATTGGGCCTGGAATCTGTGAGGAAGCCTGGGGCTTCGTTTCATACTCCTGTCTTTTGTTTATTTCGTTTGAGATATTAAACAGCAACATGGCCCAAGGCCATGCTATCATTACCTCAGGGCCAGGTTAGTTCTTAGAGCATTTATAACAAACCAAAGAACAAAAACAAAAGGAGAGACAATAAAAACAAACTAAAAGAATGGAAACGAAAAGGTAACAAACACTATGTACATGTTTGAAACGAAAAGGAAGCTTATTTACATGTTATGCCAAAAATGAAGGGTTCAAGGTTAAGAATGACTTACCTTGCTTGAGGCTGGAATGTGTGTTGGGTCTTTAAGTGATTTCCTTGAATACTTCTGGATTCGAAGGGAGGAACCAGGAGTTATGTCTTTGATACTGGATAAGTGTGAGGTTCTTCTTACTGGATTCAAAGGGTAACAAGGTATATGGATGTTTCAGATTCTAAGGAGATAAGTGTTTGCTCTTTGATTTGATACAGGCAGGTCTGAGTTTCTGTTAGTTTTGATACAGGCTTGCTGGCAGTTGCAGTTGGATTGGCCTTAGGTAGGTTTGTTTGCAGTTGCAGTTGAACTGGCTGGAGTTTTCTGGCTTTGGTGGGGAAGGCAGGTTTTGAGGTTATGCAGGCCTCAAGGCTTGTTGTGCCTTAGGCTTGTATTTGTAACACATGTTTGATGTTCTAGTGTTAGGCAGGAGGATGCAGTTCTGGATTTGTTGTTTGGATTCTGGGTATGTGTTTGAGTGTTTAAGTGTTTAAGTGTTTAAGTGTTTGAGAATTTTGTGGTGTGTGAGAATTCTGAAGATACGTTCCTCTGGCCAAAAAAGTCCTCTCTCAGCTTTGTAAATGTTCCTCTATTTATAGAGAAAGAATGGACCAGTTTTCAACAGTCAGCCTTGCAAAAATAGAAAAATAATCGTGACAGCACATGTGGTGGGCCTGTTGGCAGTTGGGATGCAGAAGCTGTGACTCAGGCTTCTGTGGAGCAAAAATAATAAAATAAGGCCCAGCTGAAAAGTAAATGTCCACTTGTGCCACAAAAGCAAGATGAATGGTTCAGATGGGGTTACTTCATGCTGAAGGAAAATAGGTGCAAGGCTCAAGACAGACTTTCCTAAAAGGTAGTACTGTGCTATTAGGTGCAAGTGGTCTTAGACAATAAATGGGTACAGGCCTAAAAAGGGAAGACACGTGGCCCATCCTATGGGTCTGAATGTTCAACTTGATCTTTTGAGTCGAATCCTCCATATTTCTACACCTTTCAACCAGACTGGAACAAAACAACATTCATTTTCACCAGCTGTGTGTCCTTCGAATGGACCAACTGTGTGTTCTTAGAATGGCCCTTCGAATGGACCTTCTTTGCCAGCTTCAAAGTCCAATTCGAATCTATTTAGAACCTTCCCTATTAGGCAACTTCGACCAGCCCTTGGCCTTGTGATGAGTCTAAGTTCTGATTCGAAGTGTTCAGAACTTCCTTCATTAGAGCATCTTAGATTAAGAGAAAATCTGCACTGAAATGCCATTCGAAGGTCATTTCGTTCTGATGTTCTTATTAAGGGAAACTCTGAAGTTCCAGTTGAAGGACACTCTGAAGTTCCAGTCCAGGGACCTTTTGAAATGTCAATTGAAGGGTATTCCTGGGTCGAAGGACACTGTTTCAAAGGGAACCAAAAATTCAATCGAAACTTGTATGGAGATCGTTTCCTTCTGAATCGAAGGGGACCTATTTGAATTCACATTGCCCAGACGAAACTTGTATCGAAGAAAACATATTGCCAAATCGAAAGCTCATGCTCGAAGGAATCATATAGTTCAACATGAAGGACATATCCAAGTTGCATTCGAAGGAGGCTCTTGCTCAACTGAAGTTTTCATCCAGGCACACATAAGGTGAGTGTCCCAACGAAGACTTGCCTTGCAGGGGGGGTACGTGTGACCAGTAGGTCATGGCCTTCGATTGCAAGCATGCAGGCAGCAAAAGACACAAACGAAACCTGCAACAAGAAGTCACATGCCCAGGCGAAGGAGGCCAAAAGTCCAATCGAAGGATGCAAGCCAAGCTTGTGTCGAAAGAGGTTAAAAGGCCAATCAAAGGATGCAAACCAAACTTGTGTCGAAATAGGCCAAAAGACCAATCAAAAGATGCAAGCTAAGCTCGTGTCGAAAGAGGCCAAAAGGCCAATCGAAAGAGCTGAAACGAAGGACACTTGTTTTCCTCCAAATTTTGTCAAAATAATGTTTTTATCTGTTTTCTCCCTTTTTGACAGTTTACTTTTAATTTTGGTATTTGGAACATCCAAATGCACTTGTTCAAGCTTGAACCTTGAAGATCCTTGTAAGAAAGGCCCTGAGAATTGCGAGGGCAAATTTTGGGGTACAACAGACAGGTTTGAGCCAACTAAACTCAAAAGGATACTTACCTATGAAACCTCATGCAAGCCTAAAACTAGGGCTTTGTGTGATTTGCTTGTACATGTGTTTGTGCATACATAATGAACATCATAAAGCATCATATGCATCCACTAACCATTTCAAGGGTTTAAATCTTCATCTTTGTTCTTGTTTTGTAGGTCATGGAATCTCTTCTCATGAAAACAATTCAAGTCAACCTTGTGAGAATCCCTCCTCAACTCAAGGAGTTTACTCCTAGGATTCCAGAGAATTCTCTCTTCAGTGAAAGACATGGTAGACTCCTCAACTTGGTTAACACCAACATTGAAGAAGACTTGGTGAAGGTCCTCTTCCAATTCTTTGACCCCCTACACCACTGTTTCACATTCCCTGATTACCAGTTGGTGCCTACTTTGGAGGAATTTTCTCAACTCCTGAGAATTCCTATTCTTCATCAACTACCCTACAACGGTACGGAAAGAGAACCAAAGCCTGAAGATGTTGCTCAAGCATTACACTTGTAACCATCTGACGTCAAGGGGCACTGGGAAACCAGAAGGGGTGTCAAGGGTTTCTTGGCAAAGTTTCTGTTTGAGAAGGCACAAGACTGCTGGAATTCTCTTGATCTACAGGCCTTTGAAGAGATTGTGGCACTCCTCATCTATGAGTTGGTCTTGTTCCCAAACCCTGATCAGCTTATAGATGTGAACGCTGTCAATATTTTCATATCCAGGAATCCTATACCCATATTGCTTGGGGACATCCTACACTCATTTTACACACGAACAATGAGGAAAAGAGGTGTTCTCATGTGCTGTACTCCTCTCCTAGCAAGGTGATTTATTTCTCACCTTCCACAATCAGTTTTGAAGAATGAGCAGGGTTTAAGGTGGTCACAACGATTGATGACCCTCACACATTCTGATGTACATTGGTGTTCTCGGTCCAGAGAAAATGTCATCATCATTGATCGTTGTGTGGAATTTCCTAATGTCCCACTACTTGGCATTAGGGGAGGCATCACCTACAACACCTGTCTAGCTTTGAGACAGTTTGGATATGCTCGGAGGGATGGCCCTCATGACATGCTGATTCCTGACCTAGTTTTTGACTTCGACAATGATGCGCAAGGACTTCGACAAAGGTTCATCAAAGCTTGGAGGATGCCTAACAAGGTAGATGGTAAGACACTGGGGCACAATAATTCCATCCCCCTTGAGCCTTATCTTAAGTGGGTACGAACCCGCGCCCAGAATCTTATGATGCCATACCCTCACATTCTCCCCTTGATCAAAGAGCCTGTTACGGAAGGAGAGGTTCCATACACCATCCTACATCCTGACATGCCAACATCATGAGAAGAAATGCAAAAGAGTTGGATCCAACTCAAGGAAGAACGGAATACTTTCGAAGCCAGCTTCTATGCCAATGAGAAGAAGGTTTTGGAGCTTACCCGTCGACTTCATGAGGAGAAAACTCTCAACACTTACATCGCACCAAAGAGGATGCGCAATGTCTTTTTACATTAAGAATTTTGTAATATTTTGCCCATGGGGCACTTATGTACTAACAATTTCTTCTTAATATGACGTGCGTTCTTTTTGTTTGCAACAAATTTGAATTTCTAAATCCTTGAATGCATTACATAAATAACATACCATTCATCATATGTATAAACAGGTCTTCACACCAGGTTTCCTTATCTTTCTGCTGTTTATAACAACAAGATGGATTTGTAGCAAACGGTAAAGGATCTGCAGGCAAAAAATTCACAATTCCAGCAACTCCTCATGACCTTGGCAAAGGGTCAAGAGGACCTCAAAGCTCTGTTGGAGAAGAATAAAGAGAAAAAGAAAAAGAGACCTGGAGTAGCCACTTTGGGAAGGAGATTTGAGCATCAGGCTAGGAGAGTTCTTGAGTTCCCCTCAACGTCTGACGAAGGGGCCGGTAAAGGGAAAGGGACTGCTATACCTTCTGAATCTGAGGTTGAAGAGGAGGAAGAGGAAGAAGACGAAGACTACTCCGAACAACAGTATCCACCAGCAGATGATAAATATAAGAATCTTGAGGATAGACTGGCAGCCATGGAGTTGCAGAGGGTACCCAGTTTGGATTTTGAAGAACTAGGACTGGTATCTGGGATTGTTATCCCTCCCAAGTTCAAGGTGCCAACATTTGCCAAGTACGACGGTCTGTCTTGCCCAAAGATGCACCTGAGATCGTATGTCAGAAAGATCCAACCCCACTCATCTGATAAAGACCTCTGGGTACAATTTTTCCAAGACAGTTTGTCTGGCACGCAGTTGGACTGGTTTTATCAGCTCGAGAGATCAGAGGTTCACAATTGGGAAGACTTAGCAGCTGCTTTTTACCGTCTGTTGTACCCCAAAATTTGCCCTCCCATATTCTTCAAGAAATTGCCAAGCCAAGTCACAAAACTCCCCAAGGGTTGCATAGCTCAACAGTCTCCCATACAGTCAAAACTAGGGTTTGGGTTCTGATCAAGAAAAGGAAGTTTTCAAAGGCCCAATCAAGTCTCATATGCCTACAAAGATGGTCAAGCATCCTCATATCAAGTTTCAAGGCATTCAGCTCAAAATTGCATAGTCAAAACCCTAGATTGCACTACAGTCAACTGTAGGGGCAAAATGGTCATTTGGCAGTCAAAAGTCCAAATTTTTGGTCAACATATCATTTTGAAGCCACAAACATCATTTGATCAATGCTTGATCATGATTCTCAAAATTTGGCTCAGAAATCATCAAGATGCAAAAGTTACTATATTTGGACAGCTGAAAAAGTCAACTGAACTTGACCAGAGCATAACTTTCACATGGATTATCAGAAAAATTCCATCCAAAGCTCATTTTGAAGAGAAAGACATTTCCTACAACTCATCTTCATACTTCAAGTCCAAGAAATGCTCTCACAAAAAGTTATCAATTTCAACATTATAGGTCATTTTCAAAAGTCAACAAAAAGGGACTTTAAGTCAAAAGCCATAACTTGAGATTGGAAAATCAAAATGACATGGGACCAAAGGCATTGGTTAAAGGACTCAAAGACCTTTCCAAAATATCCAAGAACATGAGAAAAGCTTAAAAATTGAGCAAGTTATGCCTTGTGGAAGTTGGGAAATTTTTGGATATTTTGAAAAGTCAACTTTGATCCAAATGACCTAAAATTGCTAATGGGCCCATTTTTCTTCCATGATTCATCATTCCAAGCATATGCACGACCATGTGGCCCAAAGGGAGGTATTTTCTCATTTTTTATTTATTTATTTGGATTTTTATTTATATTAATTCAATTAAATCAATTAAATATGTGAAAAATATCTAAATGAACCAAACAAATCTTTTTGTACACATTCTAGACTCAATATTTCGTGCATAGGTTAACTAGGAAAGATTTGGTGCTAATTGATCATAATTGATACAAAAACCATGTGGAAAAGATATGAAAAGATCTTGGAAAATCAAATATGCAAAATCATGAATGCCATGGATTTTATGCAATTTTCTTAACCTAATAGCCTCACTACATAATCAGAAACACAACCCTAATCCTAGAACACAAAAAAGCTGCGCAAGAAATACATTGGAAAACTTGAAAAAATAGCCATAAAACTCAAATCTGAATTCATTGTTAGGTGTGGATTCAAGGCACGAAATTCATTCCAAAAGCTTCCTTGTGGTTCACTGATCATATTCCAATTCATAACACTCATCAAAAGGCAAGGAATCGGTGTATAGAACTCAACATATTCCATGAAAATTTCAAAATCGTATTCTACATTCTATGCATTTTTATGACATTTCAATCATTGATTCTTGTTCTTGATATGATTTCAAAGCTAACTGATATGTTTAATTGAGTTTTTATGTTACATACGCGATTGTGCCATGCTTGAAATTTAGGGTTTTCAGGATTCAGAATTAGGGCTTCTCTAACAAAGCAAAATTGAGGCTTAAGACCTAGACCATGAGGACGAACACGCTTGGACGAAGAGATTCATGTATTCGCGATGAATTTATATTCAAGGATAGCCTAATCGCTATTTTCTTGAACCGGCCTAGGAAAACGCATCCAAAACCGTTGCCTTACAGTCTTGTTTCAGAAAAAAATAAAATAGAACGAAGGAGACGATGTGTTGTCCATCAGCGATAGGCCGGTTTTAAATTTCGCGCGTTCAACCACTAATGCGTTTGTTTTTTCTTTTTGTTATTTGTTTGTTATTAATATATCAAAAGTGTTCAACGGCTCAGCTGGCAGGCGTTGGTAGCGTTCACATCCAAGACCTGGGTTCGAGTCCCAGGTCTGAACAAATTCAATATTGTTTTTCTATACTAATTCCTATGCAGGTTCAACCTTGAAGTACACCATACACCTCCAGGAATCAGCATGCCACGTCCATCCCAGCATCAGATCAAGGGCCATAGATTGAAGAACACGCTACAATCCCAGTCAACGTGCCACATAACACCTGGAAAAGTCAACGAACCAAAGCTTATTGGGCCAGCATCCCAGGCCTATACCTCCATATTGGGGACCTCCACCCCCTTGGTTTGCAAATCTTCTCATTTGTCTTCTATTTTATTTTGAACTATTATTTTTATTTATTGTTTTAATTTAATTCATTTATTTTTACAATATAAAAAATACCTCAAAAAAAAAATCAGAAAAGATGACAAATATAATAAATATTTTTATTTTAATTATTTTCATAAATAAATTGTATAATTGAATTTAGTATAATTAGGTTTTTTGCAATTTTAATTCTTTTTTTAATAAATCAAAAAAACATAGAATTAGGTAATTGATAATTTTTCCTCTTAATCTTTTTCCCTTTTTTTACCATAACATTATTTACTTATTTTATTTTCATAAATTAACATGTAAATTAACTTAGTATTAATTTAAGGTGCAACTTTGATTCTTTTCATAATAAAATATAAAAAATATAGAATTTAGGTTTAATTGATGATTTTTATTCCTTTTAATTTTTCCCTTTTTATAATAATATTATTCATTTTATTTTCATGATTAAATTATACATAAAAGAATTTAGGTTTAAATTAGGTTAAGATTCAACATTTTTTTCTTAAATAACTTAAAACTAATTAGAATTAGGGTTTGACATTTTATTTTAATCATAATTAATTCTCTTTTTTCCATTAAATCTTAAAAAACACAAAAATACCAAAAAACATTTAATTTTAATTTTAATTCCTTATTAATAATATTTTGCAAAAAGGGTCCAACGCCCTCGTTCGTAATTTATTTAATTTGCGTATTTATTTTATTTCGCTTAAATAGTTATGTATCTGTCCCGAAGCCATGTAACTTAAACTTCTCGCACCTTTCTTTTATTCGCTTTATTTATTTTTCAGTCAAATCGGGTCCGGTTTAATTTTGGCGATGTGGACCCGCGCCATTTGTAATAGCCTTAGATTTACTTTCCCGCAAATATCTTAACTGTTAACAAAAGCATGAAAGAATGTATGGACTTAAAATAAAATCAAGCGTACAAACATGACAAGACAAATATCAATGAAAATAACACACAATTCGCACACACCACCCCTAGGGTACGCCTCACTGTTGCCTTTCGAAAGGTGATCGTCGAGTAGAGGATGTCTTAGTAAGTCCTCATGATCCGGGAACCTGGCATGAGGGTAGCTTCTAAGGTGTCTTCCCATTGCTCTGGTGATCACCATGTCCCGAACCTCGAATTGACCCGAACACCTCCAACGGCGGTGCTACCTATCTCTCAATGGTGGGATGGCACTACTTCAAGGACATTTACACAGACGAATTCCTTAGGGTAGGTAGACAACTCCTAGATACTTGCTCTAATTTCAAAACAAATTCAAAAATACTTTTCACACCAACACATTTTCAAAAAGCTTTCGAAAGCATTTTTTCAAACACTCTTGAGGACCGATACAAGAGTCGAACTGGAATTTTCAAAGAAACTTTTTAAAAACCCACATTTGAAAAGCAAACAAACCTTTTGAAAACACAAATGAGCAAGTATCTAAGAGCCCATGGATAACCATGGATAGAAAGGGTGCTAACACCTTCCCTTTCTATAACCTACCTCCCGAACCGAGAGCAATATCTTTAAGGAATTTTTCTGTGCTTTTGTCCTTTCCATTTGGAGAAAATAAAAGACGGTGGCGACTCTTGCTTCCGCGACATTTCGCGAACCAGCGTTAAACAGTCAGTTCCAGATCCACCGATCACAGAACTGGCGACTCTGCTGGGGATTAAACTAAAGTGGGGTGTACCTTAGGGCTAGGTCATAACTGTGTTTTCACTTGTATTGATTTGCTTGCTTTAATATTGTGGGTTGCATCGGAGATACATAGATCCTAACCCGGATCTGGGGGATACCTTTCTTAGAAAGTAGCAACAAGGCTGTGAGGGAACTGTGCGGGGTATACCGACATGGTTGAAACAGTCTGCTACGTTGATGTGGCACTTTGGTGTGTACCGGTAACCCTTGAGTTCAGTCAAGGAGAGTACGGGGCCTCCGCGTGGTGTCGTGAAGCATCAACAGACCTTAGGAACCTTAATTGAACTATCTTGGCCTCTTTAGGGTAGTGAGATAACTGACTTTGGTGCAGTCCGAGGTTGGTTGATACTCGATACTACACTCAATTGAGGGTTGCTTTCCTGGGATATTTCGGTCGCCAGTTCAGTGGCTAAATCGAAACGATGAACAATGAAAGCAATCCCGTGATATTGGGAACCTTAGAACCCGGTTACTTTGATTAGGACAGGTTGAGCCCACCAACTGCAAGAGGGTACTACCCAGCCCCCATGCTGGCCTTAAACCCTAAGGGCTTGTCTTGTGTGCCTTGTGTGCCTTACATGTTTGTCTTTGTAAATATCTGTGGTGTGTTTAATCATAGCATCATGACATCATCCAGCATCATATGCATTGACTAACCATTTCAGGGGTTCGAATTTTCATCTTTGTTCTTGTTTTGTAGGACATGGAAACTGTTCGTAGAAAGACAGTTCAAATCAGTCTTGTAAGGATCCCTCCTCAGCTTAAGGAGCTTATATCCAGGATTCCCGAGAACTCTTCATTCAGTGAAAGGCATGGAAGCCTCATCAGCTTGGTCAACACCAACATTGAGGAAGATATGATTAAGGTCTTGTTCCAGTTCTTTGACCCTCTGCATCACTGTTTCACCTTCTTGGATTATCAGTTGGTACCTACATTGGAGGAGTTCTCCCGGCTCCTGAAGATCCCTATCCTTGATCAGCTACCCTTCAACGGTACAGAAAAGGAACCTAAGCTTGAAGAGATTGCTAAAGCCTTGCACCTACAGTCATCTGACCTCAAGGGACATTGGGAAGTCAGAAGTGGTATCAAAGGGTTCTTAGCCAGGTTTCTGTTTGAAAAGGCTCTTGAATGTTGGAACTCCCTTGACTTGCAAGCTTTTGAAGAGGTTGTGGCCCTCCTTGTTTATGGTTTGGTGTTGTTCCCTAATCCAGATCAGCTTATTGATATCAGTGCTGTCCAGATCTTTATGTCCAGGAATCCTATACCTACGTTGCTGGGGGACATCCTTCACTCATGTTACACTCGAACCATGAGAAAAAGAGGTGTCCTTATGTGTTGCACTCCTCTCCTGGGAAGGTGGTTTATTTCGCACCTTCCGCAATCAGTCTTGAAGAATGAGCGGGGTTTGAGATGGTCACAACGGTTGATGACTCTTACACATGCAGATATACATTGGTGCCCTAGGTCCAGAGAAGATGTCATTATCATTGATCGCTGCGGGGAGTACCCTAATGTTCCTTTACTTGGAATCAGAGGAGGTATTACTTATAGCCCATGCCTGGCTTGGAGACAGTTTGGTTATGCTCGGAGGGATGGCCCTCATGACATGTTAATTCCTGACATAGTTTTTGACTTCGACAACGATACTCAAAGACTTCGCCAGAGATTTATCAAAGCCTGGAGGATGCCTAGTAGGATAGACAGCAAGACACTGGGGCACAGGAATTCCATCCCGTTGGAACCTTATCTCAAGTGGGTACGAGCTCGCTCCCAGAAGTTAGTGATGCCCTATCCCCATATGCTCCCGGTAATCAAAGAGCCTGTCTTGGAAGGGGAAGTGTCCCACATTATTCAGCACCCTGATATGCCCACATCCTGGGAAGAGATGCAGAAGAGCTGGATCCAGCTTAAGGAGGAAAGGAGTTCTCTTGAGACTAGTCTGCATGCCAGTGAAAAGAAGGTCTTGGAGCTCACTCGCCTGTTGCATGAGGAGAGGAACCTCAACACTTACATAGCTCCGAAGAGGATGCGCAGTGTATTTTGGGATTGATTTGATTTTTGTACTTTTTGCCCATGAGGCTTTGATGTATTAAACAATGATTTCTTTAATAATAACGGGTGTTCCTTTTTGTCTACAACAAATTTGAACTTTCGAACCCTTGAATGCATTGCATACGCATTTCATACATCATGTGCATAGCAGGTTTTTCCACTTTTCAGGTTGCTTACAGTTCTTCGCTGTTTATTTCAGCATCATGAATCCCGAATCTGCATCAACTGAGACATCGATCAAGGCTCTTCAGGCGCAGAATGCGCAGTTTCAAGAACTAATCAAGGGTCTGGCTAAAGGCCAAGAAGAACTAAAGGCTATGCTCCTGAAGAAGGAGAAAAAGAAGAAGAGAAGAACTGTTCTGTTCAGTTCGGGCCGAAGGTTTGGCAATACTCTGCAGCATGAAGAGGCTGGTTCTTCTGTTGGCAAGAGTCCTTCTCAGGCAGAAGTAAAGGTTCCTAGTCCGGTCGTCTCCGACAACGAGACAGATTTTGATGAAGAGCAGTACCCTCCTGCAGACGACAGATACAAGCAACTGGAGGACAGGTTGAAGGCTATGGAGGTGCAACAGGCACCTGGGCTGGATTTCGGAGATCTGGGTTTGTCAACTGGTGTGATTATCCCGCATAAGTTCAAAGCACCATCCTTCTCCAAATATGACGGGGCGTCTTGTCCCAAGCTGCACTTAAGGTCCTATGTTCGGAAAATTCAGCCGTACTCTGCGGATAAGAATTTATGGATCCACTTCTTCCAGGAGAGTCTTTCAGGGACTCATCTCGAATGGTTCTATCAGCTGGATGGGACCAAAGTTCGTAACTGGGAGGAGTTGGCTACTGCTTTCTATAAGCAGTATCAATATAATGCCGACCTTGCCCCCACACGTACCCAACTCCAGGGTATGGCGTTAGGTGCAAGCGAAGGTTTTAAAGAGTACGCTCAGAAGTGGAGAGACCTGGCTGGCAGGGTGCAGCCACCATTGATTGATCGGGAGTTGGTTGACATGTTCTTGGGGACCCTATCTGGGCCATTCTTCAACCATCTCATTGGGAATTCTTCTGCTGGGTTCACTGATTTGATTCTGACTGGAGAGAGAATTGAAGCTGGGCTGAAGTCGGGGAAGATTGCAAAGGGTGCATCATCTAGTTCGGAAAAGAAACCATTCAAGAAGGAGTCTAGTGCCGTGTATGGTTCTAGGAAATCAGAGAGACCTGAGCACCGCCAATCTGTCAGTGCGGTGATGATTGCTAAGCCTGCTGCCGCTCCTCGGCCAAACAATTCTCAAAGGGCTGAAAGACCCCGGAGGGAGTTCACCCGGTTAAACATGACCTTATCGCAGATCCTGCCACAGTTGCTCTCAACCAATTTGGTGACTGTCAGGGAGGCTCCAAAGTTCCCAAATACAACATCTCCCAAGTACAATCCGAATGCTCGTTGTGCCTACCATTCAGAAAGCCCGGGGCACTCTACCGATGACTGTTGGGCGTTGAAGAATAAGGTGCAAGACCTTATCGACGCAAAGGAGATACAATTCGAAGCGCCTACAAAGCCGAATGTAGTTACTGCCCCTATGCCTCAACACGGGGTAAATGCTGTTGATGAAGACATTTATGCTGTTTCTGTGGATGATCTAGCCACTCCTCTAAAGATCGTCAAGAAGAACCTACTGCAGGCCGGTTTATTTCCGGGTTTTAGTAAGGGTTGCCTATTCTGTGCTGTGTCCCCATCTGGTTGTCCCTTGCTAAAGTTAGGCATCCAAAGCTTAATGGACAGCAAGGAGATTCTATTCAAGAAGTCTGCTGTTCGGTTGGTTCCAATGGAAGAAGTTTCTGTGGTGACTATCTTCAGTAATCCGATCCCGGCTCTCCAGAAGAAGCCCGTTCAAATTATGACCGTTGCACCCGTTATTATCACTGTTCCAGGGCCCCTGCCCTATGTATCTGATAAAGCTGTCCCTTGGCACTATGGAGCAGATGTATATATAAACGGGATTAAACAAGAGCTCAACGCTGGCGCCAGCATCTGTGACATCACTGGCCCAGCCAAAGTTACCCGCAGTGGCAGGCTCTTCTCGCCTGACATTGCACCGCCTGCTGCCCGAAGACCGCTCTTGATAATTCCTACAAGTACACCTATTCCTGTTGCTGATCAAGTTGTTGTTCCTGCTGCTAACCCGATTGTTTCTCCTGCTGCCGAGTCATCCAATGCTCGGGGCAAGGGAATTGAAGTTGAGCCTGCCCAGATGGAGGCACCCATACCCATAGCTGCTGAGGCCTCCCCACAAGAGATGGAGGAGATTCTGAAGATTATAAAGAAGAGCGATTTTAATGTTGTGGAACAGCTGGGGCATACGCCCTCCAAGATCTCCATGCTCTCTTTATTGCTGTGCTCCGAGGCCCATGCAAAGGCCCTAATCTCATTCCTCAAGACGGCCCATGTGCCACATGAAACCTCTGCAGTCCAGTTCACTGATTGTGTGGCAAGTCTAACGGCAGACAATGGCTTGGGTTTCTCAGATGCTGACTTGACCGCAAAGGGGAGAGACCATAATGACGCTCTGCATGTCTCAATTGAATGCAGGGGCACCACCTTGGCACATGTGTTGGTTGATACTGGGTCATCTTTGAATGTGCTACCCAAGAAGGCTCTGGATCGTCTAGATTGTGAAGGCCTGGAATTGAAACCCAGCAACATCATCGTCAGGGCCTTTGACGGTTCAAAGAGGATGGTCCATGGAGAAGTTGACATTCCGATTCGGGTGGGCTCTCAGGTGTTCGACTCCACTTTTTATGTGATGGACATCCGTCCATCTTACTCTTGTCTGCTGGGTCGACCCTGGATACATAAGGCTGGGGCAGTGACCTCTACCTTGCATCAAAAGCTGAAGTACCCCGTCAGAGGGAAGATTGTCACTGTGCAAGGAGAGGAAGAATATATGGTGAGTCACCTAAACTCTTTCAGATACATTGAGATGGATGGGGAGTTCATTGAGACCCCCTTTCAGCATTTCGAGGAGGTGTTTCCAATTGCAGCAGAAACAACAGAAGCAAGTGGTCCTTTGAAGTTGGCTTCCCTGAAGGATGCCAGGGCTGTGGTGCAGAAGGGTGAATGTGCCGACTGGGGCAGACTTCCAGACTTCACTCAGAAGACTGATAAACTTGGGCTGGGTTTTACCTCAGAAGGTCAAAGAGCTATGAGGAAAGCAAAGATCGGAAGACCTCCGGTATTTATTAAAAGTTCAGAAGTGAATGCTGTTGGGGAAGATCATGAAGTGGACGAAGCTGAATTCAATAGCTGGATCTATCTGACGGCCGAAGACGGATTGAACAATTGGAGTGCAAAGGACCATACCCCTGTTACCTTTGTGACGCAGTAATAAATTTCTTTGTTTTGTTATTTTGTAATAAACAATGATAAACTCTATGGCCCGGTGTCTTACCCGAGGCACCGTGGTTCTATTTGTGAGGGCATACAAACTGTCATTTTATACATCATGAATGAAAATCTTGGACGTTTTTCGCATTGCAAATATTGTGTTCCTTTTCTGTCTTTCTTTTCCTTTACATAATTTTCAAAACAGCTGTATTTACACACACACTCACTCATACCGGTTCCAATCCACTCTGGATCTCACTGATAACAACTCTGCTACTGCCAATTATGACTTCGAAAATCCGATCAACTTAGCCGAAGATGAAGGTGAAGATGATTGCGAAGTGCCCGGCGAGCTTGCAAGACTGTTGCTTCAGGAAGAGAGGGCAATTCAACCCCATGAAGAGCCAGTGGAAACCATAAACTTGGGTACTGAGGCAGACAGAAAAGAGGTAAAGATTGGTGCCAACCTAGAGCTCAGCGTGAAGCAACGGTTAACCAAGATGCTGCATGATTATATGGAGATCTTTGCCTGGTCCTACGAAGACATGCCAGGGTTGGATACCGATATTGTGGTCCATCACTTGCCGACCAGGGAAGACTGCCCTCCAGTTAAGCAAAAGGTCCGTCGGATGCGTCCAGAGATGTCCGAGAAGATTAAAGCCGAGGTCATGAAACAGTTTGATGCCGGGTTCCTTGCAGTGACTTCTTACCCTCAGTGGGTTGCTAATGTGGTGCCGGTACCTAAGAAGGACGGTAAGGTCAGAATGTGTGTCGATTATAGGGATCTGAATAGGGCCAGCCCCAAGGATGACTTCCCCTTACCTCACATTGATGTCCTTGTTGATAATACAGCTCAGCACAAGGTATTCTCTTTCATGGATGGCTTTTCAGGTTATAATCAGATAAAGATGGCACCTGAAGACATGGAGAAGACTACATTTGTCACTCAGTGGGGCACCTTCTGTTACAAGGTCATGCCGTTCGGATTAAAGAATGCTGGGGCAACCTATCAACGTGCCATGGTCGCCCTATTTCACGACATGATCCATCACGAGATCGAAGTGTATGTGGATGACATGATCGCAAGGTCCCAGACTGAGGAAGAGCACCTAGATCATCTGCAGAAGTTGTTTGACCGGTTGAAACTGTACAAGCTGAGACTAAACCCGAACAAGTGCACCTTCGGGGTAAGATCTGGGAAGTTGCTAGGCTTCGTGGTCAGTGATAAAGGTATTCAAGTGGACCCTGCTAAGGTCAAAGCTATTCAAGAGATGCCAGTTCCTAAGACAGAGAAGGAAGTCAGAGGCTTTTTAGGACGCCTGAATTACATTGCTCGCTTCATCTCACATCTGACTGCTACCTGTGAGCCAATCTTCAAGTTGCTGAAGAAAGATCAGGTAGTACGTTGGAACGATGAATGTCAGGCTGCCTTCGACAGAATCAAAGAGTATCTCCAAGAACCACCTATCCTTATGCCACCGGTTGAAGGGAGACCTCTGATACTATACCTAACAGTGCTTGACAACTCAATGGGGTGTGTGCTGGGGCAGCATGACGAGTCTGGCCGAAAAGAGCATGCCATTTATTACCTTAGCAAAAAGTTTACCGACTGTGAGACCCGATACTCACTGCTTGAGAAAACTTGCTGCGCTTTGGTATGGGCTGCTCGCCGGCTGAGACAGTATATGCTGACTCACACTACCTTGTTGATCTCAAAGATGGATCCGATAAAGTACATATTCGAAAAGCCTGCTCTGTCGGGGAGAATCGCAAGATGGAAAATGATCTTAACGGAATACGACATTCAGTATACAACCCAGAAAGCCATCAAGGGAAGTGTATTGGCAGACCACCTAGCACATCAAGCTGTAGATGATTATCAGTCCATGAACTTCGAGTTTCCGGATGAAAGCATCATGATTGTGACTGATTGTGAAGTACCTGGACCGGATGAAGGACCTGAACCAGGATCCCGATGGTCTATGCACTTTGACGGAGCCTCCAATGCTTTGGGAAACGGTATCCGCGCCATAATCATATCTCCACAAGGTACTCATACTCCACTCACTGCCCGGCTGTGTTTCAACTGTACCAACAACATGGCGGAGTATGAGGCGTGTATCATGGGTCTTCAAGTTGCGATCGACCTAAGGATCAAATTTCTGAGTGTCTTCGGAGATTCCGCTCTTGTGATCAATCAGATCAAAGGAGAGTGGGATACGAAACATCCAAACCTGATTCCTTACAGAGAATGTGTGTTGACCCTGATTCCCTACTTCACAGAGATAACCTTTGAGCACTTTCCGAGAGAAGAGAATCAGCTGGCGGACGCGTTAGCTACAATGTCTTCAATGTTCAAGGTTAAATGGGATAATGAGGCTCCCCGAATCATCATCTGGAAACTGGACGAACCGGCATACTGTTGTGATCTCGAAACTGAATTGGTGACTGAGAAGCCTTGGTACCACGAAGTGAAGAGATATCTGGAAGCTCAGGAATACCCTGAAGGTGCCTCTGTCAACGATAAGAAATTCCTGAGGAGGTTCGCAGCCAAATTCTTCCTTAGCAACGGCATCTTGTATAAGCGAAACCATGATTCAACCTTATTGCGTTGTGTGGATAAGACTGAAGCAGAAAGGATCATGGAAGAGCTACATGAAGGGACCTTTGGTACACATTCCAGTGGGCACATAATGGCAAAGAAGATCCTACGGGCAGGATATTATTGGTCCACAATGGAAGCTGACTGCTACCAACACTCCAGGACATGCCACAAATGTCAGATCTATGCAGACAAGGTGCATGTTCCTCCGGTTCCCCTGAATGTTCTGACTGCGCCTTGGCCGTTTGCAATGTGGGGCATAGACATGATTGGCGAGATCAAACCTACGGCGTCTAATGGACATCGCTTCATCCTAGTGGCGATCGATTATTTTACAAAGTGGGTTGAGGCAGCATCCTATGCTACGGTAACCAAGACTGTTGTGGCACGGTTTATTCGGCACAACCTGATCTGTCGGTACGGCGTCCCTGAGTGAATTATTACAGACAACGGTACCAATCTAAACAACAAGATGATCGCTGAGCTTTGCGAACAGTTCAAGATACAGCACCACAATTCTTCTCCTTACAGACCGAAGATGAATGGGGCTGTAGAAGCAGCAAATAAGAACATCAAGAAAATCGTGCAGAAAATGACAGTGACCTACAAAGATTGGCACGAGATGTTACCGTTCGCTCTGCATGGGTACCGTACCTCAGCTAGGACGTCAACCGGGGCAACTCCTTTCTCTCTGGTTTATGGCATGGAGGCAGTCTTGCCAATCGAAGTGCAAATACCCTCTCTCCGGATAATGAAGGATGCAAATCTAGACGAAGATGATTGGATCCAGACACGACTTGATCAACTCAACCTCATTGACGAAAAAAGACTTGCTGCTATCTGTCATGGTCAGACGTATCAGAAACGAATGATCAGGGCATTTAACAAAAAGGTCAGACCACAGGAATATCAAGTTGGGGATCTGGTAATCAAGCGAATCATCCTTCCTCAGAATGATCCAAGGGGCAAATGGACCCCTACATACGAAGGGCCATTTGTGGTTAAGCATGTGTTCTCAGGAGGAGCAATGATATTAACCAACATGGATGGTGACGACCTTCCTCACCCCGCCAATGCAGACATAGTTAAAAAATACTACGCATGAAAAAAGACCCGCTAGGCTGACATGCCTAGGCAAAAATTAGGGCTTCCCGTCGAACCAAAAGGGTTCGGGCAAAATGAAAGGATGAAAATGAAAAATCTGTACACCCGGCAAGTCGAAAACCTGAAAAGGCGGCTTGGGCAAAAATGGGTATCCCGATGGACTGAAAACCCGAAAGGGCGGTCCAGGCAAAAATTAGGGATAAAAGTGTAATACTATGTCTCATTGGATCACTTTGCATCTAGAATCCGGTATCTACATCAAGTTCAGACGGCATCGATCAGTCAGCTTCACCCTCAACCAAGGTCATCAAGTGATGAGACGCTCGGAGTTATAAAGACAATAGCAGAGTTGAAACCCAGTGGATCATTCATATTTCACACAGCTGTTTTATTTTCTTTTGTACAAAATTTATATAAACTCTTTTGTTCGGCGGCGTACCTCTTACTAGGACGCCAGCCTCTTGTACACAAAATGCCTATTCAGGCCATTCAAAAATCAATACAAATATATTTTCAGTTAAACGTGCCAAGTGTTTTTCTTTTTCTGTTTTGTTTTGCGAAGAACGTCCAAGGTTCAATTTGTGATATATGCATTGACAATAATTTGCTAACTCATAAATATTTGCATACGAAACAAAGGAATTAATTGCAGGTGACACTAGAAACAAGGGCAACAAAGAGTTGTCTGAGCAGTCTAATTGTTCTATCCTCCAAGGTACCAAGGTAGGTTCAGCTAAAGAACGCGACCAGTACATCCTAATTCCCCAGGGAGTGAGCCAACAAAAGTGCATTCTTCTCCAAGCAGAGCTATCAAATCTCAAGGAAATTGAATATCCTCCAGTAGATCTCAATACTCCCCCAGCAGCAGCATATATATGTTCTTAACAAGCATCCCCGGCAGTCTTGGCCTAAAGATTGTTCCCCGGCGGTATCTCAATATTCAAAGGAATCACTCCCCCAGCATATCAAAACTGCCCCAAAAAAGAGTCCAATCCAGTTTCCCAAGGAAAGTTGGAGTCCATCTTCCCCAAGCAGTAAGCTTATCCCCAGTAAATTCTGGAAGCTTATCCCCTCGCAGAGCACGAACGCGTCGCCCGGCTTTATTCAAAGAGTTATTTCCTCAATAGGATATAACTGGGTTATCCTCAGCCAAAAGCCATGGAAAGATCGTCGTCAACGAAGTCTTCTTACCCCAGCGAAGTCTGTCAGCACTTCCAACAACAAGGGTATCCTCAGCAAGTCATCAACAATTCAGCAAGGCATCCCTCTTCCCACAGAGTATTGCTTCCCAGCATGGTCGCTAGAGTATCTTTTCTCCCCACAGAATCTTCCTTTCGCCAAGTTTATTCCGCAACAGAGTCATCTTCTCCTACCGGTATTCTTGCAACTATCATCCCCAGCGGAAGGGAAATCTATTCTTCAACATCAGCCCGGGATATGACTTCCTGGCACCCGTCAAAAAGTTTACTTTCTTAGACGAAAAACATATTCATAAAACATCACATACACCATTATAGCATGCATAGACGCATCATATCATACAAATCTCATTTATGTTGAGAACATCATTGCTTGATCCATATCATGCATTGCATATGACTGACCTTTACCTTTCAGGAAAGACGCAGTTAAAATGCTCAAACATATTTCAAAGCCTTCTCTAGTCCAGCTAAATCGACTCCCAACAGATTTTTCTGATAAAGACTCAGCAGAAGTGATGGTCCCCTCTCCGACGGTGAGTGAGGTGGTAATTCCTTCTTCAGATGTTTCCCTCTCCGACGATGAGTGTGAGGTGATAGTCTCCTATGGTCCCCTCTCCGACAAGTGCGTGAGGTGGTAATTCCTTTTCCTATGGTCCCCTCTCCGGCAAGTGCGTGAGGTGGTAATTCCTTTTTCAAGATGTTTCCCTCTCCGACGATGAGTGTGAGGTGATAGTCTTATGGTCCCCTCTCCGGCAAGTGCGTGAGGTGGTAATTCCTTTTTCAGATGTTTCCCTCTCCGACGATGAGTGTGAGGTGATAGTCTTATGGTCCCCTCTCCGACAAGTGAGTGAGGTGGTAATTCCTTCTTCAGATGTTTCCCTCTCCGACGATGAGTGTGAGGTGATAGTCTCCTATGGTCCCCTCTCCGACAAGTGCGTGAGGTGGTAATTCCTTTTCTTATGGTCCCCTCTCCGGCAAGTGCGTGAGGTGGTAATTCCTTTTTCAAGATGTTTCCCTCTCCGACGATGAGTGTGAGGTGATAGTCTTATGGTCCCCTCTCCGGCAAGTGCGTGAGGTGGTAATTCCTTTTTCAGATGTTTCCCTCTCCGACGATGAGTGTGAGGTGATAGTCTTATGGTCCCCTCTCCGACAAATGCGTGAGGTGGTAATTCCTTTTTCAGATGTTTCCCTCTCCGACGATGAGTGTGAGGTGATAGTCTCTTATGGTCCCCTCTCCGACAAGTGCGTGAGGTGACAATTCCTCTTCCTATGATTCCCTCTCCAACGGCGAGTGAGGTGATCCCCTTTCAGATTATAATGACCTATGGTTCTCGTTCCGATACTGCAAAGATGGTAATTCCCGCTAAGATTTTTCTCAACGAGCGTTGTTGAAGTCAAAGTCGCCCAAGGTTCTCTTACCATTCATGCTAAGGCAGTAACCATACCTGGTTCATTCATCATCTCTTGAAACTCCAGACTCAGCTCCTGTAGCCAGTCAGGACATATCTATGCCAAGCATCTAAAATCAGCTCCTGCAACGTGACAGGTACTCATTTTTCTTTTGCAGGTATGCAGGTTCTAGCTAAGGAATCTCCTATGCGATCAACGTCCAGATGGCATCTATAAGCCCATCATCCTATCCAGCAACCTCTAAATGGCATCTATAAGCCCATTCCACCATCACTGCTACTATGTGAGCGCAAATTTCTGGGCACTCTAGTGTTCAATCATCTTCTACCCTCGGATTACGAAAGGCACGTCAGCCAATCTGCATCCTCAGGTCTAAGAAGATTGAACAGGGGCAACTGTTGTACCCCAAAATTTTCCCTCCCATATTCTTCAAGAAATTGCCAAGCCAAGTCACAAAACTCCCCAAGGGTTGCATAGCTCAACAGTCTCCCATACAGTCAAAACTAGGGTTTGGGTTCTGATCAAGAAAAGGAAGTTTTCAAAGGCCCAATCAAGTCTCATATGCCTACAAAGATGGTCAAGCATCCTCATATCAAGTTTCAAGGCATTCAGCTCAAAATTGCACAGTCAAAACCCTAGATTGCACTACAGTCAACTGTAGGGGCAAAATGGTCATTTGGCAGTCAAAAGTCCAAATTTTTGGTCAACATATCATTTTGAAGCCACAAACATCATTTGATCAATGCTTGATCATGATTCTCAAAATTTGGCTCAGAAATCATCAAGATGCAAAAGTTACTATATTTGGACAGTTGAAAAAGTCAACTGAACTTGACCAGAGCATAACTTTCACATGGATTATCAGAAAAATTCCATCCAAAGCTCATTTTGAAGAGAAAGACATTTCCTACAACTCATCTTCATACTTCAAGTCCAAGAAATGCTCTCACAAAAAGTTATCAATTTCAACATTATAGGTCATTTTCAAAAGTCAACAAAAAGGGACTTTAAGTCAAAAGCCATAACTGGAGATTGGAAAATCAAAATGACATGGGACCAAAGGCATTGGTTAAAGGACTCAAAGACCTTTCCAAAATGTCCAAGAACATGAGAAAAGCTTAAAAATTGAGCAAGTTATGCCTTGTGGAAGTTGGGAAATTTTTGGATATTTTGAAAAGTCAACTTTGATCCAAATGACCTAAAATTGCTAATGGGCCCATTTTTCTTCCATGATTCATCATTCCAAGCATATGCACGACCATGTGGCCCAAAGGGAGGTATTTTCTCATTTTTTATTTATTTATTTGGATTTTTATTTATATTAATTCAATTAAATCAATTAAATATGTGAAAAATATCTAAATGAACCAAACAAATCTTTTTGTACACATTCTAGACTCAATATTTCGTGCATAGGTTAACTAGGAAAGATTTGGTGCTAATTGATCATAATTGATACAAAAACCATGTGGAAAAGATATGAAAAGATCTTGGAAAATCAAATATGCAAAATCATGAATGCCATGGATTTTATGCAATTTTCTTAACCTAATAGCCTCACTACATAATCAGAAACACAACCCTAATCCTAGAACACAAAAAAGCTGCGCAAGAAATACATTGGAAAACTTGAAAAAATAGCCATAAAACTCAAATCTGAATTCATTGTTAGGTGTGGATTCAAGGCACGAAATTCATTCCAAAAGCTTCCTTGTGGTTCACTGATCATATTCCAATTCATAACACTCATCAAAAGGCAAGGAATCGGTGTATAGAACTCAACATATTCCATGAAAATTTCAAAATCGTATTCTACATTCTATGCATTTTTATGACATTTCAATCATTGATTCTTGTTCTTGATATGATTTCAAAGCTAACTGATATGTTTAATTGAGTTTTTATGTTACATACGCGATTGTGCCATGCTTGAAATTTAGGGTTTTCAGGATTCAGAATTAGGGCTTCTCTAACAAAGCAAAATTGAGGCTTAAGACCTAGACCATGAGGACGAACACGCTTGGACGAAGAGATTCATGTATTCGCGATGAATTTATATTCAAGGATAGCCTAATCGCTATTTTCTTGAAACCGGCCTAAGAAAACGCATCCAAAACCGTTGCCTTACAGTCTTGTTTCAGAAAAAAATAAAATAGAACGAAGGAGACGATGTGTTGTCCATCAGCGATAGGCCGGTTTTAAATTTCGCGCGTTCAACCACTAATGCGTTTGTTTTTTCTTTTTGTTATTTGTTTGTTATTAATATATCAAAAGTGTTCAACGGCTCAGCTGGAAGGCGTTGGTAGCGTTCACATCCAAGACCTGGGTTCGAGTCCCAGGTCTGAACAAATTCAATATTGTTTTTCTATACTAATTCCTATGCAGGTTCAACCTTGAAGTACACCATACACCTCCAGGAATCAGCATGCCACGTCCATCCCAGCATCAGATCAAGGGCCATAGATTGAAGAACACGCTACAATCCCAATCAACGTGCCACATAACACCTGGAAAAGTCAACGAACCAAAGCTTATTGGGCCAGCATCCCAGGCCTATACCTCCATATTGGGGACCTCCACCCCCTTGGTTTGCAAATCTTCTCATTTGTCTTCTATTTTATTTTGAACTATTATTTTTATTTATTGTTTTAATTTAATTCATTTATTTTTACAATATAAAAAATACCTCAAAAAAAAAATCAGAAAAGATGACAAATATAATAAATATTTTTATTTTAATTATTTTCATAAATAAATTGTATAATTGAATTTAGTATAATTAGGTTTTTTGCAATTTTAATTCTTTTTTTAATAAATCAAAAAAACATAGAATTAGGTAATTGATAATTTTTCCTCTTAATCTTTTTCCCTTTTTTTACCATAACATTATTTACTTATTTTATTTTCATAAATTAACATGTAAATTAACTTAGTATTAATTTAAGGTGCAACTTTGATTCTTTTCATAATAAAATATAAAAAATATAGAATTTAGGTTTAATTGATGATTTTTATTCCTTTTAATTTTTCCCTTTTTATAATAATATTATTCATTTTATTTTCATGATTAAATTATACATAAAAGAATTTAGGTTTAAATTAGGTTAAGATTCAACATTTTTTTCTTAAATAACTTAAAACTAATTAGAATTAGAGTTTGACATTTTATTTTAATCATAATTAATTCTCTTTTTTCCATTAAATCTTAAAAAACACAAAAATACCAAAAAACATTTAATTTTAATTTTAATTCCTTATTAATAATATTTTGCAAAAAGGGTCCAACGCCCTCGTTCGTAATTTATTTAATTTGCGTATTTATTTTATTTCGCTTAAATAGTTATGTATCTGTCCCGAAGCCATGTAACTTAAACTTCTCGCACCTTTCTTTTATTCGCTTTATTTATTTTTCAGTCAAATCGGGTCCGGTTTAATTTTGGCGATGTGGACCCGCGCCATTTGTAATAGCCTTAGATTTACTTTCCCGCAAATATCTTAACTGTTAACAAAAGCATGAAAGAATGTATGGACTTAAAATAAAATCAAGCGTACAAACATGACAAGACAAATATCAATGAAAATAACACACAATTCGCACACACCACCCCTAGGGTACGCCTCACTGTTGCCTTTCGAAAGGTGATCGTCGAGTAGAGGATGTCTTAGTAAGTCCTCATGATCCGGGAACCTGGCATGAGGGTAGCTTCTAAGGTGTCTTCCCATTGCTCTGGTGATCACCATGTCCCGAACCTCGAATTGACCCGAACACCTCCAACGGCGGTGCTACCTATCTCTCAATGGTGGGATGGCACTACTTCAAGGACATTTACACAGACGAATTCCTTAGGGTAGGTAGACAACTCCTAGATACTTACTCTAATTTCAAAACAAATTCAAAAATACTTTTCACACCAACACATTTTCAAAAAGCTTTCGAAAGCATTTTTTCAAACACTCTTGAGGACCGATACAAGAGTCGAACTGGAATTTTCAAAGAAACTTTTTAAAAACCCACAGTTGAAAAGCAAACAAACCTTTTGAAAACACAAATGAGCAAGTATCTAAGAGCCCATGGATAACCATGGATAGAAAGGGTGCTAACACCTTCCCTTTCTATAACCTACCTCCCGAACCGAGAGCAATATCTTTAAGGAATTTTTCTGTGCTTTTGTCCTTTCCATTTGGAGAAAATAAAAGACGGTGGCGACTCTTGCTTCCGCGACATTTCGCGAACCAGCGTTAAACAGTCAGTTCCAGATCCACCGATCACACCGTCAGTATCAATACAATGCTGATTTGGCGCCCACTCGTACTCAGTTACAAAGTATGGGGATGGCTTCCAATGAAGGGTTTAAAGAGTACGCCCAGAAGTGGCGTGATCTGGCTGGAAGGGTGCATCTACCGTTGTCAGATAAGGAGTTAGTTGACATGTTTCTGGGGACCCTGTCGGGCCCCTTCTTCAATCATCTAATCAGGAGTTCTTCCGCTGGATTTACTGAACTAATTTTGACTGGCGAAAGGGTCGAGGCCAGTATTAAAAGTGGAAAGATTCAAAAGGATGCTTCTGCATCCACAGCTGTTAAGAAACCTTTCCCGGCTAAGAAGGAAGCCTCTGCTGTGTATTCTCAAAAGGGTCAGGGAAGAACCAAGCGCCGACCGACTGTAGGGGCGGTGATGATTCAAAATTCTTCAAATGATCAACCACGTAACAATCAGTCGAGACCTAATCAACAACGGGTAGAAAGGCCACAACGACAGTTCACCCGCATCAACATGACGCCAGCTCAGGTACTCCCCTACTTGTTGAAGTTGAATCTTACCAATTTAAAGGAAGCGCCAAAAAATCCTAACACCTCCTCTCCATACTACCACTCCAATGCCAAATGTGCTTACCATTCCGACAGTGTTGGGCACGATACTAATAATTGTTGGGCGCTTAAGAACAAAATCCAGGACTTGATTGATGCCAAAGAAGTAGAATTCGATGCGCCTGAGAAGCCCAATGTGATTTATGCTCCGATGCCCAAGCACGGTAATAATGTTCATGCTGTTATGGAGGATCTTCATGTTATTGATGTTGTTGACCTGTTGACGCTGTTACTTGTGATTAAAGAAAATTTGATGAGAGCCGGGATCTTTCCTGGTTGTGGTAAAGACTGCTATTTTTGTTTGAACATACGAGGTGATTACCCAATGTTGAAGTCAGGTGTCCAACGCCTGATGGATACCCAAGAGATACTTTTCCAGAAAACCCTTGTTGATACCTTCAATCCTATTACTCCTGATACTTTTGCTACTTCAACCAACGATATCGCAATCATAACCATTTCCGACAATCCTCCCAAGGCTTGCAAAAGGCCTGTCAGGATTACACCCAACTCTGAATGTGTACCTTTAAAGTTCACCATGCCGGGACCTGTCCCGTACCAACCAAGCAAAATGATACCATGGAACTATGAAGGAGAAATCTTCTATCATGGTATCAAGCAAATTGAGGCAGTCCAAGAAAATTCTGAAGCAGAAAACCCTGATATAGGGAACATTGTGGGTACAAGCAAGATAACCCGCAGTGGTCGGATCTTTTCTCCGGAGATTGCCCCCCCTTGAGCAGTTTTCAGACCCTTGAAAGCTTTTGTACCTATTGGACCATCTGTGTAAGGCCCAATGATTGAAGAATTGGATACTCCTGAAGTAAGACCATCTGCTGATACTACCGACAAGGGTAAGGGGATACTAGAAGTGTCTGTCAGGACGAAGGCTCATGATGTGGTTATCCCTGTGATCGGTGGATCTGGAACTGACTGTTTTAACGCTGGTTCGCGAAATGTCGCGGTAAGCAAGAGTCGCCACCGTCTTTTATTTTCTCCAAATGGAAAGGACAAAAGCACAGAAAAATTCCTTAAAGAGATTGCTCTCGGTTCGGGAGGTAGATTTATAGAAAGGGAAGGTGTTAGCACCCTTTCTATCCATGGTTATCCATGGGCTCTTAGATACTTGCTCAATGTGTTTTCAAAATTGTTTTGCTTTTCAATGTGGGTTTAAAAGTTTCTTTGAAAAATTTCAGATCGACTCGTACGTCAGAGTGTTTGAAAAGTTTGCTTTGAAAGCTTTTGAAAATGTGTAGGTGAAAAGATGTTTTGAGTTTGTTTTTGAGATTAGAGCAAGTATCTACGAGAACCTACCTACCCTAAGGAATTCGTCTGTGTAAATGTCCTTTAAAGTAGTGCCATCCCACCATTGAGAGGTAGGTAGCACCACCGTTGGAGGTGTTCGGGTCAATTCGAGGTTCGGGACATGGTGATCACCAGAGCAATGGGAAGACACCTTAGAAGCTACCCTCATGCCAGGTTCCCGGATCATGAGGACTTACTAAGACATCCTCTACTCGACGATCACCTTTCGAGGCAAGGCAACAGTGAGGCGTACCCTAGGGGTGGTGTGTGATTTGTGTGTCATGTTTCAGTTATTTGTCTTGTCATGTTTGTCGTGTTCTACGCTTGATTTTAATTTGCCATTCATTCTTGCATGCATATTAACAGATATAAAGTTTGCGGAAAATAAATCTAAGATTATTACACAGGCGCGGGTCCACATCGCCAAAATTAAACCGGACCCGATTTAGCGGAAAATAAATAAAGCGGTAAAAGAAAAGTGCGAAAAGTAAAGTTACACGGCTTTGGGAGATTTACAAAATTATAATAAGTGATATAAAGTAAATGCGCAAAATTAATAATTGAAATGACGGGCGTTGGACCCTTTTGCAAATAATTAAAAGTTAATGAGAATTAAAAATAAAATAATAATAAAAAAGGAATTAAATGAAAAGTGGCATTTTCGTATTTGTTAGATTTAATAAGGAAAAGAAGTTAATTGAAATTAAATTAAAAGGCAAACCCTAATTCTAATATTTTTTTAATTATTAAGAAAGAATTAAAATATGATCCAAATTAAACCCTAATTTATTTATGCACAATTTTAATTATAAAAATAAATAAATAAATAATAATTATTATTGTGGAAAAAGGAAAAATATTAAAAGGAATAAAAATATCAATTAGCCTAATTCTATTTTTTTGATTTTTTGTTATGGAAAAAAATATAAATTAAACCTAATTTGAGATTAGTTTATTTACATGCTAATAAAATAACTATAATAAAATAAATATTATTTTTTGATCTTTTTCTGAGTTTTGTAATGTTTTATATTTTGTTAAAAAAAAATTAATTAAAACAAATAATTAAAATAGACATAACAATTAAAATAAATGAAATAAAAAGAAAATCAAACCAGAATGGGGTGTAGTCCCCAATTTAGGAGGTATGGATTTTGAAAAGCCTGGCCCAATAAGAGTTGATTCATTGACTTCTCCAATTTGGTGTACCAACGCGTTGACCTAGGCTCAGTGGACCTTCAATCTCAACCCTTGATCTGGGACCATTGGGCGTGTGTACGCTTGGATGAGAGGACGTATGGTACGCATGCATTCCTGAAACTGCATAGGATTTATAATTGAAAAATAATATGAGATTTTTGCCAGACCTGGGACTTGAACCCAGGTCTTGAGGGTGAACGCATTGGTAGCTTGCCAGCTGAGCTGTATGAGTCAATTGATATATTATGATAAACAAAATAATAAAAAGCAAAAACAACGCGTGGTAATTAAAACGCGCGTAATTTCAAATAGACGAATCATTGGCTGCCACGACTTCTTCTTCTTCACCACCCCTGGAACATAGAACACAGAGGCAACGGTTTTGAAACGTTGTTTTAGAGGTGATTCAAGAAAATAGCGAATAGAACCATGGGCATCATAAATTGTTCGCGAGTATGCATTCTTCTTCGTCTTGGTGCGCTGAACTCAACCATGGTAT
Organism: Vicia faba; assembly: GCA_948472305.1. Taxonomy (NCBI): domain Eukaryota; kingdom Viridiplantae; phylum Streptophyta; class Magnoliopsida; order Fabales; family Fabaceae; genus Vicia; species Vicia faba. The sequence goes on from OX451737.1 coordinate 174,319,694, forward strand.
CCAGGGGTCCTGATTTTTCTTGATTAAGAAACCCCTAATTTTGAAACCTGCCAAACCCTAATGTCGTTCATGGTGAAATCATGTTTATGCCACAAAAACTCAATTAATTATGATGGTTAGTTCACAAACTTCATAAGGAGTAAGAATATACAAGCAAAAATGCAAAAAGATGCTTAAATCATGATATGCGATTTCAATATTTTCTTGGTACGGTTTGAGTTCCTGATACCAGTTCAAGGCCTTTTGATTGATGTTAATGATTGGGAAACGTCCAAGGATGTCTCAGGATGCTAATGGAATAAAGATTGAAGCTTGAATCGACCTCCAACCTTGATTTCAGTATTTGAGTTTTATGAGAAATTTTCAATATGCAATGCTTGTTTTGGGCGCAGCTTGCAGTCTAATTTGCTTAGGGTTGTGATGCTGAGTATGTATAGAGCATGTTAGGTCAAAAAGATTGAATAAAATCCATTGAATTCATTGTTTGAAGATTTGATTTGCTTAAGAATCTTTTCTAATCTTTTCATGTGCATTTTGATGTCAATTAGTTCCAATCAAACCAAAACCTTCTATATTAGCATGTGCACGAAATCTCAAATTCAAATCATGCATAAAAAGATTTGTTTAGGTCAAATTTATATTTTTCATATATTAAAATGATTTAAGTGAATATAAATTAATATAAATTCAAATAAATAATTAAAAAATATGAGAATACCTCCCTTTGGGCCTAATGGTCGTGCATAGGCTTGGCATGAAGAAACTTGGAAGACAAATGGGCCCATTTGCATTTTTAGGCCTTTTGCATCATTGTTGACTTTTCAAAATTTCCAAAAATTTCCCAACTTCCATAAGGCATAACTTGGTCAATTTTTAAGCTTTTCACATGTTCTTGGACATTTTGGAAAGGTCTTTGAGTCCTTTAACCAATGCCTTTGGTCCCATGTCATTTTGATTTACCAATCTCAAGTTATGGCCTTTGACTTAAAGTCACTTTTTGTTGACTTTTGAAAATGACCTATAATGTTGAAATTGATAACTTTTTGTGAGAGCATTTCTTGGACTTGGAACATGAAGATGAATTGTAGGAAATGGCTTTCTCTTCAAAATGAGCTTTGAATGGAATTTTTCTGATAATCCATGTGAAAGTTATGCCCTGGTCAATTTCAGTTGACTTTTTCAGCTGTCCAAATATAGCAACTTTTGCATCTTTGATGATTTCTGAGCCAAATTTTGAGAATCATGATCAAGCATTGATCAAATGATGTTTGTGGCTTCAAAATTATATGTTGACCAAAAATTTGAACTTTTGACTGCCAAATGACCATTTTGCCCCTACAGTTGACTGTAGTGCAATCTAGGGTTTTGACTGTGCAATTTTGAGCTGAATGCCTTGAAACTTGATATGAGGATACTTGACCCTCTTTGTAGACATATGAGACTTGATTGGGCCTTTGAAAAGTTCATTTGCTTGACCAGAACTCAAACCCTAGTTTTGATTGTATAGGAGACAGTTGAGCTGCACAATCCTTGGGGAATTTTGTGACCTTGACTTTGACAATTCTTGATGAATATGGGAGGGCAAATTTTGGGGTACAACAGTTGCCCCTGTTCAATCTTCTTAGACCTGAGGATGCAGATTGGCTGACGTGCCTTTCGTAATCCGAAGGTAGAAGATGATTGGACACTAGAGTGCCCAGAAATTTGCGCTCACATAGTAGCAGTGATGGGGGAATGGGCTTATAGATGCCATTTGGAGATTGCTGGATAGGATGATGGGCTTATAGATGCCATCTGGATTTTGATCGCGTAGGAAATTCCTTAGCGAGAACCTGCATACCTGCAAAAGAGAAAATGAATACCTGACACGTTGCAGGAGCTGGTTTTAGATGCTTGGCATACATATGTCCTGACTGGTTACAGGAGCTGGGTCTGGAGCTTCAAACGTTGATGAATGAACCAGGGATGGTTACTGCCTTAACATGGATGGTAAGAGAATCCTGAATGATTTCAACCTCAACAACGCTCGTTGAGAAAATCTTGGTGAGAATTACCATCTTCGTAGTGTCAGGAAGAGAACTGAAGGACATTATAATCTCAAAGGGAGTCACCTCACTCACCGTTGGAGAGGGAACTATAGGAAATTATAATCTGGAAGGAAATGTCACCTCACTCGCCGTTGGAGAGGGGACCATAAGAGAATATTACCTCACGCTCATGCCGGAGAGGGAAACATCTGAAGAAGGAATTACCACCTCACACGCCGTTGGAGAGGGGACCGTAAGAGAATATCACCTCACGCTCATGCCGGAGAGGGGAACATCTGAAGAAGGAATTACCACCTCACACGCCGTTGGAGAGGGGACCATAAGAGAATATCACCTCACGCTCATGCCGGAGAGGGGAACATCTGAAGAAGGAATTACCACCTCACACGCCGTTGGAGAGGGGACCATAAGAGAATATCACCTCACGCTCATGCCGGAGAGGGGAACATCTGAAGAAGGAATTACCACCTCACACGCCGTTGGAGAGGGGACCATAAGAGAATATCACCTCACGCTCATGCCGGAGAGGGGAACATCTGAAGAAGGAATTACCACCTCACACGCCGTTGGAGAGGGGACCATAAGAGAATATCACCTCACGCTCATGCCGGAGAGGGGAACATCTGAAGAAGGAATTACCACCTCACACGCCGTTGGAGAGGGGACCATAAGAGAACTTCTACTGAGTCTTTATCAGAAAAATCTGTTTGGAGTCGATTTAACTGGACTGGAGAAGTCCTTGAAATATATTTGAGAATTTCAACTGCATCTTTCCTGAAAGGTAAAGGTGCATGATATGGATCAAGCAATGATGTTCTCCACATGGATGCGATTTATATGATATGATGCGTACATGCATGCTATAATGATGTATATGATGATTCATGTATGTTTTTGTCCAGGAAAATAAATCCTTGACGGGTGCCGGGAAGTCATATCCTGGACTGATGTTGAGGAAGAGATTTTGCTTCCGCTGTGGATGATTGTTGCAAGAATACCGGTGGGCGAAGATAACTCCGTTGAGGAATAAACTTGGCAAATGAAATAATTCTGCGGGAGAAAAGATACTCTAGCGATCATGCTGGGGAATGCTATTCTGTGGGGATAGCGATGCTTTGCTGCGTTGATGAAGATAACTCCGCTGGGGATACCGTTGATGAGTTATGCTGGGAGATATCCTTGTTGTGCTGGAAGTGTTGATAGACTTCGCTGGGGGTAGGAAGATATTTTGCCGAGGACGCTCTTTCCGTGGCTTTTGGCTGAGGATAACCCAGTTATATCCTGTTACGGAAATAACTCTTTAAATCAAGCCGGGACGCCGCGTTCGTGTTCTGCGAGGGATAAGCTTCCAGAATCTACTGGGGATAAGCTTACTGCTTGGGGATATGACTTCCAATTTTGCTGGTGAAGCTGGATTGGACTCTTCTGGGGGAGTTTGAATTGCAGGGAAGTGATTCCTTTGAATGTTGATGTATGCCGCCGGGGAACAATCTTTAGGCTAAGACTGCCGGGGATGCTTGTTAAGAATATATGTATTGCTGCCGGGGAAGTTTTGAGGTCTACGGGAGGACACTCAATTTCCTTGATATTTGACAATTTGCTTGGAGAAGAGTGTATTGTTTTATTGAACCACTCTCTGGGGAATTAAGATACACTTGGCCATGTTCTTTAGCTGAACCTACCTTGGTACCTTGGAGGATAGAACAATTAAACTGCTCAGACAACTCTTTATTGCCCCTGTTTCTAGTGTCACCTGTAATTAATTCCTTTGTTTCGTATGCAAATATTTATGAGTTAGCAAATTATTGTCAATGCATACATCACAAATTGAACCTTGGACGTTCTTCGCAAAACAAAACAGAAAAAGAAAAACACTTGGGCACGTTTAACTGGAAATATATTTTTATTGATTTTTGAATGGCCTGAATAGGCGTTTTGTGTACAAGAGGCTGACGTCCTAGTAAGAGGTACGTCGCCGATCAAAAGAATTTATACAAGTTTTGTACAAATGAAAATAAAACAGCTGTGTGAAAGATGAACGATCCACTGGGTTTCAACTCTGCTATTGCCTTTATAACTCCGAGCGTCTCATCACTTGATGACCTTGGTTGAAGGTGAAGCTGACTGATTGTTGCCGTTTTGAACTTGATGCAGATACCAGATTCTGGATGCAAAGTGATCAATGAGACATAGTTTTACGCTTTATCCCTAACTTTTGCCTGGACCGCCCTTTCGGGTTTTCAGTCCACCGGGATACCCTTTTTTGCCCAAGCCGCCTTTTCAGGTTTTCGACTTGCCGGGTGTACAGATTTTTTCATTTTCATCCCTTCATTTTGCCCGAACCCTTTTGGTTCGGCGGGAAGCCCTAATTTTTGCCTAGGCATGTCAGCCTAGCGGGTCTTTTTCATGCGTAGTATTTTTTAACTATGTCTGCATTGGCGGGGTGAGGAAGGTCGTCACCGTCCATGTTGGTTAAGATCATTGCTCCTCCTGAGAACACATGCTTAACCACGAATGGCCCTTCATACGTAGGGGTCCATTTGCCCCTTGGATCACTCTGAGGAAGGATGATTCGCTTGATAACCAGATCCCCAACTTGATATTCCTGTGGCCTGACCTTTTTGTTAAATGCCCTGATCATCCGTTTCTGATACGTCTGACCATGGCAGATAGCAGCAAGTCTCTTTTCGTCAATGAGGTTAAGTTGGTCAAGTCGTGTCTGTATCCAATCATCTTCGTTCAGATTTGCATCCTTCATTATCCGGAGGGAGGGAATTTGCACTTCGATCGGCAAGACTGCCTCCATACCATAAACCAGAGAGAAAGGAGTTGCCCCGGTTGATGTCCTAGCTGAGGTGCGGTACCCATGCAGAGCGAACGGTAACATCTCGTGCCAATCTTTGTACGTCACTGTCATTTTTTGCACGATCTTCTTGATGTTCTTATTCGCTGCTTCTACAGCCCCATTCATCTTCGGTCTGTAAGGAGAAGAATTGTGGTGCTGTATCTTGAACTGTTCGCAAAGCTCAGCAATCATCTTATTGTTCAGATTGGTACCGTTGTCTGTAATAATCCGCTCAGGGACGCCGTATCGACAGATCAGGTTGTGCCGAATGAACCGTGCCACAACAGTCTTGGTTACCGTAGCATAGGATGCTGCTTCAACCCACTTCGTAAAATAATCAATCGCTACTAGGATGAAGCGATGTCCATTGGATGCTGTAGGTTTTATCTCGCCGATCATGTCTATGCCCCACATTGCAAACGGCCAAGGCGCAGTCAGAACATTCAGGGGAACCGGAGGAACATGCACCTTATCTGCGTAGATCTGGCACTTGTGGCATGTCCTGGAGTGTTGGTAACAGTCAGCTTCCATTGTGGACCAATAATATCCTGCCCGTAGGATTTTCTTAGCCATAGTGTGCCCACTAGAATGCGTACCAAAGGTCCCTTCATGTAGTTCTTCCATGATTCTTTCTGCTTCAGTTTTGTCCACACAACGCAGTAAGGTTGAATCATGGTTCCTCTTGTACAAGATGCCATTGCTTAGGAAGAACTTGGCTGCGAACCGTCTCAGGAATTTCTTATCATTGATAGAGGCACCTTCAGGGTATTCCTGAGCTTCCAGATATCTCTTCACTTCGTGGTACCACGGCTTCTCAGTCACCAATTCAGTTTCGAGGTCACAACAGTATGCCGGTTCGTCCAGTTTCCAAATGATGATTCGGGGAGCTTCATTATCCCATTTAACCTTGAACATTGAAGACATTGTAGCTAACGCGTCCGCTAACTGATTCTCTTCTCTTGGAAAGTGCTCAAAGGTTATCTCTGTAAAGTGGGGAATCATGGTCAACACACATTCTCTGTAAGGAATCAAGTTTGGATGTTTCGTATCCCACTCTCCGTTGATCTGATTGATCACAAGGGCGGAATCTCCGAAAACACTGAGGAACTTGATCCTTAAGTCGATCGCAGCTTGAAGACCCATGATACACGCCTCATACTCCGCCATGTTGTTGGTACAGTTGAAACACAGCCGGGCAGTGAGTGGAGTATGAGTACCTTGTGGAGATATGATTATGGCGCCGATACCATTTCCCAAAGCATTGGAGGCTCCGTCAAAGTGCATAGACCATCGGGATCCTGGTTCAGGTCCTTCATCCGGTCCAGGTACTTCACAGTCTGTTACTATCATGATGCTTTCATCCGGAAACTCGAAGTTCATTGATTGATAGTCATCTACAGCTTGATGAGCTAAGTGGTCTGCCAATACACTCCCCTTGATGGCTTTCTGGGTTGTGTACTGAATGTCGTATTCCGTCAAGATCATCTGCCATCTTGCAATTCTCCCAGACAGAGCAGGCTTTTCGAATATGTATTTTATCGGATCCATCTTTGAGATCAACAAGGTAGTGTGAGTCAGCATATACTGTCTCAGCCGGCGAGCAGCCCATACCAAAGCGCAGCAAGTTTTCTCAAGCAGTGAGTATCGGGTCTCACAGTCGGTAAACTTTTTGCTAAGGTAATAAATGGCGTGCTCTTTTCGGCCAGACTCGTCATGCTGCCCCAGCACACACCCCATTGAGTTGTCTAGCACTGTCAGGTATAGGATCAGAGGTCTCCCTTCAACCGGTGGCATAAGGATAGGTGGTTCTTGGAGATACTCTTTAATTCTGTCGAATGCAGCCTGACATTCATCGTTCCAACGTACTACCTGATCTTTCTTCAGCAGCTTGAAGATTGGCTCACAGGTAGCAGTCAGATGAGAGATGAATCGAGCAATGTAATTCAGGCGTCCTAAAAAGCCTCTGACTTCCTTCTCTGTCTTAGGAACTGGCATCTCTTGAATAGCCTTGACCTTAGCAGGGTCCACTTGAATACCTTTATCGCTGACCACGAAGCCTAGCAACTTCCCAGATCTTACCCCGAAGGTGCACTTGTTCGGGTTCAATCTCAGCTTGTACAGTTTCAACCGGTCAAACAACTTCTGTAGATGATCTAGATGCTCTTCCTCAGTCTGGGACCTTGCGATCATGTCGTCCACATACACTTCGATCTCATGATGGATCATATCATGAAATAAGGCAACCATGGCACGTTGGTAGGTTGCCCCAGCATTCTTTAATCCGAACGGCATGACCTTGTAACAGAAGGTGCCCCACTGAGTAACAAATGTAGTCTTTTCCATGTCTTCAGGTGCCATCTTGATCTGATTGTAGCCTGAAAAGCCATCCATGAAAGAGAATACTTTGTGTTGGGCTGTATTATCAACGAGGACATCAATGTGAGGTAAGGGGAAGTCATCCTTGGGGCTGGCCCTGTTCAGATCCCTGTAATCAACACACATTCTGACCTTACCGTCCTTTTTAGGTACCGGCACCACATTAGCAACCCACTGAGGATAAGACGTTACTGCAAGGAAACCGGCATCAAACTGCTTCATGACCTCGGCCTTGATCTTCTCAGACATCTCTGGACGCATCCGACGAACCTTTTGTTTAACTGGAGGGCAGTCTTCCCTAGTCGGTAAATGATGGACAACAATATCGGTATCCAACCCTGGCATGTCTTCGTAGGACCAGGCAAAGATCTCCATATAGTCATGTAACATCTTGGTTAACCGTTGCTTCACGCTGAGCTCTAGGTTAGCACCAAGCTTTACCTCTTTCCTGTCTGCTTCAGTACCCAGGTTTATGATTTCCACTGGCTCTTCATGGGGTTGGATTGCCCTCTCTTCCTGAAGCAACAGTCTAGCAAGCTCGCCAGGCACTTCGCAATCATCTTCACCTTCGTCTTCGGCTATGTTGATCGGATTTTCGAAGTCATAATTGGCATTAGCAGAGTTGTTGTCAGTGAGATCCAGAGTGGATTGGAACCTATATGAGTGAGTGTGTGTGTAAATACAGCTGTTTTTTTTTTGAAAATTATGTAAAGGAAATGAAAGATAGAAAAGGAACACAATATTTGCAATGCGAAAAATACGTCCAAGATTTTCATTCATGATGTATAAAATGACAGTTCATATGCCCTCACAAATAGAACCACGGTGCCTCGGGTAAGACACCGGGCCATAGAGTTTATCATTGTTTATTACGAAATAACAAAACATGGGAATTCATTACTGTGTCACAAAGGTAACAGGGGTATGATCCTTTGCACTCCAATTGTTCAATCCTTCTTCGGCCGTCGGATAAATCCAGCTGTTGAATTCGGCTTCGTCCACTTCAAGGTCTTCCCCGACAGCATTCGCTTCTGAACCTTTAATAAATACCGGAGGCCTTCCGATCTTCTCTTTCCTCATAGCTTTCTGCCCTTCTGAGGTGAAACCCAGCCCAAGTTTATCAGTCTTCTGGGTGAAGTCTGGCAGTCTGCCCCAGTTGGCACCTTCACCCTTTTTCACTACAGCCCTGGCATCCTTTAGGGAAGCCATCTTCAGAGGACCACCTGCTTCTGCTGTTTCTGCTGCGATTGGAAACACCTCCTCGAAATGCTGAAAGGGGGTCTCAATGAACTCCCCATCCATCTCAATGTATCTGAACGAGTTTAGGTGGCTCACCATGTATTCTTCCTCACCTTGCACGGTGACGATCTTCCCTCTGACGGGGTACTTCAGTTTTTGATGCAAGGTAGAGGTCACTGCCCCAGCCTTATGTATCCAGGGTCGACCCAGCAGACAAGAGTAAGATGGACGGATGTCCATCACATAAAAAGTGGAGTCGAACACCCGAGAGCCTACACGAATCGGAATGTCCACCTCCCCATGGACCATCCTCTTTGAACCATCAAAGGCCCTGACAATGATGTTGCTGGGCTTCAAATCCAGGCCTTCACAATCTAGACGATCCAGAGCCTTCTTGGGTAGTACATTCAAAGATGACCCGGTATCAACCAACACATGTGCCAAGGTGGTGCCCCTGCATTCGATTGAGACATGCAGAGCATCATTATGATCTTTCCCCTTCGTGGTCAAATCAGCGTCTGAAAAACCCAAGCCATTGTCTGCCGTTAGACTTGCCACGCAATCAGTGAACTGGACTGCAGAGGTTTCATGTGGCACATGGGCCTTCTTGAGGAATGAGATGAGGGCCTTTGCATGGGCCTCAGAGCACAGCAGTAAAGAGAGCATGGAGATTTTGGAGGGCGTATGCCCCAACTGTTCCACAACGTTAAAATCGCTCTTCTTTATAATCTTCAAAATCTCCTCCATCTCTTGTGGGGAGGCCTCAGCAGCTATGGGTATGGGTACCTCCATCTGGGCAGGCTCAGTTTCAATTCCCTTGCCCCGAGCATTGGATGACTCGGCAGCAGGAGAAACAATTGGATCAGTAGCAGGAACAACAACTTGATCGGCAACGGGAGCAGGTGTACTTGCAGGAATTATCAGGAGTGGTCTTCTAGCAGCAGGTGGCGCAATGTCAGGCGAGAAGAGCCTGCCACTGCGGGTAACTTTGGCCGGGCCAGTGATGTCACAGATGCTGGCGCCAGCGTTGAGCTCTTGCTTAACTCCGTTTATATATACATCTGCCCCATAGTGCCAAGGGACAGCTTTGTTGGATACATAGGGCAGGGGCCCAGGAACAGTGATAGTGACAGGTGCAACGGTCAGAATTTGGATGGGCTTCTTCTGGAGAGCCGGGATCGGATTGTTGAAGATAGTCACCACAGAGACTTCTTCCATTGGAACCATACGAACAGCAGACTTCTTGAATAAAATCTCCTTGCTATCCATTAAGCTTTGGATGCCTAACTTTAGCAAGGGACAACCGGATGGGGACACAACACAGAACAGGCAACCCTCACTACAACCCGGAAATAAACCGGCCTGCAGTAGGTTCTTCTTAATGATCTTTAAAGGAGTGGCTAGATCATCCACAGAAACAGCATAAACATCTTCATCAACAGCATTTACCCCGTGCTGAGGCATAGGGGCAGTAACTACATTCGGCTTTGTAGGCGCCTCGAATTGTATCTCTTTAGCATCGATAAGGTCTTGCACCTTATTCTTTAACGCCCAACAGTCATCAGTGGCATGCCCCGGGCTGTCTGAATGGTAAGCACAACAGGCATTCGGGTTGTACTTAGGAGAGGTAGTGTTTGAGAACTTTGGCGCCTCCTTGACAGTCACCAAACTGGTGGATAGCAACTGTGGCAGGATTTGCGATAGGGTCATGCTTAACCGGGTAAACTCTCTCCGAGGTCTATCAGCCCTTTGAGGATTGTTTGGCCGGGGAGCGGCAGCAGGCGTAGCAATCATGACCGCACTGACAGATTGGCGGCGATCAGGTCTTTCTGATTTCCTAGAACCATACACGGCACTAGACTCCTTTTTAAACGGTTTCTTCTCTGCACTCGATGATGCACCCTTTGCAATCTTCCCAGATTTCAGCCCAGCTTCGATTCTCTCTCCAGTCAAGATTAAATCAGTGAAACCAGCAGAAGAATTCCCAATGAGATGGTTAAAAAACGGCCCAGATAGGGTCCCCAAGAACATGTCCACTAACTCTCGATCAGTCAAAGGTGGCTGCACCCTGCCAGCCAGGTCTCTCCACTTCTGCGCGTACTCTTTAAAACCTTCACTTGCACCTAACGACATACCCTGGAGTTGGGTACGTGTAGGGGCAAGGTCGGCATTATACTGATACTGCTTGTAGAAAGCAGTAGCCAGCTCCTCCCAGTTACGAACTTTGGTCCCATCCAGCTGATAGAACCATTCGAGATGAGTCCCTGAAAGACTCTCCTGGAAGAAGTGGATCCATAGATTCTTGTCCGCAGAGTACGGCTGAATCTTCCGAACATAGGACCTCAAATGCAGCTTGGGACAGGATGCCCCGTCATACTTGGAGAAGGTGGGTGCTTTGAATTTATGTGGAATAATTACACCAGTCGACAAACCCAGATCTCCGAAATCCAGTCCAGGTGCCTGTTGCACCTCCATAGCTTTCAGCCTGTCCTCCAGTTGTTTGTACTTGTTGTCTTCAGGAGGGTACTGCTCTTCATCAAAATCTGTCTCGTTGTCGGAGACTTCTGGAGTAGGAAGCTTTACTTCTGCCTGAGAAGGACTCTTGCCAACAGAAGAAACAGCCTCTTCATGGTGCAGAGTATTACCCAACCTTCGGCCCGAGTTGAATAGAACAGTTCTTCTTTTCTTCTTCTTCTCCTTCTTCAGGAGCATAGTTTTCAGTTCATCTTGGCCTTTAGCTAGACCCAGGATTAATTCTTGAAACTGCGCATTCTGCGCCTGGAGAGCCTTGATTGAAGTCTCAGTAGATTCAGATCCGGGATTCATGATGCTGAAATAAACAGCGAAGAACTGTAAGCAACCTGAAAAAGGGAAAAAACCTGCTATGCACATGATGTATGAAATGCGTATGGGTTATGTTTTCAAAGACAATCGGGAATCAACTTTGTAAACAAAAAGGAACACACTTCATTAGATTCAACTTTGTAACTGAAATTGTTCAACAAGCTGCCCTTAGGCGTTTACATGAAATAACTGGAAAGGAAATAAAAACTGTAAAGGCACATTCAGAATTCCTCATTGATCCCATGGTCTCCTCTTCTCAGTACGGAGGTAGGCATTCAGAGCTCTCTTATTCTCCAACTGCTTTGTCAGCTTCTGGATCTTTGATTCCTGCTCGTTGAACTTTTCCCGGTAAGAATCCCGTTCTTCTTGCAGTTGCGACCAAGATCTCTTCAATGTCTCATAATCAGTAGGTATTTGAGGAGGAAGGACAGTTGGAGGAACACCATCTTTATCAGGGCACTCAAGAATGACGGGTCTGACAGCTTCATATGGCATACCTAACTTCTGAGCACGGATGCGGACCCATTTGTAGTAGGCTTCCATAGGTAGAGAAGTCTTTGGCCCTAGCTCTTGTGGGTCAGCTTTATGAACCTTGTCCCAAGCTTTGATGAACCTACGACGCAGCTCGTCACTATCCACCTGAAACTCGAAACTGATGTGAGGCACCAACATCTCGTGGGGGCCTGCTCTTCTTGCTCTTCCAAACTGACGGAGTGCTAGACATGGATTGTAAGAGATCCCTCCTTGAGTACCAATCAGAGGAACATTAGGATACTCCCCGCATCGATCAATAATAGCTATCTCATCCAAACCTCTGCAAGTCCAAATGATGTCTTTATCGGTGAGAGACATTAACCTGTGAGCCCAACCTCTTCCTTCTTGGTTCTTCAGTACGAACTTAGGGAGGTGCGAAATAAACCACCTCACCAACAAAGGGATACAACACCATAGGGTTCCTCGTCTTCGGGTAGTACGGGCATGAAGTTGTTGCAAGATGTCACCCAAGAGAGTGGGCACAGGGTTCTGAGACATAAAGATCCTAATGGAAGTGACATTGATGAAGTTGTCAGGATTAGGAAATAGGACTAACCCATAGATTAGGAGAGCCAAGATGTCTTCATATGCCCTAAAGTCCAAGTCATTCCAGAAGCTGTTAGCTTTACCAATCAGAAACTTGGCCAAGAAACCCTTAACACCGCTTCTAGTTACCCAGTTGTCTGTTACCTCTTGATGGGTCAAAGGAAGAGCTGCAGCAATGTCCTCAAGCCTAAGGGTCTTTTCCCAACCAGTAAAGGGAGTCTGATCCAAGATAGGGATACCAAGCAGATTAGAGAACTCTTCCAGGGTAGGGACCAGCTGGAAGTCTTGGAAGGTAAAGCACTGGTACTGAGGGTCATAGAACTGGGTCAGAACACTCATCAACTGTTGATCCCGCTTTGCAGTGACTAAACTGAGAAGAGAACCATGCCTCTGAATGAAGGAAGTGGTGTTTGGAATTCTGTTAACCAACTCATCAATCAACTCAGGTGAACGAACAAAGTTGAACCGGATAGTATTCCTTCGCACAGGCATCATAATGTCCTACAAAACAGAGCAAAGATGAAACCCTCTTGTCTTTGAAATGGTCAGTTCTTATGCAGGATGCAATGCTCATGATGTTATGATGTTATGATAAAACACACCACATACAGATACAAGGGCAAACATAGTAAGGCACACAAGTCACACAAGGCAAGCCCCTAAAGTTTAGGCCAGCATGAGGTCTAGGTACTACCCTCTTTCAGTTTGTTGGTTCATACCTGTCCTAATCAAAAGTAACCGGGTTCTTAGAGGATCCCAATATCATTGACTACCCTCAATCGGTCATAACTCCAGCATCGCAATCTTTTCTTGCGGCCAGAACCATCACGAGAGTTTAGCCTCAATGGGCGTAGCATACTGCTACTGTTCTAAAGGCCAAGTTGTGTCAATTAAGGTTCTAAGGTTGTTGGTGCTTAATGACTCCTTAGAAGACCCATATTCTCCTCGTTGCGACACAAGGGATATCGGTACAGACTAGGGTGCCACACCAACGTAGCCACTGCTTCACCTGTGTCGGTCTACGCCGGACAGGTCCCTCACAGCTTATGCTACCTAAACAGGGTATCCCCAGATCCGGGTTAGGATCTATGTATCTCCGATGCAACCCACAATAGTAAAGCAAGCAAATCAATGCAAGTGAAAACACAGTTATGAACTATCCCTAAGGTACACCTCACTTTATAAAGTATCCCCAGCAGAGTCGCCAGTTCTGTGATCGGTGGATCTGGAACTGACTGTTTTAACGCTGGTTCGCGAAATGTCGCGGTAAGCAAGAGTCGCCACCGTCTTTTATTTTCTCCAAATGGAAAGGACAAAAGCACAGAAAAATTCCTTAAAGAGATTGCTCTCGGTTCGGGAGGTAGATTTATAGAAAGGGAAGGTGTTAGCACCCTTTCTATCCATGGTTATCCATGGGCTCTTAGATACTTGCTCAATGTGTTTTCAAAATTGTTTTGCTTTTCAATGTGGGTTTAAAAGTTTCTTTGAAAAATTTCAGATCGACTCGTACGTCAGAGTGTTTGAAAAGTTTGCTTTGAAAGCTTTTGAAAATGTGTAGGTGAAAAGATGTTTTGAGTTTGTTTTTGAGATTAGAGCAAGTATCTACGAGAACCTACCTACCCTAAGGAATTCGTCTGTGTAAATGTCCTTTAAAGTAGTGCCATCCCACCATTGAGAGGTAGGTAGCACCACCGTTGGAGGTGTTCGGGTCAATTCGAGGTTCGGGACATGGTGATCACCAGAGCAATGGGAAGACACCTTAGAAGCTACCCTCATGCCAGGTTCCCGGATCATGAGGACTTACTAAGACATCCTCTACTCGACGATCACCTTTCGAGGCAAGGCAACAGTGAGGCGTACCCTAGGGGTGGTGTGTGATTTGTGTGTCATGTTTCAGTTATTTGTCTTGTCATGTTTGTCGTGTTCTACGCTTGATTTTAATTTGCCATTCATTCTTGCATGCATATTAACAGATATAAAGTTTGCGGAAAATAAATCTAAGATTATTACACAGGCGCGGGTCCACATCGCCAAAATTAAACCGGACCCGATTTAGCGGAAAATAAATAAAGCGGTAAAAGAAAAGTGCGAAAAGTAAAGTTACACGGCTTTGGGAGATTTACAAAATTATAATAAGTGATATAAAGTAAATGTGCAAAATTAATAATTGAAATGACGGGCGTTGGACCCTTTTGCAAATAATTAAAAGTTAATGAGAATTAAAAATAAAATAATAATAAAAAAGGAATTAAATGAAAAGTGGCATTTTCGTATTTGTTAGATTTAATAAGGAAAAGAAGTTAATTGAAATTAAATTAAAAGGCAAACCCTAATTCTAATATTTTTTTAATTATTAAGAAAGAATTAAAATATGATCCAAATTAAACCCTAATTTATTTATGCACAATTTTAATTATAAAAATAAATAAATAAATAATAATTATTATTGTGGAAAAAGGAAAAATATTAAAAGGAATAAAAATATCAATTAGCCTAATTCTATTTTTTTGATTTTTTGTTATGGAAAAAAATATAAATTAAACCTAATTTGAGATTAGTTTATTTACATGCTAATAAAATAACTATAATAAAATAAATATTATTTTTTGATCTTTTTCTGAGTTTTGTAATGTTTTATATTTTGTTAAAAAAAAATTAATTAAAACAAATAATTAAAATAGACATAACAATTAAAATAAATGAAATAAAAAGAAAATCAAACCAGAATGGGGTGTAGTCCCCAATTTAGGAGGTATGGATTTTGAAAAGCCTGGCCCAATAAGAGTTGATTCATTGACTTCTCCAATTTGGTGTACCAACGCGTTGACCTAGGCTCAGTGGACCTTCAATCTCAACCCTTGATCTGGGACCATTGGGCGTGTGTACGCTTGGATGAGAGGACGTATGGTACGCATGCATTCCTGAAACTGCATAGGATTTATAATTGAAAAATAATATGAGATTTTTGCCAGACCTGGGACTTGAACCCAGGTCTTGAGGGTGAACGCATTGGTAGCTTGCCAGCTGAGCTGTATGAGTCAATTGATATATTATGATAAACAAAATAATAAAAAGCAAAAACAACGCGTGGTAATTAAAACGCGCGTAATTTCAAATAGACGAATCATTGGCTGCCACGACTTCTTCTTCTTCACCACCCCTGGAACATAGAACACAGAGGCAACGGTTTTGAAACGTTGTTTTAGAGGTGATTCAAGAAAATAGCGAATAGAACCATGGGCATCATAAATTGTTCGCGAGTATGCATTCTTCTTCGTCTTGGTGCGCTGAACTCAACCATGGTATCCAGGGGTCCTGATTTTTCTTGATTAAGAAACCCCTAATTTTGAAACCTGCCAAACCCTAATGTCGTTCATGGTGAAATCATGTTTATGCCACAAAAACTCAATTAATTATGATGGTTAGTTCACAAACTTCATAAGGAGTAAGAATATACAAGCAAAAATGCAAAAAGATGCTTAAATCATGATATGCGATTTCAATATTTTCTTGGTACGGTTTGAGTTCCTGATACCAGTTCAAGGCCTTTTGATTGATGTTAATGATTGGGAAACGTCCAAGGATGTCTCAGGATGCTAATGGAATAAAGATTGAAGCTTGAATCGACCTCCAACCTTGATTTCAGTATTTGAGTTTTATGAGAAATTTTCAATATGCAATGCTTGTTTTGGGCGCAGCTTGCAGTCTAATTTGCTTAGGGTTGTGATGCTGAGTATGTATAGAGCATGTTAGGTCAAAAAGATTGAATAAAATCCATTGAATTCATTGTTTGAAGATTTGATTTGCTTAAGAATCTTTTCTAATCTTTTCATGTGCATTTTGATGTCAATTAGTTCCAATCAAACCAAAACCTTCTATATTAGCATGTGCACGAAATCTCAAATTCAAATCATGCATAAAAAGATTTGTTTAGGTCAAATTTATATTTTTCATATATTAAAATGATTTAAGTGAATATAAATTAATATAAATTCAAATAAATAATTAAAAAATATGAGAATACCTCCCTTTGGGCCTAATGGTCGTGCATAGGCTTGGCATGAAGAAACTTGGAAGACAAATGGGCCCATTTGCATTTTTAGGCCTTTTGCATCATTGTTGACTTTTCAAAATTTCCAAAAATTTCCCAACTTCCATAAGGCATAACTTGGTCAATTTTTAAGCTTTTCACATGTTCTTGGACATTTTGGAAAGGTCTTTGAGTCCTTTAACCAATGCCTTTGGTCCCATGTCATTTTGATTTACCAATCTCAAGTTATGGCCTTTGACTTAAAGTCACTTTTTGTTGACTTTTGAAAATGACCTATAATGTTGAAATTGATAACTTTTTGTGAGAGCATTTCTTGGACTTGGAACATGAAGATGAATTGTAGGAAATGGCTTTCTCTTCCAAATGAGCTTTGGATGGAATTTTTCTGATAATCCATGTGAAAGTTATGCCCTGGTCAATTTCAGTTGACTTTTTCAGCTGTCCAAATATAGCAACTTTTGCATCTTTGATGATTTCTGAGCCAAATTTTGAGAATCATGATCAAGCATTGATCAAATGATGTTTGTGGCTTCAAAATTATATGTTGACCAAAAATTTGAACTTTTGACTGCCAAATGACCATTTTGCCCCTACAGTTGACTGTAGTGCAATCTAGGGTTTTGACTGTGCAATTTTGAGCTGAATGCCTTGAAACTTGATATGAGGATACTTGACCCTCTTTGTAGACATATGAGACTTGATTGGGCCTTTGAAAAGTTCATTTGCTTGACCAGAACTCAAACCCTAGTTTTGATTGTATAGGAGACAGTTGAGCTGCACAATCCTTGGGGAATTTTGTGACCTTGACTTTGACAATTCTTGATGAATATGGGAGGGCAAATTTTGGGGTACAACAATCCCCAAAACCACTCAGAAAGAAATGGATGAAATCTTGAAAATAATCAGAAAAAGTGACTACGATGTTGTGGAACAGTTAGGGCAGACTCCTTCTAAAATTTCAATGTTGGCTCTTCTACTCTGTCCTGAGGCCCATGCTAAGGCCCTAATCAAATTCTTGAAGGCGGCACATGTTCCCCAAGAGACTTCGGCTGACCAATTTCAGGAATGTGTGGCCAGTCTTACTGCTGACAATGGCCTTGGCTTTTCCGATACTGACTTGACTCCCAAAGGAAGGAAACACAACGACGCGCTACACGTCTCAGTTGAATGCAGGGGAACCACCCTCGCCCATGTCTTAGTTGATACTGGTTCTTCCTTGAATGTGCTGCCGAAGAAAGCCTTAGACCGTTTGGACTGCGAAGGATTGACCCTCAAACCTAGCAATATCGTTGTTAGGGCTTTTGATGGTTCCAAAAGAATGGTTCATGGGGAGGTTGATATTCCTATCAAAGTAGGCACAGAGGTTTTCAACTCCACCTTTTATGTGATGGACATCCGTCCGTCATATTCGTGTTTGTTAGGAAGACCGTGGATCCATTATGCTGGGGCAGTTACCTCCTCTTTGCACCAAATGTTGAAATATCCTGTTAAGGGTAAGATTATAACAGAGCACGGCGAGGAAGAGTACATGATTAGTCATCTCAATTCCTTCCGTTATGTGGAGTTGGATGGCGAGTTCATCGAAACACCTTTTCAACATTTCGAGGAAGTCTCTCCTGAAGTAGCAGTTGCGAAGACAATGGTTTAAGTGCCTACTATTCCCAAGCATGTATCTAGAATGGCATCTCTCAAGGACGCAGAGGCTGTGGTTAAAGAAGGGAAGAGTACAGTATGGGGGCAATTGCCTGATTTTCCCCATAAGACAGACAAGTTTGGTTTAGGGTTCACTGCTGCAGGACAAAAGGTTATGCGACGCTCCAAGGCTGGAGGGCCACCCGTCAAGATCTCACACCATGGAATCAATGCTGTAGACGATGAGGATGAAGAGATCCACTTTGAAGATTGGGTCTTTCCAACCGTCGAAGGGGGTTTGAGCAATTGGGAAGCAAAGGATTTTGTTCCCATCACCTTTATCAACCAGTAATTTTATCTTTGAACAATTTCCCATTTATGGTCTGTAATAATTAAAACAATTCGCACACTATTTTCACCTCATGCCTTGCCCGGGGCATGTAGGTCCATTTGTAAGGGCTTGAGTTTCTTCATAATCATATGCCATGTTTTAATGAATCATTGGACGTTTTTCATCTATAAACTGTTGTGATCATTTTCTTTCCTTTTGCATTTTTGTTTGTTTAAGGATGGCTATCCCTTACACACACCCACACTCACAAATGCAGGTACCCATCCATTCCGGATTCCATGGGTGACTATTCTGCTTTCGCCTTTGATAACTCTGAAGATTTGGTCAATCATGCTGAGTACGAAGTTGACGAAGACTGTGAAGTGCCGGGAGAATTATCCAGACTTCTACAACAAGAAGAGAGGGCCATTTTGCCTCATGAAGAGTTGCTAGAAACCATCAACTTAGGGACAGAGGAAGACAAGAAAGAAGTAAAAGTGGGTGCCAACCTGGAACCAAGTGTCAAGGAGCGCTTAGTGCAGTTGTTGAACGAATATGTTGAAATCTTCGCCTGGTCTTATGAAGACATGCCAGGGTTGGACACAGATATTGTGGTTCACCGTCTCCCTACAAGAGAAGATTGTCCACCAATCAAGCAAAAGGTACTCCGAATGAGGCCTGACATGTCTGAGAAGATTAAAGCTGAGGTAATGAAGCAATTCAATGCTGGCTTTCTAGCTGTTACTTCCTATCCACAATAGGTTGCTAACATTGTGCCAGTGCCTAAGAAGGACGACAAAGTCAGAATGTGTGTGGACTATCGGGATTTAAACAGGGCTAGCCCCAAAGATGATTTTCCACCGCCACATATCGACATCTTGGTTGACAACACAACTCAGCACAAGGTATTTTCCTTCATGGATGGATTCTCGGGATACAACCAGATCAAAATGGCCCCCGAGGACATGGAGAAAACTACTTTTGTCACGCAATGGGGTACCTTCTGTTACAAAGTGATGCCATTCGGACTGAAGAATACAGGGGCAACCTATCAACGCGCCATGGTAGCTTTGTTTCATGATATGATACATCATGAGATCGAAGTTTACGTAGACGACATGATAGCTCGATCACAGACATAAAAAGAACACCTTGATCATTTGCAGAAGCTGTTTGCCAGGTTGAAGGAGTATAAGCTCAGACTGAACCCAAGCAAGTGCACTTTTGGGGTTAGGTCTGGTAAACTTTTGGGATTTATTGTCAGCAACAAAGGCATTGAGGTTGATCCAGCTAAAGTGAAGGCTATACAAGAAATGCCTGCCCCCGTACTGAAAAGGAGGTTAGAGGATTCTTGGGACGCTTAAACTATATCACCAGGTTCATCTCTCACCTGACATCTACCTGTGAGCCAATCTTCAAGTTGTTGAAGAAAGATCAGGTAGTTGAATGGAACAATGATTGTCAAGTTGCTTTTGATAAGATCAAGGAGTATTTACTAGAACCTCCTATTTTGATGCCACCCGTCGAAGGAAGGCCGTTAATCATGTATCTGACTGTTTTGGATAACTCAATAGGGTGCGTGCTGGGTCAACATGACGAGTCTGGCCGAAAAGAGCATGCCATTTATTACCTTAGCAAAAAGTTTACCGATTGTGAGACTCGCTACTCACTGCTCGAGAAAACTTGCTGCGCTTTGGTATGGGCTGCTCGCCGGCTGAGACAGTATATGTTGACTCATACCACTTTGCTGATTTCTAAGATAGATCCGATCAAGTATATCTTCGAGAAGCCTGCTTTATCTGGAAGAATTGCTAGATGGCAAATGATCCTGACTGAGTATGATATCCAGTATACTATCCAAAAAGCTATAAAGGGGAGTGTACTAGCTGACCATCTAGCTCATCAAGCCGTCGAAGATTACCAATCTATGAGATTCGACTTCCCGGACGAGGACATCATGACTTTGGACAACATTGAGGGTAACAGACTGTATTATGGACCTGAACAAGGATCCCGATGGACCCTGTACTTTGATGGTTCTTCCAGTGCACTTGGCAACGGTATCGGTGCAGTACTCATTTCTCTAGAAGGTTGACATACACCCTTCACTGCCCGACTTTGCTTCAGCTGTACCAACAACATGGCTGAATATGAAGCTTGCATCTTTGGTCTCAAGGCTGCTATAGACTTGGGAATCAAATCTTTGGCTGTATTTGGGGACGCGGCTTTGGTTATCAGTCAAGTCAAAGGAGAGTTGGACACTAAACATCCTAATCTTATCCCATACAAAGAACATGTCTTAACATTGTTGCCTCATTTCGAGCAGATTACCTTCGAGCATTTCCCGCGAGAAGAAAATCAGCTGGCAGATGCCCTGGCTACAATGTCCTCTATGTTTAAACTCAACTGGGATAGCGAGGCTCCCCAAATTACCATCGAGCGAATGGACGAACTTGCACACTGTCATGAGATTAATACCGAAGAAGTAGTGGAACAACCCTGGTTTCATGAAATCAAAAGGTATCTCCAGACTAGAGAATACCCTGAAGGAGCTTCCGTCAATGACAAAAAGTTCTTAAGGAGATTTGCTGCCAAGTTCTTCCTAAGCAATGGCATTCTTTATAAGCGCAACCATGATTGTGTTTTACTTCATTGTGTGGACAAAGCTGAAGCAGAGTTGATCATGACCGAGATACACAGTGGCACATTTGGCACCCACTTGAGCGGACATACGATGGCTAAGAAGATTCTAAGGGCAGGCTACTACTGGTCTACCATGGAAGTTGATTGTTATCAACATTCCCGTACTTGTCACAAATGCCAAGTCTATGCCGACAAGGTACATATTCCTCCTGTTCCTCTCAACGTTCTGATAGCTCCTTGGCCATTCGCAATGTGGGGCATTGACATGATTGGAGAGATCAAGCCTACGGCATCCAATGGACATCGCTTCATCTTGGTCGCTATTGATTATTTTACCAAATGGGTCGAGGCAGCTTCCTATGCCTCAGTTACAAAGAATGTGGTTTCCCGCTTTATCAAGCAGAACCTCATATGCTGGTACGGTGTCCCCGACAGGATCATCACAGACAACGGTACGAATTTGGACAACACTATGATCACCGCTCTGTGCGAACAGTTCAAGATTTATCATCACAATTCATCTCCCTATCGGCCGAAGATGAATGGTGTTGTTGAAGCCGCGAACAAAAATATCAAAAAGATCATTCAAAAGATGACAGTCACCTACAAGGACTGGCATGAGATGTTACCATTTGCTCAGCATGGATATCGTACCACGGTACGTACTTCAACAGGGGCAACCCCATTTTCTTTGGTGTATGGCATGTGTGATCGGTGGATCTGGAACTGACTGTTTAACGCTGGTTCGCGAAATGTCGCGGAAGAAAGAGTCGCCACCGTCTTTTATTTTCTCCAAATGGAAAGGACAAAAGCACAGAAAAATTCCTTAAAGAGATCGCTCTCGGTTCGGGAGGTAGATTATAGAAAGGGAAGGTGTTAGCACCCTTTCTATCCATGGTTATCCATGGGCTCTTAGATACTTGCTCATTGTGTTTTCAAAAATGGTTTGTTTGCTTTTCAATTGTGGGTTTTAAAAAAGGTTTCTTTGAAAATTCCAGTTCGACTCTTGTATCAGTCCTCAAGAGTGTTTGAAAAATTGCTTTCGAAAGCTTTTTGAAAAGGTGTCGGTGTGAAAAGTATTTTTTGATTTGTTTTTGAAATTAGAGCAAGTATCTACGGGAACCTACCTACCCTAAGGAATTCGTCTGTGTAAATGTCCTTTAAAGTAGTGCCATCCCACCATTGAGAGGTAGGTAGCACCACCGTTGGAGGTGTTCGGGTCAATTCGAGGTTCGGGACATGGTGATCACCGGAGCAATAGGAAGACACCTTAGAAGCTACCCTCATGCCAGGTTCCTGGATCATGAGGACTTACTAAGACATCCTCTACTCGACGATCACCTTTCGAGGCAAGGCAACAGTGAGGCGTACCCTAGGGGTGGTGTGTGATTTGTGTGTCGTTTTCAGATATTTTGTCTTGTCATGTTACGAGTGATCTACGCATTTGTTTTTATTTTGTCATCCATTCTTGCATGCATTGATTTAACAGTTAAAGATTGCGAGAAATAAAAAGTTCTAAACTATTACAAAGGCGCGGGTCCACATCGTCAAAATTAAAATCCAGGACCCGATTTGACAGAAGGTAAATAAAGTGCGAGAAATAAAATGTCCGAGTTTACAAGGCTTTGGGAGAATTACATTAATATTTACAAGGAAAATAAATAAGAATAAATGCGCGAAAAGAATAGAAAATAGAACGTTCGAGGGCGTTGGACCCTTTTGGAATTAAATTGAATGAAAAGTTAATTAATTATTAAATTAAAGAAAAGAAATGTTTTTTTTAATGGTTTTTGTATTTATGAAATAAAGAAAATTAAAATTCAAGAGAAACCCTAATTCTAAGTTGTTTTTAATTATTACAGAAAAATATTAAAGTTTAACCTAATTTACTAAATATTTAATGTACATGTTTATTTACAAAATAAATTAGTAATTAATAATAATGATAATAAGAAAAAATTATTTATTAAGAAAAGTGATAAAAAGTTAAAAAACCTAATTTCTACATATTTTAATTTATTGAGAAAAAGATTAAAGTTTTAAAACCTAATTTACTAAACTAATTATTAAAGTTTATTTACAAAATAAATTAATAGTGAAATAATAATAATTAAATATATTTTAGTTTCTGATTTTTTATCTTATGAAAATTAATTTATGAAATTAAAGAAAACAATTGAAAACAATTAAAAGAATAAAAAGGAAAATCAAATAAAAATAAAAATGTGCAAACCATGGAGGGTATTCAGACCCAAAGGGAGGTTTTTTGTGAGAAATCTGGCCCATTAGACAAAAAGCCTTGTTTGACTTTCTGACATCACGTGCGTGTTCATTGACTCCTGAGTACCGTGGTCTGCATTCTTTGGCCATTGGATTGGGTTTCATGGCCATTTGTGTTCAGGCTGTTGGCCATTTATGTTCTGGCCTCAACGTTCTTTAATCTTCTAGGATGTCTGTCTCGCCATGTATTAGTGTCATGCATAAGTTTTTCTACTTTGGCCATTTGGCTTTTGGCTTTTGGCCATTTGGCTTTTGGCCTCAACGTTCCTTAATGAACCTGCATGGGATCCTGTCTAAATCCTTACTGGAAAAGTAGTGACATGAATGCTTTTATGCCCTTTGGATCATGGAGATCAAGCCAGCCTTACCCTTACTGAAGAAGTAATAAGATGTTGGTTTGTAACTGAGATGACTTGTTTGTAGTGAGAGAGGGATTTGTAATAAGGATTTCAAGGTTTTAGAGTTCTTGAAAGAATTTGATATTCTAACAGTGTTGTGGCAAGGTTTTTTTCTCTCTTTTCCTCCTCTCTGGTTTGTGTGAAAAGAATGTGATTATATAATGGAAATTAGGGTAAAGAAAATGGGCTTTGAATGTGTAATTGGGCCTCCAATGTTCACTTGAATTCGTCACTTTCCAGGCTAAATCGCAGGGACTTAAGTGCATTTTTTGAAGTTGAAATGTGAAAACAAAATGTAGCCGACATCGATAGCTAACTCCTGTCCGTAAATTGACTCAATCGGATAAACGGTGAATTAGTTATGAATTTTTGAAGTTTCAGCTCAGACAAACTTATTTTGGGCTCCAGTGTCGACTCTGACACGTTCTTCAATAAAAAACTGGTATTGATCGGAGCATAATCCGGTCTCGACTTTTGAAGCAAAGTTGTAGATCTACAAGTCAGGGACCTTGTGTAAAAATATAAGCCCAATCCGATAAAATTTGACCGAGTTATGAATTTTCGAAGTTTCGGCCCATATGAAATAATATTCAGCATCCAGGATTTTCGGTGTGTCACGCACTCTGAGCAAAACACGAAGGCCTTTTGAATACCGTTTGAACTCAATACCTTCTGTGAAAATGTAGCCAACTCAATTTGTGAAATTTTGGCGCCGGAACCAGCTCGATACGATGAAAATCGACCAAGTTATGATTTTCTGAACATGACGTAAATAAACTTCTGTCACAAATTTTCTGTACGAAAATACTTGATAAATCCACATTTTTGAAGACCTTCTGATCGAAATTGGCTTCCAGCCGTGAGAGATGAAAACTTAGATAATGTCAAGACGGAATTTTGGCCACTGGAACGGGTTCAAAACGAGTCACGATCTTCAAGTTATGAATTTTTTAGCGCGTAAAAACTGCACTTTCAGCACACTTTTTCACCATATTTCTTCGAGAAAACTCACACATTCGGATACCTTCTTTAAAGAATTGACTCTTGAGCCGAACCTGAATTTGAGAATATGTTATCAGAGATATCTTGGTGAAAGAACACCTGAATATGACGCGCCGGGTTGGGCTTGTGAATTTTTCTTGAAATGTTTTGAGAAATATGGGAGGGCAAATTTTGGGGTACAACAGTTGCCCCTGTTCAATCTTCTTAGACCTGAGGATGTAGATTGGCTGACGTGCCTTTTGTAATCCGAAGGTGGAAGAGGATTGAACACTAGAGTGCCCAGAAATTTGCGCTCACATAGTAGTGTGATGTCGGGAATGGGCTTACAGATGCCATTTGGAGAGATGATGGATAGGAGGATGGGCTTATAGATGCCATGCTGAGAGATGTGACAGAACCTTGTCGGGAATGGGCTTATAGATGCCATATGGAGGTGTCGATCGCGTAAGAGATTCCTTAGCGAGAACTTGCGTACCTGAGAAAGAAAAATAAATTTCTGGCCTGTTACAGGTGTTGATCTTCAATCAGTCGCTCACAGACGTGCCCTGGCTAGGTACAGGTATCGAATCTGGAACTTTAAAAGATTGCTTACAGACGTGCCCTGGCTGGATACAGGTATCGAATTTGGAAACATCGCTCGTAGACGTGCCCTGGCTAGATACAGGAATTGAATCTGGAACTTCAAAAGGTTGCTTACAGACGTGCCCTGGCTGGATACAGGAATCGAATCTGGAAACAATCGCTCGCAGACGTGCCCTGGCTAGATACAAGAATCGAATCTGGAATTAGTCGTCTACAGACATGCCCTGGCTGGATACAAGAATCGAATCTTCAAACTCTTCAGATATGCCCTGGCTAGATACATGAATCGAATATGGAATTAGTCGTCTACAGATATGCCCTGGCTGGATACAGGAATCGAATCTTCAAACTCTTCAGATATGCCCTGGCTAGATACAGGAATCGAATCTGGAATTAGTCGTCTACAGATATGCCCTGGCTGGATACAGGAATCGAATCTTCAAACTCTTCAGATATGCCCTGGCTAGATACAGGAATCGAATCTGGAATTAGTCGTCTACATATATGCCCTGGCTGGATACAGGAATCAAATCTTCAAACTCTTCAGATATGCCCTGGCTAGATACGGGAATCGAATCTGGAATTAGTCGTCTACAGATATGCCCTGGCTGGATACAGGAATCGAATCTTCAAACTCTTCAGATATGCCCTGGCTAGATACATGAATCGAATCTGGAATTAGTCGTCTACAGATATGCCCTGGCTGGATACAGGAATCGAATCTTCAAACTCTTCAGATATGCCCTGGCTAGATACAGGAATCGAATCTGGAATTAGTCGTCTACAGATATGCCCTGGCTGGATACAGGAATCGAATATTCAAACTCTTCAGATATGCCCTGGCTAGATACAGGAATTGAATCTGGAATTAGTCGTCTACAGATATGCCCTGGCTGGATACAGGAATCGAATCTTCAAACTCTTCAGATATGCCCTGGCTAGATACAAGAATCGAATTTGGAATTAGTCGTCTACAGATATGCCCTGGCTGGATACAGGAATCGAATCTTCAAACTCTTCAGATATTCCCTGGCTAGATACAGGAATCGAATCTGGAATTAGTCGTCTACAGTTATGCCCTGGCTGGATACAGGTATCGAATCTCTAAACTCTTCATGCAGATATGCCCTGGCTGGTTACAGGTGTCGAATCCACAATTAATCGCTCACAGATATGCCCTGGCTAGATACAGGTATCGAATCTGGAATTGCGAAAGTTGATGGTAATAACTTTTGATTGACCTTTTTCCTGAAAAGGCAAAACATTAGTTGTATGCAATGTCATGATGTATGAAATGCATGATGTCATGATGTTCCCAACAATGAAATCGTGTGATGTGATGCGTACATGCATGCATTATGTATGTAAGCAGGATGTATGAAATGTGAAATGTCTATGAATGTATTTTCGTCTAGGAAAATAAATCCTTGACGAATGCCGAGAAGTTAAATCCTGGGATGATGTTGAAGAGTAGAGTTCTTCATTTCTGCTGGGGATGATGGTTGCAAGAATAGACTGGCAGGAGAAGATGACTCTGTTGGGGAATAAACTTGATGAAGATATTACTCTGCGGGTAATTACTCTGTGGGAAGAGATACTTCGCTGAGATTTTGATGATAATTCCGCTGGGGATTACTGTTGATAAATTTTGTTGAGGGATTTTGATGAACTCCGATGGGGGATAGGAAGAACTTCGCCGAGGACAATATTTCTGCTGTAATTAGCTGAGGATAACCCAATTATAGGCTCTGGTGGGGTATAACCTCTCAACATGGTCGGGGAGAGATATTTGTACTCTGCAGGTGATAAGCTTCCAGAATCTACTGGGGATAAGCTTCCAGAATCTACTGGGGAGATGATTCAACTCTCCTGGGGAAACTTTTGAACTGCATTGGGAAGTGGCTCCACTGGGGTGTCTGGTATTCCTCCAGGGAACAATCTTAGATTAAGACTGCCAGGGATGCTGGTATAGGAACATCTGTATACTCCGCTGGGGATTGTTGAGATCTTCTGGGGATATCCAACTTCCTTAAGGATGACATTGGACTAACTCTACTTGGGGAGAGCGTTGCTGACTTGCGGGAGATACTGTGCCCTTGATGGGGGGCCAACTCTGTTTGGGGAGAGTATCGCTGAATCTTGTCTTACTCTGCGGGGAGTGAAGGTATTCTGGTTACGTTCTTCAGGCGAACCTACCTTGGTACCTTGATGGACAAAGCAACTAGATCACTTAGACAATTCATTATTGCCCCTGTTTCTGATGTCACCTGTAATTAATCTTTTGTTTCGCATGCAAGTATTTATGAGTTAGCAATTAATGTCAAATGCATATATCAAAAAATGAACATTGGACGTTCTTTGCAAAACAAAACAGAAAAAGAAAAATAATTGGTAATTTGTCTGGAAAAGTGAATTTGTATTGATTTTGAATTTTTCCTGTAAATAAGCGTTTATGTACAAGAGGCTGACGTCCTAGTAAGAGGACGCCGCCGAACAACATCGAGTTTATACAGTTTTGAAAAGAAAACAAAACAGCTATGTGAAAAATAATCCCATTGGGTTCCAATTCTGCTATCGCCTTTATGTCTTCAAGCGTCTCATCACTTTGCTGCCCAGTTGAAGATGAAGCTGATTGATTGATGCCGTCTGAACCTGATAATTGATACCGGATTCTGGATGCAAGGTGATTCAGTGAGACATAGTGTGGTATGGTGGGAGAACTGACTGTGGTTTTGCGTTCATATTCGCACTTGTGCGGTTGAGCAAGAGTCGCCACCGACTTTTTATTTTATCCTAAAGGAAAGGTTAAAAAAGCACAGCAAAAACCTTTTGAGATATTTCGTGGGTTCGGGGGGTAGATTATGAAAAGGGAAGGTATTAGCACCCTCTTCATCCATGGTTATCCATAGGCTCTTAGTTACTTGGTTTTTAGATCACTTGCCTTGATTTTCGATTGCTTGAAATTGGTGTGTGTGTGAGTGCTTTTGAAAATGTTTTGGAAGAAGATGCCATGTCTTAGGCGACCAATGTATTTGACTCGTGTTTGAGTGTTTTACAAAAGTGTGGATCTTTTCGAAAATATGTTTCAGATGTTTTGGAGAGTTTGTTTGAAAGTGTTGTGGATTGTGGTTTTTGAAAAGAAGGCAAGTGTTTTTGCAAGTTGATCTCAAGTAACTAAGAGTTTTGTCTACCCTATTGTACTCAAAGGTTTTTGTCATGTTTTAACCCCTTTTTAACAATTTTGTTCCACCATTGAATTTGGTGGGCAATCTTGCGTTTAGGAAGTTTGTTCGGGACGGGCGCGGGTCATCGTATGGACCACGAATGCAATGGTGCCAAGTGTCTTTGGCAATTTGTTTTGAAGGGACTTGATCATTTTTTTAGGCATCATTTTGAAAGTATTATCGAGGGACTATGATCATTTTGAATTCGTTTTGCCAAAGATACTCGACGTGCAAGCATGGCCCATTTCGGAAGGCAACATGTGGGATTACCCTAGAGGGTGCAAGTGTGATTGTGTATTGATTTCATGCATTTGTCCTGTATTAGGTTATCTAGCGTTTGATTTTATGTACATGCAAACCCTAGGTCTAATCATGGTATAATTGAAAGCGGTAAATTGCGAAAATGTAAAATCTACGCTATTACAAAATAAGTATCCGGGAGTGGGGGTACATGTGTATGAATGGGGATGAGACTTATAGTTTCCAATAAGTTACAACCAAATCGAATTTGCGATCAAATGTTAACGACGAATATACAAATATAAGATAAACAAATGTGTATAGGGGCAATGTGAATGTATTTGTGTAAGTGTACATGTGTGTAGGTATGTAATTATTTACAGGTGCGACAAGGTGAAATTAATGTGTATTAGGGGTATTTGTTTTGACCTAAATATGTGTTTGATGAATCTTTGATTTGTATATTTTTAATATGTACAAAAGAAATGTTTTAATTGAATGTTCAAGTTCTAATTAAATTAAAAATGATGTTTTAAGAAAAGAAAATATTTCTAAGTTTTAATTATGTATACAAAAAGTATTTTTCATTTGTTATGAATTGAATTATGTATATTAAAAAAGAAATGTATTTTTAATTGTTATGTACAAAAGTATATTTAAAAGAAAAAGGTATTTTCAATTATATTGTATGATATGTGCAAAAGTATAATTAAATTAAATGTTTTTAAAAATTATGTACAAAGAAATGTGTTTTTAAGTATTCTTGTATTAATGTATTAGTATGTCAACTAAATATAAATCTTAAGAAAAAAAATATATTCTATGTATATATAAGAAAAAAGGTAAGTTTAAATATAGAGAAAGAAAAAAAATATTTCTTATAAGTTTATATATAAACTAAATCATACTATATATATAATATTTATTAGTGTAAAAAATAGTTACTATGTTGGTTAATTTTCTCAAAAATGATGTGTTAAGAGACAAACTAAATGAAAGAAAATGGGCTTTAAGCATGCAGGATGGGGCGAGGCCCACGTTTGAACTCAGGCATTTTTAGGGTTTTGATTTGTTTGTTCAGTTAGGAATGTGCTCTAGGGTTTGTACAGCGGCGCGTTTACTTGCTTTGTCTTCTCCGTGCGTTCTTCTGGATATGACTACTCCGTCTAGCCACTGGCACTACCCCCACATCTCTCTTCCCTCCAGCTCGAGTTCAATGGTCTCATGACAACAAGGTTCGCTTTTGATGTTTTTTATATCCCTTTTTTACGAATTGCATGCTTATTCGCTTTGAGCTTTGACCTTAATCTTTTGTTATTATGGAGGTGAAGGAAAAACAGAGAGGGAGAAAAGCGTACTACCTGATCTTGGAGAAGGAGGAGAGATAGGGTAGGTGGCGCTCAGGAGGCCGAGACGAGCGGGACGACAGTGAGGATGCTGGGCTTGCGCTTTGGTAACCTTTACTTTTTGCTACTTTAGGGTTTGATGATGATTTTCATTTGCACTGAAAACCCTTTTAATATTCACTTCTTTATCTCTCCTCTTCGTTGGTTTGCCCCCCGTTGTCGTCGTTGTATGCTTGTTGAAACGTCTTCTATCTTAGTTTCACTGAACTTGCCCTTGGTCGTTTAGCTTTTTGCCTATGATGAAGCCCTCTTCTGAGGCCTTTGAATTGCCTTGAATGCTTCTTTTCCTCTTCTCTTACAGTTGCCCTGAATTTGCCTTCTTGTGTTGCCTATTACTTTTCCTCTTCTTCTGACTTGTTATCTTGCTTTGAGCTGCTTTTGGATATTTTGTCCTATGATGAACCTATGAGGGCTTTTGTTGCCCTTCTGTATGCTTTGGTATCAGTATACTTTTGAATGCTTGTTTTTGCCCGATGATGTGTTTTTACTGAGGGCTTGAGGGTTTGAAAAATGGTTTTGGTTGGCTTGGGTTTGATAGGCAGGTTTTTGTTTGACAGTAGGGTGAGTTTGGCCTGGTTTGAATTTGCTTCAGCAGGTTATGTTGGTATATCAGTTTGTAGCATGCTGGCATATGTAGGTTTTATTTGCGTTTTGTGGTGACAGGTTTGTATGTTGGTTTAGGTTCAGCAGGTTTAATGGCTGAGAAACTGGTTTGAGTTTGGAGGTGTTTGATGTTTTATGGTTCAGGCCATTAGCATTTTGGTTTCAGGTTTGCTTTAGGCAGGTTGGGATGCTTGATAGCAGGTTATTATTTGGAGGTTATGCAGTGGGTTCTGAGTTTGACAGTAGGTTCATGGCTTGGCTTCAGGTTTAACTGGTTATTTATGAACTTGAGCAGGTTTTCTATGCTTCAGGTTTGAGACTTAGCAGGTTTTCTATATCTTTTCTTTTGTGTTGGTTTCCTCTTCTACTTTGGTGAAAATTCTGCCTCCTCTTTTGAACTGTCTTTTGCTCTTTTGTATATCTTTCTATCTATGCCTCTAAGCCTAAAAACCTGCTCCCTGCTTACTTTATCTCTCTCTCTTCTAGTACAGTTAAAAATATAAAAAATGTTTGTGCTGTACCTTTGTTCTGAAAGGGTCACTTCAATTGGGAAATGATGAAAATGAGTTGCTTGCATATCATACTTTCCTCTGCCTATTTGATCTCTTCTTGACAGCTTTTGTGCTTTTTGATATCTTTCAAAATCTTCTTCTCTGATAGCTTTGAGTAGCCTTTTGGATAGTTGCTTTATTTTTGGCAGAAAGTTGAGTTTGGACCTTTGGTTTGGACTTGCTGTTTGCTTTGTAACATGCTGTTTGAGATTTGAACTTTATGCAGTTTTGACAATTTTGAATTGTGCATTTTTTAAACTTGTGCATTCAATTTTAGCAAATAAACTCGTCCCTCTCTGTGAACCGGGAGAAATCCCGTGATTTGTAGAGAGGGTTCACTGATCCCAATTAGTGGCCCTTAATGATGAATTTCTTCTGTCATTTATTATTTTATCTGCTTTTTTGACTTCTCTCTTTTCTTTTGCAGGTGAAAAATGGAGCACCGGAGCGAAGTGAAGAATGAAGAATTAGGGACTTAGAAAATATTTAGAAAAAATAGGATAGTTTTTATTTTCAATTTAATTATTGTAAACCATTATTATTTTAAATACTTCGTAAATAAATACTTGTATCCAAATAATAATTGTAACAAATATTAAATATGAAATAAAAATTCTATTGGTTCATTTAATTCTTTTCAATTCATTTTCAATTATTTACTTGTTATTTATAGTTCCTTAAATTAAATAAAATGAAAATTAAATTTCAAATATTTAATTCTTAGAACCATAAATAATCAACTAAACATTGATTCTTCGTCGATCAAAAATAAATGAACTTGACGTCTCCATCATCCAAAGCAACGCACAGTCAAACGCAATAACTGATCAGACGCAATCCTTTCTTACTGATTTCTTACCAAGCACTGTAAATCCAAACTGCATATTTCTTTTGACCGGCTCAGACAAACCAACGTGAATTCAAACCAACTGCCTCTTTTACTGATTAAATCAAAACAATGCGAATTCAACCCGAATCTCGGAATATCTTGCAAAGTGCTGTGGAATTTTAATCTTTTTGAGAATATGCCCATAAAACCTTAATTCCTGATTAAATGCCAAATAACGTCTGCCTGACCAAAATTGAGCCAAAATCAACCAAAACCCTAAGCCAACTGTTTGAACTGTTCTAGAGCCATGAAAACCAGTAAAACCCTAATTTTGCTTGACTGACAAGAAAAGTTCGTTTGTCCGATTCTTGAGCCAATTTGAAAAGTCAGGAAATGCCTGAAGCTGAGATTTCTTGTGGAAAAATGCGAGGGCAAATTTTGGGGTACAACAGTTGCCCCTGTCCAATCTTCTTGGACCTGAAGAGTTAGATTGGCAAGTTTGCCTTTCGCGACTTGAAGGTAAAAGGAGATTGGACACTAAAGTACCCAGAAAATTTGCACTCGGCGACATGATGGTGAATGGGCTTAAAGATGCCATTTGGTGATGGGCTTAAAGATGCCATATGGTGCGAAAGAATCTTGTCGGGGGATGGGCTTAGAGATGCCATCTGAGAATGGGCTTAAAGATGCCATCTGGTGACTGCTGGTAGGAGGATGGGCTTATGGATGCCGTCTGGACATGTTGAACTGTATGTCAATGATGAGTGGACAAGTATCAGAAAGGCATCCCTGTTTTGGAACATCTCTGAATTGGGGGTCTGAGCAAGCAATAGATTGACGTCCATGTCTGGAGAATCCGTAAACTATTTCAGGAGTTGAGATTGAGTGAGCAATAGAGAGGCATCCATTGTTGGGAAGCGTCCGTAAACTATTTTCAAAAGTTGAGAAGAGTCTGAACAAGTTGGTAGATTGACATCCGTTGTTGGGAAGAATCCGTAAACTGTTTTCAGAAGTCTTGAAGTTGAAGAGGAACCGGTGTAGGGTTTCCTGATGATGCGTCTGAATGGATCTGGAATAAGTATCAGAATGTTGCCGTGTCCGGGTCATATCTGAACTATTTCTGGATGAATCTCGGGAGATGATATGTGTCTGTCGACTGCTCTTACCTGAAAAGTAAAGGATTAGCCGTATGCAATGTTATGATGCATGATGCGATGTATGTGACATCAATGTTTATGACATGAATGTGATGAATGCGTATGTAAGCTGATGAGCTATCTGAGGATAAATGAATCCTGGATGGCTGAAGACAAAAGAATCTTGATTGCTGCCGAGGAAAATAAATCCTTGGCTGCTGCTGGGGAAGAGAATTCCTGATGACCTCTACTGGGGAGTTCCAAATTAGTAGACTCATGCTGGAGAGGTAAGATTGAGAATCTTCAGCTTGGTGGGAAGTAACTCTGGCGATTTCACTGGGGAACTCAAGATTTGCCCTCTCCAAAACTCTGTGGGGAGAAGGTTCAATGGTCTGGCTCCGCTGGGGATTGATAATTTGAAGTTTTAGCTTTGCTGGAGATAATGAAGCTTGACTCTGAGTGGAGCTAGCTTGAGAAGAATCTGAACAAGCGATAGGTTAACATCCGTTACTTGGAGAACCCGTGAACTGTTTTCAGAAATCTTGAAATTGAATCAGCAATAGAGCCGCATCCGTTGTTGGGAAGCGTCCGTAAACTGTTTTCAAAGGTTGCATCTGAACAAGTTGATAGATTAACATCCGTTGTTGGGAAGAATCCATAAACTGTTTTCAGAAGTCTTGAAGAAGAATCTTGAACAAGTGATAGGTTAACATCCGTTGTTGGGAAGAATCCATAAACTGTTTTCAGAAATCTTGAGGTTGAATCAGAAATGGAGCCGCATCCGTTGTTGGGAAGCGTCCGTAAACTGTTTTCAACGATTGAGAAGAGTCTGAACAAGTTGGTAGATTAACATCCGTTGTTGGGAAGAATCCGTAAACTGTTTTCAGAAGTCTTGAAGAGGAACCGGTGTAGGGTTTCCTGATGATGAGCTCGTGTAAAACTGCATCGGTTTTTGAACACTTTTAACATTCGAATGCCCCGAGTGGTGATGTAGATAATTTCCTGGCTTATTACAGGTGTTGGTCTACAATCGGTCGTTCACATATGTTTTCCTGGGTTTTTACAGGTGTTGATCTGGAATTCTTCAGACATGCCCTGGCTGGATACAGGAATCGAATCTGGAAAGGTGATAGTTGATAGATATGCCCTGGCTGGATACAGGAATCGAATCTGGAAAGGTGATAGTTGATAGATATGCCCTGGCTGGATACAGGAATCGAATCTGGAAAGGTGATAGTTGATAGATATGCCCTGGCTGGATACAGGAATCGAATCTTCAAACTCTTCAGACGTGCCCTGGCTAGATACAGGAATCGAATCTTCAAACTCTTCAGACGTGCCCTGGCTAGATACAGGAATCGAGTCTGGAAATGTGGTCAACAGATATGCCCTGGTTGGATACAGGAATCGAATCTGGAAAGGTGATAGTTGATAGATATGCCCTGGCTGGATACATGAATCGAATCTTCAAACTCTTCAGACGTGCCCTGGCTAGATACAGGAATCGAGTCTGGAAATGTGGTCAACAGATATGCCATGGCTGGATACAGGAGTCGAATCTGGAAATAGTCGTCAACAGATATGCCCTGGCTGGATACAAGAGTCGAATCTGGAAATAGTCGTCAACAGATATGCCCTGGCTGGATACAGGAATCGAATCCTCAAACTCTTCAGACGTGCCCTGGCTAGATACAGGAATCGAGTCTGGAAATGTGGTCAACAGATATGCCCTGGCTGGATACAGGAATCGAATCTGGAAAGGTGATAGTTGATAGATATGCCCTGGCTGGATACAGGAATCGAATCTTCAAACTCTTCAGACGTGCCCTGGCTAGATACAGGAATCGAGTCTGGAAATGTAATGATTGATTTGTTGAACACTTTTGACATTCGAATGCCCCAAGTGGTGATGAAGGAATCTTGAATCAGATTACTCTGCATATTGAGAGATTTCTTGAAATCTTGACTGGACTGCCCCAGGTTAACTGAACTTTGAAAGATCTGTTGGACCTTGACTGGACTGCCCCAGGTTAATTGAATTGTGACATGTCATGCCCCTTGTTGATAAGGGGATTTGATGGAAGTGTCATCCTCTTGAAGTGATTCTTGCTTACTGAGAGAGTTTTCATTCCTCCGAACATTCGCTGTATGAATTTCTTCGCTGTCAAACAAAAAGGTCAAATGCAGACAGTGATATTCGAATAATGCAAAGTTTATGTTTGTCTCGAAGTTTTGAAAAAAATGCATTTTTAGCAGAAAACTTTTCATAAGACAAGTTAACACAAGATTTAGAGCAAAGCCCTACAGGAGTCAGGATACCTTTTGTAACAGTATGCTTTCGAACTAACCCATGCTTCAATTAGGACTTTTGAAGGGTTGTAACGTGGCCTGGTTCACGGTTTAAGAAACAAAGGATAAAGGCTCAAAGTATATTTGTACCCACCCTCTCTTCGTGATGTTCTTCAACCTAAGCTCAGTTAATTGCGTCATACTCTGTTTTGAGTTTGGAACGACTTTTGGGCAATGGTTCACCAGTTGAATTTGGGGAGACAGTCATCATCTCCTTTTTCTTTTTCAACACTTTTCATGTTGTTGAGGATTTTGTAATGACCTCACTATTTTGATTTTGATTTGTTATCCCTAACTTTTGCCTGACTGTTCCCATTTTCGAGATTACAGTCAGCGGGATGCCCCAGCTTTCTTAAGCCTCCTTTATAGGTTTTGGCTTGGCGGGCTTTTCTCTTTTGAGAGATTGACTGTCTATGTGATAGGGAACCACCCTTGTCTTTTGATTCCGAAGGAACGCTTTCTTTTTTGACGTCGTTCATTGTATTACGAACTGAGAGTTTGCGACTTCAATGCGCGTTTTCTCTTGAATTAACTGAGATACTACCCTGCCCCAGGTTTATATCAAAGGTTTCGATTGTTTAGAACATAAAACTCCTACTTCTTTGGCTCTAAGGGGTTGACTAGGGATTAACTTCCTTATAACTCCAGTGTTTGGGAATTGAAAGAAACGCCTGTACATCATCAGCAAGGTCTGTTCAAAAGCATATTGTATAAGATCATGGTATTGTTTCGTCATCCTCCCTCTAAAGGCTTACAGCTTTTTATCAAGAGTCAAATATCATAAAGAAAAGCATAAGAGTAGTGAAACGAATGGATGAATTCAAGACAAACATATGCAATGCGTTAATGAAAACAGAGTTTAACATCAACAAATAATTGTTTGACAGCAAAAGAAATTACAACTTTGAAAATTCAAAAAGAAGCAAAAGTCTTTCAGCTCGATCTTCGTCACTTCAAGTGGAGAACCCTTTAACGGAAGATCTTCATCTCGCCGTCTGGAATGAATTCCAGCACCCCAATGTCGATCAGATCTTGAATCTTATTCTTCAAGGCCCAACAGTCGTTGGTGTCGTGTCCCGGGCTGTAGGAGTGGTAAACACAGAATGCGTCGGGATGATAGTGAGGAGAGGAGGTATTGAGCTTCTGAGGAGGGTCCTTTAGGGTGAGCAGGTTGACCTCCATCAGGCGCTTCAGTATGAAAAATGATGGTATTTCAGTCTCCGTGAACTGTCTTCCCGACTTTTCTTGCTTACGCCGATTGCCCCGTTGACGCTGGCGAGGTTGTTGATGGGCTTGTGACCCTGAAGCAAGCAAAGGAGCTTTCCCCTTGTCTTCTTGAGTTGATGGAGGCTGAGCGGTGACTTGCTCTTCGACCTCAGATGTTTGCCCCAGTTGGTTGTTTGGAAGCAGTTGGCGGACAAGAACTCTGAGTTCCTCTTGTCTTTGGGATAGGTCTTGGATGAGAGCCATCTGGCCCACCAACTGTCCCATCACTTGGGTCCTCAAGGTTGTCAGATCAAACTGCAGTTCCGCCAGCTAGTCACTCCTGGCATTGTTGGAATTCCCCAAGCCCTTGGTGAGGAGAGCTTTCATCTCATCTTGCCCCAGAGACAAGTTCAGGAACATCTCCTGCAGCTGAGCAGTCTGGTCTTGGATGTCTTTGACAGACCTTTCTAGAGCCATCTCTTGCTGAAATAAACAGCAGGAGAGTAAGGAAACCTGAAAAAGGAAAGATTGTCAAAATGCAATGCATGATATGTGGATGCATGCTTTCAAGGATCTCTTGGGGTAAACACAAGAAAATGTTAGAGGTTGAACTCTGCTCTTGGATTGGAGATCTCTGCACCGGTGGACGTCCTTCCACGAGAATCAAGCTCACCATGTCGAGTGGGTCATAGCCACTGATTCAAGTCGTTGTTCTTGAACTTTGATTGGAGAACTTTGTATCGGTGGATGTCTTTCCACGAGAGTCAAGCTCACCATGTCAAGTGGGTCATAGCCACTAACTCAAGTTGTTGCACTTGATCTTTGACTGGAGAACTTTGTTTAGAGGAGAAAACCTCTTTCCCCTTGGTAGATGTCTGGTTCAACGTGACCCTGCATCAAAAGAACCCTCGAGATCCTTGAAATGGTTATTGAAAATGCTATGGTATGATGTTATGATGTTATGTACATGTATGCACAAGCAAGTGAGTGTATATACAGGCAAACATATTCACACAAATCAAACAAGTCCTTAGGTTTAGGCTTGCATGGGGTTCAGGTTCTACCCTCTTTCAGTTCGTTGGTTAAAACCTGTCCTATCAAAAGTAACCGGGTTCTAGAGGATCTCAAATCATTGGCTACCCTCAATCGGTCATAACTCCAGCATCGCAACCTTTTCTCGCAGCCGGAACCATCGCAAGAGTTTAGCCTCAATGAGTGTAGCATACTGCTACTGTTCTAATGGCCAAGTTGGGTCAATTTAGGGTTCTAAGGTCGGTTGGTGCTTAATGACTCCTTAGAAGACCCATATTCTCCCCGTTTCAACACGAGGGATATCGGTACAGACCAAAGCGCCACACCAACGTAGCCACTGCTTCACCCATGTCGGTATACCCCGGACAGGTCCCTCGCAGATTATGCTACCTAAAAAGGTTTTCCCCAGATCCGGGTTAGGATCTATGAAACTCCGATACAAAGCCCACAAATGTAAAAGCAAACAAAGCAATCAATTGAAAACATAGGTGATCTAAACCCTAAGGTAACCCCACTTTGAGTATCAGTCCCCAGCAGAGTCGCCAGTTCTGTGGTACGGTGGGAGAACTGACTGTGGTTTTGTGTTCGTATTCTCACTTGTGCGGTTGAGCAAGAGTCGCCACCGACTTTTTATTTTATCCTAAAGGAAAGGTTAAAAAAGCACAGCAAAAACCTTTTGAGATATTACGTGGGTTCGGGGGGTAGATTATGAAAAGGGAAGGTATTAGCACCCTCTTCATCCATGGTTATCCATGGGCTCTTAGTTACTTGGTTTTTAGATCACTTGCCTTGATTTTCGATTGCTTGAAATTGGTGTGTGTGTGAGTGCTTTTGAAAATGTTTTGGAAGAAGATGCCTTGTCTTAGGCGACCAATGTATTTGACTCGTGTTTGAGTGTTTTACAAAAGTGTGGATCTTTTCGAAAAGATGTTTCAAATGTTTTTGAGAATTTGTTTGAAAGTGTTGTGGATTGTGGTTTTTGAAAAAAAGGCAAGTGTTTTTGCAAGTTGATCTCAAGTAACTAAGAGTTTTGTCTACCCTATTGTACTCAAAGGTTTTTGTCATGTTTTAACCCCTTTTTAACAATTTTGTTCCACCATTGAATTTGGTGGGCAATCTTGCGTTTAGGAAGTTTGTTCGGGACGGGCGCGGGTCATCGTATGGACCACAAATGCAATTGTGCCAAGTGTCTTTGGCAATTTGTTTTGAAGGGACTTGATCATTTGTTTAGGCATCATTTTGAAAGTATTATCGAGGGACTATGATCATTTTGAATTCGTTTTGCCAAAGATACTCGACGTGCAAGCATGGCCCATTTCGGAAGGCAACATGTGGGATTACCCTAGAGGGTGCAAGTGTGATTGTGTATTGATTTCATGCATTTGTCCTGTATTAGGTTATCTAGCGTTTGATTTTATGTACATGCAAACCCTAGGTCTAATCATGGTATAATTGAAAGCGGTAAATTGCGAAAATGTAAAATCTACGCTATTACAAAATAAGTATCCGGGAGTGGGGGTACATGTGTATGAATGGGGATGAGACTTATAGTATCTAATAAGTTACAACCAAATCGAATTTGCGATCAAATGTTAACGACGAATATACAAATATAAGATAAACAAATGTGTATAGGGGCAATGTGAATGTATTTGTGTAAGTGTACATGTGTGTAGGTATGTAATTATTTACAGGTGCGACAAGGTGAAATTAATGTGTATTAGGGGTATTTGTTTTGACCTAAATATGTGTTTGATGAATCTTTGATTTGTATATTTTTAATATGTACAAAAGAAATGTTTTAATTGAATGTTCAAGTTCTAATTAAATTAAAAATGATGTTTTAAGAAAAGAAAATATTTCTAAGTTTTAATTATGTATACAAAAAGTATTTTTCATTTGTTATGAATTGAATTATGTATATTAAAAAAGAAATGTATTTTTAATTGTTATGTACAAAAGTATATTTAAAAGAAAAAGGTATTTTCAATTATATTGTATGATATGTGCAAAAGTATATTTAAATTAAATGTTTTTAAAAATTATGTACAAAGAAATGTGTTTTTAAGTATTCTTGTATTAATGTATTAGTATGTCAACTAAATATAAATCTTAAGAAAAAAAATATATTCTATGTATATATAAGAAAAAAGGTAAGTTTAAATATAGAGAAAGAAAAAAAATATTTCTTATAAGTTTATATATAAACTAAATCATACTATATATATAATATTTATTAGTGTAAAAAATAGTTACTATGTTGGTTAATTTTCTCAAAAATGATGTGTTAAGAGACAAACTAAATGAAAGAAAATGGGCTTTAAGCATGCAGGATGGGGCGAGGCCCACGTTTGAACTCAGGCATTTTTAGGGTTTTGATTTGTTTGTTCAGTTAGGAATGTGCTCTAGGGTTTGTACAGCGGCGCGTTTACTTGCTTTGTCTTCTCCGTGCGTTCTTCTGGATATGACTACTCCGTCTAGCCACTGGCACTGCCCCCACATCTCTCTTCCCTCCAGCTCGAGTTCAATGGTCTCATGACAACAAGGTTCGCTTTTGATGTTTTTTATATCCCTTTTTTACGAATTGCATGCTTATTCGCTTTGAGCTTTGACCTTAATCTTTTGTTATTATGGAGGTGAAGGAAAAACAGAGAGGGAGAAAAGCGTACTACCTGATCTTGGAGAAGGAGGAGAGATAGGGTAGGTGGCGCTCAGGAGGCCGAGACGAGCGGGACGACAGTGAGGATGCTGGGCTTGCGCTTTGGTAACCTTTACTTTTTGCTACTTTAGGGTTTGATGATGATTTTCATTTGCACTGAAAACCCTTTTAATATTCACTTCTTTATCTCTCCTCTTCGTTGGTTTGCCCCCCGTTGCCGTCGTTGTATGCTTGTTGAAACGTCTTCTATCTTAGTTGCCCTGAACTTGCCCTTGGTCGTTTAGCTTTTTGCCTATGATGAAGACCTCTTCTGAGGCCTTTGAATTGCCTTGAATGCTTCTTTTCCTCTTCTCTTACAGTTGCCCTGAATTTGCCTTCTTGTGTTGCCTATTACTTTTCCTCTTCTTCTGACTTGTTATCTTGCTTTGAGCTGCTTTTGGATATTTTGTCCTATGATGAACCTATGAGGGCTTTTGTTTCCCTTCTGTATGCTTTGGTATCAGTATACTTTTGAATGCTTGTTTTTTCCCGATGATGTGTTCTTACTGAGGGCTTGAGGGTTTGAAAAATGGTTTTGGTTGGCTTGGGTTTGATAGGCAGGTTTTTGTTTGACAGTAGGGTGAGTTTGGCCTGGTTTGAATTTGCTTCAGCAGGTTATGTTGGTATATCAGTTTGTAGCATGCTGGCATATGTAGGTTTTATTTGCGTTTTGTGGTGACAGGTTTGTATGTTGGTTTAGGTTCAGCAGGTTTAATGGCTGAGAAACTGGTTTGAGTTTGGAGGTGTTTGATGTTTTATGGTTCAGGCCATTAGCATTTTGGTTTCAGGTTTGCTTTAGGCAGGTTGGGGTGCTTGATAGCAGGTTATTGTTTGGAGGTTATGCAGTGGGTTCTGAGTTTGACAGTAGGTTCATGGCTTGGCTTCAGGTTTAACTGGTTATTTATGAACTTGAGCAGGTTTTCTATGCTTCAGGTTTGAGACTTAGCAGGTTTTCTATATCTTTTCTTTTGTGTTGGTTTCCTCTTCTACTTTGGTGAAATTTCTGCCTCCTCTTTTGAACTGTCTTTTGCTCTTTTGTATATCTTTCTATCTATGCCTCTAAGCCTAAAAACCTGCTCCCTGCTTACTTTATCTCTCTCTCTTCTAGTACAGTTAAAAATATAAAAAATGTTTGTGCTGTACCTTTGTTCTGAAAGGGTCACTTCAATTGGGAAATGATGAAAATGAGTTGCTTGCATATCATACTTTCCTCTGCCTATTTGATCTCTTCTTGACAGCTTTTGTGCTTTTTGATATCTTTCAAAATCTTCTTCTCTGATAGCTTTGAGTAGCCTTTTGGATAGTTGCTTTATTTTTGGAAGAAAGTTGAGTTTGGACCTTTGGTTTGGACTTGCTGTTTGCTTTGTAACATGCTGTTTGAGATTTGAACTTTATGCAATTTTGACAATTTTGAATTGTGCATTTTTTAAACTTGTGCATTCAATTTTAGCAAATAAACTCGTCCCTCTCTGTGAACCGGGAGAAATCCCGTGATTTGTAGAGAGGGTTCACTGATCCCAATTAGTGGCCCTTAATGATGAATTTCTTCTGTCATTTATTATTTTATCTGCTTTTTTGACTTCTCTCTTTTCTTTTGCAGGTGAAAAATGGAGCACCGGAGCGAAGTGAAGAATGAAGAATTAGGGACTTAGAAAATATTTAGAAAAAATAGGATAGTTTTTATTTTCAATTTAATTATTGTAAACCATTATTATTTTAAATACTTCGTAAATAAATACTTGTATCCAAATAATAATTGTAACAAATATTAAATATGAAATAAAAATTCTATTGGTTCATTTAATTCTTTTCAATTCATTTTCAATTATTTACTTGTTATTTATAGTTCCTTAAATTAAATAAAATGAAAATTAAATTTCAAATATTTAATTCTTAGAACCATAAATAATCAACTAAACATTGATTCTTCGTCGATCAAAAATAAATGAACTTGACGTCTCCATCATCCAAAGCAACGCACAGTCAAACGCAATAACTGATCAGACGCAATCCTTTCTTACTGATTTCTTACCAAGCACTGTAAATCCAAACTGCATATTTCTTTTGACCGGCTCAAACAAACCAACGTGAATTCAAACCAACTGCCTCTTTTACTGATTAAATCAAAACAATGTGAATTCAACCCGAATCACGGAATATCTTGCAAAGTGCTGTGGAATTTTAATCTTTCTGAGAATATGCCCATAAAACCTTAATTCCTGATTAAATGCCAAATAACGTCTGCCTGACCAAAATTGAGCCAAAATCAACCAAAACCCTAAGCCAACTGTTTGAACTGTTCTAGAGCCATGAAAACCAGTAAAACCCTAATTTTGCTTGACTGACAAGAAAAGTCCGTTTGTCCGATTCTTGAGCCAATTTGAAAAGTCAGGAAATGCCTGAAGCTGAGATTTCTTGTGGAAAAATGCGAGGGCAAATTTTGGGGTACAACACATAGTATTACGCTTTAATCCCTAACTTTTTCCTGGACCGCCCTTTCGGGTTTTCAGTCCACCGAGATACCCATTTTTGCCCAAGCCGCCTTTTCAGGTTTTCGACTTGCCGGGTGTACAGATTTTTTTTCATTTCATCCTTTATTTTTGCCCGAACCTTTTTGGTTCGCCGGTGTGATACGGTGGGAGAACTGACTTGAGGTTTTGCGTTTGTTTTCGCAAATGTGCGGTTGAGCAAGAGTCGCCACCGACTTTTTATTTTATCCTAAGGAAAGGTTTAAAAAGCACAGCAAAAACCTTTGAGATGTTTTCTTGGGTTCGGGGAGTAGATTATAGAAAGGGAAGGTATTAGCACCCTTTCTATCCATGGTTATCCATGGGCTCTTAGTTACTTGCTTAGATCACTTGCCTTTTGTTTTCAATTGTTTGAAATGGTGTTTATGTGTGTGGGTTTGAAAATATTTTGAAAAGAGGCCAATGTGGTGGCAATCTTTGTAATGATCCATGTGGGGATGTATGCAAAGATGTATGTCTTTTAAAAAGTTTTCATTTGTTTTTGAAAGTTGTTTTGAAAGTGTAGTGATGTGTGATTTTGAAATTGGGCAAGTGTTTTTGTTTTGCAAGCTTGATTCAAGCAACTAAGAGGTTGTCTACTCCTAAATTTCTCAAAAGATTATTGCTATGTTTTAACCCTTTTAACAAGTTTGTTCCACCATTGCATTTGGTGGACAATCTTGTGTTAGGATGTGAGAGGGACAGGCGCGGGTCATCGTTTAGACCATAATTGCAATGGTGCCAAGTATCTTTGGGCATTTTCCTTAAGGGACTTGATCATTTTTAGGCAACTTTCGAAAGCGTCGTCGAGGGACTATGATCATTTGAATTGTGTTTGTTTTGCCCAAAGAGACCTAACATGCAATATGGCCCAATTTTGAAAGGCAACAAGTGGATATAACCCTAGGGGTGTTAGTGTGCAAGTGTGTTTTATTGCATACAAGAGTTTTTCTTTGAATTAGGTTTTTCTATTTCATTGATTTTATCTTGTCATACACGTCCTAATTACTAGCAATAAGAAGCGAAAATGTAAAATTCTACGCTATTACAACAATTAGGGGAGGGGGATACACATTTGTACATGGGGGGTTCAACGAGAAAAATAGACAAAAAAGAAAATAGCGAAAAACAAGATATATATAGAGAGAGAGAGGGAGCCCGCGCGCTGTTGGGAGGCATCAGAAGTTCTGACCCAGTTCCGCTG
This sequence comes from Vicia faba, assembly GCA_948472305.1. Taxonomy (NCBI): domain Eukaryota; kingdom Viridiplantae; phylum Streptophyta; class Magnoliopsida; order Fabales; family Fabaceae; genus Vicia; species Vicia faba. The sequence goes on from OX451737.1 coordinate 174,364,030, forward strand.
TCAGATGATCAACCTGTTGGTGAAACTGGATGAGTCAGAACTTCTGACTCTAGAACCTGCAAAACAGAACCTTGTTAGTGGGGAAACCAGAAGTTCTGATTTCCCTGCGCTGCAAGACAGAAGTTTGTTAGTGGAGAACCCAGGAGTTCTGATTCTGCTGAAAAGGCAATGACTCTCAGAGGTTCTGATGTCATTGACAGCAAAACAGGCTTCAGATTTGCTAACGTCAAAGTCAGCATTTGGCTTTTTCCTGTACTAATCAGAACATCTGCAATCCTGTTGTCACTCCACAAAACAGGAAACATATTTGGAACAGATCCAACAAAATAACAAAAATGTTTCAGAGGTCAGAATCACCAAGGTCACAGGCAAGTCCTATACTGGCTCAGAACGTTCTGAGGTATGAGAATCCTCAGAACATAAACAGCAATAACATGGATATTTACATTATGTTACTTGAATATGCACAGCTGATGATGCTTAACAGTGTGGTGAGGGTCAGCAGGTGCTTACCTGACTTTCTGGAAAATGGTGGGTGAAAGTTAGCTTTTGGTTCTGGTGGTGTTCTGGACAGATTTGGAAAAGGGGGAGTGAAGGTGTATACGTGTATAGGGTCAGAAGTTTGGAAAGAACGTTTTTTTTTTTGGTTTACAGAAAAGAGCTGGATGTTTGATGAAGTTGAAGGTAAGAAACTTAAAGTTATGAAACAAAGCTGGAAATTTTGACAGAGTTTCAGGATGTTATGTTGCTAGGAGTTTCGTTTCTCTCTTAGCAATTTTTTCTGTTTCTTTTCTTGAACGTCCTTTGCAGTGGTGAAAGCTCTCTATTTATAGGCAAAGTTCTTGTGGATGCCTTGAACATTTAAGGCGCCAACAGAGTTTGAATTTGTTCTTTGACAGAAATTCCTGGGAAGTTGTGATAACAGCTATCTTTCAACCTAGGTAGCAGCAGCAGGCGTAGATTGGGGGAAGTGACCTCTGAAATGGGCGGTGGCGTGAAGACCCATGCCAGAATCTGTGCAAAAGCATTTTCCAAGCCACACGTGAACGCTCAGGAGTGGTTGGAAGCATTAATGGGCATTAAATGGTGACAAGACCTGTCAATACCAACATTCTGGTTGTTGAATCAGCAGCGTAAACCATGCTCTGGCCTTGGCTACCTGTTGTCTGGAGATTCTCCTGGTTTTTCTGGTACGTTCCTTGGATATGCTTCTGGACAATCTGGGCTTAGGGATTCTGTATCAATGTGACACCTATTCCTCTGACCTTTCATCTTCTGATTTCAACCTGTTCTGAAGGAGCCTTCATACTTTCATGTTTCTCTTGCATTCCTTTAGCAAGTTCTAACTGAGCTTGTGTAACTGCTGAAGGGGCATGTTCTGTTTGAGGCTTACACTCTGAACCACGTTTACAACTTATGATTGAACTGATGTAGCTGCTGAAGAGCCAACTTCTGACCATGCTGAACCAAGCTTGCAACTTCTGACCGTCTTCATCTGGAATGGGTCCAGAAGTTCTGAAGCGTTAATTTTTCTAAAAACACTTATTTTAAAGAAACATTTTAAGCACTTAGAATTTGATTTTCCTCAAGATGAAAGCGTTGTTTCTGGATTTTGTGAGGTCATCTTGCTCTTGTAAGTGACTTGCTTGGGCAAAAAGGATAACTCAGGACTTGGATTTATTTCAGGGGATTTTGAAAAAATCTAAGATGGTTTTCTGAAGAAAGGGAGGGCGAATTTTGGGGTACAACAGTTGCCCCTGTTCAATCTTCTTGAACCTGAAGAGTTAGATTGGCGAGTTTGCCTTTCGCGACTCGAAGGTAAAAGGAGATTGGACACCAGAGTGCCCGAAAATTTGCACTCGCTTAGTAGAGTATCAGCGATGTGATGGCGGGAATGGGCTTACAGATGCCATTTGGAAGTGCGGTAGATAGGGGGAAGGGCTTACAGAAGCCATCTGGAGATGTGACAGAACTTTGTCGGGAATGGGCTTATAGATGCCATTTGGAAGTGTCGATCGCGTAAGAGATTCCTTAGCGGGAAACTTGTATATTTGAGAAAGACGGATGTTTTCCTGGCTTGTTACAGGTGTTTGATCTTCAATCTCCTTATGCAGATGTGCCCTGGTTAGATACAGGTATCGAATCTACAATCGGTTGCTCACAGATGTGCCCTGGCTGGATACAGGAGTCGAATCTGGAAATAGTCGTTAATAGATGTGCCCTGGCTGGATACAGGAATCGAATCTTCAGACTCTTCAGACGTGCCCTGGCTAGATACAGGAATCGAGTCTGGAAACGTTGTAGTTGATAGATGTGCCCTGGCTAGATACAGGAATCGAATCTTTGAACTCTTCAGACGTGCCCTGGCTAGATGCAGGAATCGAGTCTGGAAACGTTGTAGTTGATAGATGTGCCCTGGCTAGATACAGGAATCGAATCTTTGAACTCTTCAGACGTGCCCTGGCTAGATACAAGAATCGAGTCTGGAAACTGATCACTCTCAGATATGCCCTGGCTAGGTACAGGTATCGAATCCGGAATTTATGACAGTTGAAGGTAGTTGTTTTTGGGATCGTCTTTTTCCTGAAAAGGCAAAAACATAAGTTGTACGCCATGTCGTGATGCATGATGTCATGATGTTCAACATGAGATAGTGTTGTATGCACTTTATCATGTATGTAAGCAAGATGTATGAAAGTGTGAAATGCTTATGAATGTATCTTCGTCTTAGGAAAATAGGTCTTTGAGGATCGGCTGGGGAGTTGCCCTGTGGCCGAGATACTTTGCTGAAGTTTTGATGAGAGCTTCGCTGAGGGTTTCGATGATGGACTCCACTGGGGATAACAAAGATAAAATCTGCTGGGGATACCAAAGATAAAATCTGCTGGGGATTTGAAAGATAAACTCCGCTGGGGATTGAAAGATAAACTCCGCTGGGGATTGAAAGAACTTTGTTGGGGGCGATCTTCTGTGGCGATTAGCTGAGGATAACCCAGTTATAAGCCCTTGTGAGGAATGACTCTGAATAAAGTTAGGGAGAGACGTCCGTATTCTGCAGGAGATAAGCTTCCAGAATCTACTGGGGATAAGCTTTAAGACCTATTGGGGACAAGAATCCCACTTTCCTGGGGAAACTTTTGGAATTGTGCTGGTAAATGGTTCTACTGGGGTGTCCGTATTTCGCCAGGTAACAAACTTAGATCAAGACTGCCGGGGATGCTTGCTGACGAATGCCTATACTCCGCTGGGGAATGTGGTGCCTTTTTCAGGATTGATGGGGAACCAACTCTGCTTGGGGAAAGTATTGCCGAATCTTGTCTTACTCTGCGGGGAGTTGAGATGATTTAGTCGCATTCTTCAGTCGAATCTACCTTGGTACTTTGGCGGACAAAGCAACCCGACCGCATCAGACAACTTTACATTGCCCTGTGTCCGATGTCACCTGTAATTGATCTTTTGTCTCATACGCGAATATTTATGAATCAGCAATTTTAATGTCAAATGCATATATCAAAAGCGAACATTGGACGTTCTTCGCAAGACAAAACAGAAAGAAGAAAACAATGGTAATTTGTATGGACAAGTGAATTTGTATTGATTTGAACTTTGCCTGTGAATAGGCGTTTTTATACAAGAGGCTGACATCCTAGTAAGAGGACGCCGCCAAATAACATAGAATTTTGAAAAAGAAATAAAACAGCTGTGTGAACGATCCCACTGGGTTCCAACTCTGCTATTGCCTTTATGTCTCCGGGCGTCTCATCGCTTTGCTGCCTGGTTGAAGATGAAGCTGATTGGTCGATGCCGAAGTCTGAGCCAGGTAGTGGATACTGAATTCTGGATGCGATGTGATCCAATGAGACATAGTGTTACGCTCCATCCCTAACTTTTGCCTGGACCGCCCTTTCAGGTTTTCAGTCCACCGGGATACCCATTTTTGCCCAAGCCGCCTTTTCAGGTTTTCGACTTGCCGGGTGTACAGATTTTTTTCGTTTCATCCCTTATTTTTGCCCGAACCCTTTTGGTTCGCCGGGAAGCCCTTATTTTTGCCTAGGTATGTCAACCTAGCGGGTCTTTTATTTATGCGTAGTATTTTTTCACTATGTCTGCATTGGCGGGGTGAGGAAGGTCATCACCATCCATGGTGGTTAGGATCATGGCTCCTCCTGAGAACACTCGTTTAACCACAAATGGCCCTTCGTAAGTAGGGGTCCATTTGCCCCGGGGATCACTTTGAGGAAGGATGATGCGTTTGATTACCAGGTCCCCAACTTGATACTCTTGTGGTCTGACTTTCTTGTTAAATGCCCTGATCATCCGTTTTTGATACGTTTGACCATGACAGATAGCAGTGAGCCTCTTTTCGTCAATCAGATTTAATTGATCAAGTCGAGTCTGGATCCAATCATCTTCATTCAAGTCTGCATCCTTCATTATCCGGAGAGAGGGTATCTGGACTTCAATTGGCAAGACTGCTTCCATTCCATAGACCAAGGAGAAGGGAGTTGCCCCGGTTGACGTTCTGGCTGAGGTGCGGTACCCATGAAGAGCGAACGGTAACATCTCGTGCCAATCTTTATAGGTCACTGTCATCTTCTGCACAATTTTCTTGATATTTTTATTGGCTGCCTCTACAGCCCCATTCATCTTCGGCCGGTAGGGAGAAGAATTGTGGTGCTGTATTTTGAATTGTTCACAGAGTTCAGTGATCATTTTGTTATTGAGATTGGTACCATTGTCCGTAATGATTCTTTCCGGGACACCGTACCGACAGATCAGATTATGCCGGATGAAACGTGCCACGACGCTCTTGGTTACTGTGGCATAGGATGCTGCCTCAACCCATTTCGTGAAGTAATCGATCGCCACCAAGATGAAGCGATGCCCATTGGATGCCGTAGGTTTGATCTCACCGATCATGTCTATGCCCCACATTGCAAACGGCCAAGGTGCAGTTAGAACATTCAAAGGAACCGGAGGGATATGCACCTTGTCAGCATAGATCTGGCATTTATGACAAGTTCGGGAATGTTGGTAACAATCGGCTTCCATTGTGGACCAGAAATATCCTGCCCGAAGGATTTTCTTAGCCATGGTGTATCCACTGGAATGTGTTCCAAACGTGCCTTCATGTAATTCCATCATAATTTTCTCTGCTTCAGCCTTATCCACACAACGTAGCAGAGTTGAATCATGATTCCGCTTGTAGAGAATGCCGTTGCTGAGGAAGAATTTTGCGGCAAACCTCCTCATGAACTTCTTATCATTGACAGATGCACCTTCAGGGTATTCCTGAGCTTCCAAGTACCTCTTCACCTCATGATACCAAGTTTTTTCAATAACCTTCTCAGCCTCGAGCTCGCAGCAGTATGCCGGTTCATCCAACTTCCAGATGATGATTCGGGGAGCCTCATTGTCCCATTTAACTTTGAACATTGAAGACATCGTAGCTAGTGCGTCTGCTAGCTGATTCTCCTCTCTAGGGAAGTGTTCGAAAGTTATCTCTTCAAAGTGGGGAAGCAAGGTCAACACATACTCCTTGTAAGGAATAAGATTCGGGTGTTTCGTATCCCACTCGCCTTTGATCTGATTGATCACGAGAGCGGAATCTCCGAAGACATCTAGAAATTTGATCCTCAAGTCGATTGCAGCTTGTAAACCCATGATACATGCCTCATATTCTGCCATGTTGTTGGTGCAGTTGAAACATAATCGGGCGGTGAGTGGAGTATGAGTTCCTTTGGGAGATATGATTACAACGCCGACGCCGTTACCCAAAGCATTGGAGGCTCCATCGAAGTGCATAGACCATCGGGATCCTTCCTCAGGTCCTTCATCCGGTCCAGGTACTTCACAGTCAGTTACCACCATGATGTCTTCGTCCGGAAAATCAAAGTTCAATGATTGGTAATCGTCCACAGGTTGGTGCGCCAAATGATCTGCCAGTACACTTCCCTTAATTGCTTTCTGAGTAGTATACTGGATATCATATTCTGTCAAGATCATTTGCCATCTCGCTATTCTTCCGGACAGAGCGGGTTTTTCGAATATGTACTTGATGGGATCCATCTTTGAAATTAATAGAGTAGTGTGAGTCAGCATATACTGTCTCAGCCGGCGAGCAGCCCATACAAGAGCGCAGCAAGTTTTCTCAAGCAGTGAGTAACGAGACTCACAGTCGGTAAACTTTTTGCTCAAGTAATAAATAGCGTGCTCTTTTCGGCCAGACTCGTCATGCTGTCCCAGCACACACCCCATTGAATTGTCAAGTACTGTCAGGTATAGTATCAGAGGTCTTCCTTCCATCGGTGGCATAAGAATGGGTGGCTCTTGGAGATATTCCTTTATCTTTTCAAAGGCAGCTTGACATTCATCATTCCAGTGTACTACTTGATCTTTCTTCAGCAGCTTGAAGATTGGCTCACAAGTAGCAGTCAGATGTGAGATGAATCGGGCAATGTAATTCAGTCGTCCCAGGAAACCTCTGACTTCTTTCTCTGTTTTTGGAGTCGGCATCTCTTGTATGGCTTTTACCTTGGCAGGGTCCACCTGAATACCTTTATCACTTACAATGAAACCTAGCAATTTTCCGGACCTTACCCCAAAGGTGCATTTGTTGGGATTCAACCTCAGCTTGTACAACTTGAGTCGGTCAAATAACTTCCTCAGATGGTCAAGGTGCTCCTCCTCAGTTTGAGACCTTGCGATCATGTCATCAACGTATACCTCAATCTCATGATGGATCATATCATGAAATAAAGCAACCATGGCACGTTGATAGGTTGCCCCAGCATTTTTCAATCCGAACGGCATGACCTTATAGCAGAAGGTGCCCCACTGAGTCACAAAGGTAGTCTTCTCCATATCCTCTGGAGCCATCTTGATCTGATTATACCCTGAAAACCCATCCATGAAGGAGAACACCTTGTGTTGAGCTGTATTGTCAACAAGGACATCAATGTGAGGTAGGGGGAAGTCATCCTTGGGACTGGCCCTGTTCAGATCCCTGTAGTCAACACACATTCTGACTTTGCCGTCCTTCTTCGGCACTGGCACTACATTGGCAACCCACTGAGGGTAAGAAGTTACTGCAAGGAACCCGGCATCAAACTGCTTCATAACCTCGGCCTTGATCTTTTCAGACATCTCTGGACGCATCCGTCGGACCTTTTGCTTTACCGGAGGGCAATCTTCCTTGGTTGGCAGGTGGTGAACTACAATGTCGGCATCCAAACCAGGCATATCTTCATAGGACCAAGCAAAAATTTCCATGTAATCTTGTAACATCTGGATCAATCGTTGCTTCACGCTAAGCTCTAGATTGGCACCAATCTTGACCTCTTTCCTATCTGTCTCAGTACCCAAGTTAATTGTTTCCACAGGCTCTTCATGTGGCTGAATAGCCCTCTCTTCCTGGAGCAGCAGTCTTGCGAGTTCACCAGGCACTTCGCAATCATCTTCACCTTCGTCCTCGGCCAAGTTGATCGGATTTTTGAAGTCATAACTGGCGGTAGCAGAGCTGTTACCAGTGAGATCCAGAGTGGATTGAAACCTGTATAAGTGAGTGTGTGTAAATATAGCTGTTTTGCAATATATATAACACAGAAAGGAAAAGAGCACAAGATTTGAAATGCAACAAACGTCCAATGTTTTGATTGATGATATATGAAAATTTCATACAAAAAGCCCTCACAAATGGAGCTACGATGCCCCGGGTAGGACACCGAGCCAACAAAGTTTTAACATTTGTTTGTTGCAAATTTGGAAAAAAGAAATCAATTACTGCGTGACAAATGTGATAGGGGTAAAATCCTTTGCCGTCCAGTTGCTTGGTCCGTCGCTGGCAGTCGGGTAGATCCAACTGTCAAACTCTGCTTCCTCTACATCCTCCTCGATAGCATTCACCCCTGAGCTGGAGATAAACACCGGAGCCTTCCTGATCTTCTCTTTGCGCACAGCCCTCTGAGCCTCTGCAGTAAAGCCTAGCCCAAACTTGTCGTTCTTCTGAGTGAAGTCGGGAAGCTGACCCCAGTTTGCACAATTGCCTTTCTGAACCACAGCCCGGGCATCCCTTAAGGAAGCCATCTTTAAGGAAACATTCTCTTCAACTGTTGCCTCTGCTGCTGCTGAAATTGGATGCACCTCCTCGAAATGCTGAAAGGGGGTTTCAATAAACTCCCCATCCATCTCAATGTATCTGAAGGAATTTAAATGGCTCACCATGTATTCCTCTTCTCCTTGCACAGTGACGATCTTCCCCTTGACGGGATACTTCAGCTTCTGGTGCAAGGTGGAGGTTACTGCCCCAGCTTTATGGATCCAAGGTCGACCCAGTAGACAAGAGTACGATGGACGTATATCCATCACATAAAAAGTAGAGTCAAATACTTGAGAGCCCACACGAATAGGGATGTTAACCTCTCCGTGAACCATCCTTTTTGAACCGTCAAAGGCCCTGACGATGATGTTGCTGGGCTTCAGTTCCAGGCCTTCAGAATCCAAACGGTCTAAAGCCTTTTTCGGTAGAACATTCAAGGAAGAACCAGTATCCACCAATACATGCGCCAGAGTAGTGCCCCTGCATTCGATAGAGACATGCAGGGCGTCGTTGTGGTCTCTTCCCTTCGCGGTCAGGTCAGCATCTGAAAACCCCAAGCCATTGTCTGCTGTCAGGTTTGCTACGCAATCAGCGAATTGGATTGCAGATGTCTCCTGTGGTACATGGGTCGTCCTGAGAAATGAAATCAAGGCTTTAGCATGGGCCTCAGAGCATAGCAATAAGGAGAGCAGGGAGATCTTGGAGGGCGTATGCCCCAGCTGTTCGACAACATCGAAATCACTTTTCTTTATTATTTTCAGAATCTCCTCCATTTCTTGTTGGGAGGCCTCAGCATTTACGGGTATTGGTGCCTCCATCCGGGCAGGCTCTTCTTCAATCCCTTTGCCCCGAGCATTTGAGGACTCGGCAGCAGGGGAAACAACTTGATCAGCAGCAGGAACAGGTAAACTTGCAAGTTTTATAAGGAGGGGTCTTCGAATGGCGGGCGGTGCAATGTCAGGCGAGAAGAGCCTGCCACTGCGGGTGACCTTGGCTGGACCAGTGATATCGCAGATACTGGCGCCAGTGTCAAATTCCTGTTTGATTCCATTCACATATACGTCTGCCCCATAATGCCAAGGGACAGCTTTATCAGACACGTAGGGGAGAGGCCCCGGAACAGTAATAATCACAGGTGCAACAGTCATGATTTGAACAGGCTTCTTCAGGGGAGCCTTGATTGGATTTTTGAAGATGGTAACCACATAAACTTCTCTTATCGGAAGTACTTGAACAACAGACTTCTGAAACAAAATCTCCTTACTATCCATTAGGCTTTGGATACCTAACTTTAGCAAGGGACAACCAGATAGGGAAACCGCACAGAACAGGCAACCTTCACTGCAACCCAGAAATAAACCGGCCCGCAGTAGGTTCTTCTTGACAGTCTTCAGAGGGGTAACAACTTCATTTACCGAAACAGCATACATTTCTTCCTCAATGGCATTTACTCTATGCTGGGGCATAGGAGCAGTTACAACATTTGGTCTCTCCGGCGCTTCAAACTGAATTTCCTTTGCGTCGATCAGATCTTGCACTTTGTTTCTCAAGGCCCAGCAATCATCAGTAGTGTGCCCGGGACTATCAGAATGATAAGCACACCGGGCATTTGGGTTATACTTAGGAGACGCAGTGTTGACGACCTTAGGAGCTTCTTTGAGGGTCACCAGGTTGGTGGATAACAGTTGGGGTAAAATTTGAGATAAGGTCATACTCAGCCGAGTATACTGCCTCTTGGGCCTTTCACTTCTTTGTTGATTGTACTGCTGAGGAGCAGCAACAGGTTTGGAGATGACCAAAGCATTGATGGCTTGGCGACTTTCGGGCTTGACTTGTCTTCTAGGACCATAGACGGCACTTGCTTCTTTCTTAAACGGCCTCTTCTCAGCACTTGTGGAGGCAGCCTTTTGTATCTTTCCTGACCTGATGCCAGCTTCAATTCTTTCTCCCGTCAATATCAAATCTGTAAACCCAGCGGAGGAGTTACCAACCAAATGATTGAAAAACGGACCAGACAACGTCCCTAGAAACATATCAACCAGCTCCCGATCAGTCAATGGAGGCTGCACCCTGCCAGCCAAATCTCTCCATTTTTGAGCGTACTCTTTGAACCCCTCACCCGTTCCTAGAGACATACCCTGAAGTTGGGTACGCGTAGGAGCGAGATCAGAATTGTATTGGTATTGTCTGTAGAATGCGGTTGCCAAATCTTCCCAGTGTCGGATGCTAGTTCCATCCAATTGGTAGAACCATTCAAGCTGTGACCCCGAGAGACTATCTTGGAAGAAGTGAATCCAGAGGTTCTTATCCGCCGTATAAGGTTGGATTTTCCTTACATACGACCTCAGATGCAGCTTTGGGCAGGAGACCCCATCATATTTGGCGAAGGCAGGCGCCTTAAACTTGTGTGGAATCACTACCCCAGAAGATAACCCCAAATCTCCGAAGTCCAGTCCCGGCACATTCTGAATTTCCATGGCGCTCAAGCGGTCCTCCAATTGTTTGTATCTGTCAGCAGCAGGTGGGTATTGTTCATCGTTATAGTCCGTCTCGTTGTCGGAGACTGCGGGACTAGGAGCTCCTCCCCCTTGGGGACTGTTTTTCTCAGCAGAAGAAGTAGTTGGATCAGCTTCATTATGGAGTGTGTTCCCAAATCTGCGTCCGGTGTTGAACAACGCAGTCCTCTTTTTCTTTTTCTTCTTCATGAGTAGAGTCTTCAACTCTTGCTGACCCTGGGCTAGGCTTAGGACCATCTCTTGAAACTGTGCACTTTGGGCCTGAAGGGCCTTGATTGCTTGCTCACTGGATGAGTCTGGATTCATGATGACTGACTGTTCCAAATAAACAGCGAAGAAGATTAAGCAACCTGTAGAAAAAAAATGGGTACCTGTTATGCACATGATGCATGAGATGCTATCTATGCAATGCATTCAAGGGTTTTGGAAATTCACAATTGTTGTAGATAAAAGGAACGCACGTTATTTTAATAAGAAAAGATTTGTTAGTACATAAATGCCCCATGGGCCAAAAAAATACAAAATAATTTCTCAGGGTAGAAAGACATTGCGCATCCTTTTTGGTGCGATGTAGGTGTTGAGGACCTCTTGCTCATGGAGTCGGCGGGTAAGCTCTAGAACCTTCTTCTCACTGGCGTAGAAACTAGCCTCAAAAGTATTACGTTCCTCCTTGAGCTGAATCCAGCTTTTCTGCATCTCCTCCCACGATGTAGGCATGTCTGGATGTAGGATGGTGTAGGGAACCTCTCCTTCATTGACGGGCTCTTTAATCACAGGGAGAATATGAGGATAAGGCATCATCAATCTTTGGGCTCGGGCTCGTACCCATTTGAGATAAGGTTCAAGAGGGATGGAGTTCTTGTGTCCCAAAGTCTTGCTATCAACCTTGTTGAGTTTTCCCCAAGCTCTGATGAATCTTTGGCGAAGTCCTTGCGCATCGTTGTCGAAGTCAAAAACTAAGCTAGGAATCAACATATCATGAGGGCCGTCCCTCCGGGCATATCCAAATTGCCTCAAAGCTAGGCAAGGATTGTAGGTGATACCCCCTCTAATTCCAAGTAAAGGAACATTAGGAAATTCTCCGCAACGGTCGATAATGATGACATTTTCTCTGGACCGAGAACACCAATGCACATCAGAATGAGTAAGAGCCATCAGTCGTTGGGACCACCTTGTACCTTGATCATTCTTCAAGACAGATTGTGGAAGGTGCGAAATAAACCACCTTGCAAGGGGGGGAGTACAGCACATGAGAATACCCCTCTTTCTCATTGTTCGTGTGTAAAATGAGTGAAGGATGTCCCCAAGTAACGTTGGTATTGGATTTCTGGATAAGAAGATTTTGACGGCATTGACATCTACCAATTGGTCAGGATTTGGGAACAAGACCAACCCATAGATAAGGAGTGTCACAATCTCTTAAAAGGCTTGTAGGTCCAATGAGTTCCAACATTCTTGTGCCTTCTCAAACAAGAACTTGGCTAAGAATCCTTTGACGCCGCTTCTGGTTTCCCAATGCCCCTTGATTTCAGATGGTTGTAGATGTAGTGCTCGAGCAACATCTTCCGGCTTTGGTTCCTTTTCCGTACCGTTGAAGGGTAGTTGATTAAGGATAGGAATTCTCAGGAGTTGAGAAAACTCCTCCAAAGTGGGTACCAACTGATAATCAGGGAAAGTGAAACAGTGGTGAAGAGGGTCAAAGAACTGGAATATCACTTTTATCATGTCTTCTTCAATGTTGGCGTTGACTAGGCTGAGCAGTCTACCATGTCTTTCACTGAAGGATGAATTTTCCGGAATTCTTGAGGTGAGCTCCTTGAGTTGAGGAGAGATTCTCACAAGGCTGACTTGAATGGTATTTCTGCGAGGAATCTCCATGTCCTGCAAAACAAGAACAAAGTTGAAGATCTAAAACCCTTGAAATGGTTAGTAAATGCATATGATGCTTCATGATGTTTATGATGTATGCACAAAACATATGTACAAGTAAATCACACCAAACCCTAGTTCAGGCTTGCATGGGGTTTCATAGGTAAGTACCCTCTTGAGTGTAGTTGGCTTAAAAACCTGTCCTATAAATAGTAACCGGGTTCTAAGGAGCTCAATATCATTGGATTGTTTTCAATGTTCATTGTTTCGGTTTAGCCACTTAACTAGCGACCAAAATATTCCAAGAAAACAACCCTCAATGAGTGTAGTATCGAGTATCTACCAACTTTGGACTGTACCAAAGCCGGTCATCTCACTACCCCTAATGAAAGGCCAAGATGGTCAAGTAAGGTTCTAGGTCATTAGTGCTTAGTGACATCACTCAGCGGCCCCGTACTCTCCTTGATTGAACTCAAGGGTTACCGGTACTCACAAATATGTCGCACTAATATAGCTATTGCTTAGACCGTGTCGGTATACCCCGCACAGTTTCCACAACGTATTGCTATCTATGAATGTTTCCCAAAATCCGGGTGGAGGATTGTAAACCCAAACAATAGAGCCAAAGTATAAAGCAAGCAAATCAAACAATTAGTCATGCAAGAGGGTGATCTAAGCCCTAAGGTTACTCCACTTTTAAAGTAATCCCCAGCAGAGTCGCCAGTTCTGTGATACGGTGGGAGAACTGACTTGAGGTTTTGCGTTTGTTTTCGCAAATGTGCGGTTGAGCAAGAGTCGCCACCGAATTTTTATTTTATCCTAAGGAAAGGTTTAAAAAGCACAGCAAAAACCTTTGAGATGTTTTCTTGGGTTCGGGGAGTAGATTATAGAAAGGGAAGGTATTAGCACCCTTTCTATCCATGGTTATCCATGGGCTCTTAGTTACTTGCTTAGATCACTTGCCTTTTGTTTTCAATTGTTTGAAATGGTGTTTGTGTGTGTGGGTTTGAAAATATTTTGAAAAGAGGCCAATGTGGTGGCAATCTTTGTAATGATCCATGTGGGGATGTATGCAAAGATGTATGTCTTTTAAAAAGTTTTCATTTGTTTTTGAAAGTTGTTTTGAAAGTGTAGTGATGTGTGATTTTGAAATTGGGCAAGTGTTTTTGTTTTGCAAGCTTGATTCAAGCAACTAAGAGGTTGTCTACTCCTAAATTTCTCAAAAGATTATTGTTATGTTTTAACCCTTTTAACAAGTTTGTTCCACCATTGCATTTGGTGGACAATCTTGTGTTAGGATGTGAGAGGGACAGGCGCGGGTCATCGTTTAGACCATAATTGCAATGGTGCCAAGTATCTTTGGGCATTTTCCTTAAGGGACTTGATCATTTTTAGGCAACTTTTGAAAGCGTCGTCGAGGGACTATGATCATTTGAATTGTGTTTGTTTTGCCCAAAGAGACCTAACATGCAATATGGCCCAATTTTGAAAGGCAACAAGTGGATATAACCCTAGGGGTGTTAGTGTGCAAGTGTGTTTTATTGCATACAAGAGTTTTTCTTTGAATTAGGTTTTTCTATTTCATTGATTTTATCTTGTCATACACGTCCTAATTACTAGCAATAAGAAGCGAAAATGTAAAATTCTACGCTATTACAACAATTAGGGGAGGGGGATACACATTTGTACATGGGGGGTTCAACGAGAAAAATAGACAAAAAAGAAAATAGCGAAAAACAAGATATATAGAGAGAGAGAGGGAGCCCGCGCGCTGTTGGGAGGCATCAGAAGTTCTGACCCAGTTCCGCTGTCAGATGATCAACTTGTTGGTGAAACTAGATGAGTCAGAACTTCTGACTCTAGAACCTGCAAAACAGAACCTTGTTAGTGGGGAAACCAGAAGTTCTGATTTCCCTGCGCTGCAAGACAGAAGTTTGTTAGTGGAGAACCCAGGAGTTCTGATTCTGCTGAAAAGGCAATGACTCTCAGAGGTTCTGATGTCATTGACAGCAAAACAGGCTTCAGATTTGCTAACGTCAAAGTCAGCATTTGGCTTTTTCCTGTACTAATCAGAACATCTGCAATCCTGTTGTCACTCCATAAAACAGGAAACATATTTGGAACAGATCCAACAAAATAACAAAAATGTTTCAGAGGTCAGAATCACCAAGGTCACGGGCAAGTCCTATACTGGCTCAGAACGTTCTGAGGTATGAGAATCCTCAGAACATAAACAGCAATAACATGGATATTTACATTATGTTACTTGAATATGCACAGCTGATGATGCTTAACAGTGTGGTGAGGGTCAGCAGGTGCTTACCTGACTTTCTGGAAAATGGTGGGTGAAAGTTAGCTTTTGGTTCTGGTGGTGTTCTGGACAGATTTGGAAAAGGGGGAGTGAAGGTGTATACGTGTATAGGGTCAGAAGTTTGGAAAGAACGTTTTTTTTTTGGTTTACAGAAAAGAGCTGGATGTTTGATGAAGTTGAAGGTAAGAAACTTAAAGTTATGAAACAAAGCTGGAAATTTTGACAGAGTTTCAGGATGTTATGTTGCTAGGAGTTTCGTTTCTCTCTTAGCAATTTTTTCTGTTTCTTTTCTTGAACGTCCTTTGCAGTGGTGAAAGCTCTCTATTTATAGGCAAAGTTCTTGTGGATGCCTTGAACATTTAAGGCGCCAACAGAGTTTGAATTTGTTCTTTGACAGAAATTCCTGGGAAGTTGTGATAACAACTATCTTTCAACCTAGGTAGCAGCAGCAGGCGTAGATTGGGGGAAGTGACCTCTGAAATGGGCGGTGGCGTGAAGACCCATGCCATAATCTGTGCAAAAGCATTTTCCAAGCCACACGTGAACGCTCAGGAGTGGTTGGAAGCATTAATGGGCATTAAATGGTGACAAGACCTGTCAATACCAACATTCTGGTTGTTGAATCAGCAGCGTAAACCATGCTCTGGCCTTGGCTACCTGTTGTCTGGAGATTCTCCTGGTTTTTCTGGTACGTTCCTTGGATATGCTTCTGGACAATCTGGGCTTAGGTATTCTGTATCAATGTGACACCTATTCCTCTGACCTTTCATCTTCTGATTTCAACCTGTTCTGAAAGAGCCTTCATACTTTCATGTTTCTCTTGCATTCCTTTAGCAAGTTCTGACTGAGCTTGTGTAACTGCTGAAGGGGCATGTTCTGTTTGAGGCTTACACTCTGAACCACGTTTACAACTTCTGATTGAACTGATGTAGCTGCTGAAGAGCCAACTTCTGACCATGCTGAACCAAGCTTGCAACTTCTGACCGTCTTCATCTGGAATGGGTCCAGAAGTTCTGAAGCGTTGATTTTTCTAAAAACACTTATTTTAAAGAAACATTTTAAGCACTTAGAATTTGATTTTCCTCAAGATGAAAGCGTTGTTTCTGGATTTTGTGAGGTCATCTTGCTCTTGTAAGTGACTTGCTTGGGCAAAAAGGATAACTCAGGACTTGGATTTGTTTCAGGGGATTTTGAAAAAATCTAAGATAGTTTTCTGAAGAAAGGGAGGGCGAATTTTGGGGTACAACAGCCGGGAAGCCCTTATTTTTGCCTAGGTGTGTCAACCTAGCGGGTCTTTAGTCTTGCGTAGTATCTTTTTACTATGTCTGTATTGGCGGGGTGAGGAAGGTCGTCACCATCCATAGTGGTTAGAATCATAGCTCCTCCTGAGAAGATATGTTTAACCACAAATGGCCCTTCGTACGTGGGGGTCCATTTGCCCCTGGGATCACTTTGAGGTAGAATGATGCGCTTGATTACCAGATCCCCAACTTGATACTCTCGTCGTCTGACTTTCTTGTTAAATGCCTTGATCATCCGTTTTTGGTACGTCTGACCATGACAAATAGCGGTGAGTCTCTTTTCATTAATTAGGTTTAATTGATCAAGTCGGGTCTGGATCCAGTCATCTTCGCTCAAACCTGCATCCTTCATTATCCGGAGAGAGGGTATCTGGACTTCAATAGGTAGGACTGCCTCCATGCCATAAACTAAGGAAAAGGGTGTTGCCCCTGTTGACGTCCGTGTTGAGGTACGGTACCCATGAAGAGCAAACGGTAACATTTCGTGCCAATCTTTGTAGGTCACTGTCATTTTCTGCACAATCTTCTTGATATTCTTATTAGCTGCTTCTACAGCCCCATTCATCTTCGGCCGGTAGGGAGAAGAGTTGTGGTGTTGTATCTTGAATTGCTCGCAGAGCTCAGTGATCATCTTGTTGTTAAGATTGGTACCATTGTCCGTAATGATCCTTTCCGGGACACCGTATCGACAGATCAGGTTATGCCAAATGAACCGTGCCACGACAGATCAGATGGGTTGTAAGTAATGCCTCCTCTGATTCCAAGTAAAGGAACATTAGGAAATTCTCCGCAAAGATCAATGATAGTGACATTCTCTCTGGACCGAGGACACCAATGTATATCAGCATGTGTAAGGGTCATCAATCGTTGTGACCATCTCAAACCCCGCTCGTTCTTCAAAATTGATTGTGGAAGGTGCGAAATAAACCACCTTGCCAGAAGAGGAGTGCAGCACATGAGAACACCTCTTTTTCTCATGGTTCGAGTGTAACATGAGTGGAGGATGTCCCCAAGCAGCGTAGGTATAGGATTTCTGGACATGAAGATCTTGACAGCATTGATATCTATAAGCTGATCTGGATTCAGGAACAACACCAACCCATAGACAAGGAGTGCCACAATTTCTTCAAAAGCTTGTAGGTCAAGGGAGTTCCAACATTCTTGGGCCTTCTCAAACAGAAACTTTGCCAAGAATCCTTTGATACCACTTTTGACTTCCCAATGCCCCTCGATATCAGATGGTTGCAGACATAATGCCTTAGCTACCTCTTCAAGTTTGGGTTCCCTTTCCGTACCGTTGTAGGGTAGTTGACTACGAATAGGAACCTTCAGCAGCTGGGAAAACTCTTCCAAAGTAGGCACCAATTGATAATCAAGGAAAGTAAAACAGTGGTGCAAAGGGTCAAAGAACTGGAACAACACTTTCACCATATCTTCTTCAATGTTGGTATTGACCAAGCTGATGAGTCTACCATGCCTTTCACTGAAAGAAGAGTTCTCGAGAATCCTGGATGTAAGTTCCTTAAGCTGAGGAGGGATCCTTACAAGGTTGACCTGAATTGTCTTTCTGCGGTTAGTTTCCATGTCCTACAAAATAAGAACAAAGATGAAGATTCGAACCCTTGAAGTGGTTAGTAAATGCATATGATGCTTTATGATGTTATGATGTTATGATAAAAGCACACCACAAGTATTCATAAAAGGCAAACATGATAAGGCACACAAGTCACACTAGACAGACCTTAGAGTTTAGGCCAGCATGAGGTCTAGGTACTACCCTTTTGAAGTTGGTGGGTTCAAAACCTGTCCTATCAAAAGTAACCGGGTTCTAAGGAGCTCAATATCACAGGGTTATTTTCTATGTTCATTGTTTTGATTTAGCCACTGAATTGGCGATCAAAATATTCCAAGAAAACAACCCTCAATGAGTGTAGTATCGAGTATCAACCAACTTCGGACTGCACCAAAGTCAGTCATCTCACTACCCCTAAAGAGGCCAGGATGGTTCAATTAAGGTTCCTAAGGTCAGTTGATGCTTCACGACACCACGCGGCGGCCCCGTACTCTCCTTGACTTGACTCAAGGGTTACCGGTACTCACCAAAGTGCCACATCAACGTAGCAAACTGCTTCAACCGTGTCGGTATACCCCGCACAGTTCCCTCACAGTTTTGTTGCTACTTTCTAAAAGGTATTTCCCAGATCCGGGTTAGGATCTATGAAACTCCCAAAACATGCCCACAACATTAAAACAATCAAAGCATACAAGTGAACACATAAGAGTGGTCTAATCCTAAGGTACACCTCACTTATTAAGATATCCCCAGCAGAGTCGCCAGTTCTGTGATCGGTGGAAATAGAACTGACTATTTTTAAAGCTGGATCGCGTATGTCGCGGTAAGCAAGAGTCGCCATCGTCTTTTATGTTCTCCAACATGGAAAGGACAAAAGCACAGCAAAATTCCTTCTTTGAGAATGTTTCTCGGTTCGGGAGGTAGATTTATAGAAAGGGAAGGTGTTAGCACCCTTTCTATCCGTGGTTATCCACGGGCTCTTAGGTACTTGCTCACTATGTTTTCAAAAATTGTTTGCTTTTCTTGTGTATGTGGGTTTTGAAAAAGTTTAGTTAGAAAAAAACTTCTAGGTAACTCTTGTATCAGTCCTCAAGAGTGTATGAAGTATTTGTTTGAAAACTTTTTGAAAGTGTAAGTGTGAAAAGATGTTTTTGTTTGTTTGAGAGAGCAAGTACCCAAGAGAAATCTACCTACTCTAAGGAATTAAGCTGTGTAAGAGTCCTTTAGACAGTACTATCCCACTATTGAGAAGTAGGTAGCACCGTCGTTTGAGTTATTCGGGTCAATTCGATTATAGGGACATGTATGGTCACCAAAGCAATAGTAGGACGCCTTAGCGGTAACCCTAATGTCCTAGATCCTTTTTTATCCGAGGCAACCGTTTCGAGGCAACTGGATCTTTGAACAAGAGGGCAACCTCTAAAACACCCTATACTTGACGACCACGTTCGAGGCAACGAGTGAGGCGTACCCTAAGAGTGGCATGTGCTTTGTGTATTGTTTTCAGTTTATATTTATCTTTGATCATGCATTTGTGAGCTACGAGTTATTTTTAATTGGCATACAGTCTTGCAGGCATAATTAATAGTTAAGAGTGCGGAAAATAAATTGCGGAAAGGTAAATTCTATGCTATTACAAGGCGTGGGTCTATACATCGCCAAAAACAAAAACCCGTTTTGATAAATAAGTACGGAAAGGTAAATAAAGCGGTAAATCCTAATTAATTATTACATCCTTGGAAACAGTTATAATAATATAATTAAAATAAAGAAAAATGCACGAAAGAATGAATCGGGACGTCCTTAGGGTATTGACCCTTTTGAGAAATAAAGAAATTGTGGTTTGTCCTTTTTTGCAATTAATTAAAATTAAACCTAAACCTAATTAATTAATTAATTATTTACAAGAAAAATGTTTTTTTGTATTTTTTATGTTTTATGAAAATAAAAGAAAAAGGAAATTAAAAGTCAAAAGGAAACCCTAATTCTAAGTTTATTTTATTTATTATAAAAAATGTCAAAGTTAACCTAATTAACTACATTAATTAATTTACATTTTATTTACAAAAATAATAATAATTAATAAATAATAATAAGAAGAAAATATGATTGAAAATTGTTAAACCTAAATTCTACATGATTTTTATTTATTTATGAAAAGAACATTAAAATTGACCTATTAAACTAATTAATTGGTTAGTATTTCATTTACAAAATAAGTTAATAATGAAATTAATGAAATTAATACATAATAATAAATATTTGTTTTCTAAATTAATTATAAAAAAATTAAGTTGTTAGGTTAATTAATAATAGTAACAAAAATTAGTTAAAAGAATTAAAAGAAAAAATAAAAAGAATAGTAAAAACCAGGGGGGTTTGATGGCCCAATGGAGGTTTTATTCTGGAAATTTAGGCCCAATATCAATTTAAGCCTGTTGACTTTCTTGATCAGATGCGTATGGTTGATTGAGGAACATGGTGCTCTCACTTTCTGGCCTTTGGATTGATGATTGGGAACACCTGGCGCGTTGATCATTGAAGGTACATGGTGGAGTATTGTTGTGAAGCTGCATAGGAATTTGTTAGAAAAAACAATATTGAGATTTGGGTGGACCTGTGAATCGAACCCAGGTCCCAGTAGTTACCACGCATGTCATCAACCACCAAGCCACTTTGTTGTCTTTGTTAATATAATATGCAATAAATATAATGTAAGAAAAGAAACAAGTCATATGCTGAAACAAAAAGAGGCGCGCGTATTTAAATGGTCCAGTGAGGTATTGCCAGCTCACCGTCTTCTTCATGAAACCTGCAGAAAAACATGTCAAATAGCGGGGGTTTTAAACCCCCTCAAAATACAAATGCCAAAAATAGCGATTAGGCCTGTGCATTATATAAATAGGGCGCGAGGTGTCCAATGAATTCGTCTCATCCTGACGAATTTAACCATAGCCATGAGAAGCCCTGATTTTGCTTATACTGTAAAGCCCTAAATTGAGAACTCTGAAACCCTAGATTTCATTAATGGTGTTTTGCGTTTCAGGGCACCATAATCAAATTAATCTATCCCATTAGCTTCAGAATGATGTTAGCAATGCAAAGCAATGATTATATCATGTTAAGGATGCATAAAACTTGAATTTCGATTATGGAAAAGAATGAGCAAACTGTGTTTCTGTTTGGCCGTGTTCTTGAGCTTTAGAGCTTGTTTCTGATTGCAAAATGTTCCTCTAAGTCCCAGCAATCTATTGGAATTAATAAAGGGCTTTTAATTGTGCTGGAAGATTGATTTCAGTTTTGAGTTTTTTTGCTTGATTTTTGAATTTGGTTATGGTGTTTGCAGTAGCTTTAGCACGTGTTTAGCATTAGGGTTAGACTCAGTACTTATGAGGGAAGGAAATTAGGTTAACTTCTGGGCCTTAATCCATGCACATGAGAGAATTAGGTTTAGGTTTTCCACCATTAACAAACTTTCCTTTTTTTAAGCAAAACCAAAACTTTGTGTACAACATAGCCCTAGCATGAGTTTGTGAGCTGGCACATGATGTATGAAAGCTATTCAAATCCAAAAGACACTATTCCATTGATTTTTAAATTTTATATGAATTATTATGGATTTAAAATGAATTAAACCAATAAAAATTAAATAAAATATAAAAATAAATGTTTGATCTTGAAATTAATCATGGGACACATGTGTGGCATGACAAGGCTGAATCAAGTGGAAGAAAGTGGGCCCTTTTGTCAAAAATTGAAGTTTCAAGGATAGTTGACTTTTGCCATTCCACAAAAATTTCCCAACTTCTCCAATGCATATCTTGCTCAATTTTGATCATATGAACATGTTCTTGGACATTTTGGAAAGGTCTTGAAGTCCTCTAACCAATTCCTTTGGTCCCATGTCATTTTGATTTACCAATCTCAAGTTATGGTCTTTGACTTAGAATGCCTTTTTGTTGACTTTTGAAAATGACCTATAATGTTGAAATTGATAACTTTTTGTGAGAGCATTTCTTGGACTTGGAATGTGAAGATGAGTTGTAGGAAATGTCATCCCCTTCAAAATGAGCATTGGATGGGATTTTTCTGATGAACCATGAGAAAGTTATGCCTTGGTCAAGTTATAGTTGACTTTTCAGCTGTCCAAAAATGGAAACTTTTGCATCTTGATGAATTTTGAGCCATTCTTGTGGAATCATGATCAAGACTTGATCAAATGATGATTGTGGCTTCAGAAAAAGATGTTGACCAAATTTTTTTGACTTTTGACTGCCAAATGACCATTTTACCCCTATAGTTGATTGTGAAGCAATTAGGGCTTTTGACTGTGCAACTTGATGCTGTGAGTCTTGAAACTTGACATGTAGATGCTTGGCAATGTGTATAGGCATATGAGGCTTGATTGAGCCTTTGAAAACCTCAACTTCCTTGCAAGAAACAAAACCCTAGTTTTGACTGGCTTAGGAGGCATTTGAATTGTGCAACCCTTGAGAGATTTTGAACCATTTGAAGATTGGTCTTGACAGATCTTGAAGAATATGGGAGGGAAAATTTTGGGGTACAACACCAAGTTTCAAGCCTTGATTCAAATTTTTGCCTAGTCAATTGGACAGTTGACCTAGAAATCAGCTGTATTGGGGAAAAAGTCAACTATGGCCAATTGACAGTCAGAACTCATGAATTTTGACCCACATCAACATTATGAACTCATATGAACTATTTGATCAAGTTTAGATCACAATTCCACAAGAAATTTGATCAGATCATCAAAAGGGCAAAATGGTCATTTTTAGGGTTTTGACTGTACAAAGGCATTTTTTGACTGTTTGATCTAACCAATGGCAAATCAAGCTCAACCATGGACTCAAGGACTCAATGAAATTGTCTTGACCCATTCAAAAAGTTCAAAAGATCTCAAGTGCATAGGATTGACAGATGAATTTTTCAATCAACTGATCAAAATTTGACTGTACACTAAAAAGTCAAACTTTGATTTTTTTGGTCAAAATCAAGTGCCAAGGGTCATTTTTCATCAATACATGCAAAATTATGAAACTTGTTCATCAAGAAACCCAAAAATGCAAATTAGGGTTTAAAAATGGAAAAATTTCATAACTTAGAAATTTTCTAAGTAATGAAATTTTCTTATTTTTTCCTAACTTTGTCCCATTTTTTCACCAAGATGCAAATGGATTCAAACAAAACTTGAAACATGAAAGTTGTAGTCCATCACAAGGGTACTTAAAACTTTTAACTTAGAGAAATTTTGCCCTAGTTTAGGCAAGATTTTGACCCATCTTCTTGGCTATTTTTCACATAGTTCCACTTGGAGTTTCAAGTTGCATTTCAAATATGGATTATAGTACATGTTGCAAGCTTTCCAAATTGTCCAAGAAATCCTCAAACACCTTTGTGGTTAAGGAGAATCGAATGCTTGAAGTTGGCAAAAACTCACTTTGATCCATGGCCAATACATGTTCATACAACTTGCATTTTCAAATCCGCATGCTTTGTACTAGCTTGCAGGCCTCTAAACCATTTTACACTCCTTAATTGAATGCAAATCCACTTAGATAAGGCATTATCTTGGTCATTTGGACATTGCATGCAAAACTAATCCCTATTTGGAAAAAGGTATAATGCCATTTTTGTAAAGTTACACTTTATGTCAAACCAAGATCTTTGAGGCATGGGGCCATATCTCTGAGGCAATATCAAATCCACAAATTGCAAGTATCAAGGGCAAAAGAGGCAGCATACAAGATAGGCATTACAGGCCTGCATTGACAGGTTAGACATTTTTGCTTCACAAAGAAGAAATTGTCCAAAATCCTCCCAACTTGAAAACCAGTCATTGTTAGCTAAAACAAAGATCACAAAAACATTTCACATAACCCTTTGAGTCAGAAGCACAAGCCTTTCACCCCTAAAGGACTCTCATACCCAAAATCACCATTTTTCTGCAAAACAGGGCAAGCCCTGCAGAACCACCCCCATCTCCAATTTCCCTCGTGCGTTTTGCCTCAAACTTGTTCCAGTACCTTCCACTCAACTCACCTGAACTATCCCAGACCTCCATTGCTAGCTGTAACACCATTAACACACATTGCCATTTTTGTTTCAAAGCATTGCAGGTTGAGTTCTGTAGCACAATTCAAGCTATTTCAAAACAAACTAAGCATTGGGAAAGCTTCATTGGACATCAGGCAAGCTCAAAAGAACCTCAAGCACCCTTGGAAGTTGCTGCATTGTCCAGCTCAAAGTCAACTGAAACAGGTATTTCATGAACTTCTATCTCTCTATTTAGGAATACTTAGACTTAGGTTTTTGAATGAAAGATGTTGTACTCATAGCCCTGAAACCATACATGTGCTTAGTTTTCATTTATCTTAATCGTGCTAGGAGAATTTTGTTCATGAACTTTCTGAAAAAACTAGGTTAAGATTTAGGGCCATAGAAATTCTCTCTGGTCTTTGAGAGTTAGCTTATGTTTTTTATATGGTTGGATTCGTTGCTTGATGCTCTACAAGTTTCATGTTATGAGTTTTGTCAAAAAGTCAAGGAATCAGGAGATAGCAGTTGATGTACAGAACGCGCGTTTTTTGTGAACTGAGGAAGAAGATGAAGTTACTTGGGCTGGGCCTGTTTGCTTTTGCTTCTCACACACACATTTTCAATTTACACCCCCCTGGCCCATTTATTTGTATATTTGTCATTTTGATATTTTTATTTTTTATTCTGACATTATTATTTTATGTCCAAATATAAAAAATGCCAAAAAATTATTTTTATATTTTTTCATATTTATTTGGTATTTATTTTAACAATGCTGGAGCTGTCACTTCTACTCTGCATCAAATGCTCAAGTACCCTGTCCAAGGGAAAATCATAATTGTTCACGGCGAAGAGGAATACATGATAAGCCATCTAAATTCTTTCCGCTATGTAGAATTGGATGGCGAATTTATTGAAATCCCTTTTCAGCATTTTGAAGAGGTAGCTCAGGAGATTACGGCAACCAAGACAGTGTCTTCTGTAACCATGATTACCAGACCTCCTCCTTGGATGTCGTCTCTCAAAGATGCAAAGGTTGTGATTGAAGAAGGAGGAAGCACAATTTGGAGGCAGCTTCCCGACTTTCCTTTCAAATCAGATAAATTCGGCTTGGGATTCACTTCTTCTTCTCAAAAGGCTGTATGCCGCACCCTTGCTGGAGGGCCACCAGTGAAGATCACCCATCATGGAGTCAATGCTTTGGAGGATAGTGAAGAGGAGAGCAACTTGGAAGACTGGATTTTCCCTACTGTTGACGGAGGACTGTGCAACTGGGAAGCAAAAGACTTTGTTCTGATTACTTTCATACCGCAGTAATTTATCTTTCAAACATTTATGTTGGTTTGTAATAATTCTCAAACAATTCGTACACTTTTAACCTTGTGCCTTACCCGAGGCACATAGGTCCATTTGTAAGGGTTTGATTTTTCATCTTCATATGCCATTTTAATGAATCATGGATGTTTTCACATATAAACTTTTGTGTTCATTGTCTTTCTTTTTACATTTTTATTTGTTTAAAGGTGGCTATCCCTTACACACACCCACACTCACAAATGCAGGTACCCTTCCATTCCGGATTCCATGGGTAACAATTCTGCTATGGCCTTCAGTGACTCTGAAGATCTGGTCTACCATGCCGAATACGAAGGCAAGGAAGACTGTGAGGTGTCAGGAGAATTGGCTAGACTACTGCAACAGGGAGAAAGGGCTATTCTATCTCATGAGGAGCTGTTAGAGACAATCAACTTGGGTACTGAGGAAGACATAAAATAAGTCAGAGTGGGTGCCAACCTAGAGCCAAGTGTCAAAGAGCGCCTAATTCAGCTGTTACATGAATATGTTGAGATCTTCGCCTGGTCTTACAAAGACATGTCGGGACTCGATACAGACATTGTGGTACACCGTCTACCCACAAGAGAAGATTGTCCACCAGTGAAGCAAAAGGTCCGCCGCATGAGGCTCTACATGTCTGAAAAGATCAAAGCAGAAGTTATGAAGCAGTTCAATGCTGGTTTTCTTGCTGTTACTTCCTATCCACAATGGGTTGCTAACATTGTGCCCGTGCCTAAGAAGGACGGAAAAGTGAGAATGTGCGTGGATTATAGAGACTTAAACAGGGCCAACCCTAAAGATGACTTTCCACTTCCGCACATTGACATCTTGGTTGACAATACAACTCAGCACAAGGTATTTTCTTTCATGGACGGATTCTCAGGCTATAACCAGATCAAAATGGCCCCTGAGGACATGGAGAAAACTACTTTTGTTACACAGTGGGGTACGTTCTGCTACAAAGTGATGTCATTCGGACTGAAGAATGTCGGGGTAACCTATCAACGCGCCATGGTAGCTTTGTGTCATGATATGATACATCATGAGATAGAGGTCTATGTAGATGACATGATAGCTCGATCACAAACGAAGGAAGAACACCTCGACCACTTGCAAAAGCTGTTTGTCAGGTTGAAGGAGTACAAGCTCAGACTGAACCCTAACAAGTGTACATTCGGAGTCCGATCTAGTAAACTCTTTGGTTTCATTGTCAGCAACAAAGGCATCGAGGTTGATCCTGCCAAAGTCAAAGCTATACAAGAAATGCCCACTCCTCGCACTGAGAAGGAGGTCAGAGGTTTCTTGGGACGCCTAAACTACATTGCTAGGTTCATTTCTCAGCTAACATCTACCTGTGAGGCAATCTTCAAGTTGTTGAAGAAAGATCAGGTAGTTAAATGGAATGATGACTGTCAAGTTTCTTTCGCTAAAATCAAGGAGTATTTGCTAGAACGTCCTATCTTGATTCCACCCGTCGAAGGAAGACCGCTAATCATGTATCTGACTGTCCTAGAGAATTCAATGGGGTGCGTACTGGGCCAACATGACGAGTCTATCCGAAAAGAGCATTCCATTTATTACCTTAGAAAAAAGTTTACCAACTGTGAGACCCGATACTCACTGCTCGAGAAAACTTGCTGTGCTTTGTTATGGGCTGCTCGCCGGATAAGGCAGTACATGTTGACTCATACCACTCTGTTGATATCTAAGATGGATCCGATCAAGTACATCTTTGAGAAGCCTGTTTTGTATGGAAGAATAGCTAGATGGAAGATGATCCTAATGGAATACGATATACAGTACACGACCCAAAAAGCTATAAAGGGGAGTGTGCTAGCTGATCATCTAGCCCATCAAGTCGTTGAAGATTACCAATCCATGAGGTTCGACTTTCCCGACGAGGATATCATGACATTGGACAACATTGAAGAGAACAGACCATATGACAGACCTGAACAAGGATCCCGATGGACCCTGTACTTTGATGGGGCCTCCAATGCACTTGGCAACGGTATCGGCGCGATACTCATCTCCCCAGAAGGTTGCCATACACCTTTCACTGCCCGACTTTGCTTTAACTGCACCAACAACATGGCCGAGTATGAAGCTTGTATCTTTGGTCTCAAGGCTGCAATAGACCTGGGAATCAAATCTTTGGTTGTGTTTGGAGACTCAGCTTTGGTCATCAGTCAGATCAAAGGAGAGTGGGATACTAAAGATCCAAACCCCATCCCTTACAAAGAACATGTCTTGACATTGTTACCACATTTCGAGCTGATTACCTTCGAGCACTTCCCGCGAGACGAAAATCAGCTAGCAGATGCTCTAGCTACAATGTCATCCATGTTTAAACTTAACTGGGATAATGAGGCTCCCCAAATCACCATTTAACGGATGGACAAACCTGCACATTGTCACGAGATTAATACCGAAGAAGTAGTGGACCGACCTTGGTTTCACGAAGTCAAAAGGTATCTCGAGGCTCAAGAATATCCTGAAGGAGCTTCAGTCAACGACAAAAAGTTCTTAAGGAGATTTTCAGCTAAGTTCTTCCTGAGCAATGGTATCATGTACAAGCGCAATCATGATTTCATTCTGCTCCGTTGTGTGGACAAGATTGAAGCTGAACAGATCATGGATGAACTGCACAATGGTACCTTTGGCACTTACTCTAGCGCGCATACGATGGCTAAGAAGATCCTACGGGTAGGCTATTACTGGTCTGCCATGGAAGCCGATTGCTATCAACATTCCAGGACTTGTCACAAATGTCAAATCTATGCGGGGAATCGACATGATTGGGGAGATCAAGCCTACATCATCCAATGGACACCGTTTCATCCTGGTGGCCATTGACTACTTCACCAAGTGGGTCGAAGCAGCTTACTTTGCATCCGTTACTAAGAATGTTGTTGCCCGCTTCATCAAGAAGAACCTCATTTGCCGGTATGGCATCCCCGAAAGGATCATCACTGACAACGGTATAAACCTTAACAATACTATGATCACTGCCTTGTGCGAGCAGTTCCAGATTCAACATCACAATTCATCTCCCTATCGGCCAAAGATGAACGATATTGTCGAAGCTGCGAACAAAAATATCAAGAAGATCATATAAAAGATGACAGTCACCTACAAGGACTGGCATGAGATATTACCGTTAGCTCTCCACGGGTACCGTACCATGGCGCGTACATCAACTGAGGCAACACCCTATTCCTTGGTATATGGCATGGAGGCTATTTTACCTATCGAGGTTCAGATTCCCTCCTTGAGAATCATGAAAGATGCTGGTTTGAGTGAAGACGATTGGATTTAGACCCGGCTTGATCAACTTAACTTGATTGACGAGAAGAGACTTACTATTGTTTGTCATGGTCAGACGTATCAAAAACGGATGATCAAGGCATTCATCAAGAAAGTCAGACGCCAAGTATATCAAGTTGGAGATCTTGTGATCAAGCGCATCATCTTTCCGCAAAGTGATCCCAGGGGAAAATGGACTCCTACCTACGAAGGACCATTTGTGATCAAAAACATCTTTTCTAGTGGGGCAATGATCTTAACCACCATGGACGGCGACAACCTGCCGCACCCTGTGAACACAGACATAGTCAAAAGATACTACGCATAAATGACCCGCTAGGTTGACACACCTAGGAAAAAAAAGGACATCCCGGTGAATCGAAAACCCGAAAGGGCGGTTCATGCAAAAGTTAGGGATAAACAAAAAAAAATCTGTACACCCGGCAAGTTGAAAACCCGAAAGGGAGACTTGGGCAAAAAAGGGTTTCTTGGTGGATCGAAAACCCGAAAGGGAGGTCCAGGCAAAAGTTAGGGAATTCAAAGCGTATTACTATGTCTCGTCGGATCAATTTAAGGACAATCTCTTCACAGACAAGCTTCGGGCTTCTGATCAACTCAATCATCTTCGGACGAAGCAACGAATGGACAAGATATTCAGAGTTACGAAGGCTATAGCAGAATGGGAACCCCGTGGAATTTTCACACATAGCCATCTTTCTTTGTATAAATTTTTCTCATTTTTATGACAACGTTCTCTTACTAGGATGTCTGTCTCCTTTGTACAAAATACTTACACAATGTTAATACAAAGATACTTCAAAGTGCAGAAAACTATTTCCCTTTTCTTCTTTTTTACACTTGTGTTTTATTTGAAAACGTCCAATGATTTATTAATGAGCATATGCATTTGAATATAATCATTGTTTACAAATAAACGAAATGGGAAAGAATAATTACTGGCAGGTTGAAAGTATAGAAAAAACATCTTTAGGCTATTCCAGGAGAAATCCCCTGCAGTACATCATCTAGATCCCTAGCGGAGACAAAACCTTGAAATACATATCCCCAGCGGAGTTATGATTTCAAATCCTTAATTCCCATCAGAGTTAAAACTTCAAACTCCCAATCCCCAATGGATCCAAAACTTTGAACTACAGACCCTCAGCAGAGATGAAACCTTCTTCCCCAGTCGAGTTAAATCTCCAACTATCAATCCCCAGCGGGAATCATTCAATTTTCCCCCAAATTCCCCAGCAAGTTGTCTTAAAAGTCTGAGAATCAACCAGATAACAGTTAACTTTTATCCCTAACCTAGGACAATTCCCCAATAAAGTGGCATACAACCCCAACTCCTGAGCTTTTTTTTAAAAAAAGGAATAAGTTTTTTCCCCCAGAGTCCTGAACTTACTCTCCAGCAGGAAGCCTTCTTCCCCACAGAGTTTGTCACTCCCCAGCAGATTGAAGATTCTCATTCTCATTTCCCCAGTGAAGTCACCAAAGTTTTCATTACTCCTCAACAGAATGAAGATTCTCATTCTTAGTTCCCCGCAGAAATCATCGGAATTTTCCATATTCCTCAGCCGAGTAAGGATTCCCATTATTTAACCCCCAGTAGAAGTCTTCAAAGTTCTCTGGATTTCCCAAGCAGATTTCTCAAGCAGCTTGACATTACTCTCACAACAGATTTTGTTAATACTCAAACTTCAAGACATGAAGGATTCTCACATCCCCACAGAAGTTGTCAGGGATTTTCCATCCCCAACAGTCATGAAGGATTTCTCATCCTCAGCAATCAAAGATTTTGAATCTCCAGCAGCGGTCAAGGATTTATTTTCCCCGACTGCAGTCAAGGGTTTTATTATCTCCAGCCATCAAGGATTTATTTTCCTCAGCAGTACAGCGAATCAGCTTACATGCACATACATTACACTCATATATCATAAATATTGATAAAACACATTTATTGCATCATACATTTCATGCAACATAACTTTGTGTTTCAGCTAACATTTTACCCTTTTCAGGATAAGATTGACATCTATCTTTAACAGATATTCAAAGATTTCAGATACAGTACAGATACACTCCAGACACGGAAGTCATTCTATTACTCATTCAGAATTCAAAGTCAAGATACAGTACGGATACATTCTAGACACGAAAGTCATTATGTTACTCATTCAGACCTCAACTTCAGATACAGTCCAGATACGCTCCAGACACAGTTGCCATTCTGTCACTCATTCTGATTTTCCCAGATCAGATACACTCTAAACATGGAAGTCATTATGTCACATATTCAAGATACAGTAAAGATAGACTCCAGACACGGAAGTCATTCTTTTGCTCATTCTGAATTCAAGGTCAAGATACAGTTCAGATACGCTCCAGAAACGGAAGCCATTCTGATACTCATTTAGACTCCAACATTCAGATTCCAGTCTGGATACGCCCCAGACGCGGTTGTCATTCTGTCACTTATTCTGACTTTTTCCCCAGCCCAGAGACGCTCCAGACACGGATGCCATTCTGTCGCTTATTCAAATTTCAAATTCATATACAATACAGATACACTCCAGACACAGAAGTCATTCTGTTATTCATTCAGATTCAATTACAGTTACAGCTCGGATACACTCCAGACACGGATGCCATTCCATTGCTCATACAGATTCAGTCTCCAGATACAGTTCAGATACATTCCAAATGCGGACACCATTCTGATACTCATTCTTTTGACTTACAACTTGCAGTTCAATAAACATTCTTGGATGGCATCTTTAAGCCCATCTCTAACAAGATTCTATCACATCTCCAAATGGCATCTTTAAGCCCATTTCCTCAACAACATTTTGACGAGTGCAAATTTACGGGCACTCTAGTGTCCAATCATCTTTTACCTTCGAGTCACGAACGACAAACTCGCCAATCTAACTCTTCAGGTTCAAGAAGATTGAACAGGGGAAGTTGTTGTACCCCAAAATTTCCCCTCTCATTTTATCAAGATTCTCCTCACAAGATTTCTTGGACTCAAGACCAGATTAGGGTTTGCTCAGCTCAAGACCTCTCCCTACACTGATGACCTGAAATTAGGGTTTGAGTTTGCACAGGGATTTTTGGACTTCCAATGCCTCATGTGACTTTCATACTTCATATTGGACTCCTAATATTGCTCATACCAAGTTTCAAGCTTTAAATCACTTTTTTGCCCAGTCAATTGGACAGTTGACCTAAAAATCAATTGTATTGGGGAAAAAGTCAATTGTGGCCAATTTACAGTCAAACCTCATAATTTTTATCCACATCAACATTATAGACTCATATGAACCATTTGATCAAGTTTGGACCATAACTCCTCAAGAAATATGATCAGATCTTCAAAAGGGCAAAATGGTCATTTTTAGGGTTTTGACTAGAGAAAGGCAATTTCTGACTTTTTACTTAGACAATGGAAAATTGGGTTCAAGAATGATTTCAAGGACTCAATGGAACCATCTTGACCTAATTACAAGGTTCAAAAGATCTCAAATGCATTGGATTGACAGATGAATTTCCCAGTCAACTGATCAAAAATTAACTGTACACTAAAAAGTCAAACTTTGACTTTTTGGTCAAAATCAAGTGCCAAGGGTCATATTTCATCAAGATGTGTCAAAAAATGAAACTTGTTCACCAAGAAACTTAAATTTGGAAATTAGGGTTTAAGTTTGAAAATTTTCATAACTTAGAAATTTTCTAAGTTATGAAAATTTCTTATTTTTTCCTAACTTTTCCCAACATTTTCACCATGATGCAATTGGATTCAAAGAAAACTTCCAACATGAAATTTGTATTCCTCCACAAAATCTATAACTTTGATTCATAAAGTTTTCCCAAAAGATGCTTGGATCTCAAGTTATGATTTTGTGAATAAGGATCCATAAACTTTTTAACTTAGTGAAATTTTGCCCTAGTTTAGGCAGATTTTTTACCTAACTTCATGGCAACTTTTCACATAGTTCCAAGAGGAATCTAAAAATTAATTTCAAATATGGATTGTAGAGCATGTTACAAGCTTTCCAAAATGTCCAAGAACTCTCCAAGATCATTTATGGTTACGGAGAATCGAAGAAATGAAAATGGAAAATTATCACTTTTTCCAAGGCATTTTTCATAATGGTTCAAGTTGCAAATTTGTCCTAAGCATGCTTGTACTTGGTTTTACAGGTCCTAATCCTTTCTACACTCCTTAATTTAATTCAAACACAATGGATAATGGCCTTGTTCTGATCTTTGAAGCATTACACAAAGAATTATTCCAAAAATGGCATAAAGTTCAAAATACTACTTTCATAAAGCTAGCTTTTACAACTTTGTTTATCTTGAGCCATGGACCTAATCTATTTTTGCAAACAAGATCCATAGTTATCAGGAAAAGTTCACCAACTATGTGCAGCTAAGGAACTAGCATGTACAGGCCTTGGACATTGTCATTTCACCTTTTCTTCAAAAACAAGCAATTTGGCAAAAGTCAATACAACTTGGATATCTGATAAGAGAAAGCCTTGGTATCATTTCACAGGATCTCAGAACTTTGTAGCAAGCCTAAAGCACGAATTTCCAACCTCTCAAACACTCAAAAACACCAAAAACACCATTTCTGCCCAAAACAAGGCAACCTCTGCAAATCACTAGCCATTTCCATTTTGCCTCGTGCGTTTTGTTTTGAATCACTTCAAACACATTCCATACAACACACCTGAACTATCCAGGCCCCTGTCCAACAACTGTGAGCTCAGTTTCACACTTCACCATTTTCACTTTTTAAGTTTGCAGGTTGAGTTCTACAAGGAGTTTCAGGCAACTTCAAGGCAAGCTGAGCATTGGGAGAGGTTGAGGGAACTTCAAGCAAGCTCATACGACCTTCAGGCCTCACTCAAAACTCCTACATTGCCATATCCAAACTCAACTGGACAAGGTATTTTTCAAGTTTCTAACTCCTTGTTTAGGCATCATTAAGCTTAGGTTTGTGAAGCAAAAATGTAGTCCCTAACATGCTTGAGCTGTACATATGCTTAGATTCCATTTATATTAACTGAGCTAGGAGTATTTGGATGTTGAACATGCTGAAAAAACTAGGTCAGAAATTAGGGCCATTAAACTTCTCTCTGATCTTTGAGAGTTAGGTCATGTTCTTTATATCATTGAAATCGTGTGATCATGAGCTACATTTTACATGTTATAAATTTTTGATTTTATGCAAAGAATAGCAAGAACAGGATTTGAAGTACAATGCATGTTTTGGAGGAGATAGAGGTCAGGGATGAAGTGTATGGGCCTGGCGCATTTGGGCTTGGCTTTTCTGACTTTTTGCACCCCCCCTTTTACTTTTTGCACCCCCTGGTCATTTTCTTTTATTTTTTATATTTTCTTGTACAATTTATATTTACTGACTTTATTTATTTTTTCTGAACATTTAAAATCACAAAAAATATTTTCTTTATTTTTTACATCTGATCATTTTACTTTTATTTATTTTTTTGCATAATAAATAGTTTATTAGGTTAAATAGAATTTATTTTCTTAAATAAAACTTGAAAATAATATAAATAATATACATTTTTATTTTTATTATTTATAAACTTAAAATAATATTTCCATACAATATTCTTTTTTAACATTTTTGTATATATTATTATTTTTTCTTGAACAAAAAATGAACAAAATAAATAATATAGACTATTTTCTATTAAATCAAAAATTAGGGTTTTCACCCTTTCAAAAATAATCATTTTTATTTTCTTATTTTTAAGACATTAACAAATTTATTTTTACATACATAAAATTAATACAAAAAAACATTTTTGCATACATACATTTAATTGCATATTTAAATAATTTTTTATTTATTTATTGTGCAATATTTCAATTTGGTTGTAATAGTTTTAGGGTTTTATTTTGAGCAATATCCCCCTATTCAAAACTTGTATCCCCCTCCCCATAATATTGTTGTAATAGTTTAGATTTACTTTACGCATTTTATTGCTTTCATATACCATGATAGTAAACTAGGGTTTTGAATGAAAAGACCAAAAATCAAACAAATAGCATGACTTAATACAAGATAAAAAATGCATGAAAAATGACAACACATTGCACACAAGCACCCCTAGGGTTTCATCCACTTTGTTGCCTTAAAATGGCCATGGTATGCATGCTAGGTATCTTGGCAAAATCAAACAAAACAAAAAGATCATAGTCCCTCGATGACGCTATCAAAATGTTGCCTAAAAACAAATGATCTTAGTCCCTAAAACTTGCTAAGATACTTGGTACCATTGCTATCATGGTCATACGATGACCCACGCCCGTCCCGTTTAACATCCAAAGATAAGGTTGTTTACCAAATGCAATGGTAAAACAACAATGTCAAAGGAATAAAAATGCGTAGGAAAGACTTTTGAGTAGGTAGATAAGCTTCTAGTTACTTGATCAATTTGCAAACAATCCTTGCTATTTTCAAACAAACACACACAATTTCAAAACATTTCCAAACAACTTTCAAACATTGAAACATTTTTCAAAAGACAAACATCTTTGTATACATTCTTACGAACGAGAATCATTACAAAGATTGCCTAAACAAAGGCCTCTTTTCAAAATACTTTCAAAACCACACAAAACACCATTTTAAACAATTGAAAAAGCAAAGAAAGTAATCTAAAACAAGTAACTAAGAGCCCATGG
Organism: Vicia faba; assembly: GCA_948472305.1. Taxonomy (NCBI): domain Eukaryota; kingdom Viridiplantae; phylum Streptophyta; class Magnoliopsida; order Fabales; family Fabaceae; genus Vicia; species Vicia faba. Next base: position 174,399,122 of record OX451737.1, read on the forward strand.
AAAACCATGGATGAAAAGGGTGCTAGCACCTTCCCTTTTCATAATCTACCCCCCGAACCCAAAAACAATCTCAAAGGTCTTTCCTGTGCTTTTTTACCTTTCCTTTTGGATAAAATAAAAGTCGGTGGCGACTCTTGCTAAACCGCAACATTTGCAAACACAAACGCAAAACCACAAGTCAGTTCTTCCACCGCATCACAGAGGGGGTATAACCTACAATCCTTGTTTGGCTTTACGACAGTTTGGAGGCGCTCGGAGAGATGGCCCCCATGAGCTGGTGCTTACAGGCATTGTCTTTGACTACAAGGGGGATGTTGAGGGACATCGCCGTAAGTTTATACGAGCATGGGGCCTGGTGAACATGTCTGACCCACATGAGCAAGGAATGAATACTTCTCTCTCGATGCAACCATATCTCCAGTGGGTTCGAGCCCGTGCTCAAAAGTTGGGGATGCCTTATGAAGCTGTTTTGCCGGAGATCATAGAGCATACTAATGAAGAAGGTGTTCCTTATACGGTCCTCCATCCCTACATGCCTACTGATCTGGGGGCATTAAAGAGATCTTGGATCCAGTTAAAGGAAGAAAGGGATACCTACAGAGAAAAGTATAATGAGCAGGAGAGGAAAAACTTGAGGCTTACAAGGCAGCTTGAGAATGAAAAGACAATCAATGACTATGTCAGCATGAAGGGAAAGAGACCATGGGATTTCTGATGTCTTTTATTGTTTCTAGTTTAGATTTGCTTTTCATTATTTCTTTTGTAACGCCTTAAAGGCATTGTTAAACATTGTTACAAGTTTTATCTAATAAAGTGTGTTTATTTTGGTTTACAAATTTGAATCTCCCAAAGTCTTTGAAATCATTTCATACGCATTCCATTCCCATGCACCTCATTACAGGTACCATTAAAGGTTTCTCATCTTCTTCGCTGTTTATTTCAGCAAACATGTATTTTGAAACACCTACTGATCAAGCCATCAAGGCCCTTCAGGCTCAGAATGCACAATTCCAAGAGTTGTTCCTTAATTTGGCCAAAGGGCAGCAAGATTTGAAGTCTCTCATCTTAAAGGAGAAGAAGAAGAAGAAGAAGAAGAAGAAGAAGAAGAAGAAAGTGTTCCTCCTAAATATGGGTCGCAGATTCGGGAACAATTTGCGATAGGAAACTGATTTGTCCCATTCATCTAGAGGAGCAGAGAATCAAGAGGAAAGAAAGGAGCCTAGTCCTGTGGTTTCCGATAATGACACTGATTTTGATGAAGACCAGTATCCTCCTGTTGAGGATAGATATAAGCAACTTGAAGACCGATTGAGTGTAATGGAGATCCAGAAGATACCTGGGTTGGACTTTGGAGATTTGGGTCTGGCATCTAGGGTGGTGATCCCGCACAAGTTTAAAGCTCATGTCTTTGATAAGTACGATGGGGTATCCTGTTCGAAGCTACACCTCCGCTTGTATGTCAGAAAGATTCAACCATATACTGCTGATAGGAACCTGTGGGTTCATTTCTTTCAAGATAGTCTGTCAGGGACTCAACTTGAATGGTTCTATCAACAGTATATGGTTCAAGATAGTCTCTCTCGATGCAACCATATCTCCAGTGGGTTCGAGCCCGTGCTCAAAAGTTGGGGATGCCTTATGAAGCTGTTTTGCCGGTGATCATAGAGCATACTAATGAAGAAGGTATTCCTTATACAGTCCTCCATCCCTACATGCCTACTGATCTGGGGGCATTAAAGAGATCTTGGATCCAGTTAAAGGAATAAAGTGATACCTACAGAGAAAAGTATCATGAGCAGGAGAGGAAAATCTTGAGGCTTACAAGGCAGCTTGAGAATGAAAAGATAATCAACGACTATGTCAGCACGAAGGGAAAGAGACCATGGGATTTCTGATGTCTTTTATTGTTTCTAGTTTAGATTTGCTTTTCATTAATTCTTTTGTAACGCCTTAAAGGCATTGTTAAACATTGTTACAAGTTTTATCTAATAAAGTGTGTTTATTTTGGTTTACAAATTTGAATCTCCCAAAGTCTTTGAAATCATTTCATACGCATTCCATTCCCATGCACCTCATTACAGGTACCATTACAGGTTTCTCATCTTCTTCGCTATTTATTTCAGCAAACATGTCTTTTGAAACACCTACTGATCAAGCCATCAAGGCCCTTCAGGCTCAGAATGCACAATTACAAGAGTTGTTCCTGAATTTGGCCAAAGGGCAGCAAGATTTGAAGTCTCTCATCTTAAAGGAGAAGAAGAAGAAGAAGAAGAAAGTGGTCCTCCTGAATATGGGTCACAGATTTGGGAACAATTTGCGACAGGAAACTGATTTGTCCCATTCATCTGGAGGAGGAGAGAATCAAGAGGAAAGAAAGGAGCCTAGTCCTGTGGTTTCCAATAATGACACTGATTTTGATGAAGACCAGTATCCTTCTGCTGAGGATAGATATAAGCAACTTGAAGACCGATTGAGTGCAATGGAGATCCAGAAGATACCTGGGTTGGACTTTGGATATTTGGGTCTGGCATTTGGGGTGGTGATCCCGCACAAGTTTAAAGCTCCTGTCTTTGCTAAGTACGATGGGGTTTCCTGTCCGAAGCTACAACTCTGCTCGTATGTCAGAAAGATTCAACCATATACTGCTGATAGGAAACTGTGGGTTCATTTCTTTCAAGATATTCTGTCAGGGAGTCAACTTGAATGGTTCTATCAATAATATATGGTTCAATATAGTCTCTCCCGATGCAACCATATCTCCAGTGGGTTCGAGCCCGTGCTCAAAAGTTGGGGATGACTTATGAAGCTGTTTTGTCGGTGATCATAGAGCATACTAATGAAGAAGGTGTTCCTTATACGGTCCTCCATCCCTACATGCCTACTAATCTGAGGGCATTAAAGAGATCTTGGATCCAGTTAAAGGAAGAAAGGGATACCTACAGAGAAAAGTATCATGAGCAGGAGAGGAAAATCTTGAGGCTTACAAGGCAACTTGAGAATGAAAAGACAATCAACGACTATGTCAGCACGAAGGGAAAGAGACCATGGGATTTATGATGTCTTTTATTGTTTCTAGTTTAGATTTTCTTTTCATTATTTCTTTTGTAACGCCTTAAAGGCATTGTTAAACATTGTTACAAGTTTTATCTAATAAAGTGTGTTTATTTTGGTTTACAAATTTAAATCTCCCAAAGTCTTTGAAATCATTTCATACGCATCCCATTCCCATGCACCTTATTACAGGTACCATTACAGGTTTCTCATCTTCTTCGCTGTTTATTTCAGCAAACATGTCTTTTGAAACACCTACTGATCAAGCCATCAAGGCCCTTCAGGCTCAGAATGCACAATTCCAAGAGCTGTTCCTGAATTTGGCCAAAGGGCAGCAAGATTTAAAGTCTCTCATCTTAAAGGATAAGAAGAAGAATAAGAAGAAGAAGAAAGTGGTCCTCCTGAATATGGGTCGCAGATTCGGGAACAATTTGCGACAGGAAACTGATTTGTCCCATTCATTTGGAGGAGGAGAGAATCAAGAGGAAAGAAAGGAGCCTAGTCCTGTGGTTTCCGATAATGACATTGATTTTGATGAAGACCAGTATCCTCCTGCTGAGGATAGATATAAGCAACTTGAAGACCGGTTGAGTGCAATGGAGATCCAGAAGATACATGGGTTGGACTTTGGAGATTTGGGTCTTGCATATGGGGTGGTGGTCCCGCACAAGTTTAAAGCTCTTGTCTTTTCTAAGTATGATGGGGTATCCTGTCTGAAGCTACACCTCCTCTTGTATGTCATAAAGATTCAACCATATACTGCTGATAGGAACCTGTGGGTTCATTTCTTTCAAGATAGTCTGTCAGGGACTCAACTTGAATGGTTCTATCAACAGTATATGGTTCAAGATAGTCTCTCTCGATGCAACCATATCTCCAGTGGGTTCAAGCCCGTGCTGAAAAGTTGAGGATGCTTTATGAAGCTATTTTGTCGGTGATCATAGAGCATACTAATGAAGAATGTGTTCCTTATACGGTCCTCCATCCCTACATGCCTATTGATCTGGGGGCATTAAAGAGATCTTGGATCCAGTTAAAGGAAGAAAGGGATACCTATAGAGAAAAGTATCATGAGCAGGAGAGGAAAATCTTGAGGCTTACAAGGCAGCTTGAGAATGAAAAGACAATCAACGACTATGTTAGCACGAAGGGAAAGAGACCATGGGATTTCTGATGTCTTTTATTATTTCTAGTTTAGATTTGCTTTTCATTATTTCTTTTGTAACGCCTTAAAGGCATTGTTAAACATTGTTACAAGTTTTATCTAATAAAGTGTGTTTATTTTGGTTTACAAATTTGAATCTCCCAAAGTCTTTGAAATCATTTCATACGCATTCCATTCACATTCACCTCATTACAGGTACCATTACAGGTTTCTCATCTTCTTTGCTGTTTATTTCCACAAACATGTATTTTGAAACACCTACTGATCAAGCCATCAAGGCCCTTCAGGCTCAGAATGCACACTTCCAAGAGCTGTTCCTGAATTTGGCTAAAGGGCAGCATGATTTGAAGTCTCTCATCTTAAAGGAGAAGAAGAAGAAGAAGAAGAAGAAGAAGAAGAAAGTGGTCCTCCTGAATATGGGTCGCAGATTCGGGAACAATTTGCGACAGGAAACTGATTTGTCCCATTCATCTGGAGGAGGAGAGAATCAAGAGGAAAGAAAGGAGCCTAGTCCTGTGGTTTCTGATAATGATACTGATTTTGATGAAGACCAGTATCCTCCTGCTGAGGATAGATATAAGCAACTTGAATATCGGTTGAGTGCAATGGAGATCTAGAAGATACCTGGGTTGGACTTTGGAGATTTGGGTCTGGCATCTGGGGTGGTGATCCCACACAAGTTTAAAGCTCTTGTCTTTGCTAAGTACGATGGGGTATCCTATTCGAATCTACACCTCCGCTCGTATGTCAGAAAGATTCAACCATATACTGCTGATAGGAACCTGTGGGTTCATTTCTTTCAAGATAGTCTATCAGGGACTCATTTCTTTCATTTCTTTTAAGGGTTATAACATGGCCTGGTTCACGATTTAAGAAACAAAAGATAAAGGCTCAAAATTTATTTGTACCCACCCGTTCTTCATGATGTCCTTCAGTCCCATGCTCAGCTAATTGCGCGTTTAGAATCCTAGTTGGGTCATGAAGTACTGTCCTTGATGTTCCGGTAATGGTTCGGATACTGAAAGTTTATTTTGCATTGGCAGTCATTTTTGTAATCTTTTTTGTTGAGGATTTGTAGGACCTCTTTATTTTTTATTTTATTATCTCTTCTTTTTCCTGAACTGTTTCTTTTGTGATTACAGTCAGCGGGATGCCCCCGTTTTTTCTTAAGTCTCCTTCATAGGTTTTGACTTAATGGGCTTTTATTTCGAGAGATAATGACTGCTTTTCTTGAGGATTATGCGGAACCATCACCGTCTTTTGTTTTGGAAGGACGCCTTTGATGCCATTCGTTGTGTACGAAGCAGCAGATTGCGACTGAATGCGCACCTGAATTAACCGAGAAAACTACCCTGCCCCAAGTTATGATTAAGGGTTTTAATTAGTATGAAAAGAAAAACTCCTACTTCTTTATCTCAAAGGGGTTGACTAGGGATTATCTTCCTTATAACTCCACTGTTTGGGATTTGAAATAACGCATGTACATCGTCAGCGGAGTCTATTCGAAAGCATACTGTAGAAATTGTGGTATCATTTTCGTCATCCTCCCTCTAAGGCTTAGAGTTTTTTAATCGAGAGTTGAATATCACAAAAGGAAATAAGAACACTGTGATCGGTGGATTTAGAACTGACTGTTTAACGCTGGTTCGCGAAATGTCGCGGAAGCAAGAGTCGCCACCGTCTTTTATTTTCTCCAATATGGACAGGACAAAAGCACAGCAAAATTCCTTATGAGATAGTTTCTCGGTTCGGGAGGTAGATTTATAAAAAGGGAAGGTGTTAGCACCCTTTCTATCCATGGTTATCCATGGACTCTTAGATACTTGCTCATTGTGTTTTCAAAAGTGTTTGCTTTTTAAAGTGTGAGTGGGTTTGAAAAAGTTTCGTTTAAAGATTTCAGAATGACTCTTGTATCAGTCCTCAAGAGTGTTTGAAAAATTGTTTTGAAAGCTTTTTGAAAGTGTCGGTGTGAAAAGAGTTTTGATTTGTTTTTGAGAGAGCAAGTATCTATGAGTCATCTACCTACCCTAAGGACTTAGGTTGTGTAAATGTCCTTAAGGTAGTGCCATCCCACCATTGAGAGGTAGGTAGCACCACCGTTGGAGGTGTTCGGGTCAATTCGAGTTTAGGGACATTGTGGTCATCGAAGCAACGGCATGACACCTTAGAAGCTACCCTTATGTCCTTGATCCTTTTTTTTATTCCGAGGCGACCGTTTCGAGGCAACTATTCCGAGGCAACCGTTTCGAGGAAACTTGTTTTGAGGCAACTGGATCATGGACATAAGGACTTACTAAGACGTCCTATACTTGACGACCACGTTTCGAAGGCAATAGGTGAGGCGTACCCTAAGAGTGGTGTGTGAATTTGTGTGTTGTTTTCAGTTTAATATTTATCTTTGATTCAGGGCATTGTGAGCTACGCTTGTTTTTAATTAGCCATACATTCTTTCATGTAATTTAGAATTTAAAAGTGCGGAAAGATAAATCCTACGCTATTACAAGGCGCGGGTCTATACATCGCCAAATTACAAAGACCTGTTTGATAAAAAGATGCGGAAAGTAAAAAGACCTAATTACTATTACAAGCCTTGAGCAGTTACATAATATTCAAAAGAAAATAAATGCGCGAAAAGAATAAAAGTTATGACGTCCGAGGGTTTTGACCCTTTTGAAATTAAATTGAGATTAAAGCTAATTAATTATTTAATTAAAGAAAAGAAATTGTTTTTTTATGTTTTTGTATTTATGAAAATAAAGAAAATTGAAAATCAAGAGAAACCCTAATTCTAAGTTATTTTTAATTATTAATGAAAAATATTAAAGTTGACCTAATTTATGCTAATTAATTATTTACATATTTATTTACAAAAATAACAATTAGTAATAATAATAAATAATGAGGAAAAATTTAATTAAGAAAAAGATAAAATGTCAAAAAACCTAATTTCTATGTATTTTATTTATTAAGAAAAGATTAAAGTTAAAACCTAAATTAAACTAAATTAATTGTTAGAGTTTATTTACAAAAATATTTTAATAGTGAAATTAATAATTATTAAATATATTACATTTTTTGATTTCTGATTTTTTATTATGAAAATTATTTTAGGTGAATTAAATAAAACAATTAAAACAATTAAAACAATTAAAACAATTAAAAAGAAAAGAAAAGGAAATTAAAAATAGAATACAAACATTGGGGGTATCAGGCCCAGAATGGAGGTTTTTTGAAGTAATTTTGGCCCATCAAGACAAGGCCTTGTTTGACTTTCCAGGATCGTGTGCATGCTTGTTTGACTGGACCACCATGGATCTCATTCAATGGCCCTTGGATTGATCACCAGGAGCGCGTGTCAAGCCTGAGCGTGAGCGTGTATGGTGAGCCTCTGGGTGAACGCTGCATAGGAACATATTAAAGCAAAAATCATGAATAATGTGGGGGGCCTGGGAATCGAACCCAGGTCCTAGTGGTTGCAGTACACATCCCTTGCCAATTGATCTATCGCGTTCGTTTGTATATAATACAATAAAGAAACATAATATAAAAAAGATGCCCATTATGCTGAAATATCAAAAAAACGCGCCAACGTTTGAACCTCCCAATCATGTAAGGCCATGTCCATCTTCTTCTTTGTTTCTTCCTGCAAATAGAAAACAAATAGAGGGGGTTTTAAACCCCCACAAACTGCAACCTGTAAAAATAACGAATACGCCTATGGATCAAATAAATTGGGCGCGAGGTGTTGGTTTGCTTCGTCTTGATGTCACGAATTCATCCATACCAGTTTGAAGGTCCAATTTTACAGTATATGGGAACCCCTAATTTGAAGCTTCTGAAACCCTAGGTTTCATCCATGGCAGATTTGGATACAAGCATCATTAGTTCAATTAAATGTTACCAATCGCTTCATAAAGATGTTATTAGTGTAAATCAACAATCAAAACACATGAATGATGCGTGAAAATTCAAAAACGATTATGGAAATGTTTGTGACAAACGCGATGCTGTTCTACCGTTTCTTTGAGTGTGGAAGCGTGTTCTTGATTGCAATCAATTCCTGGAAGGTTCAGCAATGTATTGGAATGCTTGTTATGCTTTGAAATGCCCTGTAACTATGATTTCAGTTTTCAAGTTTTGGTGGAAATTTTGCAAAGTGGTTCTGAGTTCTTTAGCAGTTTTTCGTGTATGCTTGCATTAGGTTAGGTCTTGCATATGTATGGGAATGAAATTAGGTCAAGAAACCAGCCCAAAGATCCATGAATTGATGATTTCAATATTTGATTTTTTTTCATATCTTTTTCAACCTCTTTTCCATGCAAATCTTGCCAAATATGGATGATCTTGTCCCCTTGAGATGATGCACGTAATCTTTTGGATATAATGAACATATTTGCTGCACAAAAAAGATTTAAAACCATTATTTGATATTTTTCTCATAATTAAATCTAATTAAATGAATTAATAAGAATAAAAATTCAATTAATTAATTAAAAATAAGAAAATAAATCCCTTTGAACTCAATGGGTCGTGCATATGCTTTGGGTAATGATTCAAGGAAGAATTTGAGGCCCATTAGCAATTTTGAAGCTTTTGAGGCAAAGTTGACTTTTCAAAATTCCCAAAAATTTCCCAACTTCTCCAATGCATATCTTGCTCAATTTTGAAGCTATGAACATGTTCTTGGACATTTTGGAAAGGTCCTGAAGTCCTCTAACCAATGCCTTTTGTCCCATGTCATTTTGATTTACCCATCTCAAGTTATGGTCTTTGACTTAAAGTGCCTTTTTGTTGACTTTTGAAAATGACCTATAATATTGAAATTGATAACTTTTTGTGAGAGCATTTCTTGGACTTGAAATGTGAAGATGAGTTGTAGGAAATGTCATTCTCTTCAAAATGAGCTTTGGATGGGATTTTTCTGATAAACCATGAAGAAGTTATGCCCTGGTCAATTTGCAGTTGACTTTTCAATTGTCCAAAAATAGAAACTTTTGACATCTTGTGACTTTCTGAGCCATGCTTGTGGAATCATGATCAAGAATTGATCAAATGATGTTTGTGTCTTCAAAATAAGATGTTGACCAAATTTTTTAACTTTTGACTGTCAAATGACCATTTTGCCCCTGCAGTTGACTGTGAAGCAATTAGGGTTTTTGACTGTGCAATTTGATGCTGTGAGTCTTGAAACTTGGCATATGGATGCTTGTCAATGTATGTAGGCATGTGGGACTTGATTGGACCCTTGAAAACCTCAATTTCTTTGTCAGACCCAAAACCCTAATTTTGACTGTGTTAGGAGGCAATTGGACTGTGCAACCCTTGAGAGATTTTGAAGCTTGATCTTGACAAATCTTGAAGAATATGGGAGGGCAAATTTTGGGGTACAACAAACGCAATTTTGAAATAGTGAATACGAATGAATTTATTCAAGACAAACATGTGTAATGCATTAATGAAATAATAAAGTTTTGACATGACAATAATTGTTCGAATAAGCAAAGAAAATACAACTTGAGAATTCAAATGAACAAAAATGCTTTCAATCCTAGCCATGTTTTGGCAAGGGGGCAGTGATCACGTTGGGAGTCTTAGGAGGGTCGAATTCGATATCCTTGGCATCAATCAGATCATGTGCTTTGTTCTTCAAAACCTAGCAGTCATTGGTATCATGGCCTGGACTTTCTGAATGGTAAGCACAACGAGCATTCAGTTTATAGTAGGGAGAGGTGATGTTTGGATTCTTCGAAGCTTCCCTTAGAGTAACCAGATTGGACTTTAGAAAATAAGGTAAAGCTTGAGACAACGTCATGTTGATCTGAGTGAACTGTCTAGCTGGTCTTTCTGCTCTCGGTTGATTATTTCTTTGCTGACCAGGTGTAGGTTTGGGATCATAACAGCCCTTACCGTCGGATGGTGCTCGGTTCTATTCTGATTCTTTTGGTTATAGATGGCACTGACTTCCTTTTTACCTGCAAACGGCTTCCTTGCAGCACTAGAAGAGGCATCCTTCTGAATTTTTCCACTTCGGATTCCAGCTTCCACTCTTTCTCCTGTTAAGATCAGTTCAATAAAACCCGCATATGAACTTCTAATGAGATGGTTGAAGAATGGACTAGTCAAAGTTCCCAGAAACATATCCACGAGCTCCCTGTCAGCCAAGGGAGGTTGAACTCTTCCATACAAATCTCTCCACTTATGAGCATAATCCTTGAAACCCTCGTTCGAACCCATAGACAAATTTTGGAGTTGTGTACGGGTGGGAGCGAGGTATGCATTATACTTGTGATACGGTGGGAAGAACTGGCTATTTTTGGAATGTTGGTTTGCATTTTGCGTTTGTGTTTGCAAAATGTCGTGGTAAGCAAGAGTCGCCACCAACTTTTATTTTATCCAACAAGGAAAGGAAAAAAGCACATAAAAATTCCTTTTTTCGAGATTTTATAGGTACGGGGGGTAGATTATAGAAAGGGAAGGTATTAGCACCCTTTCTATCCGTAGTTATCTACAGGCTCTTAGGTACTTCCTCATCATTTTCAAAATGTTTTCTTTGTGCTTGTGGGTTTTGAAAAGTTTGTTTTAACTTCGATTTAACTCTTGCTTCTGTCCTCAAGAGTGTAATGAAGTGTTTTGAAAACTGTTTGAAAAGGAGTGTAAGTGTGAAAAAGTTTTGTTTTTTGGATGAGCAAGTATCTAAGAGCTATCTACCTACTCTAAAAAGGAATCGTTCTATGCTAATTTCCTTTAGACAATGCCATCCTACTATTGATGAGTAGGTAGCATCATCGTTGGAGTTTTGAGGGTCAATTCGAATAGGGACATACAGTCACTAAAGCAATGTTAGGACGCCTTAGCGGTAACCCTAATGTCTTAGATCATTTGTTTGAGGCAACAATATCCGAGGCAACCATTTCGAGGCGACTATGATCTTTTAGACAAGAGGACGACCTCTAAAATGACCTATACTCAATGACCGTGTACAAAGGCAACCAAGTGGGGTGTACCCTAAGAGTGCGCATGTGCGAGTGTGTCGTTTTCAGTTATTTTTATCTTTGCACATGTTAAGGGTGATCTAAGTTGATTTTAAGATTAACATCCAGTCTTGTCATGCAAACCCTATTATCAAACATCTAGCAGTTATAATTTGCGGAAATAAAATGCGGAATTTAAATTACAAGGCGTCGGGTATTTACATCTCCAAAGACAAACCCTTTGAAAAATAAAATAAAGCGATAAAAATAATTAAAAGTCTTATTTAACTATTACAATCCGGAAACAGGTACATTATTGGATAAAAATAAATAACGCGCGCGGGAAATTAGATCGAGTGCGAATTTTAGGGTTTTGACCCTTTCGGTTAAAGAAAATATCCTTTTTTTGGATTTTTTGTTATTTTTTTTATTTAAGGAAAAGAAATTAAACCTAAATTAAATGCCTAAATTAAATTAAATTAATTAATTAAATGAATAAATAAATTATTTTTGGAGTTTTGTTATTTTAAGAAAGAAAAATAAAATTAATTAATTTAGTAATTAAAACCTAATTAAATCTAATTAATTTTAATTATTTACAAAAAATGAATTAAAGTTTTCTAATTAAAAAAAACCTAATCAATTAATAAATTTATTAAGAAAAATAAAAGTTTAAAATTTGATTGAAATGAAAATATTTTTTGTGATTTTATTTAATAAAAACAGAATTTTGTGATTGGTTAGAAAATTAAATAAATAAAATAAAACAATTAAATAAAATAACAAAATAAAAAGAGAGGAGTTGGGCCTGATTTTAGGTGGTGTTGGTAGCAAATCTGAAGGCCCATTAGCAACTGGCCTCTTTGACTTTTGTGATCCAGTGTGGACGCATGGACTTGGCTCATGGTGGACCTCCAGCCTTTTGCCCACCAGATCTGGCCTTTGGCCATCTGGCGCTTGAGTGGATGAAGGACTATGGTGGGTTACAAGCTTGAGCGCGCATAGGAATACCTGAAAAATAATGACATTGAGAAAGAGGGGGACCTGGGATTTGAACCCAAGTCTTGAAGGAGATACGCATGCTACGTCCACCACTACGCCAAGATGTTTTTGTTATTAGTATAATACAAAGAACTAATAATATAATAAAACAATTCCCATGCCAGAAAAACAAAAAAAAGGCGTGCTTGGTTTGAGTGGCCCAATAATGGGATGCCACGCCTCATCCTCAACCTCTCGTCCGTGGCTAAAACACCAGATACCTATACCAACGGACAGAAGTCCGTAGCTACAGGCATGTCTATCTCCAAAATCTGCTACAGGCCACAAAAATGAATTTCAAGGGCATGGTTGTGTTCATCTCACCCTCCTGGTCACAACCATATCCATTATGGGGGTCAATTGTACCTGGAATAAAAACGCCCAAAAATGCAGACCAAACCCTAACAATGGTGGTTTGCAGTATAGATCATATAAATGAAATCAAATGATGCAAAAAGTTTGGAAATGTTCTTGTGATTATGAATGTGCCATTAGTTTTCTCAAATGATGCAAGAACAAGTCAAATCGAATTCAAAAACAGGGTTACATTACGCGGGACTTATAGTGCGTTTGGGAGCCTGAGGATGCATGGTTTTGATTGGAATGGCTTGTGTGAATGCCCAGGAAGCGATTGGAACAAGTCTTGATCCTTGAAACTGCTTCTAACCCTGATTTTGATCTGTCACTTTTTTGTGATTTTTTCAATTCTTGTTTTGCCTCTTCTAACACTTGCCAACCCTTATTTCGTGTGCTTTAGCTTCCTTATGTATTGTGCTTTGCATTAGGGTAAGAATCATGGTCCAAATCTCTCCATATCAATGCACATGAATTGGATTTGATTCCACCATTAAACCTTTCCAAATTTGATTCAAATCATATCTTCTTGTACACTTATGCCTTGATACAAGTTTGGAGATGTGCTAGCTGTCCATTGAAGCCTATAATCAACAAAAAATCTTTGGTTATCAATATTTTTGATTTTATGTGATTTAATTTGATTTAAAATGAATAAATTCAAATAAAAATCAAATTAAATAATAAAAATTAGATATGGACACATGGCTGAAGCTAGGGCACGTGGGAAATAATGCAAAATCAAATCAAGTGGAAAATAATGGGCCCATTTGACAAAATTTGAAGTTTTGGGGATAGTTGACTTTTGGCAATTTTGCAAAAAAGTCCAACTTCAACAATGCGTAACTTCTTAAATTTTGAACTTTTGGAAGTGTTCTTGGACTTTTTAGAAAGCTTGATATGTCTTCTAACCAACCCTTTTGGTCTCATATCATTTTCATATTCCATGTTCAAGTTATAAGCTTTGGAATAAAAAGGTGTTTTTATTGACTTTCAAAAATGACCTATAATGTCCAAATTCATAACTTCTTGTGAGTGCATTTTTTAATCTTGGGGTATGAAGATGGATTATAGGAAATTGCATCCTATTCAAAATGAGCTTTGGATGGGTCATTTCTCATAAAGTATGAGAAAGTTATGCTTGGTCAAAGTTGAGTTGACTTTTCCTTCAAAACCCTAATTTAGCAACTTTTGAGTCGATGAATTTTGAGCAATCTTTGATGAATCATGATCAAACCTTGATCAAATGATGAAATATCCTTCAAAATGAGAATGTTGACAAAAAAATCTTGAAGTTTGACTGTTTATTGGTCACAGTTGACTTTTGCCCTAGCATAGTCGATTTTTGGACCTTTGGGCATTTGACTGAGCAAACTTCCTCTGCAAGGCTTGAAATTTGACATGGATGATCTTGAGAACATATTAGGGAATTGGGGAGCACTTGAGGTCATTTGTACTCAAGGACCTTAATGCAACACCAAACCCTAATTTGGGGTAGACTGCCTTAGGAGATAGCTTGTCTGACCAACTCTTGAGCTATCTTGAGCCACTTGGAGATTTTTCTTGCAATGTCTTGAGGAATATGAGAGGGAAAATTTTGGGGTAAAACAGCTGCCCCTGTTCAATCTTCTTAAACCTGAGGATGTAGACTGGCTTTCATGCCTTTCGTGATCCGAAGGTGGAAGATGATTGAACACTAGAGTGCCCAGAAATTTGCACTCGCATGAAGTGGTATCATCCTTGTGATGTCGGGAATGGCCTTACAGATGCCATTTGGAGATTGTTGATGGGAGGATGGGCTTAAAGATGCCATTTGCATGAGTGTCGATCGCATAAGAGATTCCTTAGCGAGAGCTTGCATAGTTGTTATTGTGGAAGATTCCGCTGGGGAAGTCTGATCTTGTTGAGATTTATGAACTTGCCTGTAATTCAACTGAGAGAACATCTCTACTGAGTTTTAAGAACTTGCCCGTAATTCAACTGAGGGGGAAACATCTTCGTCAATATTTAAGAACTTGCCCGTAATTCAACTGAGAAAACTCTGTTGAGATTTAGGAACTCGTCTGTAATTTGACGGAGGAACTTTGTCGAGATTTAGAACCTTATATGTAATTCAACTGAGGATAATTTTATTGAGATTTAAGAACCGGTCAGTACTTCGACTGAGGGAAACATCTTCATCAAGATTTAGGACTTGTCTGTAATTCAACCAAGGATAATTCTGTTGAGATTTAAGAACTATCAGTAATTCGACGGAGGAACTTTGTCGAGATTTAGAACCTTATCTGTAATTCAACTAAGGATAATTTGGTTGAGATTTAAGAATCGGTCAGTACTTCGACTGAGGGAAACATCTTCATCGAGATTTAGGACTTGTCTGTAATTCAACGGAGGATAATTCTGTTGAGATTTAAGAACTGTCAGTAATTCGAAGGAGGAACTTTGTCGAGATTTAGAACCTTATCTGTAATTCAACTGAGGATAATTCGGTTGAGATTTAAGAACCGGTCAGTACTTCGACTGAGGGAAACATCTTCATCGAGATTTAGGACTTGTCTGTAATTCAACGGAGGATAATTCTATTGAGATTTAAAAACTGTCAGTAATTCGACGGAGGAACTTTGTCGAGATTTAGAACCTTATCTGTAATTCAACTGAGGATAATTCAGTTGAGATTTAAGAACCGGTCAGTACTTCGACTGAGGGAAACATCTTCATCGAGATTTAGGACTTATCTGTAATTCAACCGAGGATACTTCTGTCGAGATTTAAGAACTTTCAGTAATTCGACGGAGGAACTTTGTCGAGATTTAGAACCTTATCTGTAATTCAATCGAGGATAATTCTGTTGAGATTTAAGAACCGATCAGTAGTTCGACTTGGGTAAAAGCTTCATAGCTGAGAACTTAACTGCATCCTTCCTGAAAGGTAAAGGTTAGCTGTATGTAATGCATGATATGTATCAAACAATGATGTTCTCAAAACAAATGAGATTGTTGTATTAAGCGTATATGCATGTATCATGATGTATGGAAATGTAATGTTTTTAGCTGGGGAAAATAAATCCCGGATAGCTGTTGGAGAAAAGAGTTGAATTCTTCGTTTCGCTGGGGATGGCGAACGAAGATGATTGTGAGAATAAACCGGAAGGAGAGGATAACTCCGTTAGGGGATAAACTGATGAGGAGACTAAACTCTGTGGGGAAGAGATGCTCTGCTGGTGATACTGAATCCTGTTAGGGATTGAATTTCTGTTTGTGAAAGGAAAGAACTCTGCTGGAGACGATCTTTCAATTGCGACTTCACTGGGGATAACCTTTTAGACTCTAATGGGAATAATCCTTTGAGTTCTGCTGGGGACAATCTTCCAAAGTCTACTGGGGATGACTCTCCAAATTCCATTGGGGAAGCTTTTTCAGACTGCGCTGGGAAAAATTTCAAACTCCACTGGGGATATTTTGTATTCTGTCGGGGAATATTCTTATACTCCGCTGGGGAATATTAAGACCTTTCAGTTCTGATGGTAAATAAACTTTGCTTGGGGAAAATATTACCGATTCATTCACAGTTGCGAGTCTCAGCTGGGGAGAGCTATCATTATTGTCTTACTCTGCGGGAAGTGAATGCATCTCAACCATATTCTTCAGCTAAATCTACCTTTGTACCTGGTGGATAGAGCAACCGTAAAGCTTAGACAAATCTTATTGCCCTTGTTTCTGATATCACGAGTAATCGTCTTTTGTTTTGTACGTAAATATTCATGAGCAGCAATTAATGTCAAATGCATATATAAAAAATGAACATTGGACGTTCTTTGCAAAACATAACAGAAAAAGGAAAAACAGTTTGAAATTTCTCTGAAAATGAATTGTATTGATTTTTGAAATTTGGCCTGTAAGTAGGCGTTTTTGTACAAGAGGCTGACGTCCTAGTAAGAGAGCGCCGCCGAACAAATAGAATTTATACAATTTGTGAAAACAAAGAAAAACAGCTATGTGGATAATCCCACTGGGTTCCAACACTGCTATTACCCTTATGTCCTCGAGCATCTCATCACTTTGCTACTTGGCTGAAGGTAGATCAGATTGTTTAGTGTCGTCCGAGCTTGATAGTCGATACCGAAGTCTGGCTGCGAGGTGATCCAATGAGGCATAGTGTTACGCTTTGATCCCTAAATTTTGCCTGGACCGCCCTTTCGGGTTTTCAGTCCACCAGGATACCCTTTTTTTCCCAAGCCGCCTTTTCAGGTTTTCGACTTGTCGGGTGTACAGATTGTTTCATTTCATCCCTTATTTTTGCCCGAACCTTTTTGGTTCGCCGGGAAGCCCTTATTTTTTCATAGGCCAGTCAACCTAGAGGGTCTTTGTTCATGCGTAGTATCTTTTCACTATGTCTGTATTGACGGGGTGAGGAAGGTTGTCACCATCCATGGTGGTTAGAATCATGGCTCCTCCTGAGAAAATGTTCTTAACCACAAATGGTGCTTCGTAAGTAGGGGTCCATTTTCCCCTGGGATCACCTTGAGGCAGTATGATGCGCTTGATAACCAGGTCCCCAACTTGATACTCTTGTCATCTAACTTTCTTGTTAAATGCCTTGATCATCCGCTTTTGATACGTCTGACCATGACAAATAGCAGTAAGTCTCTTTTCGTCAATTAAGTTCAGCTGATCAAGCCGGGTCTGAATCTAGTCATCTTCGCTCAAACCTGCATCCTTCATAATCCGAAGAGAGGCTATCTAAACTTCAATGGGTAATACGGCCTCCATACCATATACCAAGGAATAGGGTGTTTCCCCTTTTGACTTTCGCGCTGAGGTACGGTACCCATGAAGAGCAAAAGGTAACATCTCGTGCCAATCTTTGTATGTCACCTTCATTTTCTGCACAATCTTCTTAATGTTCTTATTAGCCGCTTCTACAGCCCCATTCATCTTTGGCCGGTAGGGAGAAGAGTTATGATGCTGTATCTTGAACTGCTTGCAGAGCTCAGTGATCATTTTATTTTTGAGATTTGTACCATTGTCCGTAATGATCCTTTCTGGCACACCATATCGATAGATCAGATTATGCCGAATGAACCGTGCCAAGACGTTCTTGGTTACAGTAGCAAAGGAAGCTGCTTCAACCCACTTCATAAAGTAATCAATAGCTACCAGGAGGAAACGATGCTCATTGGATGCCGTAGGTCTGATCTCGCCGATCATATCAATGCCCCACATTGCAAAAGGCCAAGGAGCTGTCAAGACGTTCAGAGGAACTGGAGGTATGTGCACTTTATCAGCATAGACTTGGCACTTGTGACAGGTCCGAGAATGCTGATAACAGTCGGCTTCCATAGTGGACCAATAATATCCTGCCCGTAGGATTTTCTTCACCATGGTGTGTCCACTGGAATGAGTCCCGAAAGTACCTTCATGTAAATCTACCATGATCCTTTCTGCCTCGTTCTTATCCACATAACGCAGTAAGGTTGAATCATGGTTACGCTTGTAAAGAATACCATTGTTGATGAAGAACTTCGCCACGAACCTCCTCAAAAACTTCTTATCATTAACAGATGCACCCTCGGGGTATTCCTGAGCCTCAAGGTATCTCTTCACCTCATGAAACCAGGGTTTATCCGTTGCCTCTTCAGTCTCAATATCACAACAATATGCAGGTTCGCCAACTTTTCAATGATAATCCGAGGAGCTTCGTTGTCCCAATTGACTTTGAACATAGAAGACATCGTAGCCAGCGCGTCCGCCAACTGATTCTCCTCTCTAGGGAAATGTTCAAAGGTTATCTCTTTGAAATGTGGAAGCAACGTCAATACATACTTCTTGTAAGGAATAAGATTTGGGTGTTTCGTATCCCACTCGCCTTTGATCTGACTGATCACGAGAGCACAATCTCCGAATACACTCAAGAACTTAATCCTTAGGTCAATCGCTGCTCGAAGACCCATAATGCACGCTTCATACTCCGCCATATTGTTGGTGCAGTTAAAACATAGTTGGGCGGTAAACGAAGTATGAGAGCCTTTAGGAGATATGATCACGACGCCAATGCCATTACCCAAAGCGTTCGAAGCTCCATCAAAGTACATATACCATCGGGATCCTTCCTCAGGTCCTTCATCCGGTCCAGGATCTTCACAGTCAGTTACTATCATGATATTCTCATCCGAGAATTCAAAGTTCATAGACTGGTAATCATCCATTGCCTGATGTGCCAAATGGTCTGCCAACACACTTCCCTTGATTGCCTTTTGGGTCGTGTATTGGATGTCATACTCAGTCAAGATCATATGCCATCTTGCTATTCTTCCAGACAAGGCAGGCTTCTCAAAGATATACTTGATTGGATCCATCTTTGATATCAATAGAGTAGTGTGAGTCAGCATATACTGTCTCAGCCGGCGAGCAGCCCATGCCAAAGCGCAACAAGTTTTCTCAAGCAATGAGTATCGGGTCTCGCAGTCGGTAAACTTTTTGATAAGGTAATAAATAGCATGCTCTTTTTAGCCAGACTCGTCATGCTGACCCAACACACACCCCATTGAATTGTCGAGTACTGTCAAGTATAAGATCAACGGTCTCCCTTCAACTGGCGGCATCAGAATAGGAGGCTCTTGTAGATACTCTTTGATCCTTTCGAAATCTTCCTGACATTCATCGTTCCATCTTACCACTTGATCTTTCTTCAGTAACTTGAAGATTGGCTCACAAGTAGCAGCCAGGTGTGAGATGAATCGGGCAATATAGTTCAGACGTCCCAGAAAGCCTCTGACTTCTTTTTCAGTTAGGGGAGCTGGAATTTCCTGTATAGCCTTCACCTTTGTAGGATCCACTTGAATACCTTTGTCACTTACAATGAAGCGCAACAGCTTACCAGATCTCACCCCGAAGGTGCACTTGTTCGAGTTTAACCTCAGCTTGTACAACTTCAACCTGTCAAATAACTTCTGAAGGTGGTCCAGATGTTCTTCTTCAGTCTGAGATCTTGCAATCATGTCGTCAACATATACCTCAATCTCATGATGGATCATGTCGTGGAACAAAGCGACCATGGCGCGCTGATACGTTGCCCCAACATTCTTCAACCCGAAAGGCATGACCTTGTAGCAAAATCTACCCTATTGAGTAACAAAGGTTGTCTTCTCCATGTTTCTTACGGTACGTGCACAGTTTTCAGGAAAGCAATCAGAGCCTTGGCATGGGCCTCTGAGCATAGCAACAAAGATAACATGGAGATTTTGGATGGGGTTTGCCCCAGCTGCTCGACTACATTGTAGTCGCTCTTTTTGATGATCTTCAAAATTTCCTCCATCTCTTGTCTAGGGGATTCAATAGTAATCTTCTTCGGTGCCTCCGTCTGGGCAGGCTTACCGGTGATCTCTTTGCCCCGAGCGTCAGATGACTCGGCAACAAGGGTAAGAATTGGAACTTGAACAGGGACAGTAGAAGGTACACTGGCAGGTGTAATAACAACATGCTTTAGAACAACTGGTGCAGAGATCTCAGGGGAGAAAACTCTTCCGCTGCGGGTGACTTTACTAGATCCAACAATATTGCTGACGTCAGTATCAGCCTCTTCAGCATTCAAATCTTGTTTAACTCCGTGATAGTACACGTCAGCCCCGTAGTGCCATGGGACAACTTTATTTGATGTATAGGGGATAGGCCCAGGAATGGTGATGATCAATGGTGCAATTCTTGGAACGGATGTAATTTTAACAGGCTTTCTCGAGGAATCCTTGGAAGAATTGTTGAAAATGGTGATTATAGCAACTTCTTTAATAGGAACCAAAGGAACAAAAGTTTTCTCAAACAAAATTTATTTATTATCCATCAGGCGTTGGACACCTGACTTCAAAAGATGGCAACCGGTAGGTAGGACGGAACACATGCGGCAACCTTCGTCACAGCCCGGAAATAAATCGGCTAACAGAAGGTTCTTCTTCACAGTCATCAATGGAGTAGCAATGTCTTTCACATAAACCACAAATGAGTCTTCTTCTACAGAATTTACTCCATGCTTGGGCATAGGAGCAGTCATAACATTAGGTCTTTCAGGTGCTTTGAATTCAATCTCCTTCGCATCAATCAAGTCCTGTATTTTGTTCTTTAAGACCCAGCAGTTATCAGTATCATGCCCCGGGCTATCAGAGTGAAAAGCACAACGGGCATTCGGATCGTACATCGGTGATGTTGTATTTGGATTCTTCGGTGCCTCCCTTAGAATCACCAGATTGGTCTTTAATAACTGCGGCAGAATCTGAGATAACATCATGTTGAGCTGAGTGAATTGTCTTCGCGGCCTTTCAGCCCTTGGCTGATTGTTGCGCTGAGGAGCAACAGCAGGTCTTGATATAACCACCGCATTGACTGCTTGGCGGCGTTCAGGTCTACTCTGGCTTTTTGAACTGTAGACAACACTGAACTCCTTCTTGAAAGGCTTCTTCTCGGTGCCTGATGAAGCACCCTTTTTTATTTTACCGGATTTGATATCGGCCTCAATTCTTTCCCCGGTCATAATCAGCTCTGTAAACCTAGACGACGAACTTCCAATCAGATGGTTGAAATACGGACCAGACAAGGTCCTCAGAAACATATCCACTAGCTCCCTATCAGCCAAGGGTGGTTACACTCTTCCAGCAACGTCCCTCCACTTCTGAGCGTAATCTTTGAAACCTTCGCCCGCACCCATAGATATACCCTGGAGTTGGGTACGCGTGGGAGCGAGGTCGGCATTGTATTGGTACTGCTTGTAGAAAGCAGCGGCCAAATCTTCCCAATTAAGGATACTAGCTCCTTACAGCTGGTAAAACCACTCAAGTTGAGTCCCTAAGAGACTGTCTTAAAATAAGTGGATCCAGAGGTTCTTGTCAGCGGTGTATGGCTGAATCCTCCTAACATAAGATTGGAGGTGCAGTTTCGGGAAAGAAACCCTGTCGTATTTAGCAAAGATCGGTGCTTTAAACTTGTGGGGAATTACCACCCTAGATGACAGACCCAAGTCTCCAAAGTCTAGACCAGGCACTTTCTGAACTTCCATCGCGCTCAACTGGTCTTCCAGTTGTTTATACCTATCCTCAGCCGGAGGATACTGGTCTTCGTCGAAGTCAGTCTCGTTGTCTAAAACTATAGGGCTAGGAGCCCTCCTTTCTTCCTGATTATCTCCCCCTCCAGATGAGTGAGTCAAATCAGCCTCTTCTCGCAAATTGTTTCTGAATCTGCGACCCATATTAAATAGGACCGTCTTCTTCTTCTTCTTCTCTTTCAAGATAAGGGTCGTCAGATCCTGCTGACCCTTAGCCAGGTTCATGAACAATTCCTGGAACTGGGCGTTTTGAGCTTGCAGAGCCTTGATTGCTTGCTCAGTTGATGGTTCAGAAGACATGATGCTGAAATAAACACCGAAGAAGATAAGAGACCTGTAATGGATGCCTGTGATGAGGTGCATGGAATGAAATGCGTATGATATGATTTCAAAGACGTCGAGAGATTCAAATTCGTAAACCAAAATGAAACACACTTTTATTAGATAAACTTTGAATTCAATTGTTCAACAAATGCCTTTAAGGCGTTACAAGAAAGAATAACTGAAAAGTAAATCAAAACTAGAAATAATCAAAAAGACAATCAGTGCTTCCATGGTCGTTTCTTGTTGGTGCGGACATAGTCGTTGAGGATCCGCTCGTTCTCCAACTGCCTTGTCAACTTCTGAATCTTCTGCTCTTGCTCGTGATACTTTTCTCTGTAAGTATCCCGCTCTTCTCTCAACTGCATCCACGATCTCTTTAATGCCCCAATGTCAGTAGGCATGTATGGATGGAGGATGGTAGGAGGAACCCCTCCTTCATCAGCAACCTCAACAATGATAGGCAAGACGGATTCGTACGGAATTCACAGCTTTTGGGCGCGGATTCGAACCCATCAGAGATATGGCTCCATCGGAAGAGAAGTCTTCGCACCTAGCTCGTGCGGATCAGACCTGTGTACTCTATCCCAAGCTCGTATGAACCTGCGGCGTTGCTAATCACTATCCCCTTGGAAGTAAAAGACAATGCTTGGAATTAGCAACTCATGAGGTCCTTCCCTCCTAGCTCGCCCAAACTGACGTTCGGCCAAACACGGATTATAGGTGATTCCTCCATGGGTTCCTAGCAGTGTAACATTGGGGTATTCCCCACATCGATCAATAATAGCCACATCTTCCATGCCCTTGATAGTCCAAATGATGTCATTATGAGAGAGAGACATAATCCTATAGGTCCAACCCATGCCTTCCTTATTCTTCAAAACTGATTTGGGGAGGTGAGAAATAAACCACCTCGCCAGCAATGGCGCACAGCACATAAGGGTTCCCCGCTTCCGAGCAGTACGGGCATAAAGAGAGTGAAGAATGTCACCCAAGAGAGTAGGCACAAGATTACCGGACATAAAAATCTTCATTGCATTCACGTCGATGAAAGCATCTGATTTTGGAAACAGAACCAGACCATAAATAAGAAGAGCTAAGATGTCCTCGAACGCCTGAAAGTCTAAACTGTCCCAGAATTGATTAGCCTTACCAACCAAGAACTTAGTCAAGAAGCCTTTGTCCCACTTCTAGTCTCCCAATTAGACATTACCTCAGCCTTTGTCAGATGGAGGGCTGAAGCAATCTCTTCCGGCCTAAAGAATTTCTCCCAACCTGTGAACGGGGTCTGCTCCAGAATAGAGATACCAAGTAGATCAGAGAACTCTTCCAAGGTAGGGACCAACTGGTAGTCCGGAAAAGTAAAGCAGTGGTATAGTGGATCAAAGAAATGGACTAAGACACTCATCATCTGTTCATCCATCTTAGACAAAGTTGATCTGAATGGGAACTTGGACAAAGTTGATCCGAATAGTGTTTTTACGCATGGGTGTCATGACCTACAAAATAGAACAAAGATGAATCCCCTCTGTCTTTGAAATGGGTTATCCCAATGCAAGATGCACGCAATGTCATGATGTCATGATGTCATGATAGAAACACACCACAAGTATTCACAAATAGCAAACATGGTAAGGGCACACAAGTCACACAGATAGCCCTTAGATTTCAGGCTGGCAAGGAGTCTAGGTACTACCCTCTTTCAGTTCAGTTGGTTCAAACCTGTCCTAGAAATAGTAACTGGGTTTTAGAGGATCTCAATATCACTGAACACCCTCGATCGGTCATAATTCCAGTTTGGCAACCTTTTCTTGCAGCCGGAATCATCACGAGAGTTTGGTCTCAATGACTGTAGCATACTGCTACTGTTATATGGCCAAGTTGGTCAATTAAAGGTTCTAAGGTCATTTGGTGCTTAATGACCCCTTAGCAGACCCATATTCTCCTCATTGCGCCACAAGGGATATCGGTACATACTAAAGTGCCACACCAACGTAGCTACTGCTTCAACCGTATCGGTCTACGCCGTACAGTTCCCTCACAGTTTATTGCTACTTACCTAAAGGGTATCCCCCAGATCCGGGTTAGGATCTATAGTAACCCTGATTCAAACCCACAAAGATAAATCATACAAGTAAAGTAATTGAAAACAATATGAACTATTCCTAAGGTACACCCCACTTAAAATATATCCCCAGCAGAGTCGCCAGTTCTGTGATACGGTGGGAAGAACTGACTATTTTTTGGAATGCTGGTTTGCTTTTTGAGTTTGTTTTCGCAAAATGTCGCGGTAAGCAAGAGTCGCCACCGACTTTTATTTTATCCAACAAGAAAAGGAAAAAAGCACAGAAAAATTCCTTTTTCGAGATATTTCTCGGGTTCGGGGGGTAGATTATAGAAAGGGATGGTGTTAGCACTCTTTCTATCTGTGGTTATCCACGGGCTCTTAGGTACTTGCTCAATTGTTTTCAAAATTGTTTTCTTGATGCTTGTGGGTTTGAAAAAAGTTTTTGTTTGAAACTTCGATTTAACTCTTGCTTCTGTCCTCAAGAGTGTAATGAAGTGTTTTGAAAACTTTGTTCGAAAAGGAGTGTAAGTGTGGAAAGTTTTTGTTTTTTAAAAGAGCAAGTATCTAAGAACCATCTACCTACTCGAAAAAGGAACCGTTCTATGCTAATGTCCTTTAGACAATGTTATCCCACTATTAATAAGTGGGTAGCATCGTCATTGGAGTTTAAGGGTCAATTCGAATAAGGGACTTACGGTCACCAAAGGAATGTTAGGACGCCTCAGCGGTAACCCTAATGTCTTAGATCATTTGTTTGAGGCAACAATATCCGAGGCAACCGTTTTGAGGCGACTATGATCTTTTAGACAAGAGGGCGACCTCTAAAGTGACCTATACTCAATGACCGTGTACGAAGGCAACCAAGTGGGGTGTACCCTAAGAGTGCGCATGTGCGAGTGTGTCATTTTCAATTATTTTTATCTTTGTACATGTTAAGGGTGATCTAAGTTGATTTTAATATTAACATTCAGTCTTGTCATGCAACCCTATTATCAAACATCTAACAATTATAATTTGCAGAAATAAAATACGGAGTTTAAATTACAAGGCGTCGGGTATTTACATCGCCAAAGACAAACCCTTTGAAAATAAAGTAAAGCGATAAAAAATAATTAAATTCCCTATTTAACTATTACAATCCGTAAGCAGATACATTATTGGATAAGGAAAAGTAAATCGCGACGCAAAATTAAATCAGACGCATGATTAGGGTTTTGACCCTTTTGGTTAAAGAAAAATCTTTTTTAGGTTTTTATTATTTTTATTTAAGGAAAAGAAATAAATCCTAAAATAATTACTAAATTAAATTAAATTAATTAATTAAATAATAAAGAAAAATAAATTTTTTTTGGAGTTTTTTGGTTATTTAGGAAAGAAATCAAAAATGATTAAATTAGTGGTTAATATCTAATTAAATATAATTAATTAAAATTATTTACAAAAATAAGTTAAGGTTTTCTAATTAAAAAAAACCTAGTTAATTAATAAATTTATTAAGAAAAATAAAAGTTTAAAAATTTGATTTGAAAATAATAAATAAAAAAAACATTTTTTTGTGATTTTACTTAATAAAGAAGGAATTTTGTGATTGGTTAGAAATTAAATAAAAATAATAAAACAATTAATAAAATAAAATAAATAAAATAGAAGAGAGAGGGGTGTTGGGCCTGATTTGAGAGTATGAGAAGCCATTTTTTAGGCCCAAACACGCTGGCCCCTTTGACCTTTTTTTTTTATCCAATGTGGATGCGTGGACTAGGCTCTTGGTATTCCTCCATTTATGGATCAACAGATCTGGCCATTGGCCATCTGGCGCCTAGATGGGTGAGGATGCATGGTGGATAGCAAGCTAGCGCGCACATATGATTACCTGAAAAGAAATAAGAAAATACAAAATGCTGGAGGCAGGGATCGAACCCCTGACCTCTAGCCACTAACGCCTTGGAAGCTGACGTGCTGACCACTGGGGCACGTTGTTGTTTGTTAACAATAATGCAAATAATATATTATATAGAAAAATCAAATCAGATGCCAGAAAAACAAAAAAACACGCGCGATTTTGAATGGACTTATGGGAGGACGACAGCTCATCGTCTCCTTCCTCCAAAACCTGTAAACATTACCTGCGGATTTTTGTCCACAGCTAAAAGCGCAGCATCATTCAAAAATCCTCCTCAGGCTTTGAAAATAATATCTAAGGCTAGGTTTGAGTTCGTCTCAACCCCCTGGACACAACCATGTCCATCTTGTAGCTTAATTTCACCTGAAAAGAAAACCCCCAAAAACGTCCAAGAAACCCTAACTATGGTGGTTTGCAATACAGGTTAGATAAATGAAATTAAATTATGCCAAAATTTTACAAATGATGTGGGGATTACAAATATGCAGTTATTTCATTCAATGGATGCAAGAATGGTGAGTTTCGATTTCAAGAACAAAGCTGGGTTACGTGAGACTTACAGTGCGTTTGGACGTTTGAAAATGCTTGCTCTGGATCCAGGTAGCTTGTGTGAATGGTCAGGAAGCGATTGAGACTACTCTCGTGTCCTGAAACGGCCTCTAGCTTAGACTTTGATCTCTCTCTGCACTTTCCAACCCTGATTTCGTATGCTTTTGCTTCCTTATGTAATGTGCTTTGCATTAGGGTAAAAATCATGGACCAAATCCCTCCATATCAATGCACATGAATGTGATTTGATCTCCATTGAAAACCTTCCAAATTTGATTTGATTTGGATCTTTTTGCACATGATTTGGCTTGATACGAATTTGATGGTGATGCTAGCTGTGAACAAAGCCTAAAACAATCAGAAAATCATGAGTTATTAATTCTTTGGATTTTCTATGATTTTATTTGATTTAAAATGAATAAATTCAATTAAAAAGCAAATTAAATAATAAAAATGAAATATGGGCTCATGGCTGAAGCTAGGACACGTGGGAAACTATGCAAGCTCAAATCAAGTGGAAAAGTATGGGCCCATTTGACAAAATTTGAAGTTTTGGGGATAGTTGACTTTTAACAATTTTGCAAAAAAGTCCAACTTCAACAATGCATAACTTCTTCAATTTTGAAATTTTGGAAGTGTTATTTTACTTTTTATAAAACTTGAGATGTCATCTAATCAACCCTTTTGGTCTCATCTCAATTTGATATTCCATGCTCAAGTTATAATCTTTGGCAAGAAAGGTGTTTTTGTTGACTTTCAAAAAATGACCTATAATGTCCAAATTTATAACTTCTTGTGAGTGAATTTTTTGAACTTGGGGTATGTATATGGATAGTAGGAAATTTCATCCTCTTCAAAATGAGCTTTGGATGGGTCATTTCTGATATATTATGAGAAAGTTATGCTTGGTCAAAGTTAAGTTGACTTTTCCTACAAAACCCTAATTTAGCAACTTTTGAGTCTTGATGAATTTTGAGCAATCCTTGATGAATCATGATCAACCCTTGATCAAATGATTAAATATCCTTCAAAATGAAAATGTTGACAAATTTTTTTGAAGTTTGACTGTTTATAGGTCACAGTTGACTTTTGGCCTAGCACGGTCGATTTTTAGACCTTTGAGCAATTGACTGAGCAAACTTCCTCTGTAAGGCTTGAAATTTGACATGGATGATCTTGAGAATATATTAGGACATTAGGGAGCACTTGAGGTCATTTGGATTCAAGGATATTGATGCAACACAAAACCCTAATTTGGGGTTGACTATCTTAGGAGATGGCTTGTCTGACCAACTCTTGAGCAACCTTGAGCCACTTGGAGATTTTTCTTACAATGTCTTGAGAAATATGAGAGGGAAAATTTTGGGGTACAATAAATAGGATGGCCGAATGTCTATCACATAAAAAGTAGTCGCAAAGATTTGGGAACCAACCTTCATTGGAATATCCACTTCTCCATGTACCATTCTCTTTGACCCGTCAAAGGCCCTAACAACAATGTTACTTGGCTTCAACTCTAAACCTTCACAGTCCAACCGGTCTAGAGCTTTCTTAGGTAAAACGTTCAATGAGGAACCAGTGTCCACCAATACATGAGCTAGAGTAGTGCCCCTGCATTCAATAGAGACATGTCGGGCATTATTGTGATTCCTCCCCTTAGCAGGCAAGTCTGCATCGGAGAAACCCAACCCATTATCTGCTGTCAGACTAGCCACACAATCTTTAAACTGATCAGCTGATGTTTCCTGGGGTACGTGCGCAGTTTTTAGGAAGGCAATCAGAGCCTTGGCATGGGCTTCAGAGCATAGCAACAGAGACAACATAGAGATTTTGGACGGGGTTTACCCCAGCTGTTCGACTATATTATAGTCGCTTTTTTCGATGATCTTCAAAGTTTCCTCCATCTCTTGTCTGGAGGCTTCAACAGTAATTATCTTCGGTGCCTCCGTCTGGGCAGGCTCACCAGTGGTTCCTTTGCCCTGAGTGTCAGATGACTCGGCGACAGGGGTAAGAATGGGAACTTGAATAGGAACAATAGCAGGTGCACTGGCAGGTGTAATAACAATAGGCTTCCGAACAGTTGGAGGATATATCTCAGGGGAGAAAAGTCTTCCGCTGCGGGTGACTTTACTAGATCCAACAATATTGCTGACGTCAGTATCAGCCTCTTCAGTACTCAAGTATTGCTTAACTCCGTGGTAATATACGTCAGCCCCATAATGCCACGGGACAGCTTTATCTGACGTATAGGGGATAAGCCCAAGAACAATGATGATCAAGGGAGCGTTTCTCGGAACGGATGTAATTCTAACAGGCTTTCTCGAGGAAGCCTTGGAAGAATTGTCGAAAATGGTGATTATAGCAACTTCTTCAGTAGGAACCAAAGGAACAAAAGTCTTCTCAAACAGAATTTCTTTATTATCCATCAGGCGTTGGACACCTGACTTCAAAAGATGGCAACCAGTAGGAAGAACGGCACACAGATGGCAACCTTCGCCACAGCCCGAAAATAAACCGACTAACAGAATGTTCTTCTTCACAGTCATCAATGGAGTAACAATGTCTTTCACAGAAACCACAAACGAGTCTTCTTCTACAGCATTTACTCCATGCTTGGGCATAGGAGCAGTCACAACATTAGGCCTTTCTGGTGCTTCGAATTCAATCTTTTTAGCATCAATTAAATCATGTACTTTGTTCTTCAACACCCAGCAATCATTCGTGTCATGCCCTGGGCTATCAGAATGAAAAGCACAGCAAGCGTTCAGATTGTACATGGGTGATGTTGTATTAGGGTTCTTCGGGGCCTCTTTCGGAATCACCAAGTTAGTCTTCAATAATTGTGGCAAAATCTGGGATAAAGTCATGTTGAGCTGAGTGAATTATCTTTGCGGCCTCTCGGCCCTTGGCTGATTGTTGCACTGAGGAGCAACAGCAGGTCTTGATATAACAACCGCATTAACAGCTTGGCGGCGTTCAGGTCTATTATGGATCTTTGAACTGTAAACAGCACTGGATTCCTTCTTAAAAGGTTTCTTCTTGGTGCTTGACGAAGCACCCTTCTGTATTTTACCAGATTTGATACCAGCCTCGACTCTTTCCCCGGTCATAATCAGCTCTGTAAACCCGGACGATGAACTTCCAATCAGATGGTTGAAATACGAACCAGACAAGGTCCCCAAAAACATATCCACTAGCTCCCTATCAGCCAAGGGAGGTTGCACTCTACCAGCAAGGTCCCTCCACTTCTGAGCATAATCTTTGAAACCTTCGCCCGTACCCATGGACATACCCTGGAGTTGGGTACGCATGGGAGCGAGGTCGGCATTGTATTGGTACTGCTTGTAGAAAGCAGCAGCCAAGTCCTCCCAATTATGGATACTAGCTCCTTCCAGCTGGTAAAACCATTCAAGTTGAGTCCCTGAGAGACTGTCTTGAAAGAAGTGGATTCAGAGGTTCCTGTCAGCGGTGTATGGCTGAATTTTTCTAACATACGAACGGACGTGCAACTTTGGACAAGAAACCCCTTCGTATTTAGCAAAGGCTGGTGCTTTAAACTTGTGGGGAATCACCACCCCAGATGACAAACCTAGATCACCAAAGTCCAACCCAGGGACCTTCTGAATCTCCATCATACTTAACCGGCTTTCGAGTTGTTTATATTTATCCTCGGCAGGAGGATATCGATCTTCGTCAAAGTCAGTCTCGTGGTCAGATACCACAGGGCTAGGAACCCTCCTTTATTCTTGGTTTTCTCCCCCTCCAGATGAGTGGGATAGATTGACTTCATCTCGCAGCCTGTTTCCAAACCTGTGACCCATGTTCAGGAGGACTGTCTTCTTCTTCTTCTTCTTCTTCTTCTTCTTATCCTTCAAGATAAGAGTCTTCAGATCTTGCTGACCCTTAGCCAAATTCATGAACATTTCCTGAAATTGAGCATTTTGAGCTTGTAGAGCCTTGATAGCTTGATCAGTTGATGTTTCAGCAGACATGGTGCTGAAATAAACAACGAAGAAGATGAGAAAATCTGTAAAGGTACCTGTTATGATGTGCATGGAATGAAATGTGTATGATATGATTTCAAAGACGTTGGAGATTCAAATTCGTAAACCAAAGGGAAACACACTTTTATTAGATAAACTTGAAACAATGTCTGATAAATGCCTTTAAGGCGTTACAAGAAAGAAATACTGAAAAATAAATCAAAGCTAGAAATAATCAGAAGACATCAGCGCTCCCATGGTCATTTACCTTTGGTGCTGACATAGTCATTAAGGATCTGCTCGTTCTCCAATTGCCTTGTCAACTTCAGGATCTTTTTCTCTTATTCGTGATACTTTTCTCTGTAAGTATCCCACTCTTCTCTTAGTTGTATCCAATACCTCTTTAATGCCCCAATGTCAGTAGGCATGTAAGGGTGGAGGATGGTAGGTGAAACCCCTTCTTCATCAGCAACCTCTACAATCACAGGCAAGACAGCTTCGTACGACATTCCCAGCTTCTGAGCACGTGTACGAACCCACCGGAGATATGGTTCCATTGGAAGAGAAGTCTTCGCACCCAGCTCGTGCGGATCAGACCTGTGCACCCTATCCCAGGCTCGTATGAATCTGCGGTGATGCTCGTCACTATCCCCTTGGAAGTCAAAGAAAATGAGGTCCTTCCCTTCTAGCTCGCCCAAATTGACGTAAGGCCAAACATGGATTATAGGTGATTCCTCCATGGGTTCCTAGCAGTGGAACATTGGGGTACTCCCCACAGCGATCAATAATGGCCACATCTTCCATACCCTTGATAGTCCAAATGATGTCATTATGAGAGAGAGACATAACCCTGTAGGCCCAACCCATGCCTTCCTTGTTCTTCAAAACTGATTTGGGGAGGTGAGAAATAAACCACCTCGCCAGCAATGGTGCACAACACATAAGGGTTCCCTAATTCCGAGCAGTAAGGGCATAAAGAGAGTGCAAAATATCAACCAAGAGAGTGGGTATAGGATTACGGGAAATGAAGATCTTCACCGCATTCACGTCAACAAAGGAATCTGAGTTAGGAAACAACACCAAACCATATATGAGAAGAGCCAGAATGTCTTCAAATGCCTGAAAGTCTAGATTGTTCCAGAACTGATTAGCCCGATCAACCAAGAATTTAGCCAAGAAGCCTTTTGTCCCACTACGAGTTTCCCAGTTAGACATTACCTCAGCCTTTGTCAGATGAAGGGCTGAAGCAATCTCTTCCGACCTAAGGACTTTCTCCCAACCTGTAAACAGGGTCTGCTCTAGAATAGAGATAACAAGTAGATCAGAGAACTCTTCCAAGGTAGGGACCAACTGGTAGTCCGGAAAAGTAAAGCAGTGGTACAGTGGATCAAAGAATTGGACTAAGACACTAATCATTTGTTCATCCATCTTGGAGGTAACAAAACCCAGGAGGTGACCATGTCTTTTGATAAAAGAGGAAGTATCTGGAATCTTTGCAACCAATTCCTTAAGCTGGGTGGGAATCTGGACAAAGTTGATCCGAATAGTGTTTCTACACATACGTGCCATAACCTACAAAACAGAACAAAGATGAATCCCCTATGTCTTTGAAATAGGTTAGTCCAATGCAATATGCATCCAATGTCATGATGCATGATGTCATGATAGAAAACACACCACAAGTATCCACAAATAGCAAACATGGTAAGGGCACACAAGTCACACAGATAGCCCTTAGATTTCAGGCTGGCAAGGAATTTAGGTATTACCCTCTTTCAGTTTAGTTGGTTTAAACATGTCCTAGAAATAGTAACCAGGTTCTAGAGGATCTCAATATCACTGACCACCCTCGATCAGTGATAATTCCAGTTTAGCAACCTTTTCTTGTGGCCGGAATCATCGCGAGAGTTTGGTCTCAATAAGTGTAGCATACTACTACTGTTCTATGGCCAAGTTGGTCAATTAAAGGTTCTAAGGTCAGTTAGTGCTTAATGACCCCTTAGAAGACCCATATTCTCCTCGTTGCTCCATAAGGGATATCGGTACATACTAAAGTGCCACACTAACGTAGTTACTGCTTCAACCGTATCGGTCTACGCCGTACAGTTCCCTCACAGTCTATTGCTACTTACCTAAAAGGTATCCCAAGATCCGGGTTAGGATCTATAGTAACTCTGATTCAAAGCCCATAAATATAAAGCAAACAAATCAAGCAATTGAAAACATTATGAACTATTCCTAAGGTACACCCCACTTAAATATCCCCAGCAGAGTCGCCAGTTATGTGATACGGTGGGAAGAACTGACTGTTTTTGGAATACTGGTTTGCATTTTGTGTTTGTGTTTGCAAAATGTCGCGGTAAGCAAGAGTCGCCACCGACTTTTATTTTATCCAACAAGGAAAGGAAAAAAGCACAGGAAAATTCCTTTTTTCGAGATTTTCTAGGTACGGGGGGTAGATTATAGAAAGGGAAGGTATTAGCACCCTTTCTATCCGTAGTTATCTACGGGCTCTTAGGTACTTGCTCATCATTTTCAAAATGTTTTCTTTGTGCTTGTGGGTTTTGAAAAGTTTGTTTTAACTTCGATTTAACTCTTGCTTCTGTCCTCAAGAGTGTAATGAAGTGTTTTGAAAACTTTGTTTGAAAAGGAGTGTAAGTGTAAAAAGGTTTTGTTTTTTGGATGAGCAAGTATCTAAGAGCTATCTACCTACTCGAAAAAGGAATCGTTCTATTATAATTTCCATTAGACAATGTCATCCTACTATTGATGAGTAGGTAGCATCTTCATTGGAGTTTTGAGGGTCAATTCGAATAGGGACATACAGTCACTAAAGCAATGTTAGGACGCCTTAGCGATAACCCTAATGTCTTAGATCATTTGTTTGAGGCAACAATATCCGAGGCAACCATTTTGAGGCGACTATGATCTTTTAGACAAGAGGACGACCTCTAAAACGACCTATACTCAATGACCGTGTACGAAGGCAACCAAGTAGGGTGTACCCTAAGAGTGCGCATGTGCGAGTGTGTCGTTTTCAGTTATTTTTATCTTTGCACATGTTAAGGGTGATCTAAGTTGATTTTAAGATTAACATTCAGTCTTGTCATGCAAACCCTATTATCAAACATCTAGCAGTTATAATTTGCGGAAATAAAATGCGGAATTTAAATTACAAGGCGTCGGGTATTTATATCGCCAAAGACAAACCCTTTGAAAAATGAAATAAAGCGATAAAAATAATTAAAAGTCCTATTTAACTATTACAATCCGGAAACAGGTACATTATTGGATAAAAATAAATAACGCGCGCGGGAAATTAGATCGAGTGTGAATTTTAGGGTTTTGACCCTTTCGGTTAAAGAAAATATCCTTTTTTTGGTTTTTTTGTTATTTTTTTATTTAAGGAAAAGAAATTAAACCTAAATTAAATGCCTAAATTAAATTAAATAAATTAATTAAATGAAGAAATAAATAATTTTTGGATTTTTGTTATTTTAAGAAAGAAAAATAAAATTAATTAATTTAGTAATTAAAACCTAATTAAATCTAATTAATTTTAATTATTTACAAAAAATGAATTAAAGTTTTCTAATTAAAAAAAACCTAATCAATTAATAAATTTATTAAGAAAAATAAAAGTTTAAAATTTGATTGAAATGAAAATATTTTTTGTGATTTTATTTAATAAAAACAGAATTTTGTGATGGGTTAGAAAATTAAATAAATAAAATAAAACAATTAAATAAAATAACAAAATAAAAAAAGAGGAGTTGGGCCTGATTTTAGGTGGTGTTGGTAGCAAATCTGAAGGCCCATTAGCAACTGGCTTCTTTGACTTTTTTGATCCAGTGTGGACGCATGGACTTGGCTCATGGTGCACCTCCAGCCTTTTGACCACCAGATCTGGCCTTTGGCCATCTGGCGCTTGAGTGGATGAAGGACTATGGTGGGTTGCAAGCTTGAGCACGCATAGGAATACTTGAAAAATAATGACATTGAGAAAGAGGGGAACGTGGGATTCGAACACATGTCTTGAAGGAGATACACATGTTACGTCCACCACTACGCCAAGCTGTTTTTGTTATTAGTATAATACAAAGAAGTAATAATATAATAAAACAATTCCCATGCCAGAAAAACAAAAAAAAAGGCGCGCTTGGTTTGAATGAACCAATAATGGGATGCCGCGCCTCATCCCCAACCTCTCGTATGTGGCTAAAACACCAGATACTTATACCAACGGACAGAAGTCCGTAGCTAGAGGCATGTCCATCTCCAAAATCTTCTACAGGCTACCAAAATGAATTTCAAGGGCATGATTATGTTCGTCTCACCCTCCGGTCACAACCATATCCATTATGGGGGTCAATTGTACCTGGAATAAAAACGCCCAAAAATGCAGACCAAACCCTAACAATGGTGGTTTGCAGTATAGATCATATAAATGAAATCAAATGATGCAAAAAGTTTGGAAATGTTCTTGTGATTATGAATGTGCCATTAGTTTTCTCAAATGATGCAAGAACAAGTCCAATCGAATTCAAGAACAGGGTTGCGTTACGCGGGACTTACAGTGCGTTTGGGAGCCTGAGGATGCATGGTTTTGATTGGAATGGCTTGTGTGAATGCCCAGGAAGCGATTGGAACAAGTCTTGATCCTTGAAACTGCTTCTAACCCTGATTTTGATCTCTCACCTTTTTGTGATTTTTTCAATTCTTGTTCTGCCTCTTCCAACACTTGCCAACCCTTATTTCGTGTGTTTTAGCTTCCTTATGTATTGTGCTTTGCATTAGGGTAAGAATCATGGTCGAAATCTCTCCATATCAATGCACATGAATTGGATTTGATTCCACCATTAAACCTTTCCAAATTTGATTCAAATCATATCTTCTTGTACACTTATGCCTTGATACGAGTTTGGAGATGTGCTAGCTGTCCATTGAAGCCTATAATCAACAAAAAATCTTTGGTTATCAATATTTTTGATTTTATGTGATTTAATTTGATTTAAAATGAATAAATTCAAATAAAAATCAAATTAAATAATAAAAATGAGATATGGATACATGGCTGAAGCTAGGGCATGTGGGCAATAATGCAAACTCAAATCAAGTGGAAAATAATGCGCCCATTTGACAAAATTTGAAGTTTTGGGGATAGTTGACTTTTGGCAATTTTGCAAATAAGTCCAACTTCAACAATGCATAACTTCTTCAATTTTGAACTTCTGGAAATGTTCTTGGACTTTTTAGAAAGCTTGAGATGTACTATAACCAACCCTTTTGGTCCCATATCATTTTGATATTCCATTTTCAAGTTATAAGCTTTGTAAAAAAAGGTGTTTTTGTTGACTTTCAAAAATGACCTATAATGTCCAAATTCATAACTTCTTGTGAGTGCATTTTTTGATCTTGGGGTATGAATATGGATTGTAGTAAATTGCATCCTATTCAAAATGAGATTTGGATGGGTCATTTCTCATAAATAATGAGAAAGTTATGCTTGGTCAAAATTGAGTTGACTTTTCCTACAAAACCCTAATTTAGCAACTTTTGAGTCTTGATGAATTTTGAGCAATATTTGATGAATCATGATAAACCCTTAATAAAATGATGAAATATCCTTCAAAATGAGAATGTTGACAAAAAATCTTGAAGTTTGACTGTTTATAGGTCACAGTTGACTTTTGCCCTAGCACAATCGATTTTTGGACCTTTGGGCATTTGACTGAGCAAACTTCCTCTGCAAGGCTTGAAATTTGACATGGATGATCTTGAGAACATATTAGGGAATTGGGGAGAACTTGAGGTTATTTGGACTCAAGGACCTTTATGCAACACCAAACCCTAATTTGGGGTAGACTGCCTTAGGAGATAGCTTGTCTGACCAACTCTTGAGCTATCTTGAGCCACTTGGAGATTTTTCTTGCAATGTCTTGAGGAATATGAGAGGGCAAATTTTGGGGTACAAAAATACTGATATTGCTTATAAAATTCAGCAGCAAGGTCTTCCCAGTTATGAACATTGGCTCTTTCCAGCTGATAGAAATAATCCAGTTGTGTTTCAGACAGACTGTCTTGGAAGAAGTGAACCCACAAGTGTTTGTCAGAAGTATGAGGCTCTATCTTCCTCACATAGGAACAGAGATGCATTTTAGGACAAGAGACTCCATCATACTTAGAAAATACTGGTTCCTTGAATTTTGGGGGGATGACAACCCTGGAGACCAGACCCAACTCTTCAAAATCCAGCCCAGGAACCTTCTGGATTTCCATAGCACCCAAACGCTCTTCTAATTGCTTATATTTATCATCATCCAGAGGGTACTACTCCTCATTATAATCAGTTTCATTTTCAGACTCTTTAGGACTAGGGTCCTCTTCTCTGGCTTCACCCTCTTGATTCTCTCCCTCTTTAGATGAAAAAGCTAAATCAACAACCCATCTTGGCGGCCCTCTGAACCTTCTGCTCATATGTGCCACACCAGCTATCCTCTTGGTCTTCTTGGTGTTCTTCTTAATAATCAAAGCCTTCAGCTCTTCCTATCCTTTTGCCAGAGCCACAATTATTCACTGGAATTGCGTGTTCTGAGTCTGAAGATCTTTCACGGTTTGTTCAAGAGCCATTGCTGAAATAAAAAGCGGAGGAGATGAGAAACCTGTTATGAATCCTGTTTTGCAATGATATGTATGATATGTATGCAATTTTTTCAAGGGTTCTTAAAGGCTCAAATTTTCTTAAACAAAAAGGAACAAACGCGAATTGTATTAGTAAACTTGAACTGTTACAAAGAATGTATTTTGAGAGTACAATTAAGAAAAATAAAACAAAAAGAAGACTAGGTTTCTCATGAGCGCATCCTCTTTGGCGCGATGTAGGCATTGATATTCCTCTCTTCATGAAGTAGCCTAGTGTTGTACCCCAAAATTTGCCCTCTCATGTTTTCCAAAGTCTTCCCCCTGCATGGCTGATCACAAACCCTTGCCTAAGGAAAAAGAAAATTTTTGAGTGGTGCTTTAAGTACCTTTCGATTGGCATTCTGAAGGAGCATTTCGATTGACATTCTGAAGGAGCATTTCGATTGGCATTCTGAAGGAGCATTTCGATTGGC
Source organism: Vicia faba (assembly GCA_948472305.1). NCBI lineage: Eukaryota > Viridiplantae > Streptophyta > Magnoliopsida > Fabales > Fabaceae > Vicia > Vicia faba. The sequence continues at coordinate 174,436,727 of OX451737.1, forward strand.
ATTCTGAAGGAGCATTTCGATTGGCATGGACAAAGCACTTCGATTGGCATTATGTCAAGGCCTTCGATTGGCATTCTGAAAGACCCTTCGATTGGTATTCTGAAGGAGCATTTAGATTGGCATTATGGACAAGCACTTAGATTGGCATTATGTCAAGGCCTTAGATTGGCATTCTGAAAGACCCTTCGATTGGTATTCTGAAGGAGCCTTTCGATTGGCATTATGGACAAGCACTTCGATTGGCATTATGTCAAAGCCCTTCGATTAGAATTCTGAAAGACCTTTTCATTTAGCACCCTGGGCCAAGCCTTTCAATTGGCATGCCAGGGGATCCTTCGATTTAGCATTGTGTCAAGGCAGCTTCGACAGGCATGTTAACCATGTCCTTTGATTAGCATGAACAGCACCTTTCGATTGGCCTGTTAACAAAGCCTTTCGATTGGAATTTTAATTAGTACCCTTCGATTGATATTTGGACCAGGGCCATTTGAAGAACTCCTTCCAGACCATTTGAAAGAGGCCATCAAGAGGGCACTCAAAAAACACGTCCAGGTACACTGAACATGAGAAAATGGCATGTTTCCCTTGCAAATATAGAAATAATTAAATGATGTTTGTGGATTTATTTCCTGAGTTAAAGGCCAGATTCTTGCCTTTTCTGTTCCTAAAGAGCTGATTCGACCAGAGTGATTCTGTTCAAATCAAGACCAATCAAAGAGCAGGGCCTGAAGGCATTCGAAAATCAAAAGTGTCCAGATTCATTCCAGATTCCAAAGAGACACGAATGTTTCAAAAAAGGAAATATTTTAATGTGTATGATTCTTGTCTCATGGCTTTAATGGCCTGGTTAAATGGTTGTCCCTTTCCATTTTCATGCACCCTCACACTCCTATAAATACAAGGGCCAGCATACATATCCAGGACACGAAAAACATGCAAAAAACAACAGAAACACGAAAAAACACGGACAAAGAACAAAAAAACATTGGAGAGGCGCTGCCCATACAATCCATCAAAGGTTGTCAGAGTTTTCCAAGCCAAATCAGTCCTTCAAATCGAAGGTGCCCACACCCAGAAGCCCTCATATTGAAAGTGCTACCATCTAGCCAGTACCCAAATCGAAGATTCAATCTGCTGGTAAAAGAGGGTAAATTGTCAAAACTTTTCATTTTGCATAACACCTCCATATTTTCTATCCCATTCGATTTGCCATCCTAGACAAAATCCAAGGGCTTGGGTTTGGCCCCAGGTCATGTTCTTCGTTTGCTAACATTTGCTGTAGATTTAGCCTGAAAAGACTCAGCGCACGCAGGATCGAAGGGCCTGGGGTTCGATACCAGGCCCTGAGTTTTATTTTGCTAACATACTTTTGCAGGTATAGCATCCCAGATCGAAGGAGACACCTTCTCTGGATCGAAGAAGGCATTTTTCCCAGGATCGAAGGGAAATCCCCTTCCTTGGATCGAAGGCTGTTCATGCCCACTTCCTGGCCCAATCGAAAGAACTGTGACCCTGTTTGGATCGAAGCTTCCATTCCCTCCTTGGCTCTAAGATCCTTTTTTTCCCTGGATCGAAGGATCCCCCTTGTATTTTATTTTTGTTTTCATTGACATCTTTTTATCTTTTTAATTAACATTAAAATAAAAATAAAATCACAAAAACATTAGGCTAGTTGTTTTTCCAACTATATTTATTTCTTAAATAAATTAATTAATTATTTTAACATTTTTCTTAAAATTAAAAAAAATTAATTGACTTAGGCCGTATGTTCTTTTATATAAAAAACAACAAAAAGATTTTATTCTTAGGATTTTTAGAGGTTGTTTTCAGATTCGCGCGCGTTTATTTTATTGTAATTGCCTACTGGTTTGTAATAACTTAACTAAGACTTTTACACTTTACTGCTTTATCCCCCCAATTTTGGACATGTAAATAATCCCCCTCCCCGAAGCCTTGTAATAGCGTAGGATTTACAATTCTCGCACTTTAAATTCCTGTGCATATATTAACTGTTTAGATGTATGCTAACTAGGATTGCATGACAAGATCTATCTTGACTTAAAATAAACAGTAGCTCACTATGACATGTAAAGATAATATAAACTAAAAATTGACACACTCGCACATGTCACTCTTAGGGTACGCCTCACTTGGTTGCCTCGAACGTGGTCATTGAGTATAGGATGTTTTAGAGGTCGCCCTCCTGTCCAAAGATCAAAGTTGCCTCGAAACGGTTGCCTCGATAAAAATGATCTAAGACATTAGGGTTACCACTAAGGCGTCCTAACATTGCTTTAGTGACCACACGTCCCTTTAATCGAATTGACCCGAAAACTCCAACGACGGTGCTACCTATTCCTCAATAGTGGGATAGCACTGTCTAAAGGACATTTGCACAGTTTAATTCCTTTTTGAGTAGGTAGATGTTCTTAAGTACTTGCTCTTTTGAAAACAAAAACAAAACTTTTCGCACTTACACTCTCTTCAAAAACAAAACTCTTTTCAAAACCCACAAACACAAAGAAAAGCAAACTTTTGAAAACATAGTGAGCAAGTACCTATGAGCCTGTGGATAACCACGGATAGAAAGGGGGCTAACACCTTCATTTTCTATAATCTACCTCTCGAACCCGAGAAACATCTCGAAAAGGAATTTTTTTGTGCTTTTGTCCTTTCCTTGTTGGATAAAATAAAAGACGGTGGCGACTCTTGCTTACCGTGACACTTTGCGAAAACAAACACAAAAGCGAACCAACATTCCAAAAACAGTCAGTTCTCATTCCCACCGATCACAGAACTGGCGACTCTGCTGGGGATTCTTATAAGTGAGGTGTACCTTAGGATTAGATCACTTGTGTTTTCAATTGTATGCTTTGTATGCTTTAAATTTTATGGGCTTGTATCGGAGTTCTATAGATCCTAACCCGGATCTGGGGATACCCTTTAGGTAAGTAGCAATAAACTGTGAGGGATCTGTCCAGCGTAGACCGACACAGATGAAGCAGTAGCTACGTTGGTGTGGCACCTTAGTCTGTACCGATATCCCTTGTGTTGGAACGAGGAGAATATGGGTCTTCTAAGGATTCATTAAGCACTAACTGACCTTAGAACCTTAAATTGACCAACTTGGCCATAGAACAGTAGCAGTATGCTACACTCATTGAGACTAAACTCTCGCGATGATTCTGGCCGCAAGAAAAGGTTGCTAAACTAGAATTATGACCGATTGAGGGTAGTCAGTGATATTGAGATCCTCTAGAACTCGGTTACTATTTTTAGGACAGGTTTAAACCAACTAAACTAAAAGAGGGTAATGCCTAAACTCTATGCCAGCCTAAACTTAAGGCTATTTGTGTGACTTGTGTGCCTTCAAACTTGAACTACTTGCACATTCTTGTTATCTGACAACATGAGTTCCTTGCAGGTTTTGTTTACGGTCCTTATCCAACAATTTGGATTTATTGCAGGGCTTACTTAGATCACCTTACACTTTTGCTTAAACTCATAGCATACACATCATAACATCATGCCTTAACATTTCTTTAACCATTTCAAGGATCTCAAGGGTCTGTGATGCAGGTTATGGTAAATCAAATGGCTAGCAAGGGGCAAAGGGGATTTATTTTCCTCTAGCCAAAGTTTTCTAGAAATCCAAGAATGATAACTTGAGCCAGGGGCTATGACCCACTCGATATGGTGAGCTTGACTCTTGAAGAAGGACTCTCAGCAACATGAAGTTCCTTCAATCAAGCTACCAAATTTAAATTCTAACCGTTTATTGTTTACCCTGTGAGATCCTTGAAAACATTACATACATATATCATACATATCATTGCATAACAGGTCGTCCGATACAGGTCTCTCATGTTCTCGCTGTTTATTTCAGCAATGGCTTTCCAACCAGACAACCAAGATCTCCGGGCTCAAAACGCCCAACTTCAAGAAATGTTCTTGAACCTATCCCAGGGGCAAGAAGAAATAAAAGCTCTCCTCACAAGGGGCTTGGTCCTAAGGAATCCAGGAGGCATCAGGAATGATCAGTTGGAAGGGCTACAAATTGAGTTGGCAACAATGAAGATCCAGATGATGGGACAGCTGGTGGGCCAGATGGCTCTCATTCAAGACTTAGCTCAAAGACAAGAAGAGCTCAGGGTCCTCGTTAACAAGCTGCTTCAAAATAACCAAGTGGGGCAAACAACTAGGTTTGAAGATCAAGTCATCATTCAACCACCTTTGGGGCAAGAAGATAAAGGAAAAGCTCCTCAGCTTGCTTCAGGGTCATAAGCCCAGCATCAACCTCACCAGCATCAACGGGGTAATCAGCGTAAGCGAAATACGCCTGGAAGACATTTCTCTGAGACTGATATACCATCATATCTAATACTAAAACGCTTGTTGGAGGTCAATCTGATTACTTTAAAGGATCCTCCCCGGAATCCCAACACCTCTGCTCCTGGCTATCGTCCCGAGGCATTTTGTGTATACCACTACCATAGTCCTGGACATGACACCGATGACTGTTGGACTCTGAAGAACAAGATCCAAGACTTGATTGACGGAAGGGTGCTGGAGTTCATGCCGGATGGCGAAATGAAAATCTTCCGCTGAGAATTCTCCATCTGAGATGACTAGTTCAAACTAAGAGACTTTTGTTCATTTGAATTCTGAAGTTGTATTTTTCTTTGCTTATTCAAACAATTATTATCATGTCGAACTCTTTTATTTCATTAATGCATTGCACGTGTCTGTTTTGAATTAATTGTTTTCACTAGGCTTAAATTGCTTCATATTTCCTTTTGTGATGTTCAACTCTTGATTAAAAAAAATTCTAAACTTTTGATGGAGGATGACGAAAACGATACCACGATCTTTACAGTATGCTTTTGAATAGACCCCGCTGATGAGGTACATGCATTGTTTCAAATCCTAAACAGTGGAGTTATAAGGAAGATAATCCCTAGTCAACCCCTTTGAGCCAAAGAAGTTAGAGTTTTTTTTCTTTTCACAAATTAAAACCCTTAATTATAACCTGGGGCAGGGTAGTTTTCTCAGTTGATCCAGGTGCACAATGAATGGCATCAAAGAAGTCCTTCCGTAACAAAAGACAGTGATGGTTCCCTATAAACGTCAAGACAGACAATCATTATCTCTCGAAATAAAAGCCCACTAAGTCAAAACCTATGAAGGGGACTTACAAAAAAACTGGGGCATCCCGCTGACTGTAATCACAAAAGAAACAGTTCAGGCAAAAGACAGGGATAATAAAACCAAAAGGGAAGAGATCCTGCAAACTCTCAACAAAATGACGTCCTGTTCAAAATAAACTGTCAGTATCTGAACCATTACCGGAATATCAGAGCAAAGACTCAAACAAGATCTAAATGCACGATTAGCTGAGTTTAGGATCAAAGAACGGGTGGGTACAAATAAATTTTGAGCCTTTATCCTTTGTTTCTTAAACCGTGAATCAGGCCACGTTATAACCCTTAAAAGTCCTAGCTGAAGCATGGGTTAGTTCGAAAGCATACTGTTACAAAGGTATCCTGACTCCTGTAGGGCTTGCTGTAAATCCTGAGTTGACATCACATTTTACAAAATTTGCCTGTTTTGCTGAAAAATGAATTTTCAAAAACTTCAAGACAGACATAAGCTTTGCATTCTTAAAATAACATTGTTTGCATATGACTATTTGTTCAAATAGCAGAGAAATTCGCACGACGAATATCTAGTGAACAAAAACCTTCTCAATAAGAAGGGTCACCTCAAGTGGAAAAAACACTTCCAACCAAGGGGCACGACATGAGCATTGTCTATCATCTGGGGAAGTCAAGTCAAGATTCAAGGAGTCTCTCAAATATGCCAAATAGCCAGGGGCAGATCTCCATCTGAATCACTTGGGGCATTGGACATGAATTCCAGCAACGAATCTTGCATGATCAAACGAAGATCTTCTGGTAGTATGGCAACACAACACTACTGACGGTGACACCTCCCTACATCCTGAGAGCGTGGACATAATCAGAAAATACTACGCATAATCAAAGACCCGCTAGGTCGACCGGCCTAGGCAAAAATAAGGGCTTCCCAGCGAACCAAAAGGGTTCGGGAAAAAATTAGGGATAAAAATGGAAAAAATCTATACACCCGGCAAGTCGAAAACCTGAAAAGGCGGCTTGGGCAAAAATGGGTATCCCGGTGGACTGAAAACCCGAAAGGGCGGTCCAGGCAAAAGTTAGGGATCAAAGCGTACGATTATGTCTCGTCACTGGCCTACCAGAAGAAGACTTGTCATTTTGACCGAAAGATACCAAGCACCTCATAGGTGGGGATAATACTCGATCCACAGGGCCTCCGTAGGCACCTTCTCCCGCAAAAACAGGGGCAAATAAGAATTGTCCGAACTGTACAAGTTGCTCTGTCCACCAGGTACCAAGGTATATATTCAACTGAAGAATATGGCTAAGATACTTTCACTCCCTGCAGAGTAAGACATTAATGATAGCTCTCTCAGTTGAGACTTGCAACTATGAACGAATCATCAATACTCTCCCCAAGCAGAGTTGGTCTACCATCAGCCCTAAAAAGGTTGGGTATCCCCAGAAGGTCTTAATATTCCCCAGCGGAGTATAAGGATATTCCCCAGTAAGCATAAGAGTATCCCCGGCGGTCTTAATATTCTTCAACAGAATATAAGAATGTTCCCCGGCGGAATGCAAGATACCCCCAGTGGAGCCATTTCCCCAGCGCAGTCTAAAAAAGCTTCCCCAATAGAGTTGGATCATCTTCCCTAGTAGATTTTGAAAGCTTATCCCCTGCGAAGGACAAATAAGTCTCCCCAGCCAAATTCAGAAGGTTATCCTCACAAGAACCTAACTGGGTTATCCTCAGCGAGTTGCAATCGAAAGATCATCCCCAGCGAAATTCTTTCTATCCCCAGTGGAGTTCATCATCAAAATCCCCAACCGAGCTTATCAACAGAATCCCCAGTGGAGTTTATCGTTAAAATCCTCAGCAGAGTATCTTTTCCCCACAGAGTAATTCCCCTCGGAGTAATCTCCTCATCAGTTTATTCCCCAACAGAGTCATCCTCTCCTGCAGGTTAATTCTTGCAATCATCTTCGTTCATCATCCCTAGTGGAAAGAAGAATTCAACTCTATTCTCCAGCAAGCTATTCGGGATTTATTTTCCCCAGCTAAAACATTACATTTCCATACATCATGATACATGCATAAACGTATCATACCACACAATCTCATTTATGTTGAGAACATCATTGCTTGATCCATATCATGCATTGCATATGACTGACCTTTACCTTTCAAGAAGGATGCAGTTAAATTCTCAACCATATCAAAAGGGCTTCTCTGGTCCAGTTAAATCGATTCCTAAAGATTTTTCTGATGTCGATCCAGCTGAAGATATTCCAAGACCTTGTCTGGTCCAAGTTAAATCGATTCCTAAAGATTTTTCTGATGCCGATCCAGTCAAAGGCCTTCTCTGGTCCAGTCAAATCGATTCCTAAAGATTTTTCTGATGCCGATCCAGTTGGAGATATTCCAAGACCTTGTCCGGTCCAGTTAAATCGATTCCTAAAGATTTTTCTGATGCCGATCCAGTCAAAGGCCTTCTCTGGTCCAGTTAAATCGATTCCTAAAGATTTTTATGATGTCGATCCAGTTGAAGATATTCCAAGACCTTGTCTGGTCCAGTTAAATCGATTCCTAAAGATTTTTCTGATGTCGATCCAGCTGAAGATATTCCAAGACCTTGTCTGGTCCAAGTTAAATCGATTCCTAAAGATTTTTCTGATGCCGATCCAGTCAAAGGCCTTCTCTGGTCCAGTCAAATCGATTCCTAAAGATTTTTCTGATGCCGATCAAGTTGAAGATATTCCAAGACCTTGTCTGGTCCAGTTAAATCGATTCCTAAAGATTTTTCTGATGCCGATCCAGTCAAAGGCCTTCTCTGGTCCAGTTAAATCGATTCCTAAAGATTTTTATGATACCGATCCAGTTGAAGATATTCCAAGACCTTGTCTGGTCCAGTTAAATCGATTCCTAAAGATTTTTCTGATGTCAATCCAGTCAAAGGCCTTCTCTGGTCCAGTTAAATCGATTCCTAAAGATTTTTCTGATGCCAATCCAGTTGAAAATATTCCAAGACCTTGTCTAGTCCAGTAAAATCGATTCCTAAATATTTTTCTAATGTTGATCCAGTCAAAGGCCTTCTCTGGTCCAATTAAATCGATTCCTAAAGATTTTTCTGATGCCAATCCAGTTGAAGGTATTCCAAGACCTTGTCTGGTCCAAGTTAAATCAATTCCTAAAGATTTTTCTGATGTCGATCCAGTCAAAGGCCTTCTCTGGTCCAGTTAAATCGATTCCTAAAGATTTTTCTGATGCCGATCCAGTTGAAGATATTCCAAGACCTTGTCTGGTCCAGTTAAATCGATTCCTAAAGATTTTTCTGATGCCGATCCAGTCAAAGGCCTTCTCTGGTCCAGTTAAATCGATTCCTAAAGATTTTTCTGATGCCGATCCAGTCAAAGTCCTTCTCTGGTCCAGTTAAATCGATTCCTAAAGATTTTTCTGATGCCGATCCAGTTGAAGATATTCCAAGACCTTGTCTGGTCCAAGTTAAATCGATTCCTAAAGATTTTTCTGATGCCGATCCAGTCAAACGCCTTCTCTGGTCCAGTTAAATCGATTCCTAAAGATTTTTCTGATGCCGATCCAGTTGAAGATATTCCAAGACCTTGTCTGGTCCAATTAAATCGATTCCTAAAGATTTTTCTGATGCCGATCCAGTCAAAGGCCTTCTTTGGTCCAGTTAAATCGATTCCTAAAGATTTTTCTGATGTTGATCCAGTTGAAGATATTCCAAGACCTTGTCTGGTCCAGTTAAATCGATTCCTAAAGATTTTTCTGATGCCGATCCAGTCAAAGGCCTTCTCTGGTCCAATTAAATCGTTTCCTAAAGATTTTTCTGATGCCGATCCAGTTGAAGATATTCCGAGACCTTGTCTGGTCCAGTTAAATCGATTCCTAAAGATTTTTCTGATGCCGATCCAGTCAAAGGCCTTCTCTGGTCCAGTTAAATCGATTCCTAAAGATTTTTCTGATGCCGATCCAGTTGAAGATATTCCAAGACCTTGTCTGGTCCAGTTAAATCGATTCCTAATGATTTTTCTGATGCTGATCCAGTCAAAGGCCTTCTCTGGTCCAGTTAAATCGATTCCTAAAGATTTTTCTGATGCCGATCTAGTTGAAGATATTCCAAGACCTTCTCTGGTCCAGTTAAATCGATTCCTAAAGATTTTTCTGATGCCGATCCAGTTGAAAATATTCCAAGACCTTCTCTGGTCCAGTTAAATCGATTTCTAAAGATTTCTATGATGCCGATCCAGTTGAAGATATTCCAAGACCTTGTCTGGTCCAGTTAAATCGATTCCTAAAGATTTTTCTGAGGCGAAGCCAGTCAATGGAGACAAAATCACTTAAATCGATTCCTAAAGATTTTTCTGAGGTGAAGCTAGTCAATGGAGACAAAATCAGTTAAATCGATTCCTAAAGATTTTTCTGAGGCGAAGCCAGTCAATGGAGACAAAATCAGTTAAATCGATTCCTAAAGATTTTTCTGAGGCGAAGCTAGTCAATGGAGACAAAATCAGTTAAATCGATTCCTAAAGATTTTTCTGAGGTGAAGCCAGTCAATGGAGACAAAATCAGTTAAATCGATTCTTAAAGATTTTTCTGAGGCGAAGCCAGTCAATGGAGACAAAATCAGTTAAATTGATTCCTAAAGATTTTTCTGAGGCGAAGCTAGTCAATGGAGACAAAATGAGTTAAATCGATTCCTAAAGATTTTTCTAAGGCGAAGCCAGTCAATGGAGACAAAATCAGTTAAGTCGATTCCTAAAGATTTTTCTGAGGCGAAACTCGTCAAAGGAGACACCCCGTCAGAAGAGACAACCCGTCAACGAAGATAAAACCACCTACCAACAATCTCCAAATGGCATCTGTAAGCCCATTACCGACATCACAATGCTGATACTACACCATGCGAGTGCAAATTTATGGGTACTCTAGTGTTCAATCATATTCCACCTTCGGATCACGAAAGGCACGCAAGCCAATCTACATCCTCAGGTTTAAGAAGATTGAACAGGGGCAACTGTTGTACCCCAAAATTTTCCCTCTCATGTATTCCAAAGTCTTCCCCCTGCATGGCTGATCACAAACCCTTGCCTAAGGAAAAAGAAAATTTTTGAGTGGTGCTTTAAGTACCTTTCGATTGGCATTCTGAAGGAGCATTTCGATTGGAATTCTGAAGGAGCATTTCGATTGGCATTCTGAAGGAGAATTTCGATTGGCATTTTGAAGGAGCATTTCGATTGGCATGGACAAAGCACTTAGATTGGCATTATGTCAAGGCCTTCGATTGGCATTCTGAAAGACCCTTCGATTGGTATTCTGAAGGAGCATTTCGATTGGCATTATGGACAAGCACTTCGATTGGCATTATGTCAAGGCCTTCGATTGGCATTCTGAAAGACCCTTCGATTGGTATTCTGAAGGAGCCTTTCGATTGGCATTATGGACAAGCACTTCGATTGGCATTATGTCAAAGCCCTTCGATTAGAATTCTGAAAGACCTTTTCATTTGGCACACTGGGCCAAGCCTTTCAATTGGCATGCCAAGGGATCCTTCGATTTAGCATTGTGTCAAGGCAGCTTCGACAGGCATGTTAACCATGTCCTTTGATTAGCATGAACAACACCTTTCGATTGGCCTGTTAACAAAGCCTTTCGATTGGAATTTTAGTTAGTACCCTTCGATTGATATTTGGACCAGGGCCATTTGAAGAACTCCTTCCAGGCCATTTGAAAGAGTCCATCAAGAGGGCACTCAAAAAACACGTTCAGGTACACTGAACATGAGAAAATGGCATGTTTCCCTTAAAAATATAGAAATAATTAAATGTTGTTTGTGGATTTAATTCCTGAGTTAAAGGCCAGATTCTTGCCTTTTCTGTTCCTAAAGAGCTGATTCGACCAGAGTGATTCTGTTCAAGTCAAGACCAATCGAAGAGCAGGGCCTGAAGGCATTCGAAAATCAAAAGTGTCCAAATTCATTCCAGATTCTAAAGAGACACGAATGTTTCAAAAAAGGAAATATTTTAATGTGTCTGATTCTTGTCTCATGGCTTTAATGGCCTGGTTAAATGGTTGTCCCTTGCCATTTTCATGCACCCTCACACTCCTATAAATACAAGGGCCAGCATACATATCCAGGACACGAAAAACACGCAGAAAACAACAAAAACACGAAAAAACACGGTCAGAGAACAAAAAAACATTGGAGAGGCGCTGCCCATACAATCCATCAAAGGTTGTCAGAATTTTCCAAGCCAAAGCAGTCCTTCAGATCAAAGGTGCCCACGCCCAGAAGCCCTCAGATTGAAAGTGCTCCCATCCAGCCAGTACCCAAATCGAAGATTCAATCTGTTGGTAAGAGAGGGTAAATTGTCAAAACTTTTCATTTTGCATAACACCTCCATATTTTTTATCTCATTCGATTTGCCATCCTAGATAGAATCCAAGGGCTTGGGTTTGGCCCCAGGTCATGTTCTTCGTTTGCTAACATTTGCTGCAGATTTAGCCTGAAAAGACTCAGCGCACGCAGGATCGAAGGGCTTGGGGTTCGATACCAGGCCCTGAGTTTTATTTTGCTAACATACTTTTGCAGGTATAGCATCCCAGATCGAAGGAGACACCTTCTCTAGATCGAAGCTTCCCATAGTCCTCCTGGATCGAAGAAAGCATTTTTCCCAGGATCGAAGGGAAATCCCCTTCCTTGGATCGAAGGCTGTTCATGCCCACTTCCTGGCCCAATCGAAAGAACCGTGACCCTGTTTGGATCGAAGCTTCCATTCCCTCCTTGGCTCTAAGCTCCTTTTTTCCCTGGATCGAAGGATCCCCCTTGTATTTTATTTTTGTTTTCATTGACATCTTTTTATCTTTTTAATTAACATTAAAATATAAAAAAATCACAAAAACATTAGGCTAGTTGTTTTTCCAACTATATTTATTTCTTAAATTTATTAATTAATTATTTTAACATTTTTCTTAAAATTAAAAAAAATTAATTGACTTAGGCCGTATGTTCTTTTATATAAAAAACAACAAAAATATTTTATTCTTAGGATTTTTAGAGGTTATTTTCAGATTCGCGCGCGTTTATTTTATTGTAATTGCCTACTGGTTTGTAATAGCTTAACTAAGACTTTTACACTTTACTGCTTTATCCCCCCAATTTTGGACATGTAAATAATCCCCCTCCCCGAAGCCTTGTAATAGCGTAGGATTTACAATTCCCGCACTTTAAATTCCTGTACATATATTAACTGTTTAGATGTATGCTAACTAGGATTGCATGACAAGATATATCTTGACTTAAAATAAATAGTAGCTCACCATGACATGTAAAGATAATATAAACTGAAAATTGACACACTCGCACATGTCACTCTTAGGGTACGCCTCACTTGGTTGCCTCGAACGTGGTCATTGAGTATGGGATGTTTTAGAGGTCGCCCTCCGGTCCAAAGATCAAAGTTACCTCGAAATGGTTGCCTCGATAAAAATGATCTAAGACATTAGGGTTACCACTAAGGCGTCCTAACATTGCTTTAGTGACCACACGTCCCTTTAATCGAATTGACTCGAAAACTCCAACGACGGTGCTACCTATTCCTCAATAGTGGGATAGAACTGTCTAAAGGACATTTGCACAGTTTAATTCCTTTTTGAGTAGGTAGATGTTCTTAAGTACTTGCTCTTTTGAAAACAAAAACAAAACTTTTCACACTTACACTCTCTTCAAAAACAAAACTCTTTTCAAAACCCACAAACACAAAGAAAAGCAAACTTTTGAAAACATAGTGAGCAAGTACCTAAGAGCCCGTGGATAACCAAAGATAGAAAGGGTGATAACACCTTCCCTTTCTATAATCTACCTCCCGAACCCGAGAAACATCTCGAAAAGGAATTTTTCTGTGCTTTTGTCCTTTCCTTATTGGATAAAATAAAAGACGGTGGCGACTCTTGCTTACCGCGACACTTTGCGAAAACAAACGCAAACGCGAACCAGCATTCCAAAAACAGTCAGTTCTCATTCCCACCGATCACACCTAGTGAGTTCCAAGACCTTCTTCTCGTTGGCGTAGAATTGGGCTTCAAACGTATCCCACTCCTCTTTAAGCTGAACCCAGGACTTTTGTAACTCTTCGTGATCAATTGGCATGTCGGGATGAAGAACAAGATGAGGAGTGTCTCCCCCGGCAACTGGTTCCATAATAATAGGTCGTATAGCGGGATAAGGCATCATAAGAGTTTAAGCACGGGCTCGTACCCATCTGATATAAGGCTCGAGTGGTATGGAATTCTTATGCCCAAGTGCCTTGCTGTCAATCCTATGTACCATACTCCAAGCTCGTATGAACCTTTTGCGGTAACCCTGAATATCATTCTCATAGTTGAAGGCGATTCCTTGAATAAGTGTATCATGAGGATCGTCCCTTCTCGCATAACCAAACTATCGTAATGCTTAGCAAGGGTTATAAGTGATTCCTCCCCTAATGCCTAAGAGAAGGACATTAGGGAATTCACCACAGCGATCAATGATAGTAACATCTTCCGAGAACCGTGAACACCAATGAATGTCTGAATGCGTAAGGGACATCAGTTGATGAGACCATCTTTTACCCTGTTCATTCTTCAAAGTAGATATGGGTAGGTGCGAAATAAACCACCTAGCCAATAGAGGAGTGCAACACTGGAGGGTCCCCCTTCTTTTTAGAGTGCGAGCATGCAAAGAGTGTAGAATATCCCCGAGTAATGTAGGTACCGGATTATGAGACAGAAAAACCTTAATAGTGTTCACATCTACGAGTTGATCCGTATTAGGGAAAAGTACCGTCCCGTAAACGAGAAGTTCCAGCACCTCTTTGAAAGCTTGTAAATCTAAGGTATCCCAAAAATGATAAGCCTTCTCGAATAGAAACTTAACCGGAATTCCTTGGACACTCCCTCTAGTCTCCCAATTTGTTACTATGTCAGACCGTTGTAAGGACAAAGCTCTAGCCATCTCTTCAGGCTTTGGATGTTCTTCCGTACCTGAAGGGTAACTGGTCAAGAATAGGTACCTCTAACAACTGAGAAAATTCCTCCATAGTAGGTTTTGCAGTGACCAAGTTAAGCAACTGACCATGCTTTTTAGTGAAATGAGAACTTTCAAGAACCCTAAATGGCAGGTCTTTTAGTTGGAGAGACACTTTCACAAGGTTCATCTGTATAGTGTTCCTACGGGCGGATGCCATATCCTACAAAACAGAGCAAAGGTGAGCCCTAGAAACCCTTGAAACAGTTAGTATGATATGTTATGGTATGATGTTTATGATGTCATGATAAATCACAGGTATAGAAAACACAGACAAATCACACCAAGTCCTTAGGTTTAAGGCCTACTTGAGTTTTAAGGTCATACCCTCTTGAAGCTGGATTGGTTCAACCTGTCCTATAAATAGTAACCGGATTCTAAGGGATCTCAATATCACTGATCTTTCCCCCAGCTTCGTTCAATAGGCGATTGACTCGCAACCAAACAAAACTCAAGAGTCAAACCTCAATGAGTGTAGCATCGAGTATCTATCGACCTTGGGCATACACCAAAGTCATCCATCTCGCTACGTCCTACTGGCCAAGTTGTGCAATTAAAGGTTCTAAGGTCGGTTGATGCTTTATGACACCACGCGGCAGTCCCATACATCTCCCTGATTGACTCAATGGTTACAGGTACCAACCAAAGTGCCACATCAATGTAGCTACTGCTTCAACTGTGTCGGTATACCCCAGCACAACTCCCTCACAGTTTATTGCTACTTACCTAAAACGTGTTTCCAGATCCGGGTGTAGGATCAAATAACCCAAACAGTTCCCATAAATATAAAGCAAGCAAGACTATCAAGAGAAAGTAATTAAATATGACCTAGATCCTAAGGTTTACCCCATTTTATATTTTATTCCCCAACAGAGTCGCCAGTTCTGTGATATGGTGGCAGAACCGACTGTTAATACTGGTTTGCGTTTTGTATTCACAAAATGTCGTGGTAAGCAAGAGTCGCCACCAACTTTTATTTTATCTAATCAGGAAAAGGAAAAAGAACAGAAAAAACATTTTTCGAGATGTTTCTGAGCACGGGGGGTAGATTATAGAAAGGGAAGGTGCTAGCACCCTTTCTATCCATGGTTTTCCACGGGCTCTTAGGTACTTTGTCATTTTGAAATTGCTTGTGTGTGCTTACTTTGAAAAGTTTTGTTTTACTTCGTTTTAACCCTTATTTCTGTCCTCAAGAGTGTTACGAAGTTGTTTTTGAAAACTGTTTGAAAAGTGTTGGTGTGAAAAAGTTTTTGGTTATTTGTTTGAGCAAGTACTTAAGATTTTTCTACCTACTCGAAAAAGACTTATACGATCACAAAAGTTTTTGGTTATTTGTTTGAGCAAGTACTTGAGAAATAGGTATCATCGTCGTTGGAGTTTTTTAGGGATATTCGAAGGGACAAATACGATCACAAAAGCAATGTTAAGAAATGTTAGTAGTCATCCTAAAGCCTTAAAGATCTTTTTCCGAGGCAACATCTGAATGGGTCATTTTAGATCTTTCGGGGCTAGAGGACAACCACTAACAAACCCTATACCTCATGACCGTTTACCGAAGGCAATCGGAGTGGAGTAAACCCTAGGAGTGAGCATGTGCGGGTGTAATTTTCAGTTAATTATATTTGCACAATTAGGGTTTCCTACCGTATTAATTTTCAGTTAGTCTTTCCATACAATCCTATTAACATACACCTAAGCAGTTTATATTTTATGGAAATTAAAAGTGCGTAAAGTTAAAGTCCTAGCTATTACAGGGCTTTTGTAGATACATAATTATCTTGACTGAAAATAAAGATGCGGAATTGAAACCCTAATTACTATTACAACCTCGAAACAGTTACAATAATAATAAAATGGAAACTAAAATGCGCGCGGAGAATTAAATGCGAGAATAATTTAAGAAACCTAAAAAATCTACTTGAAAAATATCTAGGTTATTTTTGAGAAAAGATTAATTAGGTTATGTACAAATTAAACCCTAACTTCTAATTAATTTAAATTATGGAAAAAAAAGGACCTATAATGTAGAAATTCATATCTTTTGATGAGTGCATATTTTGAACTTGTGGGCTGAAGATGAGTTGTAGGGAATTGCATCCTCTTCAAAATGAGCCTTAGATGGAAAATTTCTGATAAAGTATGAAGAAGTTATGCTTGGTCAAAGTGTGGTTGACTTTTCCTAAGAGCAACTTTTGGGTTTTGATGAATTTGGGGAATTCCTTGAGGAATCATGATCAACCCTTGATCAAATTATGGATATCACCTCAAAATGTTGATGTTGACCAAAAATCTTGAAGTTTGACTGTATGTGGGCCACAATTGACTTTTGACCTAGTACAATTGATTTTCAGGCATCTGGGCAATTGACTGAGCAAACTTCTTGTGCAAGGCATGAATCTTGACATGGATGATCTTGATAACAAATTAGAACCATGGAAGGAATTTGAGACCTTTGGAGTTCCCACACCCTGATGAAAATGGAAACCCTAGTTTGAGGCTTGTTGCCTTAGGAGGAGGATTTGTCTGGTCAATCCTTAGTCATCCTTGTGCATTTTGGGGATCTCAATGGGCATGTGTTGAGTAAAATAAGAGGGAAAATTTTGGGTTACAACACCTCCCCTAATGCCAATTAAAGAGACATTATGAAATTCTCATAACGGTCGATAATAGTAACATTCTCTATGGATCGGGAGCACCAATGAATGTCTGAATATTTGAGCGTCATCAACCTTTGTGACCACCTTGAACTTTGCTCATTCTTTAATACAGATTGGGGAAGATGCGAAATAAACCATCTTGCCAAGAGAGGAGTGCAACACATAAGGACTCCTCTTTTCCTCATTGTGCGAGTGTGAAAAGAGTGTAAGATGTCTCCTAGCAAAGTAGGCACCGGGTTGCGTGATATAAAGATTTTGAAGGAGTTCACGTCTATGAGTTGGTCAGGATTTGGAAACAAAACCATCCCATAGATGAGGAGAGCCACAATTTCCTCAAAAGCTTGCAGGTCCAAAGAATTCCAACAGTTTTGGGCTTTCTCAAACAAGAACTTTCCTAGGAAACCTTCAACACCACTCCTTGTTTCCCAATGAGTTGTGACATCAGATGAGTGCAAGTGTAGAGCTTGAGCAATCTCTTCTGGCTTTGGGTCTCTTTCCGTACCATTGAAAGGTAGTTGATTGACAATGGGAATCCTTAAGAGTCGGGAGAATTCTTCCAAAGTAGGCACAAGTAGATAGTCGGGAAATGTGAAGCAATAGTGTAAAGGATCAAAGAACTGAAAGAGCACCTTCATCATGTCCTCATTTGTGTTAGAGGTGACCAAGTTGAGTAGGCGACCATGTCTCTTGGTGAATGGAGAGTTTTCAGGAATCCTTGAAGCTAGCTCCTTAAGTTGTGGAGGGATCCTTACAAGGTTGACTTGAATAGTTTTCCTGCGAAGAGAATCCATATCCTACAAAACAAGAACAAAGATGAATCCCAAAATCCTTGAAATGGTTAGTGAATGTGTATGATGTTATGATGTTCATGATGTTATGTACAAGTATGTATATATAAACAAATCAAACAAGTCCTTAGGTTTAGGCTTGCATGGAGTTTTATAGGTAAGTACCCTCTTGAAGTTTAGTTGGCTCAAACCTGTCCTAGTAATAGTAACCGGGTTCTAAGGAGCTCAATATCACTGGTTTGTTTCCTTGGTCATTGTTTCAGCACAAGCCTCTTTAATGGCGACCAAAATATCCCAAGAAACCAAACCTCAATGAGTGTAGTATCGAGTATCTACCAACTTTGGACTGCACCAATTCTGGTCATCTCACTACATCCTAAATGGCCAAGTTGGTCAAGTAAAGGTTCTAGAAGTTCATTAGTGCTTCATGACATCACTCAGCGGCCCTGTATTCTCTTTGATTAACTCAAAGGCTACTGGTACCCACAAATATGTCGCACTAACGTAGCTATTGCTTAAATCATGTCGGTATACCCCGCACATTTTCCACAACATATTTCTACTTACCTATAATGTATCCCAAATCCGGGCAGAGGATTCAAACCGAAACAAAGAACCATAATGTAAATCATACAAGTTAAACAATGTAGGCAAGTTAATATGATCTATCCCTAAGGTAACCCCACTTTTAGAATTAAAATCCCCAGCAGAGTCGCCAGTTCTGTGATACGGTGGGAGAACTGACTTGAGTGTTTTGCATTTTATCGCAAATGTTGCGATTAGCAAGAGTCGCCACCGACTTTTATTTTATCCAAAAGGAAAGGTGAAAAAGCACAGGAAAAACCTTTGAGATTGTTTCTTAAGTTCGGGTAGATTATGAAAAGGGAAGATATTAGCACCATTTTCATCCATGATTTTCCATGGGCTCTTAGTTACTTGCTAGATCACTTGCTTTTTGTTTGAAATTATGCTTTGTGTGGTTTTTGAAAGTATTTTGTAAAGAGGCCATTGTTTAGGCAATATTTGTAATGATTCTCGTTTGTAAGATGTTTGGAAGTGTGTGTGATTGTTTTGAAAATAGCAAGGATGTTTGTTTTTTAAAATGGAGCAAGTAATTAGGAGAAATCTACCTACTCAAATATCTTTCTTGTTCATTTTCTTTTCCTTTGACATTGTTGTCTTACCATTGATTTGGTAAGCAACCCTATCTTTAGATGTAAATGGGACGGGCGTGGGTCATCGTATAACCATGATTAGAAATGTTGCAAGGTATCTTAGCATTCTTTTTGAGGGACTAGGATCATTTGTAAGGCAACTTAGATAGCGTCTTCGAGGGACTATGATCTTATATTTTCTTGTTTTTGTTAAGATACCCTACATGCGTAATATGGTCATTTTGTCCCCTGTCATTTTGTTAAGATACAATCTTTGCACCTCCTACATGCGTAATATGTTGTTTCAATCTTTGTTTTTGTCCCCTGTCTTTTCTTTTACTTTTACTTTTTCAAAAATAAAAATGGCAATACTTTTCTTTTCATATTCTAAATATTCTTTTGCACTTTCTAAAAATAAAACATAAAATCATCGATCACGCAGATCCGTCTCGGACTCCATTGGAAATGATAATGCTATGGCTCTTTATATCCTTGAGAATTCATTTGATCATGCTAACGAAGATAAAGAGGAAGATTGTGAAGTCCCTGAAGAATTAGCCAGGCTCTTGAGACAGGAAGAGAAGGTCATCCAGCCGTATCAAGAAGAAACAGAAGTCGTCAATCTCGGTACTGAAGAGGTAAAGAGAGAAGTCAAAATAGGGGCCGCCTTGCAAAGTGAATTAAAGAAGGGGTTAATTGAGTTACTTCGAGAGTATGCTGACATCTTCGCCTGGTCGTATGAAGACATGCCCGGTTTATACACTAATATAGTAATGCATAGATTGCCACTCAAGCCAGAATGTCCTCCTGTAAAGCAAAAGCCAAGAAGGACCAGACCTGACATGGCTTTGAAGATCAAAGAAGAGGTTCAGAAATAGCTCGAAGCAGGTTTCCTATCTGTGATAAACTATCTGCCTTGGATTGTTAACATTGTGCCCATACCTAAGAAGGATGGTAAGGTACGCATGTGTGTCGACTACCGAGACTTGAATAGAGAAAGCCCGAAGGACGATTTCTTGTTGCCTCATATTGATGTATTGGTTGATAACACTGCTCAGTGTTCGGTGTTCTCCTTTATGGATGGGTTCTCTGGCTACAATCAGATAAAGATTGCTCCGGAAGACATGGACAAAACAGCTTTCATAACTCCTTGGGGTACCTTTTGCTATAGAGTCATGCCTTTTGGTCTTAAAAACGCTGGTGCGACATATCAGCGAACTATGGTGACTCTCTTTCACGACATGATTCATAAAGAGGTCGAGGTGTATGTGGACGACATGATTTCAAAGTCACAGACTGAGGAAGAACATTTGGTCCATTTGCAGAAGTTGTTTGATCATTTACGAAAGTTCAGGTTAAGGCTCAATCCCAACAAATGAACCTTTGGTGTTCGATCGTGAAATTTACTTGGTTTTATCGTGAGCCAACGAGGAATTGAAGTAAATCAAGACAAAGTAAAAGCAATACAGGATATGCCGGCGCCAAAAAATGAAAAGGAAGTACGAGGTTTACTTGGAAGGTTGAATTACATAGCCAGGTTCATTTCCCATCTTACTGCTACCTGTGAACCCATCTTTAAATTGTTACGCAAGAATAAGGATGTCCGTTGGGATGAGAGTTGTCAAGAAGCTTTTGAGAAGATTAAGTAGTATCTTCAAGAACCACTAATACTCATACCACCAGTTCCTGGGAGACCTCTCATTATGTATTTCACTGTGCTTGAAGGATCTATGGGTTGTGTGCTCGGACAACATGATGATATTGGACGAAAAGAACACACCATTTATTACATGAGTAAGAAGTTTATTGATTGTGAATCAAGGTATTCCTTACTTAAGAAGACTTGTTGTACTCTTACATGGGCAGCTCGACGTTTGAGGCAGTATATGTTGACACATTCTACACTTCTGATATCTAAGATGGATCCGATAAAGTACATATTCGAGAAACCAGTACTTACAGGCAGATTGGCTCGGTGGCAAATGCTTTTGTCTGAGTATGACATCCAGTACGTCACACAAAAGGCTATCAAAGGTAGCATTCTTGCTGATTATCTTGCTCACCAACCATTGGAAGAATATCAACCCATGAAGTTCGATTTTCCAGACGAGGATATTATGAAACTTGATGATAACGAAGGACCTGAACCAGGAGAGCGATGGACTCTCACGTTCGATGGTGCATCAAATGCTATGGGTCACAGCATTGGGGCAGTTCTGACCTCTCCATGCAACACTCACATACCTTTCACTTCCATATTATGTTTTGATTGCACGAATAATGTCGCTGAATACGAAGCTTGTGTGATGGGCCTTGAAGCAACCATTGATTTGAAGATCAAGATTCTTGAAGTTTATGGATACTCTACCTTAGTGATACATCAAGTACGGGGTGATTGGGATACACGGCACCCTAATTTAGTTCCATATCGGGATTACATATTAGAGTTGTTGCCCGCTTTCAATGAGGTCACCTTTGAACACATTCCTAGAGAAGCAAATCAACTGGCAGATGCTCTGGCCATTTTAGTAGCAATATTCAAAGTCAGTTACCTGAATCATGCACCCAATATAAGGATATGTTGTTACAAGGAGCCAACACACATTTTCCATGCTCATTGTCTCACAACTGAAGATGTATCAGATGAAAGGCTGTGGTACTTCGACATCAAAAGATATCTTGAGAAGCAAGAGTACCCCGAAGGTGCTACAATTTGTGATAAGCGGACTCTTAGAAGGTTGGCGTCTAAGTTTTTACTGTTCGAAGACGTTCTGTACAAGAGAAACTTTGATTCGGATCTGCTCAGATGTGTGGATAGACACGAAGCAGAATCCATTATACGAGAAATACACGAGGTCTCTTTTGGGACTCATGCCAGTGGGAATTCCATGGCCAAGAAAATCCTACGAGCAGGTTATTTCTGGATGACGATGGAAAGTGACTGTTGTGTATATGCCAAAATGTGCCACAAATGTCAGGTTTACGCAGACAGGATACATGTTCCTCCCACTCCTTTGAATGTGATGACTTCACCATGGCCCTTTGTAATGTGGTGCATCAATATGATTGGGCAAATCGAGTCGAGTGCTTCAAACAGACACAAGTTTATCCTCGCTGCCATTGACTACTTCACCAAGTGGGTGGAAGCGGCTTCGTACAAAAATGTGACCAAGCAAGTTGTCACTCGTTTCATCAAAAGAGAGATCATATGCCGGTATGGAACTTCTAACAAGATCATCACTGATAACGGGTCAAATCTCAACAACAAGATGATGAAGGAAATATGTGAAGAGTTCAAGATCGAGCACCATATCACCTTATCGGTCGAAGATGAATGGGGAAGTCGAAGCTGCTAACAAGAACATAAAGAAGATCATCCAAAAATGGTGAGAACATACAAAGATTGGCATGAGATGTTGCCTTTTGCCTTGCATGGATATCGAATTTCAGTGCGTACTTCCACTGGGGCAACTCCGTTTTCACTAGTCTATGGTATGGATGCGGTACTCCCAATCAAAGTGGAGATTCCTTCCTTAAGGGTTCTGATGGATACTAAGCTTGATGAAGTTGAATGGATTCAAATGAGACTCGACCAACTCAATCTCATCAAAGAAAAGCGCCTGGCAGCCATTTTTCACGGTCAGTTATACCAACAGCTTCTCAAGAGAGCATTTGACAAGAATATTTGGCCTCGAGAGTTCCATGCAGGTGACCTAGTCTTAAGGAAGATCCTCCCAATCCACACTGATCCAAGAGGCAAGTGGACTCCCAACTATGAGGGACCGTACATCGTGAAGAAAGCTTTCTCAGGAGGTGCTCTAATCTTGACAAACATGGATGGGGAAGACGTTCCGCTTCCAGTCAATTCAGACTCAGTCAAAAAATACTACGCATAAAAGGATCCGCTAAGTCGAAAACCCGAAAGGGCGGCTTAGGCAAAAGTTAGGGCTAAAAAAAAAAGAAGAAGAAATAACCCGCTAAGCTGAAAACCCGAAAGGGCGGCTTAGGCAAAAATGGGTGTCCCGGTGGATTGAAAACCCGAAAGGGCGATCCAGGAAAAAATTAGGGACAAAAAAGCGAGATACTGCAGTCTGAAGACTCTTTACGCACACCCTCTTAACGCAGGATGGATCAATCTAGTTATTATCCTTTGGAAGCACGACACTAGGATGACCCAGGATACGAGAACTATAACAATAACAGTTTTAACGGAAGTTCGAGATTTTCGCATTGCCATTTTACTCGTTGTATTTCTTTTCTTCTTCACAACTTCCTCATTTAGGAGTTGTTTCTATGTATGAATGCCCATTCACGGGCCAAACTCATTAATAAAAATTTGCCCTTCCATTAAAAAACTTTGTTATGTTCTTTTACTTTATTTTTTGTATGCGAATCGTGATTTAAATTCTTTGTTAAGCATTTTGTTTACCCCAAAATTTTCCCACCCATATTTCTCAATACATTCCAAGTAAGGTCCTCAAATTGCTCAAGGAAGTCCAAGGGTTGACCAGACAAACCCTCTCCTAAGGCAGTCTACCTCAAATTAGGGTTTCAGTTTGCATTAAGATGTTTGAATCCAAAGGATCCCAAATGCTCACCATTGTCCTAATATGTTCTCAAGATCATCCATGTCAATTTTCAAGCCTTGCAGAGGAAGTTTGCTCAGTCAATTGCTCAAAGGCCTGAAAATCGATTGTGCTAGGGCAAAAGTCAATTGTGTCCTACATACAGTCAAACTTCAATATTTTTGGTCAACATCCTCATTTTTAAGTATTATTCATCATTTTATCAAGGGTTGATCATGATTTATCAAGGATCGCTCACAATTCATCAAAACCCAAAAGTTGTTAAATTAGGGTTTTGTAGGAAAAGTCAACTCAACTTTGACCAAGCATATCTTTCTCATACTTTATCAAAAATGACCCATCCAAAGCTCATTTGTAATAGGGTGCAATTCTTTACAATTCATATTCAGCTTTCAAGTTCAAAATATGCACTCACAAGAAGATATAAAATTGGACATTATAGGTCATTTTGGAAAGTCAACAAAAACACCTTTTTTGTCAAAGCTTCATACATGAACATGGAAGTCTCAATTGAGATGATACCAAAAGGGTTGCTTAGAGGACATCTTAATATTTCTAAAAAGTCCAAGAACACGTCTCTAGGGTCAAAATTAAAGGAGTTATGCATTGGTGAAGTTGACCCTTTTTGCAAAATTGCCAAAAGTCAAATGTGCCCAAAATTGCATTTTTTGTCAAATGGGCCAAACTTTTTATGCTTGCATTGAGTTTGTAACATGATACACGACCCATGATCCTTCCCACTTGTCATTATTTTATTTTTGTCATTTATTTTGATTTTATTTCAATAAAATCAAATAAAATCAAAATAAAATCATGAAAATATCAAAACTAATCAAAGCTTGAGATTTTGTGCATGTTTAGTCCTCTTATACAGCTGGAAAGGAAATCAAATCGTGCAAGCTTCATTTGGACACAAAAAGATGGGATTTTATCAAATTGGAAAGATTTGCACAAAGGATCAAATCTTGAATCAATGATCATTATTGGAGAAGATTTGAAACCAAATTGCAACCCTAATTCATCCTAGGGTACATATAGAACAAGTGCAGGTCAAAAGCAAAGGGATTGGAGGCGTGAGAAACAGAAAGCAAACTTACAAAAATTCAACAAAAGTGGTGAATCAATTTCCAGTTTTCAGGCCATCTCAAGCCTTCTCAATTATCTCAATCGCTTGTTGGATATCTCTGGGTCATATTGCAATCATTAGCAAGCATTCTCGTGCCCTGAAATGCACTGTAAGTGTCTCGTGATCTACATACTTTCTTGAAATCGAATATCCCAATTCTGGCACTTTTAGCATAATTTATATGCATATTCTTAATCCTTGAATCATTTGCAAGCTAAGGGTAATACTTAATTACATTTTCGTTAACCATACAGCAAGATTCCATAGTTAGGGTTATTGCTTCGTTTTTGGGGATTTTGTGTACAGGTACAATTGGCCATGGATAAGGGTACCATGATGCTCGTGAGGTTGCCACGAGTTGATTGGTACCATTGTTGTGCATTTATCATGCTTGCATAGAATTTTGGAGAATCACATGGCTGTACCTACGCCCATTTGTCCGTAGGTAAAAGTTAGGACTTTTAGCAACGGAGGGAGGAAGAAGAAGGGTTATGTGGCAGGCGGTGACTGGCCAGTTCAAAATTCGCGCGTTTTATAATATATTATTTTGTTTTTCCAATATAGTGTTTGTTTATTGTTAACCATACAAAAAGCCAAGCTAGCTCAGATGTTCAGCGTGCAATTGAAAATGCCAAAGGGCCTGGGTTCGGTTCCCAGGTCCCCAACCTTGTTCCATATTATTTTTCTCTACATCATCAGGTACACGTGCAATACAAGGAGCCTACCATACACCATCAGTAACCAGCCAACAGATCTCCAACAAGGCAGATCCAATGCCTTATCACATAGAGGTCCACAATACACTCTATTGTACCCCAAAATTTGCCCTCTTATTTTATCAATATTTCCCCTCACAAGGCTCCTTGAACTCCAAACAGGCTTAGGGTTTTGCACTGCCCAAGACATCTCCTTGCACTGATGACCTAAATTAGGGTTTGAGTTTGCATAGAGATTTTTGGACTTTCAACACTCAAAGTGACTTTCATACTTCATGTTGGACTCATGAGTTTGTCCATACCAAGTTTCAAGCCTTGAATCAAATTTCTACCCAATCAATTGGACAATTGTTCTAGAAATCAGTTGTATTGGGGAAAAAGTCAACTGTGGCCAATTTACAGTCAAACCTCATGAATTTTGACCCTCATCAACATTATAAACTCATATGAACCATTTGATCAAGTTTGGACCATAACTCCACAAGAAATTTGATCAGATCACCAAAAGGGCAAAATGGTCATTTTTAGGGTTTTGACTGCACAAAGGCAATTTCTGATTTTTGACCTAGCCAATGGAAAATTGGGCTCAAACATGGATTCAAAAACTCAATGGCATCATCTTTACCTATTCACAAGGTTCAAAAGATCTCAAATGCATTGGATTGACAGATGATTTTTTTCAGTCAACTGATCAAAATTTGATTGTACACTAAAAAGTCAAACTTTGACTTTTTGGTCAAAATCAAGTGCCAAGGGTCATTTTTCATCAAGATATGTCAAAACATGAAACTTGTTCATCAAGAAACACAATTTTGCAAATTAGGGTTTAAATTTGAAAATTTTCATAACTTAGAATTTTTCTAAGTTATGAAATTTTCTTAATTTTTCCTAACTTTGCTCAACATTTTCACCATGATGCAATTGGATTCAAACAAAACTTCCAACATGAAAGTTGTAGTCCTCCACAAATTCTACAACTTTTATTCACAAAGTTTTCCAAAAAGAAACTTGGATCTCAAGTTATGATTTTTGGAACAAGGGTCCCTAAAACTTTTAACTTAGTGAAATTTTGCCCTAGTTTAGGCAGGATTTTGACCTATTTTCATGGCCATTTTTCACATAGTTCCACTTGGAATCTCAAATTTCATTTCAAAGATGGATTATAGATCATGTTGCAAGATTTCCAAAATGTCCAAGAAATCTCCAAACTTATTTGTGGTTAGGGAGAATCGAAGGCTTGAAGTTGGCAAAAACTCACTTTTCATCCATGGCATGTTCATGTTGATACAAATTACCAATTCAAGTCAGCTTGCTTTGCACTAGATTACAGGCCTCAAAACCATTCCACACTCAATAATTAAATGAAAATCCATTGGTCTAAGGCATTGTTTTGGTCATTAGGGCATTACATACAAGATTAATCCCTAAATGGTAAAAGGTACATTACCATTTTTGCCAAAGTTTGCTTTATGTCAAAACCATAATCCTTGAGCATAGAGCCAAATCTTGTGCAGCAAAGCATATCCACCAACTTGAGGGGCCAAGATCAGAGGAGGCAGGCTGATAGATAGCCTGTACAGGCTTGTATTACATCATTGTGCATTTTGGCTTAAAATACAAGAAACATGTCCAAAACACTAGAACTTGAACATCAGCTAAAACTAACTTGTGCAAGCTTTTGAAACAACTTTCTCACATCCCCTTGAGCCAGAAACACGACCCCTTGAGCCCTCAAACCTCCCATAGCACAAAATCATCTTCACTTGGAAAAATAGGGTACTCCTTGCAGTTTAAGTTCCACAACACAAATTGCTCGTGCGTTTTTTCCCAAATTGGTTCAAACATCTTCCACATAACCCATCCAAACTATCCCAACCCTTAAACACTGACTGTAACTCCATTAACAGGGTTTGCCATTTTTTATTTGAGCTTGTGCAGGTTCAGTTTTGTAGGCTTGTTCAAGTACATTCAAGGCAAGCTAGACATTGGAGAAGGTCAAGTGAAGTTCAAGCAAGCTCCCAGACATCTCAGGCCTTGTTGAAAAGCTCCACATTGCCATACACGATCTCAGCTGAAACAGGTTTTTATCAACTTCCTATCTCTCTATTTAGGAACATTTAGACTTAGGTTTGTGAATAAGAAATGTAGTATTCATAGCCATGAAGTTGTACATATGCTCAGTTTTCATTTTAATTAAGCGTGCTAAGGGAATTTGGTCCATGAACATCCTGAAAAAATTAGGTTAGATTTTAGGGCCAGAGAAATTCTCTCTGGTCTTTGAGAGTTAGGACAAGTTTTTTATATGGTTGGATTCGTCTTAAAAAGCTCTACAACTTTGATGTTATGTGTTTTTGTAATAGAGCTCGTATGCGGGTTGTTCATGTTTGTACATAGGCGCACGAAATTTGAAGAACAGAGGTTGAATATGAAGTGGCTTGGGCTGGGCTTTGGTCCTCTCACTATTGGCACCCTTCTTTTGCTGAATGCACCCCCTGACCCAATTTCTTTATACTTTGATATTTTTTATTTATTTTCATTTTCTGATTTCTATTTTATATTTTCTAAATACAAAAATATCCAAAAATATTTTTTATAAATTTTTACATTTATTTTGTATTTTATTTTTATTTTTTAGCATGAAAACAATTTAATTAGTATACATGTTATTTATTGAAAACTTAAAAATGATATATAAATTATACTTTTATTTTATTTTATTCTTTATTTTATTCACACTAAAAAAAATATTGTTCTAAATATATTTTTATTTTTGTATATATTTTATTTTATTTTTTATTATACATAACTAATATATATATATATATATATATATATATATATATATATATATATATATATATATATATATATATATATATATATATATATATATATATATATATATATATATATATATATATATATATATATATATATATATATATATATATATATATATATATATATATATATATATATATATATATATATATATATATATATATATATATATATATATATATATATATATATATATATATATATATATATATATATATATATATATATATATATATATACACACATACATACTTTTATTTTATTTAATATATACTTTAGAATAAAATATAAAAAATACTATACTTTTATTTTTATTATTATTTATACTTAAATAATACTTTTTCTAAATATATTTTACTTTTGTATATACATTATTTTATTTTATTGTATATAAATAATATATTTAATATACTTGCATTCTTAAAAGAAAATTAGGGTTTACCCTTAATAAAAAATAATAATCTCTTTTTTTATTTTATTTCTTTCTTTTTACATTAAATATTTTTACATAATAAAAATAAACAAAAACATTTTTTTGCATATTCATATTATTTGGTATATTTATTTCCTTTGTTTATTTAAATATTATTCATTTATTATTTATGTCATTGATTCAATTTGGATGTAATAGTAAAATTAGGGTTTTAATTTCTTGTCAAATAATCCCCATTCAAAAAATTGTATCCCCGTCCCCATAATCATGTTGTAATAGTGGTAGATTTCTTTTTACGCATTTACGCTTTCAATTATGCCATGATTAGAAATTAGGGTTTGTATGCAAAAAATCCAAAATCAACAAGTAGCTTGACCTAATACAAAGACAAAAATGCATGAAAATCAATACACAATGCACACTTACACCCCTAGGGTTACATCCACTTGTTGCCTTAAAAATGGGCCATGTTATGCATGTTGGGTACTTTGGCAAAACAAAAACAAAATAAAAGATCATAGTCCCTCGATGACGCTATCTTGGTTGCATATACAAAATGGTCAAGTCCCTCAAAAATTTGCTAAAGATACTTAACACAATTGCTATCATGGTCTATACAATGACCCGCGCCTGTCCCGTTTAACATCCTAATACAAGGTTGTTTACCAAATGCAATGGTAAAATAACACTGTCAAAAGGGTTAAAAACATATAGGAAAGATCTTTGAGTAAAATAGGGTAGATAATTCTTAGTTACTTGATCAAAACTTGCAAAACATCCTTGCTATTTTCAAACACACCTCACAACACAATTTCAAAACATTTTCCAAATCAAACTTTCAAAAGACATACACCTTTGTATACATTCAAACAAGAATCATTACAAAGGTTGCCACAACTATGGCCTCTTTTCAAAACATCTTTCAAAACCACACACAAAGCACCATTTCAAACAATTGAAAAGCAAAAGCAAGTGATTTAAACAAGTAACTAAGAGCCCATGGATAACCATGGATGAAAAGGATGCTTGCACCTTCCCATTTCATAATCTACTCCCCGAACCCAAGAAAACATCTCAAAGGTCTTTCATGTGCTTTTTGACCTTTCCTTAGGATAAAATAAAAAGTTGGTGGCGACTCTTGCTAAACTGAAACATTTGCGAATACAAAATGCAAAACCTCAAGTCAGTTCTCCCACCATATCACAGAACTGGCGACTCTGCTGGGGACATCTCTAAAAAGTGGAGTAACCTTAGGGTTTAGATCACCTTTGCATGCTTATATTGTTTTCTTTGATTGCATTACATTTGGTTCTCTTGTTTGGGTTTGAATCCTCCACCCGGATTTTTGGGAAACATTCATAGGTAAATAGCAATACGTTATGGAAACTATGCAGGGTATACCGACATGGTTGAAGCAATAGCTATATTAGTGCGACATATTTGTGGGTACCGGTAGCCTTTGAGTCAATCAAAGAGAATATGGGGCCGCTGAGTGATGTCATGAAGCACTAATGAACTCTTAGAACCTTTACTTGACCATCTTGGCCTTGTTAGGGGTAGTGAGATGACCGGCTTTGGTGCAGTCCGAAGTTGGTAGATACTCGATACTACACTCATTGAGGGTTATTTTCTTGGAATATTTCGGTTGAGCTCCTTAGAACACAAAAAACACAAAAAATAACCCACTGATATTGAGCTCCTTAGAACCCGGTTACTATTTATAGGACAGGTTGAGCCAACTAACTTCAATAGGGTATTTACCTATGAAACCTCGTGCAAGCCTGAAACTAGGAACTTGTGTGACTTGCTTGTACATATGCTTGTGCATACATCATGAACATCATAAAGCATCATAGGCATCCACTAACCATTTCAAGGGTTTGGATCTTCATCTTTGTTCTTGTTTTGTAGGTCATGGAATCTCTTCGCAGGAAAACAATTCAAGTCAACCTTGTGAGAATCCCTTCTCAACTCAAGGAGCTTACTTCCAAGATTCCAGAGAATTCTCTGTTCATTGAAAGATATGGTAGACTCCTCAACTTGGTCAACTCCAACATTGAAGAAGACATGGTGAAAGTTCTCTTCCAATTCTTTGACCCCCTACACCATTGTTTCACATTCCCTGATTACCAACTAGTGCCTACTTTGGAGGAATTTTCTCAACTCCTGAGGATTCCTATTCTTCATCAACTACCCTACAACGGTACGGAAAGAGAACCAAATCCTGAAGATGTTTCTCAAGCCTTACACTTGCAACCATCTGATATCAAAGGTCATTGGGAAACCAGAAGTGGTGTCAAGGGTTTCTTGGCGAAGTTTCTGTTTGA
Organism: Vicia faba; assembly: GCA_948472305.1. Classification (NCBI taxonomy): domain Eukaryota; kingdom Viridiplantae; phylum Streptophyta; class Magnoliopsida; order Fabales; family Fabaceae; genus Vicia; species Vicia faba. The sequence continues at coordinate 174,467,576 of OX451737.1, forward strand.
GAAGGCACAAGACTGCTGGAATTCTCTAGATCTGCAAGCTTTTGAGGAGATTGTAGCACTTCTCATCTATGGGCTGGTCTTGTTCCCAAACCCTGATCAGCTTATAGATGTGAATGCTGTCAAGATTTTCATATCTCGGAATCCTGTGCCTACATTGCTTGGGGACATCTTACACTCATTTCACACACGAACAATGAGGAAAAGATGTGTTCTCATGTGTTGTACTCCTCTTCTGGAAAGGTGGTTTATTTCTCACCTTCCCCAATCAGTGTTGAAGAATGAGCAGGGTTTAAGGTGGTCACAACGGTTGATGACCCTCACACATGCTGATGTTCATTAGTGTTCTCGGTCCAGAGAAAATGTCATCGTCATTGATCGTTGTGGGGAATTCCCTAATGTCCCACTACTTGGCATTAGGGGAGGCATCACCTACAACCCCTGTTTAGCTCTGAGGTAATTTGGGTATGCCCGGAGGGATGGCCCTCATGATATGCTGATTCTTGACTTGGTTTTTGACTTCGACAATGACGCTCAAGGACTTCGACAAAGGTTTATCCGAGCTTGGAGAATGCCCAACAAAGTGGATAGTAAGACACTGGGGCACAAGAATTCCATCCCCCTTGAGCCTTATCTCAAGTGGGTACAAACCCGCGCCCAGAATCTTATGATGCCTTACCCCCACATTATCCCCGTGATCAAAGAGCCTGTTATGGAAGGAGAGGTTCCATATACCCTCCTACATCCAGACATGCCAACATCATTGGAAGAATTGCAAAAGAGGTGGATACAGCTCAAGGAAGAACGGAACACTTTTGAAGCCAACTTCTATGCCAGTGAGAAGAAGGTTTTGGAACTTACCCGCGGACTTCACGAAGAGGAGACTCTTAACACTTACATCTCACCAAAGAGGATGCGCAACGTCTTTTTACATTAAGAAGCTTTGTAATATTTTGCCCATGCGGCATTTATGTACTAACAAATTTCTTCTTATTAATATGACGTGTGTTCTTTTTGTTTGCAACAAATTTGAATTTTTGAATCCTTGAATGCATTACATGAATAACATATCATTCATCATATGCATAAACAGGTCTTCACACCAGGTTTCCTTATCTTTCTGCTGTTTATTTCAGCAAGATGGATATAGAGCAGACGGTTAAAGATCTGCAAGCACAGAATTCGCAATTCCAACAACTCCTCATGACCTTGGCAAAGGGTCAAGAGGACCTTAAAGCACTGTTAGAGAAAGAGAAGGAAAAGGAAAAGAAGAAAAAGAAAAGAATTGGTGTGGCCACTATGGGAAGAAGATTTGAGAATCAGGCTAGGAGAGTTCTGGATTTCCCCTCGACGTCTGACGAAGGGGTTGGTAAAGGAAAAGGAGTTGCAATGCCCTCCGAGTCTGAAGCTGAAGACGAAGAAGAGGAAGAGGATGAAGATTAATCCAAACAGCAGTACCCTCCGGCGGACGATAAGTATAAAAATCTTGAGGATCGGTTGGCAGCCATGGAGGTACAAAGGGTACCCGGGCTAGATTTCAAAGAACTAGGGTTGGTTGTTGGGATCGTCATTCCTCCCAAATTCAAAGTGCCTACATTTGCTAAATACGACGGTTTGTCCTATCCGAAGATGCATCTGAGGTCCTATGTCAGAAAGATCTAACCTCACTCTTTCGATAAGGATCTATGGGTCCACTTTTCAAGATAGCTTGTCGGGTACGCAATTGGACTGGTTCTATCAACTTGAGAGATCTGATGTTCATAACTGGGAGGATTTAGCTGCTGCTTTCTACCGACAATACCAATATAATGCAGATTTAGCGCCTACTCGTACTCAACTACAGAGTATGGGTATGGCCTCTAATGAAGGATTTAAGGAGTATGCCCAAAAGTGGCGGGATTTGGCTGGAAGGGTGCAGCCACCATTGTCGGATAGAGAGCTGGTTGACATGTTTTTGGGGACCTTGTCAGGTCCATTCTTCAATCACTTGATCGGGAGCTCATCTGTAGGGTTCACCGAATTAATTCTGACCGGTGAAAGGGTCGAAGCTGGCATTAAGAGTGGTAAAATTCAGAAGGATGCCTCCGCTTCCACTTCTATCAAGAAGACCTTCCCAGACAAGAAGGAAGTTTCTGCCGTTCACACCTAGAGAAATCAAGGGAGAATGGAACGTCGACCAGCGGTAGGGGTTGTGATGATCCAGAACTCCTCAGCTGATCAACCTCGAAGCAGTCAACCCAGAGCTAACCAACAAAGGGTAGAAAGGCCACAACGGCTATTCACCCGAATCAATATGACACCGGCTCAGGTCCTCCCTCATCTGTTAAAGTTAAACCTTACCAACTTGAAAGAAGCGCCGAAAAACCTAAATACCTCTTCTCCCTATTATCATTCCAATGCGAAATATGCATACCATTCGGATAGTGTGGGGCACGACACCAACAATTGTTGGGCCCTTAAAAACAAGATCCAAGATTTAATAGATGCCAAGGAGGTGGAGTTTGATGCTCCTGAAAAACCTAATGTGATATTCGCTCCTATGCCAAAACATGGTCATAATGTCCATGCTATTGTAGAAGATCTTAATGTTACCGTTGTTGATGACTTAGTGACTCCATTGCTATTGATCAAGATGAATCTGTTGAAAGTCGGGATTTTCCCGGGCCGTGAAAAAGATTGTTACTTTTGTTCAAACTTGTAATCCGACTGTCCACTGTTGAAGTCAGGCATTCAACGCTTGATGGATACTCAAGAGATCCTCTTTCAGAAAACTTTTGTTACTACTATCACTCATGTTACTCCTGTTACTCCAATCAATGATGTTGCTATAATCACCATTTCCGACAATCTTTCCAAGACCTGCAAAAGGCCTGTTAAGATTACACCAGATCCAAAGTTTGTACCACTGAAGATTACCATGCCAGGGCCTATCCCATATAAGTCCAATAAGAAAATACCATGGAATTATGGAGGAGAGATCTTCTATCACGGTGTGAAACAGATCGAATCAGCCGAAGAGAATTCCGATGAAGAGACTCCTGATGTAGGGAATATTGTGGGGACAAGTAAGATCACTCGTAGCGGAAGAATCTTCTCTCCGAAGATTGCTCCTCCACGGGCAGTCTTCGGACCCTCAAGTGCTCTTGTGCCTGTCAAGATATCCGTGCGAAGCCCAATGATTGAGGAAATTGTTACTCCTGAAGTTGTACCCTATGTTGTTACTGCTGATAAAGGTAAGGGGATCCAAGAAGCGCCCGTCAGGACGAGGGATCATACTTTGGTTATCCCCGAGACCACCCAAAAGGAGATGGAGGAGATTTTAAAGATAATTAAGAAGAGCGACTATGATGTCGTAGAGCAGCTGGGGCAAACCCCTTCAAAAATCTCTATGCTGGCTCTATTGCTCTGCTCCGAGGCTCATGCCAAAGCCTTGATCAAATTTCTGAAGACGGCACACGTGCCTCAAGAAACTTCTGCAGATCAGTTTCAAGAGTGTGTGGCTAGCCTTACAGCCGATAATGGTCTTGGCTTCTCTGATGCCGATCTAACGTCTAAGGGAAGAAAGCATAATGATGCGCTGCATGTCTCGGTAGAGTGCAGAGGGACCACACTTGCTCATGTTCTGGTTGATATCGGCTCATCTTTAAATGTTCTGCCAAAGAAAGCATTAGACAGATTGGACTGTGAAGGTTTGACCCTAAAGCCCGGTAATATCATTGTTAGAGCCTTCGACGGTTCTAAGCGGATGGTTCACGGAGAAGTGGACATCCCAATTAAGGTGGGAATGGAAATTTTCAACTCTACATTTTATGTGATGGACATTCGTCCTTCATATTCATGCTTGTTGGGAAGGCCATGGATCCACAACGCTGGGGCAGTCACTTCTTCTCTACACCAGATGCTAAAATACCCAGTCCAGGGTAAGATCATAATAGTTCACAGTGAGGAGGAGTATATGATAAGTCACCTTAACTCTTTCCACTACGTGGAGTTAGACGGAGAATTCATAGAAACACCTTTCCAACACTTTGAAGAGGTTTCTCCTGAAGTTGCGGTAGCCAAGACAATGACTGATGTGCCCATCATTACCAAACTTGTGTCTCGGATGTCATCCCTTAAAGATGCAGAGGCTGTAATCAAGGAAGGAGGAAGCACATTATGGGGTCAACTGCCAGATTTTCCTTACAAGACAGATAAGTTCGGATTGGGTTTCACTGCTGCTAGTCAGAAAGTTGTGCGTCGCTCCCAGGCTGGAGGACCGCCACTGAAAATCACTCATCATGGAGTTCATGCTTTAGAAGATGGTGAAGAAGGAAGCAATTTTGAAGACTGGATCTTTCCAACTATTGAAAGAGGATTGAACAACTGGGAGGTGAAAGACTTCGTTCCCATTACTTTCATCAATCAGTAATTCATCTTTTGAACATTTCATGTTTGGTATGTAATAACTATTAAACAATTCGTACACTCTTTTTGCCTTATGCCTTACCCGGGGCATATAGGTCCATTTGTAAGGGTTTTGATTCTTCATTTTCATATGCCATTCTTAATGAATCATGGACGTTTTCATCTATAAACTTTTGTGTTCATTTTCTTTCTTTTTACATTTCATTTTGTTTAAAGATGGCTATCCATTACACACACACACATTCACAAAATACAGGTACCCATCCACTCCGGATTCCATGGGTAACAATTCTGCTTTGGCCTTCAATGACTCTAAAGATTTGGTCAATCATGCCGAATACGAAGGTGATGAAGACTGTGAAGTGCCTGGAGAGTTGGCTAGACTTTTGCAACAAGAAGAAAGGGCTATTCTGCCCCATGAAGAGTTGTTAGAGACTATCAATTTGGGTACTGCAGAAGATAGAAAGGAGGTTAAAGTGGGTGCCAACCTAGAGCCAAGTGTCAAAGAGCGCTTAGTTCAGCTGTTGAATGAATATGTTGAGATCTTTTCCTGGTCCTATGAAGACATGTCGGGACTGGATACATATATTGTGGTTCACCGTCTCCCTACAAGAGAAGACTGTCCATCAATCAAGCAGAAAGTCCGCCGAATGAGGCATGATATGTCCGAAAAGATCAAAGCTGAAGTGATGAAACAGTTCAATGCTGGCTTTCTTGCTGTTACTTCCTATCCACAATGGGTTGCTAACATTGTGCCCGTGCCTAAGAAGGACGGCAAAGTCAGAATGTGTGTGGACTACAGAGACTTAAATAGGGCTAGCCCTAAAGATGATTTTCCACTACCACATATTGACATCTTGGTTGAAAACACAGCTCAACACAAGGTATTCTCTTTCATGGACGGATTTTTAGGGTACAACCAGATCAAGATGGCCCCCGAAGACATGGAGAAGACTACTTTTGTTACCAGTGGGGTACCTTCTGCTATAAAGTGATGCCATTCGGACTGAAGAATGTTGGGGCAACCTATCAGCGAGCCATGGTAGCTTTGTTTCATGACATGATACATCATGAGATTGAAGTCTACGTAGACGACATGATAGCCCGTTCACAAACAGAAGAAGAACACCTCGACCATCTACAAAAGTTGTTTGTCAGGTTAAAGGAATATAAGCTCAGACTGAACCCTAGCTAGTGCACTTTCGGAGTCAGGTCCGGTAAACTTTTGGGATTCATCGTCAGTAACAAAGGCATCGAGGTTGATCCTTCCAAAGTCAAAGCTATACAAGAAATGCCTGCCCCTCGCACTGAGAATGAGGTTAGAGGTTTCTTGGGACGCCTAAACTATATTGCAAGGTTCATCTCTCACCTAACATCTACCTGTGAGCCAATCTTCAAGCTGTTAAAGAAAGATCAGGTGGTTGAATGGAACAATGATTGTCAAGTTGCTTTTGATAAAATTAAGGAGTATTTGCTGGAACCTCCTATCTTGATGCCACCCGTCGAAGGAAGGCCCTTAATCATGTATCTGACTGTTTTGGATAACTCAATGGGGTGCGTACTGGGCCAACATGACGAGTCTGGCCAAAAAGAGCATGCCATTTATTACCTTAGCAAAAAGTTTACCGACTGTGAGACTCGCTACTCACTGCTCGAGAAAACTTGTTGCGCTTTGGTATGGGCTGCTCACTGACTAAGGCAGTATATGTTGACACATACCACTCTGCTGATTTCTAAAATGGATCTGATCAAGTACATCTTCGAGAAGCCTGCTTTATCTGGAAGAAGAATCACTAGATGGCAGATGATCCTGACTGAGTATGATATCCAGTACACAACCCAAAAATCTATAAAGGGGAGTGTACTAGCTGACCATCTAGCTCATCAAGCCGTCGAAGATTACTAATCTATGAGGTTCGACTTCCCTGACGAGGATATTATGACATTGGACAACATTAAAGGTAACGGACCGTATGACCGACCTGAACAAGGATCCCGATGGACCTTGTACTTAGATGGTGCTTCAAATGCACTTGGCAACGGTATCGGCATGGTACTTATCTCTCCAGAAGGTTGCCATACACCTTTCACTGCTAGACTCTGCTTCAGCTGCACCAACAACATGGCCGAGTATGAAGCTTGTATCTTTGGTCTCAAGGTTGCTATTGACTTGGGAATCAAATCTTTGATCGTATTTGGGGACTTAGCTTTGGTTATCAGTCAAATCAAAGGAGAGTGGGATACTAAACACCCTAACCTCATCCCTTACAAAGAACATGTCCTGACATTGTTACCACATTTCGAGTAGATTACCTTCGAGCACTTCCCACGAGAAGAGAATCAGCTAGCGGATGCTCTGGCTACAATGTCATCCATGTTTAAACTTAACTGAGATAATGAGGCACCTCAAATCACCATTGAACGAATGGACGAACCTGCACATTGTCACGAGATTAATACCGAAGAAGTGATGGACCAACCTTGGTTTCATGACGTCAAAAGGTATCTCGAAGCACAAGAATACCCTGAAGGAGTTTCAGTCAACGACAAAAAGTTCTTAAGGAGGTTGGATGCCAAATTCTTTCTGAGCAATGGTATCCTATACAAGCGCAATCTTGATTGTATCCTACTCCGTTCAGAACATCATCAGAGTTAAGGCTAACTCCAGTTCACAGAACTGTTTCCAACTGCAAGGTAAGCACTTGTTGACCCTCACCATATTGCTTAAGCATCACCAGATTTACATGCTCAAAAATACAATGTAGATATCATGCTTCTGATGTTGTGCATGTTCTGAGAGTTTCACGCATCTGTATGCTTAAGTAGAGAATGAATCAGTTCATAACTTGCCTCTGATTTTTGGTTCTGACTTCTGAAACATCATGACACCTGCTGAAATTGTCTTAGGCATGTCTTCTATTTTATGGAGAAATAACTAAATTGCAGATGTTCTGACTAGCACAGAGGGAGACCAAGTTCTGGCATTGGCACCAGCGCTTCTGGAGCCTGTTTTGTTATCAGTAATATCAGAACTTCTGAAAATTACTATGTGCCCAGCAGGGTCAGAACTTCTGACCCCATATGTGATACGGTGGGAAGAACTGACTGTTTTTTGGAATACTGGTTTGTGTTTTGCGTTTGTTTTCGCAAAATGTCACGGTAAGCAAGAGTCGCATCCGACTTTTATTTTATCCAACAAGGAAAGGAAAAAAGCACAGAAAAATTCCTTTTTCGAGATATTTCTCGGGTTCGGGGGGTAGATTATAGAAAGGGAAGATGTTAGCACCCTCTCTATCCGTGGTTATCCACGGGCTCTTAGGTACTTGCTCATATTGTTTTCAAAATGGTTTTCTTTATGCTTGTGGGTTTGAAAAAGTTTTTGTTTTGAAACTTTGTTCGAAAAGTGTAAGTGTGAAGAGTTTTCGTTTTTAAAAGAAGCAAGTACTTAAGAACCATCTACCTACTCGAAAAAGGAATAGTTATATGCTATCTTCCTTTAGACAATGCTATCCTACTATTGATGAGTAGATAGCACCGTTGTTAGAGTTTGAGAGTCAATTCGAATTAGGGACTTACGGTCACCAAAGCAATGGTAGGACGCCTTAGCAGTAACCCTAATGTCTTAGATCATTTGTTTTGAGGCAACAATATCCGAGGCAACCGTTTCGAGGCGACTATGATCTTTGGACAAGAGGGCGACCTCTAAAACTACCTATACTCAATGACCGCGTACGAAGGCAACCAAGTGGGGTGTATCCTAAGAGTGCGCATGTGCGAGTGTGTCGTTTTCAGTTAATTTTATCTTTGTATATGTTAATGGTGATCTATGTTGATTTTAGGTTGAAACGTTCAATCTTGTCATGCATCCCTATTATCAAACATCTAACAGTTATATTTTGCAGAAAATAAATTGCGAAAATTAAATTACAAGGCGTCGGGTATTTACATCGCCAAAAGCAACCCTTTGAAATTTAAATGAGGAAGAATAAATAAAGCGATAAAAATATTTAAATGGTCCTAATTATCTATTACATTCCGGGAACAAATACAATATCGAATAAATAGATCGCGTGCGGGAAAATTAGATCGAGCGCAAGTTCTAGGGTTTTGACCCTTTGTTATTAAAGAAAAGATTTTTTGTTTGTTATTTTTGAATTACGAAAGAAATTAGTCTAAGTTAATTATTAATTTAAATTAATTAAACTAATTAATAAAAATAAATATTTTTGGGTTTTTTGTTATTTAAAGAAAGAAAATAAAATTAATCAATGTTAATAAAAACCTAATTATATCTAAGTTAATTTTAATTATTTTACGAAATATGTTAAAGTTATTCCTATTTAAAGCCTAAATTAATTAAATTAATATTTGTTAAAAAAATAAAATTTAAATTAATAAAGAAAATATTTTTTTGGTTTTAATTTTATTAAAGGAAAAAATTTGGTTGGTTAGAAAATAAAATAAAAATAATTAAACAAATTGAAATAAAATAAATAAAATAGAGAGAATTAGAGGTGTATGGGCCTGAAAAAAGGGGGTCAGAATGGCAATTGTATGGCCCACTAGGCGCTGGCCATGTTGACTTTCTGGATTCCCTGTGCGCGCTTAGACTTGGTCCACTAGGCGCTGGCCCTGTTGACTTTCTGGATTCCATCTGGCGCTTTGACTTGTGAAGGCATATGGTGAGCTGCAAGCATTGGTTTGTACCTGATTACATGAAGAGGAAAAATAACAAAGCATATGGAGGACCTGGGATTCGAACCCAGGTCCAGTTGGTCATTGCCAGCGCTTGCTTCCACTAGGCTACTGTGTTTCAGTTGTTAAGTATATACAAAGTAATAATAATATGAGAAAATGGATTAATATCCCAACAAAAATAAAAAAGGGTGCACGTGTTTGAGTCAGCCACATGGGGAATGACACGTCTCCATCCCTAACCTCCAGCCCTGTAACTTTACCTGCGGATTTAGATCCGCAGTTAAATGCGTAGGTCATTCCTAAAACTCATCTCAGACCATATAAACTCCTCCCAAGACCATGGTTACGTTCGTCTTTCTCTTCCGGTCATATCCATGGCCATCATTAGGGCTAATTTTACCTGTAAGAGAAACGCCCAAAAACAAACCACAAAACCCTAGATACGATACTTGGCTTTACAGGTCAGATAAACAAAATTAGGTAATACAAAAAGCTTGGAAATTTGATGAAGATTATGAATATGCCAATAGTTTGTACAAAAGGTGCAGAAATAAAGATATACGAATTCAAATGCAGAGCGGTTTTCTGTGACACTTACAATAATTTTGAGTGTGTATGGAGGCTTGCTAGGGATTGGTTCTGACTCAGTGAACCTCTAGCAATCGATTGGTGTCACGCTTTACTTCTGAAAACGCCTCCAAGTATGATTTTGGTTTTGCACTTTTTTCAAGTTTTGTTTGGTTGGTTCTTGCAGGCTCTAGCCTTGTTTTCGTGCCCTCTAGCCTCTTTATGTATGATAGAATGCATTAGGTTAACAATTGTGCCTTGAATCTTTCCACATCAATGCCATGGGATTTGATTTAATTCACCATTACTAAACCTTCCAAAATTGTCAAAACTCAATCTTTTTGCACATGGAATGCTTGATACGAGTTTGATACATTTGATGATGATGATTCAGTCCTGAAATAGCCAAAAAGATATCAAGTAATCAATATTTGGATTTTATTTGATTTTATTTGATTAAAAATGAAATAATTCAATAAAAAATCAAATAAAATAATAAAAATAAGATATGGGCTCATGGCTGAAGCTAGGACACCTGTGCAATGTGGCAAGTTCAAATCAAGTGGAAAAGAATGGGCCCATTTGACAAAATTTGAAGTTTTAGGGATAGTTGACTTTTGGCAATTTTGCAAAAATGCCCAACTTCAACAATGCATAACTTCTTCAATTTTGAACTTTTGGAAGTGTTATTAGACTTTTTATAAAGCTTGAGATGTCCTCTAACCAAACCTTTTGGTCTCATCGCATTTTGATATTCCATGCTCAAGTTATAAGCTTTAGCAAAAAAGGTGTTTTTGTTGACTTTCAAAAATGACCTATAATGTCTAAATTTATAACTTCTTGTGAGTGCATTTTCTGATCTTGGGGTATGAATATGGATTATAGGAAATTGCATCCTCTTCAAAATGAGCTTTGGATGGGTCATTTATCATAAAGTATTAGAAAGTTATGCTTGGTCAAATTTGAGTTGACTTTTCCTACAAAACCCTAATTTAGCAACTTTTGAATCTTGATGAATTTTGAGGAATCCTTGATGAATCATGATCAACCATTGATCAAATTATGAAATTCCCTTCAAAATGATAATGTTGACAAAAAATCTTGAAGTTTGACTGTTTATAGGTCACAGTTGACTTTTGCCCTAACACAGTCGATATTTGGACCCTTTGAGCAATTGACTGACCAAACTTCCTATGCAAGGATTGAAATTTGACATGTATGATCTTGAGAGCATATTAGGACATTCGGGATCACTTGAGGTCATTTGGACTCAATAATCTTGATGCTACACAAAACCCTAATTTGGGGTTGACTGCCTTAGGAGATAGCTTGACTGTCCAACTCTTGAGCAAATTTGAGCAACTTAGAGGCTTTCTTGCAATGTCTTGAGAAATATGAGAGGGAAAATTTTGGGGTACAACACCATACATTTTCACTAACAGGTTTCTGTTTTGCAGCGTACTAGGGTCAGAACTTCTAACCCATACATTTTCACTAACAGGTTGCTGTTCAGCAGCAGGCCACGGTCAGTACTTCTGACTTCCTCTCAGCAGCACGCTAACTCTTTTCCTTTTTCTTTCTTTCTTCCCCTTGTTATTTTATTTATTTTTCTCGCTGGTACTCCCCCATTCATAAATGTGTACCCCCGTCCCCTAAATATTGTAATAGCGTAGGACTTTACATTTCCGCATTTTATCGCTTTCAAGTGTAAATGCTGGTGATTAGGATATGTATGGCAAGATAAAATCAATGAAATAGAAAATTCTAATTCAAGATAAAACCATGCATGCAATCAAACACACTTTCACACAAACACCCTTAGGGTTTCTCCACTTGGTTGCCTTATACAAAAATAGCCATGTTACGCATGCAAAGTATCTTGGTAAAACAAACAAAATCAAAAGATTGTAGTCCCTCGATGATGCTATTCAAAGTTGCCTTATAAAATGATCTTAGTCCCTCGAAAATAATAAGATACTTTGTAACATTGCTAATCATGGTTATACGATGACCCGCGCCCGTCCCGTCAACATCCAAAGATAGGGTTTTTATCAAATCAATGGTAAAACAACAATGTCAAAGGAATAGAAAATGCATAGGAAAGACATTTTAGTAGGTAGATTACTCCTAGTTACTTGCTCTATTTTCAAACCAATATCCTTGCTATTTTCAAAACAAACACACACACTTTACAAACATTGAAAACACTTTCAAAAAAGACAAACATCTTTGTATACATTCTTACGAACGAGAATCATTACAAAGATTGCCTAAACGAATGACCTCTTTTACAAAATACTTTCAAAACCACACCAAACACATTTTTAAACAACAAAAGCAATTGATCTAGCAAGTAACTAAGAGTCCATGGAAAACCATGGATGAAAATGTTGCTAATACCTTCCCTTTTCATAACCTACCCCCCGAACTCAAGAAACAATCTCAAAGGTCTTTCCTGTGCTTTTTCACCTTTCTTTTTTGATAAAAAAATGTCGGTGGAGACTCTTGCTAACCGCAACGCTTCCAAACAAAAATGGTGATGTGTGTAAATGGAGTTACAGCAACTTGTGAATGGTCTGGACAGCTTAGGTATATGGTTTGGAATGTGTTTGAAATGATTTTGGACAAAACGCACGAGGGGATTTGATTGTGGCTTGTGATTTGCAGAACTGGCCCTGTTTTGCAAGAAAATGTGGTTTTTGAGTATGAGTAGGTTTGAGAGGTCAAGGGGCTCGTGCTTCTGGCTTGCAAAGATGTGCCAAACTTGTTTCAAATGTTGTCTTAAGTTGATTTTATCAGATGTGTGAGTTATGAGCTTTTGGCCATTTGACTTGTTTTGAAAGCAAAGTTTGAAGTGAAATGAGATAGGCCTGTACAGGCTATCTCCAAGCATGCACCAACTTCTTGTACCTTTGCCTAAGTTTGTGAACTTGTTTGCTGCAAAGAAAGAAGTTCAAAGCTCAATAAAAACAACTTTGCAAAAGTTATGCTTTATGAAAATGGAAGTGTGATCTTTATGCCCAAAATGGAATTATTCAATGTACAATGCTCCCTTGATCAGGACAATGCCTATAACCAATGTATTTGCATTCAATTTTTGAGTGTTGAAGGGTTTAGAGACCTGTAATTATGTACTAAGCTAGTTTGGTCAGATTTGGCAAGTGGTATGAACATGTATTGGCCATGGTTACAAAGTGAGTTTTTGCCAACTTCAAGCATTCGATTCTCCCTAACCACGAAGGTGTTTGAGGAGTTCTTGGACAATTTAGAAAGCTTGCAACATGTAATATAATCCATATTTGAAATGCAACTCAAGAATTCAAGTGGAACTATGTGAAAAATGTCCAAGAAGATGGGTCAAAATCCTGCCTAAACTAGGGCAAAATTTCTCTAAGTTAAAAGTTTTAGGTACCCTTGTTCCAAAAATCATAACTTGAGATCCAAGCTTCTTTTGAGAAAACTTTGTGATTCAAAGTTGTAGACTTTGTGATGGACTACAACTTTCATGTTGTAAGTTTTGTTTGAATCCATTTTCATCTTGGTGAAAAAATGGGACAAAGTTAGGAAAAAATAAGAAAATTTTATAACTTAGAAAATTTCTAAGTTATGAAATTTTTCCATTTTAAACCCTAATTTGAAATTTTGGGTTTCTTGATGAACAAGTTTCATAATTTGACATGTATTGATGAAAAATGACCCTTGGCACTTAATTTTGACCAAAAAGTCAAAGTTTGATTTTTCAGTATACAGTTAAATTTTGATCAGTTGACTGAAAAATTCATCTGTCAATCCTATGCATTTGGGATCTTTTGAACTTGTTGAATGAGTCAAGACAATTTCATTGAGTCCTTGAGTCCATGGTTGAGCTTTATTTGCCATTGGCTAAGTCAAACAGTCAAAAATTGCCTTTGTACAGTCAAAACCCTAAAAATGACCATTTTGCCCATTTGGTGATCTGATCAAATTTCTTGTGGAATTGTGATCCAAACTTGATCAATTGGTTCACATGGTTCGTAATGTTGATGTGGGTCAAAATTCATGAGGTTTGACTATCAATTGGCCACATTTGACTTTTTCCCCAATACAGTTGATTTCTAGGTCAACTGTCCAATTGACTGGGCAAAAATTTGATCCAAGGCTTGAAACTTGGTATGGACAAACTTGTGAGTCCAACATGAAGTATGAAAGTAACTTTGGGAATTGTGGGTCAAAACATCCCTGTGCAAACTCAAACCCTAATTTAGGTCAACAGTGCAAGGAGGTGTCTTGAGCAGAGCAAACCCTAGCTTTATCTTGAGTTGCAAGAGTCTTGTGATCAGAAATGTTGATGAAATGAGAGGGAAAATTTTGGGGTACAACAACACCAGCAACTGTTGGGCCCTGAAAAACAAGATTCAAGATCTTATAGATGCAAAAGAGATTGAGTTTGATGCACCCGAGAAACCAAACGTCATTTTTGCTCCCATGCCTAGACATGGTCACAACACCAATGCTAATGAAGAAGATTTGTTTGTTACTACAGTGGATGAACTCTTGACTCCCCTCCCAATCATTGAGATAAACTTGTTGAAAGCCGGTATATTCCTGGGTTGTAATGAAGACTGTCATCTCTGCTTATCCTCACCAACTGTTTGCCCTTTTTTGAAGAGGGGAATTCAACGCTTGATAGACAACAAAGAGATTATGTTTGAAAGTACTCTTGTTTCACCTGTTCCTGTCAAAGAAGTTTCAATCATAACCATCTCCGCCAATTCTTCCAGGGTTCCCAAAAGACCCGTTAGGATTACATCGATTCCAAAAATTACTCCTCTTATAATTACAATGCTCGGGCCGGTCCCGTATGAATCAGACAAAACAGTGTCGTGGAATTACAGTGGAGACATCTACTACCATGGTATCAAACAAGATGGGCTGGCCGCTGAAGAAATAAGCTCCAAAGAAGACTCTGACATTAGCAATATTGCCGGAACCAGTAAGATTACCCGTAGCGGCAGAATCTTCTCTCCAGAAATTGCCCGTCCAAAGGCAGTTTTTAGACCTGTGGTTGTTCCAAAGGTTACCTCCGCACCAATAATCATATCTGCAAGTGTTCCTGTTGACAAGGACGACACAACCCCTGCTGTTATCCATCCTACTGCTACCATTCGAGGAAAAAGTATTCAAGAAGAGCCTGTCCAGACGAAGGCTCAACCACTGACTATCCCCGAAACCTCCAAAAAGGAAATGGAAGAGATCCTGAGAATAATAAAGAAGAGCGACTACGACGTAGTTGAACAGTTGAGGCAAACTCCCTCCAAAATCCCCATGCTAGCATTGCTACTATGCTCAAAGGCACATGCGAAAGCCCTGGTGAAGTTTCTGAAGACAGCCCATGTGCCTCAAGAGACGTCTGCTGACCAATTTCAAGATTGTGTGGCCAGTTTGACGGCAGACAACAGCCTAGGCTTCTCAGATGCTGATCTGACACCAAAGGGAAGAAAGCACAAAGAGGCATTGCATGTCTCTATGGAATGTAGAGGAACAACTCTGGCCCATGTCTTGGTGGACACCGACTCATCTTTGAACGTTTTACCGAAGAAAGCTCTCGACAGATTGGACTGCAAAGGACTAACGTTGAAACCCAGTAACATAGTCGTAAGAGCATTTGATGGCTCAAAGAGGATGGTCCACGGGGAGGTGGACATCCCCATAAAGGTGGGAGCTCAGACTTTCAACTCAACCTTCTATGTAATGGACATCCTCCCCTCTTGCTCATATCTTCTAGGACGATCATGGATCAATAATGTCGGTGCTGTCACCTCTACACTACACCAGATGCTGAAATATCTGGTCCATGGAAAGATTATCATTGTCCACGGAGAGGAAGAATATATGATTAGCCACCTCAATTCCTTCAGGTATGTGGAATTAGATGGCGAGTTCATTGAAACTCCTTTTCAACATTTCGAAGAGGTTCCCCAAGAGGTAGCAGTAACCAAGATTGTGCCCCAGATTCCCGAGATTACAAAACCTCCACTTTGGATGTCATCTCTAAAGGACGCCAAAGTTGTAGTTGAGAAAGGAGGATGCAACATTTGGGGGCAACTTCCAGACATTCCGTATAAATCTGACAAGTTTGGTTTAGGTTTTACTTCAGGTGCTCAGAAAGTTGTGCGCCGCGCCCGTGCTGGAGGGCCACCCTTGAAGATTAGCAACCGAGAGGTCAATGCAGTGGAAGAAGGTGAAGAGGGTTGCAGCTTGGAGGATTGGATCTTTCCTACCATTAACGGAGGACTTCGCAATTGGGAAGCCAGAGACTTTGTTCCGATAACTTTCGTCCCTCGGTAATTTATCTTCTACATTTCTGTTGGATTTGTAATATTCATAAACAATTCGCATATTTTAAAACCTTGTGTCTTGCCCGAGGCACAATAGTCCATTTGTAAGGGTTGTCATTTCATCTTCATATGACATTTAATGAATCACGAACGTTTTGCATACAAACTTTTATGCTCATTATTTTTCTTTTACACTTAATTCCCTTTTAAAAGATGGCCATACCCTTACACACACCCACACTCACAAATGCAGGTACCCCTCCATCCCGGATCCCATGGGTAACGATACTGCTATGGCCTTTAGTGACTCTGAAGATCTAATCTACCAAGCCGAAGACGAAGGTAAGGAAGATTGTGAAGTATCAGGGGAACTGGCCAGGCTACTACAACAAGAGGAAAGAGTTATTCAACCTCATGAGGAACCAATAAATACAATCAACTTGGGTATCAAGGAGATTAGAAAAGAGGTCAAAGTATGTGTTGATCTAGAGGCTAGCGTCAAGGAGCGTCTGATTCAGCTGCTGCATTATTATGTTGAGATCTTTGCCTGGTCATATGAAGACATGTCGGGACTTGATACAGACATCATAGTACATTGCCTGCCAACAAGAGAAGACTATACACCAGTGAAACAAAAAGTCCGCCGCATGAGACCTGACATGTCAGAGAAGATCAAAGCGGATGTCATGAAATGATTCAATGCTGAATTCTTAGTTGTCACTTTCTATCCCCAATGGGTTGCTAACGTTGTCCCTGTGCCTAAAAAGGACAGCAAAGTACAAATGTGCGTGGACTATAGAGATTTGAATAGGGCCAGTCCTAAAGATGATTTTCCACTTCCCCACATAGATATCTTGGTTGACAATACAGCCTGAAAAAAGGTGTTTTCCTTCATGGACAGATTCTCAGGTTACAATCAAATCAGAATGGCACCCGAGGACATGGAGAAAACTACATTTGTCACACAGTGGGGGACGTTCTGCTACAAGGTGATGCCATTCGGACTGAAGAATGCTGGGGCCACCTATCAGCGCGCCATGGTAGCTTTGTTTCATGATATGATAAACCATGAAATAGAAGTCTACGTAGATGATATGATAGCCCGATCACAAACTGAGGAAGAACACCTTAATCATTTACAAAAGCTGTTTGAGAGATTGAAAGAGTATAAGCTGAGGTTGAATCCAAACAAGTTCACATTTGGAGCACGGTCCGGTAAACTCTTAGGTTTTATTGTCAGTAAAAAGGGTATCGAGGTTGATCCTGCCAAGGTTTAAGAAATACAAGAAATGCCTGCTCCTCGTACTGAGAAGGAAGACAGAGGATTCTTGGGACGCCTGAACTATATTGCCAAATTCATTTCTCACCTAACAGCTACTTGGGAGCCAATCTTCAAACTATTGAAGAAAGATCAGGTAGTCAGATGGAATGATGAATGCCAAGTTACCTTCAACAAGATCAAAGAGTATTTATAAGAGCCTCCTGTGTTGTTACCACCGGTCGATGGAAGACCATTGATCATGTATCTGACTGTTTTAGAAAACTCAATGGGGTGTGTATTAGGGCAGCATGACGAGTCTGGCCGAAAAGAGCACGCTATTTACTACCTGAGCAAAAAGTTTACCGACTGTGAAACCAGATATTCACTGCTCGAGAAAACTTGTTACGCTCTGGTATGGGCTGCTCGTCGGTTAAGACAGTATAGGCTGACTCATACTACCTTGTTGATATCTAATATGGATCCGATAAAATATATCTTCGACAAGCCTGCTCTTTCTGGGAGAATAGCTAGATGGAAGATGATCCTAACAGAATACGACATACAATATACTACCCAAAAAGCTATAAAGGGCAGTGTGCTAGCTGATCATCTTGCTCATCAAGCTGTAGAAGATTATCAGTCCATGAAGTTTGAATTCCCAGATGAAGACATCATGACATTAGACGACTGTGAAGAAATCAGGCCATATGACGAACCTGAACAAGGATCCCAATGGACCCTGTTCTTTGATGGAGCATCCAATGCACTTGGTAATGGTATCGGTGTTGTACTCATATCTCCGAGAGGGTGTCATGCTCCCTTCACGGCCAGACTTTGCTTCAATTGTACGAACAACATGGCTGAGTACGAAGCATGCATCTTCAGTCTCAGAGCTGCCATAGACTTTGGAATCAAATTCTTATACGTGTTTAGAGATTCAGCTTTGGTCATCAGTCAGATCAAAGGAAAGTGGGATACTAAGCACCCAAGCCTTATCCCTTACAAAGAACATGTTTTGACATTGCTACCACATTTTAATAAGATTACCTTCGAGCATTTCCCGCGAGAAGAAAATCAGCTAGTCGATGCTCTAGCTACAATGTCATCTATGTTCAAACTTAATTGGGACAACGAGGCTCCCCATATCACCACCGAACGAATGGATGAACCAGCACACTGTCACGAGATCAATACTGGAGAAGTAATGGACCAGCCTTGGTTTCATGAAGTCAAGAGGTATCTCAAGGCTCAAGAATACTGTGATCGGTGGAAATAGAACTGACTGTTTTTTAGTGCTGGTTCGCGAAATGTCGCGGTAAGCAAGAGTCGCCACCGTCCTTTATGTTCTCCAATATGGAAAGGACAAAAGCACAGCAAAATTCCTTTTTCGAGATGTCTCTCGGTTCGGGAGGTAGATTTATAGAAAGGGAAGGTGTTAGCACCCTTTCTATCTGTGGTTATCCACGGTCTCTTAGGTACTTGCTCACTCTATGTTTTCAAAATTTGTTTGCTTTTCAAGTTTGTGTGGGTTTTGAAAAAGTTTGTTTTGAAAACTTCTAGGTAACTCTTGTATCTGTCCTCAAGAGTGTATGAAGTATTTGTTTGAAAACTTTTTGAAAGTGTAGGTGCGAAAAGATGTTTTTGTTTTTTGAAAGAGCAAGCACCCAGGAGAAATCTACCTACTCTAAGAAATTAGGCTGTGTAAGAGTCCTTTAGACAGTACTATCCCACTATTAAGAAGTAGGAAGCACCGTCGTTGGAGTTATTCGGGTCAATTCGATTATAAGGGACATGTGTGGTCACCAAAGCAATAGTAGGACGCCTTAGCGGTAACCCTACTGTCCTAGATCCTTTTTATCCAAGGCAACCGTTTCGAGGCAACTGGATCTTTAGACAGGAGGGCGACCTCTAAAACACCCTATACTTGACGACCACGTTCGAGGCAACCAGTGAGGCGTACCCTAGGAGTGGCATGTGCATGTGTGTTGTTTCAGTTTATGTTTATCTTTGAACATGCATTTGTGAGCTACGGGTTGATTTTATTTGTCAGACAAGTCTTGCAGGCATATTAACAGTTAAGAGTGCGGAAAATAAAGTGCGGAAAGGTAAATCTACGCTATTACAAGGCGCGGGTCTATACATCGCCAAAAACATAACCCGTTTGGAAAATAAATGCGAGAAAAGTAAATAAAGCGATAAACCCTAATTAACTATTACATCCTCGGAAACAGTTACATAAATATAATCAAAAGCAATAATAATGCGCGAAAGAATTTAAATCGGGACGTTCTTAGGGTTTCGACCCTTTTTGAGAAAAGAATTGAAATTGGTCCTTTTTTGCAATTAAATTAATTATAAAACCTAACTTACTAATTAATTAAATAATTAAAGGAAATTTTTTTTTTTGTATTTTTTATGTTTTTTTAATGAAAATAAAAATAAGAAATTAAAAGTCAAAAGAAAAACCCTAATTCTAAATTTGTTTTATTTATTGTAAAAAAGATTAAAGTTAACCTAATTTAACTAAATTAATTAATTTACATTTTATTTACAAAAATAATAATTAATAGTAGAAATAATAAATAATAAAAATATTTACATCTTTTGATTATCTGAATTTATTATAAAAAATAATTTGTTAGTTAATAATAATTATTATTATTATAATTAAAAGAAAATAAAAAGAAAGAAAATAAAAGAGAAAATAGAAACCAGGGGGTGCCAGGCCTTGTTTGGAGGTTTGTTTGTAAATTCCAGGCCCATTAAGCACAAAGCCACGTTGACTTTCTGGAATAATCCATGGCATAGCTGACTGGAAACATGGTGTTCTACTCATCCTAACCATTGGATTGATGGATGTGTCCACTTGGCATGCTGAGGCGTGAGGGACATGATGTTCATCCTTTGAGAAGCCTGCATAGGATTATGTTAGAAAAATATGAAACAAAGATTTGGGGGACCTGGGAATCGAACCCAGGTCCCAATGGTTCTTGGACAGATCATCAACCACTAGGCCATCACGCTGCATTTGTTAATAAGATAAGCAATTAAAATAATACATAATACAACAACATGTGCTGGAAACAAACATGCGCGCGCCATTATTTTTGAATGAACCACTAGCACATTGCCAGCTCACCGTCTTCTTCGTTTTGCCTGTAAAATAAAAATCAAATAGCGGGGGTTTTTAACCCCCACAACTTAGCATGACCAAAAATAGAGATTAGATGTACGAGCTATATAAATAGGGCGCGAGGGTTGGGTTCGATTCGTCTGGCCTTGACGAATTCAACCATATGCGTAAGAAGGTCCAATTTTTCCTATAGAGCAAACCCCCAAATTCAGAGCTTGGAAACCCTAGAACGTGTTCATGTCAACTTCTGATTTAAGACATCTTAATCCAATTGACTTATGCCAAAAGCTTCCTATGATTGCTAACAACACAAAACAAACAAAAAATTACGTTAAATGCTCATGAATTGGATGTTACGATTTTGAATAAAAGTATCAAACTGTATGATTGTTATGGGCGATTCTTGGAGCTATGAAACTGGAAACTGATTGCAAATCGTTCAGGAAACTCCCAGCAATGTCTTTGGATCCACAAAAGTCCTTAATTCGCCCTAGAACACTAAAAACAGTTTTGAGTTTCTTTGATATTTTTTGGAATTGGTTATGGTGTTTTTGCAGCAATTTGCACATGAATGGAATTAGGTTTTGCTTCAGTATATGTAGTAGAATGGAATTAGGGTACAATCTTAGCCAAGAATCCATGGAATTCATGTTTTCAATATTTTATTTCAATCAAATATTTTTGCATATTTTTTATTGGAAAACCTTACCAAATTGGGAGATTTTTGTCTCTTTGATTGATGCACGAATTTGCCAGCTTGCCCTGAGTTTATTTGCTTCACAAAAGATTTGAAAAAACATATCTTGGTATTTTCCTACAATTAAATGAATTAAATGAATTAATAATCAATTAAAAATCCAATTAATTAATAAAAATAAGAAAATAACTCAATTTAATCTCAATGGGTCGTGCATAAGCCTTGGAAAATGTTTCAAGAAGAAATTTGAGGCCCATTAGCAAAAATGAAGTGTTTTGGGCAAAGTTGACTTTTGCAAATTCCCAAACATTTCCCAACTTCTCCAATGCATATCTTGCTCAATTTTGATCATATGAACATGTTCTTGGACATTTTGGAAAGGTCTTGAAGTCCTCTAACCAATGTCTTTGGTCCCATGTCATTTGGATTTACCAATCTCAAGTTATGGTCTTTGACTTAAAATGCCTTTTTGTTGACTTTTGAAATTGACCTATAATGTAGAAATTGATAACTTTTTGTGAGAGCATTTCTTGGAATTGGAATGTGAATATGAGTTGTAGGAAATGTCATCCCCTTCAAAATGAGAATTGGATGGGATTTTTATGATGAACCATGAAAAATTTATGCCCTGGTCAAGTTACAGTTGACTTTTCAGCTGTCCAAAAATAGAAACTTTTGCATCTTGATGATTTTTGAGTCATTCTTGTAGAATCATGATCAAGACTTGATCAAATGATGATTGTGAGCTCAAAATAAGATGTTGACCAAAATTTTTGACTTTTGACTGCCAAATGACCATTTTACCCCTGCAGTTGATTGTGAACCAAATAGGGCTTTTGAATGTGCAACTTGATGCTGTGAGTCCTGAAACTTGACATGTAGATGCTTGACAATGTATATAGGCATATGTGACTTGATTAGACCATTGAAAACCTCAAATTCCTTGCAGGAACCAAAACCCTAATTTTGATTGGCTCAGGAGGATGTTTGACTGTGCAATCTTTGAGAAGCCTTGAGCCATTTGAATATGATTCTTGTTAAATCTTGGAGAATATGGGAGGGAAAATTTTGGGGTACAACAGTTGCCCCTGTTCAATCTTCTTAGATCTGAGGATGTAGATTGGCTTGCGTGCCTTTCGTGATCCGAAGGTGGAAGATGATTGAACACTAGAGTACCCAGAAATTTGCACTTACATAGTGTGATATCAGCAATGTATTGGCGGGAATGGGCTTACAGATGCCATTTGGAAATATGGTGGATAGGAGGATGGGCTTATAGATGCCATCTGGAGATGTGACCGAATCTTGTCGAGAATGGGCTTATAGACGTCATTTGGAGATTGTGGGTAGGTGGATGGGTTTATAGATGCCATCTGGAAGCGTGACAGAGTCTTGTCGGGAATGGGCTTATAGATGCCATTTGGAAGTGTAACGGATGGTGGTGGAGATGGGCTTAAAGATGCCATCTGGAGATGTCGATCGCGTAAGAGATTCCTTAGCGAGAACTTGCGTACCTAAGAAAGAAAGATAATTTCCTAGCCTGTTACAGGGGTTGATCTTCAAACTCTTCATGCAGATATGCCCTGGCTAGATACAGGTATCGAATCTGGAATTAGTCGTCTACAGGTATGCCCTGGCTGGATACAGGTATCGAATCTTTAAACTCTTCATGTAGATATGCCCTGGCTAGATACAGGTATCGAATCCACAATCAATCACTCACAGATATGCCCTGGCTAGATACAGGTATCGAATTTGGAATTAGTCGTCTACAGATATGTCATGGCTGGATACAGGTATCGAATCTCTAAACTCTTCATGTAGATATGCCCTGGCTAGATACAGGTATCGAATCCACAATCAATCACTCACAGATATTCCCTGGCTGGATACAGGTATCGAATCTGGAATTTGTCGTCTATAGATATGCCCTGGCTGGATACAGGTATCGAATCTCTAAACTCTTCATGTAGATATGCCCTGGCTAGATACAGGTATCGAATCCACAATCAATCACTCACAGATATGCCCTGGCTAGATACAGGTATCGAATCTGGAATTAGTCGTCTACAGATATGCCCTGGCTGGATACAGGTATCGAATCTCTAAACTCTTCATGTAGATATGCCCTGGCTAGATACAGGTATCGAATCCATAGTCAATCACTCACAGATATGCCCTGGCTGGATACAGGTATCGAATTTGGAATTTGTCGTCTATAGATATGCCCTGGCTGGATACATGTATCGAATCTCTAAACTCTTCATGTAGATATGCCCTGGCTAGATACATGTATCGAATCCACAATCAATCACTCACAGATATGCCCTGGCTGGATACAGGTATCGAATCTGGAATTTGTCGTCTATAGATATGCCCTGGATGGATACAGGTATTGAATCTCTAAACTCTTCATGTAGATATGCCCTGGCTAGATACAGGTATCGAATCCACAATCAATCACTCACAGATATGCCCTGGCTGGATACAGGTATCGAATCTGGAATTTGTCGTCTATAGATATGCCCTGGCTGGATACAAGTATCGAATCTCTAAACTCTTCATGCAGACATGCCCTGGCTGGATACAAGTATCGAGTCTACAATCAATCACTCACAGATATGCCCTGGCTAGATACAGGTATCAAATCTGGAATTGCGACAGTTGATAGTAATTATCTTTGGATTGACCTTTTCCTGAAAAGGCAAAACATTAGTTGTATGCAATGTCATGATGTATGAAATGCATGATGTCATCATGTTCTCAAGAATAAATGAGATAGTGTCGTATGCACTTTATCATGTATGTAAATAGGATGTGTGAAATGTCTATGAATGTATTTTCGTCTAGGAAAATAAATCCTTGACAAATGCCGGGAGCTTGTTGAATCCTGGGCTGATGTTTGAACAGTAGAGTTCTTCGTTTCCGCTGGGGATGATGATTACAAGAATAAACTGGTAGGAGAAGGTGACTCTATTGGGGAATAAACTTGTGGGAGAGATTACTCTGCGGGGAATTACTCTGTGGGAAGAGATACTTCGCTGAGATTTTGATGATAACTCCGCTGGGGATTCCGTTGATAAGTTATGTAGGGGAATTTGATGAACTCCGCTGGGGGATAGGAAGAACTTCGCCGAGGACGATCTTTCCGTGGTAATTAGCTGAGGATAACCCAGTTATAAGCCCTGGTGGGGAATAACCTTTGCATATGGTCGGGGATGCGTTCGTACTCTGCAGGGGACAAGCTTCCAGACTCTACTGGGGATAAGCTTCCAGAATCTACTGGGGAGGATGATTCAACTCTCTTGGGGAAACTTTTGACTGTATTGGGGAAGTGGCTCCACTGGGGTGTCTGTATTCCGCCGGGGAACAATCTTATATTAAGACAGTCGGGGATGCTTGTTAAGGAACATTTGTATACTCCGCTGGGGAATGTTGAGATCTTCTGGGGATACCCGACTTCCTTAAGGCTGATAGTAGACTAACTCTGTTTGGGGAAGAGTATTGCTGACTTGCTAGAGATAATGTGCCTTTTTAGGGCTGATGGGAGACCAACTCTGCTCGGGGGAGAGTTTTGTTGATTCTGGTCTTACTTTGCGGGGAGTGGAGGTATCTGGTTACGTTCTTCAGTCGAACCTACCTTGGTACCTTGGTGGACAGAGCAACTAGATCGCTTAGACAACTTATTATTGCCCATGTTTCTGATGTCACATGTAATTAGTCCTTTGTTTCGTATGCAAATATTTGTGATCAGCAATTAATGTCAAATGCATATATCAAAAATGAACATTTGACGTTCTTTGCAAAACAAAACAGATAAAGGAAAAACAATTGGCGATTGGTCTGAAAAGTGAATTTGTATTGATTTTTGAATTTGCCTGTAAATAGGCGTTTATGTACAAGAGGCTGACGTCCTAGTAAGAGAACGCCGCCGAGCAAAAATAGAGTTTATACAATTTTGTGAAAAGGAAACAAAACAGCTATGTGAAAAATAATCCCACTGGGTTCCAACTCTGCTATCGCCTTTATGTCTTCAAGCGTCTCATCACTTGGCTGCTTAGTTGAAGATGAAGCTGACTGATTGGTGTTGTCTGAGCCTGATAGTTGATACCAAAAGTCTGGATGCAGGGTGATCCAATGAGACATAGTATTACGCTTTATCCCTAACTTTTGCCTGGACCGCCCTTTCGGGTTTTCAGTCCACCGGGATACCCATTTTTGTCCAAGCCGCCTTTTCAGGTTTTCGACTTGCCGGGTGTACAGATTTTTTTCATTTTTCATCCCTTATTTTTGCCCGAACCCTTTTGGTTCACCGGGAAGCCCTTATTTTTGCCTAGGTGTGTCAACCTAGCGGGTCTTTAGTTCATGCGTAGTATCTTTTTACTATGTCTGCATTGGCGGGGTGAGGAAGGTCGTCACCATCCATGGTGGTTAGAATCATAGCTCCTCCTGAGAAGATATGTTTAACCACAAATGGCCCTTCGTACGTAGGGGTCCATTTGCCCCTGGGATCACTTTGAGGAAGAATGATGCGTTTGATTACCAGGTCTCCGACTTGATACTCTTGTCGTCTGACTTTCTTGTTAAATGCCTTGATCATCCGTTTTTGGTACGTCTGACCATAACAGATAGCAGTGAGTCTCTTTTTGTCAATTAGGTTTAATTGATCAAGTCGAGTCTGGATCCAGTCATCTTCGCTCAATCCTGCATCCTTCATTATCCGGAGAGAGGGTATCTGGACTTCAATAGGCAAGACTGCCTCCATGCCGTAGACCAAGGAAAAGGGTGTTTCCCCTGTTGACGTCCTTGCTGAGGTACGGTACCCATGAAGAGAAAACGGTAACATCTCGTGCCAATCTTTGTAGGTCACTGTCATCTTCTGCACAATCTTCTTAATATTTTTATTTGCCGCTTCGACAGCCCCATTCATCTTCGGCCGGTAAGGAGAAGAGTTGTGTTGCTGTATCTTGAATTGCTCGCAGAGCTCAGTGATCATCTTGTTGTTAAGATTGGTACCATTATTCGTAATGATCCTTTCCGGGACGCCGTATCGACAGATCAGGTTATGCCGAATGAATCGTGCCACGACGTTCTTGGTTACTGTAGCGTAGGAAGCTGCTTCAACCCACTTCGTGAAGTAATCAATTGCTACCAGGATGAAGCAATGCTCGTTGGATGTCGTAGGTCTGATCTCGCCGATCATATCAATGCCCCACATTACAAAAGGCCAAGGTGTTGTCAAGACGTTCAAAGGAACTGGAGGAATGTGCACCTTATCGGCATAGATTTGGCATTTGTGACACGTCCGAGAGTGTTGATAACAGTCAGCTTCCATTGTGGACCAGAAATATCCTTCCCAAAGGATTTTCTTTGCCATGGTATGTCCACTGGAATGTGTTCCGAAGGTACCCTCATGCAGCTCTGCCATGATCCTTTCTGCTTCAGTCTTATCCACACAACGCAGTAAAGTTGAATCATGGTTTCGTTTGTAGAGAATATCGTTATTGAGGAAGAACTTTGCCGTGAACCTTCTCAGAAACTTCTTGTCGTTGACGGATGCACCCTCGGGGTATTCTTGAGCCTAAGTACCTCTTTACTTCATAATACCAAGGTTTTTCAGTTACCTCTTCAGCCTCAAGATCACAGCAATATGCGGGTTCATCCAATTTCCAGATAATGATCCAGGGAGCCTCGTTATCCCATTTGACTTTGAACATAGAAGACATCGTAGCTAGCGCGTCCGCTAACTGATTCTCCTCTCTCGGGAAGTGTTCAAAAGTTATCTCTTCGAAATGGGGGATCAATGTCAATACATACTCCTTATAAGGAAAAAGATTTGGGTGTTTCGTATCCCACTCGCCTTTGATCTGGCTGATCACGAGAGCGGAATCTCCGAAGACCCTCAGAAACTTGATCCTTAAGTCAATTGCAGCTTGAAGACCCATGATGCATGCCTCATACTCCGCCATGTTGTTGGTGCAGTTGAAACATAGTCGGGCAGTGAGTGGAGTATGAGTGCCTTTAGGGGATATGATCATGGCGCCAATACCGTTACCCAAAGTGTTTGAGGCTCCGTCAAAGTGCATAGACCATCGGGATCCTTCCTCAGGTCCTTCATCCGGTCCAGGTACTTCACAATCAGTCACTACCATGATATTCTCGTCTGGAAATTCAAAGTTCATGGACTGGTAGTCATCCACTGCCTGGTGTCCCAAATGGTCTGCCAATACACTTCCCTTGATTGCTTTTTGAGTCGTGTACTGGATGTCATATTCCGTCAAGATCATCTGCCATCTTGCTATTCTTCCGGACAGAGCGGGCTTTTCGAAGATGTACTTGATTGGATCCATTTTTGAAATTAACAGAGTAGTGTGAGTCAACATATACTGTCTCAGCCGGCGAGCAGCCCATACCAAAGCGCAGCAAGTTTTCTGGAGCAGTGAGTATCGGGTCTCACAGTCGGTAAACTTTTTGCTAAGGTAATAAATAACGTGCTCTTTTCGGCCAGACTCGTCATGCTGCCCCAGCACACACCCCATTGAGTTGTCGAGTACTGTCAAGTATAAGATTAGAGGTCTCCCTTCAACCGGTGGCATAAGAATGGGTGGTTCTTGGAGATACTCTTTGATTCTTTCGAAAGCAGCCTGACATTCATCGTTCCAACGTACCACTTGATCTTTCTTCAGTAGCTTGAAGATTGGTTCACAGGTAGCAGTTAGATGTGAGATGAATCGGGCAATGTAATTCAGCCGTCCTAGAAAGCCTCTGACTTCTTTCTCTGTCTTAGGAACTGGTATCTCTTGTATGGCTTTCACTTTGGCAGGGTCCACTTGAATACCTTTGTCGCTCACGACGAAACCTAGCAGTTTTCCAGATCTTACCCCGAAGGTGCACTTGTTTGGGTTCAACCTCAGCTTGTACAACTTCAGACGGTCAAACAGCTTCTGTAGATGGTCAAGGTTTTCCTCCTCAGTTTGGGACCTTGCAATCATATCATCGATGTATACTTCAATCTCATGATGGATCATGTCATGAAATAAAGCAACCATGGCACGTTGGTAGGTTTCCCCAGCATTTTTCAACCCAAAAGGCATGACCTTGTAGAAAAAGGTGCCCCACTGAGTAACAAAAGTGGTCTTCTCCATGTCTTCAGGGGCCATCTTGATCTAATTATAACCGGAGAAGCCGTCCATGAAGGAGAATACTTTATGCTGAGCAGTGTTGTCAACCAGAACGTCGATATGAGGCAGAGGGAAATCATCCTTAGGGCTCGCCCTGTTCAAATCCCTGTAGTCAACACACATTCGGACCTTACCATCCTTCTTCGGCACTGGAACCACGTTGGAAATCCACTGAGGGTAAGAAGTCACTGCTAGAAAACCGGCATCGAATTGTTTCATAACCTCAACTTTGATTTTCTCGGACATCTCTGGACGCATACGACGGACCTTCTGTTTTACCGGAGGGCATTCTTCCTTGGTAGGCAGGTGATGAACCACAATGTCGGTATCCAACCCAGGCATGTCTTCGTAAGACCAGGCAAAGATTTCCACGTAGTCATGCAACATCTGAATCAACCGTTGTTTCACACTGAGCTCTAGATTGGCACCAATCTTGACTTCCTTTATGTCCGTCTTAGTACCCAGGTTTACCGTTTCCACTGGCTCTTCATGTGGCTGAATGGCCCTCTCTTCCTGGAGTAACAGTCTTGCAAGCTCACGAGGCACTTCACAATCATCTTCACCTTCGTCTTCGGCTAAGTTGATCGGATTTTCGAAGTCATAACTGGCAGTAGCAGAGTCGTTACCAATGAGATCCATAGTGGATTGGAACCTGTATAGGTGAGTGTGTGTAAATATAGCTGTTTTGCAATATATAAAGAAAGAAAGGGAGCACAAGATTTGAAATGCGAAAAACGTCCAATGCTTTTATTCATGATATATGAAAGTGACAAATAACAAGCCCTCACAAATGAAGCCATGGTGCCCCGGGTAAGACACCGGGCCATAAAGTTTCAAATTATTGTTCGTTACAAATTTAAAACAAAGGAGTTCATTACTGAGTAACAAAAGTAATAGGTACGAAGTCCTTCGCAGTCCAGTTGCTTGGTCCACCGTTGGTCGTTGGGTAGATCCAGCTGTTGAATTCAGATTCCTCCACGTCGTCTTCATCCCTAATAGCATTTACTCCATGGTTGGGCATGGGAGATGTCACCACATTTGGCCTTTCGGGCGCCTCGAACTGTACCTCTTTAGCATCAATAAGGTCTTGAACCTTATTCCTCAGAGCCCAACAATCATCAATAGTATGCCCCGGGCTGTCAGAGTGATAAGCACAGCGGGCGTTGGGGTTGTACTTTGGAGAGGTTGTGTTTACCACCTTCAGAGCTTCTTTGACAGTTACCAGATTGGTTGACAGCAGTTGCGGCAATATCTGAGAGAGGGTCATACTGAGTCGAGTGTACTGCCTTTTAGGCCTCTCACCTCTTGGCTGGTTGTATTGCTGAAAAGCAGCAGCAGGCTTTGAAATTACCACCGCGTTGACAGCTTGGCAGCGTTTCGGTTTATTTTGTCCCCTTGGACCATAAACAGCACTAGCTTCCTTCTTGAAGGGCTTCTTTTCAGTACTCGAGGAGGCACCTTTCTGTATCTTCCCCGACTTGATACCAGCTGTGATCGGTGGATCTGGAACTGACTGTTTAACGCTGGTTCGCGAAATGTCGCGGTAAGCAAGAGTCGCCACCGTCTTTTATTTTCTCCAAATGTAAAGGACAAAAGCACAGAAAAATTCCTTATTGAGATTAGTTCTCGGTTCGGAAGGTAGATTTATAGAAAGGGAAGGTGTTAGCACCCTTTCTATCCATGGTTATCCATGGGCTCTTAGATACTTGCTCATTGTGTTTTCAAAATGTTTGTTTGCTTTTCAAGGTGAGTGGATTTGAAAAAAGTTTCGTTTAAAATTTCAGTTCGACTCTTGTATCAGTCCTCAAGAGTGTTTGAAAAATTATTTTGAAAGCTTTTTGAAAAGTGTCTGTGTGAAAAGTATTTTGTTTTGTTTTTGAAAAGAGCAAGTATCTATGAGTCATCTACCTACCCTAAGGAATTAGTCTGTGTAAATGTCCTTAAGGTAGTGCCATCCCACCATTGAGAGGTAGGTAGCACCACCGTTGGAGGTGTTCGGGTCAATTCGAGGGTTAGGGACAGTGTGGTCACCGAGAAATAGTAAGATACCTTAGAAGCTACCCTTATGCCATTGATCTTTTTATTCCGAGGCAACTATTCCGAGGCAACTTGTTTCAAGGCAACTTGTTCCGAGGTAACTAGATCAATGGAACATAAGGACTCCTAAGACGTCCTATACTTGACGAACACGTTTCGAGGGGCAAGGCAACTGTGTGATCACCAGAGCAACAGTAGGACACCTTAGAAGCTACCCTTATGCCATGTTCATGGACATAAGGACTTACTAAGACGTCCTGTACTCGACGACCACGTTTCGAGGGGCAAGGCAACAGTGAGGCGTACCCTAGGAGTGGTGTGTGAATTGTGTGTCATTTTCAGTCATATTTTATTCTTGTCATGCATTTGGTGGTCTACGCTTTGATTTTATTCGGGCATTCATTCTTTCATGTGATTATTAACAGTTAAAAGGTGCGGGAATTTAAAGTGCGGAAAAAATAAAGGTCCTACGCTATTACAAAGGCGCAGGTCTACATCGCCAAATTAAACCAAGACCCGATTTGAATAAAAGTACGGAAAGTAAATAAGTCTCTAATTATTATTACAAGGCTTTGGGGCAAATACATTACATTCATAAAAAAAATAATAAAAAAATAAATGCGCGAAAAGAATTAAGAATCGAGTGCGAGGGCGTTGGACCCTTTAAAGAAATTAAATTGGAATTATTAAATTTAATTAAATTAAATAAAGAAAAGAACTTATTTTTTGATGTTTTTGTATTTAAGGTCAATAGAGAAAATTAAATGAAATTAGAAATTAAATAAAAAACCTAGTTCTAAATTGTTTTTAATTTATTAAAGAAAAATGTTTAAGTTTAGCCTAATTTATCCCTAATTAATTAATTACAAGTATTTACAAAAATAATTAATTATTTAATAATAAGAATAAGATGAAATTATTTTATTGAGAAAAAGAATAAAAATCTAAAACCTAATTTCTACCTTTTTTTAGTTATTTAGAAAAACAAATTAAAATGTAAACCCTAAATTAAAACTAAATTGATTATTAGATTTATTTACAAAAAAAAAACTATTAAATAAAAACATTTTTTTTATTTTTTTTTTATTTCTGATTTTTTTTGGTTTTATGAAAATTGTTTTTGATGAATTAATTACAATAAATAAAACAAATAAAAAAAAGAAAAGAAAATAATATGCAAACCATGGGGGGGTGTTGACCCCAATTGAGGAGGTGGTTTGAGGAATTTTGGCCCAACAGGAGGAGGCCCTTTGTTGACTTTTTGAATCACATGCTTACGCGTTGACTGGAGTATTCCATGGACTTTAGTTCCTGGCCACTGGATGGACACTCATGGCCACTTGGCATGCCATTGATGAGAGCATATGGTGGACTTCTGGGCGTGTTGGGCACCTGAACATGTAATGAGAAAAAATATAGACAAATATGGGGGACCTGGGAATCGAACCCAGGTCCCTGCGTTTGCCAAGTTAGTGCTTTGCCAATTGTGCTGTTGGTGCGCTTTGTATATGGAATGGAAAATGAATAATATAAAACAAAATCAAAATCAATGTTATCAAATAAAAAAAAGCGCGCTGGAATTCAAACCCTCCATTCACGTCGTGCCACGTAGTCTTCTTCTCCATTCGTTCCTGTAACAAAAAAAGGATAGCGGGGGTTTTAAACCCCCCAAAACACAGGCTTATGGATAATAGCGAATAGCTCATATGGAAACATAAATAGGGCGCGAATAGTGGGTTAGCTTCGTCTGGAGGTCCTGATTCCAACCATGGTAATTGGATGTCCTGATTTTACAGTACGTGCAAACGCCTAATTCCAAACCTCTGAAACCCTAATGTCCATCAATGGCAACTTTTGATATGGGATGCCATTGCTCAATCAAATAATACTAAAAGCTTCAGAAGGTCATGGTTAGTATAAATCAATAGTTTAAATGCATGAAAAATGTCCAGAAACTAAAACACGATTATGAGAAAAGTTTGAGAAAGTTTGACCCCAATATACCAATTCCTTGCGCGTGGAGGGTTGATTTTGATTGGAGTAGCTTCCTTGGGATGTCAGCAATGTGCTTTGATAGGAATGGGGACTTGAAACAAGCTCTATGTATGTTTTCAGTTTTGAAATTTTTTGTGTGAAAAATGCCAAGTTCTTTTGAGGTTGCAGCGCAGCTTAGGTCTTGTTGTTCTTTGTGATCACTTGTATATGCCATATGTAATGAGTTTTGATTGGAATTAAGGGCCTTGAAGCCTTGCATTCATACATAGGATTTTCCATAAACCTCCATTAACAAACTTTCCATCTTTGTACCAATTTTGAATTCTTGCTTGATTAGGCCTTGGTACGAATTTGGGATGTTGTATAATGATGATTCAAAGCTAATCAAAACCAAATATGTCCCTTAATTAACCCTTTTGATTTTTATTTGATTTTAAAGGATTTAAAATGAATTAAATCCAATAAAATCAAATAAAAATGAAAAAATTAATTTTAAATTTTGAAATAAAATGTGGGACACGTGGGAAGCATGGAAAAGCTAATTCAAGTGGAAAAAGTGGGCCCCTTTTGTCAAAAATGAAATTTCAAGGATAAATGATTTTGGCCATTTCACAAAAATTTCCCAACTTCTCCAATGCATATCTTGCTCAATTTTTAAGCTTTGATCATGTTCTTGGACATTTTAGAAAGGTCTTGAAGTCCTCTAACCAATGTCTTTGGTCCCATGTCATTTTTATTTACCAATCTCAAGTTATGGTCTTTGACTTAAAGTCCCTTTTTGTTGACTTTTGAAAATGACCTATAATGTTGAAATTGATAACTTTTTGTGAGAGCATTTCTTGGACTTGGAATGTGAAGATGAGTTGTAGGAAATGTCCTACCCTTCAAGATGAGCATTGGATGGAATTTTTCTGATGAACCATGAAAAAGTTATGCCTTGGTCAAGTTACAGTTGACTTTTCAATTGTCCAAAAATAGAAACTTTTGCATCTTGAGACTTTTTTGAGCCAAACTTTGAGAATCATGATCAAGCATTGATCAAATGATGTTTGTGGCTTCAAAATAAGATGTTGACCAAAAATTCTGACTTTTGACTGCCAAATGACCATTTTGCCCCTACAGTTGACTGTTGAGCAATTAGGCTTTTTGATTGTGCAACTTGACCTTGTGAGCCTTGAAACTTGACATGTAGGTGCTTGACAATGTTTATGAGCATAGGAGACTTGATTGAGCCCTTGAAAACCTCAACTTCCTTGCAAGAACCAAAAACCCTAGTTTGACTGACCTTAGGAGAGTGGTTGACTGTGTAGCCCTTGAGTAGACTTTGAGCCATTTGAGGTGATGCTTGGCAAAACCTTGAAGATTATGGGAGGGAAAATTTTGGGGTACAACAGTTGCCCCTGTTCAATCTTCTTAGACCTGAGGATGTAGATTGGCTTGTGTGCCTTTCGTGATCCGAGGGTGGAAGATGATTGAACACTATAGTGCCCATAAATTTTCACTCACATAGTAGAGTATCAGCAGTGTGATAGCGGGAATGGGCTTACAGATGCCATTTGGAGGGATGGTGGATAGGAGGATGGGCTTATAGATGCCATTTGGAACTGTTGGTATGTGGATGGGCTTATAGATGCCATCTAGGTGTCGATCGCGTAAGAGATTCCTTAGCGAGAACTTGCGTACCTGAGAAAGAAAGAAAATTACCTGGCCTGTTGCAGGAGTTGATCTTTTAACTCTTTATGTAGATGTTCCCGGGCTGGATACAGGAGTCGAATCTTTAAACTCTTCAGACGTGCCCTGGCAGGATACAGGAATCGAGTCTGGTAATGTAGTCGTCAACAGATACACCCTGGCAAGATACAGGAATCAGATCTTCGAACTCTTCAGACGTGCCCTGGCAAGATACAGGAATCGAGTCTGGTACTGTAGTCGTCAACAGATACACCCTGGCAAGATACAGGAATCGGATCTTCGAACTCTTCAGACGTGCCCTGGCAAGATACAGGAATCGAGTCTGGTACTGTAGTCGTCAACAGATACACCCTGGCAAGATATAGGAATCAGATCTTCGAACTCTTCAGACGTGCCCTGGCAAGATACAGGAATCGAGTCTGGTACTGTAGTCGTCAACAGATACACCCTGGAAAGATACAGGAATCGGATCTTCGAATTCTTCAAACGTGCCCTGGCAAGATACAGGAATCGAGTCTGGTACTGTAGTCGTCAACAGATACACCCTGGCAAGATACAGGAATCGGATCTTCGAACTCTTCAGACGTGCCCTGGCAGGATACAGGAATCGAGTCTGGTACTGTAGTCGTCAACAGATATACCCTGGCAAGATACAGGAATCGGATCTTCGAACTCTTCAGACGTGCCCTGGCAAGATACAGGAATCGAGTCTGGTACTGTAGTCGTCAACAGATACACCCTGGCAAGATACAGGAATCGGATCTGGAATCACGACAGTTGATAGCAATTATCCTTGTATTAACTTTTGTCCTGAAAAGACAAAATGTTAGTTGTATGCAATGTCATGATGTATGACATGCGTGATGTTCTCGAAATAAATGAGATTGTATGTTCATGATGCGTATATGTGTGCTATAACGTATGAAGATGCGAGGTTTATGAATGCATGTTTTCATCTAGGAAAGTAAATCCTTGACAGGTGTCGGGAAGTTAAATCTTGGGCTAATGTTGAGGAATAGAGCTTCGTTTCCGCTGGGGATGATAGTTGCAAGAATACCAGTAGGAGAAGATGACTCCATTGGGGAATAAACTTGATGAAGAGATTACTCTGCGGGGAATAACTACTCTAGCGATCTTGCTGGGAAATAGTACTCTGTGGGGAGAGAGGTACTTTGCTGAGATGTTTGATGATAACTCCGCTGGGGGATACCATTGATATGTTATGTTTAAGGAATTGATAGACTCCACTAGGGATGGGAAGACTTCGCCGAGGACGATCTTTCCGTGGCTTTTGGCTGAGGATAACCCAGTTATACCCTGGTAGGGAAATAACCTTTGAATAAAGTCGGGGGACGCGTTCGTGCTCTGCGGGGGGAAGCTTCCAGAATCTACTGGGGATAAGCTTCGTGTTGGGGAGATGGATTGAACTTTCCTGGGGAAACTTCTGGACTGGAATCTCCTGGGGAAGTTCTTGAGATATACCGGGGAAGTGGCTCCACCGAATGTCTAGTATACCGCCGGGGAACAATCTTAGACCAAGACTGCCGGGGGTGCTTGTTAGGAATGCTCGTATATTGTTGGGGAATGTTGAGATCTGCTGGGGATACCCAACTTCCTTAAGGTTTGATAGAGTAGGCTAAATCTGCTTGGGGAGAGTGTATTGACTTGCTGGCTCGCTCTCTGGGGAATTAAGATATCTTGGTTCTGTTCTTCAGCTGAACTTACCTTGGTACCTTGGTGGATATAGCAATTAGATCGCTTAGACTACTCATTATTGCCCCTGTTTCTAATGTTACCTGTAATTAATCCTTTGTTTCGTATGCAAATATTTATGAGTTAGCAATTAGTGTCAAGTGCATATATCACAAATTGAACCTTGGACGTTCTTCGCAAAACAAAACAGAAAAGGAAAAACAATTGGCAATTTTAACTGAAAAGAATTTATATTGATTTTTGAATTGCCTGTAAATAGGCGTTTTATGTACAAGAGGCTGACGTCCTAGCAAGAGAACGCTTCCGAATAAAAGGGTTTATACAATTTGTACAAAGGGGAAACAAAACAGCTGTGTGAAAAGAATAATCCCACTGGGTTCCAACTCTGCTATCGCCTTTATATCTTCGAGCGTCTCATCACTTGATGACCTAGCTGAAGATGAAGTTGATTGATTGATGCCGTCTGAACTTGATGTTGATACCGGATTCTGGATGCAAAGTGATCCAATGAGACATAGTATTATGCTTTAATCCCTAACTTTTTCCTGGACCGCCCTTTCGGGTTTTCAGTCCACCGGGATACCCATTTTTGCCCAAGCCGCCTTTTCAGGTTTTCGACTTGCCGGGTGTACAGATTTTTTTTTTATCCCTCATTTTGCCCGAACCCTTTTGGTTCGCCTGGAAGCCCTAATTTTTGCCTAGGTATGTCAACCTAGCGGGTCTTTTATCATGCGTAGTACCTTTTTACTATGTCTGCATTGGCGGGGTGAGGAAGGTCGTCACCATCCATGGTGGTTAGAATCATGGCTACTCCTGAGAACACATGCTTAACCATAAATGGCCCTTCATATGTAGGGGTCCATTTGCCCCTTGGATCACTCTGAGGAAGGATGATGCGCTTGATTACCAGATCCCCAACTTGATATTCTTGTGGCCTGACCTTTTTGTTAAATGCCCTGATCATCCGTTTTTGATACGTCTGACCATGACAAATAGCAGCAAGTCTCTTTTCGTCAATTAGATTTAATTGATCAAGTCGTGTCTGGATCCAATCATCTTCGCTCAGATCTGCATCCTTCATTATCCGGAGAGAGGGTACCTGCACTTCGATCGGTAAGACTGCCTCCATACCGTAGACCAAGGAGAAGGGAGTTGCCCCGGTTGACGTCCTTGATGAGGTACGGTACCCATGTAGAGCAAACGGTAACATCTCGTGCCAATCTTTATAAGTCACCGTCATCTTCTGCACAATTTTCTTGATATTCTTATTTGCTGCTTCTACAGCCCCATTCATCTTCGGCCGGTAAGGAGAAGAGTTGTGGTGTTGTATCTTGAACTGCTCGCTGAGCTCAGTGATCATCTTATTATTGAGATTGGTACCGTTGTCTGTAATGATCCTTTCAGGGACGCCGTATCGACAGATCAAGTTGTGCCGAATGAACCGTGCCACAACATTCTTGGTTACAGTGGCGTAAGAAGCTGCTTCAACCCACTTCGTAAAGTAATCAATCGCTACAAGGATGAAGCGATGCCCGTTAGATGCCGTAGGTCTGATCTCGCCGATCATATCTATGCCCCACATTGCAAAAGGCCAAGGTGCTGTCAAGACATTCAGAGGAACTGGAGGAACGTGCACCTTATCTGCATATATCTGGCACTTATGGCATGTCCGAGAATGTTGGTAACAGTCGGCTTCCATAGTGGACCAGAAATACCCTGCCTGGAGGATCTTCTTTGCCATAGTATGTCCATTGGAATGTGTTCCGAATGCACCTTCATGTAACTCCGCCATAATCCTTTCTGCCTCAGTCTTATCCACACAACGCAGTAAGGTCGAATCATGGTTTCGTTTGTACAGAATGTCGTTGCTAAGGAAGAACTTCGCTGCGAACCTTCTCAGAAACTTTTTATCATTGACAGATGCACCTTCAGGGTATTCCTGAGCTTCCAAATACCTCTTCACCTCATGGTACCAAGGTTTTTCAGTCACTAACTCAGCCTCAAGATCACAACAGTATGTCGCTTCGTCCAGTTTCCAGATAGTGACCCGGGGAGCCTCATTGTCCCATTTGACTTTGAACATAGAAGACATCGTAGCTAACGCGTCCGCCAACTGATTCTCCTCTCTCGGGAAATGTTCAAAGGTTATCTCTGTGAAGTGGGGAATCAATGTCAACACACATTCTCTGTAAGGAATAAGATTCGGATGTTTCGTATCCCACTCCCCTTTGATCTGATTGATCACGAGAGCGGAATCTCTGAAAACACTCAGAAACTTGATCCTTAAGTCAATCGCAGCTTGGAGACCCATGATGCATGCCTCATACTCCGCCATGTTGTTGGTGCAGTTGAAACATAGCCGGGCAGTGAGTGGAGTATGAGTGCCTTGGGGAGATATGACCACAGCGCCGATACCGTTACCCAAAGCGTTGGAGGCTCCGTCAAAGTGCATAGACCATCGGGATCCTTCCTCAGGTCCTTCATCCGGTCCAGGTACTTCACAATCAGTCACTATCATGATACTCTCGTCTGGAAACTCGAAGTTCATTGACTGATAGTCGTCTACTGTCTGATGTGCCAAGTGGTCTGCCAATACACTTCCTTTGATGGCTTTCTGAGTCGTGTATTGTATGTCGTATTCTGTCAAGATCATTTGCCATCTTGTTATTCTCCCAGACAGAGCAGGCTTTTCGAATATGTATTTTATAGGATCCATCTTTGAAATCAACAAGGTAGTGTGAGTCAGCATATACTGTCTCAGCCGGCGAGCAGCCCATACCAAAGCGCAGCAAGTTTTCTCGAGCAGTGAGTATCGGGTCTCACAGTCGGTAAACTTTTTGCTAAGGTAATAAATGGCATGCTCTTTTCGGCCAGACTCGTCATGCTGCCCCAGCACACACCCCATTGAGTTGTCAAGTACCGTCAGGTATAGTATCAGAGGTCTCGCTTCAACCGGTGGCATAAGAATGGGTGGTTCTTGGAGATACTCTTTGATTCTGTCAAAAGCGACCTGACATTCATCATTCCAACGTACTACCTGATCTTTCTTCAGCAGCTTGAAGATTGGTTCACAGGTAGCGGTTAGGTGTGAGATGAATCGGGCAATGTAATTCAGGCGTCCTAAAAAGCCTCTGACCTCTTTCTCTGTCTTAGGAACTGGCATCTCTTGAATGGCTTTAACCTTGGCAGGGTCCACTTGGATACCCTTATCACTTACAACGAAGCCTAGCAACTTTCCATATCTAACCCCGAAGGTGCACTTGTTCGGGTTCAACCTTAGCTTGTACAGTTTCAGACGGTCAAACAACTTCTGCAGATGGTCAAGGTGTTCTTCCTCAGTTTCGGACCTTGCAATCATGTCATCAACATATACTTCTATCTCATGATGGATCATGTCATGAAATAAAGCAACCATGGCACGTTGGTAGGTTGCCCCAGCATTTTTCAACCCGAATGGCATGACCTTGTAGCAGAAGGTGCCCCACTGAGTAACAAAGGTAGTCTTTTCCATGTCTTCATGAGCCATCTTGATCTGATTATACCCTGAAAAACCATCCATGAAGGAGAACACCTTGTGTTGAACAGTATTGTCAACAAGGACATCAATGTGAGGTAGAGGGAAGTCATCCTTGGGGTTGGCGCTGTTCAGATCCCTGTAATCAACACACATTCTGACCTTACCATATTTCTTAGGCACTGGAACTACGTTGGCAACCCACTGAGGGTAAGAAGTCACTGCAAGAAACCCGGCATCGAATTGCTTCATAACCTCAGCTTTGATCTTCTCGGACATCTCTGGACGCATACGGCGGACCTTTTACTTAACCGGAGGGCAGTCTTCCTTGGTAGGCAGATGATGGACTACGATGTCGGTATCCAACCCAGGCATGTCTTCGTAGGACCTGGTGAAGATCTCCACATAATCATGTAACATCTGAGTCAACCGTTGCTTCATGCTGAGCTCGAGATTGGCACCAATCTTGACTTCCTTTCTATCTGTCTCAGTACCCAGATTCACCGTTTCCACTGGCTCTTCATGTGGTTGAATTGCCCTCTCTTCCTGGAGTAACAATCTTGCAAGCTCACCAGGCACTTCGCAATCATCTTCACCTTCGTCTTCGGCTAAGTTGATCGGATTTTCGAAGTCATAACTGGCAGTAGCAGAGTCGTTACCAGTGAGATCCATAGTGGATTGAAACCTGTATGAGTGAGTGTGTGTAAATACAGCTGCTTTGCAATATATATAAAGAAAGAAAGGGAGCGCAAGATTTGAAATGTGAAAAACGTCCAATGCTTTTATTCATGATATATGAAAGTGACAAACAAAAGCCCTCACAAATAAGACCAACGGTGCCCCGGGTAAGACACCGGGCCATAAAGTTTCAAATTACTGTTTATTACAAATCTAAAACAAAGAAGTTCATTACTGGGTGACAAAAGTTATGGGTGTAAAGTCTTTTGCGGTCCAGTTGCTAGGTCCACCATTGGTCGTTGGGTAGATCCAGCTGTCAAACTCGGATTCTTCTACTTCGTCTTCATCCCCAACAGCATTTACTCCTGGATTGGTGATGAGCACAGGAGGTCTTCCAATCCTTGCCTTGCGCACAGCTTTCTGAGCCTCTGCAGT
The DNA here is from genome assembly GCA_948472305.1 of Vicia faba. Taxonomy (NCBI): domain Eukaryota; kingdom Viridiplantae; phylum Streptophyta; class Magnoliopsida; order Fabales; family Fabaceae; genus Vicia; species Vicia faba. The sequence continues at coordinate 174,507,898 of OX451737.1, forward strand.
GAAACCCAGCCCAAACTTGTTAGTCTTAGGAGTGAAATCAGGGAGCCTGCCCCAGTTTGCACATTCACCTTTTTCAATCACAGCCCGGGCATCCTTCAAGGAAGCCATCTTCAAAGGAGAAACCTCTTCAACCACTGCTTCTGTTGCTGCCAATGTTTGTGGCACCTCTTCAAAATGTTGAAAGGGGGTATCAATGAACTCCCCATCCATTTCCACGTACCTGAAGGAGTTGAGGTGGCTGACCATGTACTCCTCTTCCCCTTGCATTGTTACAATCTTCCCCCTGACCGGGTACTTGAGCTTCTGATGCAACGTGGAGGTCACAGCTCCAGCCTTGTGGATCCACGGGCGACCCAGCAAACAAGAATAGGATGGACGGATGTCCATCACATAGAATTTTGAATCAAAGACCTGTGACCCAACCCTGATTGGGATATCAACCTCACCATGTACCATTCTTTTGGACCCGTCAAAGGCCCGGACAACAATGTTACTTGGTTTGAGCTCTAGACCCTCACAGTCCAGCCTGTCCAGAGCCTTCTTGGGTAGCACGTTTAGTGAAGAACCAGTGTCAACCAACACGTGAGCAAGAGTAGTGCCCCTGCATTCAATGGAGACATGCAGGGCATCATTATGGTTCTTCCCCTTGGCCGTCAAATCAGCATCAGAGAAACCCAGACCATTGTCAGCAGTTAGGTTGGCCACACAGTCAGTGAATTGATCAGCAGATGTCTCTTGGGGTACGTGAGCCGTCTTCAAGAAAGCAATCAGGGCCTTGGCATGGGCCTCTGAACACAGCAGCAGTGAAGCATAGAGATTTTGGAGAGGGTGTGCCCCAGCTGTTTGACAACGTTGAAATCACGTTTCTTTATAATTTTGAGGATCTCTTCCATCTCCTGCTTGGAAGCCTCAACAATGGTCTTTGGTGCCTCCGTCCGGGCAGGCACATCAGCAACAATTCCCTTGCCCCGAGCGTCAGATGACTCGGCAGCAGGGGTGGAAACTTGGTCAGGGGAAGAGACAGACACATTGGCAGGTGTGATGATTAAAGGCCTCTGAATTACCGGAGGAGCAATGTCTGGTGAGAACAGTCTTCCACTACGAGTTACCTTAGCAGGCCCAGTGATGTTGGTGACACCAGTATCAGTGTTGAACTCTTGTTTCACTCCCAGAACAAAAACATTTGCCCCATAGTGCCATGGGACAGCCTTATCAGACTTGTAGGGGATGGGCCCCGGAACTGTAATGGTGATGGGAGCAATCTTGTGAACAAGCAAAATCTGGACAGGCTTCCTTGAAGGAGCCTTGGAAGGGTTGTTGAAAATAGTAACAATTGAAACTTCTTCAACAGGGGCAGCAGGAACAGCAGTCTTTTTGAACAAAATCTCTTTACTATCCATCAGGTTTTGGACGCCTGATTTCAGCAAAGCACAACCAGCAGGGGAATCAACACATAGAGGGCAACCTTTGCTACATCTCGGAAATAAACCGGCTAGCAACAGGTTCCTCTTGACAGTCAGCAGCGGAGTAGCAACATCATCCACAGAAGCTACATACAAATCCTCCTCAACAGCATTCACTCCATGCTGGGGCATAGGAGCGGTAACAACATTTGGCCTCTCGGGCGCCTCGAACTGTATCTCCTTTGCATCAATAAGGTCCTGCACCTTATTCCTTAGGGCCCAGCAATCATCAGTAGAATGTCCCGGGCTATCAGAGTGATAAGCGCAGCGGGCGTTGGGGTTGAACTTGGGGGATGTAGTATTTACCATCTTCGGAGCCTCTCTAACAGTCACCAAGTTGGTTGATAGTAGTTGCGGCAGGATCTGAGAGAGAGTCATGCTGAGTCGAGTATACTACCGTTTGGGCCTCTCAGCTCTGGGTTGGTTGTACTGTTGTGGAGCAGTAGCAGGCTTAGAAATAACCACTGCATTGACAGCTTGACGGCGTTCAGGTTTGTCTTGCCTTCTTGGGCCATACACAACACTTGCCTCCTTCTTGAAGGGTTTCTTTTCAGCATTTGAGAAGGCAACCTTCTGTATCTTCCCAGATTTTATACCAGCCTCGATCCTCTCACCAGTCAGGATCAGATCAGTAAACCCAGCAGAGGAATTACCAATGAGATGATTGAAAAATGGACCAGATAAGGTCCCCAAGAACATATCCACCAGCTCCCGGTCCGTCAATGGTGGCTGCACCCTGCCAACCAGATCTCTCCATTTTTGTGCGTACTCCTTAAAACCTTCACCCGATCCTAGCGACATACCCTGGAGTTGCGTACGCGTAGGAGCGAGGTCGGAATTATATTGATACTGCTTGTAAAAAGCAGTGGCCAGATCCTCCCAGTTACGAATGTTGATTCCATCCAGCTGATAGAACCATTCGAGGTGAGTCCCTGAAAGACTCTCCTGGAAGAAGTGGATCCATAAGTTCTTGTCTGCTGTGTAAGGCTGGATCTTCCTTACATAAGAACGGAGGTGCATCTTGAGACAGGAAGCCCCGTCATACTTCACAAAGGCAGACGCCTTGAACTTGTGTGGAATTACCACCCTAGAAGATAACCCCAAGTCTCCGAAATCCAGTCCAGGCACACGCTGGATCTCCATGGCATTCAACCTGTCCTCCAGCTGCTTGTACCGGTCCTCAGCAGGAGGATACTGTTCGTCATTGAAGTCTGTTTCAGTGTCAGAAACCACAGGACTAGGGACCTCCCTCCCTTGGTGACTGCCTTCTCCCACAGATGGAGTAGTCCTCTCAGCTTCATTTTGCAAGGTGTTCCCGAGTCTGCGCCCAGTGTTGAATAGCACAGTCCTCTTCTTCTTCTTACTCTTCTTCAGAAGCATAGCCTTCAGCTCTTGTTGACCTTGAGCCAGACCCATGATCAGCTCCTGAAATTGTGCGTTCTGCGCCTGAAGGGCCTTGATAGACAGCTCGGTAGATGATTCAGGGTTCATGATGCTGAAATAAACAGCGAAGAACAGTAAGCAACCTGAAAAGAAGAGTACCTGCTATGCACATGATGAATGATATGTGTTTAAGCAATGCATTCAAGGGTTCGAAAATTCAAATTTGTTGTAGACAAAAAGGAACACCCGTTATCATTAAGAAAATAACTGTTTGGTACATCAAAGCCTCATGGGCAAAACATTACAAAAGCAAATTAATCCCAAAAGACACTGCGCATCCTCTTTGGAGCAATGTAGGTGTTGAGATTCTTCTCCTCGTGCAGTAGGCGGGTGAGTTCCAGGACCTTCTTTTCACTAGCATGTAGACTGGTCTCCAGAGAATTCCGTTCTTCCTTAAGCTGGATCCAGCTCTTCTGCATCTCTTCCCAGGACGTGGGCATGTCAGGATGTTGAATGGTGTAGGACACCTCTCCTTCCAATGTTGGCTCTTTGATCACAGGGAGAACATGAGGATAAGGCATCTCTAACTTCTGGGAGCGGGCGCGTACCCACTTGAGATAAGGTTCCAACGGGATAGAGTTCATGTGCCCCAGTGTCTTGCTGTCTATCTTACTGGGCATCCTCCAAGCTCTGATAAATCTCTGGCGAAGTCCTTGTGCATCGTTGTCGAAGTCAAAAACTATGTCAGGAATTAACATATCATGAGGGTCGTCCCTCCGAGCATAACCAAACTGTCTCCAAGCCAGGCATGGGTTGTAAGTAATACCTCCTCTGATTCCAAGTAAAGGAACATTAGGGTACTCCCCGCAACGATCAATGATAGTGACATCCTCTCTGGACCGAGGGCACCAATGTATATCCGCATGTGTAAGAGTCATCAACCGTTGTGACCATCTCAAACCCCGCTCGTTCTTCAAAACTGATTGTGGAATGTGCGAAATAAACCACCTTCCCAGGAGAGGAGTGTAGCACATAAGGACACCTCTTTTTCTCATGGTTCGAGTGTAACATGAGTGAAGGATGTCCCCCAGCAACGTAGGTATAGGATTCCTGGACATGAAGATCTGGACAACACTGATGTCTATAAGCTGATCTGGATTAGGAAATAACACCAAACCATAGACAAGGAGGGCCACAACCTCTTCAAAAGCTTGTAGGTCAAGGGAGTTCCAACATTCTTGGGCCTTTTCAAACAGAAACCTGGCTAAGAACCCTTTGATACCACTTCTAGCTTCCCAATGTCCCTTGAGGTCAGATGATTGTAAGTGTAGTGCTTTAGCAATCTCTTCAAGCTTAGGTTCCTTTTCCGTACCGTTGTAGGGTAGTTGATCAAGGATAGGGATCTTCAGAAGCCGGGAGAACTCTTCCAGTGTAGGCACCAGTTGGTAATCCAGGAAAGTGAAACAGTGATGCAGAGGGTCAAAGAACTGGAACAGGACCTTTATCATGTCTTCCTCAATGTTGGTGTTGACCAAGCTAATGAGTCTTCCATGTCTCTCACTGAATGAAGAGCTCTCGGGAATCCTGGATATAAGTTCCTTAAGCTGAGGAGGGATTCTTACAAGGCTGATCTGAATTGTCTTTCTGCGAACAGTTTCCATGTCCTACAAAACAAGAACAAAGATGAAGGTTCGAACCCCTGAAATGGTTAGCCAATGCATATGATGTTGTATGATGTCATGATGCTATGATTAAACACACCACAAATATTTACAAAGGCAAACATGATAAGGCACACAAGTCACACCACAACCCTTAGAGTTTAGGCCTTCATGGGGTCTGGGTATTACCCTCTTGAAGTTGGTGGGTTAAACCTGTCCTATTAGAAGTAACCGGGTTCTAAGGGTCCCAATATCACTGGATTGCTTTCATTGTTCATCGTTTCGATTTACCCACTGAACTGGCGACCGAAATATTCCAGGAAAGCAACCCTCAATTGAGTGTAGTCTCGAGTATCAACCAACCCCGGACTGCACCAAAGTCAGTTATCTCACTACCCTAAAGAGGCCAAGATAGTTCAATTAAGGTTCCTAAGGTCAGTTGATGCTTCACGACACCACATGGAGGCCCCGTACTCTCCTTGACTGAACTCAAGGGTTACCGGTACACACCAAAGTGCCACATCAACGTAGCAGACTGTTTCAACCATGTCAGTATACCCCACACAGTTCCCTCACAGCCTTGTTGCTACTTTCTAAGAAGGTATCCCCAGATCCGGGTTAGGATCTATAGAACTCCCAAGACAGTCCCACAATTTAAAGCAAACAAGTCAAAGCAATTGAAAACACATTGATCTTAGTCCTAAGGTACACCTCACTTTTATAACTATGTTCCCCAGCAGAGTCGCCAGTTCTGTAATCGATGGATCTGGAACTGACTGTTTAACGCTGGTTCGCGAAATGTCGCGGTAAGCAAGAGTCGCCACCGTCTTTTATTTTCTCCAAATGGAAAGGACAAAAGCACATAAAAATTCCTTATTGAGATTAGTTCTCGGTTCGGGAGGTAGATTTATAGAAAGGGAAGGTGTTAGCACCCTTTCTATCCATGGTTATCCATGGGCTCTTAGATACTTGCTCATTGTGTTTTCAAAATGTTTGTTTGCTTTTCAAGGTGAGTGGGTTTGAAAAAAGTTCCGTTTAAAATTTCAGTTCGACTCTTGTATCAGTCCTCAAGAGTGTTTGAAAAATTGTTTTGAAAGCTTTTTGAAAAGTGTCTGTGTGAAAAGTATTTTGTTTTGTTTTTGAAAAGAGCAAGTATCTATGAGTCATCTACCTACCCTAAGGAATTAGTCTGTGTAAATGTCCTTAAGGTAGTGCCATCCCACCATTGAGAGGTAGGTAACACCACCGTTGGAGGTGTTCGGGTCAATTCGAGGGTTAGGGACAATGTGGTCACCGAGCAATAGTAAGATACCTTAGAAGCTACCCTTATGCCATTGATCTTTTTATTCCGAGGCAACTATTCCGAGGCAACTTGTTTCGAGGAAACTTGTTCCGAGGCAACTAGATCAATGGAACATAAGGACTCCTAAGACGTCCTATACTTGACGACCACGTTTCGAGGGGAAAGGCAACTGTGTGATCACCAGAGCAACAGTAGGACACCTTAGAAGCTACCCTTATGCCATGTTCATGGACATAAGGACTTACTAAGACGTCCTGTACTCGACGACCACGTTTCGAGGGGCAAGGCAACAGTGAGGCGTACCCTAGGAGTGGTGTGTGAATTGTGTGTCATTTTCAGTCATATTTTATTCTTGTCATGCATTTGGTGGTCTACACTTTGATTTTATTCGGGCATTCATTCTTTCATGTGATTATTAACAGTTAAAAGGTGCGGGAATTTAAAGTGCGGAAAAAATAAAGGTCCTACGCTATTACAAAGGCGCGGGTCTACATCGCCAAATTAAACCAAGACCCGATTTGAATAAAAGTACGGAAAGTAAATAAGTCTCTAATTATTATTACAAGGCTTTGGGGCAAATACATTACATTCATAAAAAAAATTAAAAAAAATAAATGCGCGAAAAGAATTAAGAATCGAGTGCGAGGGCGTTGGACCCTTTAAAGAAATTAAATTGGAATTATTAAATTTAATTTAATTAAATAAAGAAAAGAACTTATTTTTTGATGTTTTTGTATTTAAGGTCAATAGAGAAAATTAAATGAAATTAGAAATTAAATAAAAAACCTAGTTCTAAATTGTTTTTAATTTATTAAAGAAAAATGTTTAAGTTTAGCCTAATTTATCCCTAATTAATTAATTACAAGTATTTACAAAAATAATTAATTATTTAATAATAAGAATAAGATGAAATTATTTTATTGAGAAAAAGAATAAAAATCTAAAACCTAATTTCTACCTTTTTTAGTTATTTAGAAAAACAAATTAAAATTTAAACCCTAAATTAAAACTAAATTGATTATTAGATTTATTTACAAAAAAAAAACTATTAAATAAAAACATATTTTTTATTTTTTTTTATTTCTGATTTTTTTTTGTTTTATGAAAATTGTTTTTGATGAATTAATTAAAATAAATAAAACAAATAAAAAAAGAAAAGAAAACAATATGCAAACCATGGGGGGTGTTGACCCCAATTGAGGAGGTGGTTTGAGGAATTTTGGCCCAACAGGAGGAGGCCCTTTATTGACTTTTTGAATCACATGCTTACGCGTTGGCTGGAGTATTCCATGGACTTTGGTTCCTGGCCACTGGATGGACACTCATGGCCACTTGGCATGCCATTGATGAGAGCATATGGTGGACTTCTGGGCGTGTTGGGCACCTGAACATGTAATGAGAAAAAATATAGAGAAATATGGGGGACCTGGGAATCGAACCCAGGTCCCTGCGTTTGCCAAGTTAGTGCTTTGCCAATTGTGTTGTTGGTGCGCTTTGTATATGGAATGGAAAATGAATAATATAAAACAAAATCAAAATCAATGTTATCAAATAAAAAAAAAACGCGCTGGAATTCAAACCCTCCATTCACGTCGTGCCACGCAGTCTTCTTCTCCATTCGTTCCTGTAACAAAAAAAGGATAGCGGGGGTTTTAAACCCCCCCCCCCCAAAACACAGGCTTATGGATAATAGCGAATAGCTCATATGGAAACATAAATAGGGCGCGAATAGTGGGTTAGCTTCGTCTGGAGGTCCTGATTCCAACCATGGTAATTGGATGTCCTGATTTTACAGTACGTGCAAACGCCTAATTCCAAACCTCTGAAACCCTAATGTCCATCAATGGCAACTTTTGATATGGGATGCCATTGCTCAATCAAATAATACTAAAAGCTTCAGAAGGTCATGGTTAGTATAAATCAATAGTTTAAATGCATGAAAAATGTCCAGAAACTAAAACACGATTATGAGAAAAGTTTGAGAAAGTTTGACCCCAATATACCAATTCCTTGCGCGTGGAGGGTTGATTTTGATTGGAGTAGCTTCCTTGGGATGTCAGCAATGTGCTTTGATAGGAATGGGGACTTGAAACAAGCTATATGTATGTTTTCAGTTTTGAAATTTTTTGTGTGAAAAATGCCAAGTTCTTCTGAGGTTGCAGCGCAGCTTAGGTCTTGTTGTTCTTTGTGATCACTTGTATATGCCATATGTAATGAGTTTTGATTGGAATTAAGGGCCTTGAAGCCTTGCATTCATACATAAGATTTTCCATAAACCTCCATTAACAAACTTTCCATCTTTGTACCAATTTTGAATTCTTGCTTGATTAGGCCTTGGTACTAATTTGGGATGTTGTATAATGATGATTCAAAGCTAATCAAAACCAAATATGTCCCTTAATTAACCCTTTTGATTTTTATTTGATTTTAAAGGATTTAAAATGAATTAAATCCAATAAAATCAAATAAAAATGAAAAAATTAATTTTAAATTTTGAAATAAAATGTGGGACACGTGGGAAGCATGGCCAAGCTAATTCAAGTGGAAAAAGTGGGGCCCTTTTGTCAAAAATGAAATTTCAAGGATAAATGATTTTGGCCATTTCACAAAAATTTCCCAACTTCTCCAATGCATATCTTGCTCAATGTTTAAGCTTTGATCATGTTCTTGGACATTTTAGAAAGGTCTTGAAGTCCTCTAACCAATGTCTTTGGTCCCATGTCATTTTGATTTACCAATCTCAAGTTATGGTCTTTGACTTAAAGTCCCTTTTTGTTGACTTTTGAAAATGACCTATAATGTTGAAATTGATAACTTTTTGTGAGAGCATTTCTTGGACTTGGAATGTGAAGATGAGTTGTAGGAAATGTCCTCCCCTTCAAGATGAGCATTGGATGGAATTTTTCTGATGAACCATGAAAAAGTTATGCCTTGGTCAAGTTACAGTTGACTTTTCAATTGTCCAAAAATAGAAACTTTTGCATCTTGAGACTTTTTTGAGCCAAACTTTGAGAATAATGATCAAGCATTGATCAAATGATGTTTGTGGCTTCAAAATAAGATGTTGACCAAAAATTCTGACTTTTGACTACCAAATGACCATTTTGCCCCTACAGTTGACTGTTGAGCAATTAGGGTTTTTGATTGTGCAACTTGACCTTGTGAGCTTTGAAACTTGACATGTAGGTGCTTGACAATGTTAATGAGCATAGGAGACTTGATTGAGCCCTTGAAAACCTCAACTTCCTTGCAAGAACCAAAAACCCTAGTTTGACTGACCTTAGGAGAGTGGTTGACTGTGTAGCCCTTGAGTAGACTTTGAGCCATTTGAGGTGATGCTTGGCAAAACCTTGAAGATTATGGGAGGGAAAATTTTGGGGTACAACACCAGCTTCTATCCTTTCTCCAGTCAAGATCAGGTCTGTAAACCTTGCAGAAGAATTACCAATCAGATGATTGAAGAATGGACCAGACAGGGTCCCCAAGAACATGTCCACCAGTTCACGGTCAGTCAACGGTGGCTGCACCCTGCCAGCCAGTCTCTCCACTTTTGTGCGTACTCCTTAAAACCTTCACCTGTCCCAAGTGACATACCCTGGAGTTGGGTACGCGTGGGAGCGAGGTCGGAATTGTACTGATACTGCTTATAAAATGCAGTAGCCAAGTCCTCCCAGTTTCGAATACTGGCTCCATCCAGCTGATAGAACCATTCAAGTTGAGCCCCTGAAAGGCTATCCTGGAAGAAATGGATCCATAGGTTCGTGTCTGCAGTGTAAGGTTGGATCTTCCTTACATAAGAACGGAGGTGCAGTTTAGGACAGGAAGCCCCGTCGTACTTCGCAAAGGCAGGTGCCTTGAACTTGTGTGGGATCACCACCCCAGAAGATAAACCTAGATCTCCGAAATCCAACCCAGGTACCTGTTGAATCTCCATAGAACTTAAACGGTCCTCCAGCTGTTTGTACCGGTCCTCGGCAGGAGGGTACTGTTCATCATTGAAATACGTCTCATTATCGGAGACCACGGGACTAGGAACCCTTCCCCCTTGGGGACTGTCTTTCCCCACAGAGAAAGTAGCCAGATCAGCCTCATTCTGCAGTGTATTCCCATACCTCAGTCCAGTGTTAAACAGCACAGTTCTCTTCTTCTTCTTCTTTAACAGCAGAGTCTTCAATTCTTGTTGACCCTGGGCTAAGCTCATGACCAGCTCTTGGAACTGGGCGTTCTGGGCCTGGAGGGCCTTGATAGCTTGTTCCGTAGTAGGCTCAGAATTCATGATGACTGCTGAAATAAACAGCGAAGAAGATTAAGCAACCTGTAGAAAAAGGGTACCTGTGATGCATATGATGAATGAAATGCGTATGATTTATGTTTCCAAATACAATCGAGATTCAACTTTGTAGACAAAAAGGAAACACACTTTATTAGATTCAAGCTTTAAATTGTTCAAGAAATTGCCCTTAGGCGTTACAAGAATGAAAATACTGAAAAGGAAATAAAAGCTGTAAAAGAAACATCCAAGGCCCCTCAGTGCTCCCATGGCCTCCTCTTCTCAGTACGGATATAGTCATTCAGGATCCGCTCATTTTCCAATTGCTTGGTCAGCTTCTGGATTTTCTGTTCCTGTTCATTGAACCTTTCCCGATAAGAATCTCGTTCTTCCTGTAGTTGTGCCCAAGATCTCTTTAGTGTATCAAGATCAATGGGTATCTGAGGAGGGAGGACAGTTGGAGGAACCCCGTCTCTATCAGGAAATTCAAGAATAATAGGCCTGACAGCTTCGTATGGCATACCTAACTTCTGAGCACGGATGCAGACCCATCTGTAGTAGGATTCCATAGGTAGAGAAGTCTTCGGTCCCAACTCATGTGGGTCAGCTTTGTGAATTATGTCCCGAGCCTTGATGAATCTACGACGCAGCTCGTCACTGTCTACCTGAAACTCAAAACTGATGTGAGGTACCAACATCTCATGAGGCCCTGCTCTTCTGGCTCTTCCAAACTGACAGAGAGCTAAACATGGATTATAAGAGATTCCTCCCTGGGTACCGATCAAAGGAACATTAGGATACTCTCCACAACAATCAATAACAGCTACCTCATCCAAACCTCTGAGAGTCCAAATGATGTCATTATCAGTGAGAGACATTAACCTATGAGCCCAGCCCCTTCCTTCTTTGTTCTTCAGCACGAACTTAGGGAGGTGCGAAATAAACCACCTTACTAACAAAGGAGCACAACACCATAGAGTTCCCCGTCTTCGAGAAGTACGAGCATAGAGTTGTTGCAGGATATCACCCAAGAGAGTGGGTACAGGATTCCGAGACATGAAGATCCTTATGGCATTGACATTAACAAAGGTATCAGGATTTGGAAACAGAACCAGACCATAGATTAAGAGAGCCAGGATGTCTTCGTATGCCCTAAAGTCTAAGTCATTCCAGAAACTGTTAGCTTTACCAATCAGGAACTTAGCCAAAAAGCCCTTAACTCCGCTTTTAGTCACCCAGTTATCCATTACCTCTTTGGTGGTCAAAGGAAGGGCTGCAGCAATTTCCTCAAGCCTAAGAGTCTTTTCCCAGCCATTGAATGGAGTCTGATCCAAGATAGGGATACCAAGCAAATCAGAGAATTCTTCCAGGGTAGGGACCAGCTAGAAGTCTTGAAAGGTGAAGCAATGGTACACGGGATCATAAAACTGGGTCAGGACACTCATCAGTTGTTGGTCCCACTTTGAAGTGACTAAACCGAGAAGAGAACCATGCCTTTGGATGAAGGAAGTAGTATTTAGAATCCTGTCAACCAATTCTTTAAGCAAATCAGGTGGGTGAACAAAGTTGAGCCGGATAGTATTCCTTCGCACGGGCATCATAACGTCCTACAAAACAGAGCAAAGATGAAACCCTCTTGTCTTTGAAATGGGTCAGTCCTTATGCAGGATGCATGCAATGTTATGATGGTATGATGTTATGATAAAGCACACCACAAGTATTCACAAATGCAAACATGATAAGGCACACAAGTCACACAAGACAGTCCTTAGAGTTTACGCCAGCATGAAGTTTAGGTACTACCCTCTTTCAGTTTTGTTGGTTAAGACCTGTCCTATCAAAAGTAACCGGGTCCTAGAGGATCTCAATATCATCGACTACCCTCAATCGGTCATAACTCCAGCGTCACAATCTTTTCTTGCGGCCAGAACCATCGCGAGAGTTTAGCCTCAATGAGTGTAGCGTACTGCTACTGTTCTATGGCCAAGTTGGGTCAATTTAGGGTTCTAAGGTCGGTTGGTGCTTAATGACTCCTTAGAAGACCCATATTCTCCTTGTTGAAACACAAGGGATATCGGTACAGACCAAGGTGTCACACCAATGTAGCCACTGCTTCACCCGTGTCGGTCTACACCGGACATGTCCCTCACAGCTTATGCTACCTAAAAGGGTATTCCCCAGATCCGGGTTAGGATCTATGAAACTCTGATGCAAGCCCATAAATATAAAAGCAAACAAAAAAATCAATTGAAAACATAGAATGATCTAATCCTAAGGTACACCTCACTTATTAATAATCCCCAACAGAGTCGCCAGTTCTATGATCGGTGGAAATAGAACTGACTGTTTTTTAGTGCTGGTTCGCGAAATATCGCGGTAAGCAAGAGTCGCCACCGTCTTTTATGTTCTCCAATATGGAAAGGACAAAAGCACAGCAAAATTCCTTTTTCGAGATGTCTCTCGGTTCGGGAGGTAGATTTATAGAAAGGGAAGGTGTTAGCACCCTTTCTATCCGTGGTTATCCACGGGCTCTTAGGTACTTGCTCACTCTATGTTTTCAAATTTTGTTTGCTTTTCAAGTGTGTGTGGGTTTTGAAAAAGTTTGTTTTGAAAACTTCTAGGTAACTCTTGTATCTTTCCTCAAGAGTGTATGAAGTATTTGTTTGAAAACTTTTTGAAATTGTAGGTGCGAAAAGATGTTTTTGTTTTTTGAAAGAGCAAGTACCCAGGAGAAATCTACCTACTCTAAGAAATTAGGCTGTGTAAGAGTCCTTTAGACAGTACTATCCCACTATTGAGAAGTAGGAAGCACCGTCGTTGGAGTTATTCGGGTCAATTCGATTATAAGGGACATGTGTGGTCACCAAAGCAATAGTAGGACGCCTTAGCGGTAACCCTAATGTCCTAGATCCTTTTTATCCGAGGCAACCGTTTCGAGGCAACTGGATCTTTAGACAGAAGGGCGACCTCTAAAACACCCTATACTTGACGACCACGTTCGAGGCAACCAGTGAGGCGTACCCTAGGAGTGGCATGTGCATGTGTGTTGTTTCAGTTTATGTTTATCTTTGAACATGCATTTGTGAGCTACGGGTTGATTTTATTTTTCAGACAAGTCTTGCAGGCATATTAACAGTTAAGAGTGCGGAAAGGTAAATCTACGCTATTACAAGGCGCGGGTCTATACATCGCCAAAAACATAACCCGTTTGGAAAATAAATGCGAGAAAAGTAAATAAAGCGATAAACCCTAATTAACGATTACATCCTCGGAAACAGTTACATAAATATAGTCAAAAGGAATAATAATGCGCGAAAGAATTTAAATCGGGACGTCCTTAGGGTTTCGACCCTTTTTGAGAAAAGAATTGAAATTGGTCCTTTTTTACAATTAAATTAATTATTAAACCTAACTTACTAATTAATTAAATAATTAAAGGAAATTTTTTTTTGTGTTTTTTATGTTTTTTTAATGAAAATAAAAATAAGAAATTAAAAGTCAAAAGAAAAACCCTAATTCTAAATTTGTTTTATTTATTGTAAAAAAGATTAAAGTTAACCTAATTTAACTAAATTAATTAATTTACATTTTATTTACAAAAATAATAATTAATAGTAGAAATAATAAATAATAAAAATATTTACATCTTTTGATTATCTGAATTTATTATAAAAAATAATTTGTTAGTTAATAATAATAATTATTATTATAATTAAAAGAAAATAAAAAGAGAGAAAATAAAAGAGAAAATAGAAACCAGGGGGTGCCAGGCCTTGTTTGGAGGTTTGTTTGTAAATTCCAGGCCCATTAAGCACAAAGCCACGTTGACTTTCTGGAATAATCCATGGCATAGCTGACTGGAAACATGGTGTTCTACTCATCCTAACCATTGGATTGATGGATGTGTCCACTTGGCATGCTGAGGCGTGAGGGACATGATGTTCATCCTTTGAGAAGCCTGCATAGGATTATGTTAGAAAAATATGAAACAAAGATTTGTCCTTTGAGAAGCCTGCATAGGATTATGTTAGAAAAATATGAAACAAAGATTTGGGGGACCTGGGAATCGAACCCAGGTCCCAATGGTTCTTGGACAGATCATCAACCACTAGGCTATCACGCTGCATTTGTTAATAAGATAAGCAATTAAAATAATACATAATACAACAACATGTGCTGGAAACAAACATGCGCGCACCATTATTTTTGAATGAACCACTAGCACATTGCCAGCTCACCGTCTTCTTCGTTTTGCCTGTAAAATAAAAATCAAATAGCGGGGGGTTTTAACCCCCACAACTTAGCATGACCAAAAATAACGATTAGATGTACGAGCTATATAAATAGGGCGCGAGGGTTTGGTTCGATTCGTCTGGCCTTGACAAATTCAACCATATGCGTAAGAAGGTCCAATTTTTCCTATAGAGCAAACCCCCAAATTCAGAGCTTGGAAACCCTAGAACATGTTCATGGCAACTTCTGATTTAAGACATCTTAATCCAATTGACTTATGCCAAAAGCTTCCTATGATTGCTAACAACACAAAACAAACAAAAAATTACGTTAAATGCTCTTGAATTGGATGTTACGATTTTGAATAAAAGTATCAAACCGTATGACTGTTATGGGCGATTCTTGGAGCTATGAAACTGGAAAATGATTGCAAATCGTTCAGGAAACTCCCAGCAATGTCTTTGGATCCACAAAAGTCCTTAATTCGCCCTAGAACACTGAAAACAGTTTTGAGTTTCTTTGATATTTTTTGGAATTGGTTATGGTGTTTTTGCAGCAATTTGCACGTGAATGGAATTAGGTTTTGCTTCAGTATATGTAGTAGAATGGAATTAGGGTACAATCTTAGCCAAGAATCCATGGAATTCATGTTTTCAATATTTTATTTCAATCAAATCTTTTTGCATATTTTTTATTGGAAAACCTTGCCAAATTGGGAGATTTTTGTCTCTTTGATTGATGCACGAATTTGCCAGCTTGCCCTGAGTTTATTTGCTTCACAAAAGATTTGAAAAAACATATCTTGATATTTTCCTACAATTAAATGAATTAAATGAATTAATAATCAATTAAAAATCCAATTAATTAATAAAAATAAGAAAATAACTCAATTTAATCTCAATGGGTCGTGCATAAGCCTTGGACAATGTTTCAAGAAGAAATTTGAGGCCCATTAGCAAAAATGAAGTGTTTTGGGCAAAGTTGACTTTTGCAAATTCCCCAAAATTTCCCAACTTCTCCAATGCATATCTTGCTCAATTTTGATCATATTAACATGTTCTTGGACATTTTGGAAAGGTCTTGAAGTCCTCTAACCAATGTATTTGGTACCATGTCATTTGGATTTACCAATCTCAAGTTATGGTCTTTGACTTAAAATGCCTTTTTGTTGACTTTTGAAATTGACCTATAATGTAGAAATTGATAACTTTTTGTGAGACCATTTCTTGGACTTGGAATGTGAAGATGAGTTGTAGGAAATGTCATCCCCTTCAAAATGAGCATTGGATGGGATTTTTCTGATGAACCATGAAAATGTTATGCCCTGGTCAAGTTACAGTTGACTTTTCAAATGTCCAAAAATAGAAACTTTTGCATCTTGATGATTTTTGAGTCATTCTTGTAGAATCATGATCAAGACTTGATCAAATGATGATTGTGAGCTCAAAATAAGATGTTGACCAAAATTTTTGACTTTTGACTGCCAAATGACCATTATACCCCTGCAGTTGATTGTGAACCAAATAGGGCTTTTGACTGTGCAACTTGATGCTGTGAGTCCTGAAACTTGACATGTAGATGCTTGACAATGTATATAGGCATATGTGACTTGATTGGACCATTGAAAACCTCAAATTCCTTGCAGGAACCAAAACCCTAATTTTGACTGGCTCAGGAGGATGTTTGACTGTGCAATCTTTGAGAAGCCTTGAGCCATTTGAATATGATTCTTGTTAAATCTTGGAGAATATGGGAGGGCAAATTTTGGGGTACAACAAATACCCAGAAGGAGCATCAATCAACGATAAGAAGTTATTAAGGAGATTCTCTACTAAATTCTTCTTGAGTAATGGCATCCTGTACAAACACAATCATGACTCTATTCTGCTCCGGTGTATGGATAAGATTGAGGCGGAAAAGATCATGACTGAATTACATGAAGGTACTTTTGGCACTTACTCCAGTGGGCATACTGTTGTACCCCAAAATTTTCCCTCCCATATTTCTCAAGACATGTCAAGAATAATCTCCAAATGGTTCAAGATTGCTCAAAAGTTGGACAGTCAAATCACCTCCTAAGGCAGTCAACCTCAAATCAGGGTTTTGTGTTGCATCAAGTTCCTTACATCCAAATGACCTCAAGTGCTCCCCAATGTCCTAATATGTTCTGAAGTTCATCCATGTCAAATTTCAAGCCTTGCAGAGGAAGTTTGGTCAGTCAATTGCTCAAGAAGCCCAAGAATCGACTGTGTTAGGGCAAAAGCCAACTATGACCTACAAATAATCAAACCTAAAGATTTTTTGTCAACGTTCTCATTTTGAAGGATAATTCATCATTTGATCAAGGGTTGATCATGATTCATCAAGGATTGCTCAAAATTCATCAAGATTCAAAAGTTGCTAAATTAGGGTTTTGTAGGAAAAGTCAACTCAACTTTGACCAAGCATAACTTTCACATATTTTATGAGAAATGACCCATCCAAAGCTCATTTTTAAGAGGATGAAATTTCCTACAATCCATCTTCACACCCCAAGATCAAGAAATGCACTCACAAGAAGTTACAAATTTGGACATTATAGGTCATTTTTGAAAGTCAACAAAAACACCTTTTTTGCCAAAGCTTATAACTTGAGCATGGAATATCAAAATGAGATAAAAGCAAAAGGGTTGGTTATAGGACATCTCAATGTTTCTAAAAAAGCCAAGAACACTTCCAAAAGTTCAAAATTGAAGAAGTTATGCATTGTTGAAGTTGGGCATTTTTCCAAAATTGCCAAAAGTCAACTATCCCCAAAACTTCAAATTTTGACAAATGGGCCCACTTTTTTCCACTTGATTTGATATTGTCACACCACACACGTGTTATATCTTCAGTATTGTGCCAATTTATTAATTTTTCTATTTTATTTGATTTTTATTGATTTAATTCATTTTTAATCAATTTAAATCCAAATAAAATCTAAATATTAATAACTTGTGATCTTTTTGATTGATATAGGTTTAAATTATCATCATGGACCAAATAAAATCCGAATCATGCCATGTTATGAACAAAATATTGGTTTTTGACACTTTTGGAAACTTTGTTAATGGAGAATAAAATCAAATCTTCAATCATCAATTCACATGGATTCAAAGCCCAAAATTAAACCTAATTGCTTCTGTCATACTCACACAATGCAAGAGGCACGAAAATAGAACCAGAAGGCTGCAAAAACCACAAGAACAAACTTCAGAAACGTTTGCATATTTGAATTCCTCACATCATTTGTGAACTTTCTGCATTAGCCAATTTCATTATTATGCCTTGTATCGCGAAATGCCATTGTAGATTTTTCTAGGTTTTTTTCAGGGGTTTTCATTACAGGAAGAATTGGCCAATAAAAGGACCATGATTAGAACCGGGATGAAGAGGCGAGTAAAACCATGCCTCTAGATTGCATTTTTGTGACTCATGGTGGATTTTGGAGATGGCGCGGCATATAGCCACAGACGGTTGTCCGTTGGTATAGGTGGAAAAGCTTTTAGCCACGGTCCCAACGACAGGAACAATGGCGTGGCATGTCCGGATTGGTTCGTTTGAATATGGCGCGTTTTTGTGTTATAATTATGGCATATTAGTTTTTTCTCCACATAATAATCATTGTTTATTTCATTAACAATTAAACATAATAGCTCAGTTGGTGAAGGCGCTAGTGCATTGGCTAATGGGACCTGGGTTCGAATCCCAGGTCCCCGACATATTTGCTATATTTTGTTTCCAGATATTCCAATGCATTTCAGGCCTTGCAGTGCATCATACTCCTCAAATCTCCAGGCGCCAGATGGCCTCCAGTCCAAATCTAAAGGCCAGGATTGAAGGCTCACCATACTCCCCAGTTAATGCATATGCGTGGAATGGTGAAAGTCAAAGCAGGCTTGAACGAAAATGGGCCAAACAATTGCTCTTCTCACTACAATCTGGGCCCAACACCCCCCTTTGGTTTATTTTCTTTTACTTCTCATTATATTTATTTATTTGTTTATTTGTTTTAATTAATAATTATTAATCACTAACCAATTAATTTATTTTCCTCATAAAAATCAAAAACCACAAAAAATATTATTTTTATTAATTTCATTATTTTATTTTTGTAAATAAATATTAATCAATTAATTTAGTTTTTAATTAGGTATAATTTTAATATTTTTGCAATAAATTAAAATCAATGTAGAATATTATGTTTTACTAACTTTTAACTAAATTTATTTTATTTCCTTAAATATAAAAAAAACCAAAAATATTTTTATTAATTAATTAATTTTGACCTAATTTAATTTCCATTTAATTCAAAAAATAACAAAAACATGCTTTCTTTTCAAAAAGGGTCAAAACCCTAAAAAATGCGTCGTCTTAATTTCTTGCATGCGATCCATATTTCCATATTTATGTAATTGCTTCCGGAATGTAATAGCTTTTAATTATGACTTTTATTTTATCGCTTTATTTTACTTTCCGCAATTTAAATTTAAGGGTTGTCTTTGGCGATGTAAATACTTGACGCCTTGTAATAGTTTAGATTTAATTTCCGCAATTTAAATTCCGCAAATTCTTAACTGCTAGATGTTTGATAATAGGGAATGCATGACAAGATCCAATGTATGAACTTAAAATCAACATAGCTCACCCATGACATGTACAAAGATAAATTAACCGAAATAACACACTCGCACATGCGCACTCTTAGGGTACACCTCACTTGGTTACCTTTGAACGTGGTCATTGAGTATAGGAAGTTTTAGAGGTCACCCTCTTGTCCAAAGATCATAGTTACCTCGAAACGGTTGCCTCGGACAAAATGATCTAAGACATTAGGGTTACCGCTAAGGCGTCCTAACATTGCTTTAGTGACCACACGTCCCTTAATCGAATTGACCCTTAAACTCCAAGGACGATGCTACCTACTCATCAATAGTGGGCTAGCATTATCTAAAGGACATTAGCACAGTTTAATTCCCTTTTCGAGTAGGTAGATGGTTCTTAAGTACTTGCTCCTTTTAAAACAAAATAAAACTTTTCGCACTTACACTCCTTTCAAACAAAAACTCTTTTCAAACCCACAAACACAAAGAAAAGCAAATTTTGAAAACACTTTGAGCAAGTACCTAAGAGCCCGTGGATAACCACGGATAGAAAGGGTGCTAACACCTTCCCTTTCTATAATCTACCTCCCGAACCCGAGAAACATCTCAAAAAAGGAATTTTTCTGTGCTTTTTTCCTTTCCTTGTTGGATAAAATAAAAGATGGTGGCGAATCTTGCTTACCGCAACATTTTGCAAAAACAAACGCAAAACGCGAACCAGCATTCCAAAAACAGTCAGTTCTCTTTCCCATCGATCACAGAACTGGCGACTCTACTGGGGAAATATAAGTGAGGTGTACCTTAGGATTAGATAATTGTGTTTTCAATTGTATACTTTGTATGATTTATATTTGTGGGCTTGTATCAGAGTTCTATAGATCCTAACCCGGATCGGGGGATACCCTTTAGGTAAGTAGCAATAAACTGTGAGGGAACTGTACGGCATAGACCGATACGGTTGAAGCAGTAGCTACGTTGGTGTGGCACTTTAGATTGTACCGATATCCCTTGTGTTGGAACGAGGAGAATATGGGTCATCTAAAGGGTCATTAAGCACCAACTGACCTTAGAACCTTTAAATTGACCAACTTGGCCATAGAACAGTAGCAGTATGCTACACTCATTGAGACTAAACTCTCGCGATGATTCCGGCCGTAAGAAAAGGTTGCTAAACTGGAATTATGACCAATTGAGGGTAGTTAGTGATATTGAGATCCTCTAGAACCCGGTTACTATTTTTAGGATAGGTTTAAACCAACTGAACTGAATGAGGGTAGTACCTAAACTCCATGCCAGCCTAAACTTAAGGCTTTTTGTGTGACTTGTGTGCCTTTAAACTTGAACTACTTGCATATTCTTATTATCTGACAACATGAGTTCCTTGCAGGTTGTGTTTACAGTCCTTATCCAATAATTTGGATTTATTGCAGGGTTTACTTACATTACTTCACACTTTTGCTTAAACGCATATCATATACATCATAACATTATGCCTTAACATTTCCTTAACCATTTCAAGGATCTCAAGGGTCTGTGATGCAGGTTATGGTAAACCAGATGTCAAGCAAGGGGCAAAGAGGGTTTATTCTCCTCTAGCCAATGTCGTCTATGAATCAAAACACGATGACTTGAGTCAGGGGCTATGACCCACTCGATATGGTGAGCTTGACTCTTGAAGAAGGACTCTTAACAACATGAAGTTTCTTCAATCAAAGCTGCAAAATTCAAATTCTAACAAGTTTCTTGTTTACCCCAAGAGATTCTTGAAAGCATGCATCCACATAACATGCATCCACATCATGACAGGTTTTCCCTTTCAGGTTTCCTTATTCTCCTACTGTTTATTTCAGTAGAGATGGCCCTAGAGAGAACTGTCGAAGATATCCAGGCTCAAAACGCTCAACTTCAAGAAATGTTCTTGAACCTATCCCAGTGGCAGGAAGAAATAAAAGCTCTCCTCACAAGGGGCTTAGTCCTAGGGAATCCAGGCGGCATCAGGAATGATCAGTTGGAAGGGCTTCAAATTGAGTTGGCAACAATGAATATCCAGATGATGGGACAGCTGGTGGGCCAGATGGCTCTCATTCAAGACCTGGCTCAAAGACAAGAAGAGCTCAGGGTCCTCGCCAATAAACTACTTCAAAATAACCAAGTGGGGCAAACAACTAGGGTTGAAGATCAAGTCATCATCCAACCTCCTTTAAGACAAGAAGATAAGGGAAAAGCTCCCCAGCTTGCTTCAGGGTCACAAGCCCAGCAACAACCTCGCCAGCGTCAATGGGGTAATCGGCGTAAGTAAAATACATCTGGAAGACATTTCTCTGAGACTGATATACCATCATCTCTAATACTGAAACGCTTTTTGGAGGTCAATCTGATTCCTTTAAAGGATCCTCTCCAGAATCCCAATACCTCTGCTCCTGGCTATCACCCCGACGCATTTTGTGTATACCACTCCTATAGTCCTGGACATGACACCGACGACTGTTGGGCTTTGAAAAACAAGATCCAAGACTTGATTGATAGAAGAGTGCTGGAATTCATGCCGGATGGCGAGATGAAAATCTTCCGCTGAGGGTTCTCCACCTGAAATGACTAGTTTGAACTAGAAGACTTTTGTTCATTAGAATTTTCAATTTGTAATTTTCTTTTGATTGTTCGAACATTTATTCATGTCAAACTTTATTACTTTATCAATGCATTGCATATGTATGTTTTGAATCAATCCATTCGTATTTCACTATATTCAAATTTCTTTCATTTTTTGTGATGATCAACTCTCGATTAAAAAAAAATTTCTAAGCCTTTAGAGGGAGGATGACGAAAATGATATCAAAATCTCTACAGTATGCTTTTGAATAGACCCCGCTGACGAGGTACAGGCATTGTTTCAAATCCTAAACAGTGGAGTTATAAGGAAGATAATCCCTAGTCAACCCCTTTGAGCCAAAGAAGTTGGAGTTTTTCTTTTCACAAATTAAAACCCTTAATCACAACCCGGGGCAGGGTAGTTTTCTCAGTTGATCCAGGTGCACAATGAATGGCATCAAAGAAGTCCTTCCGAAATAAAAGACGGTGTTGGTTCCGTATAATCGTAAGGACAAGCACTCATTATCTCTCAAAATAAAAGCCCAATAAGTCAAAACCCATGAAGGAGACTTAAGAAAAACTGGGGCATCCCGCTGACTGTAATCACAAAAAGAAACAGTTCAGGCAAAAAACAGAGATGATAAAAACCAAAAAGAAAGATATCCTACAAACTCTCAACAAAAATGACTGCTTGTTCAAAATAAACTGTCAGTATCCGAACCATCACTGGAATATCAGAGCAAAGACTCAAACAGGATCTAAATGCACGGTTAGCTGAGTTTAGGATCAAAGAACATCACGAAGAGCGGGTGGGTACAAATAAATTTTGAGCCTTTATCCTTTGTTTCTTAAACCGTGAACCAGGCCACGTTATAACCCTTAAAAGTCCTAGCTGAAGCATGGGTTAGTTCGAAAGCATACTGTTACAAAAGGTATCCTGACTCCTGTAGGGCTCGCTGTAAAATCCTGAGTTGACATCACATTTTACAAAAATTCGCTTGTTTTATTGAAAACTGCATTTTCAAAAAACTTCAAGACAGACATAAGCTTTGCATTCTTAAAATAACATTGTTTGCATATGACTATTTGTTCAAACAACAGAGAAATTCGCACGACGAATATCTAGTGAACAAAAAACCTTCTCAATAAAAGGATCACCTCAAGTGGAAAAACACTTCCAACCAAGGGGCATGGCATGAGCATTGTCCATCATCTGGGGCAGTCAAGTCAAGATTCAAGGAATCTCTCAAAATACCAAATAGCCAGGGGCAAATCTCCATATAAATCAATTGGGGCATTGGACATGAATTCCAGCAACGAATCTTGCATGATCAAACGAAGATCTTCTGGTAGTATGGCAACACAACACTACTGTGATCGGTGGATTTAGAACTGACTGTTTAAAGCTGGTTTCACGAAATGTCGCGGAAGCAAGAGTCGCCACTGTCTTTTATTTTCTCCAATATGGACAGGACAAAAGCACAGCAAAATTCCTTATGAGATTGTCTCTCGGTTCGGGAGGTAGATTTATAGAAAGGGAAGGTGTTAGCACCCTTTCTATCCGTGGTTATCCATGGGCTCTTAGGTACTTGCTCTTATGTTTTCAAAGTGTTTGTTTGCTTTTCAAAATGTGAGTGGGTTTTGCAAAAGTTTCGTTGAAAGATTTCTGAATAACTCTTGTATCAGTCCTCAAGAGTGTTTGAAAAATGTTTTGAAAGCTTTTTTTGAAAAAAAGTGTCGGTGTGAAAAGATGTTTTGTTTTGTTTTTGAAAAGAGCAAGTATCTATGAGTCATCTACCTACCCTAAGGAATTAGGCTGTGTATAAGTCCCTAAGGTAGTGCCATCCCACCATTGAGAGGTAGGTAGCACCACCGTTGGAGGTGTTCGGGTCAATTCGAGTTTTGGGACAGTATGGTCACCAGAGCAACAGTAGGACACCTTAGAAGCTACCCTTATGCCCTTGATCCCTTTTTTAATCGGAGGCAACCGTTTCGAAGAAACTGGATCATGGACATAAGGACTTACTAAAACGTCCTATACTCGACGACCACGTTTCGAAGGTAAGGCCACAGGAGAGGTGTACCCTAGAAGTGGTGTGTGAATTTGTGTGTTATTTTCATGTTAAGTTTATCTTTGACCATGGCATGGTGAGCTACGCTTGTTTTTAATTGGCATGCATTCTTTCATACAAGTTAACAGTTAAAGGGGGTGTGGAAAGTAAATTGCGGAAACGTAAATCCTACGCTATTACAAGGCGCGGGTCTATACATCGCCAAAAATTACAAAGACCCGTTTTTTAGTAAATGAGTACGGAAAATAAAAAACAGTAAAAGTCCTATTTACTATTACATGTCCGGAGCAATTACATAATAATCGAACAAATTAAATGCACGCGAATAAATTAATCGGGAATGTCTAAGGGTGTTGACCCTTTTTAGAAAAGAAAATTGATTTTTGGTCTTTTGGTAATTAAATGAAATTAAAAAATAATTAATGACTAATTAATTATTTTAATTAAAGAAAATATTTTTTGTTTTTTTTATGTTTTTATGAAAAAATAGAAAAAGAAATAAAATTCTAGGTTAACCTAAATCTAAATCTATTTTAATTATTAAAAAGAAGGTTAAAATGGCCTAATTAAAAAAAACTAGTTCAATTATGGTTTATTTACAAAATAAAAATAATAATAATAAAAATGTTAATTATATTTTTTTGGTTTTTTATGAAAATGTGTTAATTGATTAATTTGTAAATAATAAAATAAAAAGGTTAAAAATAATAGGAAATGACAAAAACAAATAAAAAAAAGGAAGTAAAAAACCAAGGGGGTGTGGGCCAAATAAGAGGGTGCAATACTGAAATTGTGGCCCATTTGAGGAAGCCACGTTGACTTTCCTGGATCACCTACAGCATGCTTGACTCCAGACTATGGTGCTCCCTGCTTTTTGTCCTTTGGATCTGCCTTGAAGACACCTGGCTTGTTGGATCTATAGGGTTTATGATGAGCCTTCCTTGGAGCGCTGCACAGGAAAGCCATGAGAAAAACAATATGGGAATTGTAGGGGACCTGGGAATCGAACCCAGGTCCCAAGGATGGCATGACACGTTCCCAGTCACTGAAGCACTTTGTTGCATTTGTTAATAATATGAAAAACAAATATTGTGTAAAACAAAAGCCAGTAATGCTGAAAGACAAAAAAATGCGCGCGTGGATTTGAATGTACCAACGCCTGCTTGCCACGCATGTCGTCTTCTACCTTTTCTGCAAAATACAAAGCATATAGCGGGGGTTTTAAACCCCCACAAAATACAGTCAAAATAAAAATAGCGATTAGCTCCTCACACCATATAAAAAGGGCGCGAATAGTTCATTGGATTCGTCTTGTCCTTCTCAATTCAACCATGGGTGTTTGGGGGTCCAATTTTACAGTATGGTGAAATCCCCAATTTGAAGCTTGAAAAAACCTAAAATGCTTTAATGGTGAATCATGATTTAACGCGTTAGAATGCAATTGGATTATCCTATTAGCTTCAGAAAGCCCCTAGCAATACAAAACAATAAAAAAAATGGATCAAATGCTTATGAAATGTGATATACAGTTTTGAGAAATGAAGCAAACCGAATGAGTAATATGGCACGATTTCTTGAGGTTCTTGACTCGTTTCTGATTGCTAAAGGTTCCTAGGGATCCCAGGAGTGTGTTTTGATTGAAAGAGAGGTTTAAAACGTGCTGCAAATAGGTTTACAGATTTGCTTTTTTTCTTGAAAGTTTGAAATGTGTTTGGCCGTTTTGGGTGTTTCTTAGGTCGTGAATCCTGTTGTGATAGCTTGCACACATGTTATGTAAAGAGTTTCAATCAAATTTAAGAGCCTTGAAGCCTTGCATTCATGTTTAAGATTTGGCCATAACCTCCATTGAAACCACTTTCCATTTTTGTGTCAAATTTGAATTCTTGCTTGGTATAGCCCCTTGCACGGATTTGGAATGTGCATGATGGTGTATCAAAGCATTTCAATACAAAATATATCCCCTAATTAATTTCTTTGATTTTTATTTGATTTTAAAAGATTTAAAATGAATTAAATCAAATAAAATTAAATAAAAATGGAAAAATTAATTTTAAATCTTGAAATAATTTGTGGGACACATGGGAAGCATGGCCAAGCTGAAACAAGTGGAAAAAGTGGGGCCCTTTTGTCAAAAATGAAGTTTCAAGGATAATTGACTTTGGCCATTTCACAAAAATTTCCCAAGTTCTCCAATGCATATCTTGCTCAATTTTGAAGCTATGAACATGTTCTTGGACATTTTGGAAAGGTCTTGAAGTCCTCTAACCAATGTCTTTTGTCCCATGTCATTTTGATTTACCAATCTCAAGTTATGGTCTTTGACTTAAAGTCCCTTTTTGTTGACTTTTGAAAATGACCTATAATGTTGAAATTGATAACTTTTTGTGTGAGCATTTATTGGACTTGGAATGTAAAGATGAGTTGTAGGAAATGTCTTCCCCTTCAAGATGAGCATTGGATTGGATTTTTCTGATGAACCATGAAAAAGTTATGCCTTGGTCAAGTTACAGTTGACTTTTCAGCTATCCAAAAATAGAAACTTTTGACACCTTGATGATTTTTGAGCCATTCTTGTGAAATCATGGTCAAGACTTGACCAAATGATGATTGTGGCTTCAAAATAAGATGTTGACCAAAAATTTTGACTTTTGACTGCCAAATGACCATTTTGCCCCTACAGTTGACTGTTGAGCAAATGAGACTTTTGACTGTGCAACTTGACCTTGTGAGCCTTGAAACTTGACATGTAGGTGCTTGACAATGTATATGAGCATATCTGACTTGATTGAGCCCTTGAAAACCTCAACTTCCTTGCAAGAACCAAAACCCTAGTTTGACTGGCCTAGGAGAGTGGTTGACTGTGTAGCCCTTGAGTAGACTTTGAACCCTTTGAGGCAAAACTTTGAAGATAATGGGAGGGCAAATTTTGGGGTACAACAGTTGCCCCTGTTCAACCTTCTTAGACCTGAGGATGTAGATTGGCTTGTGTGCCTTTCGTGATCCGAGGGTGGAAGATGATTGAACACTAGAGTGCCCAGAAATTTGCGCTCACATAGTAGAGTGTCAGCAGTGTGATAGTGGGAATGGGCTTACAGATGCCATTTGGAGAGATGATGGATAGGAGGATGGGCTTATAGATGCCATCTGGAAATGTGACAGAACCTTGTCGAGAATGGGATTATAGATGCCATTTGGAGACTGTCGGTATGTGGATGGGCTTACAGATGCCATCTAGGTGTTGATCGCGTAAGAGATTCCTTAGCGAGAACTTGCGTACCTGAGAAAGAAAATAATTACTTGGCCTGTTACAGGAGTTAGTCTTCGAACCCTTTATGTAGATGTGCCCTGGCTGGATACAGGAATCGAATCTTTAAACTCTTCATACGTGCCCTGGCAAGATACAGGAATCGAGTCCGGAGAATAGTCGTCAACAGATACACCCTGGCAAGATACAGGAATCAGATCTTCAAACTCTTCAAACGTGCCCTGGAAGGATACAGGAATCGAGTCTGGAATTAGTCGTCAACAGATACACCCTGGCAAGATACAGGAATCGGATCTTCAAACTCTTCAGACGTGCCCTGGCAGGATACAGGAATCGAGTCTGGAATTAGTCGTCAACAGATACACCCTGGCGAGATACAGGAATCGGATCTTCAAACTCTTCAGACGTGCCCTGGAAGGATACAGGAATCGAGTCTGGAATATAGTCGTCAACAGATACACACTGGCAAGATACAGGAATCGGATCTTCAAACTCTTCAGACGTGCCCTGGCAGGATACAGGAATCAAGTCTGGAATATAGTCATCAACAGATACACCCTAGCAAGATACAGGAATCGGATCTTCAAACTCTTCAGACGTGCCCTGGCAGGATATAGGAATCGAGTCCGGAATTAGTCGTCAACAGATACACCCTGGCAAGATACAGGAATCGGATCTTCGAACTCTTCAGACGTGCCCTGGCAGAATACAGGAATCGAGTCTAGAATAATAGTCGTCAACAGATACACCCTGACAAGATACAGGAATCGGATCTTCGAACTCTTCAGACGTGCCCTGGCAGGATACAGGAATCGAATCTGGAATTGTGATAGTTGATAGTAATTATCATTGTATTGACTTTTGTCCTGCAAAGACAAAACATTAGTTGTATGCGATGTCATGATGTATGACATGCGTGATATTCTCAAAATGAATGAGATTGTATGTTCATGATGCGTATGTGCATGCTATAATGTATGAAGATGTGATGTTTATGACTGTATTTTTGTCTAGGAAAGTAAATCCTTGACGGGTGCCGGGAAGTCAAATCCTGGGCTGATGTTGAAGAAGAGTTTCGTTGTTTCCGCTGGGGATGATAGTTGCAAGAATACCGGTAGGAGAAGATGACTCCGTTGGGGAATAAACTTTACTGGAGAGATTACTCTGCAGGGAATTACTCTGTGGGAAACAAGGTACTTTGCTGAGATGTCGATGATAACTCCGCTGGGGATACCATTGTTGAGCTCTGTTGGAAGATTTGATGAACTCCACTGGGGATAGGAAGACTTCGCCGGGGACGATCTTTCCGTGGCAATTGGCTGAGGATAACCCAGTTATATCCCGGTGGGGAATAACCTTCTGAATAAAGTCGGGGAGAGCGTTCGTACTCTGCAGGTGATAAGCTTCCAGAATCTACTGGGGATAAGCTTCCAGAATCTACTGGGGAGATTGATTCAACTTTCTTGGGGAAACTTTGGACTGTACTGGGGAATAGCTCCACTGGGGTGTCTTGTATTCCGCCGGGGAACAATCTCAGAATAAGACTGCCGGGGAGGCTTGTTAAGAATGTTCGTATACTCCGCTGAGGAATGTTGAGATCTGCTGGGGATACCCAATTTCCTTGAGGCTGACAGTGGACTAACTCTGCTTGGGGAGAGTATCGTTGACTTGCTGGCTCACTCTCTGGGGAATTAAGATATCTTGGTTACATTCTTCAGCCGAACTTACCTTGGTACCTTGGTGGACAGAGCAACTAGATCGCTTAGACAATTCAATATTGCCCCCGTTTCTAATGTCATCTGTAATTAATCCTTTGTTTCGCATGCAAATATTTATGAGTTAGCAATTAGTATCAAATGCATATATCAAAAATGAACATTGGACGTTCTTCGCAAGACAAAACAGAAAAGGAAAAACAATTGGCAATTGGTCTGAAAAGTGAATTTGTATTGATTTTTTTGAATTTGCCTGTAAATAGGCGTTTATGTACAAGAGGCTGACGTCCTAGTAAGAGAACGCCGTCGAATAGAATAGAGTTTATACAATTTGTACAAAGGAAAACAAAACAGCTGTGTGAAAATGTCCCACTGGGTTTCAACTCTGCTATCGCCTTTATATCTTCGAGCGTCTCATCACTTGGCTGCTCGGTTGAAGATGAAGCTGACTGATCGATGCCGTTTGAACTTGGTAGTTGATACCGGATTCTGGATGCAAGGTGATTCAATGAGACATAGTATTACGCTTTAATCCCTAACTTTTGCCTGGACCGCCCTTTCGGGTTTTCAGTCCACCGGGATACCCATTTTTGCCCAAGCCGCCTTTTCAGGTTTTCGACTTGCCGGGTGTACATATTTTTTCATTTCATCCCTTATTTTTGCCCGAACCCTTTTGGTTCGCCGGGAAGCCCTTATTTTTTCCTAGGTATGTCAACCTAGCGGGTCTTTTATTCATGCGTAGTATCTTTTTACTATGTCTGCATTGGCGGGGTGAGGAAGGTCGTCGCCGTCCATGGTGGTTAGAATCATGGCTCCTCTCGAGAAGACATGCTTAACCACAAACGGCCCTTCGTACGTAGGGGTCCATTTTCCCCTGGGATCACTTTGAGGAAGGATGATGCGTTTGATTACCAGATCTCCAACTTGATACTCTTGGCGTCTGACCTTCTTGTTAAATGCCCTGATCATCCGTTTTTGGTACGTTTGACCATGACAGATAGCAGTGAGTCTCTTTTCGTCAATTAGGTTTAATTGATCAAGTCGAGTCTGGATCCAGTCATCTTCGCTCAGATCTGCATCCTTCATTATCCGGAGAGAGGGTATCTGGACTTCAATCGGCAAGACTGCCTCCATGCCGTAGACCAAGGAAAAGGGAGTTGCCCCTATTGATGTCCTTGCTGAGGTACGGTACCCATGAAGAGCAAACGGTAACATCTCGTGCCAATCTTTATAGGTCACTGTCATCTTCTGCACAATCTTTTTGATATTCTTATTTGCCGCTTCTACAGCCTCATTAATCTTCGGCCAATAAGGAGAAGAGTTGTGGTGCTGTATCTTGAATTGCTCGCAGAGCTCAGTGATCATCTTGTTATTAAGATTGGTACCATTGTCCGTAATGATCCTCTCAGGGACGCCGTATCGACAGATCAGGTTGTGTTGAATGAACCGTGCCACGACGTTCTTGGTTACTGTAGCGTAAGAAGCTACTTCAACCCACTTTGTAAAGTAATCAATTGCTACCAGGATGAAGCGGTGCCCGTTGGATGCCGTAGGTCTGATCTCGTCGATCATATCAATGCCCCACATTGCAAAAGGCCAAGGTGTTGTCAAGACATTCAGAGGAACTGGAGGGACGTGCACCTTATCTGCATAAATCTGGCACTTGTGACATGTCCGAGAATGTTGGTAACAGTCAGCTTCCATTGTGGACCAGAAATATCCTGCCCGAAGGATTTTCTTTGCCATGGTGTGTCCACTGGAATGTGTTCCGAAGGTACCTTCATGTAGCTCTGCCATGGTCCTTTCTGCTTCAGTCTTATCCACACAACGCAGTAAGGTTGAATCATGGTTTCGCTTGTATAGAATGCCATTACTGAGGAAGAACTTTGCTGCGAACCTTCTCAGAAACGTTTTGTCATTGACAGATGCACCCTCGGGATATTCTTGAGCTTCCAAGTACCTCTTCACCTCATGATACCAGGGTTTTTCAGTTACTGTCTCAGCCTCGAGATCACAACAATATGCAGGTTCGTCCAGTTTCCATATAATGATCCGGGGAGCCTCATTGTCCTACTTGACTTTGAACATAGAAGACATCGTAGCCAGCGCGTCCGCCAACTGATTATCCTCTCTTGGGAAGTGTTCAAAAGTTATCTCTGTGAAATGGGGGATCAATGTCAACACACACTCTTTGTAAGGAATAAGGTTTGGGTGTTTCGTATCCCACTCGCCTTTGATCTGATTGATCACGAGAGCGGAATCTCCGAAGACACTCAGAAACTTGTTCCTTAAGTCAATCGTAGCTTGAAGACCCATGATGCATGCCTCATATTCCGCCATGTTGTTGGTGCAGTTGAAACATAGTCGGGCAGTAAGCGGAGTATGAGTGCCTTTAGGGGATATGATCAAAGCGCCAATACCGTTACCCAAAGCGTTGGAGGCTCCGTCAAAGTGCATAGACCATCGGGATCCTTCCTCAGGTCCTTCATCCGGTCCAGGTACTTCACAATCAGTCACTACCATGATGTTCTCGTCAGGAAATTCAAAGTTCATTGATTGGTAGTCGTCCACTGCCTGGTGTGCCAAATGGTCTGCCAATACACTTCCTTTGATAGCTTTCTGAGTCGTGTACTGGATGTCGTATTCTGTCAATATCATTTTCCATCTTGCTATTCTTCCAGACAGAGCAGGCTTTTCGAATATGTACTTTATTGGATCCATCTTTGATATCAACAAAGTAGTGTGAGTCAGCATATACTGTCTCAGCTGGCGAGCAGCCCATACCAAAGCGCAGCAAGTTTTCTCGAGCAATGAGTATCGGGTCTCACAGTCGGTAAACTTTTTGCTAAGGTAATAAATGGCGTGCTTTTTTCGGCCAGACTCGTCATGCTGCCCCAGCACACACCCCATTGAGCTGTCAAGTACTGTCAGGTATAAGATTAGAGGTCTCTCTTCAACCGGTGGCATGAGAATGGGTGGTTCTTGGAGATACTCTTTGATTCTGTCGAAAGCGGCCTGACATTCATCATTCCAACGTACTACTTGATCTTTCTTCAGTAGCTTGAAAATTGGTTCACAAGTAGCAGTTAACTGCGAGATGAATCGGGCAATATAATTCAGACGTCCTAGAAAGCCTCTGACTTCTTTCTCTGTCTTAGGAACTGCCATCTCTTGTATGGCTTTAACCTTGGCAGGGTCCACTTGAATACCTTTGTCGCTTACAACGAAGCCTAGCAACTTTCCAGATCTTACCCCGAAGGTGCACTTGTTCGGGTTCAACCTCAGCTTGTACAACTTCAGACGGTCAAATAACTTCTGTAGATGGTCAAGATGCTCCTCCTCAGTTTGGGACCTTACAATCATATCGTCAACATATACTTCAATCTCATGGTGAATCATGTCATGAAATAAAGCAACCATGGCATGTTGGTAGGTTGCCCTAGCATTTTTCAACCCGAATGGCATGACCTTGTAGCAGAAGGTGCCCCACTGAGTAACAAAGGTAGTCTTTTCCATGTCTTCAGGAGCCATCTTGATCTGATTATAACCTGAAAAGCCATCCATGAAGGAGAACACTTTATGTTGGGCAGTATTGTCAACCAGAACGTCAATGTGAGGTAGGGGAAATCATCCTTGGGGCTTGCCCTGTTCAGATCCCTGTAATCGACACACATTCTGACCTTACCATCTTTCTTTGGCACTGGAACCACGTTGGCAACCCACTGAGGGTAAGAAGTCACTGCTAGAAAACCGGCATCGAATTGTTTCATAACCTCAGTTTTGATCTTCTCGGACATCTCTGGACGCATACGGCGGACCTTTTGTTTAACCGGAGGGCAGTCTTCCTTGGTAGGCAAATGATGGACCACAATGTCGGTATCCAACCCAGGCATGTCTTCGTAGGACCAGGCAAAGATCTCCACATAATCATGCAACATCTGAATCAACCGTTGTTTCACGCTGAGCTCTAGATTGGCACCAATCTTGACTTCCTTTCTATCTGTCTCAGTACCCAGATTCACCGTTACTACTAGCTCTTCATGTGGCTGAATGGTCCTCTCTTCCTGGAGTAACAATCTTGCAAGCTCACCAGGCACTTCGCAATCATCTTCACCTTCGTCTTCGGCTAAGTTGATCGGATTTTCGAAGTCATAACTGGCAGTAGCAGAGTCGTTACCAGTGAGATCCAGAGTGGATTGAAACCTGTATGGGTGAGTGTGTGTAAATACAGCTGTTTTTCAATATATAAATAAAGAAAGGGAGCACAAGATTTGAAATGTGAAAAACGTCCAATGCTTTTATTCATGATATATGAAAGTGACAAACAAAAGCCCTCACAAATAAAACCACGGTGCCCCGGGTAAGACACCGGGCCATAAAGTTCCAAATTATTGTTTATTACAAATCCAAAACAAAGAAGTTCATTACTGGGTGACAAAAGTAATGGGTGTAAAGTCTTTTGCAGTCCAGTTGCTAGGTCCACCGTTGGTTGCCGGGTAGATCCAGCTGTCAAACTCGGATTCTTCCACTTCGTCTTCATCCCCAATAGCATTCACTCCTGGATTGGTGATGAGCACAGGAGGTCTTCCAATCCTTGCCTTGCGCATAGCCTTCTGAGCTTCTGCAGTGAAACCCAAGCCAAATTTGTCAGTCTTTGGAGTAAAATCAGGGAGCCTGCCCCAGTTTGCACATTCACCTTTTTCAATCACAGCCCGGGCGTCCTTTAAGGAGGCCATCTTCAAGGGAGAACCCTCTTCAGTCGCTGCTGCCAATGTCTGAGGCACCTCTTCAAAATGTTGAAAGGGAGTCTCAATGAACTCCCCGTCCATTTCTACGTACCTGAAGGAGTTGAGGTGGCTGACCATGTATTCCTCTTCCCTTTGCACTGTTACAATCTTCCCCATGACCGGGTATTTGAGCTTCTGATGTAAAGTTGAAGTCACAGCTCCAGCCTTGTGGATCCACGGGCGACCCAGCAAACAAGAATAGGATGGACGGATGTCCATCACATAGAATTTTGAATCAAATACCTGCGAACCAACTCTGATCGGGATGTCAACCTCACCATGTACCATCCTTTTGGACCCGTCAAAGGCCCGAACAACAATGTTACTTGGTTTGAGTTCTAAACCCTCACGGTCCAGCCTGTCTAGAGCCTTCTTGGGTAGCACATTTAGTGAAGAACCAGTGTCAACCAGCACATGAGCAAGAGTAGTGCCCCTGCATTCAATGGAGACATGCAGGGCATCATTATGGTTCTTCCCCTTGGCCGTCAGATCAGCATCAGAGAAACCCAGGCCATTATCAGCGGTTAAGTTGGCCACACAGTCGGTGAATTGATCAGCAGACGTCTCTTGAGGCACGTGGGCCGTTTTCAGGAAAGCAATCAGGGCCTTGGCATGGGCCTCTGAACACAGCAACAGTGATAGCATGGAGATTTTGGAGGGGGTGTGCCCCAGTTGTTCAACGACGTTGAAATCACTCTTCTTTATAATTTTGAGGATCTCTTCCATTTCTTGCTTGGAAGCCTCAACAATGGTCTTTGGTGCCTTCGTCCGGGCAGGCATATCAGCAGCAATCCCTTTGCCCCGAGCGTCAGATGACTCGGCAGCAGGGGTGGAAACTTGATTAGGGGGGGAAATAGGCACACTGACAGGTGTGATGACAAGAGGCCTCTGAATTACTGGAGGAGCAATGTCTGGTGAGAATAGTCTTCCACTACGAGTGACCTTAGCAGGCCCAGTGATGTTGGTGACACTGGTACCAGCGTTGAACTCTTGCTTCACTCCCAGAACATAAACATCTGCCCTATAGTGCCACGGGACAGCTTTATCAGACTTGTAGGGGATGGGGCCCGGAACAGTAATGGTGATGGGAGCAATCTTGTGAACAGGAAAAATTTGGACAGGCTTCTTTGAAGGAGCCTTGGAAGGGTTATTGAAAATGGTAACAATTGAAACTTCTTCAACAGGGGCAGCAGGAACGGCAGTCTTCTTGAACAAGATCTCTTTACTATCCATCAGGTTTTGGACGCCTGATTTCAGCAAAGAACAACCAACAGGGGAATCAGCACATAAAGGGCAACCTTTGCTACATCCCGGAAATAAACCGGCTAGCAACAGGTTCCTCTTGACGGTCAGCAGCGGAGTAGCAACATCATCCACATAAGCTACATACAAATCCTCCTCAACAGCATTCACTCCATGCTGGGGCATGGGAGCGGTCACAACATTTGGCCTCTCGGGCGCCTCGAACTGTATCTCCTTGGCATCAATAAGGTCCTGAACCTTATTCCTCAGGGCCCAGCAATCATCAGTAGAATGTCCCGGGCTATCAGAGTGATACGCGCAACGGGTGTTGGGGTTGTATTTCGGAGATGCTGTGTTTACCATCTTCGGAGCCTCTTTGACAGTTACCAGGCTAGTTGACAGCAGTTGCGGCAGGATCTGAGAGAGAGTCATGATGAGACGAGTATACTGCCGTTTGGGCCTCTCAGCTCTGGGTTGGTTGTACTGTTGTGGAGCAGCAGCAGGCTTAGAAATAACCACCACGTTGACAGCTTGGCGGCGCTCAGGTTTGTTCTGCTTTCTTGGACCATACACAGCACTGTCCTCCTTCTTGAAGGGCTTCTTTTCAGCATTTGAGGAGGCGCCCTTCTGTATCTTCCCTGATTTTATACCAGCTTCGATCCTTTCACCAGTCAGGATCAGGTCAGTAAACCCAGCAGAGGAATTACCAATGAGATGGTTAAAGAATGGACCATATAGGGTCCCCAAGAACATGTCCACTAGCTCACGATCTGTTAATGGTGGCTGCACCCTGCCAGCCAGATCTCTCCATTTCTGTGCGTACTCCTTAAAACCTTCACCCGTTCCCAGTGACATACCCTGGAGTTGGGTATGCGTGGGAGCGAGGTCGGAATTATATTGATACTGCTTGTAGAAAGCAGTGGCCAAATCCTCCCAGTTACGAATGTTGGTTCCATCCAGCTGATAGAACCATTCGAGGTGAGTCCCTGAAAGACTCTCCTGGAAGAAGTGGATCCATAAGTTCTTGTCTGCTGTGTAAGGCTGGATCTTCCTTACATAAGAACGGAGGTGCATCTTAGGGCAGGAAGCCCCGTCATACTTCACAAAGGCAGGCGCCTTGAACTTGTGTGGGATCACCACCCCAGAAGATAAACCCAAGTCTCCGAAATCCAACCCAGGCACACGTTGAATCTCCATAGCATTTAACCTGTCCTCCAGCTGTTTGTACCGGTCCTCGGCAGGAGGGTACTGTTCGTCATTGAAGTTTGTCTCAGTGTCAGAAACCACAGGACTAGAGACCTCTCTCCCTTGGTTACTACCTTCCCCACAGATGGAGTAGTCCTTTCAGCTTCATTCTGCAATGTATTCCCGAGTCTGCGCCCAGTGTTGAATAGCACAGTCCTCTTCTTCTTCTTATTCTTCTTCAGGAGCAAAGCCTTCAGCTCTTGTTGTCCCTGGGCCAAGTTCATGACCATTTCCTGAAATTGGGCATTCTGGGCCTGGAGGGCCTTGATAGCTTGCTCGGTAGTGAGTTCAGGATTCATGATGCTTGAGTGCTGAAATAAACAGTGAAGGAGATTAAGCAACCTGTAGGAAAAGGTTACCTGTAATGCATATGATGAATGAAATGCGTATGAATTATGTTTTCAAAGACAATCGGGAATCAACTTTGTAAACAAAAGGAACACACTTTATTAGATTTAAACTTTAAATTGTTCAACAATTTGCCCTTAGGCGTTACAAGAATGAAAATACTGAAAATGAAATAAAGCTGTAAAAGAAACATCCAAATCCCATCAGTGCTCCCATGGCCTCCTCTTCTCAGTACGGATATAGTCATTCAGGGTTCGCTCGTTCTCCAATTGCTTGGTCAGCTTCTGGATCTTCTGTTCCTGTTCGTTGAACTTTTCCCGATAATAATCCCGCTCTTCCTGTAGTTACGCCCAAGACCTCTTTAGTGTATCAACATCAGTGGGTATATAAGGAGGGAGAACAGTTGGAGGAACCCCATCTCCATCAGGACCTTCAAGAATGATAGGCCTGACAACTTCATATGGCATACCTAACTTCTGAGCACGGATGCGGACCCATCTGTAGTAGGCTTCCATAGGCAGAGAAGTCTTCAGTCCCAACTCATGTGGGTCAGCTTTGTGAATTCTGTCCCAAGCTTTGATGAATCTACGGCGCAGTTCGTCACTATCTTTCTGAAACTCAAAACTGATGTGAGGCACCAGCATCTCATGAGGCCCTGCTCTTCTGGCTCTTCCAAACTGACGGAGAGCTAAACATGGATTATAAGAGATTCCGCCCTGAGTGCCAATCAATGGAACATTAGGATATTCTCCGCAGCGATCAATAACAACCACCTCATCTAAACCTCTGAGAGTCCAAATGATGTCATTATCAGTGAGAGACATTAACCTATGAGCTCAGCCTCTTCCTTCTTGGTTCTTTAGCACGAACTTGGGGAGGTGCGAAATAAACCACCTCACTAATAAAGGAGTACAACACCACAGAGTTCCCCGTCTTCGGGCAGTAGGAGCATAGAGTTGTTGCAGGATATCACCCAAGAGAGTGGGTACAGGGTTCCGAGACACGAAGATCCTTATGGCATTGATATTGACAAAGTTATCAGGATTTGGAAACAGTACTAGACCATAGATTAAGAGAGCCAGAATGTCCTTGTACGCCCTGAAGTCTAAGTCATTCCAGAAACTGTTAGCTTTACCAACCAGAAACTTAGCCAGGAAGCCCTTAACTCCGCTTCTAGTCACCCAGTTGTCCATTACCTCATGGTTGGTCAAGGGAAGGGCTGCAGCAATATCCTCGAGCCTAAGAGTCTTTTCCCAACCAGTGAAGGGAGTCTGATCCAAGATAGGGATGCCAAGCAAATCAGAGAACTCTTCCAGGGTAGGGACCAGCTGGAAGTCTTGAAAGGTGAAGCACTGGTACAGAGGGTTATAAAACTGGGTCAGGACACTCATCAGTTGTTGGTCCCACTTTGCCGTGACTAAACTGAGAAGAGAACCATGCCTCTGGATGAAGTAAGTAGTATTTGGAATTCTGCTAACCAACTCTTCAAGCAACTCAGGTGGGTGAACAAAATTGAACCGGATAGTGTTCCTTCGCATAGGCATCATGATGTCCTACAAAACAGAGCAAAGGTGAAACCCTTTTGTCTTTGAAATGATCAGTCCTTATGCAGGATGCATGCAATGTTATGATGGCA
This sequence comes from Vicia faba, assembly GCA_948472305.1. Classification (NCBI taxonomy): domain Eukaryota; kingdom Viridiplantae; phylum Streptophyta; class Magnoliopsida; order Fabales; family Fabaceae; genus Vicia; species Vicia faba. The sequence continues at coordinate 174,545,735 of OX451737.1, forward strand.
TGATGTTATGATAAAGCACACCACGAGTATTCACAAAGACAAACATGATAAGGCACACAAGTCACACAAGACAAGCCCTTAGAGTTTAGGCCAGCATGGGGTCTAGGTATTACCCTCTTTCAGTTTGTTGGTTAAGACCTGTCCTATCAGAAGTAATCGGGTTCTAGAGGATCCCAATATCACTGACTACCCTCAATCGGTCATAACTCCAGCATCGCAATCTTTTCTTGCAGCCAGAACCATCACGAGAGTTTAGCCTCAATGGGTGTAGCATACTGCTACTGTTCTATGGCCAAGTTGGGTCATTTAAGGTTCTAAGGTCGGTTGGTGCTTAATGGCTCCTCAGAAGACCCATATTCTCCTCGTTGAGACACAAGGGATATCGGTACAGACCAAGGTGCCACACCAACGTAGCCACTGCTTCACCCGTATCGGTCTACGCCGGACAGGTCCCTCACAGCTTATGCTACCTAAAAGGGCATCCCCAGATCCGGGTTAGGATCTATGAAACTCCGATGCAAAGCCTACAAATATAAAGCAATCAAAGCAAAGCAATTGAAAACATAAGTATGATATAATCCTAAGGCACACCTCACTTTAAGTTTCCCCAGCAGAGTCGCCAGTTCTGTGATCGGTGGATTTAGAACTGACTGTTTAAAGCTGGTTTCGCAAAATGTCGCGGAAGCAAGAGTCACCACTGTCTTTTATTTTCTCCAACATGGACAGGACAAAAGCACAGCAAAATTCCTTATGAGATTGTCTCTCGGTTCGGGAGGTTGATTTATAGAAAGGGAAGGTGTTAGCACCCTTTCTATCCGTGGTTATCCACGGGCTCTTAGGTACTTTCTCTTATGTTTTCAAAGTGTTTGTTTGATTTTCAAAATGTGAGTGGGTTTTGCAAAAGATCTGTTGAAAGATTTCTGAATAACTCTTGTATCAGTCCTCAAGAGTGTTTGAAAAATTGTTTTGAAAGCTTTTTTTGAAAAAAAGTGTCGGTGTGAAAAGATGTTTTGTTTTGTTTTTGAAAAGAGCAAGTATCTATGAGTCGTCTACCTACCCTAAGGAATTAGGCTGTGTATAAGTCCCTAAGGTAGTGCCATCCCACCATTGAGAGGTAGGTAGCACCACCGTTGGAGGTGTTCGAGTCAATTCGAGTTTTGGGACAGTGTGGTCACCAGAGCAACAGTAGGACACCTTAGAAGCTACCCTTATGCCCTTGATCCCTTTTTTAATCCGAGGCAACCGTTTCGAGGCAACTGGATCATGGACATAAGGACTTACTAAAACGTCCTATACTCGACGACCATATTTCGAAGGTAAGGCCACAGGTGAGGCGTACCCTAGAAGTGGTGTGTGAATTTGTATGTTATTTTCATGTTAAGTTTATCTTTGACCATGGCATGGTGAGCTACGCTTGTTTTTAATTGGCATGCATTCTTTCATACAAGTTAACAGTTAAAGGGGGTGCGGAAAGTAAATTGCGAAAACGTAAATCCTACGCTATTATAAGGCGCGAGTCTATACATCGCCAAAAATTACAAAGACCCGTTTTTTAGTAAATGAGTACGGAAAATAAAAAACAGTAAAAGTCTTATTTACTATTACATGTCCGGAGAAATTACATAATAATCGAACAAATTAAATGCGCGCGAATAAATTAATCGGGAATCACTAAGGGTGTTGACCCTTTTTGGAAAAGAAAATTGATTTTTGGTCTTTTGGTAATTAAATGAAATTAAAAACTAATTAATGACTAATTAATCATTTTAATTAAAGAAAATATTTTTTGTTTTTTTTATGTTTTTATGAAATAAAATAAAAAAAGAAATAAAATTCTAGGTTAACCTAAATCTAAATCTATTTTAATTATTAAAAAGAAGGTTAAAATGGCCTAATTAAAAAACAATAGTTCAATTATGGTTTATTTACAAAATAAAAATAATAATAATAAAAATGTTAATTATATTTTTTTGGTTTTTTATGAAAATGTGTTAATTGATTAATTTGTTAATAATAAAATAAAAAGGTTGAAAATAATAGGAAATGACAAAAACAAATAAAAAAAGAAAGTAAAAAACCAAGGGGGTGTGGGCCAAATAAGAGGGTGCAAGACTGAAATTGTGGCCCATTTGAGGAAGCCACGTTGACTTTCCTGGATCACCTACAGCATGCTTGACTCCGGACTATGGTGCTCCCTGCTTTTTGTCCTTTGGATCTGCCTTGAAGACACCTGGCTTGTTGGATCTATAGGGTTTATGATGAGCCTTCCTTGGAGCGCTGCACAGGAAAGCCATGAGAAAAACAATATGGGAATTGTAGGGGACCTGGGAATCGAACCCAGGTCCCAAGGATGGCATGACACGTTCCCAGTCACTGAAGCACTTTGTTGCATTTGTTAATAATATGAAAAACAAATATTATGTAAAACAAAAGCCAGTAATGTTGAAAGACAAAAAAATGCGCGCGTGGATTTGAATGTACCAACGCCTGCTTGCCACGCATGTCGTCTTCTACCTTTTCTGCAAAATACAAAGCATATAGCGGGGGTTTTAAACCCCCACAAAATACAGTAAAAATAAAAATAGCGATTAGCTCCTCACACCATATAAAAAGGGCGCGAATAGTTCATTGGATTCGTCTTGTCCTTCTCAATTCAACCATGGGTGTTTGGGGGTCCAATTTTACAGTATGGTGAAATCCCCAATTTGAAGCTTGAAAAAACCTAAAATGCTTTAATGGTGAATCATGATTTAATGCGTTAGAATGCAATTGGATTATCCTATTAGCTTCAGAAAGCCCCTAGCAATACAAAACAAGAAAAAAAATGGATCAAATGCTTATGAAATGTGATATACAGTTTTGAGAAATGAAGCAAACCGAATGAGTAATATGGCACGATTTCTTGAGGTTCTTGACTCGTTTCTGATTGCTAAAGGTTCCTAGGGATCCCAGGAGTGTGTTTTGATTGAAAGGGAGGTTTAAAACGTGCTGCAAATAGGTTTATATATTTGCTTTTTTTCTTGAAAGTTTGAAATATGTTTGGCCGTTTTGGGTGTTTCTTAGGTCGTGAATCCTGTTGTGATAGCTTGCACACATGTTATGTAAAGAGTTTCAATCAAATTTAATAGCCTTGAAGCCTTGCATTCATGTTTAAGATTTGGCCATAACCTCCATTGAAACCACTTTTCATTTTTGTGTCAAATTTGAATTCTTGCTTAGTATAACCCCTTGCACGGATTTGGAATGTGCATGATGGTGTATCAAAGCATTTCAATACAAAATATATCCCCTAATTAATTTCTTTGATTTTAAAAGATTTAAAATGAATTAAATCAAATAAAATTAAATAAAAATGGAAAAATTAATTTTAAATCTTGAAATAATTTGTGGGACACGTGGAAGCATGGCCAAGCTGAAACAAGTGGAAAAAGTGGGCCCCTTTTGTTAAAAATGAAGTTTCAAGGATAATTGACTTTGGCCAATTCACAAAAATTTCCCAACTTCTCCAATGCATATCTTGCTCAATTTTAAAGCTATGAACATGTTATTGGACATTTTGGAAAGGTCTTGAAGTCCTCTAACCAATGTCTTTGGTCCCATGTCATTTTGATTTACCAATCTCAAGTTATGGTCTTTGACTTAAAGTCCCTTTTTGTTGACTTTTGAAAATGACCTATAATGTTGAAATTGATAACTTTTTGTGTGAGCATTTCTTGGACTTGGAATGTGAAGATGAGTTGTAGGAAATGTCTTCCCCTTCAAGATGAGAATTGGATGGGATTTTTCTGATGAACCATGAAAAAGTTATGCCTTGGTCAAGTTATAGTTGACTTTTCAGCTGTCCAAAAATAGAAACTTTTGACACCTTGATGATTTTTGAGCCATTCTTGTGAAATCATGGTCAAGACTTGACCAAATGATGATTGTGGCTTCAAAATAAGATGTTGACCAAAATTTTTGACTTTTGACTGCCAAATGACCATTTTGCCCCTACAGTTGACTGTTGAGCAAATGGGACTTTTGACTGTGCAACTTGACCTTGTGAGCCTTGAAACTTGACATGTAGGTGCTTGACAATGTATATGAGCATATGTGACTTGATTGAGCCCTTGAAAACCTCAACTTCCTTGCAAGAACCAAAACCCTAGTTTGACTGGCCTAGGAGAGTGGTTGACTGTGTAGCCCTTGAGTAGGCTTTGAACCCTTTGAGGCAAAACTTTGAAGATAATGGGAGGGCAAATTTTGGGGTACAACAACTACTGACAGTGACACCTCCCTACATCCTGAGAGCGTGGACATAATCAGAAAATACTACGCATAATCAAAGACCCGCTAGGTCGACTGGCCTAGGCAAAAATAAGGGCTTCCCGACGAACCAAAAGGGTTCGGGCAAAAATTAGGGATAAAAATGGAAAAAATTTGTACACCCGGCAAGTCGAAAACCTAAAAAGGCGGCTTGGGCAAAAAAGAGTATCCCGATGGATTGAAAACCCGAAAGGGCGGTCCAGGCAAAAATTAGGGATCAAAGCGTACGACTATGTCCCGTCATCTCGTCACTTGCCTACCAGAAAAAGTCTTGTCATTTTAATCGAAAGATACCAAGCACCTCATAGGTTGGGATAATACTCGATCCACAAGGCCTCCGCAGGCACCTTCTTCCGCAGAAACAGGGGCAATAAAATTGTCCAAATTGTACAGCTGCTCTGCTCACCAGGTACAAAGGTAGATTCAGGTGAAGAATATGGCTAAGATACCTTCACTCCCTGCAGAGTAAGACAATAATGATAGTTCTCCCCCAGCTGAGACTTGCAACGAATCAGCAATACTCTCCCCAAGCAGAGTTAATCTACCATCAGCACTAGAAAGGCTTGATATCCCCGGCAGTCTTAATATTCCTCAATGGAGTATAAGAATGTTCCCCGACAGAATACAAGGTACCTCCAGTGAAGTCAATATTTCCCCAGCACGGTCTGAAAAAGCTATCCCAACAGAGTTGAATCATCTTCCCCAGTAGACTCTGGAAGTTTATCCCCAGCGGACTACAAGAATAAATCTCCCCAACCAAGTTCAAGGGATCATTCCCAGCCAAATTCAGAGGGTTATCCCCACAAGAGTCTAACAGGTTTATCCCTAGCAAGTTGCAGCTGAAAGATCATCCCCCAGTGAAGTTCTGTCCTTTCACAAGCAAGAATTCAATCCTCTAAAGATTTAATATCACCAGCAATGGTAATCCATCCCCAGCGGAGTTTATCAGTGGCATTCTCAGCAGAACATCTCTTCCCCATAGAGTAATTCCCCTCAGAGTAATCTCTTCATCAGTTTATTCCCTAACGGAGTTTCTTTTCTCCTGCAGGTTTATTCTCACGATCATCTTCGTTCATCATCCCCAGCGGAAACGAAGAACTCAACTCTATTCTCCAGCAGCTCCGGGATTTATTTTCCCCAGCTAAAACATTATATTCCCATACATCATGATACATGCATATACGCATCATACGAATACAATCTCATTTATTTTTAGAACATCATTGTCTGATCCATATCATGCATTGCATATGACTGACCTTTACCTTTCAGGAAAGATACAGTTAAAGTTCTCAGTTACGTCGAAGACCTGGCCGGTTCTTAAATCTCAATTGAATTATCCTCGGTTTAATTTCAGATAAGGTTCTCAATCTCGACAGTTTCCCTACGTCAAAGTGTGGACGAGTACTATAACCTAAACGGTATACTATGTTGAGCACTAGTCAGTTCCTAGATCTTGATGTTTTCCTTCGTCATAGTGTGGACGAGTTCTCTAATTTCAACGGTATACTATGTTGAAGACCAGACAGTTCCTAGATCTTGATGAAGATGTTTCCCTACGTCATAGTATGGACGAGTGCTATAACCTCAACGGTATACTACGTTGAGCACTAGTCAGTTCCTAGATCTTGATGTTTTCCTCCGTCAAAGTGTGGACGAGTTCTATAATCTCAACGGTATACTACGTTGAAGACCAGACAGTTCCTAGATCTTGATGAAGATGTTTCCCTATGTCATAGTGTGGACGAGTGCTATAACCTCAACGGTATACTACGTTGAGCACTAGTCAGTTCCTAGATCTTGATGTTTTCCTCCGTCACAGTGTGGAAGAGTTCTCTAATTTCAACGGTATACTACGTTGAAGACCAGACAGTTCCTAGATCTTGATGAAGATGTTTCCCTATGTCATAGTGTGGACGAGTGTTATAACCTCAACGGTATACTACGTTGAGAACTAGTCAGTTCCTAGATCTTGATTTTTTCCTCCGTCATAGTGTGGACGAGTTCTCTAATTTCAACGGTATACTACGTTGAAGACCAGACAGTTTCTAGATCTTGATGAAGATGTTTCCCTACGTCATAGTGTGGACGAGTGCTATAACCTCAATGGTATACTACGTTGAGCACTAGTCAGTTCCTAGATCTTGATGTTTTCCTCCGTCAAAGTGTGGACGAGTTCTATAATCTCAACGGTATACTACGTTGAAGACCAGACAGTTCCTAGATCTTGATGAAGATGTTTCCCTACGTCATAGTGTGGACGAGTGCTATAACCTCAACATATACTACGTTGAGCACTAGTCAGTTCCTAGATCTTGATGTTTTCCTCCATCATAGTGTGGACAAGTTCTCTAATTTCAATGGTATACTACGTTGAAGACCAGTTAGTTCCTAGATCTTGATGTTTTCCTCCGTCAAAGTGTGGACGAGTTCTATAATCTCAACGGTATACTACGTTGAAGTCCAGACAGTTCCTAGATCTTGATGAAGATGTTTCCCTACGTCATAGTATGGACGAGTTCTGTAATTTCAACGGTATACTACGTTGAAGACCAGACAGTTCCCAAATCTCAACAGAAACCAGGCTTCCCCAGTGGAATCTTCTACAAACAACAAGTATGAAAATTCTCGCTAAGGAATCTCTTATGCGATCGACACTCATGCAGATGGCATCTGTAAGCCCATCCTCCTATCAATAATATCCAAATGGCATCTGCAAGCCCATTCTCGACATCACAATGCTGATACTACACCATGCGAGTGCAAATTTCTGGGCACTCTAGTGTTCAATTATCTTCAACCTTCAGATCACGAAAGGCCTGAAAGCCAATCTATATCCTCAGGTTTAAGAAAATTGAACAGGGGCAACTATTGTACCCCAAAATTTGCCCTCCCATATTTCTCAAGACATGTCAAGAATAATCTCCAAATGGTTCAAGATTGCTCAAAAGTTGGACAGTCAAATCACCTCTTAAGGCAGTCAACCTCAAATTAGAGTTTTGTGTTGCATCAAGGTCCTTACATCCAAATGACCTCAAGTGCTCCCAAATGTCCTAATATGTTCTCAAGTTCATCCATGTCAAATTTCAAGCCTTGCAGAGGAAGTTTGGTCAGTCAATTGCTCAAGAAGCCCAAGAATCGACTGTGTTAGGGCAAAAGCCAACTGTGACCTACAAATAATCAAACCTCAAGATTTTTTCTCAACATTCTCATTTTGAAGGATAATTCATCATTTGATCAAGGGTTGATCATGATTCATCAAGGATTGCTCAAAATTCATCAAGATTCAAAAGTTGCTAAATTAGGGTTTTGTAAGAAAAGTCAACTCAACTTTGACCAAGCATAACTTTCTCATATTTTATGAGAAATGACCCATCAAAAGCTCATTTGAAGAGGAGGCAATTTCCTGCAATCCATCTTCACACCCCAATGCACTCACAAGAAGTTACAAATTTGGACATTATAGGTCATTTTTGAAAGTCAACAAAAACACCTTTTTTGCCAAAGCTTATAACTTGAGCATGGAATATCAAAATTAGATGAAACCAAAAGGGTTGGTTATAGGACATCTCAAGGTTTCTAAAAAGGCCAAGAACACTTCCAAAAGTTCAAAATTGAATAAGTTATGCATTGTTGAAGTTGGGCATTTTTCCAAAATTGCCAAAAGTCAACTATCCCCAAAACTTCAAATTTTGACAAATGGGCCCACTTTTTCCCACTTGATTTGATCTTGTCACACCACACACGTGTCATATCTTCAGTCTTGTGCCAATTTATTAATTTTTCTATTTTATTTGATTTTTATTGATTTAATTCATTTTTAATCAATTTAAATCCAAATAAAATCTAAATATTAATAACTTTTGATCTTTTTGATTGATATAGGTTTCAATTATCATCATGGACTAAATAAAATCCGAATCATGCCATGTTATGAACAAAATATTGGTTTTTGACACTTTTGGAAGCTTTGTTAATGGAGAATAAAATCAAATCTTCAATCATCAATTCACATGGATTCAAAGCCCAAAATTAAACCTAATTGCTTCTATTATACTCACACAATGCAAGAGGCACGAAAATAGAACCAGAAGGCTGCTAAAACCACAAGAACAAACTTGAGAAAAAGATTGAAAAAGGGTGAAACTGAAATCCATACTAGAGGCATTTTCAGGACCAAATAAGCATTCCAATCGCATCCTGGCACTTCTCTAAAGCAGAACCAATCAAGATCACGTGCTCTCCTGCCTCCAAAAGCCCTGTAAGTGTCCCTCGAATCCGCCATGCTCATGGATTTGTAAAGCTTCATTCTTGCATCCATTCTCAAAAATGTTTGTATATTTGAATTCCTCACATCATTTGTGAACTTTCTGCATTAGCCAATTTCATTATTATGCCTTGTATCGCGAAATGCCATTGTAGATTTTTCTAGGTTTTTTTTCAGGGGTTTTAATTATAGGAAGAATTGGCCAATAAAAGGACCATGATTAGAACCGGGATGAAGAGGCGAGTAAAACCATGCCTCTAGATTGCATTTTTGTGACTCATGGTGGATTTTGGAGATGGCACAGCATATAGCCACGGACGGTTGTCCGTTGGTATAGGTGGAAAAGCTTTTAGCCACGATCCCAACGACAAGGACGATGGCGTGGCGTGTCCGGATTAGTTCATTTGAATATGGCGCATTTTTGTGTTATAATTCTGGCATATTAGTTTTTTCTCCATATAATAATCATTGTTTATTTCATTAACAATTAAACATAATAGCTCAGTTGGTGAAGGCGCTAGTGCATTGGCTAATGGGACCTGGGTCCGAATCCCAGGTCCCCAACATATTTGCTATATTTTGTTTCCAGATATTCCAATGCATTTCAGGCCTTGCAGTGCATCATACTCCTCAAATCTCCAGACGCCAGATGGCCTCCAGGCCAAATCTAAAGGCCAGGATTGAAGGCTCACCATACTCCCCAGTCAATGCATATGGGTGAAATGGTGAAAGTCAAAGCAGGCTTGAACGAAAATGGGCCAAACAATTGCTCTTCTCACCACAATCTGGGCCCAACACCCCCCTTTGGTTTATTTTCTTTTACTTCTCATTATATTTATTTATTTGTTAATTTATTTTCCTCATAAAAATCAAAAACCACAAAAAATATTATTTTTATTAATTTCATTATTTTATTTTTGTAAATAAATATTAATCAATTAATTTAGTTTTTAATTAGGTATAATTTTAATATTTTTGCAATAAATTAAAATCAATGTAGAATATTAGGTTTTACTAACTTTTAACTAAATTTATTTTATTTCCTTAAATATAAAAAAAAAACCAAAAATATTTTTATTAATTAATTAATTAATTTTGAAATAATTTAATTTCCATTTAATTCAAAAAATAACAAAAACATGCTTTCTTTTCAAAAAGGGTCAAAACCCTAAAAAATGTGCCGTCTTAATTTCTTGCATGCGATCCATATTTCCATATTTATGTAATTGCTTTCGGAATGTAATAGCTTTTAATTATGACTTTTATTTTATCGCTTTATTTTACTTTCCGCAATTTAAATTTAAGGGTTGTCTTTGGCGATGTAAATACCCGACGCCTTGTAATAGTTTAGATTTAATTTCCGCAATTTAAATTCTGCAAATTCTTAACTGCTAGATGTTTGATAATAGGGAATGCATGACAAGATCCAATGTATGAACTTAAAATCAACATAGCTCACCCATGACATGTACAAAGATAAATTAACCGAAATAACACACTCGCACATGCGCACTCTTAGGGTACACTACACTTGGTTGCCTTTGAACGTGGTCATTGAGTATAGGAAGTTTTAGAGGTCACCCTCTTGTCCAAAGATCATAGTTACCTCGAAACGGTTGCCTCGGACAAAATGATCTAAGACATTAGGGTTACCGTTAAGGCGTCATAACATTGCTTTAGTGACCACACGTCCCTTAATCGAATTGACCCTTAAACTCCAACGACGATGCTACCTACTCATCAATAGTGGGCTAGCATTATCTAAAGGACATTAGCACAGTTTAATTCCCTTTTCGAGTAGGCAGGTGGTTCTTAAGTACTTGCTCCTTTTAAAATAAAATAAAACTTTTCGCACTTACACTTCTTTCAAACAAAAACTCTTTTCAAACCCACAAACACAAAGAAAAGCAAATTTTGAAAACACTTTGAGCAAGTACCTAAGAGCCCGTGGATAACCACAGATAGAAAGGGTGATAACACCTTCCCTTTCTATAATCTACCTCCTGAACCCGAGAAACATCTCGAAAAAGGAATTTTTCTGTGCTTTTTTCCTTTCCTTGTTGGATAAAATAGAAGACGGCGGCGACTCTTACTTACCGCGACATTTTGCAAAAACAAATGCAAAACGCGAACCAGCATTCCAAAAATAGTCAGTTCTCTTTCCCACCGATCACAGAACTGGCGACTCTGCTGGGGAAATATAAGTGAGGTGTACCTTAGGATTAGATTATTGTGTTTTCAATTGTATACTTTGTATGATTTATATTTGTGGGCTTGTATCGGAGTTCTATAGATCCTAACCCGGATCTGGGGATACCCTTTAGGTAAGTAGCAATAAACTGTGAGGGAATTGTATGGCGTAGACCAATACGGTTGAAGCAGTAGCTACGTTGGTGTGGCACTTTAGATTGTACCGATATCCCTTGTGTTGGAACGAGGAGAATATGGGTCATCTAAGGGGTCATTAAGCACCAACTGACCTTAGAACCTTTAAATTGACCAACTTGGCCATAGAACAGTAGCAGTATGCTACACTCATTGAGACTAAACTCTCGTGATGATTCCGGCCGCAAGAAAAGGTTACTAAACTGGAATTATGACCGATTGAGGGTAGTCAGTGATATTGAGATCCTCTAGAACCCGGTTACTAATTTTAGGACAGGTTTAAACCAACTGAACTGAAAGAGGGTAGTACCTAAACTCCATGCCAGCCTAAACTTAAGGCTTTTTGTGTGACTTGTGTGCCTTCAAACTTGAACTACTTGCACATTCTTGTTATATGACAACATGAGTTCCTTGCAGGTTGTGTTTATAGTCCTTATCCAATAATTTGGATTTATTGCAGGGTTTACTTACATCACTTCACACTTTTGCTTAAACGCATATCATATACATCATAACATCATGCCTTAACATTTCCTTAACCATTTCAAGGATCTCAAGGGTCTGTGATGCAGGTTATGGTAAACCAGACGTCAAGCAAAGAGCAAAGAGGGTTTATTTTCCTCTAGCCAATGTCGTCTATGAATCAAAACACGATGACTTGAGTCATGGGCTATGACCCACTCGATATGGTGAGCTTGACTCTTGAAGAAGGACTCTTAACAACATGAAGTTTCTTCAATCAAAGCTGCAAAATTAAAATTCTAACAAGTTTCTTGTTTACCCCGAGAGATTCTTGAAAGCATGCATCCACATAACATGCATCCACATCATGACAGGTTTTCCCTTTCATGTTTTCTTATTCTCCTACTGTTTATTTCAGTAGAGATGGCCCTAGAGAGAACTTTCGAAGATATCCAGGCTCAAAATGCTCAACTTCAAGAAATGTTCTTGAACCTATCCCAGGGGCAGGAAGAAATAAAAGCTCTTATCACAAGGGGCTTAGTCCTAGGGAATCCAGGCGGCATCAGGAATGATCAGTTGGAAGGGCTACAAATTGAGTTGGCAATAATGAAGATCCAGATGATGGGACAGCTGGTGGGCCAGATGGCTCTCATTCAAGACCTGGCTCAAAGACAAGAAGAGCTCAGGGTCCTCGTCAACAAACTACTTCAAAATAACCAAGTGGGGAAAACAACTAGGGTTGAAGATCAAGTCATCATCCAACCTCCTTTGAGACAAGAAGACAAGGGAAAAGCTCCCCAGCTTTCTTCAGGGTCACAAGCCCAGCAACAACCTCGCCAGCGTCAATGGGGTAATCGGCGTAAGCAAAATACATCTGGAAGACATTTCTCTGAGACTGATATACCATCATCTCTAATACTGAAACGCTTGTTGGAGGTCAATATGATTCCTTTAAAGGATCCTCTCCAGAATCCCAATACCTCTGCTCCTGGCTATCACCCCGACGCATTTTATGTGTACCACTCCTATAGTCCTGGACATGACATCGACGACTGTTGGGCTTTGAAAAACAAGATCCAAGACTTGATTGATAAAAGAGTGTTGGAATTCATGCCGGATGGCAAGATGAAAATCTTCCGCTGAGGGTTCTCCACCTGAAATGACTAGTTCGAACTAGAAGACTTTTGTTCATTAGAATTTTCAATTTGTAACTTTCTTTTGATTGTTCGAACATTTATTCATGTCAAACTTTATTACTTTATCAATGCATTGCATATGTCTGTTTTGAATCAATCCATTCGTATTTCACTATATTCAAATTGCTTTCATTTTTTGTGATGATCAACTCTCGATTAAAAAAAATTTCCTAAGCCTTTAGAGGGAGGATGACGAAAATGATATCAAAATCTCTACAATATGCTTTTGAACAGACCCCGCTGACGAGGTACAGGCATTGTTTCAAATCCTAAACAGTGGAGTTATAAGGAAGATAATCCCTAGTCAACCCCTTTGAGCCAAAGAAGTTGGAGTTTTTCTTTTCATAAATTAAAACCCTTAATCACAACCCGGGGAGGGTAGTTTTCTCAGGTGATCCAGGTGCACAATGAATGGCATCAAAGAAGTCCTTCCGAAACAAAAGACGGTGTTGGTTCCGTATAATCGTAAGGACAGGCAGTCATTATCTCTCAAAATAAAAGCCCAATAAGTCAAAACCCATGAAGGAGACTTAAGAAAAACTGGGGCATCCCGCTGACTGTAATCACAAAAAGAAACAGTTCAGGCAAAAAACAGGGATAATAAAAACCAAAAAGAAAGATATCCTACAAACTCTCAACAAAAATGACTGCTTGTTTAAAATAAACTGTCAGTATCCAAACCATCACTGGAATATCAGAGCAAAGACTCAAACAGGATCTAAATGCACGGTTAGCTGAGTTTAGGATCGAAGAACATCACGAAGAGCGGGTGGGTACAAATAAATTTTGAGCCTTTATCCTTTGTTTCTTAAACCGTGAACCAGGCCACGTTATAACCCTTAAAAGTCCTAGCTGAAGCATGGGTTAGTTCGAAAGCATATTATTACAAAAGGTATCCCGACTCCTGTAGGGCTCGCTGTAAAATCCTGAGTTGACATCACATTTTACAAAAATTCGCTTGTTTTATTGAAAACTGCATTTTCAAAAAACATCAAAGCAGACATAAGCTTTGCATTCTTAAAATAACATTGTTTGCATATGACTATTTGTTCAAACAGCAGATAAATTCGCACGACGAATATCTAGTGAACAAAAAACCTTCTCAATAAAAGGATCACCTCAAGTGGAAAAACACTTCCAACCAAGGGGAACGACATGAGCATTGTCCATCATCTGGGGCAGTCAAGTCAAGATTCAAGGAATCTCTCAAAATACCAAATAGCCAGGGGCAAATCTCCATCTGAATTAATTGGGGCATTGGACATGAATTCCAGCAACGAATCTTGCATGATCAAACGAAGATCTTCTGGTAGTATGGCAACACAACACTACTGACAGTGACACCTCCCTACATCCTGAGAGCGTGGACATAATCAGAAAATACTACGCATAATCAAAGACCCGCTAGGTCGATTGGCCTAGGCAAAAATAAGGGCTTCCCAACGAACCAAAAGGGTTCGGGCAAAAATTAGGGATAAAAATGGAAAAAATTTGTACACCCGGCAAGTCGAAAACCTGAAAAGGCGGCTTGGGCAAAAAAGGGTATCCCGATGGATTGAAAACCCGAAAGGGCAGTCCAGGCAAAAATTAGGGATCAAACCGTACGACTATGTCCCGTCATCTCGTCACTTGCCTACCAGAAAAAGACTTGTCATTTCAATCGAAAGATACCAAGCACCTCATACGTTGGGATAATACTCGATCCACAAGGCCTCTACAGGCACCTTCTCCCGCAGAAACAGGGGCAATAAAATTGTCTAAACTGTATAGCTGCTCTGCTCAGCAGGTACAAAGGTAGATTCAGGTGAAGAATATGGCTAAGATACCTTCACTCCCTACAGAGTAAGACAATAATGATAGCTCTCCCCCAGCTGAGACTTGCAACGAATCAGCAATACTCTCCCCAAGCAGAGTTGATCTACCATCAGCACTAGAAAGGCTTGATATCCCCAGCAGTCTTAATATTCCACAACAAAGTATAAGAATGCTCCCCGGCAGAATACAAGGTACCTCCAGTGAAGTCAATATTTCCCCAGCACGGTCTGAAAAAGCTATCCCAACAGAGTTGAATCATCTTCCCCAGTAGACTCTGGAAGTTTATCCCCAGTGGAGTACAAGAATAAATCTCCCCGACCAAGTTCAAAGGATCATTCCCAGCCAAATTCAGAGGGTTATCCCCACAAGAGTCTAACAGGTTTATCCCCAGCAAGTTGCAGCTGGAAGATCATCCCCCAGTGAAGTTCTGCAGAAGAACCAATCAAGATCACGTGCTCTCCTGCCTCCAAAAGCCCTGTAAGTGTCCCTCGAATCCTCCATGCTCATGGATTCGTAAAGCTTCGTTCTTGCATCCATTCTCAGAAACATTTGCCTATTTGAATTCCTCACATCATTTGTGAGCTTTCTGCATTAGCCAATTTCATTATTATGCCTTGTATCGCGAAATGCCATTGTAGATTTTTCTAGGTTTTTTTCAGGGGTTTTCATTACAAGAAGAATTGGCCAATAAAAGGACCATAATTAGAACCGGGATGAAGAGGCGAGTAAAACCATGCCTCTAGATTGCATTTTTGTGACTCATGGTGGATTTTGGAGATGGCGCAACATATAGCCACAGACGGTTGTCCGTTGGTATAGGTGGAAAAGCTTTTAGCCACGGTCCCAACGACAGGGACGATGGCATGGCGTGTCTGGATTGGTTCGTTTGAATATGGCGCGTTTTTGTGTTATAATTCTGGCATATTAGTTTTTTCTCCATATAATAATCATTGTTTATTTCATTAACAATTAAACATAATAGCTCAGTTAGTGAAGGCGCTAGTGCATTGGCTAATGGGACCTGGGTTCGAATCCCAGGTCCCCAACATATTTGCTTTATTTTGTTTCCAGATATTCCAATGCATTTCAGGCCTTGCAGTGCATCATACTCCTCAAATCTCCAGGCGCCAGATGGCCTCCAGGCCAAATCTAAAGGCCAGGATTGAAGGCTCACCATACTCTCCAGTCAATGCATATGCATGGAATGGTGAAAGTCAAAGCAGGCTTGAAAGAAAATGGGCCAAACAATTGCTCTTCTCACCACAATCTGGGCCCAACACCCCCCTTTGGTTTATTTTCTTTTACTTCTCGTTATATTTATTTATTTGTTTATTTGTTTTAATTAATAATTATTAATCACTAACCAATTAATTTATTTTCCTCATAAAAATCAAAAACCACAAAAAATATTATTTTTATTAATTTCATTATTTTATTTTTGTAAATAAATATTAATCAATTAATTTAGTTTTTAATTAGGTATAATTTTAATATTTTTGCAATAAATTAAAATCAATGTAGAATATTAGGTTTTACTAACTTTTAACTAAATTTATTTTATTTCCTTAAATATAAAAAAAAACAAAAATATTTTAATTAATTAATTAATTTTGACCTAATTTAATTTCCATTTAATTCAAAAAATAACAAAAACATGCTTTCTTTTCAAAAAGGGTCAAAACCCTAAAAAATGCGCCGTCTTAATTTCTTGCACGTGATCCATATTTCCATATTGATGTAATTGCTTCCGGAATGTAATAGCTTTTAATTAGGACTTTTATTTTATCGCTTTATTTTACTTTCCGCAATTTAAATTTAAGGGTTGTCTTTGGCGATGTAAATACTCGACGCCTTGTAATAGTTTAGATTTAATTTCTGCAATTTAAATTCCGCAAATTCTTAACTGCTAGATGTTTGATAATAGGGAATGCATGACAAGATCCAATGTATGAATTTAAAATCAACATAGCTCACCCATAACATGTACAAAGATAAATTAACCGAAATAACACACTCGCACATGCGCACTCTTAGGGTACACCTCACTTGGTTGCCTTCGAACGTGGTCATTGAGTATAAGAAGTTTTAGAGGTCGCCCTCTCGTCCCTCAATCGAATTGACCCTTAAACTCCAACGATGATGCTACCTACTCATCAATAGTGGGCTAGCATTATCTAAAGGACATTAGCACAGTTTAATTCCCTTTTCGAGTAGGTAGATGATTCTTAAGTACTTGCTCCTTTTAAAACAAAATAAAACTTTTCGCACTTACACTCCTTTCAAACAAAAACTCTTTTCAAACCCACAAACACAAAGAAAAGCAAATTTTGAAAACACTTTGAGCAAGTACCTAAGAGCCCGTGGATAACCACGGATAGAAAGGGTGCTAACACCTTCCCTTTCTATAATCTACCTCCCGAACCCGAGAAACATCCCGAAAAAGGAATTTTTCTGTGCTTTTTTCCTTTCCTTATTGGATAAAATAAAAGACGGTGGCGACTCTTGCTTACCGCGACATTTTGCGAAAACAAACGCAAAATGCGAACCAGCATTCTAAAAATAGTCATTTCTCTTTCCCATCGATCACACATACAATGGTGAAAAAAATCCTACGGGCGGGCTATTATTGGTTCACCATGGAAGCAGATTGCTATCAACACTCTCAGACCTGTCATAAGTGTCAAATTTATGCTGGCAAGGTACACGTGCCTCTGGTTCCTCTAAATGTCTTGACAGATCCTTGGCCCTTTGCTATGTGGGAAATTGATATGATTGGAGAGATCAAGCCGACAACCTCCAATGGACACCGCTTCATCCTAGTGGTCATTGACTACTTTACAAAGTGGGTTGAAGCAGCTTCCTTTGCATCCATTACCAAGAATGTTGTTGCCCGCTTCATCAAGCAAAACCTCATTTTCTGGTACGGCATCCCGGAAAGGATCATCACTGATAATGGTACAAATCTTAACAATACTATGATCACCGCCTTGTGTGAACAATTCAAAATTCAGCATCACAATTCTTCTTCCTACCGGCCAAAGATGAATGGTGTTGTCGAAGCTGCAAATAAAAACATTAAAAAGATCATACAAAAGATGATAGTCACATACAAAGACTGGCACGAGATGTTACCATTCGCTCTCCACGGGTATTGTACCACGACTCGCACATCAACCGAGGCAACACCTTTTTCTTTGGTATATGGCATGGAAGCTGTTTTACCCATTGAGGTTCAGATCCCTTCTCTGAGAATTATGAAGGATGCAGGCTTGAATGACGATGATTGGATCCAAACTCGACTTGATCAACTGAACATAATTGATGAGAAGAGACTTACTATCGTTTGCCATGATAAAATGTATCAAAAATGGATGATCAAGGCTTTCAACAAGAAAGTCAGACTCCAAACATATCAAGTTGGGTATTTAGTGATCAAACGTATCATCTTGCCACAGAGTGATCCCAGGGGAAAATGAACTCCTACCTATGAAGGACCATTTGTAATCAAAAATATATTCTCCGGTGGGGCAATGATCTTAACCACCATGGACGACGATGACCTGCCACACCCCGTGAACACAGACATAGTCAAAAGATACTATGCATAAGAGACCCGTTAGGTTGACATACCTAGGCAAAACAAGGGTATCCCAGCGAACCAAAAGGGTTTGGGGGAAAATTAGGGATAAAACAAAAAAATATGTACACTGAAGAAGTGAAAAACACAAGAAGGGGGGTTGAATTGTAAAACTTGAAATCAAATACAGACAACACTTTGTTTTTATCCTGGTTCATTTGATCTCAAACTACTCCAGTCCACCCGTCAAGGTGATTTCGCCTCTCTCCAACGAGGTCTTAATCCACTATATTCAACTGAATATTACAACTTGCTTTAACAACTGCTAAAGCCTTCTTGAGTCAAAACCATAAACCGGTTTCTCAAGGAAATACTTTCTTACAAAGAAATGAAATCTAAGTGTGTTGAATGTTTTCTACAAAACTGTTTATCACAACTGTGATATTACACAAATTAAGCTTATGAGAACTAGAATGCTAAAACAATAGAATAGGTAATTTGAGAGCTTTTAGCAAAACTGGGAATGAGGATGAATATGAATAGCTTTAGGCGTGTAGAGAGTTGTAGAGCATTAGCCAATTCGTTCCTTATTTGCTTGTTTATATAGCATTGAAAAATGGTGCGTTGGAGTCAGTAATTCCGTTTCAATGCCAATAACATTCTTTCCATATTAAGCAGATCTTTGTCTGGAATAATGTCGTTGATAATAAAGAGTCTTGAATGCACAGTACCGTTGGCAATTAAGAGTGTTCTGGCTTTGGCTTATTCTGACGCTGCTAGATGCTGATGAATTGTTGTTGTCTTGATCAGAGTTAAGATTGTTACACGCAGATCTGTTCATCAAGCTTCAGCGTAAGCAAATGTTGATCTTCTGATTCTGGCATCTGATATAACATCCTCTGATGCTGATGTTGATGATTCATCTTCTGATGCTGATGATGATATTCTTATGCTGATACTCATCAGAGTTTCTGTAAAACAAAACATAATTTTTAGGTAGCATATATGTCTTACATGAATCATACAATTTATATATTCTTGCATTTTGTTATCATCAAAAATTTAACTTAGGGTAGTAGATTCAAACTTTGTTCTAACAATCTCCCCCTTTTTGATGATGACAAAAACTAGAATTTTTCAATTGAAAATTAGCGAGAAAAGTAGCAGAGATAACCAAATAATAAATTGTATCAGAGTTAAATAGTATCAAAGATAAGGAGGAATAAAAGGTATCAGAGCTTAAGGGGATAAGAAAACAACTGTCAGAGTTATGATCAGAAAAACTCCCCCTGAGTTTTTTACTTCCCTTTTTAATTCCTTGAATCCTTTAGCATCAGATCTTTCTTGAACTTTCTTTGAGCATCAGATCTTTCTTTTACTCGAGCAGAGCTTCAGTGTATCAGAGATAATTAACTTCTTGTACCTGTAAGCTTATGCAAAACAAGAAAACATCCAAGTATATCAGAGTGTTAAAATGTTTGAGACTTTTGTCTCAGTAATCCGTTATTAAAAAATATCATTCTTTTTCTCCCCCTTTTTGTCAGCAATCAAAAAGTGCAAGTAATTTAAGATAAAGCGATCAGAGCAGAAAAACTGTTATATTTAATTCAAACATAGAAGATAGTACAGAAAGCATGGAAAGAAAATAATGAAAACATCAAGAATGAAAAACTAAGGTTGGGGTGGAAAGCGTGTGAACAGGGCTTCTAGCATGTTCTTGATTTGATCAGCAGTTTCCTTCTGCTGATGCACCATGCTGACTACTGTATCAATCTTGCCATCTTGCACATCCATCCTTTCCTTCATCTTTTGATCATTCTCATCCATTCTTTGCTGCAGACGAATATCATTCTGCTTCAGCTCTTCAAGAGTCTGCCTGTCCAAAGCAGCTTGAGAGACGTCAGAAATATGATGCTTCTGAGAGCTTTCTGCAACATCTTCTGCTTGACTAGCATCTTCAACTTGAATGGTCTGATCTTCTGCTAGCTGAACTTTTGAAGCTGGACGCTTTTTTGACCATGGCTCACTATCCATAAAGAGCACTTCCTCCTTCAGCAGCTGACTCATGACTGGACCTTCAACTTCTTTCAGCAATTTGCTGAAGTTCTATTGAGCCTGTTCATAGTTTATGTCTTGCAGCTTGAGGGCTTTAGCGCGTACCCACATTCTGAATTGTGTCCAGAGTTGGTCTGAAGATGCAGCATCAATCATTCCAGGACAAACCTGCTTTAGAGAAGCAATCCAATTCTGCATTCCTGTTTCAAAATTCAAAATGCCAGCACCAACATCTAGTTGTTTGGGTTTGGGGATGGCTATTTTATTTTTGAGGTCAGCAAGACGGTCAAGGATTGTTAAATCAATGAAGGTCCTGTTGTGGTCTTCTGTATTTTGTTTTGGAGATGGAGTGGGAGAATCAGAAATGATTATTGGACTGTTTGGAGTATTTGGAGGGGTAGTTTCTGGTGAGGATGGCAGTTGGGGTATGTTTACAGTTGTACCGCAAGGCAGCTGAATTGCCAAGGGTTGTGGTTCAGAGGATTGAGGTGAGAGAGGTCCAGGGGTTTGAGGTGAATGAGGTTCAGGGGTTTGAGCCTCAGAGTGGTGAGACTTAGAGTGTTGAGACTCAGGTTGTGGAGATGATGGTTGAGGTGAGGGTGGATGAAGTTCTGGTTGTGGAGATGGAGGTTGTGGAATTTCTGGTTCTTCTGGTATTGGTGATAGTGGGGTTGCAGGTTGTGGTGAATGGGGAGTTTTTGGTTGAGTGTTTGGATTTTCTGAGAGGAGAGCGGAAGAACGTTGATCAATTTCAGACAGAACTTTATCAAGTTCTGATTCTGTTGATGTTGTGGGTTTTGGATTTTTGGTGCGGGATCTCCTGAGAGTTAGTGACTCAGAAGGGTCAAACTCTGGTTCGGTATCATCAATGGTTGGTATGGGAATTGGGACTTCATATGAAGCTGGGGTTGGGATTGATGTTGGAATAGCAGAAGAATTTAAAACATTAACAGCAGATAGATTACCTCTCTTCTTAGGGGTCTGCTGGGATGGTCCTTCTGAAGTAGCCTTTCTCTTCTTCGTCTTCTTCACAGTAACTTCTGGTGTTTGTTGGTGCAGATCTTTGATGTTCATATCAGGATCTGTGCCATCAGCTTTACACGCGTCCAAGTATCTGAGAACGATGACTGGTTTAGAGTCAATCTCAGAGAATATCGGAAAGTCACTCAGATGGACTCTTCTGCTGATGATGTCAGCAAGAGCAGTGACGCTGGGCTCCTTTCTGATATTCTCTATCAGTTTCATCTTTTTCAGATTCTTTGCGTTCAGCTGCTTGCCAACCGCTGGTTCCAGAGAACTTATTTCTTGAGCTTCTGTAAGGTGTTCTATCAGCCTATTCTCAGTCAGAATATCTGATATTAATCTTCCAAAGGGTATCCAGTCCCTTTTTGTCTTTTCTTCTTCTCTTGTCTCCTTGACGCTGGTCTTCAAGTGATTGAACAGAAGATGAGCAAGGTTGATCTTGGTCTTCTTAGCAATGAAATAGAGCAGATATTGCTGATCTATGTTGATGTAGTCAGGAGAGCTTGTGGGCTTCCTGTGGTTGAAGCAGCCCAAGATGATCTTTGCCCAGATTCTGTGTCGATCCTTTAAATCTCTGATTTTGCTGCTGGGAACTCCATGAGTGAAAATCTGTCTAGCAACTAAACCAGTGTTTCCAGATCTTTCTGCCATGTCAATACAGCGGATGCCCCCACCGTTGTATCCAATCAGCATAGCAATGTGATCCTCAGTGTTCACTATCTTCTTCCCCATGATGTATAATGTAACCTGATGCGTTGAAGCAGATGCATGAATCCAGAACTCCTTAACCAGAATGGGGAATGTTGGACCCACCAACCTATCAAAATACTTCTCCCATCCTTGTGCCCTAATTTCTTCAGTCAAATCGAAGCCATTATCTTTCAAACTGGTGAAATCAACGATCAGTTCAGACAGAACTTCCAAGTTCTTCACCGGAGTAAGTAGAGTTCTGAAGGGAATATGGTATTGCTCAAATGAAGCTTCTTGCTGAGAACCTGTAGTAACATTGCTAGAGGTTGCCATGTTCACACTTAGGGTTTCTTTGAGAAAAGCTTGAAAAAGGGTTTTCTTTGAAAAAGATGAACAAACAAGTAAGAAATGCAGAGAAATTTTAGATGATTGCAAGAGACGGTAAAAATTTAATGAATGATGTTAAGGCGTTTAAATAGATTTCAAAAGATGTTTTGAAAACGTAAACGGTTTTAAGAGAGAGAGATAAATTAATTCATGATTACAATTTAACTCATGATTACGTGCATTTAATGCTTGCTGATTTTGGGGGATTTGAGAAAGATATTTGGAACGGTTACCAGACATGTGTCTCAATGCATCCAATCAGCATTTTGCCTTCTCAGAAGCGTGCAAGCGTGTTCTGCTTCAGAGATTTGCTGATGATTGGATGACACTTGTTTGATTTGGTGAACAGCACGTCTATCCTTAAGATGAGATGCTCAGATCTTTATGGATAGACTCTGATACAATATGCATGTCTAACTTTCTAAAAGAAAATTGATCAGAAGTTCACAGTAAAATAAAACATATTCTGAAGGTTAATATATAAAATTAAAACATTTTCACTCTGGGCAAAGCTTCATGCTGAGATGTTTCAGAATGAAGTTGAACCTATATTCATAAAGTGGTTTAGTGAAGATATCAGCCCATTGATGGTCTGTATCAATAAATTTTAAGTTTAAAATTCCTTTCTGAATATAGTCCCTAATGAAATGATGTTTTATTTATATATGCTTAGCCCTAGAATGCAAAATAGGATTTTTACTTAAGCAAATGGCAGAAGTATTGTCACAGAGTATAGGGATGTTACTCTCAAAAATCTGGAAGTCTTCAAGCTGACTTTTCATCCAGAGCATTTGTGTGCTGCATCCAGCTGCTGCTATGTACTCAGCTTCTGTTGTTGATAGTGCAATTGTAGATTGCCTTTTGCTGGACCAAGAGATCAGATTTTCTCCCAGAAACTGGCATCTTCCAGAAGTACTTTTGCGCTCTACTCTGTCTCCAGCGAAGTCAGCATCACAGTAACCTACTAAGCTGTAATCACTAGATTTTCTATAAAACAAACCCAGATTAGTAGTACCTTTCAGATACTTGAAAATTCGCTTAACAGCTGTTAAGTGAGATTCTCTAGGATCTGATTGGAATCTTGCACAAATACATATGCTGAATAAAATATCAGGCCTTGAAGCCGTCAGATAAAGAAGAGAGCCAATCATACCTCTGTAGACCTTCTGTTCTACCTTTTTGCTTACCTCTTCTCTTTCCAGAATGCACGTGGGATGCATTGGAATCTTTGATGACTTACATTCTGAGAGATCAAATTTCTTCAGAAGTTCTCTGACATATTTGCTCTGATGAATGTAAGTTCCCTCTGGATTTTGATTGATCTGAAATCCCAGAAAGAATTTCAGTTCTCCCATGAGGCTCATTTCAAATTCTGCCTGCATACACTTAGCAAATTTTCTTCCAAGAGAAGGATTAGTAGATCCAAAAATAATATCGTCAACATAAATTTGACAAACTAAGATGTCATTCTTAACTGACTTACAGAATAAGGTAGTGTCCACCTTCCCTCTGGTGAATTCTTTTTCTAACAGAAAGTTACTTAGTCTTTCATACCAAGCTCTGGGAGCTTGTTTCAGACCATATAGTGACTTCTTTAGTTTGAAAACATATTCTGGATTTTTTGTACTTTCAAAACCAGGGGGGTTGGTGCACATAAACCTCTTCTTCTATATATCCATTTAAGAATGCACTCTTGACATCCATCTGATACAGAGTGATGCCTTTATTAATAGCAAACGAAATTAAAAGTTTGATAGATTCTAACCTGGCGACTGGGGCAAAGGTTTCTGTATAGTCTATTCCCTCTTGCTGACTATAACCTTGTGCTACCAGTCGTGCCTTGTTTCTGATGACTTCACCTTGTTCGTTCAGTTTGTTTATGAACACCCATTTTGTTCCAATGACGTTGAATCCTTTTGGTCTGGGAACTAGATCCCACACGTCATTTCTGGTGAATTGATTCAGCTCTTCTTGCATTGCTAGAATCCAGTCGTTGTCCAGAAGTGCTTCATCAATAGAAGACGGTTCAATCAGAGAAACAAGTCCCATGAGGGATTCTTCAGAGTTTCTGAAGCTGGCTCTTGTTCTGACTGGATCTTCCTTTCTTCCTAGAATTGTTTCTTCTGGGTGATCCAAGCTGCTTCTGGATAGTCTTTTCTGATGTTGATCAGCAGCTGCTGCTGGATTGTTTGCAGTGCTCCTTTCAGATGTTGAAGGAGTGTCTTTGTTGAGAGCTTCTGATGACTTGTCTTCGGAACCTGTAAATTCAACTTCCATACCTGCAAAAACTTCATTCTGCTTTGACTTTTCAGAGTCAAGCTTATCATCAAAACGAACACTGATTGATTCTTCCACAATCTGTGTTTCTGTATTATATACTCTGTACCCTCTTGAGAGTTCAGAGTATCCTAACATAATACACTTCTGTGCTTTAGAGTCAAACTTGTTCAAATAATTTTTTGTATTTAATATAAAACAAGTACATCCAAATGGATGAAAATATGAAATGTTGGGCTTTCTGTTCTTCCACAATTCATATGGAGTCTTTTCCAGAATAGGTCTTATGGAGATTCTATTCTGAATGTAGCACGTTGTGTTTATTGCCTCTGCCCAGAAGATCTTAGCAACATTTGTCTCATTGATCATGGTTCTGGCCATTTCTTGCAATGTTCTGTTCTTTCGTTCTACAACTCCATTTTGCTGGGGAGTTCTAGAACAAGAGAAATCATGTAGAATGCCTTTGTCATTAAAGAATGACTCAAAATCTTTGTTTTCAAACTCTCCACCATGATCACTTCTGACTTTAACGATTCTAAGATCCTTTTCATTCTGAACTTGGTTACAGAAGGTGACAAACACAGAGTGTGACTCGTCCTTGTGTCTTAAGAACTTTACCCATGTCCATCTGCTATAGTCATCTACGATTACTAACCCATACTTCTTGCCACTGACTGAAGCAGTTTTAACTGGTCCAAATAAGTCAATGTCCAGAAGTTCTAATGGCTTAGAGGTAGAAACAACATTTTTAGATTTGAAAGAAGGTTTTGCAAACTTGCCTTTCTGACATGCTTCACATAGAGCATCTGAATTGAACTTCAGATTAGGAAGTCCTCTGACCAGATTGAGTTTGTTAATTTGAGATATTCTTCTCATACTAACATGCCCCAATCTTCTGTGCCAGATCCATTGCTCGTTGTTAACAGACAGAAGACACTTTACATTCTGACTTTTCAGTTCAGAAAGTTTGATTTTATAAATGTTGTTTTTCCTCTTTCCATTAAATAGGATAGTCCCATCTTTCTGACTAACAACTTTACATGATTTTTGATTAAAGATTATATCATAACCGTTATCACTTAATTGACTTATTGATAACAGATTATGCATTAATCCATCTACTAGCAGAACATTGTTTATAGAGGGAAGATTTCCATTACCTACAGTTCCAGAGCCAATAATCTTTCCCCTCTGATTGCCTCCAAAGCCTACGTGGCCTCCAGGCTTAAGTTCCAGGCTTTGGAACATATGCCTTCTTCCCGTCATGTGTCGTGAGCAGCCAGAGTCCAGGTACCATGAATGGTGTTTCTGATTTGCTGCTAAAGATATCTGCAACATGTATTATTTTATCCTTAGGTACCCATATTTTCTTGGGTCCTGATTTGTTAGCTTTACCAAAACTCTGGTTGAATTTTGGTTTCACAGAATAAATACTACTAGTATATTTTATGTCATGTGAGTGTCCATACACAAAGTGTAAATTCAGAGGAGTGTGTTTAATAGTTAAATCCATGGCATTCTTTGGTGTAGGAACCTTACCTTGGTATCCTATTCCCTTTCTGTCGTTTCTGCTAACTCCATAGATCATTGAAGCCATTTTGCTTCTATCTATGCTTTTAGCAAGGAACTTCTGAAAGCTATGATCATACTCCTTGATGATCTCATCAGCGCTGCTGGGAGTTTCAGAAATTGTTTCCTTCTGAGAGTTTTGTAAAACATTTTCTAACTTTGAAATTTTATTTTTCAGCTCAGAATTTCCCAATTTAAGACTCTCAGTTTTATCAGAGTCAGATTCAAGATTCCTTTTCAGGTTTCTGAATTTAACTTTGATCTGCTGGTACCTTTCCAGAATTTCGTTAAGGCTTTCAGCAAGTTCAACCTTAGTAAAATTAATTGCAAAGTCTGGAAATACCTCTTCGGTGTCTGATTCTGAGTTTGATTCAGAAGCTTCACTGTCTTCTGATATGTTGGCCATGAGGGCTATGTTTGCCCTCTCATCATCTAATTCTGAGTCAGCTTCAGACGAGTCAGAGTCATCCCATGTAGCCATGAGACTTTTCTTCTTTTCTCTTCCAAACTTCTTTTTGGGCTTTTCCCTCTGAAGCTTTGGACAGTCACTCTTATAGTGTCCTTGCTCGTTGCATTCATAGCACGTGATGTCCTTGGTGTTTGGCTTTCTGCTTCCTGAAGAGCCTTCAGATCTTCTGTACCCAGAGGAAGAGTCTGACCTTCTGTATCTGGAAGAGGACTCATTCTGATCAGATCTCCTGGGATTCCTGAACTTCCTGAACTTCCTTTGCCTCTACTTCTATAGTTGGTTCACTCTTCTGGAGAGGAGGGAAAGTTCGTCTTCTTCTGATGAGGACCCATCAGAGGTTTCTTCAACTGCCTGCAAAACTTTAGAGTCAGATTTTCTGTTAGATTTTAATGCTAAATGCTTACCTTGCTTCTGAGGTTCATCAGCTTCTAGCTCAATCACATGACTTCTGAGGGAGCTGATAAGTTCCTCCAGAGAGATTTTGTTGAGATCTTTAGCTAGCTTCAGCGCTGTAACCATTGGCCTCCACTGTTTTGGCAAGCTTCTGATGATCTTCTTGACATGATCAGCAGTAGAGTATCCTTTGTCCAGAACCTTGAGACCAGCCACCAGAATTTGGAATCTTGAGAACATTGTTTCAATGGATTCACTTTCTTCCATTTTGAATGCCTCATACTTCTGAATGAGCGCAAGAGCTTTAGTTTCTTTGACCTGAATGTTTCCTTCATGCGTCATTCTGAGTGAGTCAAACATGTTCTTTGATGTGTCTCTGTTAGAGATCTTTTCATATTCAGCGTAAGAGATGGCGCTGAGAAGAATTGTTCTGGCCTTGTGGTGATTTTTGAAGTCACGCTTTTGTTGATCAGACATTTCTTTCCTGTCAATCTTCTGACCGCTTGCATTCACTGGGTGCGTGTATCCATCTGTCACCATGTCCCACAGATCAGCATCATGTGCCGGAAAGAAGCTTTCGATTCTGTCTTTCCAGTAATCAAAATTCTCTCCATCAAAGACTGGAGGTTTGCCGCTGAATCTGTCTCTATCTTCATTGTTGTCATTGCTGCTGTGTTGATATGTTCCTGCCATTGTGTTTTTCTGATGCTGGATCTTGTACTGACACGGTTAAGTGTTTTATCTCAGAACCAGGAGCTCTGATGCCAATTGAAGAAGTGAAAAACACAAGAATGGGGGTTAAATTGTAAAACTTGAAATCAAATGCAGACAACACTTTGTTTTTATCCTGGTTCGTTTGATCTCAAACTACTCCAGTCCACCCGTCAAGGTGATTTCGCCTCTCTCCAACGAGGTCTTAATCCACTATATTCAACTGAATATTACAACTTGCTTTAACAACTGCTAAAGCCTTCTTGAGTCAAAACCACAAACCGGTTTCTCAAGGAAATACTTTCTTACAAAGAAATGAAATCTAAGTGTGTTGAATGTTTTCTACAAAACTGTTTATCACAACTGTGATATTACACAAATTAAGCTTATGAGAACTAGAATGCTAAAACAATAGAATAGGTAATTTGAGAGCTTTTAGCAAAACTGGGAATGAGGATGAATATGAATAGCTTTAGGCGTGTAGAGAGTTGTAGAGCATTAGCCAATTCGTTCCTCATTTGCTTGTTTATATAGCATTGAAATATGGTACGTTAGAGTCAGTAATTCTGTTTCAATGCCAATAAAATTCTTTCCATATTAAGCAGATCTTTGTCTGGAATAATGTCGTTGATAATAAAGAGTATTAAATGCACAGTACCGTTGGCAATTAAGAGTGTTCTGGCTTTGGCTTATTCTGACACTGCTAGATGCTGATGAATTGTTGTTGTCTTGATCAGAGTTAAGATTGTTACACGCATATCTGTTCATCAAGCTTCAGCGTAAGCAAATGTTGATCTTCTGATTCTGGCATCTGATATAACATCCTCTGATGCTGATGTTGATGATTCATCTTCTGATGCTGATGATGATATTCTTATGCTGATACTCATCAGAGTTTCTGTAAAACAAAACATAATTTTTAGGTAGCATATATGTCTTACATGAATCATACAATTTATATATTCTTGCATTTTGTTATCATCAAAACTTTATCTTAGGGTAGTAGATTCAAACTTTGTTCTAACATACACCCGGCAAGTTGAAAACCCGAAAGGGCGACTTGGGCAAAAAAGGGTTTCCCGGTGGACTGAAAACCCAAAAGGGCGGTCCAAGCAAAATTTAGGGAATTAAAGTGTATGACTATGTCTCGGTAGATCACTTACGGACAACCTTTGACTTCCACTGACAAATTCGGAATTTCTGATCAATTCGATTATCTTCGGACAAGGTAAACAAACAAGATACTCAGAGATATGAAGGCTATAGCAGAATGGGAACCCCAGGGATTATTGCACATAACTGTCTTTCTTTCTCTAAATTTTTCTTGTTTACGACGACATTCTCTTACTAGGGTGTTTGTCTCCTTTGTACAAAATACTTACTCAAAGTTAATACAAAAATATTCCTTTGAAAGTGCAAAAACTATTTGTTTTCTTTTTTTTACTCTTGTGTTTTGTTTGCAAAAAACGTCCAATGATTCATTAATGAACATATGCATTTGAACATGATTACAGTTTGCAGATAAACAGAACAAGGAAGAGACAATTAATGATGGGTCGAAAGGATAGGAAAATATCTCTAGGCCACTCCATAAACTCTCTCTCCACGGAGTTTTTCAATAACCCTCAACAGAACAAGACTCCCAGCTAATCCTCAGCAGAGACAAAATTTCAAGTTTTAATCCCCAGTAGAAATCATCAAATTTCTCAGGATTCCTCAAACAGACCTTACAAGCAATCCACGGCAATGCCCGTACAACGAAGTTTACTCCTCTCGACAAGAGTTCATCAAAGCTTCAAGTCATGAAAATTCACATACCCCCAACAAACTACAAATTCCCTAGTTTGAACTTACCTCTCCGACTACTACAAATCAAAGGACCACAACTCCTCTTCCCCAGTAGACTACTCTACATCAAGTTACTGTGAAGCCTGGAATCCGACCAGATAACAATAAACTTCCTTATCCCCAGCAGGTCGTTATGAAGCCTGAAATCCAACCGGATAGCAGCTAACTTTTGATTCTCTCCAGTCAAGGGTAACCCCCCAGTAGAGCGGAAGACAACCGAGACTCCTGAACTTTTTCAAGCAGGAATCACCTCTCTCCCCATGGAATTTTCAATCATCCCCAGCGGAACAAAACTACCCAGCAGAACGAAGCTTCTAGTTTATCAATCCCCGGTGGAAACCGCCCAATTTCTCCAAATTCCCCAGCAAGTTGTTTTGAAGCCTGAAATCCAACCGGATAACAGCCAACTTGTGTTTCTCTCCAACCAAGGATAACTCCCCGGTAGAGCGACAGACGACCGAAACTCATGAACTTTTTCCCAAACATGAACAAGCTTTTTCCCCACAGAGTTTTCAATGCTCCCCAATGGAACAAAAACTCCCAATGGATATTCCCCAGTGGAAGTCGTCAAGATTTTCAGGTTGCCCCAAGTAGATCTTACGAGTAATACATGGTGTTTCCCTTACAACAAGAGTTTATTTCTCTCAGCAAAAATTCATCAACACGTCAACTTCAAGACCTTAAGACTTACATATCCTTAACAGCAGTCAGGGATTTATTTTCCCCGAGCAGATAGCAATACAGCAAATCAGCTCACATACACATACATTGCATCCATATATCATAAACGTCAATAAAGCCAATACATTGCATCATATATTTCATGCAACATAACTTGGTGTTTCAGCTAACATTTTACCCTTTTCAGGATAAGATTAACAGCTTCCATTAACAAAATGCCTCCTGATACAGTGCGGATACGCTCCAGACACGCAAGCCATTCTGGTACTCATTCAGATTCAGATATCAACACTTTTGATACAGTTCAGAAATGATCCAGACCTGAAAGTTATTCTGATACTCATTCAAAATTGCCTCCTGATACAGTGCGGATACGCTCCAGACGCAGAAGCCATTCTGGTACTCATTCAGATTCAGATTCAACTTTTGATACAGTTCAGATACGCTCTAGACCCGGAAGCCATTCTGATACTCATTCAAAAACGCCTCTTGATACAGTGCGGATACGCTCCAGACACGGAAGTCATTCTGATACTCATTCAGATTTCAACACTCCTGATACAGTTCAGATACGTTCCAGACCCAAAAGCCATTCTGATACTCATTCAGATTTCAACACTCCTAATACAGTTCAAATATGCTCCAGACCCGAAAGCCATTCTGATACTCATTCAGATTTTAACACTTTTGATACAGTCCAGATACGCTCCAGACTCGGAAGTCATTCTGATACTCATTCAAAGACACCTTCAGGTACGCTCCAAACATGGACGCCATTCTGAGTTTCGACTCACAAACTACTTCTCAACAAACATTCTTGGATGGCATCTACAAGCCCACCCCAGTAAGATTTCATTACCTCTCCCAATGGCATCTTTAAGCCCATTCCTCCTATCGCCGCCGAGTGCAAATTTCTGGGCACTCTAGTGTCCGATCATCTTCCACCTTCGAGTCACGAATGGAAATTCTCGCCAATCTAACTCCTCAGGTCTAAGAAGATTGAACAGCGGCAGCTGTTGTACCCCAAAATTTTCCCTCTCATTCTTCAGGAAATCACCCTGGATTCTCAAAGTTTTCTCTTAAACAAATCCAAGCCTTGAATTATCATTTCTTTCCAAGCAAGCCATTTGCAAGGGAAAAATGGTCATTTGTAAGCTGAAAAGTCAAACTTTGGTTTTTGGATCAAAATCAAAACACAAAAATCATATTTCATAAAGACATGTTGGAATATGAAGTTTGTTTCATCAAGAAGCTCAAAAGTCAAATTTTACCTTGAAAAAGTTAAATTCTAAATACTTAGAATTTTTCTAAAGTATTTAAAATGACACTTCAGAACTTCTGAACCAACCTCCAGGCAGGAGCAGTCAGAAGTTGCAAACTTAGCTCAGCATATAACATTTAGTCAGGATGTGGTTCTTCAGCAGCTACGCCAGCTCAGTCAGAAGTTGCAAACTTAGGTCAGCACATAACATTCAGTCAGAATATGGCTCTTCAGCAGCTACACCAGCTCGGTCAGAAGTTGCTAGAAGATTATAAAACGTGATGAAAAATCTGAATGCTCCTTCAAAACATGCTGGAATCAGAAGATAAGAGGGTCAGAAGATTGGGTGCTACACTGAAGCAGAATCTCTAAGTCCAGAGTTTTCAGAGGCAAATCAAAGAAACATGCTGGAAAGCCTTGGGAATCCTCGGAATTTGTTGAGACAACAGAATGCCAAGATCAGAACTTGGGTGCGTTGTTTTGGACTATGCTGAAGTGGAGTTGTTGGCTCAGATTTAAGTAATGATGCAAATCTCATATTACAAGATTTCTTATTCTTGACCAATCTCATCACCATTTAATGCTCATTAATGCTCACAACCACTTTTGAGCATTTGTCCAAAGGGTCTCTCCACGTGCAGCATAACAATGCTTTTGTGCAGATTTAGGTATGGGTTCATGCACTACTTTTCGCTCATGGGTGTCACTTTTCCTTAATCCTCGCTTACTAACCCAACCTAGGCTAAAAGCTGTCAATCATCACAACTTTTTATGAGCTTTCTTCAAGAGTAAGTCAGCGTCTAATGCATGATATTGGCGCCACTTAACGTTTTAAAAACCCACAAAGTTTTGCCTATAAATAGAACACCATTGTCCACTGAAAAAGCCGGTCCAAGTTCAGAAAAATTGTTGAAAAGAAATACAAAGTTTTAGCAAGAAAATACTTTGAATCTCTGCCCAAAATTCCCAGAGTTTCAAAAACTGTAAACACAACATACCAACCATTAACTTTGAATCTCCTGCTTTCAAACCCCATTTGTTCTCAAAGTATTTCTTGACTAAGAAACACCCATACAGTTTTCTAACTCATATATATACCCTCCATCCATCCATTCAAAGAACTTGTTCAGAACATCATCAGAGTTAAGGCTAACTCCAGTTCACATAACTGTTTCCAACTGCAAGGTAAGCACTTGCTGACCCTCACTACATTGCTTAAGCATCACCAGATTTGCACGCTCAAAAATACAATGTAGATATCTTGCTTCTGATGTTGTGCATGTTCTGAGAGTTTCACGCATCTGTATACTTAAGTAAAGAATGGATCAGTTCAGAACTTGCCTCTGATTTTTGGTTCTGACTTCTGAAATGTCATGACACCTGCTGAAACTGTCTTAGGCATGTCTTCTGTTTTATGGAGAAATAACCAAATTACAGATGTTCTGACTAGCACAGAGGGAGACCAAGTTCTAGCATTGGCACCAATGCTTCTGGAGCCTGTTTTGTTATCAGTAATATTAGAACTTCTGAAAATTATTGTGTGCCCAGCAGGGTCAGAACTTCTGACCCCATACATTTTCACTAACAGGTTTTTGTTTTGCAGCGTATCAGGGTCAGAACTTCTGACCTATACATTTTCACTAACAGGTTATTGTTTAGTAGCAAGCCAGGGTCAGTACTTCTGACTTCCTCTCAGCAGCACGCTGACTCTTTTCCTTTTT
This sequence comes from Vicia faba, assembly GCA_948472305.1. Taxonomy (NCBI): domain Eukaryota; kingdom Viridiplantae; phylum Streptophyta; class Magnoliopsida; order Fabales; family Fabaceae; genus Vicia; species Vicia faba. Next base: position 174,578,827 of record OX451737.1, read on the forward strand.
CTTTCTTTCTTCCCCTTGTTATTTTCTTTATTTTTCTCGCTGGTACTCCCCATTCATAAATTTGTACCCCATCCCCTAAATATTGTAATAGCGTAGGACTTTACATTTCCGCATTTTATCGCTTTCAAGTGTAAATGCTAGTGATTAGGATATGTATGGCAAGATAAAATTAATGAAATAGAAAATCCTAATTCAAGATAAAATCATGCATGCAATCAAACACATTTGCACACAAACACCCTTAGGGTTTCTCCACTTGGTTGCCTTATACAAAAATAGCCATGTTATGCATGTAAAGTATCTTGGTAAAACAAACAAAATCAAAAGATCATAGTCCCTCGATGACGCTATTCAAAGTTGCCTTATAAAATGATCTTAGTCCCTCGAAAATACTAAGATACTTTGCAACATTGCTAATAATGGCTATACGATGACCCGCGTCCGTCCCGTCAACATCCAAAGATAGGGTTGTTTATCAAATCAATGGTAAAACAATAATGTCAAAGGAATAGAAAATTCATAGGAAAGACATTTGAGTAGGTAGATTACTCCTAGTTACTTGCTCTATTTTCAAACCAATATCCTTGCTATTTAAAAAAAAACACACATACTTTACAAACATTGAAAACATTTTCAAAAAAGACAAACATCTTTGTGTACATTCTTACGAACGAGAATCATTACAAAAATTGCCTAAACGAATGGCCTCTTTTACAAAATACTTTCAAAACCACACCAAACACATTTTCAAACAACAAAAGAAAGTGATCTAGCAAGTAACTAAGAGCCCATGGAAAACCATGGATGAAAAGGGTGATAATACCTTCCCTTTTCATAATCTACCCCCCGAAATCAAGAAACAATCTCAAAGGTCTTTCCTGTGCTTTTTCACCTTTCCTTTTAGATAAAAGAAAATTCGGTGGCGACTCTTGCTAACCGCAACATTTGCAAACACAAATGCAAACCCTCAAGTCAGTTCTCCCACCGCATCATAGAACTGGCGACTCTGCTGGGGAGTATTGAAAAAAAGTGGGGTTACCTTAGGGCTAGATCATATTTACTTGCTTACATTGTTTGATTTGCTTGCTTTACATTACCGTTTTTTGTTTGGGTTTGAATCCTCTACCCAAATTTGGGGATACATTATAGGTAAATATCAATACGTTGTGGAAACTATGCGGGGTATACCGACATGGTCTAAGCAATAGTTATGTTAGTGTGACATATTTGTGGGTACCGGTAGCCCTTGAGTATTCAAGGAGAATACGGGGCCGCTGAGTGATGTCGCGAAGCACTAACGAACTTTTAGAACCTTTACTTGACCAACTTGGCCTTTAGGGTGTAGTGAGATGACCGACTTTGGTACAATCCGAAGTTGGTAGATACTCGATATTACACTCATTAAGGGTTGGTTTCTTGGAATATTTCGGTCGCCATTAAAGAGGCTTGAGCTGAAACAATGAACAAGGAAACAATCCAGTGATATTGAGCTCCTTAGAACCGATTATTATTGTTAGGACAGGTTGAGCCAAATAAACTTCAAGAGGGTACTTACCTATAAAACCCCATGCAAGCCTAAACTAGGAACTTGATTGCTTTGCTTGTATATACATGCTTGTACATAACAGCATGGACATCATGAACATCATATGCATCCACTAACCATTTCAAGGATTTTTGGAGAATCATCTTTGTTCTTGTTTTGTAGGATATGGATTCTCTTCGCATGAAAACTATCCAAGTCAACCTCGTAAGAATTCCTCCACAACTTAGGGAGCTAGCTTCAAGGATCCCTGAAAGCTCTCCTTTCACCGAGAGACATGGTCGCCTACTCAACTTGGTCACCTCCAACACTGATGAGGATATGATGAAGGTGCTCTTTCAGTTCTTTGATCCTTTGCACCATTGCTTCACATTTCCCGACTACCAGTTTGTGCCTACTTTGGAAGAATTCTCTCAACTCTTGAGGATTCCCATTCTCAATCAACTACCTTTCAACGGTACGGAAAGAGACCCAAAGCTATAAGAGATTTCTTAAGCTCTGCACTTGCACTTGTCTGATGTCACAACTCATTGGGAAACTAGGAGTGGTGTCAAAGGCTTCTTAGTAAAGTTTCTATTTGAGAAAGCCCAAATCTGTTAGAATTCCTTAGACTTGTAAGCCTTTGAGGAAATTGTGGCTCTTCTTATCTATGGGATGGTCTTGTTCCCCAATCCTGACCAACTCATAGATATAAGTGCCATCAAAATCTTCATGTCACGCAATCTGGTGCCTACATTGCTAGGGAATATCCTCCACTATTTTCACACTCGTACAATGAGGAAGAGAGGTGTCCTTATGTGTTACACTCCTCTCCTGGCAAGATGGTTTATTTCTCATCTTCCCCAATAAGTCTTAAGGAATGAGCAAGGATTAAAGTGGTCACAAAGGTTAATGACGCTCAAACATTCAGATATTCATTGGTGCTCTCAATCCAAGGAGAATGTTATCATTATTGACCGTTGTCGGGAATTCCCTAATGTCCCTCTACTTGGCGTTAGGGGAGGCATCACCTACAACCCATGCTTAGTTATAAGACAGTTTGGTTTTGCCCGAAGGGACGGCCTGCACGAGATGCTTATTCAAGGTTTGGTTTTCGACTACGACAATGAAAATCAAGGTCTTCGTCAGAGATTCATCCGAGCATGGAGGATGCGAAACAAGGTGGATAGTAAGACTTTGGGGCACAAGAATTCCATCCCTCTTGAGCCTTACCTCAAGTGGATACGAACCCGCGTTGAAAGTCTTATAATGTCGTATCCTTCCACTCTCCCGGTAATCATTGAGCCTGTTAAGGAAGGAGAAGTTCCATACGCTATCCTACATCCTAACATGCCCACATCTCTTGAATACCTACAAAAGGATTGGATACAGCTCAGAGGAGAGCGTGATACTTTCGAAGCCCAATTCTACGCAAGCGAGAAGAAGGTTTCAGAACTCACTAGGCTACTTCGCGAGGAGCAGACTCTAAATGTCTACATTGCACCGAAGAGGATGCACACTACTTTTTCATCTTAGAGTGTTGTATTATTTTGCCCAAGGGGCATTAATGTACTCAAACTCTACCTTATATAACGCGTGTTCCTTTTTGTCTAAAGTGAACTTGAATCTTTAAAAATCCTTGAAAACATTGCATATGCACATATCATTCATTATAACATAAACAGGTCTTTTGCAACAAGTTCCCTCATCCCTCTGTTGTTTATTTCAGTAAGATGGATCTCGAACAGACAATCAAAGATCTTCAAGCTCAAAACACGCAGTTTCAACAGTTACTTACAACCCTGGCCAAAGGACAAGAGGAGTTGAAGACCCTGTTGTCCAAAGAGAAGAAGAAGAAAGAGAAGAAACCAACCGATGTTGTGATTATAAGGAGAAGGTTTCAAGGACAGACTAGAAGAACCTTGGATTTCGCAACAATATCCGATGAAAGAGAAGGAAAAGGAAAGGAAACAGTGGTTCTGTCAGAATCTGAAGAGGAGGAAGAAGAGGAAGACTACTCCAAGGAACAGTATCCGCCAGCTGATGATAAGTACATACATCTTGAATAGCGTTTGAACGCTATGGAAATACAAAGGGTACCAGGTCTAGACTTTAAAGAATTGGGACTAGTGTCGGGAATTGTGATCCCACTAAAGTTCAAAGTGTCGTTGTTTGCAAAGTATGATGGGGTGTCATGTCCTAAGATGCACCTCCGATCATATGTGAGAAAGATCCATCTGCACTCCGCTGATAAAGATCTATGGGTGCATTTTTTCCATGATAGCCTATCTGGAACACAACTCGATTGGTTTTACCAATTGGAAAGGGCCGACGTCCACAATTGGGAAGATCTTGCCGTAACTTTCTATAAGAAATACCAGTATAATGCAGATTTGGCACCTACCGGTACTCAACTTCAGAGTATAGCTATGGTTTCCAATAAGGGTTTCAAAGATTACGCATAAAAATGGAGAGATCTAGCTGGGAGAGTTCAACCCCCTCTGTCTGAAAGTGAATTGGTGGACATGTTCTTAGGCACTCTGTCGGGTCCTTTCTTCAACCATCTGATTGGAATCTCATCTGCTGGATTTATTGAATTAATACTAACCAAAGAGAGGGTGGAAGCTGGCATAAAAAGTGGAAAGATTCAGAAGGATTCATCTGTCTCTACAGCTGTGAGAAAGCCTTTTACTGGGAAGAATGAGGTATCTGTTGTTTACCCACAAAGGAACCAAAGGAGAGCTGAACACCGACCAATGGTGGGAGCTGTTATGATCCCAAAGCCTACATCTGATCAACCAAGAGGTAACCAACCGAGGATGGAAAGGCCAGTGCGACAATTCACCAAAATCAATATGACTCTAGCCCAGGTTTTACCACATCTCTTGAAATCTAATTTGACAACTCTGAAGGAAGCTTCAAAGAACCCCAACACTGCGTCTCCTTATTATCACCCAAATGCCCGCTGCGCATATCATTCCGAAAGTCCGGGTCATGACACCAACAACTGTTGGGCCCTGAAAAACAAGATTCAAGATCTTATAGATGCAAAAGAGATTGAGTTTGATGCACCCGAGAAACCAAACGTCATTTCTGCTCCCATGCCTAGACATGGTCACAACACCAATGCTATTAAAGAATATTTGTTTGTTACTACAGTGGATGAACTCTTGACTCCCCTCCCAATCATTAAGATAAACTTGTTGAAAGTCGGTATATTCCCGGGTTGTAATGAAGACTGCCATCTCTGCTTATCCTCACCAACTATTTGCCCTTTTTTGAAGAGGGGCATTCAACGCTTGATAGACAACAAAGAGATTTTGTTTGAAAGTACTCCTATTTCACCTGTTCCTGTCAAAGACATTTCAATTATAACCATCTCCGGCAATTCTTCCAGGGTCCCCAAAAGACCCGTTAGGATTACATCGGTTCCAAAAACTACTCCTCTTATAATCACAATGCCCGGGCCGGTCCCGTATGAATCAAACAAAACAGTTCCGTGGAATTACGGTGGAGACATCTACTACCATGGTATCAAACAAGGTGGGCTGGCCGCAAAGAAATAAGCTCCGAAGAAGACTCCGACATTAGCAATATTGCCGAAACCAGTAAGATTACCCGTAGCGGCAGAATCTTCTCTCCAGAAATTGCCCCTCCAAAGGCAGTTTTTGGACTCGTGGTTGTTCCAAAGGTTACCTTTGTACCAATAATCATATCTGCAAGTGTTCCTGTTGACAAGGACGACACAAATCCTGCTGTTATCCCTCCTACTGCTACAATTCGAGGAAAAAGTATTCAAGAAGAGCCTGTCCAGACGAACACTCAACCACTGACTATCCCCGAAACCTCCAAAAAGGAAATGAAAGAGATCCTGGGAATAATAAAGAAGAGCGACTACGACGTAGTTGAATAGTTGGGGAAAACTACCTCCAAAATCTCCATGCTAGCATTGCTACTATGCTCAGAGGCACATGCGAAAGCCCTGGTGAAGTTTCTGAAGGCAGCCCATGTGCCTCAAGAGATGTCTGCTGACCAATTTCAAGATTGTGTGGCTAGTTTGACGACAGACAACGGCCTAGGCTTCTCAAATGATGATCTGACACCAAAGGGAAGAAAGCACAATGAGGCATTGCATGTCTCTGTGGAATATAGAGGAACAACTCTGGCCCATGTCTTGGTGGACACTGACTCATCTTTGAACGTTTTACCGAAGAAATCTCTCGACAGATTGAACTGCGAAGGACTAACATTGAAACCCATTAACATAGTCGTAAGAGCATTTGATGGCTCAAAGAGGATGGTCCACAGGGAGGTGGGCATCCCCATAAAGGTGGGGGCTCAGACTTTCAACTCAACCTTCTATGTAATGGACATCCACCCCCTCTTACTCCTATCTGCTAGGACGATCGTGGATCAATAATGCCAATGTTAATACCTCTACACTACACAGATGCTGAAATATTCGGTCCATGGAAAGATTATCACTGTCCATGGAGAGGAAGAATATATGATTAGCCACCTCAATTCCTTCAGGTATGTGGAATTAGATGGCGAGTTCATTGAAACTCCTTTTCAACATTTCGAAGAGGTTCCCCAAGAGGTAGCAGTAACCAAGACTGTGTCCCAGATTCCTGAGATTACAAAACCTCCACTTCGGATGTCATCTCTGAAGGACACCAAAGTTGTAGTTGAGCAAGAAGGATGCACCATCTGGGGGCAACTTCCAGACATTCCGTATAAATCTGACAAGTTTGGTTTAGGGTTTACTTCAGGTGCTCGGAAAGTTGTGCGTCGCGCCCGTGCTGGAGGGCCACCCTTGAAGATTAGCAACCGAGAGGTCAATGCAATGGAAGAAGGTGAAGAGGGTTGCAGCTTGGAGGATTGGATCTTTCCTACCATTAACGGAGGACTTCGCAATTGGGAAGCCAGAGACTTTGTTCCGATAACTTTTGTCCCTCAGTAATTTATCTTCTACATTTCTGTTAGATTTGTAATATTCACAAACAATTCTCATATTTTAAAACCTTGTGTCTTGCCCGAGGCACAATAGTCCATTTGCAAGGGTTGTAATTTCATCTTCATATGACATTTAATGAATCACGAACGTTTTGCATACAAACTTTTGTGCTCATTATTTTTCTTTTACATTTACTTCCCTTTTAAAAGATGGCTATACCCTTACACACACCCACACTCACAAATGCAGGTACCCCTCCATCTCGGATCCCATGGGTAACGATACTTCTATGGCCTTTAGTGACTTTGAAGATCTAATCTACCAAGCCGAAGACGAAGGTAAGGAAGATTGTGAAGTACCAGGGGAACTGGCCAGGCTATTACAACAAGAGGAAATAGTTATTCAACCTCATGAGGAACCGATAGATACAATCAACTTGGGTACCGAGGAGAATAGAAAAGAGGTCAAAGTAGGTGCTGATCTAGAGGCTAGCGTCAAGGAGCGTCCGATTCAGCTGCTGTGTGATTATGTTGAGATCTTTGCCTGGTCATATGAAGACATGTCGGGACTTGATACAGACATCGTAGTACATCGCTTTCCAACAAGAGAAGATTGTCCACCAGTGAAACAAAAAGTCCTCCGCATGAGACCTGACATGTCAGAGAAGATCAAAGCGGAAGTCATGAAACAATTCAATGCTGGATTCTTGGTTGTCACTTCCTATCTCCAATGGGTTACTAACGTTGTCCCTATGCCTAAAAAGGACGGCAAAGTACGAATGTGCATGGACTATAGAGATTTGAATAGGGCCAGTCCTAAAGATGATTTTCCACTTCCCCACATAGATATCTTGGTTGACAATACAACCCAGCAAAATGTGTTTTCCTTCATGGACGGATTCTCAGGTTATAATCAAATCAGAATGGCACCCGAGGACATGGAGAAAACTACATTTGTCACACAGTGGGGGACGTTCTGCTACAAGGTGATGCCATTCGGACTAAAGAATGTTGGGGCCACCTATCAGCGCGCCATGGTAGCTTTGTTTCATGATATGATAAACCATGAAATAGAAGTCTACATAGATGATGTGATAGCCCGATCACAAACCAAGGAAGAACACCTTGATCATTTACAAAAGTTGTTTGAGAGATTGAAAGAGTATAAGCTGAGGTTGAATCCAAACAAGTTCACATTTGGAGTACGGTCCAATAAACTCTTAGGTTTTATTGTCAGTAACAGGGGTATCGAGGTTGATCCTGCCAAGGTTAAAGAAATACAAGAAATTTCTACTCCTCGTACTGAGAAGGAAGTCAGAGGATTCTTGGGACGCCTGAACTATATTGCTAGATTCATTTCTCACCTAACAGCTACTTGTGAGTCAATCTTCAAACTATTGAAGAAAGATCAGGTAGTTATATGGAATGATGAATGTCAAGTTGCCTTCGACAAGATCAAAGAGTATTTATAAGAGCCTCCTGTGTTGTTACCACCGGTCGAGGGAAGACCATTGATCATGTATCTGACTATTTTAGAAAAATCAATGGGGGTGTGTATTGGGGCAGCATGACGAGTCTGGCAGAAAAGAGCACGTTATTTACTACCTGAGCAAAAAGTTTACCGACTGTGAAACCAGATATTCACTGCTCGAGAAAACTTGTTACGCTCTGGTATGGGCTGCTCGCCGGTTAAGACAGTATATGCTGACTCATACTATCTTATTAATATCTAAGATAGATCCGATAAAATATATCTTCGACAAGCCTGCTCTTTCTGGGAGAATAGCTAGATGGCAGATGATCCTAACAGAATACGACATACAATATACTACCCAACAAGCTATAAAGGGCAGTGTGCTAGCTGATCATCTTGCTCATCAAGTTGTAGAAGATTATCAGTCCATGAAGTTTGAATTCCCGGATGAAGACATCATGACATTAGACGATTGTGAAGAAATCAGGCCATATGACGAACCTGAACAAGGATCCCGATGGAGCATCCAATGCACTTGGTAATGGTATCGGCGCTGTACTCATATCTCTGAAAGGGTGTCATACTTCCTTCACGGCCAGAATTTGCTTCAACTGTACGAACAACGTGGCGGAGTACGAAGCATGCATCTTCAGTCTCAGAGCTGCCATAGACTTGGGAATCAAATTCTTAGACGTGTTTGGAGATTCATCTTTGGTCATCAGTCAGATCAAAGGAGAGTGAGACACTAAGCACCCAAACCTTATCCCTTACAAAGAACATGTTTTGACATTGCTACCACATTTTGAGAAGATTACCTTCGAGCATTTCTCGCGAGAAGAAAATCAGTTAGTCGATGCTCTAGCTACAATGTCATCTATGTTCAAACTTAATTGGGACAACGAGGCTCCCCATATCACCATCGAACGAATGGATGAACCAGCACACTGTCACGAGATCAATACTGAAGAAGTAATGGATCAACCTTGGTTTCATGAAGTCAAGAGGTATCTCGAGGCTCAAGAATACCCAAAAGGAGCCTCAATCAATGATAAGAAGTTATTAAGGAGATTCTCTACTAAATTCTTCTTGAGTAATGGCATCTTGTACAAACACAATCATGACTCTATTCTGCTTCGGTGTGTGGATAAGATTGAGGCGGAAAAGATCATGACTGAATTACATGAAGGTACTTTTGGAACTCACTCCAGTGGACATACGATGGCGAAAAAAATCCTACGGGCGGGCTATTATTGGTCCACCATGGAAGCAGATTGCTATCAACACTCTTGGACCTGTCATAAGTGTCAAATTTATGCTAACAAGGTACACGTGCCTCCGGTTCCTCTAAATGTCTTGACGGTTCCTTGGCCCTTTGCTATGTGGGGAATTGATATGATTGGAGAGATCAAGCCGACAGCCTCCAATGGACACCGCTTCATCCTAGTGGCCATTGACTACTTTACAAAGTGGGTTGAAGCAACTTCCTTCGCATCCGTTACCAAGAATGTTGTTGCCCGCTTCATTAAGAAAAATCTCATTTGCCGGTACGACATCCCGGAAAGGATCATCACTGATAATGGTACGAATCTTAACAATACTATGATCACCGCCTTGTGCAAACAATTTAAAATTCAACATCACAATTCTTCTCCCTACCGGCCAAAGATGAATGGTGTTGTCGAAGCTGCAAATAAAAACATTAAAAAGATCATACAAAAGATGAGAGTCACATACAAAGACTGACACGAGATGTTACCATTCGCTCTCCACGGGTATCATACCACGGCTCGCACGTCAACCGGGGCAACACCTTTTTCTTTGGTATATGGCATGGAAGCTGTTTTACCCATTGAGGTTCAGATCCCCTCTCTGAGAATTATGAAGGATGCAAGCTTGAATGACGATGATTGGATCCAAACTCGACTTGATCAACTGAACTTAATTGATGAGAAGAGACTTACTGCCGTTTGCCATGGTCAAATGTATAAAAAATGGATGATCAAGGCTTTCAACAAGAAAGTCAGACTCCAAACATATCAAGTTGGGGATTTAGTGATCAAATGTATCATCTTGCCACAGAGTGATCCCAGGGGAAAATAGACTCCTACCTATGAAGGACCATTTGTAATCAAAAACATATTCTCCGGTGGGGCCATGATCTTAACCACCATGGACGGCGATGACCTGCCACACCCTGCGAACGCGGACATAGTCAAAAGATACTACGCATAAGAGACCTGCTAGGTTGACATACCTAGGCAAAACAAGGGCATCCCGGCGAACCAAAAGGGTTCGGGCAAAAATTAGGGATAAAACAAAAAAATATGTACACCCGGCAAGTTGAAAACCCAAAAGGGCGACTTGGGCAAAAAAGGGTTTCCCGGTGGACTGAAAACCCAAAAGGGTGGTCCAGGCAAAAGTTAGGGAATTAAAGCGTATGACTATGTCCCAGCGGATCACTTACGGACAACCTTTGACTTCCACTGACAAATTCGAAGTTTATGATCAATTTGATTATCTTCGGATAAGGCAAACAAACAAGATACTCAGAGATATGAAGGCTATAGCAGAATGGGAACCCCAGGGGATTATTGCACATAGCTGTCTTTCTTTCTCTAAATTTTTCTTGTTTACGACGACATTCTCTTACTAGGGTGTTTGTCTCCTTTGTACAAAATACTTACTCAAAGTCAATACAAAAATATTCCTTTGAAAGTGCAAAAACTATTTGTTTTCTTTTTTTTACTCTTGTGTTTTGTTTGTAAAAAACGTCCAATGATTCATTAATGAACATATGCATTTGAACATGATTACAGTTTGCAGATAAACAGAACAAGGAAGAGACAATTACTGATGGGTCGAAAGGATAGGAAAATATCTCTAGGCCACTCCATAAACTCTCTCTCCACGGAGTTTTTCAGTAACCCTCAGTGGAACAAGACTCCCAGCTAATCCTCAGCAGAGACAAAATTTCAAGTTTTAATCCCCAGTAGAAATCATCAAATTTCTCAGGATTCCTTAAACAGACCACAAGCAATCCACGGCAATGCCCGTACAACGAAGTTTACTCCTCTCAACAAGAGTTCATCAAAGCTTCAAGAAATGAAAATTCACATACCCCCAACAAACTACAGATTCCCTAGTTTGAATTTACCTCTCTGACTACTACAAATCAAAGGACCACAACTCCTCTTCCCCAGTAGACTACTCTACATCAGGTTACTGTGAAGCCTAGAATCTGACCAGATAACAATAAACTTCCTTATCCCCAGCAGGTCGTTATGAAGCTTGAAATCCAACTAGATAACAGCTAACTTTTGATTCTCTCCAGTCAAGGGTAACCCCCCAGTAGAGCGACAAACAACCGAGACTCCTGAACTTTTTCAAGCAGGAATCACCTCTCTCCCCACGGAATTTTCAATCATCCCCAGCGGAACAAAACTACCCAGCAGAACGAAGCTTCTAGTTTATCAATCCCCGGTGGAAACCGCCCAATTTCTCCAAATTCCCCAACAAGTTATTTTGAAGCCTGAAATCCAACCGGATAACAGCCAACTTTTGTTTCTCTCCAACCAAGGATAACTCCCCGGTAGAGCAACAGACGACCAAAACTCCTGAACTTTTTCCCAAACAGGAACAAGCTTTTTCCCCACAGAGTTTTCAATGCTCCCCAACGGAACAAAAACTCCCAATGGATATTCCCCAGTGGAAGTCGTCAAGATTTTCAGGTTGCCCCAAGCAGATCTTACGATCAATACATGGTATTTCCCTTACAATAAGAGTTTATTTCTCTCAGCAGAAATTCATCAACACATCAACTTCAAGACCTGAAGACTTACATATCCTCAACAGCAGTCAGAGATTTATTTTCCCCGAGCAGATAGCAATACAGCAAATCAACTCACATACACATACATTGCATCCATATATCATAAACGTCAATAAAGCCAATACATTGCCTCATATATTTAATGCAACATAACTTGGTGTTTTAGCTAACATTTTACCCTTTTCAGGATAAGATTAACCAACTTCCATTAACAAAATACCTCCTGATACAGTGCGGATACGCTCCAGACACGAAAGCCATTCTTGTACTCATTCAGATTCAGATATCAACACTTTTGATACAGTTCAGATACGCTCCATAACCGAAAGCCATTCTGATACTCATTCAAAAATGCCTCCTGATACAGTGCGGATACGCTCCAGACACGGAAGCCATTATGGTACTCATTCAGATTCAGATTCAACTTTTGATACAGTTCAGATACGCTCCAGACCTGGAATCCATTCTGATACTCATTCAAAAACGCCTCCTAATACTGCGGATACGCTCCAGACACAGAAGAAATTCTGATACTCATTCAGATTTCAACACTCTTCATACAGTTCAGATACGCTCTAGACCCGAAAGCCATTCTGATACTCATTCAGATTTCAACACTCCTAATACAGTTCAAATACGCTCCGGACCCGAAATTCATTCTGATACTCATTCAGATTTCAACACTTTTGATACAGTCCAGATACACTCCAGACCAGAAGCCATTCTGATACTCATTCAAAGACACCTTCAGGTACGCTCCAAACACAAACGCCATTCTGAGTTTCGACTCACAAACTACTTCTCAACAAACATTCTTGGATGGCATCTACAAGCCCATCCCCAACAAGATTTCTTTACCTTTCCAAATGGCATCTTTAAGCTCATTCCTCCTATCGCCACCGAGTGAAAATTTATGGGCACTCTAGTGTCCAATCATCTTCCACCTTCGAGTCACGAATGGAAATTTTCGCCAATCTAACTCCTCAGGTCTAAGAAGATTGAACAGGGGCAGCTGTTGTACCCCAAAATTTTCCCTCTCATTCTTCAAGAAATCACCTTGGATTCTCAAAGTTTTCTCTTAAACAAATCCAAGCCTTGAATTATCATTTCTTTCCAAGCAAGCCATTTGCAAGGGCAAAATGGTCATTTGCGAGCTAAAAAGTCAAACTTTGGTTTTTGGATCAAAATCAAAACACAAAAATCATATTTCATAAAGACATGTTGGAATATGAAGTTTGTTTCATCAAGAAGCTCAAAAGTCAAATTTTACCTTGAAAAAGTTAAATTCTAAATACTTAGAATTTTTCTAAAGTATTTAAAATGACACTTCAGAACTTCTGAACCAACCTCTAGGCAGGAGCAGTCAGAAGTTGCAAACTTATCTCAGCACATAACATTTAGTCAAAATGTGGTTCTTCAGCAGCTACGCCAGCTCGGTCAGAAGTTGCAAACTTAGGTCAGCACATAACATTCAGTCAGAATATGGCTCTTCAGCAGCTACGCCAGCTCGGTCAGAAGTTTCCAGAAGATTATAAAACGTGATGAAAAATCTGAATGCTCCTTCAGAACATGCTGGAATCAGAAGATAAGGGGGTCAGAAGATTGGGTGCTACAGTGAAGCAGAATCTCTAAGTCTAGAGTTTTCAGAGGCAAATCAAAAACATGCTGGAAAGCCTTGGGAATCCTCAGAATTTGCTGAGACAACAAAATGCCAAGATTAAAACTTGGGTGCGTTGTTTTGGACTATGCTGAAGTGGAGCTGCTGGCTCAGATTTAAGTAATGATGCAAATCTCATATTACAAGATTTCTTATTCTTGACCAATCTCATCACCATTTAATGCTCATTAATGCTAACAACCACTTTTGTGCATTTGTCTAAAGGGTCTCTCCACGTGCAGCATAACAACGCTTTTGTGCAGATGTAGGTATGGGTTCATGCACTACTTTTCACTCATGGGTGTCACTTTTCCTTAATCCTCACTTACTAACCCAGCCTAGGCTAAAAGTTGTCAATCATCACAACTTTTTATGAGCTTTCTTCAAGAGTAAGTCAGCATCTAGTGCATGATATTAACGCCACTTAACGTTTCAAAAACCCTCAAAGCTTTGCCTATAAATAGAACACCATTGTACACTAAAAAATCCGGTCCAAGTTCAGAAAAATTGCTGAAAAGAAATAGAAAGTTTTAGCAAGAAAACACTTTGAATCTCTGCCCAAAATTCCCAGAGTTTCAAAAACTGTAAACACAACATACCAACCATTAACTTTGAATCTCCTGCTTTCAAACCCCATTTGCTCTCAAAGTATTTCTTGACTAAGAAACACCCATACAGTTTTCTGACTCATATATATACCCTTCATCCATCCATTCAAAGAACCTATTCAGAACATCATCAGAGTTAAGGCTAACTCCAGTTCACATAATTGTTTCCAACTGCAAGGTAAGCACTTGCTGACCCTCACCACATTGCTTAAGCATCACCAGATTTGCACGCTCAAAAATACAATGCAGATATCATGCTTCTGATGTTGTGCATGTTCTGAGAGTTTCATGCATCTGTATACTTAAGTAGAGAATAAATCAATTTAGAACTTGCCTCTGATTTTTGGTTCTGACTTCTGAAACGTCATGACACCTGCTGAAATTGTCTTAGGCATGTCTTCTGTTTTATGGAGAAATAACCAAATTACAGATGTTCTCACTAGCACAGAGGGAGACCAAATTCTGGCATTGGCACTAGCGCTTCTGGAGCCTGTTTTGTTATTAGTAATATCAGAACTTGTGAAAATTATTGTGTGCCCAGTAGGGTCAGAACTTCTGACCCCATACATTTTCACTAACAAGTTTTTGTTTTGCAGCGTACCAGGGTCAGAACTTCTGACCCATACATTTTTACTAACAGGTTGCTGTTCAGCAGCAGGCCAGGGTCAGTACTTCTTACTTCCTCTCAGCAACACGCTGACTCTTTTCCTTTTTATTTCTTTCTTCCCCTTGTTATTTTCTTTATTTTCTCGCTGGTACTCCCCATTCATAAATTTGTACCCCCATCCCCTAAATATTGTAATAGCGTAGGACTTTACATTTCTGCATTTTATTGCTTTCAAGTGTAAATGCTAGTGATTAGGATATGTATGGCAAGATAAAATCAATGAAATAGAAAATCCTAATTCAAGATAAAATCATGCATGCAATCAAACACACTTGCAAACAAACACCCTTAGGGTTTCTCCACTTGGTTGCCTTATACAAAAATAGCCATGTTACACATGCAAAGTATCTTGGTAAAACAAACAAAATCAAAAGATCATAGTCCCACGATGACGCTATTCAAAGTTTCCTTATAAAATGATCTTAGTCCCTCGAAAATACTAAGATACTTTGCAACATTGCTAATCATGGTTATACGATGACCCGCGCCCGTCCTGTTAACATCCAAAGATAGGGTTGTTTATCAAATCAATGGTAAAACAACAATTTCAAAGGAATAGAAAATGCATAGGAAAGACATTTGAGTAGGTAGATTACTCCTAGTTACTTGCTCTATTTTCAAACCAATATCCTTGCTATTTTCAAAACAAACACACACACTTTACAAACATTGAAAATATTTTCAAAAAAGACAAACATCTTTGTATACATTCTTACGAACAAGAATCATTACAGAGATTGCCTAAACGAATGGCCTCTTTTACAAAATACTTTCAAAACCACACCAAACACATTTTCAAACAACAAAAGCAAGTGATATAGCAAGTAACTAAGAGCCCATGGAAAACCATGGATGAAAAGGGTGCTAATACCTTCCCTTTTCATAACCTACCCCCCCCCCCCGAACTCAAGTAACAATCTCAAAGGTCTTTCTTGTGCTTTTTCACCTTTCCTTTTGGATAAAAGAATAGTCGGTGGCGACTCTTGCTAACCGCAACATTTGCAAACACAAACGCAAACCCTCAAGTCAGTTCTTCCACTGTATCACAATGACCTATAAGATTTTTTAAGTAATATGAGTTAATTAAAAATCTTAATGAAAAATAAAATTTTAAATATGTTTTTAGGCCAAATCATACTTTTAAAAGAAAAGATCAAGTAAAAAAAATATAATGAACTATAGACCACACTTAAACCTTTTAAATTTATCCCAGATAACTTGAGCTTGTTGGAAATCCACCAAAACCTATGATGAATGTAATACGGTGGGAGAACTGACTTATTTTGTATTTTATCGCAAATGTTGTGGATAGTAAGAGTCGCCATCGAATTTTCTTTTATCCAATAAGGAAAAGGTGAAAAGAACAAGAAAGACCTTGAGGTTTTTGAGTTCGGGAGGTAGGTTATGAAAAGGGAAGGTGTTAGCACCCTTTTCATTCGTAGTTATCTACGGGCTCTTGATCGCTTAGCTCACTTTTTGAAAATTTCTTTGTGTTGTGTGTTTGAAAAATATTTTGAAAAGCTTGCCAATGTAAGGAGAAACTTTGTAATGATTCTCGTATCGATCCTCGAGAATTCGTACACAGTGTTTTTGTAAATATTTTGAAAGTGTTTGTGTGAAGTGTTTTTGTTTTGAAGAGCTTTGTGAGCAAGCGATTAGGAGTTCTACCCTACTTAAGGTCGTTCTTGTATTTTTCCTCCTCCTTTATATAGTGTTATTCGTACCATTAGTTAGTAGGAAGCCCTATCGTTGGATGTGAAGGGACAAGCGAGGGTCATTGTACGGTCATCAAAGGCAACTCGCAAGGACTCTTTAGCAATTTTCGTAAGGGATTGTCATCATTTTATTTGTAGGCAACTCGAGGGACTAGATCATTTCCGAAAGGCAACATCGAAAGGGTCATCAAGGGACTATGATCTTTTTAGTATGATGAGTTAATCGAGGGTCTTTGCTAAGGCGTCCCCATGTTCGAGGGACATGACCATTTTTTGAAGGCAACAAAGGAGGTTACCCTAAAGGTGTAGGTGTGCAAGTGATTTATATTCAGTTATTTTATCTCTGCAATTAGAGTTTTCCATCATTCAGTTGTTAGTCTTTCCATGCAAATCCTAATTACTAACATCCATAGAGTAAAATAGAATATAGAAATGTAAAGTGCGAAAAGTAAACCCTAAACTATTACATGGGGCAGTTATAAAATAGAAAGCAAAAAATAAAATTAACAATTATTACATCTCGAAGAATAGTTACATAATCAAGGAAAACACGAGAAGAATAAGCTACGCAAAAATGTAAGAGTAAGAAAAAGGATAACAAAAATGTTTTTGGTGAATTTTGATGAAAAAGGTTTTTCGACGATTAATTAAATAAACCTAAAAAAGTCTAATTAATTTTAATTAAAAAAAGTTGATTAATTAAATTAATTAAAACCTAAAACCTAATTTGATTAGGGTTTATAAAAAAGGGGTTTTGGAAAAATTAGGTTTGTTAAAAAAGAGTTTATGCTTTTATGGATTTAGGGGTTTTAAGGGAAAATTGATGAAAATAGAGAAAAAAAATCATAGAATTCCAGGGGTGGGTGTTGAACCCACGCCCTCATCTCTCCATCACATTTCCATATGGCATCTTTAAGCCCATTCCCGACAACCACAATCCACCAACCCATCACCAAGTACAAATTTCTGGGCACTCTAGTGTTCAATCATCTTCCACTTTCAAGTCACGAATGGCAGACCCGTCAATCTAACTCTTCAGGTTTAAGAAGATTGAACAGGGGAAACTATTGTGCCCCAAAATTTGCCATTTCTTCTTCTCAAGATATTTCTCACAAAGATCTTCAATGATTCAAGCTTGCATAAGTATTGACTATGTCAAGCCATCTCCTCAACATTGATGCCTCAAATTAGGGTTTGAGTTTACACAAAGACAGTTGGACTTCTAATGTTTCAAATAACTTTCATGGATCATTATGGACCCTCAATGTTGTTCCTATTAAGTTTAAAGGCTTGGATCACAAAATTGTTCAGTCAATTGATCAGTTGGTCTAAAATCAACTATATTGGTTAAAAAGTCAATCATGGTCAACCTACATTCAAACTTCAAGATTTTGGACCAATATCAACATTTTGAGGTCATACGTATCATTTGATCAAGATTGGATCATAATTCTTCAAGAAAATTATCCAAATCATCAAAAGGGCAAAATGGTCAAAATTAGAGTTTTAACTGAAAATGATCAATCTTTGACTTTTGACCTAGTACATGACTTATTGGTTTGGAATATGATCTCAAGGATTCAAGTGCATTATTTTGACCTAGTCGTATATTTCAATTCACCTCATGAGATCGGTGGATTGATAGATGAAATTTGGTCAACTGGAAAAAAATCCACTATACACTGAAAAGTCGAACTTTGACTTTTTGGTCAAATTTGAGTTTCAAAAATCACATTTTATCAAGACTTTCAAAATATGAAATTTTATCATAAAAAAAAATCAAGAAGGTCAAAAATCAAACTTTGCAAGACTTGGAAATTTTTCTAAGTATTTTATATACATGTTAATCTCATTACTGTGATACGGTGGGAGAACTGACTTGAGGTTTTGCGTTTGTTTTCGCAAATGTTTCGGTTGAGCAAGAGTCGCCACCGACTTTTATTTTATCCTAAGGAAAGGTTTAAAAAGCACAGCAAAAACCTTTGAGATTTTTCTTGGGTTCAGGGAGTAGATTATAGAAAGGGAAGGTATTAGCATCCTTTCTATCCATGGTTATCCATGGGCTCTTAGGTACTTGCTTAGATCAACTTGCCTTGGTTTTCAATTGTTTGAAATGGTGCTTGGTGTGTGGTTTTGAAAATGTTTTGAAAAGATGCCTTGTATAGGCTACCCTTGTAATAATTCTTTACTCGAATGTTTTACAAAAGGTGTTTTGTCTTTAGAAAAGATGTTTCAAGGTTTTTTGAAGGTTTGTTTTGAAAGTGTTTGTGAAGTGTAGTTTGAAATTAGGCAAGTGTTTTCTTTGCAAATTGACAAGTACTTAAGAGTTATCTACCCTAAAGTTTTCTCAAAGGTTTTTTGTTATGTTTTAAACCTTTTGACAATTTTGTTCCACCATTGCATTTGGTGGACAATCTTGTCTTAGGAGGTGAAAGGGACGGGCGCGGGTCATTGTTTAGACCATAATTGCAATAGTGTTAAATGTCTTTGGGCAATTTTTTTCTTTAAAAGGGACTTGATCATTCATTTAGGCAACATTTCGAGGGACTATGATCATTTGATTGTTTGTTTTACCCAAAGAAATTCAACATGCAATATGGCCCAATTCATTTGAAGGCAACAAAGTGGAATACCCTAGGGGTGCAAGTGTGAAATGTGTTGTCCATTTTCATGCTTATTTAACTTGAAATTAGGTCAAACTATTTTGTTCGTTTTATTCGCATACAAACCCTAATTCTAGCATGGTAGGTTTAGAAAGCATTAAAGTGCGAAATTTAAATTCTTATACTATTACAACACAATAATATGGGTAGGGGGTACAATGTTTCAAATGGGGTATATTTAGACAAGAATTTAAACCTAACTATTACATCATTTTCTTTGAATATTTTCAAGACAAATAATTGTATAATTAAATGGAAATTGAAATAAATATGCAAAATGTAAAAAGAATTTTTATATGTATGAAAAAAGAATATTATTTATGTGAAAATAAAAAGAGAAATAAAAAGGTATTATTTTTGGAGTATTTTCAAATTTAGGGCAAAACCCTAAAAATGACCATTTTGCCATTTTGGTGATTTGATCAAATTTCTTGTGGAATTGTGATCTAAACTTGATCAAATGGTTCATATGAGTTCATATTGTTGATGTGGGTCAATTTCCATGAGTTTTGACTGTCAATTGGCCACAGTTGACTTTTTCCCCAATACAGCTGATTTCTAGGTCAACTGTCCAATTGACTGGGCAAAACTTGGAATCAAGGCTTGAAACTTGATGTGGATAAACTTGGGAGACCCATATGAAGCATGAAAGTCATATTGGGCACTTTAGATCAAAACATCTTGGTGCAAACACAAACCCTAATTTGGGTCAACAGTGCAAGGAGAAGTCTTGAGCAGATGAAACCCTAACTGGATCTTGGGCTTCAAAGGTTTTGTGATGAGAAATCATTGAGAAATGGGAGGGCAAATTTTGGGGTACAACAGTTGCCCCTGTTCAATCTTCTTGAACCCGAAGAGTTAGATTGGCAAGTTTGCCTTTCGTGACTCGAGGGTAAAAGGAGATTGGACACTAGAGTGCCCGGAAATTTGCACTCGTCAAAGCAATGGATGCGGGAATGGGCTTAGAGATGCCATTTGGAGATGGGCTTAATGATGCCATCTGGAAGAGTGACAGAGACTTGTCGGGGATGGGCTTAGAGATGCCATCTGGAATGAGTATCAGGAAGGTGTCCATGCTTTGGACCATTTCTGAACTGAGGGTCTGAATAGGCAATAGATTGACATTCGTTGTTGGGAGGAATCCGTAAACTGTTTTCAAAAGGTTGCATATGAACAAGTGATAGATTGACATCCGTTGTTGGGAAGAATCCATAGACTGTTTTCAGAAGTCTGGAGAAGAAACTGAACAAGCGATAGATTAACATCCGTTACTTGGAGAACCCGTGAACTGTTTTCAGAAATCTCGAAGTTGAATAAGCAATGGAGCAACATCCGTTGTTGGGAAGCGTCCGTAAACTGTTTTCAAAAGGTTGCATCTGAACAAGTGATAGATTGACATCCGTTGTTGGGAAGAATCCATAGACTGTTTTCAGAAGTTTGAGAAGAGTCTGAACAAGCGATAGGTTAACATCCGTTACTTGGAGAACCCGTGAACTGTTTTCAGAAATCTCGAAGTTGAATAAGCAATGGAGCAGCATCCGTTGTTGGGAAGCATCCGTAAACTGTTTTCAAAAGGTTGCATCTGAACAAGTGATAGATTGACATCCGTTGTTGGGAAGAATCCATAGACTGTTTTCAGAAGTTTGAGAAGAGTCTGAACAAGCGATAGGTTAACATCCGTTACTTGGAGAACCCGTGAACTGTTTTCAGAAATCTTGAAGTTGAATAAGCAATGGAGCAGCATCCGTTGTTGGGAAGCGTCCGTAAACTGTTTTCAAAAGGTTGCATCTGAACAAGTGATAGATTGACATCCGTTGTTGGGAAGAATCCATAGACTGTTTTCAGAAGTTTGAGAAGAGTCTGAACAAGCGATAGGTTAACATCCGTTACTTGGAGAACCCGTGAACTGTTTTCAGAAATCTCGAAGTTGAATAAGCAACGGCGTAGGGTTGCTTAACGAGGGGTCCGTGTAGAACTGCATCTGAAACTGTTAATGATAGCCTTTTATTCTTATCCTGTTCGGACAAAATGTTAGCTAAACACAGAATTATGTTGCATGAAATGCATGATGCAATATATGTTATATGAATGTTTATGATATGAATGCAATGAATGCGTATGTAAGCTGATGAGCTGTCTTGCTGGGGATAGATGAATCCTGGATGACTGAAGATAAGAACAATTTGACTGCTGCCGGGAAGAACAAATCCTTGGTTGCTGCTGGGGAACAAAGAGCTTGGGTTGTATACCAAACCTCTGGGGAAATCCTGATGACTTCTACTGGGGAGTACCAATCTAGTAGACTCATGTCGGGGATGCAAGACTGAGAATCTTCAGTTTGGCGGGAAGTCTCTCTGGCGACTTCACTGGGGAACCCAAGATTTTCCTTCCTAAAACTCTGTGGGGAAAAGGTTCAATAGTCTGGCTCCGCTGTGGATATTGAAACTTAAATTCTGAGGGAAATTGGATTCCTGAGGATCCTCTGGCTGGGGGATTGTAAAGATAAGTTACTGCTGGGGAATTTTGATGAACTCCGCTGGGGATAGGAATAATTTTGGCGAGTGCGATCTTCTGCGGTTGTTAGCTGAGGATAACCCAGTTATAAGTCCCTGGGAGGAATAACTTTGAATAAAACTCGGGAGAGACGTCCGTTCTCTGCGGGGAATAAGCCTCCAGAATCTACCGGGGATGAGCTTCAAGACTTGCTAGGGATATGGATTCCAAATCTCCCGGGGGTTTCCTTTGAAAGAGTATCGGGTTATCCAACTGTACCTTCGACTTATCAGTAATCCTCTTTCTTAGTTCATAAGGAAATGATTATGTTTCAAATGCATATGCCTATTTAACAAAACATTGGACGTTTCTCAAAATAAACAAATAGTGCGAGAGAAAAGAAAAGGAAATGACACAAATTTCTGGGAAAAGTATTTGTATTGATTTTCTATGAGTATATTTGTACAAAGGAGACAATCATCCTAGTAAGAGGATTTTGTCGTAAATATTTGAAAGGTTTATACAAAATAAAGATGGCTATGTGAAATAATTCCATGGGATTCCATTCCGCTATAGCCTTCATAACCCTGAATATCTGTCCATTCAATGCTTCGTTTGACGATGACTGGATTGATCCGAAGCCTGGAACCGGTTGATGAAGAGATTGTCTTTGAAGTGATCCGACGAGACATAGTCATACGCTTTAATTCCCTAACTTTTGCCTGAATCGCCCTTTCGGGTTTTCGATCCACCGGGATACCCATTTTTACCCAAGTCGCCCTTTCGGGTTTTCGACTTGCCGGGTGTACAGATTTTTTTTATTTTTATCCCTAATTTTTGCCTGAACCGCCCTTTCGGGTTTTCGGCTCACCGGGATGCCCATTTTTGCCCAAGCCGCCCTTTCGGGTTTTCGACTTGTCGGGTTATTTTATGCGTAGTATCTTTTGACTATGTCTGCGTTCGCAGGGTGCGGCAAATCGTCGCCGTCCATGGTGGTCAGAATCATTGCACCACCAGAAAATATGCTCTTGATCACAAATGGTCCTTCATATGTAGGAGTCCATTTGCCCCTGGGATCACTTTGCGGCAAGATAATCCGCTTGATTACAAGATCTCCGACTTGATACACTTGACGTTTGACTTTCTTATTGAAGGCCTTGATCATCCGCTTTTGATACGTCTGACCATGGCATATAGCAGCAAGTCGCTTTTCGTCGATCAGATTGAGTTGATCAAGTCGGGTCTGCATCCAATCATCTTCATTCAAACCTGCATCCTTCATAATCCTTAGAGAAGGGATCTGGACTTCCATAGGCAAAACAGCTTCCATGCCATAGACCAAAGAAAATGGGGTTGCCCCAGTTGAAGTACGTGTCGTCGTACGGTATCCATGCAGAGCAAACGGTAACATCTCATGCCAGTCTTTGTAAGTGACTGTCATTTTCTGAATGATCTTCTTAATGTTTTTGTTCGCAGCTTCAACAGCACCGTTCATCTTCGGCCGATAGGGAGATGAATTGTGATGATAAATCTTGAACTGTTCGCACAATGCCGTGATCATCGTGTTATTCAGATTTGTACCGTTGTCCGTGATGATCCTGTCTGGAACACCATACCGACATATAAGATTTTGCTTGATGAAGCGGGCAACCACATTTTTAGTAACAGAGGCGAAGGAAGCTACTTCGACCCATTTGGTGAAATAGTCAATGGCAACCAGGATGAAGTGATGTCCGTTGGAAGCCGTGGGCTTGATTTCTCCGATCATATCAATGCCCCACATTGCAAAGGGCCACGGAGCAGTCAGGACGTTGAGAGGAACCGAAGGGATATGCACTTTGTCAGCATAGACTTGACACTTGTGGCAAGTACGGGAATGTTGATGGCAGTCAGCTTCCATGGTAGACTAGTAATAGCCTGCCCTTAGGATCTTCTTAGCCATTGTATGCCCGCTCAAGTGAGTGCCAAATGTGCCGCTGTGTATATCAGTCATGATCAACTCTGCTTCAGCTTTATCTACGCATCAGAGTAATACACAATCATGGCTTCGTTTGTAAAGGATGTCGTTGCTCAGGAAGAACTTAGCAGCGAATTTCCTTAAGAACTTCTTGTCATTCACGGAAGCTCCTTCAGGATAATCTCGGGTCTCGAGATACCTTTTGATTTCATGGAACCAGGGTTGTTCCACTACTTCTTCGGTATTAATCTCGTGGCAATGCGCCGGTTCATCCATTTGCTCGATGGTGATTTGGGGAGCCTCGTTATCCCAGTTGAGTTTAAACATGAAGGACATTGTGGTTAGAGCATCTGCTAGCTGATTCTCTTCTCGCGGGAAATGCTCGAAGGTAATTTGCTCGAAATGCGGCAACAATGTCAGGACATGTTCTTTGTATGGGACGAGATTAGGATGTTTGGTATCCCATTCTCCTTTGATTTGACTGATAACCAAAGCCGAGTCCCCAAATACGATCAAAAATTTGATCCCCAAGTCTATAGCAGCCTTGAGACCAAAGATGCAGGCTTCATACTCAGCCATGTTGTTCGTGCAGCTGAAGCAAAGTCGGGCCGTGAAAGGTGTGTGACAACCTTCCGGAGAAATGAGTACTGCGCCAATACCGTTTCCAAGCGCATTCGAAGCACCATCAAATTACAGGGTCCATCGGGATCCCTTTTCAGGTCCGTCATACGGTCCGTCACCTTCAACGTTGTCCAAATTCATGATGTCCTCGTCTGGGAAGTCAAATCTCATGGGTTGATAGTCTTCGATAGCCTGATGAGCCAGATGGTCAGCTAATACACTCCCTTTTATAGCTTTTTGGGTGGTGTACTGGATGTCATACTCTGTTAAGATCATTTGCCATCTAGCTATCCTTCCAGATAAAGCGGGCTTTTCGAAGATATACTTGATAGGATCCATTTTGGAAATCAACAAGGTAGTATGAGTCAGCATATACTGTCTTAGTCGGCGAGCAGCCCATACCAAAGCGCAGCAAGTTTTCTCGAGCAGTGAGTAGCGAGTCTCACAGTCGGTAAACTTTTTGCTAAGGTAATAAATAGCATGCTCTTTTCGACCAGACTCGTCATGCCGGCCCAAAACACACCCCATTGAGTTATCCAAGACGGTCAAATACATGATCAATGGTCTTCCTTCGACGGGTGGCATCAGAATAGGAGGTTCTAGCAAATACTCCTTGATTCTATCAAAAGCAGCTTGGCAATCGTCGTTCCATTCGACTACCTGATCTTTCTTCAAGAGTTTGAAAATTGGCTCACAGGTAGAAGTCAGATGTGAGATGAATCTGGCAATATAGTTTAAGCGCCCCAAGAACCCTCTAACCTCCTTTTCAGTACGGGGAGCAGGCATTTCTTGTATTGCTTTCACTTTTGCGGGATCGACTTCAATGCCTTTGTTGCTTACAATGAATCCCAGGAGCTTACCAGACCTAACTCCAAAAGTGCATTTACTTGGATTCAGCCTGAGCTTGTATTCTTTTAACCTGGCAAACAACTTCTCTAGATGTTCAAGGTGCTCTTCCTCTGTTTGTGACCGAGCTATCATATCGTCTACGTAAACTTCAATCTCGTGATGTATCATATCATGAAATAAAGCTACCATGGCGCGTTGATAAGTTGCCCCTGCGTTCTTCAGCCCGAATGGCATCACCTTGTAACAGAAAGTGCCCCATTGTGTGACAAAAGTTGTTTTCTCCATATCCTCGGGGGCCATTTTGATTTGATTGTAGCCCGAGAATCCATCCATGAAGGAAAACACTTTATGCTGAGCTGTATTGTCGATCAATATGTCAATGTGAGGTAGCGGGAAATCATCTTTAGGGCTGGCCCTATTCAAATCCCGGTAGTCCACACACATCCTGACTTTGCCATCTTTTTTAGGTACTGGCACAATGTTAGCGACCCATTGAGGATAGGACGTAACAGCCAGAAAGCCAGCATCGAATTGCTTCATTACTTCTGCTTTGATCTTTTCAGACATGTCAGGCCTCATTCGGCGAACTTTTTACTTGATCGGCGGACAATCCTCTCTTGTGGGGAGACAGTGAACCACGATGTCTGTGTCTAAACCCGTCATGTCTTCATAGGACCAAGCGAAGATTTCAACATACTCATTCAACAACTGTACCAAGTGCCCCTTGACTTTTGGTTCCAGATTGGCACCTACTTGCACCTCCTTCCGGTCTTCCTCGGTCCCCAAGCTGACAGTTTCGAATGGCTCTTCATGCGGTAAGATGACCCTTTCCTCCTGTTGCAGAAGTCTGGCTAGTTCCTCGGGTACTTCACAACCTTCGTCATCTTCATACTCGGCTAGATTGACTAGATCCTCAGAGTTATTGAAAGATATAGCAGAATAGTCACCCATGGAATCTGGAGTGGATGGGTACCTGCATTGGTGAGTGTGGGTGTGTGTAAGGGATAGCCATCCTTAAACAAAAAATGCAAAAGGAAAGAAAATGAACATAAGCAGTTTATCAAATGAAAAACATCCAATGAATCATTAAACATGGCATATGGATATGAAAAATAATGAAAACCCTTACAAATGGACCTACATGCCCCGGGCAAGGCAGGAGGTGAAAAGATAGTGTACGGATTGTTTGAAAATAAATATTACAGACCCAATAAGAAATGTTTAACAGATAAATTACTGATGAATAAAAGTGATGGGGACAAAGTCCTTAGCCTCCCAATTGCTCAATCCTCCTTTGACAGTTGGATAAATCCACTCTTCAATGTTGCTCTCCTTGTCTTCATCTTCCAGGGCGTTGATTCCGTAGGGAGAAATTTTGACTGGCGCCCTTTCAATCTTTGCACGGCGCATAGCTTTCTGGCCAGCGGCTGTGAACCCTAATCCAAACTTGTCAGTCTTATGTGGAATGTCAGGTAACTGCCCCCATGTTGAATTCTTCCCTTCTTTTATTGCGGCCCTTGCGTCCTCCAGAGATGCCATCCTGGCCATCTGTCTCGGTGCCTCAACTGCCAACTTTGCTATTGCTATTTCAGGAAGGACTTCTTCAAAATGTTGAAACGATGTCTCGATGAATTCTCCTTCAACCTCCACATACCGGAAAAAATTTAAGTGGCTAATCATGTACTCTTCTTCGCCATGGATAGTGATGATCTTTCCCTTGACAGGGTACTTCAACATCTGATGCAAGGAGGAGGTAACTGCCCCAGCATGGTGTATCCAAGGTCTACCCAGCAGGCAAGAGTATGATGGACGGATGTCCATCACATAGAAAGTGGATTTAAACACCTCGGTGCCTATCTTGATGGGAATTTCAACCTCTCCATGGACCATTCTCTTCGAACCATCGAAAGCTCTGACAACAATATCACTTGGCTTCAATTCCAATCCTTCATAATCTAGTCGGTCCAAGGCCTTCTTAGGCAAAACATTCAGCGACGAACCAATATCAACCAAGACATGTGCGAGAGTAGTTCCTCGACACTCGATTGAAATGTGCAAAGCATCATTGTGATTTCTACCTTTAGGAGTTAGGTCGGCATCAGAAAAACCTAATTCATTGTCTGCAGTCAGGCTAGCCACGCAATTCTGAAATTGATCCGCAGAGGTTTCCTGGGGCACATGAGCTGCCTTCAGGAATTTTATCAGGGCTTTAGCGTGCGCTTCTGAGCAAAGTAGTAGTGCCAGCATGGAGATCTTGGAGGGGGTTTGCCCCAACTATTCCACCACATCGTAATCACTTCTTTTGATTATCCTCAAAATCTCGTCCATTTCCTTCTTGGAGGTTTCCGGGATTACCAAGGGTTGAGCCCTCGTCCTGACGGGCTCATCTTGGATTCCCTTACCTTTGTCAGCAGCGGTAGGAGAGACAGTACTAGGAACAACAATGTCTTCAATCAGAGGAGTTCTAGCAGAGAGTTTTATTGGTGCAGGGATGACCTCGTTAGCTGATGAGGGTCCAAAGACTGCACTTGGAGGGGCAATCTCTGGAGAAAATATTCTCCCGCTCCTGGTGATTTTGCTAGTGCCCGCAATGTTACTAATGCTGGCTTCTTCATCATCCGGACTTTCTTCAATTACTTCGATTTGCTTGATACCATGGTAGTAGACGTCACCGCCATAGTTCCAAGGTATCGACTTCTCGGAAACATAGGGAACAGGCCCTGGCATTGTTATCTTCAAAGGAACAGATTTCGCAGCTGGTGTAATCTTAACAGGCTTTTTGACGGCCTTGGAAAGATTGGCGTGAATGGTTATGATTGAGACATCTTCAGTATGAACTAGAACAGCAGAAACTTTTTCAAACAAAATTTGTCGACTATCCATAAGGCCTTGGATGCCTTTCTTCAGTAACGGACAATCAAACGGCAGAGAGTAACAACAATAGCAGTCTTCCTTACATCCCGGGAAGATCCCGGCCCTCAACAGATTCAACTTAATGGTTAGCAGTGGAGTAGTCAGATCACTGACATCAGCAACATACAAATCTTCTTCAATGGCGTTGACATTTCGACCGTGCTTCGGCATGGGTGCAGATATCACATTAGGCTTCTCTGGAGCGTCAAACTCTACCTCCTTAGCCTCTATCAGGTCTTGGATTTTATGCTTGAGTGCCCAGCAATCATTGGTGTCGTGTCCAACACTGTCTGAATGGTAGGCGCATTTAGCATTGGCATGATAATGCGGAGAGGACGTATTCACATTCTTTGGTGCCTCCTTGATGGTGGCGAGGTTCAACTTCAGTAGATGGGGAAGCACTTGCGCTGGAGTCATATTAATGTGGGTGAACTGCCGTTGTGGCCATTCTACCCGTTGTTGATTTGGTCTGGACTGGTTATAGCGAGGCTGCTCGCTCGGAGTGTTTTGAATCATTACGGCCCCCACAGTTGGCGGACGCTCCGTCTTCCCTGCTCTTCTCTGAGAATATACCATATATGTTTCCTTCTTAAAAGGCTTCTTCTCAACACTTGCAGCAACACCCTTCTGAATCTTTCCTGACTTGATGCCAGCTTCTATTCTTTCGCCTGTTAAGATCAAATCGGTAAACCCCGCGGAAGAGTTACCAATTAGATGATTGAAAAATGGCCCAGATAGGGTCCCAAGAAACATATCAACGAGCTCACGATCGGTTAAAGGAGGCTGCACCCTGCCAGCCAAATCCCTCCAATTTTGTGCATATTCTTTGAATCCCTCACTTGTTCCTAGTGACATACCCTGAAGTTGGGTACGAGTAGGAGCAAGATCAGAGTTATATTGGTATTGTTTGTAAAAAGCGGTGGCCAAATCCTCCCAATTTCTGACACTGGTTCCTTCTAGCTGATAAAACCACTCCAACTGAGCTCCCGAAAGGCTGTTGTTGTACCCCAAAATTTGCCCTCCCATATTCTTCAAGAAATTGCCAAGTCAAGTCACAAAATTCCCCAAGGGTTGCACAGTGCAAAGATCTCCTACACAGTCAAGATTAGGGTTTTGAGTCTGATCAAGAAAAGGAAGTTTTCAAGGGTCCAATCAAGTCTCATATGCCTACAAATATGGTCAAGTATCCTCATATCAAGTTTCAAGGCATTCAGCACAAAATTGCACAGTCAAAAACCCTAATTGCACTACAGTCAACTGTAGGGGCAAAATGGTCATTTGGCAGTCAAAAGTTCAAATTTTTGGTCAACATATCATTTTGAAGCCACAAACATCATTTGATCAATGCTTGATCATGATTCTCAAAATTTGGCTCAGAAATCATCAAAATGCTAAAGTTTCCTTATTTGGACAGTTGAAAAAGTCAACTGAAATTGACTAGGGCATAACTTTCACATGGATTATCAGAAAAATTCCATCCAAAGCTCATTTTGAAGAGAAAGACATTTCCTACAACTCATCTTCATATTCCAAGTCCAAGAAATGCTCTCACAAAAAGTTATCAATTTCAACATTATAGGTCATTTTCAAAAGTCAACAAAAAGGGACTTTAAGTCAAAGGCCATAACTTGAGATTGGTAAATCAAAATGACATGGGACCAAAGGCATTGGTTAGAGGACTCGAAGACCTTTCCAAAATGTCCAAGAACATGAGAAAATCTTAAAAATTGAGCAAGTTATGCCTTGTGGAAGTTGGGAAATTTTTGGATATTTTGAAAAGTCAACATTGCTTCAAATGACCTAAAATTGCTAATGGGCCCATTTTTCTTCCATGATTCATCATCCATGACATGTGCACGACCACTTGGCCCGAAGGGAAGTATTTTCTCATTTTTTATTTATTTATTTGAATTTTTATTTATATTAATTCATTTAAATCATTTAAATATATGGAAAATATTTAACTCACCCTAACCAATCTTTTTATACATGTTTTAGACTCAATATTTCGTGTATATGCAAATATGGAAAGAATTGGACTGATTAGATCATGATTTGCCCAAGAGCACATGGAAAAAGATTTAAAAAGATCCTTAGAAAATCAAATTTCAAAATCAATGAATGCAATGGATTTGATTGAGTTTTTTTGACCTAATGCACTCACTACATATGCCTGATCATAACCCTAATGCAAACAGACACTAAGCTGCGCAAGAAAGCTCTTCACAAACTTGAAAAAATTCCCTAAAAACTCAAATCTGAAAAACACTTTTTAGGTGGATTCAAAGCATAATTCTTGTTCCATTAGCTTGCCAAGGTTGCCCAGAAGCGATTACAATCACAAACATTCACTAAAGCTCAAGGAATTGGTAACGAGAACCTCCCCTGTACAGAGAAAAAATCATGATCGTATTTTAACTTCTAGACATTCTCATGGCATTCTAATTATGGATTTATATTCCTTATGATATTCTGATGCTAACCAACATATTCGATTGCATTTTTGTGCGCTATATACGATTATGCCATGTTTGATTTTTAGGGTTTATAAAGCTTCAGATTAGGGATTTTAAAACGAGGAAAAATTGGCCCTCAAGACCACCACCATTCAACTCAGCGCATGGAGACGAAGAAGAAACACCCATCGCGCCCAATTTATGAATGCCTGAGCTCTAGTCGCTATTTTCTTGAAAAGGGCCTAAGGAAACATATGGAAACCGTTGCCTATGTTATTAGTATTTCAGAAAAATAAAAACAGAACGAAGAAGATGATGTGGTGGCGAGGCTTGATTGGTCTGTTTGAAAAATTCGCGCGCTACCCACTAACTCCTTTGTTTTCTCTTATAATATTTGTTGTTTATTTATATATCAAACGCGTTGAATTGGTCTAGTGGCAGGCGATGGTGCTGGTAATACACATGACCTGGGTTCGAACCCCAGGTCTTCAATATTGTCCATATTATTTTTCCAATTATCTTCCCATGCAGTACTAACGTTCAAGGCGCATCATACACCTTCTTAATCAACCGTCCACGTCCATCTTGAGATCAATCTAAAGGCTGAGAGTTGGAGAACACGCTAAGTCCTGGTCAACCATCCCACACGCTTGCACAAAAGTCAACCAGGCCTTGCAAAGTTGGGCTCAAATTGTTGATTAAAACCTCCCATCTGGGGACTGATACCCCCAAGGTTTGCAAAATTTTGTTATTTTTTTATCTTTTCATTATTTTTATCTTTTTAATTATTATTCTTTTAGTTAAATTAATTATTTTTATAAACATAAAAAAATACAATAAAAGTCAGAAAAGAGCAAAATACCATAAATAATTTTTATTTCTAATATTTTCATAAATAAATTGGCATGTAAATAAAATTAGTTTTAAACTAGGTTTGCAATTTTAATTCTTTTAACAAAAATCTAAAAAATGTAAAAATAGGTTTAATTAATGTTTTATTCCTTTTTAATTTTCTTGTTCACCATAATATTATTTATTTTATTTATTTTTATAATTAATTTGCATATAAATAAAATTAGGTTTCATTTAGGTTAAAAAGTTCAATATTTTTCTTAATAACTTAAAATAATTAGAATTAGGTTTAGCATTTTATTTTAACTCTAATTAATTCCCTTTTTTCACTAAACCCTAAAATACATAAAAATACCAAAAACAAAAACCATTTCTTTTCTTAATTTTAATTCCTCATTAATTTTAATTTTGCAAAAGGGTCCAACGCCCTCGTTTCGTTCTTAATTTCTTATTTATTCGCACATTTATTCCATTCCGCTTAAATAATTATGTACCTCTCCCGAAGCCTTGTAAATATTAATCTTCTCGCGCTTTCAATTTATTTATTTTCTGTCAAATCGGGTCCTGGTTAATTTGGCGATGTGGACCCGCGTCAGTTGTAATAGCTTTAGATTTACTCTTCCGCAAACATTTTTAACTGTTAATCAAGGCATGAAAGAATGAATGGACAAAATAAAAAAACAAGCGTAGAACACCAATGACATGACAAGATAAAATATTTGAATATGACACACGAATCACACACCACCCCTAGGGTACGCCTCACTGTTGCCTTGCCTCGAAAGGTGATCGTCGAGTAGAGGATGTCTTAGTAAGTCCTCATGATCCGGGAACCTGGCATGAGGGTAGCTTCTAAGGTATCTTCCCATTGCTCTGGTGATCACCATGTCCCGAACCTTCGAATTGACCCGAACACCTCCAACGGTGGTGCTACCTACTTCTCAATGGTGGGATGACACTACTTTAAAGGAAATTTACACAGACGAATTCCTTAGGGTAGGTAGACGACTCTAGATACTTGCTCTAAATTTCAAAAACAAATCAAAAATACTTTTCACACCAACACATTTTCAAAAGCTTTCGAAAGCATTTTTTCAAACACTTTTGAGGACCGATACAAGAGTCGAACTGAAATTTTCAAAGAAACTTTTTTAAAACCCACAGTTGAAAAGCAAACAAACCATTTTTGAAAACACAATGAGCAAGTATCTAAGAGCCCATGGATAACCATGGATAGAAAGGGTGCTAACATCTTCCCTTTCTATAACCTACCTCCCGAACCGAGAGCAATCTCTTTAAGGAATTTTTCTGTGCTTTTGTCCTTTCCATTTGGAGAAAATAAAAGACGGTGGCGACTCTTGCTTCCGCGACATTTCGCGAACCAGCGTTAAACAGTCAGTTCCAGATCCACCGATCACAGAACTGGCGACTCTGCTGGGGACCAAACTATAAAGTGAGGTGTAACTTAGGGCTAGTTCATAACTGTGTTTTCACTTGTATTGATTTGCTTGCTTTACTATTGTGGGTTGCATCGGAGATACATAGATCCTAACCCGGATCTGGGGATACCCTGTTTAGGTAGCATAAGCTGTGAGGGACCTGTCCGGCATAGACCGACACAGGTGAAGTAGTGGCTACGTTGGTGTGGCACCTTAGTCTGTACCGATATCCCTTGTGTCGCAACGAGGAGAATATGGGTCTTCTAAGGAGTCATTAAGCACCAACAACCTTAGAACCTTAATTGACACAACTTGGCCTTTAGAACAGTAGCAGTATGCTACGCCCATTGAGGCTAAACTCTCGTGATGGTTCTGGCCGCAAGAAAAGATTGCGATGCTGGAGTTATGACCGATTGAGGGTAGTCAATGATATTGGGATCCTCTAAGAACCCGGTTACTTTTGATTAGGACAGGTATGAACCAACAAACTGAAAGAGGGTAGTACCTAGACCTCATGCTGGCCTAAACTTTAGGGGCTTGCCTTGTGTGACTTGTGTGCCTTACCATGTTTGCCTTTGTATCTGTATGTGGTGTGCTTTATCATAACATCATAGCATCATGAGCATTGCATGCATCCTGCATAAGGACTGACCATTTCAAAGACAAGAGGGTTTCATCTTTGCTCTGTTTTGTAGGACATTATGATGCATGTGCGAAGGAATACTATCCAGTTCAACTTTGTTCGTTCACCTGAGTTGCTTGATGAGTTGGTTAGCAGAATTCCAAACACCACTTCCTTCATTCAGAGGCATGGTTCCCTTCTCAGTTTAGTCACTGCAAAGCGGGATCAGCAGTTGATGAGTGTTCTGACCCAGTTCTATGACCCTCTGTACCAGTGCTTCACCTTTCAAGACTTCCAGCTGGTCCCTACCCTGGAAGAGTTCTCTGATTTGCTTGGTATCCCTATCTTGGATCAGACTCCCTTTACTGGTTGGGAAAAGACCCTCAGGCTTGAGGATGTGGCTGCAGCTCTTCCTTTGACCCATCAAGAGGTAACAGACAACTGGGTAACTAGAAGCGGAGTTAAGGGTTTCTTGGCCAAGTTTCTAATTGGCAAAGCTAACAGTTTCTGGAATGACCTGGACTTTAGGGCATATGAAGACATCTTGGCTCTCCTAATCTATGGGTTAGTCATGTTTCCTAATCCTGACAACTTCATCAATATCACTGCCATAAGGATCTTTATGTCTCAGAATCCTGTGCCCACTCTCTTGGGTGACATATTGCAACAACTTCATGCCCGTACTACCCGAAGACGAGGAACCCTATGGTGTTGTATCCCTTTGTTGGTGAGGTGGTTTATTTTGCACCTCCCTAAGTTCGTACTGAAGAATCAAGAAGGAAGAGGTTGGGCTCACAGGTTAATGTCTCTCACCGATAAAGACATCATTTGGACTTGCAGAGGTTTGGATGAGATAGCTATTATTGATCGATGCGGGGAATACCCTAATGTTCCTCTGATTGGTACTCAAGGAGGGATCTCTTACAATCCATGTCTAGCACTCCGTCAGTTTGGAAGAGCAAGAAGAGCAGGTCCCCATGAGATGTTGGTGCCTCACATCAGTTTTGAATTTCAGGTGGATAGTGACGAGCTACGTCATAGGTTCATCAAGGCTTGGGACAAGGTTCATAAAGCTGACCCACAGGAGTTAGGGCCAAAGACTTCTTTACCTATGGAAGCCTACTACAAATGGGTCCGCACCCGTGCTCAGAAGTTAGGTATGTCGTATGAAGCTGTCAGACCCGTCATTCTTGAGTGTCCTGACAAAGATGGTGTTCCTCCAACTGTCCTTCCTCCTCAGATACCTACTGATTATGAGACATTGAAGAGATCTTGGTCGCAACTGCGAGAAGAGCAGGATTCTTACCGGGAAAAGTTCAACGAGCAGGAATCAAAGATCCAGAAGCTGACCAAACAGTTGGAGAATGAGAGAGCTCTGAATGCCTACATCCGTACTGAGAAGAGGAGACCATGGGATCAATAAGGAGCTCCAGATGTGCTTTTACAGTTTTATTTCCTTTCCAGTATTTCCTTTCATGTAACGCCTAAGGGCAACTTGTTGAATAATTTCAGTTGCAAAGTTGAATCTAATGAAGTGTGTTCTTTTTTGTTTACAAAGTTGATTCCCGATTGTCTTTGAAAACATAAGTCATACGCATTTCATACATCATGTGCATAGCAGGTTTTTCCCCTTTTCAGGTTGCTTACAGTTCTTCGCTGTTTATTTCAGCATCATGAATCACGAATCTTCATCAACTGAGACATCAATCAAGGCTCTTCAGGTGCAGAATGCACAATTCCAGGAATTAATCAAGGGTCTGGCTCAAGGCCAAGAAGAACTGAAGGCTATGCTCCTGAAAAAGGAGAAGAAGAAGAAGAGAAGAACTGTTCTGTTCAACTCGGGCCGAAGGTTTAACAATACTCTGCAATAGGAAGAGGCTGGTTCTTCTGTTGACAAGAATTCTCCTCAGGCAGAAGCAAGGGTTCCTAGTCCAGTAGTCTCCGACAACGAGACAGATTTTGATGAAGAGCAGTACCCTCCTGCAGAAGACAGATATAAGCAACTGGAGGACAGATTGAAGGCTATGGAGGTTCAACAGGTACCTGGGATGGATTTCGGAGATCTGGGTTTGTCAACTGGTGTGATCATCCCTCACAAGTTCAAAGCACCATCCTTCTCTAAGTATGACGGGGCGTCTTGTCCCAAGCTGCATCTGAGGTCCTATGTTCGGAAAATTCAGCCGTACTCTGCGGATAAGAATTTATGGATCCACTTCTTCCAGGAGAGTCTTTCAGGGACTCATCTCGAATGGTTCTATCAGCTGGATGGGACCAAGGTTCGTAACTGGGAGGAGTTGGCTACTGCTTTCTACAAGCAGTATCAATATAATGCCGACCTTGCCCCCACACGTACCCAACTTCAGGGTATGTCGTTAGGTGCAAGCGAAGGTTTTAAGGAGTACGCTCAGAAGTGGAGAGACCTGGCTGGCAGGGTACAACCACCATTGACTGATCGGGAGTTGGTAGACATGTTCTTGGGGACCCTATCTGGGCCGTTTTTCAACCATCTCATTGGGAATTCTTCTGCTGGGTTCACTGATTTGATCTTGACTGGAGAGAGAATTGAAGCTGGGTTAAAGTCTGGAAAAATTCCGAAGGGTGCATCATCTAGTTCTGAGAAGAAACCCTTCAAGAAGGAGGCTAGTGCCGTATATGGTTCCAGGAAATCAGAGAGACCTGAGCGCCGCCAATCTGTCAGTGCGGTAATGATTGCTAAACCTGCTGCCGCTCCTCGGCCAACTAACCCTCAAAAGGTTGAAAGACCCCGGAGAGAGTTCACCCGCTTAAGCATGACCTTATCACAGATCCTGCCACAGTTGCTATCCACTAACTTAGTGACTGTCAGGGAAGCTCCAAAATTCCCCAATACTGCATCTCCTAAGTACAACCCGAATGCTCGTTGTGCTTACCATTCAGATAGCCCAGGGCACTCTACTGATGACTGTTGGGCACTAAGGAGTAAGCTGCAGGACCTCATCGACGCTAAGGAGGTACAGTTTGAGGCATCTGAGAAGCCTAATGTAGTGACAGCTCCCCTGCCTGCCCATGGAGTTAATGCTATCGGGGATGAAGAGGAAGTTGATGAAGCTGAGTTTGATAGCTGGATCTACCCGGCGACCGACGGTGGACTTAACAATTGGAGTGCAAAAGACAATCTCCCTGTTTCTCTTGTTACTGAGTAATGAATTCCTATGTTTTGTTATTTTGTAATAAACAATAAACTCTATGGCCCGGTGTCTTACCCGAGGCACCGTGGTTCTATTTGTGAGGGCATACAAACTGTCATTTCATATATCATAAATGAAAATCTTGGACGTATTTCCCGCATTTCAAATATTGTGCTCCTTTTCTGTCTTTCTTTCCTTTATATATATTTCAAAAAACAGCTGTATTTACACACACACTCACTCATACAGGTTCCAATCCACTCTGGATCTCACTGATAACAACTCTGCTACTGCCAATTATGACTTCGAAAATCCGATCAACTTAGCCGAAGACGAAGGTGAAGATGATTGCGAAGTGCCTGGCGAGCTTGCAAGACTGTTGCTTCAGGAAGAGAGGGCAATTCAACCCCATGAAGAGCCAGTGGAAACCATAAACTTGGGTACTGAGGCAGACAGGAAAGAGGTAAAGATTGGTGCCAACCTAGAGCTCAGCGTGAAGCAACGGTTAACCAAGATGCTGCATGATTATATGGAGATCTTTGCTTGGTCCTACGAAGACATGCCCGGGTTGGATACCGATATTGTGGTCCATCACTTGCCAACTAGGGAAGACTGCCCTCCAGTTAAGCAAAAGGTCCGTTGGATGCGTCCAGAGATGTCTGAGAAGATTAAAGCCGAGGTCATGAAACAGTTTGATGCTGGGTTCCTTGCAGTGACTTCTTACCCTCAGTGGGTCGCTAATGTGGTGCCGGTACCTAAGAAGGATGGAAAGGTCAGAATGTGTGTCGATTACAGGGATCTGAACAGGGCCAGCCCCAAGGATGACTTCCCTTTACCTCACATTGATGTCCTTGTTGATAACACAGCTCAGCACAAGGTATTCTCTTTCATGGATGGCTTTTCAGGTTACAATCAGATCAAGATGGCACCTGAAGACATGGAAAAGACTACATTTGTTACTCAGTGGGGCACCTTCTGTTACAAGGTCATGCCATTTGGATTAAAGAACGCTGGGGCAACCTACCAACGTGCCATGGTTGCTTTATTTCATGACATGATCCATCATGAGATAGAAGTGTATGTGGACGACATGATCGCTAGGTCCCAGACTGAGGAAGAGCACCTAGATCATCTGCAGAAATTGTTTGACCGGTTGAAACTGTACAAGCTGAGATTGAACCCGAACAAGTGCACCTTCGGGGTAAGATCTGGGAAGTTGCTAGGCTTCGTGGTCAGTGATAAGGGAATTCAAGTGGACCCTGCTAAGGTCAAAGCTATTCAAGAGATGCCAGTTCCTAAGACAGAGAAGGAAGTCAGAGGCTTTTTAGGACGCCTGAACTACATTGCTCGGTTCATCTCACATCTGACTGCTACCTGTGAGCCAATCTTCAAGCTGCTGAAGAAAGATCAGGTAGTACGTTGGAATGATGAATGTCAGGCCGCCTTTGACAAAATCAAAGAGTATCTCCAAGAAACACCTATCCTTATGCCACCGGTTGAAGGGAGACCTCTGATACTATACCTGACAGTGCTTGACAACTCAATGGGGTGTGTGCTGGGGCAGCATGACGAGTCTGGCCGAAAAGAGCATGCCATTTATTACCTTAGCAAAAAGTTTACCGACTGTGAGACCCGATACTCACTGCTTGAGAAAACTTGCTGCGCTTTGGTATGGGCTGCTCGCCGGTTGAGACAGTATATGCTGACTCACACTACCTTGTTGATCTCAAAAATGGATCCTATAAAGTACATATTCGAAAAGCCTGCTCTGTCTGGGAGAATTGCAAGATGGCAAATGATCTTGACGGAATACGACATTCAGTACACAACCCAGAAAGCCATCAAGGGAAGTGTATTGGCAGACCACTTGGCACATCAAGCTGTAGATGATTATCAATCAATGAACTTCGAGTTTCCGGACGAAAGCATCATGATAGTAACTGATTGTGAAGTACCTGGACCGGATGAAGGACCTGAACCAGGATCCCGATGGTCTATGCACTTTGACGGAGCCTCTAATGCTTTGGGTAATGGTATCGGCGCCATCATCATATCTCCTCAAGGTACTCATACTCCACTCACGGCCCGACTATGTTTCAACTGTACCAACAACATGGCGGAGTATGAGGCGTGCATCATGGGTCTCCAAGCTGCGGTCGACCTAAGGATCAAGTTTCTGAGTGTCTTCGGAGATTCCGCTCTTGTGATCAATCAGATCAAAGGAGAGTGGGATACGAAACATCCAAACCTGATTCCTTACAGAGAATGTGTGTTGACCCTGATTCCCCACTTCACAGAGATAACCTTTGAACACTTTCCAAGAGAAGAGAATCAGTTAGCGGACGCGTTAGCTACAATGTCTTCAATGTTCAAGGTCAAATGGGATAATGAGGCTCCCCGGATCATCATCTGGAAACTGGACGAACCGGCATACTGTTGTGATCTCGAAACTGAATTGGTGACTGAGAAGCCTTGGTACCACGGAGTGAAGAGATATCTAGAAACTCAAGAATACCCTGAAGGTGCCTCTGTCAATGATAAGAAGTTCCTGAGGAGGTTTGCAGCCAAGTTCTTCCTTAGCAACGACATCTTGTACAAGCGAAACCATGATTCAACCTTACTGCGTTGTGTGGATAAGACTGAAGCGGAAAGAATCATGGAAGAGCTACATGAAGGGACCTTTGGTACACATTCCAGTGGACACACTATGGCTAAGAAGATCCTACGGGCAGGATATTACTGGTCCACAATGGAAGCTGACTGTTACCAACATTCCAGGACATGCCACAAGTGCCAGGTTTATGCAGACAAGGTGCATATTCCTCCGGTTCCCCTGAATGTTCTGACTGCGCCTTGGCCGTTTGCAATGTGGGGCATAGACATGATCGGCGAGATTAAACCTACGGCATCCAATGGACATCGCTTCATCCTAGTGGCGATTGATTATTTTACGAAGTGGGTTGAGGCAGCATCCTATGCTACGGTAACCAAGACTGTTGTGGCACGGTTCATTCGGCACAACCTGATCTGTCGGTACGGCGTCCCTGAGCGGATTATTACAGACAACGGTACCAATTTGAACAACAAGATGATCGCTGAGCTCTGTGAACAGTTCAAAATACAGCACCACAATTCTTCTCCTTACAGACCGAAGATGAATGGGGCTGTAGAAGCAGCAAATAAGAACATCAAGAAAATCGTGCAGAAGATGACAGTGACCTATAAAGATTGGCACGAGATGTTACCGTTCGCTCTGCATGGGTACCGTACCTCAGCTAGGACGTCAACCGGGGCAACTCCTTTCTCTCTGGTTTATGGTATGGAGGCAGTCTTGCCGATCGAAGTACAGATACCCTCTCGCCGGATAATGAAGGATGCAAATCTGAACGAAGATGATTGGATCCAGACACGACTTGATCAGCTCAACCTCATTGATGAAAAGAGACTTGCTGCTATCTGCCATGGTCAGACGTATCAGAAACGGATGATCAGGGCATTTAACAAAAAGGTCAGACCACAGGAATATCGAGTTGGGGATCTGGTAATCAAGAGAATCATCCTTCCTCAGAGTGATCCAAGGGGCAAATGGACCCCTACGTACGAAGGGCCATTTGTGGTTAAACATGTGTTCTCAGGAGGAGCAATGATATTAACCAATATGGATGGTGACGACCTTCCTCACCCCGCCAATGCAGACATAGTAAAAAGATACTACGCATAAAAAAGACCCGCTAGGCTGACATGCCTAGGCAAAAATTAGGGCTTCCCGTCGAACCAAAAGGGTTCGGGCAAAATGAAGGGATGAAATGAAAAAAATCTGTACACCCGGCAAGTCGAAAACCTGAAAAGGCGGCTTGGGCAAAAATGGGTATCCCGGTGGACTGAAAACCCGAAAGGGCGGTCCAGGCAAAAATTAGGGATAAAGCGTAATACTATGTCTCATTGATCACTTTGCATCCAGAATCCGGTATCTACATCAAGTTCAGACGGCATCGATCAGTCAGCTTCACCTTCAACCAAGGTCATCAAGTGATGAGACGCTCGGAGTTATAAAGGCAATAGCAGAGTTGAAACCCAGTGGATCATTCATTTCACACAGCTGTTTTATTTTCCTTTGTACAAAATTTGTATAAACTCTCTTGTTCGGTGGCGTTCTCTTACTAGGACGTCAGCCTCTTGTACACAAAACGCCTATTCACAGGCCATTCAAAATCAATACAAATATATTTTCAGTTAAACGTGCCAAGTGTTTTTTCTTTTTCTGTTTTGTTTTGCGAAGAACGTCCAAGGTTCAATTTGTGATATATGCATTGACAATAATTTGCTAACTCATAAATATTTGCATACGAAACAAAGGAATCGATTGCAGGTGACACTAGAAACAGGGGCAATAAAGGAGTTGTCTAAACAATCCAATTGTTCTATCCTCCAAGGTACCAAGGTAGGTTCAGCTAAAGAACATAACCAGATACCTTAATTCCCCAGAGAGTGGTTCAGCAAAACAGCGCATTCTTCTCCATGCAAAATTATCAAATCTCAAGGAAGTTGGGTATCCTCCAGCAGATATCAACATTCCCCAGCAGCAATACATATATTCTTAACAAGCATCCCCGGCAGTCTTGGTCTAAAGATTGTTCCCCGGCGGTATCTCAATATTCAAAGGAATCACTTCCCCAGCATATCAAAACTTCCCCAGAAAAATCCAGTTTCCCCAGGAAAGTTGGATTTCATATCCCCAAGCAGTAAGCTTATCCCCAGTAGATTCTGGAAGCTTATCCCCTCGTAGAGCACGAACGCGTCGCCCGGCTTTATTCAAAGAGTTATTTCCTTAACAGGATATAACTGGGTTATCCTCAGCCAAAAGCCACGGAAAGAGCGTCGTCGACAAAGTCTCCTTATCCCCAGCGAAGTCTATCAATACTCCCAATACAACAAGTATCCTCAGCAAGTTATCATCAACAATTCAGCAAAAGCATTCCTCTCCCCACAGAGTATCACTTCCCAGCATGGTCGCTAGAGTATCTTTTCTCCCCGCAGAATCTTCCATTTGCCAAGTTTATTCCGCAACGGAGTCATCTTCTCCTACCGGTATTCTTGCAGTTATCATCCCCAGTGGAAGCGAAATTTATTCTTCAACATCAGCCCAGGATACGACTTCCCGGCACCCGTCAAAGATTTACTTTCCTAGACAAAAGCATACATAAGACATCATATACATCATTATAGCATGCATATACGCATCATATCATACGAATCTCATTTATGTTGAGAACATCATTGCTTGATCCATATCATGCATTGCATATGACTGACTTTTACCTTTCAGGAAAGATGCAGTTTAAATTCTCAATCACATTTCAAGACCTAGACCGGTTCAGTTAATCAACTCAAAAGATTTCTTATCCAGTCCAAGGCCTTCTCTAGTCCGGCTAAATCGACTCCCAACAGATTTTTCTGATGAAGACTCAGTAGAAGTTATCAAGTTTTTCGTTAAGATTATAATTCCATTTTGGTTCTCTCTCCGACGGTGCATGAGATTTCCATTTTAGGTCTTTCTTTCAGATTATGTTTTCCTATTGGTTCTCTCTCCGACGGTGCATGAGATTTCCATTTTAGGTTTTTCTTTGA
The DNA here is from genome assembly GCA_948472305.1 of Vicia faba. Lineage (NCBI taxonomy): Eukaryota > Viridiplantae > Streptophyta > Magnoliopsida > Fabales > Fabaceae > Vicia > Vicia faba. The sequence goes on from OX451737.1 coordinate 174,620,915, forward strand.
GATTATAATTCCATTTTGGTTCTCTCTCCGACGGTGCATGAGATTTCCATTTTAGGTCTTTCTTTCAGATTATGTTTTCCTATTGGTTCTCTCTCCGACGGTGCATGAGATTTCAATTTTAGGTTTTTCTTTGAGATTATAATTCCATTTTGGTTCTCTCTCCGACGGTGCATGAGATTTCCATTTTAGGTCTTTCTTTCAGATTATGTTTTCCTATTGGTTCTCTCTCCGACGGTGCATGAGATTTCCATTTTAGGTTTTTCTTTGAGATTATAATTCCATTTTGGTTCTCTCTCCGACGGTGCATGAGATTTCCATTTTAGGTCTTTCTTTCAGATTATAATTTCCTATTGGTTCTCTCTCCGACGGTGCATGAGATTTCCATTTTAGGTTTTTCTTTGAGATTATAATTCCATTTTGGTTCTCTCTCCGACGGTGTATGAGATTTCCATTTTAGGTCTTTCTTTCAGATTATGTTTTCCTATTGGTTCTCTCTCCGACGGTGCATGAGATTTCCATTTTAGGTTTTTCTTTGAGATTATAATTCCATTTTGGTTCTCTCTCCGACGGTGCATGAGATTTCCATTTTAGGTCTTTCTTTCAGATTATGTTTTCCTATTGGTCCTCTCTCCGACGGTGCATGAGATTCCCATTTTAGGTTTTCCTTTGAGATTATAATGTCCTATTGGTTCTCTCTCCGACGGTGCATGAGATTTCCATTTTAGGTCTTTCTTTGAGATTATAATTTCCTATTGGTTCTCGTCCCGATCCTGCAAAGATGGTATTTCCCACCAAGATTTTCTCAACGAGCGTTGTTGAAGTTAAAAGTCACTCAAGGTTCTCTTACCATTCATGCTAAGGCAGTAACCATCCCTGGTTCATTCATCATCTTGTGAAGCTCCAGATTCAACTCCTGTGACCAGTCAGGACATATCTATGCCAAGCATCTGAAATCAACTCCTGCGACGTGTCAGGTACTCATTTTCTTTTGCAGGTATGCAGGTTTTCGCTAAGGAATCTCTTACGCGATCAACATCCAGATGGAATCTATAAGCCCATCATCCTATCCATCAATCTCTAAATGGCATCTATAAGCCCATTCCATCATCACACTGCTACTATGTGAGCGCAAATTTCTGGGCACTCTAGTGTTCAATCATCTTCTACCCTCGGATTACGAAAGGCACGTCCGCCAATCTGCATCCTCAGGTCTAAGAAGATTGAACAGGGGCAACTGTTGTACCCCAAAATTTGCCCTCCCATATTCTTCAAGAAATTGCCAAGTGAAGTCACAAAATTCCCCAAGGGTTGCACAGTGCAAAGATCTCCTACACAGTCAAGATTAGGGTTTTGAGTATGATCAAGAAAAGGAAGTTTTCAAGGGTCCAATCAAGTCTCATATGCCTACAAATATGGTCAAGTATCCTCATATCAAGTTTCAAGGCATTCAGCACAAAATTGCACAGTCAAAAACCCTAATTGCACTACAGTCAACTGTAGGGGCAAAATGGTCATTTGGCAGTCAAAAGTTCAAATTTTTGGTCAACATATCATTTTGAAGCCACAAACATCATTTGATCAATGCTTGATCATGATTCTCAAAATTTGGCTCAGAAATCATCAAAATGCTAAAGTTTCCTTATTTGGACAGCTGAAAAAGTCAACTGAAATTGACCAGGGCATAACTTTCACATGGATTATCAGAAAAATTCCATCCAAAGCTCATTTTGAATAGAAAGACATTTACTACAACTCATCTTCATATTCCAAGTCCAAGAAATTCTCTCACAAAAATTTATCAATTTCAACATTATAGGTCATTTTCAAAAGTCAACAAAAAGGGACTTTAAGTCAAAGGCCATAACTTGAGATTGGTAAATCAAAATGACATGGGACCAAAGGCATTGGTTATAGGACTCAAAGACCTTTCCAAAATGTCCAAGAACATGAGAAAATCTTAAAAATTGAGCAAGTTATGCCTTGTGGAAGTTGGGAAATTTTTTGGATATTTTGAAAAGTCAACATTGCTTCAAATGACCTAAAATTGCTAATGGGCCCATTTTTCTTCCATGATTCATCATCCATGACATGTGCACGACCACTTGGCCCAAAGGGAAGTATTTTCTCATTTTTTATTTATTTATTTGAATTTTTATTTATATTAATTCATTTAAATCATTTAAATATATGGAAAATATTTAACTCACCCTAACCAATCTTTTTATACATGTTTTAGACTCAATATTTCGTGTATATGCAAATATGGAAAGAATTGGACTGATTAGATCATGATTTGCCCAAGAACACATGGAAAAAGATTTAAAAAGATCCTTAGAAAATCAAATTTCAAAATCAATGAATGCAATGGATTTGATTGAGTTTTTTTGACCTAATGCACTCACTACATATGCCTGATCATAACCCTAATGCAAACAGACACTAAGCTGCGCAAGAAAGCTCTTCACAAACTTGAAAAAATTCCCTAAAAACTCAAATCTGAAAAACACTTTTTAGGTGGATTCAAAGCATAATTCTTGTTCCATTAGCTTGCCAAGGTTGCCCAGAAGCGATTACAATCACAAACATTCACTAAAGCTCAAGGAATTGGTAACGAGAACCTCCCCTGTACAGAGAAAAAATCATGATCGTATTTTAACTTCTAGACATTCTCATGGCATTCTAATTGTGGATTTATATTCCTTATGATATTCTGATGCTAACCAACATATTCGATTGCATTTTTGTGCGCTATATACGATTATGCCATGTTTGATTTTTAGGGTTTATAGAGCTTCAGATTAGGGATTTTGAAACGAGGAAAAATTGGCCCTCAAGACCACCACCATTCAACTCAGCGCATGGAGACGAAGAAGAAACACCCATCGCGCCCAATTTATGAATGCCTGAGCTCTAGTCGCTATTTTCTTGAAAAGGGCCTAAGGAAACATATGGAAACCGTTGCCTATGTTATTAGTATTTCAGAAAAATAAAAACAGAACGAAGAAGATGATGTGGTGGCGAGGCTTGATTGGTCTGTTTGAAAAATTTGCGCGCTACCCACTAACTCCTTTGTTTTCTCTTATAATATTTGTTGTTTATTTATATATCAAACGCGTTGAATTGGTCTAGTGGCAGGCGATGGTGCTGGTAATACACATGACCTGGGTTCGAACCCCAGGTCTTCAATATTGTCCATATTATTTTTCCAATTATCTTCCCATGCAGTACTAACGTTCAAGGCTCATCATACACCTTCTTAATCAACCGTCCACGTCCATCTTGAGATCAATCTAAAGGCTGAGAGTTGGAGAACACGCTAAGTCCTGGTCAACCATCCCACACGCTTGCACAAAAGTCAACCAGGCCTTGCAAAGTTGGGCTCAAATTGCTGATTAAAACCTCCCATCTGGGGACTGATACCCCCAAGGTTTGCAATATTTTGTTATTTTTTTATCTTTTCATTATTTTTATCTTTTTAATTATTATTCTTTTAGTTAAATTAATTATTTTTATAAACATAAAAAAATACAATAAAAGTCAGAAAAGAGCAAAATACCATAAATAATTTTTATTTCTAATATTTTCATAAATAAATTGGCATGTAAATAAAATTAGTTTTAAACTAGGTTTGCAATTTTAATTCTTTTAACAAAAATCTAAAAAATGTAAAAATAGGTTTAATTAATGTTTTATTCCTTTTTAATTTTCTTGTTCACCATAATATTATTTATTTTATTTATTTTTATAATTAATTTGCATATAAATAAAATTAGGTTTCATTTAGGTTAAAAACTTCAATATTTTTCTTAATAACTTAAAATAATTAGAATTAGGTTTAGCATTTTATTTTAACTCTAATTAATTCCCTTTTTTCACTAAACCCTAAAATACATAAAAATACCAAAAACAAAAACCATTTCTTTTCTTAATTTTAATTCCTCATTAATTTTAATTTTGCAAAAGGGTCCAACGCCCTCGTTTCGTTCTTAATTTCTTATTTATTCGCACATTTATTCCATTCCGCTTAAATAATTATGTACCTCTCCCGAAGCCTTGTAAATATTAATCTTCTCGCGCTTTCAATTTATTTATTTTCTGTCAAATCGGGTCCTGGTTAATTTGGCGATGTGGACCCGCGTCAGTTGTAATAGCTTTAGATTTACTCTTCCGCAAACATTTTTAACTGTTAATCAAGGCATGAAAGAATGAATGGACAAAATAAAAAAACAAGCGTAGAACACCAATGACATGACAAGATAAAATATTTGAATATGACACACGAATCACACACCACCCCTAGGGTACGCCTCACTGTTGCCTTGCCTCGAAAGGTGATCGTCGAGTAGAGGATGTCTTAGTAAGTCCTCATGATCCGGGAACCTGGCATGAGGGTAGCTTCTAAGGTATCTTCCCATTGCTCTGGTGATCACCATGTCCCGAACCTTCGAATTGACCCGAACACCTCCAACGGTGGTGCTACCTACCTCTCAATGGTGGGATGACACTACTTTAAAGGACATTTACACAGACGAATTCCTTAGGGTAGGTAGACGACTCTAGATACTTACTCTAAATTTCAAAAACAAATCAAAAATACTTTTCACACCAACACATTTTCAAAAGCTTTCGAAAGCAATTTTTCAAACACTCTTGAGGACCGATACAAGAGTCGAACTGAAATTTTCAAAGAAACTTTTTTAAAACCCACAGTTGAAAAGCAAACAAACCATTTTTGAAAACACAATGAGCAAGTATCTAAGAGCCCATGGATAACCATGGATAGAAAGGGTGCTAACACCTTCCCTTTCTATAACCTACCTCCCGAACCGAGAGCAATCTCTTTAAGAAATTTTTCTGTGCTTTTGTCCTTTCCATTTGGAGAAAATAAAAGACGGTGGCGACTCTTGCTTCCGCGACATTTCGCGAACCAGCGTTAAACAGTCAGTTCCAGATCCACCGATCACAGCTATCTTGAAAGAAATGAATCCAAAGATTCTTATCTGCCGTATAGGGTTGAATCTTTCTCACGTAGGACCTGAGATGCATTTTGGGACAGGACAGCCCATCATATACCTCACAAACACTGGCACTTTGAATTTTGGGGGAATCACAATCCCGACAACCAAACCCAAGTCTTCAAAGTCCAAGCCCGGTACTCTTTGTAATTCCATGGCGGCCAATCTGTCTTCTAACCCTTTGTATTTATCATCAGCTGGAGGGTATTGCTGGTCAGAATAATCTTCATCCTCTTCAACCTCCTCTTCTTCCGCATCAGACTCGGAAGGCACCGCAACTCCATCTCTTTTACTGGTCCCTTCATCAGAAATAGGAGGAAATTCAAGCACTCTCCGAGCTTCTCCGTCAAATCTTCTCCCCAAAGTAGCCACCCCAATCCTCTTTTTCTTCTTTTTCACTGGGTCCTTATTCCCCAATTGAGTCTTGATATCCTCCCGACCTTTAGCCAAGGTCAACAGGAGTTGTTGGAACTGTGCATTCTGAGCTTGTAGGTCTTTGACAGTTTGCTCGAGATCCATCCTACTGAAATAAACAACAGACAGATAAGGAAACCTGGAGTGAGACCTGCTTATGCACATGATGAATGGTATGCTTATGTATGCAATGCATTCAAGGATTTAGAACATTCAAAATTGTTTCAGACAAAGAAGAACGCACGTCATATTAATAAGAAGAAATTTGTTAGTACATAAATGCCCCATGGGCCAAATATTACAAAATAAACTTCTTAAGGCAGAAAGACATTGCGCATCCTCTTTGGTGCGATGTAGGTGTTGAGGGCCTCTTGCTCGTGGAGTCGGCGGGTAAGCTCTAGAACCTTCTTCTCACTGGCGTAGAAGCTAGCTTCAAAAGTATTCCGTTCTTCCTTGAGCTGAATCCAACTTTTCTGCATTTCCTCCCACGATGTAGGCATGTCTGGATGTAGGATGGTGTAGGGGACCTCTCCTTCATTGACGGGCTCTTTAATCACTGGGAGTACATGAGGATAAGGCATCATTAGACTTTGGGCTCGGGCTCGTACCCACTTGAGATAGGGCTCAAGAGGGATGGAGTTCTTGTGTCCCAGAGTCTTGCTATCAACCTTGTTGAGTTTTCCCCAAGCTCTGATGAATCTTTGGCGAAGTCCTTGCGCATCGTTGTCGAAGTCAAAAACTAGGTTAGGAATCAACATGTCATGAGGGCCATCCCTCCGTGCATATCCAAATTGCCTCAAAGCTAGGCAAGGGTTGTAGGTGATACCTCCCCTGATTCCAAGTAAAGGAACATTAGGAAATTCTCTGCAACAATCAACAATGATGACATTTTCTCTGGACCGAGAACACCAATGCACATCAGAATGAGTAAGAGTCATCAACTGTTGGGACCACCTTGTACCTTGGTCATTCTTCAAGACATATTGCGGAAGGTGCGAAATAAACCACCTTGCAAGGATAGGAGTACAGCACATGAGAACACCCCTCTTTCTCATTGTTCGTGTGTAAAATGAGTGAAGGATGTCCCCAAGCAATGTTGGTATTAGATTTCTGGACAAGAAGATTTTGACGGCGTTGACATCTACCAATTGGTCAGGATTTGGGAACAAGACCAACCCATATATAAGGAGTGCTACAATCTCTTCAAAAGCTTGTAGGTCCAATGAATTCCAACATTCTTGTGCCTTCTCAAACAAGAATTTTGCTAAGAATCCCTTGACGCCGCTTCTGGTTTCCCAATGCCCCTTGATGTCGGATGGTTGTAGATGTAATGCTCGAGCAACATCTTTCGGCTTTGGTTCCTTTTCCGTACCGTTGAAGGGTAGTTGATTAAGGATAGGAATTCTCAGGAGTTGAGAAAACTCCTCCAAAGTGGGTACCAACTGATAATCAGGGAAAGTGAAGCAGTGGTGAAGAGGGTCAAAGAACTGGAATAGCACTTTCATCATGTCTTCTTCAATGTTGGTATTGACTAGGCTGAGCAGTCTACCATGTCTTTCACTGAAGGATGAATTTTCCGGAATTCTTGAGGTGAGCTCCTTGAGTTGAGGAGAGATTCTCATAAGGCTGACTTGAATGGTATTTCTGTGAGGAACTTCCATGACCTACAAAACGAGAACAAAGATGAAGATCCAAACCCTTGAAATGATTAGTGAATGCATATGATGCTTCATGATGTTTATGATGTATGCACAAAACATATGTACAAGCAAATCACACCAAACCCTAGTTTCAGGCTTGCATGGGGTTTCATAGGTAAGTACCCTCTTGAGTGTAGTTGGCTTAAAAACCTGTCCTATAAATAGTAACCGGGTTCTAAGGAGCTCAATATCACGGGATTGTTTTCATTGTTCATTGTTTTGGTTTAGCCACTTAACTAGCGACCAAAATATTCCAAGAAAACAACCCTCAATGAGTGTAGTATCGAGTATCTACCAACTTCGGACTGCACCAAACCCGGTCATCTCACTACCCCTAATAAAAGGCCAAGATGGTCAAGTAAGGTTCTAGGTCATTAGTGCTTAGTGACATCACTCAGCGGCCCCGTACTCTCCTTGATTGAACTCAAGGGTTACCGATACTCACAAATATGTCGCACTAATATAGCTATTGCTTCGACCGTGTCGGTATACCCCGCACAGTTTCCACAACGTATTGCTATCTATGAATGTTTCCCAAAATCCGGGTGTAGGATTGCAAACCCAAACAATAAAGCCAAAGTATAAATCAAACAAATCAAACAATTAGTCATGCAAGAGGGTGATCTAAGCCCTAAGGTTACTCCACTTTTAAATTTTTCCCCAACAGAGTCGCCAGTTCTGTGATACGGTGGGAGAACTGACTTGAGGTTTTGCGTTTGTTTTTGCAAATGTTTCGGTTGAGCAAGAGTCGCCACTGACTTTTTTATTTTATCCTAAGGAAAGGTTTAAAAAGCACAGCAAAAACCTTTGAGATTTTTCTTGGGTTCGGGGAGTAGATTATAGAAAGGGAAGGTATTAGCACCCTTTCTATCCATGGTTATCCATGGGCTCTTAGGTACTTGCTTAGATCAACTTGCCTTGGTTTTCAATTGTTTGAAATGGTGCTTGGTGTGTGGTTTTGAAAATGTTTTGAAAAGATGCCTTGTATAGGCTACCCTTGTAATAATTCTTTACTCGAATGTTTTACAAAAGGTGTTTTGTCTTTAGAAAAGATGTTTCAAGGTTTTTTGAAGGTTTGTTTTGAAAGTGTTTGTGAAGTGTAGTTTGAAATTAGGCAAGTGTTTTCTTTGCAAATTGACAAGTACTTAAGAGTTATCTACCCTAAAGTTTTCTCAAAGGTTTTTTGTTATGTTTTAAACCTTTTGACAATTTTGTTCCACCATTGCATTTGGTGGACAATCTTGTCTTAGGAGGTGAAAGGGACGGGCGCGGGTCATTGTTTAGACCATAATTGCAATAGTGTTAAATGTCTTTGGGCAATTTTTTTCTTTAAAAGGGACTTGATCATTCATTTAGGCAACATTTTGAGGGACTATGATCATTTGATTGTTTGTTTTACCCAAAGAAATTCAACATGCAATATGGCCCAATTCATTTGAAGGCAACAAAGTGGAATACCCTAGGGGTGCAAGTGTGAAATGTGTTGTCCATTTTCATGCTTATTTATCTTGAAATTAGGTCAAACTATTTTGTTCGTTTTATTCGCATACAAACCCTAATTCTAGCATGGTAGGTTTAGAAAGCATTAAAGTGCGAAATTTAAATTCCTACACTATTACAACACAATAATATGGGGAGGGGGGTACAATGTTTCAAATGGGGTATATTTAGACAAGAATTTAAACCTAACTATTACATCATTTTCTTTGACTATTTTCAAGACAAATAATTGTATAATTAAATGGAAATTGAAATAAATATGCAAAATGTAAAAAGAATTTTTATATGTATGAAAAAAGAATATTATTTATGTGAAAATAAAAAGAGAAATAAAAAGGTATTATTTTTGGAGTATTTTCAAATTTAGGGCAAAACCCTAAAAATGACCATTTTGCCCTTTTGGTGATTTGATCAAATTTCTTGTGGAATTGTGATCCAAACTTGATCAAATGGTTCATATGAGTTCATATTGTTGATGTGGGTCAATTTCCATGAGGTTTGACCGTCAATTGGCCACAGTTGACTTTTTCCCCAATACAGCTGATTTCTAGGTCAACTGTCCAATTGACTGGGCAAAACTTGGAATCAAGGCTTGAAACTTGATGTGGATAAACTTGGGAGTCCCATATGAAGCATGAAAGTCATCTTGGGCACTTTAGATCAAAACATCTTGGTGCAAACACAAACCCTAATTTGGGTCAACAGTGCAAGGAGAAGTCTTGAGCAGATGAAACCCTAACTGGATCTTGGGCTTCAAAGGTTTTGTGATGAGAAATCATTGAGAAATGGGAGGGCAAATTTTGGGGTACAACAATTACCTCATGACATTTTCCTTCACACAATTCAAGATAATTCAAATGTTCAAGTAAACAACAAAACTACATTTTTAAGTTAAAATTACAAATCCTAAAGCCTTGTCTTGTTTGAACTTTTCCCTTTGACTCAATCCACAAAAACAGCCCTGCTATGCTGTCACAGTCTGCTCCAAAACCTGCAATGCTGCCCTGAAAATCTGCATCATATCAGTCCCATGTTTGCACCAAATTAGCATATAAGAATTGCATCTAAAAAGGCTATGAAACAGCATACCCAAAAAGTTTAAAAATTCATTTGTTTCCCTCCCAAACTTCATCCAACTTCATCTACAAATAAATTGTTTTTACAACACACAAAGAGAGGATTTTTAGAGGATTTTTAAGAGAAGAAAGAAAGAAAATAGAGAAAAAACAGAAGTCTTTGTAACCTTTATTCATTCAAAAAAATGTTGCTCTATTTTCACTCATTAAACAGAAAAAACCCTCAACCCACTATTCCACCTTGTCAGCTCTCCCATAAACCAGCCATCCAAACACTTCATATCACATAGGGATTGTTCAAACACAAGAATAATTTCTGTAGTGCCATTATCATCACCTTTAAAACACAAACGAAGGACAATATTGTATAACTTGTCTGGTTTGAAGTTGGTTCAGCAACTTTCAATACAAAGGAAGGCTTAGAGCAGCTTCCTGGAGGTTCACTGAAGCCATCACAACATCTTGAAAGAGGTTCAGACTCAAAACAAATTGCAGTCTCAAGATAAGTCTTCTTGACTTTTAACCTTTTATTTCAAACATCATTAGTGATTCATTTTTGAGGATAAAATTTAGTAATCACTGCCTTTTAAAGCTAACCATTTACTTGCTTTTCATTTTTGTCAATATTATGTTGAAAACTGACCTATACACACAATAAAACAATATTTAAGGCAAAAAACAGCAGCATGAGTCGATACATACTCACATGAGTCGACTCATATCAGTTGCAAAACATGGTATGAGTCTACACAAGACCTTATGCGTTGATGCATACTATTTTTCCAGACATAATACAGAGAGAGAAAAGGTGCACGAGTCGACACAAAACATGAATGTGTCGACACAAACAAGAAATGAGTAGACACATTCCATTATGCATCGACTCATACTGAGTTGATTTGGATTTTTTTTCCAGAAACAAGACATGGAATAAGTCGACACATCCCACTATGCATCGACTCATACTGAGTTGGTTTGGATTTTTCAGAAATAGGAAATGACATGTGTCAATGCATGCAGCTATATGTCAATACATAAAGTTTGTTTTACTTTCTTTGTACATTATTTTCCTTTTATATTTTTTATTGCTATTTATTTTGTTCAATATGGTTGTAATAATTTAATTAGGCCAATGCTTCATCCACATTTGTAAATTGTACCCCCATCCCCCAAGTGATGTAATAACTTAGGATTTTAATTTTTGCAATTTACCGCTTTAATATAATTGTTAGTAATTAGAGTGTGTATGGTAAGATAAAATCAACTGTTAGAAAACCCTAATCTCAAAGATAAAAATGCATGCAATCGAAACACAATTCACATACGCGCACCTTTGAGGTAATTCCGCCTTGTTGCCTACGAATAAGTAGTCATGTCCCTCGAATATGGGACGCTTTAGAAAAGACCCTCGAATGAAAAGATCGTAGTCCCTTGATGACCCTTCTACGTCGCCTTCGGTAAAACGATCTTAGTCCCTACGGAAAAATGCTAAAGCGTCTTACAAGTTGCCTTCTATGACTACACGATGACCCACACCCGTCCCTTCACATCCAATAATGGGGTTTCTTACCAATCAATGGTAATATAGAAACATCTAAAGGAGGAGGAAAAGAACAAAGATCCTTTTGAGTAGGTAGGACGCTCGTAGTTGCTTGCTCACAAACTAAAACCATCTCCACACTCACACTTTCAAAACATCTTAAAAAACAAACATCTCCTTGAACTATTTTCAAAAGTAAACACTTTATATACATTCTTCTAGAAACGATAATCATTACAAAGTTCGTCTAAATGAAGGCGCTTTCAAAAATACTTTCAAAACAATCACAAACACATTTCAATCAAAGCATTTTCAAAGTGAGCTAGCAACTAAGAGCCCGTAGATAACTACGGATGAAAAGGGTGCTAACACATTCCCTTTTCATAATCTACCCCCCGAACTCAAGAAAAATTCTGAAAGGCCTTTCATGTTCTTTTCACCCTTTCCTTTATTAGATAAAAGAAAAGTCGGTGATGACTCTTACTATCCACAATAATTGCGATAAAACGGAAAACAATGAAGTCAGTTCTCCCACCGTATTACAATTGTCATTTGCAAATTTTACCATGTTTCTCATTGAGAGTTTTAGGTTGACAAATCAATCTTTCCTTCCAGACATGTGTGATGAACATCCTGAATCCAAGTACCATTGGTCCTTGAATTTTTCTTCATCTCTTATTATGACCATCAACAACATCTTTTCTTCTTCATACTTTGCAAACTTTGCATCACTTTCTTGATTCTTTTGTTTCTCTAGACAATCACTGGAATAATGAACATACTTCTGACAATTGTAACATTGAATGTGACTCTTATCAGGTTTTCGACTACCACTTATTTGGTTGCCTTGGTATTGTCTTTTCTGATTTGACACATTTTCTTCATGTTGGTTTTCTCTACCAGTCAAATTATTGTAGCCACCTCTACCTTTATTGTCGAACCACTTTCGCTATCTTCCATCTGAAGCAATTCATACGTTCTTTTGTGAGTTTGTAACCTCACATCTTTCACCTTTTCAGCGTCTCTAAATGATTTCTTGAGAATCTCTCAAGCTTCTTTTGTAGATTCTACATCACTAACCTTTTCAAGATTGTCTGGACTGACACATTGACGAATTATAGAGAGAACTTTATGATTCTTCTTCGTCAAGTCTTTGTATTCTACTCCCTCTACTTCTAAAGCTCTTTCATCAAGTGGTTCTACTCTATATTTCACAAGATCCCAAAGATCTTGAAAATCGAATATAACTTTCACCTGCTTACACTAATTCTTATAATTATCACCTTTAAGAATTGAAATATTTGATGAAAAATTTCCATTCACATAATTCATCGCCATTGATTTTCTTCTACTTCCCTTAATCGCTTAACCAGAGCTTTGATACCAGATATTGGAAATCCACCAAAACCTATGATGAATTTCTATCAATCTTGATGAACAAGATTGTTACCACCACACAATAGTGATGAAAAATAAAAGAAAATTTAAAGAAGAAAAAACAATGATTTTCTGCAGAGTTTCTCTCTGTCCACAAACTGTGAAAAACTTTATTATTTACTTGCAACTGCAAATTCTGTGAATACATTTGATTACAAAATAGGGATTACTCAATCTATTTATATATTTAGGTTAACTTTCTTTCTAAGCAAAAATCTAAAACTAAAAAAAAAAACTAAAATACTTATTTTGGAATTAAATCAAATCTATTTATTTTAGACCTAAATTAAATCTTATCTATTTTAAATATACCCTAAAACTCCAACGATGATGCTACCTACTCATCAATAGTGGGATAGTATTGTCTAAAGGACATTAGCATATAACGATTCCTTTTTCGAGTAGGTAGATGGTTCTTAGATACTTGCTCTTTCAAAAAACAAAATCTTTTTCACACTTACACCTTTTCAAACAAAGTTTTAAAAAACACTTCATTACACTCTTGAGGATAAAAGCAAGAGTTAAATCGAAGTTTCAAAACAAAAACTTTTTCAAACCCACAAGCATAAAGAAAAAACTTTTGAAAACAATTGAGCAAGTACCTAAGAGCCCGTGGATAACCACGGATAGAAAGGGTGCTAACACCTTCCCTTTCTATAATCTACCCTCCGAACCCGAGAAACATCTCGAAAAAGGAATTTTTCTGTGCTTTTTTCCTTTCCTTGTTGGATAAAATAAAAGTCGGTGGCGACTCTTGCTTACCGTGACATTTTGTAAAAACAAACGCAAAACGCAAACCAATATTCTAAAAAACAGTCAGTTCTGGCCACCGTATCACAGAACTGGCGATTCTGCTGGGGAATATTAATAAGTGGGGTGTACCTTAGGAATAGTTCATATTGTTTTCAATTGCTTGACTTGTATGCTTTATATTTGTGGGCTTGTATCAGAGTTACTATAGATCCTAACCCGGATCTGGGGGATACCCTTTAGGTAAGTAGCAATAAACTGTAAGGGAACTGTACGACGTAGACCGATACGGTTGAAGCAGTAGCTACGTTGGTGTGGCACTTTAGTTTGTACCGATATCCCTTGTGGCGTAACGAGGAGAATATGGGTCTTCTAAGGGGTCATTAAGCACCAACTGACCTTAGAACCTTTAAATTGACCAACTTGGCCATAGAACAGTAGCAGTATGCTACACTCATTGAGACCAAACTCTCGCGATGATTCCGACCGCAAGAAAAAGTTACTAAACTGGAATTATGACCGATTGAGGGTGGTCAGTGATATTGAGATCCTCTAGAATCCAATTTCTATTTTTAGGACAGGTTTGAACCAACTAAACTGAAAGAGGGTAATACCTAAACTCCTTGCCAGCCTGAAAATCTAAGGGCTATTTGTGTGACTTGTTTGCCCTTACCATGTTTGCTATTTGTGAATACTTGTGGTGTGTTACTATCATGACATTGCATGCATCTTGCATTGGACTAACCTATTTCAAAGACAAAGGGGATTCATCTTTGTTCTGTTTTGTAGGTCATGGCACCCATGCGTAGGAACACTATTCAGATCAACTTTGTCCAGATTCCCACTCAGCTTAAGGAATTGGTTGCAAAGATTTCAAATACTTCCTCCTTTATAAGAAGACATGGGCACCTTCTTGGTTTAGTCACCTCCAAGATGGATGAACAAATGATGAGTGTCTTAGTCCAGTTCTTTGATCTACTATAACATTGCTTTACTTTTCCGGACTACCAGTTGCTCCCTACCTTGGAAGAGTTCTCTGATCTACTTGGTATCTCTATTCTGGAGCAGACCCCGTTCACAGGTTGGGAAAAGATCCTTAGTCCGGAAGAAATTGCTTCAGCCCTCCATCTGACAAAGGCTGAGGTAATGTCTAATTGGGAAACTCGTAGTGGAACAAATGGCTTCTTGACTAAATTCTTGGTTGGTAAGGCTAATCAATTCTGGGACAGTCTAGACTTCCAGGCATTTGAAGACATTTTGGCTCTTCTCATATATGGTTTGATGTTGTTTCCTAACTTAGATTCTTTCATCGACGTGAATGCAGTGAAGATCTTCATGTCCGGTAATCCTGTGTCCACTCTCTTGGGTGACATTCTTCACTCTCTTTATGCCCATACTGCTCGGAAGTGGGGAACCCTTATGTGCTATGCGCCCTTGCTGGCGAGGTGGTTTATTTCTCACCTCCCCAAATCAGTTTTGAAGAACAAGGAAGGCATGGGCTGGGCCTACAGGATTATGTCTCTCTCTCTCTCATAATGACATCATTTGGACTATTAATGATATGGAAGATGTGGCTATTATTGATCGCTGTGGGGAGTACTCCAATGTTCCACTGCTAGGAACCCATGGAGCAATCACCTATAATCCGTGTTTGGCCTTACGTCAATTTGGGCGAGCTAGGAGGGAAGGACCTCATGAGTTACTGATGCCGAACATTGTCTTTGACTTCCAAAGGGATAGTGACGAGCAACGCCGCAGATTCATACGAGCCTGGGATAGGGTGCACAAGTCTGATCGGCACGAGCTGGGTGCGAAGACTTCTCTTCCAATGGAACCATATCTTCGGTGGGTTCGTATCCGTGCCCAAAAGCTGGAAATGCCCTACGAAGCCGTGTTGCCTATAATTGTTGAGGTTGCTGATGAAGAAGGGGTTCCTCCTACCATCCTCCATCCATACATGCCTACTGACATTGGGGCATTAAAGAGGTCCTGGATGCAGCTTGTAATAAAATGTTTCCACATTTTAAATTTAATCAAATCTTTTCGACACTCTCTTATCTATCAAACAATATGTTTCGACAAAAAAAATCACTTTCAACAAGTTTTCGAAACCTAACCTAACATATTTCTACTTATAATGAAGCCTAGACATATTATTTTACGTACAAATAAATACAATTCTACAGTTTATTATAAGCCGATTTCCTTAAACGCCGTCTTGGCTTTGCCGCATGGAAGGAAAGCAACACAGTAGTACTAATAATAATAAGAGAGAGAAAGTGAAAGAATAGAGAGAGAAACACGTTGAATTTTCCAATCTCATCCTTTTTGGACCCCAAACAAAAACAAGAAAAAAAAGCCTCTTTCTCTCTCTCTCTCTCACACAACGGACCGAAACCCTAACAAAGACCCTTCTCCATCATCCCCTCAATTTCAATCCCATGCCTTGATCCTCTTCTCACCCCCCATCTCATCAAACAGGTCTGTTTCAATTCTTTTCAATTTCAATTTCAATCTCAAATTTTCTCATGTTCAATCTTCGGTAGTTTTTTTCTGTCATTTTCCCCCTTTTCGACGTTTTATTGAGAATCCCGGGCGTGAGTGGTTCAAATTCATTCCATTCTTGATCTTTTTGCAGATCTGGGTTTTTTTTGTGTGCATGTTTTGTTTCTTTGGTTTTATTCAATTGCGACTGTGAATATAGGAAGGGTTCTGGGTTTCCAATTTACGTTAGTACAATATTCTCTATGAAATCATTGAACAGAGAAATATATGTGTATTTTTATTTGCAGGTTTCATGTAAATGGTGTTTAGTTAATCAAGAAATAAATGATGGATGATGTTAGTCAAGATGGATAACATGTCCGCTCCTTCATCATGGGAGCGTGCAAAGCGCCTTTACGATAAGGTATTTCTATTTCTCTCGCTTGTTAGTGTAGTTCTGTCATAGTAGGCTAATCAAACTATAGTAGAAATCTGGTAGAGTGCTATAGAGAAATGAGTATTATTATTGGTCTGATGGGCTGATGATGGTTTTACATTGCCATGTGGAGTTTGCTCAATTTTGTATGATTCCATCTTGGAATCAGCACTAGAGTTTGTTATCAGCACATACTGATATAAGTCTTCGTAGCCCCGAATTATTACTGAAATGAACCACTTTTTGAGTGTCTTGCTTTCAACATTTAAGTTTCTTGCTAATTGGTCGCAACTGTAACACTGGTTGCTTTTCCTTATCATTAAGAATTTTGTAGTGTATGTTGAATTTATGATTTTAGGATGTTGAAATTGAGTCACCTGTCACCATGTCTTTGAATATCTTGTAACCAGAACTTACATAAGGTATAAAATTAGTTTTAACCAAATGACAATACTTTGTCCCTAATTAGAGTAGTGAATAAAACTGCTCATCTATTTATTATATTCCGAGACTTGAGTTATATGTTAAATGAACAATATATAGTCAAAATGAAAAATGTAGCAAGACTTTTTAGACGCAGTTTTTCTTGCATGAATTTTATGAGTTATTGTCTGGTTTGTAACATTTCACTCTATTTGTTACTTAGAACCTTGAATTGGATAATAAGCGTCGGAGATCTGCTCAAGTGCGGGTCCCATCAGATCCAAATGCTTGGCAACAAATGCGTGAGAATTATGAAGCAATAATTCTTGAGGATCATGCTTTCTCCGAGCAGCACAATATTGAATTTGCTCTTTGGCAGTTGCATTATAAGCGGATTGAGGAGTTTAGGGCATACTTCAATGCCGCCCTTTCTTCTACTAACTCAAAACCATCGCCAGGAGGAAAAGGTCCTGTACGGCCTGATCGGATAACTAAAATAAGGCTTCAGTTTAAGACTTTCCTTTCAGAGGCAACAGGATTTTATCACGATCTTATCATTAAAATCAGGGCAAAGTATGGGCTTCCACTTGGTTACTTTGAGGATTCAGACAATTGGATTGTGATGGAGAAAGATGGAAAGAAATATACTGATATGAAGATAGGTTTAATATCTTGTCATCGTTGTCTGATATACTTAGGTGATCTTGCTCGTTATAAAGGAATTTATGGTGAAGGTGACTCAATAAACCGTGAGTTCACAGCAGCATCTAGCTACTACTTGCAAGCTGCATCTCTTTTGCCTTCAAGTGGGAATCCCCATCATCAGGTTTTGGCATTCTTCCATCAGTTATGATATTTTTGTTGCTGCTTAGTATTTCAGTGTTGTGCTGCATAGTTGCCATAATCCGTAATCTATTTATTAATGTTTATGTTCTCATCAGCTTGCTTTAGTAGCTTCGTATTCTGGAGATGAGGTGGTGACTATTTATCGATATTTTCGTAGTCTGGCTGTGGATAGTCCTTTTACAACTGCAAGAGAAAACTTGATAGTTGCATTTGAGAAGGTAAATGCAACCATGGGTTTGCTCTTGTCATGTTCCACTTTTATATCCAAAATGTTTGAAACTGTTATTATTTGAGTAGTTTGTATTTCTTTCTTTAATTTGGTTTTTTCATATATCTTTGCAATTTTTATATATTAATAACTGCACACACGATGAAGTATTATTACGAGTATGAGATTCATCCGATTTTACTGTTAGGGCCTTATAAATGTGCAGGCTATACATTTCAGATTCTGTTGCTTCTTTTAAAGTTCTTATTTAAATGTTATGTGTACAAGTGTCTTGGATGGATGAAAATAGCAACCTTTTGACCCTAGTCTGTTTATTTGGCATGCATCATATTGGAGCTTAATGAATATGGCCTTGAGGTTGATTCTATGTTTATTTTCGTGCCTTGTGTCTATCTTGATATTTTTTTTTCACATTCACTTTTCACCTTTTAATCTAATATTATTATTTTTTTTGTCTCTGAACGCAATGTTTAGCATTCTGATATTATTCTGACAAGCTATTATTTACAACTCAATGACAGAATCGTCAAAGTTTCTCTCAGCTACCTGGTGATGCTAAAGTTCTTGCGGTCAAGGAATCTTCAGGAAGACCAACTGGCAAAGTAAGAGGAAAAGTTGAAGCAAAACTTGCAACAAAGACAGCTAGTGCTAGAAACGAAGAAGCATCCAGTATGCAAGAAACTTATAAATACTTTTGCACTCGCTTTGTACGCCTAAATGGAATCTTGTTCACTCGTACAAGGTGTATAATCTGCACGTTTTTAATCCGTTTGTTGTTACATGCTTAATTGCTTGTGATTAATCTGTTCTGACTGTTCCCTTTTTTGTTTGTTTTCTTATACCCTGTTGGTAGTCTTGAAACCTTCACTGAAGTTCTTGCCGTTGTTAATGCTGGCCTGCGCAAACTTCTTTCTTCAGGGCAAGATGAGGAGCTGAATTTTGGCACTGATGCGACCGAGAATGAACTTTTCATTGTCAGAATTGTCTGCATCATAGTATTTACAATTTATAATGTGAATAAAGAATCTGAAGGTCAAACTTATGCAGAAATTGTACAGCGTGCTGTTCTTCTTCAGAATGCATTTGCTGCTGCTTTTGAATTCATGGGTTACATAATAGAGAGATGCACAGAGCTGCTTGATCCATCTTCTAGTTATCTTCTACCTGGTATTTTAGTTTTTGTTGAGTGGCTGGCTTGTTATCCAGATCTAGCTCAAGGCAATGATGTGGACGAGATTCAGGCTACGATCAGATCAAAATTTTGGAATCGTTGTATATCCCTTTTGAATAAACTGGTTGTAGTTGAGCCTATGTCGATTCTTGATGAGGAGGAAACATGCTTTAATAACATGAGCAGGTATGAAGAAGGGGAAACTGAAAACCGACTTGCTTTGTTAGAGGACTTTGAATTAAGGGGATTTGTTCCACTGCTTCCTGCACAAACTATCTTGGACTTTTCTAGGAAGCATTCCCTTGGAAATGATGGTGAAAAGGAAAGAAAAGCTCGGGTCAAAAGGATTTTAGCTGCAGGGAAGGCCTTAGCAAATGTTGTTAGGGTTGACCAGAAAGTGATCTATTTTGATTCAAAGGCAAAGAAATTTACAGTTGGTGTTGAGCCTCAAACCTCAGATGATTTTGTTCTTGCTACCTCCTATTCAGGCACGCTCAATACAGAAAACTTTCTGCAAGAAAATCCAGGAGACAAATCAATGGTGGAAGTTGTTCAATCAAACCAAGATCGGCATATAGAGGAAGATGAGGATGATGAAGTTATTGTTTTCAAGCCTGTAGTGTCTGAGACTCGAGCTGATGTGGTTGTCTCATCATGGGCTCCCCATGAGAGTTTGGAGCCTTCTCAAAAAGCATTTGAAGGGGATTTAAACTTTCATTTAAGTTCTACTTCCAACCCTCTCAATAATATAAACCATCAAACTTTACCTGTTTCTGTTGGCGGTATGATGCCTCAAAATCTCCAACCAATTCAAACATCAAGGTGGATTGAGGAGGAAATTTCTCTTGGCAACAATTTTGAAGGTCTTCGCTTATTTGAGAATGGGCATGTCATGAAACCTGGCCTACAAGAGGCTATAGACATCTCAAACCGTGTAGCACTTCCTATTCCTGTTCAACAATCTGTCACTGCTGATACTAATGGTGTGTTTCAGGGTCTCCCAAAATCTTCAGAATCTGTGATACCTTCCAAAGTTGATGCTATTGCATCTTCTGGAGTAATTACTGATAATTTATATGGGATGACAACACCAGCATTGCAAGCTAGTTTGAAGAAATCCCCAGTCAGTCGACCTGCTAGGCACCTTGGACCTCCTCCGGGCTTTAGTCCCTTTCCTTCCAAACAAGGTAGTGAATACTCTGTTTCAGATTCAATAGGTGGGAATCCAATTATGGATGATTATGGTTGGTTAGATGGATATCATTTGGATTCATCAACTACTGGTTTAAGCTCTGACGGTCCTTTGGCTTACGCTCAATCAAATTTTCATCAAGTCAGTAACAATGGCTTTAGTGGGACGGTTAGCTTTCCCTTCCCCGGAAAAAAAATTCCATCTGTGCCTCTTCAGGCGGAGAAACAAAATGGTTGGCATGAGTATCAATCACATGAGCATTTAAAATCACACGCTGATCAGCAGCCACAACCTCAACAGCAGCTCACAAATGGAAACCAGCAGTTTTCTCCTCTGCCTGAGCAATTTCAAGGACAGTCAATTTGGACAGGTCGTTACTTGGTGTGATGTCAGTATAAGAGTATAGATGGTATGTTAGTGGCATCGATTTGTTACCTTTTACTTGATATCTGCCTTCCATTCTGTTTAATCTTTCGGATAGCTAACACAATTATGTATTTGAGGTCCTTGAAGGCTTATTGCAGATGTGCTGCATCCTTTTGCTACTCGTTCAAACTCGAGCTTTGCTTCATTGTTCGGTGTTGTTGGAGTTCCTTTGGCCTTGAAATGTTGCAGGATGTTGTTACTACAAAATGTGAGTGTCAATTTATTCTTCATTTGGTTGATATCTTTGGCCTAATAAAACATAATTCATTCTTCATATTTGATCATTTGAGAGAAGGTGGAAAGTAAACTAGGAATAATGCATTTTCAGCTATGAATGAATCTGTAAAAAATCCAAACCTATGCTGATACATTGTAAATAGCTTTATCTTATATTTTGAAGAGACTGATTTCATCTTTGTTCATTGAGAGAAGGTGGGAAGCAAACTAGGAAGAATGCATTTCAAAGTTAATAAAAACAAAGTCTTGGCATTTCTAAATTTTAAAATGTAAGATTTGTTTTCAGAGACTAAAAAAAGATGGTGAGGAAAGTATTCTCTTATGTTTATTAGTAGAAATGAAATGAAAACAGGAAATATGGAAAGTAAATGGATCCTAATATTTTGTTTAGGTTTTGCCTCCAGAACTAGCTTTCAAACTGTGTTGGAAAGTTCAGCTAATTATGTATACGGCTGCTTATTTTTGACTAATATTTTGTTTAGGTTTGGCCTCCAGAACTAGCTTTCAAATTGTGTTGGAAAGTTCAGCTAATTATGTATACGGCTGCTTATTTTTGATTAATTCTTACTTTTTACTTGCTAATTTTTACAGATTATGCCGAGGTCTTGAGCCCAAACGAAGAAAGATAAAGAAGCATCTTTACAGTTCAAAGTTCTTAAGTAAATGCCTTGCCTGGTTCCATTGGGGTGGATAGCTGGTGATAAATAAAAGATTTCAGTTAAGTTGGAGCTTGTTTCTTATGGGATTGGTGTTACAACGGTTTGTTCAAATCTCTAGTGGAAGTGTCATTATGATATGCACATGTAAGAATCATTATAACAATGTCATCTGGTTGCAAGATACTTCATAGTGCTTCAAGACTAAATAAGTTGGGAAAGTTGATAGGTAAGAAGTGGATGTCAAGTTTGATTAATGGGACATGTATAGAATATATAAGCAGCAATGCGGGGCTCACTCGAGTTAGTGAGTGTGAGTTTATGTGTTTTAGTTGTTGTGTCTTCATTAAGGATCGTAATAATTCGTTGTGTGATATGTTTTTACAAGTCGGGGAGTTGCCTCAAACTTGCAGTTAGCAAATAAATTGGTGGATTGTTGATTCATATCCATCTTGGTGTGTATGCATATACAATGCTATATCTATCTAAGTTTTTTGGGATAAATATGTAAGTTGGATGTTGCATCTTTATTACTTGCCGTGTTATGGTAGACTTTTTCATGTATTTCGGCTGTACTTTTGTGGTTACAGTATTTGGTTGTGTGCTTTGAGGATTACTGTTAATGGTTATAATCAAACAAAACACAATTTAATCCTTGACTTACTCTTACTCAGTTTAGTCCCTGATGCAAACCAGAGAGGCAAATTTACTAAAAGATGTGTGCTTTAATTTTTTTTCAATTTTATCTAATTTTATGTTATTATCGAGCTTTAAATCTACAACCGAAATTCCTCTCACCACATCACCACTTTTAATGGTGCTTGCAACTCATCTGTATCCTGGTGTCTATAATTTCACTAGTTGATCCATGATTGATGCACACAATCTTTAATATTTTCTCTTATTCCTAGAGAGTTCACTTGAGAATTTTCGAGTACTAATCAAACAACAAGAATTGAAAATTTCGGGTTTCATCCATGGGTCACCCAAGATTAGTGATTATTCTCATGGTTTCTGTACACATTATCTTGTTCTATCATGATTAGAGTCGTTGGTTGCATTCGTGCTTATCAACTTTTAAAAGGTCATTCGTAATAGTGCTCACCAGCTTTGATCTGAATTGCAAATAACAACAATATCTAATCGTTCTTTAGAGGACTATTTATGTGCATAATGTTATTAATTTATTTAAATCCATAACAACTTATTCCCATTCTGAAATTTGAATTAAATCTAAGAACAGTTCTAATAATTTAGTTATTTTATTTTTGACGTTCTTAAGTATGAATTTAAGCTAATTATACTTCTTAAAACTTAGTAACTATAATTTTGACATTCAGACCTTTGAATTTAGTTTATTTGAATTTAAATGTTTATGTATTTTTTTTTTGATATTATGCTAATTTTGCGTTTGTACTCTATTGACCGCCGCCACCACCACCACCAAATATTGAATTTTTATTGATGATTTTGAATTCTTAATAATTTAAATGATTCAATTCAAATCTATTCAATTTTAAATTCTTTCATTTAGATATAGTTTAAATTATTCATTGTTAAATTTTTACAGTTATTCTTACAAATTTTAAATTTTCTGGATCAAATTAAAATTTAGAAAATAAAGACCAATTTTCAATTTTAAAAAATTTATAGGAATTAATTTGTAAAATTTAAAAACTAGTAAAGACCAATTTGTAATTTTAAAAAAATTTTAGAGGTCAATTTTAAAATTTTGGAAATTATGAGAACCGACTTGCAAAATTTATTATAATGGTAATAGTCAAATTGACATTTACATTCTATAGAATTCGAGAGAAATTTCAAATTAGATGTCATTTTAAAATCTTTAAATTTAACATGGATAAAATACTCTATAAATTTTCATCATTTTAATAATTCTTGAAATATCATTAACGTGCTCCTTGCTCCAACTCCTGATGTCGAAATCTTGTATATACTATTTTTTGAGAAAAAAAATACTAAGTCCCAATTTCCATCCTAAAGCAATGACTTCGACCTCATCATCTTCTCCTCTGGAGTCAAAGTGTCCACGTCGAAATGTTTCTTAAAATATACAAATTTCACTGAGCATTTCTCTGGAATCCCTTCTCATACGTCGAACTCCATGATGTCGAAAATTCAGGCTAACAAATTTTCTCTCAAAACTGACACTTTCGACTAACTGGAGATAAGGGTATTTTTGAATCTTCAGAACACTGTTTCCAGTAGTGGGACGACGTCATTGTCATCATGAAAACTTTATCAAAACGTCAACTTAAGACATGCAACCCCCAAAAAATCATCATGGATTCAATTTCCTAAGACAATATGGGCTACGAAAAATAATCGTTCGATTTCGCGTCTATGCGAAAAACACGTGTCCCTGAATTTGGCGCCACTTGTCAAAAAAGTGTACTCAAGAGTTTTTCTTTTCCATTATAAATACCACTTGTTCATTCATTCTTCTTCTTTCAACTTTCATTTTCTTTCAAACATAACATTTTCTTCAACTCTTTTTCTTCAAATGCTTCTTCACCATCTACATCAATGTGTCTTCCACAAAACCAACTAGTTTGAAGAATTTCAAAGAACCTTTGCCCGTAGTTGTCAAACTCAAAGTCTCAATTGTTGTTGGGAATCAAGAACATGATCCAGAACCTCAATTGCTTGAAGAAAAATCTCGCATTTGGAAATTCCAGGTACTTATCCCTTTCTCAATTTCTAGAAAAACTCACGCATTTATGGGTGATCGCTACTTTAGAGTCTATCGGGTGTATTAACTGCAAGTGCACAATTTAATCGCGTAGTTTTAAAAGATATCAAACCCACTGGACTGATACTCGAATTACTGCTATCTAAAACTACTGTGTAAAGCTAAGGCTAATAAATCTTAGGTTTTGGGGTAGACGAAAAATAAGGTTAGACTTAATTAAAATATTTAATAACGGGACACCGGTACGTAATAGTCTGACTTCGGGAATTCAGTAATTCATTGGCATAGCTTTGAGTATTCAAAACATTGCTCAGTAGAAACTATTAGTTTAAAAACCTTTATCTCACACTCTCGTGATTGTTGATTCGGATTATATAATTAAACTTAAATGCTTGCTCTCGCTGTCTCATTTAAAATCCAAAGATACTTTTTGAAAACAAATAGAATCTAATTAATCGTAAACCGCTCCCGCTGTATTCAAAATTAATGTTTAATTACCACAATCTGGTTAAAAACTCATACTCTCGTGATTATTGGTCTTAGCCTTAGTCTGTCTCTTACTCTCATAACAAAACAATTTTATATTGAAATTTGGAAACCAAACCAGAAAAGTATTTTTATAAAATGTTTATGCCAATTTATTACTGAACCATTCGGTTTGTGACCTTACATACCGGTATCAGGGAAATTAGCCGGATATATTATTCGTTACAAACACAAAATAATAACAAACATATAATGATTCAAGCATAAATGATAAATAAAGAACAGTAATACAATTAAATTAGAAACCTGGAATTAAATAATGAAAACATAATTTCTGCCACTTTTTAAGTACTTATAGCAATCCTCCACAATATGCCGGCAGGATTTGCTTGCGGAAAACTAACTTGAGTGTAGAACAAAATATAAAACTAAAAACAAAGTTCAGGAGACTATGAAAAGAAACTAATGTTGCAATAATTTTCCAGTGTAGAAATAGCAGAAACTATTGTTGTTTTGGTGAAGGTTTTATCTGCTTAAGTTTCAAACAAAGCTATGAACTGTTGAAACTGGAATATATGCGTGAAAGAAAACGAAAATGCAAAATAATGTAAAAAAATGAGATAGCAGAGACGAGAGAGCTTTTGATTTGTATAACTGTCCTTCATTTTATAATGCTTTTATGTAACAAAACTGCTTGAGAAAATCTAAGAGTGTGACTTTATGCTTCGAAAAATCCGTGCGTGGAGAAAGACCAGGAGGAAATCATGCAGGTTGTTGGCATTACCAGAATTGTGGAGAAATCTCTACGCGTCAAACAAAATAGTAAATAGGTTGTGCCGAGTGGCATGCAATGTGTGACGTGGGGCACACATATTTACACCTTGTGCCGATCAGAATGGTTTGTGTGATGAGGGGAACACAAGTTCAACTTGTGTCGGGCGAAAAGGAAGGTTTGACGATCGCTACAACCTTCTGATATGATTTCTTCTGCTATTTCTGCTATTTTTCTAATTTTGAGTCCGTTTCTTTTCCATTTTATCTCCTTTTCTCATGTAGGCCTTGGATGAAATAATAACCTGAAACAAACTTGAAATGCCAACATAATGCAATATAATTGAGATAAAACGAAAATTTATTTATACAAATCGGGTCGAATATGCTATGTATTTTCGCGTTATCAAAATCCCCTATATTTAAACCTTTGCTTGTCCTCAAGCAAATAATCAGTAAGGCAATCTTGTAAGCACATGTTAAATGCAATTACATGACACAAATCAATTCGTATGTGGTTGTGCGATGTTTCTGTTAGAACAATGTAAGCTCAATATCAACAAAAAAGATACAATAATGATGCTAGACTACCCCTCCTTATACAGACCAGTTCCAATCATGCTATTATATCTCAACCTAATTCTTTTTGCTTTGTTTCACCCGTTTTGTTTGAGCGTAATCATATTAAGCCCTTTATCTTATTGCACACATATAGTAGAGTAGCCGCTTAGTGATAGTCATTTTAAGCACGAAGTTCTGGTACATAAATTTGGGAACCCCTTAATTAATCCGATTGTAAGATGCAGAAGATCAAACCATAATCCGCCCTACCAAGTTCAGCACCAGAAACCTCTGAACCAACTTACATCGGGTTTTTATAACATAATATGTAGGTTCCGCACTGTTGGATTAAGCAACCGGGTGAGGGTCACCTAACTTAATTAGTGTATTCCATGTTTTCAGTTCATCATTACAAGATGTTTAGGAAAATGATTTAAGACCATTCACTTATATTCATCGGCCCTCTATGTAGTTTGTTTTTAAGATGGTGCTGACTGTTTATATAAACTACTCAAGGATACTTTAAAGTTTGAGGTTTCGGTATAACAGGTACTTAAACCGGTCTCACGTAAGCGAGGGTTTTAGAGTGTTAAGACAATATCAATTTTGTTTAAATCTTACACAAAAATTCTAACATATCTTTAAGAGTGAGTAACCTATATACTCTTAGAATGTGTCAAGTAAAAGTTTTTGTTATGGCTCAAGAAAGTGAGAGAGTCAAATAACGAAAGAAAATCTGCATATAACGACTTGATAGTACATAGATTGTTTTATTGAAGGGAAATTTGCGGTAATGAAAATCTACATAGAAAGCGGTAAAGCTTCCTCCCCCAAACTTAAACTGAGCATTATCCCTAACGCAACGAAGTAAGGTGAGAAAGGAAGGAAGGAAATGAGATGAATGACTACTCTTCGCGTCGGTAACACATTCCGTGACATGCCCTTTCTCGTGCTCGTCCACGTGCATCATCTCTGCCTTGGAAAGGCTCTATACCATATCCCTATAGTCTGACATGAGTAACAAAATCATGCATTCCGTCAACCCGATAAGTCAATGCTTACATCTCTTCAGTAAGCTCCGACATACTACAGTCATGCCAATAGGCGTAGTCGTGTTGATCTCTCTGAAGTTGTCAGACTTCTTGCATCGTCTTGTTATGCTGAGCTTCCATTCTCTGATAGTGTTGAGCTCCAGCTTCATTATGGCGCAACATTTCAGCATAAATGTCATCAAGAGTAGCTGGCTGCCTTTGGTTTCTTCTTCTTCGGGGCTGGTGCCCGGATGATGAACATGCAAGATTCTTGAAAGGAACTTGCGCAGTATGTCGGTGAGTGTACGACTGGGGAGCATCTTGATCTAGCACTTGCTCCATTTCATTTGGCTCAACATTGCTTGGGTCACTTGGATTATTTTGAACATTCTCACCAGGAGCAGGGGCACTAAGATCATAACACCACTTATCCATATCTGTTACCTTGGTAACCTGGGAATTTGGCAAAATAATACTTGGAACTACTTTGATCTTCACCATAAGATTGTATCTTCCATCATCTCTAGCCTTGATTAGGTTCCCAACATGACAATTATCAATATCAATAAATAGATATGGTAGTGAAGGCAGATTCGCTAGTTTGTCCCCCAAGTTTAAAGCAAGTGCTATAGAGGTAACTAAACCTCCAATACAGAAAGAGGAAGTACCTCGTGCACAGACAGACTGGATGTGTGCCAAGAGGAATGCACTGGCATTAATCTTCCAACAAGGCGTGAAAGTGCAGTGCAGGAAAAATAATTCTTTGGAATTAACTTTGTTGTTGTTTTCCCTCCCAAAAATAATGTTGGAAAGGATGCGATGAAAGTAATGGATGGAAGGATTATGGATAGATGAAGCAAAAAGACCCTCCCAACTTGAAGGTTTCTCACCACTAAAAGCTTGCCATAGACCGAATGCTGTCGATGCCCAATCTTCTTCTGGAGGGATTCAGTAATACACTTCTCCTCCACGAGGAAAACGTAACAAATCACTCAAAGCCTCTTGATTCATAAAATATTCATCGTTAAACAATCTAAAGTTGGAAGTGCTGGTGAGGTACATGTTGTCATCTGCTGGAGTGTTGTAGGGGATAAAGCTTAAAAATTCTAAGGTCAAAGATTCATAAGTTGGGTGGTTCAGTGTGCATGCATATGATTGGCCAGAATTATGAATTAGCCATTTTACACTGTCTAACAATGCCAACTCACGTAGACAGTTAACATCAACATGCCTTGTAGCAGTAACCGAATGTTGATAAAACTTCCAGTACTGAGCTTCTTGATGTACCCCAGCTTCACCGTTTCTGAACACGATTCAGAAAAGGTAGGGCTCTTCTCTTGGGTGTTGAACTCTTTGAGACATAATTAGATGCAAGGAAGGTGGAATGGTTTGGTTTCGCGAAGATGACAGAAGGTTGTGAGTTCGATATTTGTTCCACAAGTACTTAAATAACAGAATAATAAAGAATGCAGGGATTGGAATTTAATGGTGTTTAATGATAATTTTGGAAATAGAGGATGTTGAACGGTGAGGGGTGAGGAATATGGAGAAAGAGTTTTAATGGGGTTCAACGATTTGGAACAAGATAAAAGAAAAGAATGAATCTGGTATCTGTTTAAAACAGATACGCGGTGCTGGTTTTAAATCTGTCCCGAGGGGCTTAGAATATGTGCCGAGCGGCACACTTCAAAAGAGTCTGGAGGTCGTCACAGAGTATGTGGCAAAATACACAGTATAAAAATTCATAATTTCCATAATAGTTGAAAATTAAACATTACAGATTGATACATTCAGGCACACCGATATATTTTATATCAGTACGAAGCAGATTAATAGTGTAACATTAAAGCATATTATAAATGTAAATATCATATATCATGCCAAATATTTTAATATAATCCATAAATTTTGAATTCTTCTAAACAATAGTCTAAGAAATAAAAAACAGAAACAACAAGCAAACATAAAGTAAAATAGAAAAACAATAAAATCTAGAATTTTGCAGAATGTTAAGCAATGTCAGCCACTATGGTTAGCATTGAGAGCAGCGAAGTAGATATGCTGGAAGATGTGGTCTAATTGCTCTGTTACTAAGTCCATAAAACCATGTAATTCAATGCTCAATTCAGTGACTTCTTCCTTTAAGAAGTTCAACTTTGTTTGCACATCAAGTAAGGCAGTATCGTGATCAACAGAGGGAGGTGCCGAGGCAACTGGCGTAATAGAAGCACATGAAAGGGTAGGTGGCTCAGTGGGTGGAAAATGGTGATATAAAGGTGGAATTTTGGGATATGTTTCGGTATCAGAAAGGAAAGCATCACCGTGGTCATAAATTTAAGGTGTTTTGGGAGAAACAGGAGGTGAAGTTGGTTGTACTTCCAGATAAAAAATCTAATTATTTTGGTTATGAATACATGTTCTTGGATTTGGTAGGGTGAATAGTTGTATAACCTGGTTGTTGATTAAAAGTTCAAATTCACTAGGGCCAAGGTTTCTAATTATGTCAGTGTTGAAACAGAACCAGTTTTACCCCAAAATTTTCCCTCCCATTTCAAAAGACCTCCTCATACTCTTAGGGTTCTCGAGTGCTCAAGACTACTCAAGAATTGATTAGATGAATCCTCCTCCTAAGCAGTGGTCTACAACTAGGGTTTGGTATTCTCAAGGAAAATGGGACTTTTAATGCCTCAAGTGAGTTTCGTGGTTCCTCATATGCTTCAAAGAACCCTCATGTCAAGTTTCAAGCCTCACATCACAAATTTGCTCAGTCAATTACTCAGATAAGTGAAAATCAATTTTATTGGGCAAAAATATACAGTCAAACTTCAAGATTTTTGGTCAACATCAAGATTTTAAGGTCACATTCATCATTTGATCAAGGGTTGATCATGATTCATCAAGAAAACTCAAAGATTCATCAAGTCAACTGTTGGGCTCTGAAGAATAAGATCCAAGACATGATCGATGCTAAGGAAATTGAATTTGATCCTCCCGAGACTCCTAATATGATTACTGCACCCATGCCTAATCACGATAAGGGTGTTAATACTATTTGTAATGCAGTGGAAGAACTGACTTGGGTGATCTGCGTTTGATCGCAATTGTTGCGGATAGCAAGAGTCGCCACTGACTTTTCTTTTATCCAATAAAGGAAAGGGTGAAAAGAACAAGAAAGACCTTTTGAGAATTTTCTTGAGTTCGGGGGGTAGGTTATGAAAAGGGAAGGTGTTAGCACCCTTTTCATCCGTAGTTATCTACGGGCTCTTAGTTGCTAGCTCATTTTGAAATGCTTTATTTGAAATGTATTTGTGATGTTTTTGAAAGTATTTTTGAAAGTGCCTTTGTTTAGGCGAACTTTGTAATGATTCTCGTCTCTATAAGAATGTATACAAAGTGTTAAATTTTGAAAATATTTCATTTTGAAAGTGTTGGTGTGTTTGACAGATATTTGGTTTGAAATGTTTGTGAGCAAGCAACTATGGACTTTTTACCTACTAAGAAGTCTTTGTTCATTTCCTCCTCCTTTAGATATTGCTATCTTACCATTTGATTGATAAGAAGCCCTATCATTGGATGTGAAGGGACATGCGTGAGTCATCTATAGTCATAGAAGGCAAAATTGTAGGATACCTTAGCAATTTTTGTAAGGGTCTAAGATCATTTGTGAAGGAAACATTTGAAAGGTCATCGAGGGACTATGATCTTGTTTTTGATTGTTTTTGCTAAAGTATCCCACGTTTGCGTAACACGACTGGTTAAATCCGAGGCAACAAGTGAGGTTAGCCCTAGAGGTGAAAGTGTGCAAAGTGTTTTGATTTCATGCATTTTTGTCTTTGAATTAGGGTTTTCTACTTGTCGATTTTAGGTCTTGCCATACATACCCTAATTACTAGCATTTATTGAAAGCGATAAATTGCGGAAATGTAAAATTCTATGCTATTACATCATTTGCGGATGAAGATACAAATTTACAAATAGGGATAAAAGCAAATAAACCATAATTTACTATTACAACCATATTAAATATGAACAAATAATGTACAAGAATGTATGGTAATATACAAGAAAAAGAAATTGTTTTTGTTTGTTTTTGATGAAAGGCCTTGAATTAAAATAAGCTAATAAAATGAGGGAGAATAAATTATTAGTCTAAGTTACTTTAATAAAACTAAACCTAAATTAATTAAAGAAATAACTTAATTAAGAAAACATTTTTATAGGGTTTTTTATGAAAAGATTTTAATGTTAACCTATTTCATTAAACTAAAGTGAATGGGAAGAATTTAATTAATGAAAATCCTAAGTTCTAAATTAATTAAATTAGCAAAGAAAAATAAAACTAAGTCTAATATTAATTTAATTAAAAAATAAAATTTGTTAAGAAGAATATTTTTGGTCATTTTGATTAATAAAATAATAATATTAATAATAATAATAATAATAAAAATAATAAAGAAAAATAAAATAAAAATAAAAAATTAAGTCACAGGGTTTGAAAATGAAAAGGGTGGTAAACAAGTAAAACATATTTGTTTTGGTTAAGCCCAAAAGTGTTTTTGTTTGGAATCAGAAAAATGAGTAAAAAAAAAAGAAAATGGGCCTGCGTATATTGTTAGCAATCCTGGGGGTGAGAGAGAGCAAAATGACTAGGCCCAAGGTGAGGAAGCCCAAGCGCGTTGCCTGTTTCAAACAAAAAATAAGATGGAAAAATATGAAAAATCACAAAAGGTCTCGCTGGGGCTCGAACCCAGGACCTTCCATACCAAAGCCTTTACGCGCGCTTGCTGCCACTGGGGTGGTCTGTTTCATCCGTTAGTAAACCATGTTGCAATAAACTTAAAATAAGCTTCCCCTAGTTATATCTTCATTTTCAACCTCGCGCCATAACCAGGCCACGAATTTAACTCCTGTAACTTCTTCGTCTCAATCATTTGCAAAAAAATATAAACATCAAACTTGTCCCAAATTTCATCACGATTCTAGAAAAGTTAATAACTTAAGCTATAAAGCAAAGATGAGCAGGAATTTATAATGGTACCAAATTTTGACCTAACTTTTTCAGAGATTTCAAACCTAAAATTCTCACTACTCAAGCGAGATAAATGAATTCTAAGGACATGGTCAAATTTAGGGCAATGATGTCTATATTTTATCTTTGAAAATGGAAAGCTAACAATGTATATATGAAGAGTTCCAAAATCAGAAAACTTACCTCAAAAATGGAATTCGTGTTTTGCAAATGACCTTGCTTCACGGTGCTGCGATGATCAAGTTAACTTCCTTGGACCTCTAGGAAGCTAATGCAATACTTAGCTTGTGTTGAGAGTGGCTGAATCTTCTTGTAGAAGTCAATATGCAAGCTTCTAATTTTGGTTATGAAGGATGAAGAAAATGGTGTTACAGAACTGTAACAGGTGTGTGGATGACTTGTATTTGAGGTAAGGAAGCTTTTGAGATGATTTGGAAAGGAAAGGCACAGGTGGTTTGAGAGATGGAAGTTATTGGTCAGTTTCTGCATAAAAATAGAGTTTTGTGTGCAATCTGAGTTTGGGAGAGTTTGAGTGAGTTTGAAGGCTTGTTCATTCATTTCTAAAGTTGCATAAGAGTGTCTTAATTTATAGGAAAAGGTTTGAGAGCTTGAGGTGGTCAGAATTCAAAAATCACATGTTGTGTTCATTTGACTTGTTTTTGAAGAAAGCTTGACAAATATGATTTCAAGGCAAAGTACAAAGCTTGTAGGGTGGTTGAATCACTTTAAGCATGCCTCTTTTGAGTTGCTAGGTTGAGTGTATGCAGAAGGAGCCATTGAGACCCTCAAGAAGGGTTGACATTGCATAAAGCTTTGCTTTACAAGAATGAAATGATAACTTTCTCCCTAAAATGGCAAATTGCTTTGGACAATGCTTGGATCAATTGGAAAATTGATCAATCAGTTATGTAAACATTAAATTAAGGAGTGGTTTGCAAGTTAGAAGCCTGCAAAGTAAGATTATGCAGCATGGCTTATGGATTTGGTCATGTGTTCATCACAAAATTGACTTGTAATTCAAGTTTGAAACCCTAACTTCATCTCTTCGATTCTCTTAGATAAAAGATGATCTCATTGAGTTCTTAGACATTTTGAAAAGCTTGGAATATTATATACAAATTTCATTTTGTACATTTTGACAAAATCATCTTGGAGGTTTGTGAAAATTGGCCAAGAAGTTAGGTAAAAAATATGCCTTAACTAAGTCAAAATTTTACAAAGTGTTTTAAGAAAAAGTGCATGTATTTATGGATTCATAATTAAAAATCCAAGCATTTATAGGAATTGATAAGTAAATAAAAGTTGTAGATCTCATCAAGATCTACAACTTTCATTTTGGAAGTTTTCTTTGAATCATCTTGCATCTTGGTGCAAAGTTGGCATGAAGTCATGAAAAAAATAAGACTTAAAACACTTACAAAAATTTCGAAGTCTTGAAAATTTTGACTTTTCAAAATGACTTTTGACTTTCTTGATATCTTGATGATCAAGTTTCATATTTTTGAATGTCTTGATGAAATTTGATCTTTGAAACTCAATTTCGATCAAAAAAGTCAAAGTTTAACTTTTGGTGTATCAGTTGACTTTTCATCAGTTGACTGAATCTTAACTATCAATCAATTGATCTTGAGAAATGTTTTGAGCCATGGAATTAGGTATACATGTTGTATTTGAATCCTTGAGATTGTGCTTCAAGCCATTAGGTCATGTATTAGGTCAAAAGTCCTTGATCAGTCAAATACAGTCAAAACCCTAATTTTGACCATTTTTCCCTTTTGGTAAATTGAGTGCTTTTCTTGAGAGATTGTGATCAAAACTTGATCAATTGACACATATGACTTCAAAATGTTGACATTGGTAAAATTTTTTGAAGTTTTATTGTAGGTTGACCACAATTGACTTTTTACCCAATATAGTTGATTTTGGGTCATCTGATCAATTGACTGAGCAATTTTGAGATGCAAGACTTGAAACTTGACATGAGAATTCTTAAAGGTCCATAATGATCAATGAGAGTCAATTAAAGAATTAGAAGTCCAATGTCCTTGTAAAAATCCAAACCCTAATTTGAGGCATAAATGTTGAGGAGATGGCTTGACCTAGTCAATACTTGTGCAAACTTGAGTTATTGAAGATGTTTGTGAGAAATGTCTTGAGAAAAGAGAGGGAAAATTTTGGGTACAACAGCTGCCCCTGTTCAACTTCTTAAACCTGAAGAGTTAGATTTGAAGGTCCGCTAATCGTGACTTGAAGGTGGAAGATGATGGAATACTAGAGTGCCCAGAAATTTTCACTTAAAGATGTGTTAGTTGATTGTGTCAGGAATGAGCTTAAAGATGCCATTTGAAGAAGTGATAAAGAATTTGTCTGAGATTGGATTACAGAGGCCATCCAGAGTGACTGTTGGTAGAAATTGGAAGAAGTATCAAAATAAATCTTTGGTCGATTTATACTGAAACAATAGATGTCTTTTGCCTGTTTTTAACTGGAAGAGATAAACTAACCAGAAGAGGTCTGTTGTTTGGCGACTTCACCGGGAAAATAATCCTAAATAGAAGAGGTATGTTGATTGCCTGTCTTTAAATGGAAGAAGTAAATCCAACCAGAAGAGGTCTGTCGTTTGCCTGTCTTTAATTGGAAGAAATAAATCTAAACCAGAAGCGGTCTTTGTTTGCCTGTCTTTAACTGGAAGAAGTAAATCCAACCAGAAGAGGTCTGTCATTTGGTCGATTGATCTTTCCTAAGGAAGAGGGTTAATTGCATGCAGATGTACGCATGGCGTAATGATGTTCTCAAAATAAATGAGATTATGTTGTATGCATTTGTCATGTATGTGCTATGATGTATGAATGTTATTGAAATGTGTCTTTGTCTAAGAAAATAATTCCTTGACAAATGCTAGGGAGTGTTGGGAAGCAAAATCCCGGACTACCACTGGAGATGAAGAGTATGTATATCTTCAACTTTGTTTAGAGTGTTCCGTTGGGGATTTCTGTCTCATTGTTTTGAGGAAATTCTGCGGGGAATGTCGATTTCTGCTTGAGGGATAGAGTTCGGGAATTCTTGGTTGTCTATTACTCTACTGGGGAATTATAACTTGACTGGGGAGAGTAAAATTTAACTGGTATCTGATCGAATTCCAGGATTTACAACAATTTTCTGGGGATAGTAACGACTCCGCTGTGGACAAAGGGGTTTTGTCAGTTGATTTGTAACAGTCTGAGAAAAGACTCGTGTTGTGGAATCTGTAGTTTGTTGGGGAAATAAACTCTGTTGAGGAGAATATTTTGAAGACCTTATTGGGGAGATGAATTCTTTTTTTTTTGGGGGGGGGGGGGGGGGGGAACTCCACAAAGTTTCTTTTTTCAGTTAAGACCAACTTAGATGAGGAGAGGGTTTTTAGGAGATTATACTATGTGGGGATAATCTTATTGAATCAACTCTATCAGGATATCCCAAATCCTCAAGGAAATGCTTATTACATACATTTGTTAATAGTTAATCATGTTCATATGTATATGTTCATTCAATTTTAATCATTGGACGTTTTTGCACTCAAAATAGAAAAAACAAAAGTTTGCACTTTGAAGTATATTTGTATTAATGTTTTTCCTATAAACAGGCGTTTTTTATACAAGGAGTCATTAAATCCTAGTAAGAGGAAATCATCGAAAGAATGAAAGGAATACAAAGTGAAAAAAAAAAAAAGCCATGTGGAAGTAATCTCACTGGGTTCCAACTCCGCCATTGCCCATATGTCTTCGAACATCATCCTTTGCCATTGAAAGAAGTTGATTGAATTGATCTTATACCATTTAACTTGGACCTTGGTGATAAAACTGACTGCAGTGACTCAACGGGACATAGTTATACGCTTTAATCCATAACTTTTTCCTAGGCCGCCCTTTTGGGTTTTCAGCCCACCAGGATACCCTTTTTTTCCCAAGCCTCCCTTTCGGGTTTTCGACTTGCCGGGTGTATAATCTTTTGTATATATCCCTAAATTTTGCCCGAACCTCTTTGATTCACTGAGATGCCCTTGTTTTTGCCTAGGCATGTCAACCTAGCGGGTCATTTTTATGCGTAGTATTTCTTAACTATGTCCGCGTTCACAAGATATGGGAACTCTTCACCGTCCATAGTAGTTAGCATCATGGAACCGCTAGAGAATACTTTCTTAACAACAAATGGCCCTTCGTAAGTGGGATTCCATTTTCCCTTGGGATCGCCTTGAGGAAGAATGATGCACTTTATTACCAAATTGCCAGTCTGATACACCCGGGGTTTGATCTTCTTGTTGAAAGCTTTGATTATACGCTTTTGATACATTTGACCATGAAAAACAACAACCAGTCTCTTCTTGTCAATTAAGTTCAACTGATCCAACCTAGTCTGAATCCATTCATCTTCGCCTAAGTATGCTTCTTTCATAATCCTTAAGGAAGGAATCTGAACTTCAACAGGCAGGACGACTTCCATGCTATAGACTAAAGAGAAACGTGTTTCCCCAGTTGAAGTTCGAACTGAAGTACAGTAGCTATGAAGAGCAAATGGTAGCATCTCATGCCAATCTTTGTAGGTCACCACCATCTTTTTCATAATATTTTTTATGTTTTTGTTGGCAGCTTCTACCGCGCCATTCATCTTAGGTCTGTATGGAGAAGAATTGTGATGTTTGATTTTAAACTGCGTACAAAGTTCAGTAATCATAGCATTGTTGAGATTGGTTCCATTATCAGTGATGATCCTTTCAGGGATGATGTACCAACAAATAAGGTTATGCTTGATAAACCGGGCTGTAACATTCTTTGTGACTGAGGAAAATGAAGCAGCTTCGACCCATTTGGTGAAGTAGTCGTTGGCAACGAGGATGAAACAATGTCCATTAGAGGCAGTGGGCTTGATCTCTCCAATCATGTCAATGCCCCACACTGCAAATGGCCATAAAGCAGTCATGACATTCAAAGGAATTGGAGGCACATGAACCTTGTCGGCATAGATTTTACACTTATGGCAAGTCCTCGAGTGACGATGACAATCAGTTTCCATAGTCGACCAATAGTAACCATCCCTCAAAATCTTGTTGGCCATAGTCTACCCGCTATAGTGAGTTCCAAAGATGCCTTCATGCACGTCTTCCATGATTTTCTCTGCCTCCTTCTTGTCCATACAACAGAGCAGAGTAGAATCATGGTTGCGTTTGTACAGGATCCCATTGCTTAGGAAGAATTTAGCTAAGAACCTTCGCAGGAATATCTTGTCATTGGTTGAAGCTCCTTCAGGGTACTCTTGTGCTTCAAGATATCTCTTTACTTCATAGTACCAAGGATTCTTCTCATCAATGTCAATCTCATAACAATGTGCAGGTTCGTCAAATCTTTCATAGTAATTCTGGGAGCTTCGTTGTCCCAATTGACCTTGAACATTTGTGACATAGTTGCTAAAGCATCTTCCAACTGATTTTCTACTGTTGGAAAGTGTTCTAAGGTGACATCTTCGAAGTAACGGATCAAGGTTGACACAAGCTCTTTGTAAGGGATCAAATTTGGATGTTTGGTATCCCATTCTCCTTTAACTTGACTGATTACTAAAGCTAAATATCTGTATACGCTTAAGAATTTGATTCTTAGGTCAATGACATCCTTAAGACCCAAGATGCACGCTTCATACTCGGCCATGTTGTTTGTATAGTCGAAGCATAGTCTGACAGTGAAAGGCGTATGTCCACCTTTGGGGGAAATAATCACAACACCAATTCTATTACCTAAAGCATTGAAAGCTCCATCAAAAACCATAGTCCATCAGGATCCTTGTTCAGGTCATTCATACGGTCCAGGCTTTTCATAATCAGTTATCAGCATGATATTCTCGTCCGAGAATTCAAAGTTCATGGATTGGTAGTCATCAACAGCTTGATGGGCCAAATGATCCGCTAATACACTTCCTTTGATTGCTTTTTGTATGGTGTATTGGATGTCATATTCGCTCAAGATCATTTTCCATCTAGCTATTCATCCAAAGAGAGCTGGCTTCTCGAATATATACTTGATGGGGTCCATCTTAGAAATCAATAATATGGTCTGAGTTAACATATACTGTCTTAGCCGGCGAGCAGCCCATGCCAGAGCGCAACAAGTTTTCTCGAACAGTGAATATATTATTTCACAGTCGGTAAACTTTTTGCTCAAGTAGTATATTGCATGCTCTTTTCGGCCAGACTCGTCATGTTGGCCCAACACATACCCCATTGAATTCTCTAATACCGTCAAGTACATAATCAGAGGTCTTCCTTCAACTGGAGGCATCAGGATTGGAGGTTCTTGCAGATACTCTTTAATTTTGTCAAAGGCTGCTTGGTAGTCGTTGTTCCATCTGACTACTTGATCCTTCTTCAACAGTTTGAAGATTGACTCATAAGTAGCAGTTAAGTGACATATGAACCGAGCAATATAGTTGAGTTGGCCTAAGAAACCCCTGACCTCCTTCTCAGTATATGGAGATGAAATTTCTTGTAAGGCTTTGACTTTTGCAGGGTCGACCTCAATTCCTTTTCCACTGACGATAAACTCTAAGAGTTTTCCGGATCTTACCCCGAAGGTGCATTTGTTGGGATTCAGCCTTAGCTTGTATTTCTTCAACCTCTGAAACAACTTGTGAAGATGATCAAGGTGTTGTTCCTTAGTTTTCAATATTTCAATCATATCATCACCATAGACTTCTATTTCATGATGGATCATGTCATGAAATAGGGCTACCATAGCTCGTTGATAGGTTTCCCCTGCATTCTTCAAACTGAAAGGCATGACCTTGTAACAAAAGGTGCCCCACTGTGTGACAAAGGTGGTTTTCTCCATGTCTTCGGGCGCCATCTTGATCTGGTTGTAACCGGAGAATCCATCCATGAAGGAGAAAACTTTGTGTTGAGCAGTGTTGTCGACCAAGACACTAATATGCGGTAATAGGAAATCATCTTTGGGGCTTTCCCTATTCAAATCCATATAGTCTACACACATATGGACTTTCCCATCTTTCTTTGGCACCAGGACCACATTTGCCACCCATTGGGGACATGACGTCACTGCTAGAAAACCTGCATTGAATTGCTTCATTACCTTAGCTTTTATCTTTTTAGACATGTGTGGCCGTATACGATAGACTTTTTGCTTGACTGGAGGACAATCTTCATTTGTTGGTAGACGATGGACCACAATGTCAGTATCAAGCCCCGACATATCTTCATATGATCAAGCAAACACCTCAACATAGTTGTGCAACATCTGGACCAATCTTCTTTTGACACCGTCTTCCAAGTTGGCGCTGATCTTGACTTCCCTCTTGTCTGCCTCAGTACCTAGGTTGATCACTTCAAGTGGTTTCTCGTGTGGTCTAATGGACTTTTCCTCTTTCCTCAGAAGTCTGGCTAATTCCCCAAGTATTTCAAAATCTTCTTTGCCTTCGTCTTTTACTTAGTAGATTGGATATTCAAAGTCATAGATGGCAATAGCAGAGTCATTGTCAATGAGATCCAGAGTGGACGTGTATATGCAAATGTGCGTGTGTGCATGTAAGGTCACATGGCTATTTTGAAAATGCAATAAAATGAAAGAAAGACAATGATCACAAGATTTGAATGCAAACAAGTCCAACGTTTTTCATTAAATGATCATATAACATATGAAAATGAACAAACCCTTAACAAATGGACCATGGTGCCCCGAGCATGGCACATGGCTTAAAGTCATTGTTTCAATAAAATTACAGACATAGTTCTTAAATAAAAACAGTAAATGGTAATTACTCCTTATTGAAGGGGATTGGAATGAAGTCCTTGGTACGCCAGTTTTTGAGCCCTTCATCAGCAGTCAGGTAGACCCATTCATTAAAGTTACAATCATCGTCAGAGTCTTAAAGAGCATTCACTTCATGATTACTGATGCAAAAAGGTCGCTTCCCCGCACGAGCACGTATGACCTCCTTTTAAGCTTTGGCATTAAAGCCCAAACCACATTTGTCTGATTTGAAAGGGATGTCAAGGAGTTGTCCCCAAATGGTACAACATACGTCTTCAATCACAACGCGAGCATCTTTGAGGGAAGCCATCCTAGACACATCTTTAACAGCTTTTGGAACATCAGGAGTAGCCTTGGCAGCAACAACCATGGGAGAAACCACTTCGAAGGCTTGACAAGAAGTTTCTATGAACTCACCATCCATATCAACATACTTAAACGAATTCAGATGGCTAACCATAAACTCTTCTTCACCATAGAGGGTAATGATCTTTCCTTTGACTGGATATTTCAACTTTTGATGAAGTGTAAAATTCACTGCTCCTGCCCCATGTATCTAGGGGCGTCCAAGTAGGTAAGAGTAAGCAGGACAGATATCCATCACATAGAAAGTTGAATTGAAAATTTGAGACCCAACTTTGGTGGGGAGATCAACTTCTCCATGGACCATCCTTTTTGATCCTTCGAAAGCCCTTACCACAATGTCACTTGGCTTCAACATTAAACCTTCACAATCCAATCGATCTAGGGCACCTTTGGGCAAGACCTTCAGAGAGGAACCAGTATCCACCAATACACGAGCTAGAGTGGTTCCTTTGCATTCAATGGAGACATGCAAAGCTTTACTGTGATTTCTTCTGGACGGAGTTAAATCAGTATCCGAGAATCCCAATCCATTATCGGCAGTCAAACTCGCTACACAATTTTCAAACTGATCGGCCGTAGTCTCTTGAGGAACATGTGCATTGTTCAAAATTTTTATCAATGCTTGAGCATGCGCATGTGAGTATAGTAATAAAGATAGCATAGAAATATTCGAGGGAGTTTGCCCCCAACTGCTCTACTATCTTATAATCACTTTTCCTTATAATCTTCAAAATCTCCTCCATTTCTTGGGTAGAGGGTTCCTCAATAATAATGTCTTTGGTAGGTGCCTCCATACTGGCAGGCTTAATCATCTTTTCTTTGCCCCTAGCATCAGTACTAGGTTTGTCAACAATAATGCGAACAAGTGTAATTGTGGTGTTTAGAGGTGAAATATCAGGAGAAAAAATTCTTGCCGTTCTAGTCACCTTGCTAGTCCCAGCAATGTTGGTAATATTAGCAGTCTTCTCTTCATCAACCCAGGAGTCTTGTCTAATACCATGGTAGTATACTTCAGCGCTATAATTCCAAGGTACCACCTTATCGGAAGAATAAGGGACTGGCCCCAGTGTGGTAATTATTAATAGAGCTATATTCAGTTCATTGGAAATCCTAATAGGACCTTTTTAAGTGATCCTAATAGGTTTGTTATAGATAATGATGATGGATATGTCTTCAACTTCTTGAGGCACAACTTCAATCAAACTTTTTACGGATGGAGTTCTTTCGAATAGGATCTCATGGTTGTCCATTAGGTGTTGGACACCTCTTTTCAGCCATTCACAACCATTGATTTGCACAGCACAACAATAACAATCTTTAAGGCAACTATGGAAAACCTCAACTTTATACAAATTGTTTTTAACAAACTTCAGTGGAGTGGTCAAGTCATTAACAGCGGAAACAAAAGCAGTATCTTCAATAGCGTTGACACCTTTGCCATGATTTGGCATGAGTGCAGTGATTACATTTGGAGTTGGAGGAGAATCAAATTCAATGGTCTTGTTGTTAATGAAGTCTTAGATCTTGCATTTTAATGCCCAACAATGATCAACATCATATCCGGGACTATTAGAGTAGTAAACACATTTGGTGTTCGGGTTATACTTTGGAGATGAAACATTGGGATTTGAAGGGGGATCATACAATGTTACTAAATTAGGCTTCAACAAGTGTTGTAGGGCTTGAGATAGTGACATGCTGATCCTTGTAAATTGTCTTCTTGGAATATCAGGTCTTTGGTAGTTAGCTTTTTGTTGTGGTCTTTGAGTAGAGGTCGGATTGGAGATCAGAACTGCATTAACAGACTGGCGATGGTCCTTCTTGACATAGCCCCTTGACCCATATACGACATTAGTTTCATTTTTGCCGGTAAAAGGTTTCTTCACAACATTTGATATAGAGGTGGAGGCCATGGGTATCTTTCCACTTTTAATATCACTCTCAACCCTTTCACCAGTCAAGATCAACCCAGTGAACCCAAATGATGAGCTCCCAATCAGTAAGTTGAAAAATCGTCGAGTCAATGTTCCCATGAACATATCTACCAATTCCCTGTCAGTCAATGGTGGCTGCACCCTGCCAGCCAAGTCTCTCCATTTCTGTGCATATTCTTTGAAGCCTTCATTGGAACCCGTGGTCATTCCTTGTAAGTGCACTCTAGTTGGTGCCATATCGGCACTGTACTGATATTGACGGTAGAAGGCAATGGCCAAGTCCTCCTAGGTATGGATGTTGGAACCGTCTAATGGTAAAACCACTCCAATTGAGTCCCAGACAGTCTCTCTTGATAGAAGTGCACCCACAACTTCTTATTAGTGGTATGCGGTTGAATTTTACGGACGTAAGATCTCAAGTGAAGCTTCGGGCACAAAACACCATCGTACTTGGCAAAAACAAGAATCTTGAATTTGTGGGGGATTGCTACCCCAGGAACCAAATCCAAATCACCAAAATCTAAGCCAAGCACAACTTGAATTTCCATTGCCTTCAATCTATCCTCCAGTTGCTTATACTTGTCTTCAGCCGGTGGATATTGTTCGTCAAAATAGTCCTCATCCTCAGAGATTGGATTGTTACCACCCCCAACAAGGGTGCTCCTTACGTCTTCATCCTAAATCTCATCCTCCTCGGAGGAGTATTTTACCACTTGAACTTGTTGAACGGGGCCCTTGAACCTCTTCCCCATGTTGATCAAAGCCTTCTTCTTTGCAACCAGAAGTGACATCAGTTCTTTCCGCCCTTTGGCCAAGTTGAGCAAGTTTTTTGAAATTGAGAATTTTGTGTATGCAAGTCCTTCACCATCTGCTCGAGATCCATCTTACTGAAATAAACAGTAGAAAGATGAGGAAACCTGTGTCGGAAGGCTATAGCGGAATGGGAACTCCATGGGATTATTTCACATATCTATCTTTTCTTTGTATCAAATT
Source organism: Vicia faba (assembly GCA_948472305.1). Taxonomy (NCBI): domain Eukaryota; kingdom Viridiplantae; phylum Streptophyta; class Magnoliopsida; order Fabales; family Fabaceae; genus Vicia; species Vicia faba. The sequence goes on from OX451737.1 coordinate 174,664,121, forward strand.
TTCATTTTTTACGACGATATTCTCTTACTAGAATGTTTGTCTCGTTATACAAAAATACTTACTCAAAGTCAATACAAAGATGTCCCTTTGAAAGTGTAAAACTATCGGTTTTTTAATCTTGTGTTTTGTTTACAAAAATGTCCAATGATTTATTTTTTGAACATATGCATTTGAACGTAACTACCGTTTACAAATGAACAAAATATAAAGACAATCACTAATGTCTATAAGAGATAGGGAAATCTCACTAAGCTATTCCCATAAAATCCCCCATAGTGTGCAGTTTAATCCCCAGCGGAATAAAACTTCCAGTTATCACTCCCCGATAGAAGTCACCAAATTTCTCAGGGTTTCCTAAACAGGATATTACAAGCAGTACACAACATTTTTCCTTACAACAGAGTTTATTTATCTAATCGAAAATTCATCAACACTTCAACTTCACAAATTGAAGACTTACATATCCTCAGCAGCAGTCGGGGATTTATTTTCCCCAATCCAACAAGCAGTGTAGCAGATTAGCTCACATACACATACATCACATCCATATATCATAAACATTGATAACATGAATGCATGTATCACAATCTCATTATACCATGCATTTCATACAACATGACATTGCATTATTAACTAATATTTTACCCTTTTCAGGATAAGGTTAATATATAGCTACCATTAACAATGTTCAAAGTCTTTTCAGATACAGTTCAGATATGCTCCAGACACGGACGCCATTCTGACACTCATTTAGAGTCAACTTTCAGATACAACTCAGATACGCTCCATACACGGATGCCATCCTGACACTCACTCAGAGTCAACTTTCAGATACAATTCAGATACACTTCAGACACGGATGCCATCCTGATACTCATTCATATTCAATCTTCAGATACAGTTCAGATACGCTCCAGATACGGATGCCATTATGATACTTATTCATATTCTCTCTCAGATACAACTCAGATACAACTCAGATACACTTTAGACATAGACGCCATTTCCGATACTCATTCAAATTCAACTCTCAGATACAGTTCAGATACGCTCAAGATACGAATTCCATTCTGATACTCATTCATATTCTCTTTCAGATGCAGTTCATCAATCATTTTTGGATGGCATCTACAAACCCATCTCCAACAACTTTCCATCATCCCTCCAAATGGCATCTTTAAGCGCATTCCCTATACCATCAACCATCACATCACCGAGTGAAAATTTCTGGGCACTCTAATGTCCAATCATCTTCCACCTTCAGTCACAAATGGAAAAACTCACCAATCTAACTCTTCAGGCTTAAGAAGATTGAACAGGGGCAGCTATTGTACCCCCAAAATTTTCCCTCTCACTTATCAAGAATTTTCTCACAAGATCTCCTTTGGCTCAAGACTGCACTAGGGAAGATCAACTCAAGACACCTCCTTAAGCACTGATGACTAAAATTAGGGTTTGAGATTGCACAAGGATATTTGAACTCCCAATGCCTCATATGACTTTCATGGATCATTATGGACCCTCAAGATTACTCATGTCAAGTTTCAAGCTTTGGATCACACTTTTGCTCAGTCAATTGAGCAGTTGACCTAAAAATCAACTGTATTAGGGAAGAAGTCAACTGTGGCCAATTTACAGTCAAACTTCATAATTTTTGATCCACATCAATATTTTAAACTCATATGTATCATTTTATCAAGTTTAGACCATAATTCCTCAAGAAATCTGATCAAATTTTCAAAAGGGCAAAATGGTCAAAATTAGGGTTTTGACTGGGAAAGGGCAATTTCTGATTTTTGACCTAGCAAATGATCAATTGATTTAAGGAATGATCTCAAGAGTCCAATTGCATCATTTTGACCTAATGACATGGTTCAAAACATTGCTCAAGTTCAATGGATTGACAAATGAATTTTTAGTCAACTGATCAAAAGTCAACTATATACTGAAAAGTCAAACTTTGACTTTTTGGTCAAATTTAAATGTCAAAGATCACAATTCATCAAAGCATGTCAAATATGAAACTTATTCATCAATAAATCAAAAATTCAAGATTTCATTTTGAAAAGTTAAAATTTCTAAACTTAGAAATTTTTCTAAATGTTGGAAATTTCTTATTTTTTCACAACTTTGAGCAAAATTGTCACCATGATGCAAGATGATTTAAAAGAAACTTCCAACATGAAAGTTGTATATCTCCATGAAATATACAAATTTTATTCATACAAATCCTTCCAAAAGTGCTTGGATCTCATGTTATAATTTTAAGAATACAGTCATGAAACAAAAACACTTAGTGAAATTTTGCCCTAATTTGGTCAAGATTTTGACCTAACTTCATGACACTCTTTCATATAGTTCCAATGGGAATTTTCAAAAGTGATTCAAAGATGGGTTGTAGAGAACATTGCAAGCTTTCCAAAATGTCCAAGAACTCCTTGAGATCATTTTTGAGTACGGAGAATCGAAGAGCTGAAGTTAGGGTTTTATCACTTGAATTACAAGTCATTTTGTGATGAACAAATTCAAAATTCAAAATTATGCTGCATAACCTCTAATTTTCAGGCCTCAAACTTGTTAGACACTCCATAATTAATTGCATTCACATCTGTTAGAGGTCTCATTTCAAGCATTCAATGCAAGGCCATGCTTTATATCCATTTTGGGAAGAAAGTGCACATTGCCATTTTGATAAAGTGACTTTTTGCACAAAACTTATTCTTGAGCCTTGCACTTGTTATCTTCTGATCATACATGTCTTATAACTCAAGAGAAACTTGTTAGAAATTTACAATCACCCAGCCCATGCTTGTACTACACATTGAAACTTGTTTTCTCACTTTTCTTGAAAATCAAGTAACATAGCAAATAGCTTGTAACTTGTACTTCTGACTTTCAAAAAGCACTCAAACCTCTTTGCTTATATATACACAAGCCATTTGCCACAAATCCCACGCATTCTTAAGCCCTAAAAACACCTAGACCACATAGTCACCAAAAACACTTCAAAACTTATCATTTCTAAGTTTTGAATCCAATCTCCAAATTTGCTCGTGTGTTTCTTGCCTTTTACTTTCAGAAGCTTCTAAACAACATATACAAACAATCCCAACACCTACAGCACCACTGTAACACCTCTATTATCATCCACCATTTTCAAAAATAGCACCTTGCACCTTGACTTCTCCAGAACTCCTCAGGTACTTTTAGCACAAGCTAAGGATCACATTAGCTTCCTGGGAACTTGAGGAAGCTAATCCAATCATTGGAACTCTCTGAAAGCTACTCAAACTCCAAACCCGATACCCTCTTGCAAGGTAAGTTTTCTGACTTTTGAACTCTTCATACAGGCATCATTAATGGTTTATTTGTGAATGAAAAATGTAGATATCATTGCCCTAAAGCTAACCATGTCCATAGTTTTCATTAATTTTGTTTGAGCTTAGAGAATTTTAAGATTGAAGTTTCTGAGATTTTTAGGGTTTAAATTAGGGCCATTAAAATTCATGCTTATCTTTGATCTACAATTTTATTGCTTTGCATTTCTGAAATTGTGAGGAAATTTGCTACAAGTTTCCTGTTTACAGTTTTCATTTTTGTTGAGATTTGAACAAGATACAGAGGCTCTGGCTGTGCGTGAGGTTGAAGATGAAGTTCAGGCCATAGACTTGTTTACTATCATATATTTGTTGTTTTGATTATATAAACAGATGTATAGCCACCCCAGTGGTAGAAACGCGCGCCTATGACTTGAGGGACCTGGGTTCGAGCCCCAGTGGTACCCTTTTGATTTTTTCATATTTTTTACATTCTGACTCTTTTTTTTGGCAACACTGGGCCCCCTGGGGCCTTATGTTTTTGTTACCTCTCACCCCCTGTTTCACTTACACAGCCCCTGGCCCATTTTTATTTCTTTTTTCTTATTTTTATTTATTTATTTTCTTAAATATTTTATCTAATATTAAAAAATTAGAAAAAATATAAAAACATTAGATTAATATTTTGATAAGGTTTATTTATTTTTTACACATAAAAACTATTTTATTTAACCATAATTTATTTATTTGTACTAATTGTTTTGTAAATCTAATTAAAAAACTAGGGTTTTAGTTATTTTCTTTTACACATTTTTAATATTTTATTTTAGAATATAAAAAGACCAAAAATATATTATAATACTATAAATTATTTTTAAGACAAAAAATACCAAAAATATTCTTCTTATGAACTTAATTTCTTTTAATCAATTAATAGATTAGGATTTTATTTAATTTCTTTTCCTAGTAAGTTTAGATTTTACTTTTAATTAATTATTTTCCCTTTAGTTAATTAGGTTAAAATCAAAACCCCTTTTCTCTAAAAAATCCAAACAAAATATCCTTTTTTCTTTACATTTACATTCTTGTATATTTATTCACTGTTGTACATTATTCATCCAAATTCAATATGGTTGTAATAGATAATTAGGCTTTATTTTCTTAATCCCCATTTATAATTTGTTCACTCCCTCCCACAAGTATTGTAATAGCGTAGTAATTTTAAATTCCGCAATTTATCGCTTTTATATACAAATGCTAGTAATTAGGGTTTGTATGGAAAGACTAAAACCAATCAATTAGAAAACCCTAATCAAAGACAAAAACAAGCATGAAAACAATACACTTGCACACAAACACCCCTAGGGTAAATCCACTTGGTTGCCTTACAAAATGGCCATATTACTCATGCGAGGCATCTTAGCAAAAACAAGCAAAATATAAGATCATAGTCCCTCGATGACGCTATTTATGTTGCCTTTTAAATGACCTTAGTCCCTAAAAGAGAATGCTAATATACCTTGCGACATTTCTAATCATGGTTATACGATGACCCACGCCAGTCCCTTTTACATCCAAAGATAGGGTTACTTACCAAATCAATGGTAAGATAACAATTTCAAAAGAAAAGAAAATGAACAAGAAAGACTTTTGAGTAGGTAGAATGCTCCTAATTACTTGCTCCATTTCAAAACAAAACATCCTTTCTATTTTCAAAAAAAACACCTACACTTTCAAAACATCTTACAAACTTGAAAATATTTTTCAAAAGATCAACATCTTTGTATACATTCTTACGAACGAGAATCATTACAAAGTTTGCCTAAACAATGGCCTCTTTACAAAATACTTTCAAAAACCACAGAAATCACAATTTAAAACAAAAGCAATTGATCTAGCAAGTAACTAAGAGCCCATGAAAAACCATGGATGAAAAGGGTGCTAATACCTTCCCTTTTCATAATCTACCCCCCGAACTCAAGAAATAATCTTAAAGGTCTTTCCTGTGCTTTTTCACCTTTCCTTTTGGATAAAAGAATAGTCGGTGGCGTCTCTTGCTAAACTGCAACATTTGCGATCAAACGCAAAACAACCAAGTCAGTTCTCCCACCGTATCACAGAACTGGCGACTCTGCTGGGGAAAAAATCTAAAAGTGAGGTTACCTTAGGGCTAGATCACATTTACTTGCTTTCGTTGTTTGACTTGTTTGCTTTACATTATGGTTCTTTGTTTGGGTTTGAATCCTCTACCTGGATTTGGGATACCTTATAGGTTAGTAGCAATACATTGTGGAAACTGTGCGGGGTATACCGCCATGGTCTAAGAAATAGCTATGTTAGTGCGGCATATTTGTGGGTACCGGTAGCCCTTGAGTTAATCAAGGAGAATACGGGGCCACTGAGTGATGTCATGAAGCACTAATGAACTTTTAGAACCTTTACTTGACCAACTTGACCTTTAGGACGTAGTGAGATGACCGACTTTGGTGCAGTCCGAAGTTGGTAGATACTCGATACTACACTCATTAAGGTTTGTTTTTTTTGGATATTCCGGTCACCATTAAAGAGGCTTGTGCTGAAAACAATGACCAAGGAAACAAACCAGTGATATCGAGCTCCTTAGAACCCGATTACTATTGCTAGGACAGGTTTAAGCCAACTAAACTTCAAGGGGGTACTTATCTATGAGACTCTATGCAAGCCTAAACCTAAAGACTTGTTTGCTTTGTTTGTGTATATTTACTTGTACATAACATCATAAACATCATAACATCATACTCATTCACTAACCATTTCAAGGATCTTGGGATTTATCTTTGTTCTGTTTTATAGGAAATGGATTCTATTCGCAGGAAAACTATTCAAGTCAATCTTGTAAGGATCCATCCTCAACTTAAAGAGCTAGCTTCAAGGATTCCTGAAAACTCTCCATTTACCGAAAGACATGGTCGCCTACTAAACTTGGTCACCTCAAACACTGATGAAGACATGATGAAGGTTCTCTTTCATTTCTTTGATCCTTTACACCATTGCTTCACATTTCCTGATTATTAACTTGTGCCAACTTTGGAAGAATTCTCCCGACTCTTGAGGATTCCCATCCTCAATCAACTACCTTTCAACAGTATGGAAAGAGATCTAAATCCAGAAGATATTTCTCAAGCTCTACACTTGCAACCATCTGATATCACAACTAATTGGGAAACAAGGAGTGGTGTCAAAGGTTTCCAAGCAAAGTTCTTGTTTGAGAAAGCCCAAAACTGTTAGAAATCTTTAGACTTGCAAGCCTTTGAAGAAATTGTAGCTCTCCTAATCTATGGGATGGTTTTGTTTCCAAATCCTGACCAACTCATAGACGTTAACGCCGTCAAAATCTTCATATCCCGCAACCCAGTGCCTACTTTGCTAGGGGACATCCTACATTCTTTTCACACTCGCACTATGAGGAAAAGAGGTGTAATTATATGTTGTACTCCTCTCTTGTAAAGATGGTTTATTTCGCATCTTCCCCAATCTGTATTGAAGCACAAGCAAGGTTTAAGGTGGTCACAAAGGTTGATGATGCTCAAACATTCAGACATTCATTGGTGTTCCCGATCCATAGAGAATGTTACTATTGTCGTCCGTTATGGAGAATTCCCTAATGTCCCTTTACTTGGAATTAGAGGAGGTATCACCTACAACCCTTGCTTAGCCTTAAGACAGTTTGGTTACGCCCGAAGGGATGTCCCACATGAGATGCTCATCCAAGGTTTGGTATTTGACTACGAGAACGACGATCAAGGTCATCGCCAGAGATTTATCTGAGCTTGGAGGATTTTGAACAAGGTATATAGCAAGACATTGGGGCATAAGAATTCCATCCCTCTTGAGCCTTACCTCAAATGGGTACGAACTCGTGCTCAAAGTCTTATGATGCCTTATCCCTCCATTCTCCCAGTAATCATTGAGCCTGTTATGGAAGGAGATGTTCCACACACTATCCTACATCCTGACATGCCCACCTCTCTTAAAGACTTACAAAGAGATTAGATACAACTCAAGGGGGAGAGAGATACTTTCGAGGCCCAATTCTACGCTAGCGAGAAGAAGGTTTTGGAACTCACTAAGCAACTTCATGAGGAGCAGACTCTGAATGCCTACATCGCACTAAAGAGGATACGTACAACCTTTTTATCTTAAAGTTTTTTTTTTTGCCCAAAGTGGTATTGATGTACTAAAGCTTTAATTTATTAATATAACATGTTTTTCCTTTTTGTCTAAAACAAATTTGAATCTTTAAAATCCTTGAAATAATTGCATATGAATTTACCATTCATCATAACATAAGCAGGTTTCTTGCAAAAAATCTCCTCATCTTTCTACTGTTTATTTCAGTAAGATGGATCTCGAGCAAACGCTGAAGGACCTCCAAGCACAAAATGCTCAGTTTCAACAGATGTTCTTAACTCTAGCCAAAGGATAAGAAGAGTTGAAGACCTTGTTGGTTGAAGAGAAAAAGAAGAAGACAAAGAAAATAACCGGAGTTCTAAACTTGGGAAGAAGATTCCGAGGGAAAGCAAGAAGGACCCTAGACTTTGCAACATCATCTGGTGAGAAAGACAATCAAGATGGGAAAGGAAAGGAAGCAGTTGTCCAACTAGATTCACAAGAGGAAGAGGAAGAAGAAGATTATTCTGAAGAACAATACCCTCCAGCCAAAGACAAGTATAAGCATCTGGAAGAATGGTTAAGTGCAACGGAAATTCAAAAATTTCCTGGATTGGACTTTGAGGAATTGGGTTTAGTGTATGGGATTGTCATACCTCCAAAATTCAAGGCACCGATGTTCACCAAGTACGACAGAGTTTCATGTCCCATAATGCATCTCCGGTCCTATGTGAGGAAAATACAACCTCACACCATCGACAAGAATTTATGGGTACACTTCTTTCAAGACATCCTATCTGGAACTCAACTTGATTGGTTTTACCAGCTAGAAAGAGCCAATGTTCATAATTAGGAATATCTGGCCGCCGCCTTTTACAAATAATACCAATACAACACTGATCTTGCTCCCACCCGTACTCAACTCTAGAGTATGGCCATGGTTTCAAGTGAAGGCTTCAAAGACTACGCGCAAAAATGGAGGGACTTAGCAAGAAGAGTCCAGCCTCCCCTATCTGAAAGAGAGTTGGTAGACATGTTTTTGGGTACCCTGTCTGGTCCTTTCTTCAATCACTTAATTGAGAGTTCCTCGGCAGGTTTTACCGAATTGATATTGACCGGAGAAAGAGTGGAGGCCGGGATAAAGAATGGGAAGATTCAAAAAGATGTATCCTCTGAAGCTGTAAGGAAACCATTCATTGGAAAAAAAGAAGTTGTTGCCGTATATCCTCAAAGAAATCAAGATAGGGCTGAACGCCGTCCAATAGTGGGGGATGTCATGATTCCTAAACCTGCGCCTGCTCAGGAAAGAAGCAACCAGCCAAGAATGGAAAGACCAGTAAGATAGTTCATCCAAATTAATATGACACTACCTCAAGTATTGCCACATTTGTTAAGATCCAATCTAGTGACTTTAAAAGAAGCTCCAAAAAACCCTAACACAACCTCTCCTTACTATCATCCTAATTCCCGTTGCGCATACCATTCTGAGAGTCCTGGCCATGACACTAACAACTGTTGGGCTCTGAAGAACAAGGTACAAGACCTTCTTGAAGCCAAAGAGATTGAATCCGATGCGCCAGAAATCCCCAATGTCATCACTGCCCCTATGCCCAAGCACGACCGTGATGTCAATGCTGTTGAGGAAGATATGTTTGTTACCTTGGTTGATGAACTTGTGACCCCGCTCCTGACTATCAAAAAGAACTTGTTAAATTCTGGTGTATTCCCAGGCTGTGATGAAAGCTGTCATTTCTATTTATTCTCACCAACCAGCTGTCATTTGTTAAAAGTAGGCGTTCAATGCCTAATAGATGACAAGGAAATTTTGTTCTAGAAGACTTCTATTCCAACTATTTCTTATAATGATGTTTCCATTGTGACCATTTCTTCTAATTCTTCGAGGGTCTCCACCAAAAGACCCGTTAGAATTACATCAGTTCCTAAAGTAGCTCCGTTGATAATTACAATGCCTGGACCAATCCCATATTCGTCATACAAAACCGTCCCATGGAATTATAGAGGTGATGCCTACTACCACAGTATCAAGCAAGATTGGCCAGTTGCTGAAGATTCAAGTTCTGAGAAAGTTGACTCTGATATCAGTAATATCGCAGGGACTAGTAAGATAACCCGAAGTGGAAGGGGTTTCTCTCCAGAAATTGCTCCTCCAAAAGATATTTCTGGACCCGTAATCATTCCTGTTGTTGTTTCTCCTCCAAAGGCTATTCCCAGTCTTGCAATCATCTCTGCTAATACTTCTGTTGACAAAACTGTTACAATCCCTGTTATCAACCCTACTGACATTCCTACTGCCGAGTTAACCGAGACTCGAGGAAAAGGTATTTTGGTTGAGTCTGTTCAGACGAAGGCATAATCAGTAGCTATCTCTGAGACCTCCCGAAAAGAGATGGAGTAAATTATAAAGATCATAAAAAGAAGCGACTACAACATAGTCGAGCAACTGGGGCAAACTCCATCAAAAATTTCCATGCTGGATTTATTACTATGTTCCGAGGCTCATGCAAAGGCCTTGGTAAAATTCCTTAAAACTACCCATGTACCCCAAGAAACATCTGCCGATCAATTCCAAGACTGCGTAGCCAGCTTGACTGCAGATAATGGTTTAGGTTTTTCAGATGCAGATTTAACGCCAAGGGGGAGGAAGCATAACGAGGCATTGCATGTCTCAGTCGAATGTAGGGGCACGACGTTGGCTCATGTCTTGGTTGACACCGGTTCGTCTCTGAATGTGTTTCCTAAAAAGGCTTTGGATAGGCTTGACTATGAAGGACTGACATTGAAATCGAGCAACATAGTAGTGAGAGCCTTCAATGACTCAAAAAGGATGGTGCTGGGGAAGTGGACATCCCCATAAAAGTTGGAACCCAAAAATTTGATTCAACTTTTTATATAATGGATATTCGCCCTTCATATTCCTGCTTGTTAGGTCGACCGTGGATTCACAATGCTGGTGCCGTTACCTCTACGTTGCATCAAATGCTGAAATATCCAATTCAAGAGAAAATCATCACTGTTCATGGAGAAGAAGAGTATATGGCCAGCCATCTAAATTCCTTTAGATATGTGGAATTAGATGGTGAATTTATTGAAACTCCATTCCAGCACTTTGAATAAATCCCACAAACTGTGGCAGTAACCAAGGCTATTTCTCAAGTCCCAAATATTACAAGGGCTCCGCTCAAGATGTCGTATTTAAAAGATGCCAAGGCAGTGATATAAGAAGGTGGGTGAACTATCTAGGGCCAACTCCCAGATATCCCATACAAATCTGATAAATTTGGTTTGGGTTTCACTTCAGGAGCCCAGGAAGCTATACGCCGTGCTCGTGCCGGAAGACCACTCTTGAATATCAGCAACCACGAAGTCAACACTGTGGAGGATGATGAAGACAGCTATGACCTTGAGGATTGGATTTTCCCAACTGTCAATGGAGGGCTCAACAATTGAGAAGCTAGAGATTTTGTCCCGATCACTTTTATACAACAATAATTTGTCTTTAAATTTTGTCGGATCTGTAATATTAAAACAATTCAGACTCTTAAAACCTCGTGTCTTACCTGAGGCACAATGGTCCATTTGTAAGGGTTATTATCTCATTTCCATATGACATCAATGAATCATGGACGTGTTTTGCATACAAACTTTATGCTCATTGTTTTTCTTTTTACATTTTCATTTCTTTCAAAGATGGCTATACTCTTACATACACTCACATTCAAAATGCAGATCTACATCCATTCAGGATCCCATGGTTAACAATTCTGCTATGGCCTTCTATGATTTTGAAAGTCTAATCTACCAAGTCGAAGACAAAGGTGAGGAAGATTGTGAAGTGCCAGGGGAACTCGCCAGGTTACTACAACAAGAAGAGAGGACCATTCAGCCCCACAAAGAACCAGTGGACACAATTAACCTAAGTACTGAAGAAGACAAAAGAGAAGTCGAGGTGGGTGCCAATCTGGAACCCAGTGTCAAAGAGCGTCTGATTCAGTTGCTACACGATTATGTTGAGGTCTTTTCCTGGTCGTATGAAGACATGCCAGGACTTGATGCAGATATCGTGGTACATTGTCTACCAACAAAAGAAGACTGCCCATCGGTAAAACAAAAGGTCCATCATATGCGACCAGATATGTCAGAGAAGATTAAAGCCGAAGTCATGAAATAATTCAACGCCAGATTCTTGGCCGTCACCTCCTATCCATAATGGGTTACCAATGTTGTTCCCGTGCCCAATAAGGACAGCAAGGTACGAATGTGCGTAGGCTACAAAGATTTGAATAGGGAAAGCCCTAAGGATGATTTCCCACTTCCCCACATTGATATTCTAGTTGGCAATACGACACAACGCAAAGTGTTTTCCTTCATGGACGGTTTCTCAGGCTATAACCAAATCAAAATGGCGCCTGAGGACATGGAGAAAACAACCTTTGTCACATAGTGGGGCATATTCTGCTACAAGGTTATGTCATTCGGGTTGAAGAACACTGGGGAAACTTATCAACGTGCCATGGTAGCTCTATTTCACGACATGATACATCAAGAAATAGAGGTCTATGTGGACGACATGATAGCCAGATCTCAAACAGAAGAAGAGCATCTTGATCATTTACAGAAACTCTTTGAGAGACTAAAGAAATATAAGCTGAGGTTGAACCCAAATAAATGCACATTTGGGGTGAGGTTCGGTAAACTCCTAGGCTTTGTTGTCAGCAATAAAGGCATCGAAGTGGATCCCGCCAAGGTGAAAGCGATACAAGAGATGCCTGCTCCTCGTACTGAGAAGGAAGTCAGAGGATTCTTGGGACGGTTAAACTACATTTCCAGATTCATTTCTCACCTGACAGCTACTTGTGAACCAATCCTCAAATTACTGAAGAAAGATCAAGTAGTCAAATGGAATGATGAGTGCCAAACTGCTTTCGACAAGATCAAAGAGTACCTGCAAGATCCTCCTGTTTTGATTCCACGAGTCGAGGGAAGACCACTGATCATATATCTAATTGTTTTGGAAAATTAAATGGGGTGTGTACTGGGGCAGCATGACGAGTCTGGCTGAAAAGAGCATGCTATTTATTACCTGAGCAAAAAGTTTACCAACTGTGAAACAAGATACTCATTGCTCAAGAAAACTTGTTGCGCTCTGGCATGGGATGCTTACCGGCTAAGACAATATATGCTGACCCATACTACCTTATTGATATTTAAAATGGATCCAATAAAATACATCTTTGAGAAACCTGCTCTCTCCGGGAGAATAGCGAGATGGCAGATGATCCTGATAGAATATGACATACAATATACTACCCAGAAAGTAATAAAGGGCAGTGTACTAGCTGATCACCCCGCTCATCAAGCTATGGAAGACTACCAGTCTATGAAGTTTGAATTCCCAGATGAAGACATCATGATGGTAAACAACTGTGAAGAATTCAGACCATATGACAGACCTGAACAAGGATCCCGATGGACCCTGGTTTTTGATGGGGTATCCAACGCACTCGACAATGGTATAGGTGCTGTACTCATATCTCCTGAAGGATGTCATACTCCTTTTACGACAAGACTCTGCTTCAATTGTACAAATAACATGGCAGAATACGAAGCATGCATTTTTGGTCCCAAAGCTGCCATAGATTTGGGGATCAAATCCATAAATGTATTCAAAGATTCAGCTTTGGTCATCAGCCAAATCAAAGGGGAATGGGACACCAAACACCCTAACCTTATCCCTTACAAAGGACATGTGTTGACATTGATCCCACATTTTGAGAAGATTACCTTCGAGCATTTCCCGCGAGAATAAAATCAGCTAGCAGACACACTAGCCACAATGTCATCCATGTTTAAACTTAAATGAGATAACGAGGCTCCCCATATCACTATTGAATGAATGGATGAACCAACTCGCTATCATGAGATTAATACTGAAGAAGTAGGGGACCACCCTTGGTTTTACGAAGTCAAGAGGTATCTCGAGGCTCAAGAATATCTGGAAGGAGCTTCAGTCAATGATAAGAAGTTCTTAAGGAGACTCTCTGCTAAGTTCTTCCTTAGTAACGACATTCTCTACAAATGCAACCATGACTCTGTTTTGCTCTGTTGTGTAGACAAGGTTGAGGCAGAAAAGATCATGGCTGAATTACATGAAGGCACTTTTGGCACCCATTACAGTGGGTATACGATGGCAAAGAAAATCCTACGGGCAGGTTATTAATGGTCTACCATGGAAGCATATTGCTATCAACACTCTCGAACCTGCCATAAGTGTCAGATTTATGCTGGTAAGGTGCACGTACCTTCGATTCCTTTGAATGTCTTGACGACTCCTCGGCCTTTTGCTATGTGGGTCATCAATATGATTGGGGAAATCAAACCAACAAGCTCTAATGGACACCGCTTCATCTTAGTGGCCATTGACTATTTTACAAAGTGGGTTGAGGTGGCCTCTTTCGCTTCCGTTACCAAGAGTGTTGTCGCCTGGTTCATTAAACAAAATTTCATCTGTCGGTATGGTATCCCGGAGAAAATCATTACAGACAATGGTACGAATCTATACAATACTATGATTACCGCCCTGTGAAAGCAATTCAAGATCCAGCATCACAATTCTTCCTCTTACCGGCCAAAGATGAATGGTGCTGTCGAAGCCGCAAATAAGAACATAAAAAAGATCATACAGAAAATGATAGTCACGTACAAAGACTGGCATGAGATGCTACCATTCGCTCTCCACGGGTATCGTACCATAAAGCGCACATCAACCAGGGCAACACCCTACTCTTTGGTATACGGTATGGAGGCTGTCTTGCCTATAGAGGTCCAGATCCCCTCTCTAAGAATCATAAAGGATATAGGTCTGAACAAAGACGATTGGATCCAGACTCGACTTGATCAACTGAACTTGATTGATGAGAAAATGCTTACTGCTGTCTGTCATGGTCAAATGTATTAGAAACGAATGATCAAGGCTTTCAACAAAAAGGTCAGACACCAAGTGTATCAAATCGGGGATCTAGTTATCAAACATATCATACTGCCGCAAGGTGATCCCAGGGGAAAATGGACTCCTACATATGAAGGACCGTTTGTAATCAAAAGCATATTCTCTGGTGGAGCAATGATCTTGACCACCATGGATGGTGACGACCTGCCGCACCCTGTGAACACGGATATAGTCAAAAGATACTACGCATAAGAGACCTTCTAGGTTGACACACCTAGGCAAAACAAGGGCATCCCGATGAACCAAAAAGGTTCGGGAAAAAATTAGGGATAAAACAAAAAAATCTGTACACCCAACAAGCTGAAAACCCGAAAGGGAGGCTTGGGCAAAAAATGGTATCCCGGTGGACTGAAAACCCGAAATGGTGGTCCAGGAAAAAAGTTAGGGAATTAAAGCGTACGACTATGTCCTGTTGGATCACCTTTATAGACAACCTTTGGCTTCAACTGACAAACTCAGCGGTTCTGATCAATCCAATCAACTTAGGATAAGGCAGTAAGTGGACGAGATGCTCAGAGACACGAAGGCTATAGCAGAATGGGAACTCCATGGGATTATTTCACATAACTATCTTTTCTTTGTATCAAATTTTCATTTTTTACAACGGCATTCTCTTACTAGAATGTTTGTCTCGTTGTACAAAAATACTTACTCAAAGTAAATACAAAGACGTCCCTTTGAAAGTGCAAAACTATCTGTTTTTTTTACTCTTGTGTTTTGTTTACAAAAACGTCCAATGATTTATTTTTTGAACATATGCATTTGAACGTAACTACCGTTTACAAATGAACAAAATAGAAAGACAATCACTAATGGCTATAAGAGATATGGAAATCTCTCTAAGATATTCCCATAAAATCCCCCACAGTGTGTAGTTTAATCCCCAGCGGAATAAAACTTCCAGCTATCACTCCCCGGTAGAAGTCGCCAAGTTTCTCAGGGTTTCCCAAATAGGATTTTACAAGCAGTACACAGCGTTTCACTTACAAAAAAGTTTATTTCTATAAGCGGAAATTTATCAACACTTCAACTTCACAAATTGAAGACTTACATATCCTCAGCAGCAGCCGGGGATTTATTTTCCCCAATCCAACAAGAAGTGTAGCAGATTAGCTCACATACGCATACACCACATCCATATATCATAAACATTGATAACATGAATGCATGTATCACAATCTCATTATACCATGCATTTCATACAACATGACATTGCATTATTAGCTAACATTTTACCCTTTTCAGGATAAGGTTAAACAATAGGTACCATTAATAATGTTCAAAGGCTTTTCAGATACAGTTCAGATACGCTCCAAACACGGACGCCATTTTGACACTCATTCAAAGTCAAATTTCAGATACAGTTCAGATACACTCCAGACACGGATGCCATCCTGACACTCATTCAGAGTCAACTTTCAGATACAGTTCAGATACGCTCCAGACACGGATGCCATCCTGATACTCATTCAAATTCAATCTTTAGATACAATTCAGATACGCTCCAGATACGGATGCCATTCTGATACTTATTCAGATTCTCTCTCAGATACAACTCAGATACACTCCATACATAGACGCCATTTCTGATACTCATTCAGATTCAACTCTCAAATAAAGTTCAGATACGCTCCAGACACGGATGCCATTTTGATACTCATTCAGATTCTCTTTCAGATGCAGTTCAACAATCATTTTTGGATGGCATATACAAGCCCATATCCAACAACTTTCCATCATCCCTCCAAATGGCATCTTTAAGCCCATTCCCTATACCATCAACCATCACATCATCGAGTGCAAATTTCTGGGCACTCTAATGTCCAATCATCTTCCACCTTTGAGTCACGAATGACAAAACATGCCAATCTAACTCTTCAGGCTTAAGAATATTGAACAGGGGCAACTGTTGTACCCAAAAATTTTCCCTCTCATTTATCAAGAATTTTCTCACAAGATCTCCTTTGGCTCAAGACTGCACTAGGGATGATCAGCTCAAGACACCTCCTTAAGCACTGATGACCAAAATTAGGGTTTGAGATTACACAAGGATATTTGAACTCCCAATGCCCTATATGACTTTCATGGATAATTATGGACCCTCAAGATTACTCATGTCAAGTTTCAAGCTTTAGATCACACTTTTGCTCAGTCAATTGAGCAGTTGACCTAAAAATCAACTGTATTGGGGAAAAAGTCAACTGTGGCCAATTTACAGTCAAACTTCATAATTTTTGATCCACATCAATATTTTAAACTCATATTCATCATTTTATCAAGTTTGGACCACAATTCCTCAAGAAATTTGATCAAATTTTCAAAAAGGCAAAATGGTCAAAATTAGGGTTTTGATTGGGAAAGGGAAATTTCTGATTTTTAACCAAGCAAATGATCAATTGATTTAAAGCATGATCTCAAGAGTCCAATTGCATCATTTTGACCTAATGACATGGCTCAAAACATTGCTCAAGTCCAATGGATTGACATATGAATTTTCAGTCAACTGATCAAAAGTCAACTATATACTGAAAAGTCAAACTTTGACTTTTTGGTCAAATTCAAATCTCAAAGATCATAATTAGTCAAAGATCATAATTCATCAAAGCATGTCAAAATATGAAACTTATTCATCAAGAAATAAAAAATTCAATATTTCATTTTGAAAAGTTAAAATTTCTAAACTTAGAAATTTTTCTAGGTGTTGGAAATTTCTTATTTTTTCACACCTTTGAGCAAAATTTTCACCATGATGCAAGATGATTCAAAAGAAACTTCCAACATGAAAGTTGTAGATATCCATGAAATCTACAACTTTTATTCACACAACTCCTTCCAAAAGTTTTTGGATCTCAAGTTATAATTTTAAGAATACATGGTCATGAAACAAAAACACTTAGTGAAATTTTGCCCTAATTTGGTCAGGATTTTGTCCTAACTTCATAGCACTCTTTCATATAGTTCCAAGGGGATTTTTCAAAAGTGATTCAAATATGGGTTATAGATCACATTACAAGCTTTCCAAAATGTCCAAGAACTCCTTGAGATCATTTTTGAGTAGGGAGAATCGAAGATATGAAGTTAGGGTTTTATCACTTGAATTATAAGTCATTTTGTGATGAACATATTCAAAATTCAAACTTATGATGCATAACCTCTACTTTTCAGGCCTCAAACTTGTTAGTCACTCCATAATTAATTGCTTGCACAACTGTTAGAGGTCTCATTTTAAGCATTCAATGCAAGGCCATGCTTTATATCCATTTTGGGAAGAAAGTGCACATTGCCATTTTGATAAAGTGACTTTTTGCACAAAACTTATTCTTGAGCCTTGCACTTGTTCTCTTCTGATCACACATGTATTATAACTTAAGAGAAACTTGTTAGACACTTACAATCACCCAGCCCATGCTTGTACTACACATTGAAACTTATTTTCCCACTTTTCTTGAAAATCAAGTAACATAACAAATAGCTTGTAACTTGTACTTCTGACTTTAAAAAAGCACTCAAACCTCTTTACTTATACATACACAAGCCATTTGCCACAAATCCCACGCATGCTTAAGCCCTGAAAACACATAGAACACATAATCACCAAAAACACTTCAAAACTTGTCATTTCTGAGTTTTGAATCCAATCTCCAAATTTGCTTGTGCATTTCTTGGCCTTTTACTTTCAGAAATTTCTAAACAACATATACAAACAATTCCAACACCTACAACACCACTAACACCTCCATCATCATCCACCATTTTCAAAAACAGCACCTTGCACCTTGACTTCTCCAGAACTCCTCAGGTACTTTCAGCACAAGCTAAGGATCACATTAGCTTCCTGGGAACTTGAGGAAGCTAATCCAATCATTGGAACTCACTGAAAGCTACTCAAACTCCAAACCGATACCCTCTTGCAAGGTAAGTTTTATGACATTTGAACTCTTCATAGAGGCATCATTAATTGTTTATTTGTGAATGAAAAATGTAGATATCATTGCCCTAAAGCTAACCATGTCCATAGTTTTCATTAATTTTGTTTGAGCTTAGAGAATTTTAAGAGTGAAGTTTCTGATATTTTTAAGGTTCAGATTAGGGCCATTAAAATTCATGCTTATCTTTGATCTATAATTTTATTGCTTTGCATTTCTGAAATCGTGAGGAAATTTGCTACAAGTTTCCTGTTTACAGTTTTCATTTTTGTTGAGATTTGAACAAGATACAAAGGCTCTGGCTGGGCATGAGGTTGAAGATGATGTTCAGGCCATGGACTTGTTTACTATCATATATTTGTTATTTTAATTATATAAACGGATGTATAGCTACCCCAGTGATAGAAATACGCGCCTGTGACTTGAGGGACCTGGGTTCGAGCCCCAGTGGTACCCTTTTGATTTTTTCATATTTTTTGCATTCTGACTCTTTTTTTTGGCAGCGCTGGGCTTCCTTTGGGCCTTATGTTTTTGTTACCTCTCACCCCCTATTTCACTTACACAGCCCCCAGCCCATTTTTATTTCTTTTTTCTTATTTTTATTTATTTATTTTCTTAAATATTTGATCTAATATTAAAAAATCAGAAAAAATATAAAAACATTAGATTAATATTTTGATAAGGTTTATTTATTTTTTACACGTAAAAATTATTTTATTTAATCATACTTTATTTATTTTGACTAATTGTTTTGTAAATCTAATTAAAAAAACTAGGGTTTTAGTTATTTTCTTTTACACATTTTTAATATTTTATTTTAAAATATAAAAAGACCAAAAATATTTTATAATACTATAAATTATTTTTAAGACAAAAAATACCAAAAATATTCTTCTTATGAACTTAATTTCTTTTAATCAATTAATAGATTAGGGTTTTATTTAATTTCTTTTCCTAGTAAATTTAGGTTTTACTTTTAATTAATTATTTTCCCTTTAGTTAATTAGGTTAAAATAAAAACCCCTTTTCTCTAAAAAATCAAAACAAAATATCCTTTTTCTTTACATTTATATTCTTGTATATTTATTCATTGTTGTACATTATTCACCCAAATTCAATATGGCTATAATAGATAATTAGGCTTTATTTTCTTACAATCCCCATTTATAATTTGTACACCCCCCTCCCACAAGTATTGTAATAGCGTAGTAATTTTAAATTCTGTAATTTATCGCTTTTATATACAAATGCTAGTAATTAGGGTTTGTATGGAAAGACTAAAACCAATCAATTAGAAAAACCTAATCAAAGACTGTGATGCGGTGGGAGAACTGACTTGAGGTTTTGCGTTTGTGTTTGCAAATGTCGCGGTTTAGCAAGAGTCCCCACCGACTTTTATTTTATCCAAAAGGAAAGGTAAAAAAGCACAGGAAAGACCTTCGAGATGTTTTCTTGAGTTCGGGGGGTAGATTATGAAAAGGGAAGGTGCTAGCACCCTTTTCATCCATGGTTTTCCATGGGTTCTTAGTTACTTGTTTAGATCACTTGCTTTGCTTTTGAAATTGTTTTAAATGGTGCTTTATGTGGTTTTGAAAGTATCTTGAAAAGAGGCCATTTGTTTAGGCAATCTTTGTAATGATTCTCGTTCGTAAGAATGTATACAAAGATGTTTGTCTTTTGAAAAATGTTTCAACATTTTGAAAGTTGTTTGGAAATGTTTTGAAATGTGTTGTGTGTGTTTTAAAATAGCAAGGATTTGTTTTGAAATGGAGCAAGTAACTAGGAGCTATCTACCCTACTCAAATGTCTTTCCTATGTATTTTTATTCCTTTGACATTGTTGATTTACCATTGATTTGGTAAACAACCCTACCTTTGGATGTTAAACGGGACGGGCGTGGGTCATCATATGACCATGATAGCAATGTTGCCAAGTATATTTAGCATTTCGAGGGACCAAGATCATTTGTTTAGGAAACCTTTTGATAGCGTCACCGAGGGACTATGATCTTTTTGTTTTGTTTTGTTTTTCCAAGATACTTTGCATACGTACCATGGCCATGTTTTAAGGCAACCAAGTGGGTGAAACCCTAAGGGTGCTTGTGTGCAATGTGTGTCATATTACATGCATTTGTTTGTCTTGTATTAAGTCATGTCTACTTGTTTGTTTTTGTCTTATCATGCAAAACCCTAATTTACTACACAAGTATATAAAGCGATAAATTGCGTAAATGTAAACTAAACTATTATAACAATTATTATGGGAGAGGGGATACAAGTTTTTTAATGGGGATATTTGCACAAAATAAAACCCTAAAATACTATTACAACCCAATTGAATAATATGCAAAAATAAATAAATATACAAATATTTAAATATGCAATAAAAATGTATTTATGCAAAAGTGTCTTGTATTTAATTTTTTGTATGAGAAAATAAATTATTTAACCTTAGAAATAAGAGAAAAATATTAGTATTTTTTTGAAAAGGGGAAACCCTAATTTTTGATTAAAAGAAATATATATATATTCTATATTTATATTTTGTCCATTTTTATACAAGAAATATAAATAATATTATTAACAAATATTAAAAATTAAAATATGTATGAAAATAATATTTTATGTGTATGAATAATGAAAATAAAAATGTATGGTATTTTTAAATGTATTTATAATTTTTTATAAGAAAATAAAGTATAATATCCTAATAAACTATTTTTTATGCAAAAATAAATGCAAAAAATAAAGAAAATATTTTTCATGATTTTTTATGGTTCAGAAAAAATAAATAAAACAATAAATATAAAAATATAAAAAGAAATATGAAAAACAAAACAAATATGCAAAGGGGGTGCAAAAGTAATAGAGGGGGTGCAAAAAGTAAAAACAAAAAGGCCAAAATTGCAAAAAGCCCAGATGGAGCTTCGTCCCTGTCCTTCAGCCTCTCCTTCGCGCGCGCTTCAACTCAATCTGCAACTCTCAAATGCTTGCACAAAAACAAAAACTTGCAACATAAAAAATGTAGCTTGGAATCTCACGATTCCAATGATATAAAATTCATAATCCAACTCTCAAAGACCAGGGAGAATTTCAGTAGCCCTAATTCGTGACCTAGTTTTTTTAGCATGTTCAACATTCAAATTCTCTTAGCTCAGTTAATATAAATGGAAAGTATGCATATGTACAGCTTCACCATGCTAGAGACTACATTTTTGCTTCACAAATCGTGGCTTGAGGATGCCTACATAGAGAGATAGAGATTTGAAAAATATCTCCTTCAGCTGGATTTGGATATGGCAATGTGGGGACTTTGAGTGAGGCCTGAGGATCGTGTGAGCTTCCTTGAAGTTCCTTCAACCTATTCCAATGCTCAGCTTGCCTTGTAGATGGCTGAAACTCTTTGTAGAAGTCAAAGTGCAACCTTCAAAAATGAAAATGGTGATGGCTGAAACAAAGCCTACAACAACAAGATGAATGCTTGGATAGCTTTGGTAGGATGTATGGATGGTGTTTGAAGTGTTGAAGCAAGAAACGCACAAGCCAAAAATGAAATGGCTAGTGTTTTGCAGAACTGTTGTATGTTGGAAATTTTTTTGGAGTTTTGGAGTTTTTTGAGTGTTTTAGATGTTATGCCTTCGTGTTCTGGCTTGTGATATGTTTGTGAAGATGTATAGAATGATACCAAGTCCACCCTTTATCAGATGTACAAGTTCTTTGGACTTTTGCAACTTTTCTTGCTTTTGAAGAAAGATGAAGTGACTTAAGCCAACATGCTTGTACTGGCTAGTTCTAGGGATGCCAAGGGTTGGTAAACATTGCTTGATATCTGTGGACATTGCTTGTAACAAAAGAACAGGTCCAAGGCTCAAGGTTTGTAAAGTTGGAAAAGCCCGCCTTTATGAAAATGGCAATGTGCACTTTTGGCCAAAAATGGAATTACAACTTGTACAATGCTTCAAAAGCTAAAATAAAGCCATTATACACTGAGTTAGAATTTAATTATGGAGTGTAGAAGGAGTTTAGGACCTGTAATGCAAGGTACAAGCATGCTAGGATCTGATTTGCAACTTGATCTCATGTAAAAATGACTTGAACAAAAGTGACAAAATGCCATTTTCTCTTCTTCGATTCTCCCTAACCACAAATGATCTTGGAGAGTACTTGGACATTTTGGAAAGCTTGTAATGTTCTCTACAATCCATATTTGAAATTTAACTTTAGATACTTCTTGGAACTATGTGAAAAGTTTCCATGAAGTTAGGTAAAAAAACTGCCTAAATTATGTCAAATTTTCACTAAGTTATGTAGTTCATGGACCCCTATTCACAAATTCATAACTTGATATCCAAGCATCTTTTGGGAAAACTTTGTGAATCGAAGTTGTATATTTCATGGAGGAATACAACTTTCATGTTGGAAGTTTTCTTTGAATATAATTGCATCAAGGTGAAAAAGTTGTGAAAAGTTGGGAAAAAATAAGAAAATTTCCATACTTAGAAAAATTCCAAGTTATGAAATTTTTTCAAATTAAAACCCTAATTTGCAAAATTGGTTTTCTTGGTCAACAAGTTTCATGTTTTGACATTTCTTGATGAATTATGACCCTTGGCACTTGATTTTGACCAAAAAGTCTAAGTTTGACTTTTCAGTGCACAATTGACTTTTGATCAGTTGACTGGAAAATTCATCTGTCAATCCCATGAACTTGAGATCTTTTGAACCATGTGATTAGGTTAAGATGATTCTATTGAGTCCTTGAAATCATGTTAGAACCCAATTGGCCATTGGCTAGTTTAAAAATCAGAAATTGCCCTTTCTCAATCAAAACCCTAATTTTGACCATTTTGCCCTTTTGATGATTTGATCAAATTTCTTGAGGAGTTGTGATCCAAACTTGATCAAATGGTACATATGAGTCTAAAATGTTGTTGTGGATCAAAAATTATGAAGTTTGACTGTAAATTGGCCATGGTTGACTTTTTCCCCAATACAACTGATTTTAGGTCAACTGTCCAATTGACTGGTCAAAAATGTGGTTCAAGGCTTGAAACTTGGTATGAGAAATCTTAGGGGTCCAAGATGGTGTATGAAAGTCACATGAAGCATTGATGGTCCAAAAATCCTTGTGCAAACTCAAACCCTAATTTTGGGGTATTAGTGTAGGATAAGATGCCTTGAGCTGACCAAACCCTAATCTTGTCTTGAGTCCAAGAAGTCTTGTGAGGAAAATCTTAATAAATGAGAGTGAAAATTTTGGGGTACAACAGCTGCCCCTGTTCAATCTTTTTGAATCTGAAGAGTTATATTGGCGAGTTTTGCCGTTCGTGACTCGAAGGTAAAAGATGATTGGACACTAGAGTGCCCATAAATTTGCACTCGTCAAAGTGTAGTTGAGGGAATGGGCTTAAAGATGCCATTTTCAGAGGTGATAGAATCTTGCTAGAGATGGGCTTGTAGATGCCATCCAAGAATGTTTGCTGAGTTGTAAGTTATAGGTCAAAAGAATGAGTATTCAGAATGGTGTCCGCGTCTGGAACATATCTGAACTGTGTCTGGAGACTGAATCTGTATGAGCAAAGGAATAGCAGCCATGTCTGGAGCGTATCCGAGCTTGAATCTGAACGAGAAACAAAATGGCTACCGTGTCTGGAGCGTATCTAAGCTGGGGAAAATCAGAATAAGTGACAGAATGGCAACCGTGTCTGGAGTGTATCTGGACTGTATCTGGTAGTTGGAATCTGAATAAGTAACATAATGACTTCCGTGTCTGGAGTGTATCTAAACTTGAATCTGAAAGCTGAATCTGAATGAGCATCAGGATGGCATATGTATCTAGAGCGTATCTGAACTGTATCTTGAGTTGAGATCTGAATGAGTAACAGAATGACTTTCGTGTCTGGAGTGTATATGTACTGTATCTAAATCTGAAAAATGAATAAGGGCCAGAATGGCATCCGTGTCTGGAGCGTATCTGAACTAGAATAAGTGACATAATGACTTCAGTGTCTGGAGTATATTTGGACTTGAAATTAAATAAGTGACAGAATGACTTCCGTGTCTGGAGTGTATCTGGACTGTATCTGAAGTTGAGATTCGAATGAGTATTAGAATGGCACCCTTGTCTGGAGCGTATCTGTACTGTATCTGCAATCTTTGAACATTGTTAATGATAGCTGTTAATCTTATCCTGAAAAGGGTAAAATGTTAGCTGAGACACAAAGTTATGTCGCATGAAATGTATGATGCAATAAATGTGCTTTATCAATGTTTATGATATATGGATGTAATGTATGCACATGTAAGTTGATTTGCTGTATTGTTGAGGAAAATAAATCCTTGACTGCTGCTTGGGAAAATAAATCCTTGACTGCTGAGGATAAGAAATCCTTGGCAACTGTTGGGGATTAAAATTCCTTGACAACTTCTGTGGCGACATAAGGATCCTTTATGTCTTAAAGTTGGAGTATTGACAAAAATTCTGTTGCGAGCAATGCCATACACTGCTTGAGTAATCTACTTGGAGAATCCAGAGAGCTTTGATGACTTCTATTGGGGATTACACAATGGGATTCCTTGTTCTGCTGGAGAATAAAGAAAACAATGATAGCTCCTGCGGGGAATTTAGAATGAGAATCTCCATTCGGTTGGGAAGCAATAAAAACTCTGTGGGTAAGAAGGCTTACTGCTGGGAAGTAGGTTCAGGAGTTTGGGTTGTCTGCCACTCTACTGGGAAGTTATCCTCGGTTGGGGAGAGACAAAAGTTAACTGCTATCTGGTTGATTTTCAGACTTCAAGACAACTTGTTGGGGAATTTAGAGAAACTGGAAGGTTTCCGCTGGGGATTGGTAGTTTGAAGTTTTGGCTCCACTGGGGATCAGGGAGTTTGAAGTTTTAACTCTGATGGGGATTGGAGGTTTGAAATTTTAGCTCCGCTGGGGATCTAGATGATGTACTGTAGGGATTGTTCCTGGAATAGTCTAAAGACGTTTTCCTATTCTTTCAAATGCATAAGTTCATCAATGAATCATTGGACGTTTTTGCAAATAAAAACACAAGTGCAAAGGTAAATAGTTTTTTGTACTTTGAAAGAGATATCTTTGTATTTACTTTGAATAAGTGTTTTGTACAAAGGAGACAAGCATCCTAGTAAGAGGATGGTGTCATAAAAATTGAGAAAAATTTATACAAAGAAAGATAGCTATGTGTAAAAAATCCCATGGGGTTCCCATTCCGCTATAGCCTCCGTATCTCTGAATATCTTGTCCGTCCGTTGCTTCGTCCAAAGATGATTGAGTTGATCAGAAGCTCAGAGTTTGTCTGTAAAGAGATTGTCCTTAAAGTCATCCGACGAGACATAGTCATACGCTTTAATTCCCTAACTTTTTCTTGGAACTCCCTTTCGGGTTTTCGGTCCACCGGGAAACCCTTTTTTGCCCAAGTCGCCCTTTCGGGTTTTCAACTTGCCGGATGTACAGATTTTTTATATTTTATCCCTAAATTTTTCCTGAACCTTTTTGGTTCACCGGGATGCCCTTGTTTTGCCTAGGTGTGTCAACCTAGCGGGTCTTTTATGTGTAGTATCTTTTGACTATGTCTGCATTCGCAGGGTGCGACAGGTTATCACCGTCCATGGTGGTTAAGATCATTTCCCCACCAGAAAAGATGTTCTTGATTATAAATGGTCCTTCATAGGTAGGAGTCCATTTTCCCCTGGGATCACTTTGCGGCAAGATGTTACGCTTGATCACTAGATCTCCAACTTGATATACCTGGCATCTGACTTTCTTGTTGAAAGCCTTGATCATCCATTTTTGGTACGTCTGACCATGGCAAACAACAGTAAGTCTCTTCTCGTCAATTAAGTTCAACTGATCAAGCCGGGTCTGAATCCAATCGTCTTCACTCAAACCAGCATCCTTCATGATTCTCAAAGAGGGAATCTGAACCTCGATAGGCAAAACAGCCTCCATGCCATAGACTAAAGAATAGGGTGTTGCCCCAGTTGATGTGCGAGCCGTGGTACGGTACCCGTGAAGTGCAAACGGCAGCATTTCATGCCAGTCCTTGTAGGTGACTGTCATCTTTTGTATGATCTTTTTGATATTTTTGTTAGCAGCTTCGACTGCACCATTCATCTTCGGCCGGTAGGGAGATGAATTTTGATGTTGAATCTTGAACTGCTCGCACAAAGCGGTGATCATAGTATTGTTAAGGTTTGTACTGTTATCAGTGATGATCCTTTCGGGGATACGGTACCGACAAATAAGATTCTGCTTGATGAAGCGGGCAACAACATTCTTAGTAACGGATGCGAAGGACGTTGCTTCGACCCACTTGGTGAAATAGTCAATGGCCACCAGAATGAAGCGGTGTCCATTGGACGCTGTAGGCTTGATCTCTCCAATCATGTCGATTCCCCACATAGCGAAGGGCCAAGGAGTTGTTAAGACATTTAGAGGAACTGGAGGCACGTGTACCTTGTCTGCATAGATTTGACATTTGTGGCAAGTCCGGGAGTGTCGATAGCAGTCACCTTCCATGGTAGACCAGTAATAGCCTTCCCTTAGAATATTCTTTGCCATCGTATGCCCGTTAGAGTGAGTGCCAAAGGTGCCTTCATGTAATTCAGCCATGATCCTTTCGGCTTCAATCTTGTCCACACAACGGAGCAGAATAGAATCATGATTGCGTTTGTACATGATGCCACTACTTAGGAAGAACTTAGCTGAGAATCTCCTTAAGTACTTTTTGTCATTGACTGAAGCTCCTTCTGGGTATTCTTGAGCCTCGAGATACCTTTTGACTTCATGAAACCAAGGCTGGTTCACTACTTCTTCGGTGTTAATCTCGTGACAGTGTGCTGGTTCATCCATTCGTTCAATGGTGATCTGGGGAGCCTCATTATCCCAATTAAGTTTAAACATGGATGACATTGTAGCTAGAGCATCTGCTAGCTGATTTTCTTCTCGCGGGAAGTGCTCGAAGGTAATCTGCTCGAAATGTGGTAGCAATGTCAAAACATGTTCTTTGTAAGGGATAAGATTTGGATGCTTAGTGTCCCACTCTCCTTTGATCTGACTGATGACCAAAGCTGAATCCCCAAACACATCCAAGGATTTGATTCCTAAGTCTATGGCAGCCTTGAGTCCAAAGATGCATGCTTCGTACTCTGCCATGTTGTTCGTACAGTTGAAGCAAAGTCTGGCGGTAAAAGAAGTATGGCATCCTTCCAGAGATATGAGTACATCGCCAATACCGTTACCAAGTGCATTGGATGCCCCATCAAAGTACAGGGTCCATCGGGATCCTTGTTCAGGTCCGTCATATGGTCTGAATTCTTCAACGTTGTCCAATGTCATGATGTCTTTGTCAGGGAAGTCAAACTTCATGGATTGATAATCTTTTACAGTTTGATGAGCAATATGATCAGCTAGCACACTGCCCTTTATAGCTTTTTGGGTCGTGTACTGTATGTCATATTCTGTTAGGATCATCTGCCATCTAGCTATCCTTCCAGACAAAGTAGGTTTCTCGAAGATGTACTTTATCAGATCCATCTTAGATATCAGCAAAGTGGTATGAGTCAACATATACTGCCTTAGCCGGCGAGCAGCCCATACCAGAGTGCAACAAGTTTTCTCGAGCAATGAATATCTGGTTTCACAGTCGGTAAACTTTTTGCTCAGGTAATAAATGGCATGCTCTTTTCGGCCAGACTCGTCATGCTTCCCCAGTACGCACCCCATTGAATTCTCTAAGACAGTCAGATACATGATTAGCGGTCTTCCCTCGACTGGTGGCATCAAGACAGGAGGCTTTTGTAAATACTCCTTGATTTTGTCGAAAGCAATTTGATAGTCATCATTCCATTTAACTACCTGATCTTTCTTCAAAAGCTTGAAGATTGGTTCACAAGTAGATGTTAGGTGAGAAATGAACCTAGCAATGTTGTTTAGGCGTCCCAAGAACCCTCTGACTTCCTTCTCAGTGCGAGGAGCAGGCATTTCTTGTATCGCTTTGACTTTGGCAGGATCAACCTCGACGCCTTTGTTGCTGACAATGAAACCTAAGAGCTTACCGGACCGGACTCCAAATGTGCACTTGTTTGGATTCAACCTTAACTTGTACTCCTTCAACCTGACAAACAGCTTTTGCAAGTGATCAAGGTGTTCTTCTTCAGTTTGTGATTGGGCTATCATGTCATATACGTAGACCTCTATCTCATGATGTATCATATCATGGAAAAAAGCTACCATGACACGTTGATAGGTTGCCCTGGCATTCTTCAGTCCGAATGGCATCACTTTGTAGCAGAACGTACCCCACTGTGTAACAAATGTAGTTTTCTTCATATCCTCAGGTGCCATTTTGATCTGGTTATAGCCTGAGAATCCGTTCATGAAAGAAAATACTTTGTGCTTGGCTGTATTGTCAACCAGGGCGTCGATGTATGGAAGTGGAAAATCATCTTTAGGGCTGACCCTGTTTAAATCTCTATAATCCACGCACATTCTCACTTTGCCGTCCCTTTTAGGCACGGGGACAATGTTAGAAACCCATTGTGGATAGGAAGTAACAGCTAGAAATCCAGCATTGAACTGCTTTATAACTTCTGCTTTGATCTTCTCTGACATGTCAGGTCTCATGCGGCGGAATTTTTGTTTCACTGGTGGACAATCTTCTCTTGTAGGTAGACGGTGTACCACAATGTCTGTATCAAGTCCCGGCATGTCTTCGTATGACCAGGCAAAGATCTCAACATAATCATGCAACAACTGAATTAGGCGCTCCTTGACACTCGGCTCTAGATTGGCTCCCACTCTGATTTCCTTTTTATCATCTTCAGTTCCCAAGTTGATTGTATCCAATAACTCCTTATGAGGCTGAATACCTCTTTCCTCTTGTTGTAGTAATCTGGCCAATTCCCCTGGCACCTCACAATCTTCCTCACCTTTGTATTCGGCTTGGTAGATCAGATCTTCAGAGTCACTGAAGGCTATAGCAGTATCGTTACCCATGGGATCCAGAATGGAAGGGAACCTGCAATTATGAGTGTGGGTGTGTGTAAGGGTATAGCCATCTTTAAAACAACAAAATGTAAAAGAAAGATAATGAGCACAAAAGGTTTATATATGAAAAGCGTCCATGATTCATTAAAATGACATATGAAATGAATATAAAAACCCTTACAAATGGACCGTTGTGCCTCAGGTAAGGCACAAGGTTGAAAAAGTATGAATTGTTTGTGAATTATTACAGATCCAACAGAAATGGAAAAGATAAATTACTGAGTTATGAAAGTAATCGGAACAAAGTCTTTTTCCTCCCAGTTGCACACTCCTCCGCTGACAGTAGGAAATATCCAATCTTCCAGGCTTCCATCTTCTTCACTGTCCTCTAGTACATTAACCCCTTGGTGGCTGATCTTCACAGGTGGCCCTCTGGCACGGGTGTGGCGCACGACCTTCTGAGCAATCGAAGTGAACCCCAAGCCAAACTTGTATGATTTGTAAGGAATGTCTGGGAGCTGACCCCAGATTGTACATCCGCCTTCTTCAACTACTGCTCTGGCATCCTTGAGAGATGACATTCGAGGCGGAGGTCTTGTGATCACAGGAGTTGAGGATACCGCCTTGGTCGCCGCTATTTCCTGAGAGACTTCTTCAAAATGTTGGGAAGGGGTCTCTATGAACTCGCCATCTAACTCCACATAACGAAAGGAATTCAGATGACTAATCATATATTCCTCTTCCCCATGGACAATTATAATATTCCCTTGGACGGGGTACTTGAGCATTTGATGCAAAGTGGAGGTGACAACTCCGACATTGTGGATCCAGGGGCGTCCCAATAGACAGGAATATGAAGGACAGATGTCCATCACATAGAATGTTTAATTGAACGTCTGAGTACCCACCTTGATCGGGATGTCCACCTCCCCATGGACCATCCTTTTAGAGCCGTCAAATGCTCTCACAATTATATTGCTGAGTTTTAAAGTCAACCCCTCACAATCCAACCTATCCAGGGCTTTCTTTGGCAAGATATTTAAGGATGATCCTGTATCAACCAAAACATGGGCTAAGGTGGTTCCCATACACTCCACTGAGAAATGTAGTGCGTCGTTTGTTTTCTCCCTTTGGAGGTCAAGTCAGCATCGTAGAAACCCAGGCCATTGTCAGCCGTCAAACTGGCCACACACTCTTGGAATTGATCTGCAGACGTCTCTTGCGGCACATGAGCCGTCTTCAGAAATTTTACCAAAGCTTTAGCATGTGCCTCAGAGCACAACAATAGGGATAACATAGAGATTTTGGAGGGGGTCTGCCCCAGTTGTTCAACCACATCATAATCACTTTTCTTAATGATCCTCAGGATTTCTTCCATATCTTTCTTGGATGTTTCAGGAATAGCTAGAGATTGAGCCTTCATCAAGACAGGCTCCTTTTGAACATTCTTTACTTTATTCTCAGCAAGATAAGTAGGGATAGGAATTGTATTGTCTTCTTTGTTGGTCGGTACACTTGCAGGTACAATCACGGGTACAAATGTAATCTTCAGAACGACCACGGGTCTAGAGACTGCCTTTGGAGGGGAAATCTCTGGAGAGAAAATTCTCCCACTGCGGGTAATTTTGCTTGTTCCGGTGATGTTACTGATGTCGGAATTCTCCTCCTCGGAGCTTTCTTCTTCAGCAGTCTGTTCAATCTGTTTGACACCATGGTAGTAGATTTCTCCACCATAGTTCCATGGTACCATTTTATCTGATTTGTATGGGGCAGGCCCAGGCATTATTATCTTCAACGGAGTAGTCATTGGAGCAGATGTAATCCTAACGGGTTTTTTAGGAACCTTGGAAGGATTGGCGTATATGGTTATTATTGAAACTTCTGAAACTGGAATGGGTGAAATAGGAGCTTTCTCAAACAAAATTTCCTGGTTATCAATCAATTGTTGGATACCTTTCTTCAACAGAGGGCAGTCAAATGATGAGGACAAGCAAATATGGCAATCTTGGTCACAACCTGGGAACACCTCAGCTTTCAACAAATTCAACTTGATGGTCAGGAGCGGAGTTAACAGTTCATCCACAGTAGAAACAAATAGATCTTCTTCCACAACATTGACATTGTATCCGTGCCTAGGCATTGGAGCGGAGATAACATTCGGTTTCTCAGGAGCTTCAAATTCAACTTCCTTTGCGTCAATCGGATCTTGAATCTTGTTCTTCAGAGCCCAACAATTGTTGGTGTCGTGCCTTGGACTTTCATAATGGTAAGCGCACCTGGCATTCGGATGGTAGTGGGGAGATGCAGTATTGGGATTTTTAGGGGCCTCTTTTAACATGGCCAAATTCAACTTTAGAAGATGTGGTAGGACTTGAGCTAGAGTCATGTTTATCTTGGTGAATTGCCTTACAGGCCTTTCCACCCTTTGCTGGTTATTTCTCGGCTGATCATTTCTCGGCTGGTCTGATGCAGACTTTTGAATCATAATGGCCCCCACTGTTGGTCGTCGCTCGGTTCTTCCCTGATTTCTCTGTGCATAGACAGCAGACACTTCCTTCTTTCCAATGAAGTTTTTTTTACAACAGCAGAGGTAGACGCGTCTTTCTGAATTTTCCCTCTTCTTATACTGGCTTCTATCCTCTCGCCAGTCAAAATTAATTCCATGAATCCTGCAGAGGAACTTACAATCAGATGATTAAATAAAGGACCTGGCAGAGTTCCCAAGAACATGTCCACTAGCTCCCTTTCAGATAAAGGAGGTTGCATCCTTCCGGCTAAATCCCTCCACTTTTGGGCGTAGTCTTTGAAGCCCTCATTGGATACCATGCCTATACTCTGGAGTTGAGTACGGGTTGGTGCCAAGTTGGCGTTGTATTGATACTGTTTATAGAAGGCAACTGCCAAGTCTTCCCATTTATGGACATCTGCTCTCTCCAACTGGTAGAACCAATCAAGCTGCGTTCCTGACAAACTGTCTTGGAAAAAGTGGACCCACAAATCTTTGTCAGCAGAATATGGTTGAATTTTCCTGACATAAGATCGTAGGTGCATCTTGGGACAAGACACCCCATCATACTTGGCAAATAGAGGTACTTTAAACTTAGGAGGGATTACTATTCCAGATACCAGCCCCAACTCCTCAAAGTCTAGCCTAGGTACTCTCTGTATCTCCATAGCAGCTAGACGCTCTTCCAAGTTTTTGTATTTGTCATCGGCCGGAGGGTACTGTTGTTCGGAGTAGTCCTCTTCCTCTTCTTCTTCTGCTTCAGAATCAGATGGTACTGCTGTCTCTTTACCTTTTCTTTCCCCTTCCTCAGAGGTTGATGGAAATTCCAGGGTCCTTCTGGCTTGTCCTTCAAACCTTTTGCCCATGATAACCACACCGGCTCGCTTCTTCTTCTTCTTCTTCTTCTCTTTTTCCTTTTCTAGCAGAGTCTTGAGCTCCTCCTGCCCCTTGGCCAAGGTCAAGAGTAGATGTTAAAATTATGAATTCAGAGCTTGCAAGTCTTTAACCATTTGTTCAAGATCCATCTTGCTGAAATAAACAGCAGAGAGATGAGGAAACTTGGTGTGAAGACCTGTTTATGCATATGATGAATGATATGTATTCATGCAATGATTTTAAGGATTCAGAAATTCAAATTTGTTTTAAACAAAAAAGAAACACACGTCATATTAATAAGATAGAATTGTGAGTACATCAATGCCCCTTGGGCAAAATAATACAAAATTCTAAGGTAAAAAGACGTTGCGCATCCTTTTTGGTGCGATGTAGGTGTTGAGAGTCTGCTCTTCGTGAAGTAATCGAGTAAGTTCCAAAACCTTCTTCTCGCTGGCGTAGAATTGGGCTTCAGAAGTATTGTGTTCTCCCTTGAGCTGTATCCAACTCCTTTGTAGATCTTCGAGTGATGTTGGCATGTCAGGATGTAGGAGGGTGTATGGAACCTCTCCTTCCTTAACATGATCTATAATCACTGGGAGAACAGAGGGATAAGGCATCATAAGACTTCGGGCGCGGGTTCGTACCCACTTGAGGTAAGGCTCAAGAGGGATTGAATTCTTGTGTCCCAAGGTCTTACTGTCTACCTTGTTTGGCATCCTCCAAGCTCGGATGAACCTTTGTTGGAGTCCTTGATTGTCGTTGTCGAATTCGAAAACCAAGCCTTGAATCAACATGTCATGTGGGCCATCCCTTCGGGCATAACCAAACTGTCTTAGAGCCAAGCAGGGGTTGTAGGTGATGCCTCCTCTAATGCCAAGTAGAGGGACATTATGGAATTCCCCACAACGGTCGACGATGATAACATTCTCTTTGGATCGAGAACACCAATGAATATCTGAATGTGTAAGAGTAATCAATCGTTGTGACCACCTCAAACCTTGATCATTCTTCAAGACTGATTGGGGAATATGAGAAATAAACCATCTTTCCAGTAGAGGAGTGCAACACATGAGAACACCTCTTTTCCTCATTGTACGAGTGTGAAAAGAGTGCAAGATATCTCCAAGAAAAGTAGGCACCGGATTGTGTGACATGAAGATTTTGACAACACTCACATCTATGAGTTGATCAGGGTTAGGGAACAAGACCATCCCATAGATGAGAAGGGCTACAATCTCCTCAAAAGCTTATAAGTCCAAGGAGTTCCAGCAACTTTGGGCCTTCTCAAACAAGAACTTTGCCAAGAAGCCTTTGACACCACTTCTAGTTTCCCAATGGGTTGTGACATAAAATGAGTGCAAGTGCATGGCTTAAGCAATCTCTTCTGGATTTGGATCTCTTTCCGTACCGTTGAAGGGTAGTTGATTAAGAATAGGAATCCTCAGGAGTTGAGAAAATTCCTCCAAAGTGGGCACAAGCTGGTAGTCAATAAATGTGAAGCAATGATGCAAAGGGTCAAAGAACTGGAAAAGAACTTTCATCATGTCTTCCTCTGTGTTAAAAGTGACCAAGTTGAGTAGACGACCATGCCTCTCGGTGAATGGAGAGTTCTCAGGAATCCTTTAAGCTAGATCCTTGTGTTGTGGAGGAATTCTTACAAGGTTGACTTGGATAGTTTTCCTGCGAAGTGAATCCATAACCTACAAAACAGGAACAAAGATGAATTTCCAAAAATCCTTGAAATGGTTAGTGGATGCATATGATGCTTCATGATGTTCATGATGTTATGCACAAGTATATATGTACAAACAAATCACACAAGTTCCTAGTTTAGGCTTGCATGGGGTTTCATAGGTAAGTACCGTCTTGAAGTTTAGTTGGCTCAACCTGTCCTAGAAATAGTAACCGGGTTCTAAGGAGCTCAATATCACTGGATTGTTTCCTTGTTCATTGTTTCAATTCAACCTCTTTACTGGCGACCGAAATATTCCAAGGAACCAACCCTCAATGAGTATAGTATCGAGTATCTACCAACTTCAGACAGCACCAAAGCCAGTCATCTCACTACGTCCTAAAAGGCCAAGTTGGTCAAGTAAAGGTTCTAGAAGTTCGTTAGTGCTTCATGACATCACTCAGCGGCCCTGTATTCTCTTTGATTGACTCAAAGGCTACCGGTACCCACAAATATGGCACACTAACATAGCTATTGCTTAGACCGTGTCGGTATACCCCGCACAATTTCCATAACGTATTGCTATTTACCTATTATGTTTCCCAAATTCGGGTGGAGGATTCAAACCCAAAAAATAGAACCAAAGTGTAAAGCAAACAAGTCAAGCAATTGTAAGCAAATAAAGGTGATCTAAACCCTAAGGTAACCCCACATTTATTATTATCCCCAGCAGAGTCGCCGGTTCTGTGATGCGGTGGGAGAACTGACTTGAGGTTTTGCGTTTGTGTTTGCAAATGTCGCGGTTTAGCAAGAGTCGCCACCGACTTTTATTTTATCCAAAAGGAAAGGTAAAAAAGCACAGGAAAGACCTTTGAGATGTTTTCTTGAGTTCGGGGGGGGGGGGGAGGGGGGTAGATAATGAAAAGGGAAGGTGCTAACACCCTTTTCATCCATGGTTTTCCATGGGCTCTTAGTTACTTGTTTAGATCACTTGCTTTGCTTTTGAAATTGTTTGAAATGGTGCTTTGTGTGGTTTTGAAAGTATCTTGAAAAGAGGCCATTTGTTTAGGCAATCTTTGTAATAATTCTCGTTCGTAAGAATGTATACAAAGATGTTTGTCTTTTGAAAAATGTTTCAATGTTTTGAAAGTTGTTTGGAAATGTTTTGAAATTTGTTGTGTGTGTTTTAAAATAGCAAGGATTTGTTTTGAAATGGAGCAAGTAACTAGGAGCTTTCTACCCTACTCAAATGTCTTTCCTATGTATTTTTATTCCTTTGACATTGTTGATTTACCATTGATTTGGTAAACAACCCTATCTTTGGATGTTAAACGGGACGGGCGTGGGTCATCGTATGACCATGATAGAAATGTTTCCAAGTATCTTTAGCATTTCGAGGGACCAAGATCATTTATTTAGGCAACCTTTTGATAGCGTCATCGAGGGACTATGATCTTTTTGTTTTGTTTTGTTTTGCCTAGATACTTTGCATGCATACCATGGCCATGTTTTAAGGCAACCAAGTGGGTGAAACCCTAAGGGTGCTTGTGTGCAATGTGTGTCATATTACATGCATTTGTTTGTCTTGTATTAAGTCATGTCTACTTGTTTGTTTTTGTCTTATCATGCAAAACCCTAATTTACTACACAAGTATATAAAGCGATAAATTGCGTAAATATAAACTAAACTATTACAACAATTATTATGGGAGAGGGGATACAAGTTTTTGAATGGGGATATTTGCACAAAATAAAACCCTAAAATACTATTACAACCCAATTGAATAATGTGCAAAAATAAATAAATATACAAATATTTAAATATGCAATAAAAATGTATTTATGCAAAAATGTCTTGTATTTAATTTTTTGTATGAGAAAATAAATTATTTAACCTTAGAAATAAGAGAAAAATATTAGTATTTTTTTGAAAAGGGGAAACCCTAATTTTTGATTAAAAGAAGTATATATTCTATATTCATATTTTGTCCATTTTTTTTACAAGAAATAATAAATAATATTATTAACAAATATTAAAAATTAAAATATGTATGAAAATAATATTTTATGTGTATGAATAATGAAAATAAAAATGTATGGTATTTTCCAATGTATTTATAATTTTTTATAAGAAAATAAAGTATAAGATCCTAATAAACTATTTTT
The DNA here is from genome assembly GCA_948472305.1 of Vicia faba. Classification (NCBI taxonomy): domain Eukaryota; kingdom Viridiplantae; phylum Streptophyta; class Magnoliopsida; order Fabales; family Fabaceae; genus Vicia; species Vicia faba. The sequence goes on from OX451737.1 coordinate 174,700,771, forward strand.
TTTATGCAAAAAAAAATAAAAAATAAAAATGCAAAAAATATTGAAAATATTTTTTATGGTTCAGAATAAATAAATAAAACAATAAATATAAAAATATAAAAAGAAATATTAAAAATAAAATAAATATGCAAAGTGGGTGCAAAAGTAATACAGGGGGTGCAAAAAGTAAAAACAAAAAGGCCAAAATTGCAAAAAGCCCAGATGGAGCTTCGTCCCTGTCCTTCATCCTCTCTTTCGTGCGCGCTTCATCTCAACCCGTAACTCTCAAATGCTTGCACAAAAACAAAAACTTGCAACATAAAAAATGTAGCTTGGAATCTCACCATTCCAATGATATAAAATTCATAATCTAACTCTCAAAGACCAGGGATAATTTCAGTAGCCCTAATTCGTGATCTAGTTTTTTCAGCATGTTCAACATTCAAATTCTCTTAGCTCAGTTAATATAAATGGAAAGTATGCATATGTACAGCTTCACCATGCTAGAGACTACATTTTTGCTTCACAAATTGTGGCTTGAGGATGCCTAAATAGAGAGATAGAGATTTGAAAAATACCTCCTTCAGCTGGATTTGGATATGGCAATGTGGGGACTTTGAGTGAGGCCTGAGGATCGTGTGAGCTTCCTTGAAGTTCCTTCAACCTATTCCAATGCTCAACTTGCCTTGTAGATGGCTGAAACTCTTTGTAGAAGTCAAACTGCAACCTTCAAAAATGAAAACGGTGATGGATGAAACAGAGCTTACAGCAACAAGATGAATGCTTGGATAGCTTTGGTAGGATGTATGGAAGGTGTTTGAAGTGTTGAAGCAAGAAACGCACGAGCCAATAATGAAATGGCTAGTGTTTTGCAGAACTGCTGTATGTTGGACAGAAATTTGGAGTTTTGGAGTTTTTTGAGTGTTTTAGTTGTTATGCCTTCATGTTCTGGCTTGTGATATGTTTGTGAAGATGTATAGAATGATACCAAGTCCACCCTTTATCAGATGTACAAGTTCTTTGTACTTTTGCAACTTTTCTTGCTTTTGAAGAAAAGTGAAGTGACTTGAGCCAACATGCTTGTACTGGCTAGTTCTAGGGCTGCCAAGAGTTGGTAAACATTGCTTGATATCTGTGGACATTGCTTGTAACAAAATAATAGGTCCAAGGCTCAAGGTTTGTAAAGTTGGAAAAGCTTGCCTTTATGAAAATGACAATGTGCACTTTTGGCCAAAAATGGAATTACAACTTGTACAATGCTTCAAAAGACAAAATAAATCCATTATCCACTGAGTTATCATTTAATTATGGAGTGTAGAAGGAGTTTAGGACCTGTAATGCATGGTACAAGCATGCTAGGATCTGATTTGCAACTTGATCTCATGTAAAAATGACTTGAACAAAAGTGACAAAATGCCATTTTCTCTTCTTCAATTCTCCCTAACCACAAATGATCTTGGAGAGTTCTTGGACATTTTGGAAAGCTTATAATGTTCTCTACAATACATAATTAAAATTAAACTTGAGATACTTCTTGTAACTAGGTGAAAAGTTGCCATGAAGTTAGGTCAAAAAACTGCCTAAATTAGGTCAATTTTTCACTAAGTTATTTAGTTCATGGACCCCTATTCACAAATTCATAACTTGAGATCCAAGGATCTTTTAGGAAAACTTTGTGAATAAAAGTTGTATATTTCATGGAGGAATACAACTTTCATGTTGGAAGTTTTCTTTGAATCCAATTGCATCAAGGTGAAAAAGTTGTAAAAAGTTGGGAAAAAATAAGAAAATTTCCATACTTAGAAAAATTCTAAGTTATGAAATTTTTTCAAATTAAAACCCTAATTTGCAAAATTGGTTTTCTTGGTCAACAAGTTTCATGTTTTGACATTTCTTGATGAATTATGACCCTTGGCATTTGATTTTGACCAAAAAGTCAAAGTTTGACTTTTTAGTGCACAGTTGACTTTTGATCAGTTGACTGGAAAATTCATCTGTCAATCCCATGAACTTGAGATCTTTTGAACCATGTGATTAGGTTAAGATGATGCTATTGAGTCCTTGAAATCACGTTTGAACCCAATTAGCCACTGGCTAGTTTAAAAATCAGAAATTGCCCTTTCTCAGTCAAAACTCAAATTTTGACCATTTTGCCCTTTTGATGGTTTGATTAAATTTCTTGAGGAGTTGTGATCAAAACTTAATCAAATGGTACATATGAGTCTAAAATGTTTTCGTGGATCAAAAATTATGAAGTTTGACTGTAAATTGGCCATGGTTGACTTTTTCCCCAATACAGCTGATTTTAGGTCAACTGTCCAATTGACTGGTCAAAAATGTGGTTCAAGGCTTGAAACTTGGTATGAGCAATCTTAGGGGTCCAAGATGGTGTATGAAAGTCACATGAAGCATTGATGGTCCAAAAATCCTTGTGCAAACTCAAACCCTAATTTTGGGGTATCAGTGCAGGATAAGTTGCCTTGAGCTGACCAAACCCTAATCTTGTCTTGAGTCCAAGAAGTCTTGTGAGTAAAATCTTGATTAATGAGAGGGAAAATTTTAGGGTACAATAAAGACAAAAACAAGCATGAAAATAATACACTTGCACACAAACACCCCTAGGGTAAATCCACTTGCTTGCCTTACAAAATGGCCATATTACGCATGTGAGGTGTCTTAGCAAAAACAAGCAAAATATAAGATCATAGTCCCTAGATGATGCTATCTATGGTGCCTTTAAAATGATCTTAGTCCCTAAAATAGAATGCTAAGATACCTTGAAACATTTCTAATCATGGTTATACGATGACCCACGCCCGTACCGTTTACATCCAAAGATAGGGTTACTTACCAAATCAATGGTAAGATAACATTGTCAAAGGAAAAGAAAATGAACAAGAAAGACTTTTGAGTAGGTAGAATGCTCCTAATTACTTGCTCCATTTCAAACCAAAACATCCTTGCTATTTTAAAAACAAACACCTACACTTTCAAAACATCTTACAAACTTGAAAACATTTTTCAAAAGATCAACATCTTTGTATACATTCTTACGAACGAGAATCATTACAAAGTTTTCCTAAGCAATGGCCTCTTTACAAAATACTTTCAAAAACCATACAAAGCACAATTTCAAACAAAAGCAAGTGATCTAGCAAGTAATTAAGAGCCCATGGAAAACCATGGATGAAAAGGGTGCTAATACCTTTCCTTTTCATAATCTACCCCCCAAACTCAAGAAATAATCTCAAAGGTCTTTCTTGTGCTTTTTCACCTTTCCTTTTGGATAAAAGAAAATAGGCGACGTCTCTTGCTAAACCGCAACATTTGTGATCAAACGCAAAACAACCAAGTCAATTCTCCCATAATATCACAACATGTCAGAATGAAGAATAGTGTAGGGAATATCTCCTTCGGCGACATGCTCCATGATGATAGGTAAGATGGCATGATACGACATCATGAGGTTTTGAGCGCGAGCTCGCACCCACTTGAGATAAGGCTCCAAAGGAATGAAGTTCTTATGCCCTAACGTCTTGCTATCAACTTTGTTCACCATTCCCCAAAATCATACAAATCTTTGATGATAACCTTGGACATTGTTCTCATAGTCAAATACAAGTCCTTGGACAAGTGCGTTATGAGGGCCATCCCTCTGAGCATACCCGAAATGTCGTAGATCCAAGAAAGGATTATAAGTGATACCTCCCATAATGCCAAGGAGGGGAATATTAGGGAATTCCCCACAACGATCAATGATGGTGACATCCTCCAAATATCGAGAACGCCAATGGATATCTGAATGCGAGAGTGACATCAACCTTTGAGACCAACTCATACCTTGTTCATTCTTCAAAACTGATCGAGGAAGGTGCGAAATAGACAATCTATCCAATAAAGGAGTACAAAACATAATAATCCCCCTTATTTTCATGGTGCGAATATGAAAAGAATGCAAAATATCTCCAAGTAAGGTACGCACTGGGTTACAAGATAGAAATTTTTTGACCACATTCATATCTATGAGTTGGTACGGGTTAGGAAATAGTACCATCCCATAGAGTAGAAGAGCCAAAATTGCTTCAAAAGCTTGCAAATCTAAAGCATCCCAAAATTGTTGAGCCTTCTCAAACAGAAACTTGGCTAGAAAACCCTTAACACCACTTCTTGTTTCCAAATTTGCCACAACGTCGGACCGTTGCAAATGTAAATCTAGAGCAATATCCTCAGGTCTTGGGTCTTTCTTAATACCCGTGAAGGGTAATTTATCAAGAATATGCACTCCTAAGAGTTGTGAAAACTCCTCCATGATGGGCACTAATCGGTAATCAGGAAATGTAAAGCAATGATGCTTAGGGTCAAATAATTGAAAGAGTACCCCCATCATTTTTTCTTCACAATTTAAGGTAGCCAAGTTGATAAGACGACCATACTTCTTGGTGAATTGAGAATCATGGGGAACCCTTGACGCTAACTCCTTGAGTTGAGGAGGCACTTTCACAAAGCCGATTCAAATAGTCTTTCTATGAGTGGAATCCATGTCCTACAAAACAAACAAAGAGAAATCCCAAGGTACTTGAAATGGTTAGTGCAAATGCCATGGTATGATGTCATGATGTTATGTACAAATAAACATATACAAACAAAGCAAATAAGTCCTTAGGTTTAGGCTTGCATGAGGTTCATAGGTAAGTACTCTTTTGAAGTTTAGTTGGTTCAACCTATCTGTTGTACCCCAAAATTTGCCCTCTCATTTATCAAGATTTTTCTCACAAGACTTCTTGGACTCAGGACAAGATTAAGGTTTGGTCAGCTCAGGACATCTCATCTTGTACTGATAACCCAAAATTAGGGTTTGAGTTTGCATAAGGATTTTTGGGCCAACAATGCTTCATGTGAATTTCATACATCATCTTGGACCCCTAAGATGGCTCATGTCAAGTGTCAAGCCTTGAGTCACATTTTTGATCAATCAATTGGACAATTGACCTAAAAATCAACTATATTGGGGAAAAAGTCAACCATGGCCAATTTACAGTCAAAATTCATAATTTTCGATCCACAACAACATTTTAGACTCATATGTACCATTTGATCAAGTTTGGATCACAACTCCTCAAGAAATTTGATCAAATCATCAAAAGGGCAAAATGGTCAAAATTAGGGTTTTGACTGAGAAAGGGCAACTTCTGATTTTTAACCTAGCCAATGACCAATTGAGTTCAAGAATGATTTCAAGGTTTCAATGGCATCATCTTGACCTAATTACATGGCTCAAAAGATCTCAAGTTCATTGGATTGACAGATGAATTTTCCAGTCAACTGATCAAAAGTCAACTGTACACTGAAAAGTCAAACTTTGACTTTTTGGTCAAAATCAAGTGCCAAGGGTCATAGTTCATCAAGATATGTCAAAATATGAAACTTGTTCACCAAGAAACTCAAAATTGAAAATTAGGGTTTTAATTTGAAAATTTTCATAACTTAGAATTTTTCTAAGTATGCAAATTTTCTTATTTTTTCCCAACTTTCCACTACTTTTTCCTCATGATGAATCTTGATTCAAAGAAAACTTCCAACATGAAAGTTGTAGTCCTCCATTAAATCTATAACTTTGCTTCACAAAATTTTCCAAAAATATGCTTGGATCTCAAGTTATGAATTTGTGAATATAGGTCCATGAACTAAATAACTTAGTGAAATTTTGCCCTAATTTAGGCAGGTTTTGGACCCAACTTCATGGATATTTTTCACCTAGTTCCAAGAGGTATCTCAAGATGCATTTCAAATATGGATTATAGATCACATTGCAAGATTTCCAAAATGTCTAATAACTCTCCAAGATCATTTTTGGTTAGGGAGAATCGAAGAAGGGAAGTTGGCATTTTATCACTTTTGATCAAGCCATTTTTACAAAGCATCAAGTTGCAAATCCAATCCATGCTGTTTGAATCTCGCTTTACAGGTCCTAAACTCACTCTAAACTCCATAATTAAATGCAAACTCAGTTGACAACGACATTATCTTTGCTTTTGAAGCATTGTACAAGGTGTAATTCCATTTTAGGCATAAAGTTCACATTGCCATTTTCATGAAGATGAGCTTTTGTAACTTTATCAATCTTGAGCCTTGGACCTGTCCCTTTGGTGCAAGCAATTTCTACAACTCTCGGGAAATTGGTACAAGCTCTTTGAAGCCCTCAAGTAAGCAAGGACAAGCATGTAGCATTAGTCACTTCACGTTACTTCAAATGTAAGAAAGGTTGCCAACAGGTCAAAAACTGGTACAACTAGTAAGAAGCGGACTTTGTATCATTTCTTTACAAATATACAAAGTTGTGGCAAGGCTTAGCACGATGGCTTGAAACTTCAAACACTCTGAAACTCAAAAACACCAAAATACTGTCCAAAAACTCAGAATCTGCAAAACCATAGCCAACACTCATTTGGCTCGTGCGTTTTGTTTTTAAACACTTGAAACATCTCATACACATCATACCAAAGCCATCCAAGCCATCACCCTGATTATGTAACCCCTGTTTCAGCCTTTGCCATTTTCAACCTTGAAGCTTGCAGCTTGACTTGTGCAGAAAGTTCCCGCCATTCTCAAGGCAAGATAAGCATTGGATTAGCTTCAGGAAAGTCCAAGGAAGCTCAAACAATCCTCAGGCCTCCATCAAAGTCCCTACATTGCTCTACTCAAATCCAACTGAAGGAGGTATTTTCTTAAACTCTATCTCAATGAATAGGCATCCTCAAGCCATGATATGTGAAGAAAACATGTAGTCTTTATCATAACGAAGTTGTACATATGCATACTTTTCATTTATATTAACTATGCTGAGAGAATTTGAAGATTGAATATGCTGAAATTTTTAGGTCACGAATTAGGGGTCCCAAAATTCTCTCTGATCTTTGAGAGTTAGGTTACAAACTTTATATGGTTGGAATCGTGAGCTCAAATGCCACATGTTTCATGTTATGAGTTTTTGTTTTTGTGCAAGCATATGAAAGTTACAGGTTTGAACAAAAAACGCGCGCAAGGAAGACTGGCTGGAGGGCAGGGATGAAGCCTTGGGCTTTTTGGCGCCTTGGGCCTTTTTGTTTTCACTATTTGCACCTCCTGACTTGATATTTTCACCCCCTGGCTTATTTGTTTTATTTTTCATATTTTTTTCTCCATATTTTCATATTTATAATTTTTATTTATTTTTTCTGAATGATAAAAATCCTAAAAATATTTTCTTTATTTTTTGCAAATTTAATTTAATTTAATTATTATTTTTTGCATATAAAAATAGTTTATTAGGATAAATAGATTTTATTTTCTTAAATAATTTGTAAATACAATTAAAAATACTTAACATTTTTTATTATACTATTTATAATCATAAATAATTATTTTTATACATACTTAATTTTTTTTAATATTTACATATAATATTATTTATTATTTTCTTATACAAAAAATGTGCAAAATAATAATATAGAACCTGTATTTTCTTTTAATTGAAAATTAGGGTTTCACCCCTCCAAAAATAATATAATTTTTTCCTTATTTTTTAGGGTTTAAATTAAATTATTTTCTCATACAAAAAACAAATACCAAAACATTTTTTTACATAAATACATTGCCTTGCATTTTAAATATTTGTATATTTATTTAATTCGCACAATATTCGATTTAGTTGTAAGAATATATTTAGGTTTATATTTGTGCAAAATCCCCATTCAAAACTTGTATCCCCCTCCCATAATAATTGTTGTAATAGCTTAGTTTATTTTATGCAATTTATTGCTTTATATACTATGCTTAGTAAATTAGGGTTTGCATGACAAGAAAAAAAACAAAGCAAAATAGAAAACCCTAAATGCAAGACAAAAGCATGAAAATGACACACTTTGCACACAAGCACCCTTAGGGTTTCTCCCACTTGGTTGCCTAAATTAAAATGGCCATGTTACGCACGCGAAGTATCTTGGCAAAACAAAACAAACATAAGATCATAGTCCCTCGATGATGCTATCAAAAGGTTGCCTAAACAAAGATGATCTTGGTCCCTCAAAATTGCTAAGATACTTGGCAATATTGCTATCATGGTCATACGATGACTCACGCCCGTCCCGTTTACATCCAAAGATAGGGTTGCTTACCAAATCAATGGTAAGTCAACAATGTCAAAGGAATAAAAATGCACAAGAAAGACATTTGAGTAGGTAGATAGCTTCTAGTTACTTGTTCAAATTCAAAATAATCCTTGCTATTTTCAAAAACAAACACACACACATTTCAAAACATCTTACAAAACATTGAAAACATTTTCAAAAGACAAACATCTTTATACACATTCTTACAAACGAGAATCATTAAAAAGATTGCCTAAACGAGTGGCCTCTTTTCAAAATACTTTCAAAACCATACCAAGCACCATTTCAAACAAAACAAAGTAAAGCAAGTGATCTAAACAAGTAACTAAGAGACCATTGAAAACCATGGATGAAAAGGGTGCTAGCACCTTCCCTTTTCATAATCTACCCCCCGAACTCAAGAAAACATCTAAAAGGTCTTTCCTGTGCTTTTTTACCTTTCCTTTTGGATAAAAGAAAAGTCGGTGGCGACTCTTGCTAACCGCAACATTTGCAAACACAAACGCAAAACCTCAAGTCGGTTCTCCCACTGCATCACAGAACTGGCGACTCTGCTGGGGACAATTTATAAAAGTGGGGTTACCTTAGGGTTTAGATCACCTTTATTTGCTTTCAATTGTTTGACTTGTTTGCTTTACATTTTGGTTCTATTGTTTGGGTTTGAATCCTCCACCCGGATTTGGGAACCATTATAGGTAAATAGCAATACGTTGTGGAAACAGTGCAGGGTATACCGACATGGTCTAAGCAATAGCTATATTAGTGTGACATATTTGTGGGTACCGGTAGCCTTTGAGTCAATCAAAGAGAATACGGGGCCGCTGAGTGATGTCATGAAGCACTAATGAACTTCTAGAACCTTTACTTGACCAACTTGGCCTTTTAGGATGTAGTGAGATGACCGGCTTTGGTGCAGTCCGAAGTTGGTAGATACTCGATACTACACTCATTGAGGGTTGGTTTCTTGGAATATTTCGGTCGCTAGTAAAGAGGCTTAAACTGAAACAATGAACAAGGAAACAATCCAGTGATATTGAGCTCCTTAGAACCCGGTTACTATTGCTAGGACATGTTGAGCCAACTAAACTTCAAGAGGGTACTTACCTATGAAACCCCATGCAAGCCTAAACTAAGAACTCATGTGATTTTCTTGTACATATATACTTGTGCATAACATCATGGACATCATGAACATCATATGCATTCACTAACCATTTCAAGGATTTTGGAGATTAATCTTTGTTCTTGTTTTATAGGTTATGGATTCACTTCGCAGGAAAACTATCCAAATCAACCTTGTAAGAATTCCTCCACAACTCAAGGAGCTAGCTTCAAGGATCCATGAGAATTCTCCATTCACCGAGAGACATGGTCGTCTACTCAACTTGGTCACTTCCAACACAGAGGAGGATATGATGAAAGTTCTCTTCCAGTTCTTTGACCCTTTGCATCATTGCTTCACATTTCCTGACTATCATCTTGTGCCTACTTTGGAAGAATTATCTCAACTTCTGAGGATTCCTATTCCCAATCAACTACCCTTCAGTGGTACGGAAAGAGATCCAAAGCCATAAGAGATTGCTCAAGCCCTGCACTTGCACTCATTTGATGTCACAACTCATTGGGAAACTAGAAGTGGTGTCAAAGGCTTCTTGGCAAAGTTTCTGTTTGAGAAGGCCCAAAGCTGTTGGAATTCCCTAGACTTACAAGCTTTTAAGGAGATTGTAGCTCTTCTCATCTATGGGATGGTCTTGTTCCCTAATCCTGACCAACTCATAGATGTAAGCGCTGTCAAAATCTTCATGTCTCGTAACCCGGTGCCTACATTGCTTGGGGATATCCTACACTCTTTTCACACTCGTACAATGAGGAAAAGAGGTGTTCTTATGTGTTGTACTCCTCTCCTGGCAAGATGGTTTATTTCTCATCTTCCCCAATCACTCTTGAAGAATGAGCAAGGTTTGAGGTGGTCACAAAGGTTGATGACACTTAAACGTTCAAATATTCATTGGTGTTCTCGATCCAAAGACAATGTTACCATTGTTGACCATTGTGGGGAATTCCCTAATGTCCCTCTACTTGGAATTAAGGGAGGCATCACCTACAACCTCTGCTTGGCTCTAAGACAGTTTGGTTATGCCCGAAGGGATGGCCCATATGATATGCTAATTCAAGGATTGGTTTTCGACTACGATAACGACGACCAAGGACTCCTCCAGAGATTCATCTGAGCTTGGAGGATGATAAACGAGGTGGATAGCAAGACTTCGGGACACAAGAATTCCATCCCCCTTGAGCCTTACCTCAAGTGGGTATGAATCCGCGCCCAAAGTCTTATGATGCCTTATCCCTCCATTCTCCCAGTGATTATAGAGCCTGTTAAGGAAGGAGAGGTTCCATACACCATCCTACATCCTGACATGCCGACATCACTCGAAGACCTACAAAGGAGTTGGATACAGCTCAAAGGAGAGCGCGATACTTTCGAAGCCCAATTCTACGCAAGCGAGAAGAAGGTTTTGAAACTCACTCGACTACTTCATGAAGAGTAGACTCTCAACACCTACATTGCACCAAAGAGGATGCACAATGTCTTTTTACCTTAGAATTTTGTATTATTTTGCCCAAGTGGCATTGATGTACTAAAATTCTATTTTTATTAATATGACATGTGTTTCTTTTTTGTTTAAAACAAATTTGAATTTCTAAATCCTTGAAAGCATTGCATGAATACATATCATTCATCATAAACATAAACAGGTCTTTGCAACAAGTTTCCTCATCTCTCTACTGTTTATTTCAGTATGATGGATCTCGAACAAACGGTCAAAGATCTACAAGTTCAGAACTCACAATTTCAACAGTTACTCATGACCTTAGCCAAGGGGCAAGAGGAGCTGAAGACTCTGCTAGAAAAAGAAAAAGAGAAAAAGAAGAAGAAGCCAGCTGGTGTGGTAATTATGGGCAGAAGGTTTCAGGGACAAGCCAGAAGGATCTTAGAATTTCCAACAACATCTGAAGAAGGGGAAAGAAAAGGAACATAAACGGCAGTACCATCAGATTTTGAAGAAGAGGAGGAAGAAGAGGATTACTCTGAACAACAATACCCTCCGGCTGATGACAAGTACAAACACTTGGAAGAACGTCTAACCGCTATGGAAATCCAGAGAGTACCGGGGTTAGATTTTGAAGAGTTAGGGTTGGTGTCAGGAATTGTAATCCCTCCAAAGTTTAAAGTGCCACTATTTGCCAAGAATGATGGGGTGTCTTGCCCTAAAATGCACCTCAGATCCTATGTTAGGAAGATTCAACCACACTCTGCCAACAAAGACCTGTGGGTCCACTTTTTCCAAGACAGTTTATCGGGAACACAACTTGATTGGTTCTACCAATTAGAAAGGGAAGACGTCCATAATTGGGAAGACCTGGCAGAAACTTTCTATAAACAGTATCAATACAACACCGACTTGGCGCCTACCCGTACTCAGCTACAGAGTATGGCTATGGATTCCAATGAGGGCTTTAAAGACTATGCACAAAAGTGGAGGGATCTAGCCGGAAGGGTGCAACCCCCTTTATCTGAGAGGGAGTTGGTGGACATGTTCTTGGGAACTCTATCAGGTCCTTTCTTCAATCATCTTATTGGGAGTTCCTCTGCAGGGTTTACCGAATTGATTCTAACTAGCGAAAGAGTGGAGGCTGGTATAAGAAGTGGGAAAATTCAGAATGACGCGTCTGCCTCAACAGTTGTAAAAAAGCCCTTCACTGGAAGAAAGGAAGTATCTGCTGTGTATTCACAGAGGAATCAGGGAAGAACCGAGCGCCGACCAATGGTGGGGGCCGTTATGATTCCGAAGCCTGCATCAGACCAGCCAAGAACTAATCAGCAAAGGATAGAAAGGCCAGTTCGGAAATTTACCAAGATTAACATGACTCTAGCCCAAGTTCTACCACATCTCTTGAAGTTGAATCTGGCCACTCTAAAAGAGGCCCCAAAGAATCCTAATACTGCTTCTCCACATTACCATCCCAATGCCAGATGCGCGTACCATTCTGAAAGTCCAGGGCACGACACCAACAACTGTTGGGCTCTGAAGAACAAAATCCAAGCCCTGATAGATGCGAAGGAAGTTGAGTTTGAAGCGCCTGAGAAACTGAATGTTATTTCTGCTCCAATGTCTAGGCATGGTCACAATGGCAACACTATTGAAGAAGATCTATTTGTTGCTACCGTGGATGAACTGTTAACTCCGCTCCCGATTATTAAGTTGAATTTGTTGAAAGTTGATATATTCCCAGGTTGTGACAAAGACTGCCATGTTTGCCTGTCCTCATCATTTGACTGCCCTCTGTTGAAGAAAGGTATCCAACAACTGATTGATAACCAATAAATTTAGTTTGAGAAAGCTCTTGTTTCACCCGTTCCAGTGAAAGAAGTTTCAATTATAACCATCTACGCCAATCCTTCCAGGGCCCCTAAAAGACCCGTTAGGATTACACCTGCTCCAAAGACTACTCCGTTTAAGATTACAATGCCCGGGCCTGCCCCATACAAATCAGATAAATCAGTACCATGGAATTATGGTGGAGAAATCTACTACCATGGTATTAAACAAGATAAACTGACTGCCGAAGAAGAAAGCTCCGAAGAGGACAATCCCAACATTAGCAACATTGCCGGAACAAGCAAGATTACCCGTAGTGGGAGAATCTTCTCTCTAGAGATTGCCCCTCTAAAGGCAGTCTTTGGACCCGTGGCCATTCCTAAGATTACATATGTACCAGTGATTGTACATGCAAGCGTACCTACCAACGAAGACATCACAATTCCTATCCCTACTTCCACTTCTGAGAATAAAGGAAAGAACGTTCAAGAGGAGCCTGTCCAGACGAAGGCTCAATCACTAGCTATTCCTGAAACATCCAAGAAGGAGATGGAAGAAATCCTGAGGATAATTAAGAAGAGTGATTATGATGTGGTTGAACAATTGGGGAAGACCCCTTCCAAGATCTCTATGCTAGCTCTGCTACTGTGCTCTGAAGCACATGCCAAAGCTCTGGTAAAATTTCTTAAGACAACTCATGTGCCACAAGAAACGTCTGCTGACCAGTTCCAGGACTGTGTGGCCAGTTTGACAGCGGATAATGGCCTGGGCTTCTCTGATGCTGACTTGACACCCAGAGGGAGGAAACACAACGAGGCATTACATGTCTCAGTGGAGTGCAGAGGAACAACCCTAGCTCATGTCTTGGTTGATACTGGATCATCTCTGAACGTCTTGCCGAAAAAAGCCCTTGACATATTGGATTGCAAGGGGATGACTTTAAAACCTAGCAACATAGTGGTGAGAGCTTTTGATGGTTAGAAGAGGATGGTCCACGGGGAGGTTGCATCCCAATAAAGGTGGGAACTCAGGTTTTCAATTCAACATTATATGTGATGGACACCCGTCCTTCTTATTCCTGTCTGTTGGGGCGCCCCTGGATCCACAATGTCGGTGCTGTCACCTCCACCTTGCATCAGATGCTAAAGTACCCGGTCCAAGGAAAGATCATAACTGTCCATGGGGAGGAGGAGTATATGATTCGTCATCTAAATTCCTTCCATTATGTGGAGTTAGATGGAGAGTTCATTGAGACCCCTTTCCAACATTTTGAAGAAGTCTCTCTAGAAATAGCAGCGACCAAGGCGGTATCCTCGATTCCTAAAATCACAAGACCTCCACCTCAGATGTCATCTCTAAAGGATGCAAAGGCAGTAGTGGAAGAAGGGGGATGCACCATCTGGGGGCAGCTTCCAGACATTCCGTACAAATCAGACAAGTTTGGCTTGGGGTTTACTTCGACTGCTCAGAAGGCTGTGCGCTGTGCCCATGCCGGGGGGCCACCTGTGAAGATTACCAACCAAGGGGTCAATGCAGTAGAGGACAGTGAAGAGGATGGTAGCTTGGAAGATTGGATATTTCCTACTGTCAGCAAAGGACTATGCAACTGGGAAGCCAAAGACTTTGTTCCGATAACTTTCATATCTCAGTAATTTATCTTTTACATTTCTGTTGGACTTGTAATAATTCAAAAACAATTCGCACTTTAAAAACCTTGTGTCTTACCCGAGGCACAATGGTCCATTTGTAAGGGTTTTTATTTCATCTTCATATGTCATTCAATGAATCATGGACGCTTTTTCATATATAAACCTTTTGTGCTCATTGCCTTTCTTTTAGATTTTATTATTTTAAGATGGCTATACCCTTACACACACCCACACTCACAAATGCAGGTATCCTTCCATTCCCGATCCCATGGGTAACAATACTGCTATAGCCTTCAGTGACTCTGAAGATCTGATCTACCAAGCCGAATACGAAGGTGAGGAAGATTGTGAGGTGCCAGGGGAATTGGCCAGACTATTACAACAAGAGGAAAGAGCTATTCAGTCTCATGAGGAGCTGTTGGATACAATCAACTTGGGTACCGAGGAGGATAAAAAGGAAATCAAAGTGGGTGCCAATCTAGAGCCGAGTGTCAAGGAGCGCCTCATTCAACTGTTGCATGATTATGTTGAGATCTTTTCTTGGTCATACGAAGACATGCTGGGACTCGTTACAGACATTGTGGTACATCGTCTACCCACAAGAGAAGACTGTCCACCAGTGAAATAAAAAGTCCGCCGAATGAGACCTGACATGTCAGAGAAGATCAAAGCGGAGGTTATGAAACAGTTCAATGCTGGATTTCTGGCTGTTACTTCCTATCCTCAATGGGTGGCCAACATTGTTCCCGTGCCTAAAAAGGACGGCAAAGTGAGAATGTGCGTGGATTATAGAGATTTAAACAGGTCCAGCCCTAAAGATGACCTTCCACTTTCATACATCGACATTCTAGTTGACAATACAGCTCAACACAAAGTATTTTCTTTCATGGACGAATTCTCAGGCTATAACCAGATCAAAATGGCACCTGAGGACATGGAGAAAACTACATTTGTCACATAGTGGGGTACGTTCTGCTACAAAGTGATGCCATTCGGACTGAAGAATGCCGGGGCTACCTATCAATGCGCCATGGTATCTTTGTTTCATGATATGATACATCATGAGATAGAGGTCTATGTAGATGACATGATAGCCCGATCACAGACTGAAGAAGAAAACCTTGATCACCTGCAAAAGCTGTTTGTCAGATTGAAGGAGTACAAATTAAGGTTGAACCCAAACAAGTGCACATTCAGAGTCCGGTCCGGTAAACTCTTAGGTTTCATTGTCAGTAACAAAGGCATCGAGGTGGATCCTGCTAAAGTTAAAGCGATACAAGAAATGCCTGCTCCTCACACTGAGAAGGAAGTCAAAGGTTTTTTAGGACGCCTAAACTACATTGCCAGATTCATTTCTCACCTAACGTCTACTTGTGAACCAATCTTCAAGCTATTGAAGAAAGATAAAGTAGTCAGACGGAATGATGAATGTCAAATTGCTTTCGAAAAAATCAAGGAGTATTTACTAGAGCCTCCTGTCTTGATGCCACCAGTCGAAGGAAGACCGCTAATCATGTATCTGACCGTCTTAGAGAATTCAATGGGGGTGCGTACTAGGGCAGCATGACGAGTATGGCCGAAAAGAGCACGCTATTTATTACCTGAGCAAAAAGTTTACCGATTGTGAAACCAGATATTCACTGCTCGAGAAAACTTGCTGCGCTCTGGTATGGGCTGCTCGCCGGCTAAGATAGTATATGTTGACTCATACCACTTTGCTGATATCTAAGATGGATCCGATAAAGTAC